>CM002489.2:35029091-36279091 GCA_000573905.2 Oryza punctata | reverse complement strand
AATCTGCACAAAAAAAATGATTTAGTAATAACTTGGGGTGATGTGTGTGGTGAGAGACCAGGAAGGCAGATAACAATTTCGTGTAGACAAAACACATAACATACATGGGAAGGAACATGTGTATCTTACTTAATTCTTTGATCTGGCCAGACCTGGTCTCCTGGTCCAACCCAGAAATTTTTTGTGTTAGTGAACCAGGACTCTTTGTAGGTAACAGACAGGGCCAAAAGTTCCGCAGAAAGGAAATATGTGCACTTCCAAGCTGATTCTTTAAATTTTCTTATCTTTATCCTCCCGGCATGTGTCGCAAGATCAAGCTTCTCATCCCTCTCAAAAATCAGTCTCCTGGCTAACCACTAGACAAAATGCTGAGTCAGGAATAGTCTATACTTCATAATCCCCCATAAAACAAATGTTTGGGTTGAAAGAAATATCAGTCCAAATCCTAAAATTTCCTAGAGCAATCTTCATATTCCAAATACCACCTTGAAATTGAGAAAGGATAGGAATTTTTTTTTTTGAACATAGGATAGGAACATGATTTTGTGCATTAAACAGTTGATGATGCATCCTCCTATCAACTTTGTGAAAAGCAGACTAAAACAATGGCACTATGCATAATCGCACTAGACAGCATTCTACAGTAATGATTAAAAATCTTCATTATAGCAATCCTTACTAAAACCATAATAGCTGATTAGAGCAAAACACAACCGCGTAACACTTGTCAGAAACATCCCCCACCCCTTTCTCCGTCTCACACACCAGTAAGGTGCTGGATCAAGCATCGAAAATAAGGTTGCAGGGAGCAGGCAAACATACAAAAACAATGCGAAAATGGGCGTGGTGGGGAAAAGGAACCGTGAAAACTATCACAAAACCTCGAAGACGAAGCGGTCGAGGAGATAACGGACGGCGAAGAGGAAGACGGCGAATAAGGGGATCGCCGCGAAGTCCGAGTAGGCCGGGTAGCTCTCCGCCTCCCACTCGACCAGCGGGACGCCCATGGCCGGCTCGCGGCTCGCCGCTCGCCGCTCGTCCTCCACTGGAGAGAGAAAGGGGGAGGAAGAGAAGCCGAGAAGGAGCGAAGCGAGGAGATGCGGTTGCGCTCGACGAGTCGGCGTGTGTGTGGGTGTGGCGGCTCAGCCCAGCCGCGGATCGTTCTCTGAGTTGGTGGCGCGGCGACCAAAAGTATGGGACTTTTCTCAACTACGGGGACCTTTCTCGGTGACACGGTTTAGTAATAAAAAATATATATACAGAGAGGGAGAGAGTTCTCTGAAAATAATGAATGTATGAATAGGGTAATAATTTTAAACTTTCGAGAGTAAATTTCCTTGTTATAAAAATATTATTTAAATAGTTATAAATTTTTTAATTAATATATAGAACTCGAATGGTACACGTTTAAGCGCTAAACATATGGATAACCAGTTGGTTACTTGGTTAATCATATGCTAGAATATGCAATATGTCTGAAAGAGACAATCTCTTTTATAAAAACTAACCATCATCGCCATTTAGAGACCAATGTAGTTTTACTTAGTTAAATAGAAAATGCACGTCCCTTCCTTCTAAAATAATTTAACTTCTAGTATGGTTAGATTTATAGTTAAAAATTATTGTTTTTCTCACAAAGTGAGTATATCCGTGGATACATGGAGTTTGGAAATGAGCCAATATATCACTCACTGTTCTCCTTTAGCCTATTCCAATGTACCAATATGCCATCAAATCAATAGTTTAATGCTTTTGTTTGCATCCGTGATATTCTTTACTCGATGTTGACAATTTATGTTATATGTGGGTAGTTGTAATTATTACATTAATTTTCCTTTGCTAATCTTTCAAAAACAAATGTCCGGTTGCCATTGTTTCATGTGCCATTTTGAAGGGTTGTTCACTTTATTGTCAAAATTAACCCTATCGAGATTTAGCTTTACTAAAAATTGGTAAGATAATAATATAAACATTGCCAAAACGGAGTAATAGTTATACAGAATCTTCCTTAAAAAACTTAGCAAAGATAACAAACAAAACAGAACATAGGATGCGTTTACTTTCTAGCCATACTTTACCACTATTTACCAATAAATACCATCACACCAATCTAAGTTGAGATAATCAAATCATTACTCATACTCTATTAAGTCTAAGAGAATCTTGACATACCTTTACGTATGGGATCTAACTTATCAAAAGAGAATCTTATCACAACTATTGCTATAAACTCATAATCAAACAACTACTAAGTTGGTTAAACTTGTCTAACCTAAAGCATGATAACCGGTGATAAAAGTGTGACCGACAACTAAATATCCCCTGCACTTTTTAACATCATCAAATATTAACAATAAAAAAATTTGATGATACAAAATTTGTTAAAACTGATTTAGGTAGTGGGAACACATCTCATGCGTACGGAAAACGGAGCGATCCATTAGTACGTGATTAACTAAGTATTTACTATTTTTTGAAAAATGGGTTAATATGATTTTTTAAGCAACTTTTGTATAGAAACTTCTTAAAAAAAATATTGTTTAGCAGTTTAAAAAAAGTACACATGAAAAAAGAAAATGGTGAGTTGAAAAAATAGGAGGAAAACACACCCTTAGGCATCATCAAATCAAAGTGAACAACGAAAAGGTGTCCTCCCTGTCATCTCCGTTGGCGCTCAACGTGGCGCCGAATCAACCGACCCTGACCTATCCCTCACCTCCCCGCTCCCGACCCCACAATCCTTTGACCCAGTTCACTCCACCGTACCCCGCCCCAATCTTCCCCTTCCGCCGCGCGTTCCTTTTCCCTCGCACCACTCCACCCCCTCATCACCCCCTTCACCGTGACGGCCGACGAGGTCTCGGGCTCCCCGAAGCTTCCACAACAATGGCGAGGCTACTCGTCCTCCGCTCGGCGCCGTACCACCGCTCCCACCTCTCCGCCACCGCCGCCACGTTCCTCCTCTCCCCCTCCAACTCCAAGCACCCACACTCCGCCTCCGCTTCCTTCCCCTCCGCCGCCCGCCGAATCCTCCTCCCGTCGCCTCTCCGCGTCCCGGCCCGCGCCATCGAGTCCTCCCCCGGCACCACCAAGCAGGAGCCGACTCCGGCTGCCGGTGAGGCCCAGGAGCCGCCGCCCCCCGCTGCGTCGGCGTTCGAGGTGGAGGAGCTCGGGTGGGGGACCCAGCTCGCCGTGAAGCTACGCATGCTCGTGGCCCCGCCGTGGAAGCGCGTCCGCAAGGGCAGCGTCCTTAACATGAAGCTTCGGGGCGAGGTGCCGCTCTACCACAGATATCCGATTTACTCACTACGTGAACTTTAAATGTTTCATCCTGATAGAGGCTTGGATCGTAGAGATAGTTTATGGTACTTGATTAACTGACACGTGCTTGTCGTCCTGTTACTAGTTTTTAGGATGACTTGTTTTAATTTTTTGAACATTTGTCAATTTTGTGACATGGTCCATTTTGGATTTTTTTTAAATGTGTTTGTTTACTGCCACAGATATCCGATCAGTTGAAGACACGCTTCTCTTCCGGACTGTCATTGCCACAAATCTGCGAGAATTTTGTTAAAGCTGCATATGACCCGCGAATATCGGGGATCTATCTGCACATAGAGCCTCTAAGATGTGGGTGGGGGAAGGTGGATGAGATCAGAAGGCACATTGTGGATTTCAAGAAGTCTGGTAAAACCATAAACTGTGCTGAATCTATATCTTATTTCTGTTCTTACTTGTCAGATGATGAATAGGTGCTGCATGACTTTGTAGGTAAATTTGTTGTTGGTTATATGCCTGTGTGTGGAGAGAAAGAGTACTACCTTGCTTGTGCGTGTGGTGAGCTGTATGCACCGCCAAGTGCTTATGTTGCTTTGTTTGGTCTAACTGTTCAGCAAACATTTCTCAGAGGTAATTGCATGCACTATGATGACACAAAACTTATGTTTCATTGATGTTGTTATTGGTTAAATGCAAACTTATTTTATGTTCTGTTTTTAGCAGTAGAAAGGAATTTTACGATTTCTAGTATTGTTATGGTGCAACTAAACTACATATCTATTCCACTGAGTGTTTACACTTAGTGAACTTTAACTTTCTTATATGTCTTCTTATGCTATTTTATACATAAACTGTACTTCATTCTATTGTAATGTCCAATGCATTTTTTATGGTTTCACTTCTCCTTGGAACCAATTTTAGTAAGCTTGATCATACACTTGCATTGCTGTTCCACAAAATCAAGCTAATTGAATGTAACAAGTTTCTTTCTGGGTGTCTAATGCTTTTGAACTCAATTGGTAAGGTGTTCTTGAGAAAGTCGGAATAGAACCAGAAATTCAGCGAATTGGTCGTTACAAAAGTGCGGGAGACCAACTTGCACGGAAGAGCATGTCAAATGAGGTTAGGGAGATGCTAGCCACACTGCTCGACAATATTTATGGAAACTGGCTGGATACAATATCTTCCAAACATGGTAATTCAAAATAGATATATTCCACCTTTTTAAAGGATAAGTTGTCATTAGATATTTTTTCTTCTGTAGGGAAGAAAAAAGAAGAAATCGAGGAATTCATTAATTCAGGAGTCTATCAGGTTGCCAGACTTAAGGAAGAAGGTTGGATAACAGATTTACTTTATGATGATGAGGTACAGATTCATTTTAACTTTTTGCTAAGGCACCAAGTAAATTACATAAATAACTTATCTGATATAAGTAGCTACATCTACATCATTTGCTCACATCCATGGTCAAACCGGGAAATCAAAGTGATACTTCAACTTTCAAGTTTCAGTGCTAAGCATGCAACAAATTACTTGAGTATATTTGCTTCATGGATACAAAAATAACTACATGTACCTGAAGATAAATGATGTGAATTGTTCTTTTTTTTTTTAGATTTTGGAAATGTATTACATCCCCGGCCTCTGCCATACGGCATACAGCTAATAAGTTCTTTAGCTGAAAAAAAGGGTAGGTGAAGGGACAAACCCCCAACTACCCTAAGAATGAGAATTGTTCTTTAGACAAGTGTTCCACCTTAATGGATAGTTTGGACAAGAAGGTTCAGCTGCGATCTTATGGGATCTAGTACAAATTCCTAAGAGTTGAAAAGAACCTAAACTATCTAAACAGACTCCAAAACAAACTGAGAACATAGTTTAAAATTTGCATTTTTAATTATCTAACTTAATTCACATACTGAGATGTTTATTCCTTGTCTTTTGAGTGGCTACTATTGTGTTCTTCTTTTGGCATCATCTTATCCTATAGGTCATGGCAATGTTGAAGGAGAGAGTAGGACAGAAAGACAAGAAAAGTCTGCGTATGGTTGATTACAGGTAATTTGGATTAAACTTCTGGAAAACCGAGAGGAACTGTTAGCAAATTGCAAACAGTCCTTGCGTCAACTAGATTAACTAGTAAGTTATGTCCTGCTTAGTCAAGGACAGGTAGTAGTACTAGACTACTAGTAGTAGTCAATTTGGATTTTGTATGTCAAGCATGAAGCTTTCCGTAGCTGTTGCTTTACCTGTTTTTACTAGTGTCTTATAGTAATTGGTACAATGCTTACGGCTTACCAAAGGACAGCTAGGAGATTAGTTCAATGCGTGCTGTAATAGTTTGGTGCAATGGTACTGTAGCAGGTCGGCTACTGTAGCATCTGACTCAAATAGGTATAGAAGAAGATGTATACCCTTGTAAGTCTTAGCTTGTGCAATGTATGAGAAACTTTCTGGCAAGTACCGGCGACTCACTTGTGAGGTGTTTGATCCCCAACAGAAACCAGCTAGTTTTCAAAATCTCCGTGTCCTTTATTTCTTTTATCCATTTTTCCACTTAATACTAAACAGTAAACAGCATCATACACATTCATGGCAAAATAGCAATAAACAGAGGTCCTCTCTGGCAAACTGGCTAAACTAGATCTAACAAGGTCTAGTAATCTGCTCCTGTTACTTATTGTCTTAACGAATGCTGCCATATTCTTTTCTTGTACTGTAAAGTTCTATGTTACATTTATTAAAATGAATTTGATTCTCTTTGCAGTAAATATTCACGTGTAAGTAAATGGACTCTTGGGTTACAAGGAGGGGGTGAACAAATTGCAGTGATCAGAGCATCTGGAAGCATAACACGTACTCGCAGCCCATTGAGTGTTCCTAGTTCAGGCATCATTGCTGAGCAGTTGATCGAGAAGATACGTTTTGTTAGAGGTAATTTTATATGTTATGTCAGTTTGTACTCTCTCGTATGTTAATCTGATCTCTGTTTATGAGTAGAGATAAAACAATCTTCAAATATAAACCAATGAAATGTCGACCAAAATTCACATAGTATGCTATTTGCACTTGACTTACTTTTGCTAATAAAGTTCATTTGGAGACTGAACATTTAAATGCTCACTTAGACAAAGAGCATGGGTTCAAAGGAAAAAAAACAACGACCCTTATATTTCCACTCACCTTTCTGGTTCACTGTTTAGCTCCAGTTTTTGCAGAGCCATAATGTTGTTACAAAGTTGAGTGATTATTTTTAATTCTTATAACTTCTCTTGAAAACTAGAGATAATAAAAGTTTTGGTTGGTAATGATGGCCATGCCATGTCTTCCTTGCATGGCTCATCACATCTAATAGGCATAAAACGAGCTTGCCTCCAACAAGGTAGCTTCTAACAGACTTTATTCTTATCTTTAGAATCTGCTCTCTTACATTACTTTCCATGGGATCCCCATCAGTCTCGTGTCCTCTCGGTTTCACCAGTTGTCGTGAAGCTGCAACTGAACCATGCCACTGAGTCCATTCTATTTGTTTCCATCAAGTGAGGCTACTTGGCCCAGTCCTAGATGTCCAATATTGCCATCACCAGTGCAATGTGAGGACCTAATGCAGGCTGCATGTGGTAGTTGAGTAAGGGTAGAACAACCGAGTATGGTGGCAAAGGCGCAATGTGGGCCAAACTGGAGTCCCATGGCTTTCACCGATGGAGTTGGGATGCGTGGTAGACTGAACACTTTCTTGGAGGCGCTATGTAGACTTTGGTAAAGCTTTCGTTAAGCTCTGTGGCAGAGCCACAAGTGTGGCACAGGCTGAATCCAACTCATGATCTTCATATCGATCTATTATCCACCTCTGCATCTATTCTTTCTTAGCTAAACGGGTGGAAGATCCATCCAATTTGGTTATATCATGGACTCAAAAAACGGATCTGAATGTGACTGAAATGCACGATCTTCACAGGTATCACTTTTCACGATACCTAAAAGGTGGAATAGCGATTTTCGAACCTAGTGGGCAATATGATTTTTCAAGCTCTGAGCAAACCAAACATGTTCCTAATCTTGTGATGTTATCCCTCAAAACTTGTGCTGATGAATTCTCAGAACAAAGTAAACCTAAAAAAAAGAGGAAAAACTAAAAAACAAGAGGCCAAATCTTTTTATACAGATATAATAAACCTGAACATCCTTTTAAACTGGATTCAGTTCCCTGTTTTATTAATGTTTCTTAGATGAGATGAAATTTCGCTCTTTTGTTGGACAGATTATGGACCATAGAAGCACCTGCTAAAGCTTATTTAGCATATGTATATAGTGCAAATTTCTGTTAGTTCACCCGTTTAACAGTTAATTCTACTTGCTATTTGTAACGAAGAGTTCCTTATCCTTGCCAGAGTCAGAAAAGTATAAAGCTGTTATCCTCCGTATAGACAGCCCTGGTGGTGATGCTCTTGCTTCTGATCTGTAAGTTGTGCTTCAGGTTTCACCAATTTATTAGCAGCAGAATTTCGTTATGTATTGGTTGTTGTTATTTGAACTAGGATGTGGCGGGAAATTCGACTCCTAGCTGACACCAAGCCTGTGGTTGCTTCAATGTCTGATGTTGCTGCAAGTGGTGGGTACTACATGGCAATGGCTGCACCGGTTATTGTTGCTGAAAAACTCACGCTAACAGGATCGATTGGAGTTGTTACAGGTGATCCTTATCATCTTGTATTTTTGTGGTTGGGTAACAATTCATTACATGTTGACTAATAAGTTGGCACGGTTGTAATGATCTCAACTCTGAACTTTAGATCCACTATACTCTGTTTTGGAGTCAAGATAATGAATTGAGCTGCCATTGCATGTTACTCCCTCTTGTCATGATTCATGAAAACATGTTGTTTTCGACATCTTTCAAGTTGAACTTCTAATACTTTGAACATCAATATATTTTTGAAAATTTTAGATTGGATGCATGGAAATCATATGCGTAGATTTAACTCGGAAAGTACTTTCATAATATTATAATGAGTAAATTTCACAAAACTACAGGTACTTTAGCTAAATTATCGCAAAACTACATATTTAAACTTCTCACGAAACTACATGTTTAAGGCTAAGTATCGCAAAACTACAAATTTAATAATAAAGTTATCAGGAAACTACAAATTTGGGGTTTAAATCCTTAGCATTAATGTTATGTTTGAGTAATAAATATCCAAGTTTTGTGATTAAGTTGATATAAAACCTGTAGTTCTGTAATATTCCACCTTAAATCTGTAGTTCTGTGATAAATTTAGTGTTAAATCTGTAGTTTTAGATACATCATGTTAAATCTGAAGTTTTGTGATAATTTAGCTAAAGTACCTGTAGTATTATGAAATTTACTCTATTATAATTTTATTGGGTTCTGCAAACATACTGCAATAGAAATTAGTTGTTAAAGTTGCATTTGGAGACTGTGTCGATGTCCAAAATGACATGTTTTTTTTGACCGGGTGGAGTAATTCTTATTTTCATATTGGTGTACTTGGATCAGGGAAGTTCATCCTGCAAAAGCTATATGAGCGGATTGACTTCAATAAAGAAATTATATCTAAGGGTAGATATGCAGAGCTTAATGCTGCTGATCAACGCCCTTTAAGGTAACTTAGCACAATGTTGCTGGAGCTGGATAACATGAAAGCAGTGCATGTCAATTGTTGTACGATGAGCTGCAATTATTCAATATGTTTTCACTTTTATGTTCTTGAAAAAAATGTGTTCGATTTTTGACAGACCGGAACTGGTTTTATCATTTCAAAATTATCATAAATTGAGCATACTGCTTCTTATCAATTTTTGTTTAGTTTGCCATCGTTATGTTTTAATGATAAATTATCAATCTGTAAATATGGACTTCTAAAATGTACCACCTTCATCCCAAAATGTAGATATTTCTAGCCCAGTAGCTTGTCTCAAAATGAAGCTATTTCTTCACCTACCCCCTTCCAACCAATTACCAATTTCTTCACCTATTTTCTCTTCTCCACCAATCACAACATTCATCCAGTCATTCCCACCTACTTCCTTAATACCCGTGCCCACCTAAAAAATACTTACATTTTGGGACGACGGAAGTAGTTTATTAGCTCAGCTGTTATCTTTAAAATAACTGTGAGATATTTAATAGATTAGATCATCTTTCGTCTTAGAACAGACAGGTAAGCCCGTGACAATGTATGCACTGTTTTATTGGAAGTATGAAAAAACAAGAACTTTATTCTGTCTATGGGTGTTTAAGTGTGAGAAGAGATTTTAACTGTAAGTTGCATTTTGATAAGAAGTTTAAATGTTGTCGTCAATTTGTCATATTACCTAAGTTTTTGGAGAAAATAATTCCCTGTCCAGCATTTGCATGTCTATTTCCCACCGCAAGGAGTGTCAGTTAAGCTGGAATATTATTTTATTACCAGTTAGTTTATATGCATCGCTGTTTTTGAGGAGTGTAACATTTTTTTTACAGACCAGATGAGGCAGAACTTTTTGAAAAGTCAGCACAAAATGCTTATGCATTGTTTCGAGATAAAGCAGCCATGTCACGCTCAATGAATGTAAGGATTGACCTCAGATGTTGAGCATCTCATATCTCTTCAAGCTTGTGATGAGTTCTTGCACCACCAGGTTGATCAGATGGAGACTGTTGCACAAGGTCGGGTGTGGAGTGGCCAAGATGCAGCTTCAAGAGGATTGATTGATTCACTGGGTGGATTCTCACAAGCTCTTGCTATTGCAAAACAGAAAGCCAATATACCCCATGATAGGAAGGTAGGTTGCTATAGGAAATAAGTATTTATCGAATGAACTCCTCTCATGCATATATATGTCATTAATGTGCATTTAGGCTTTATTAGGGGGCTAATTGATAGCAGAGTTGCATTTGAATCTATGATGGGGTTTGAACTATTTATTACCTTTTCAATGCTTCACATTCTGATGGAGTAACCAAAGAGCAGTTTTTACGGAAAATACTAGAGGAGCTATATTAGCTTAACGTATGAAGTAACCAAGGGCAGTTCCTTATCGACAAATACAGTTTTGCATGTTTCATTCAGCTGTTGCATTTTGGGTTCATAGCAAGCTTTGCTTGTTTGGAGTTTTTACCTTTCAGAGAATAATTCTACTCCAGTAACTTGCAAATATTTATGAGATGACTTGGTGGAAATACATAATAGAGAGTTCACCTTCCAGATGCTTATTTTGTGCTGAACAATGCAGGTCCAGCTAGTTGAGATCTCTAAGCCCTCACCAACATTACCAGAGATCTTGTCAGGAATTGGTGGTTCATTGCTTGGAGTTGACAGGGCAGTGAAGGGAGTGCTCCAGGATGTCACTTCCCTAAATGGAGTCCAAGCTAGAATGGATGGGATATTGTTTGAAAGATTGGAAGATTTGTCTGGAGAAAATCAGCTCTTATTGCTCGTAAAAGATATTGTTAATTATTTTGATTGATTCTACCAGTCAGTACCCTATGTTTTACAAACAGTTATACATAGAAGAAGAAAATGTCAACATGTCAATAATAATTCACCTTACCTAGAGGCTAGAAGCAGGTAGACTTGGGATTCGTTCAGTACTTTTGGCACTATACTATTTTGTTCTTTTCATACCGCTGCCTATGGAAATGTTGTACATGCCTTTCAAGCGATCTTGATTTTATCTATGTTACACTACGTATCAATATTCTAGTTGATTGCAGGTTTTTGAAAAGGCTTGTAGAATGGTCTCCAAGTTTTGAGAGAATGTGTCTTACGAATGGAGCTCCATTACCATAGTGAACTTATGATAGGAGCTCAGTCATGTACACTGATTGTTTTTCTCAGATTTGGCAGGTTTGGATTAGCAATGTCACCAATTCAGAGACAAAAACTGCGTGGACAATCAATTTTGCGGAGAAAGATAGGTAACTAATTTTGCACTTAGTAGTAACTTTATACCAATCTCTCTATTCCTTTTATAGAAATGCTCCACTACCAACTACAACAGCTTTTGCTAGATTTGAGCAGTGCATACAGATATTTATATGACCTATGTCGGTTACCACTTCATATTACTGTTCTGAGAAACATATTCTAACGCTTTTGTTACTATCAAAATTTCACCACCATTTTATTTCATTTTTCTTGAATACGCAAGAGTCACCACCATTTTATCACAGTTAGTAAGGAATTAAGGATCGTTATGGTTGGACGGGTCTACCAAAGACATCCAATTGGCCTGCAGCTTTGCTCTTTGCCTCAATCCGCCATAGCACATAACAAGAATACAGTAAAAGATTTATCCATTTCTTGTTCCATTCATTTTCCAATAGCCAAAAAGATATTTATGACTAATGCATCTCCCTTGAGGTTATTGCATAGGAATTTCTATCATTATAGGGGTTTCTTGGATTTATTTTCTCACTATCTTAGTCATTCTTTCTTGTGAAGATCCTTGCCTAGTGGCATGCTCCATTTATGAAGTTAAGTGGTTCATTGGTCTGTTTTAGCTTACTATTAACTGTTCTAAAAACTTCATTTCATGGCCATACTCCAAATGATAATATCATCATGTTGTCCAAAAGTACTTTTTTCTAGTTCCTTGGTACTTTAATCGTTTCATGATATCTAACAGACGATGATGAAAAGAAACTGGAGAAATTGCCACTAAATGCTAGCATTGATGTCCAACATAGAGCAAAGATACAAAAATGAAAGCCTTAGAATAAAACGACAAAGCCTCTTGGTTTAAGTTCTCATATTATGGCATCTAGTCTTGTAATGCTGGAGACCTTAAGTCTGGATGCCTCAATTGTCAGGACCCATGAATGTACTCTCCGTGTTCTCTACAGGGGTCTTCTCAAGCTGCTTCTGCAGTTTAGCTTGTTCGTCTCTCAGCTGGCAGTTTTCGTGGGTAACACGATCGCAATCCCTGATGACATGGTTCAGCTGATCAAGGAGCTGACGATTAGTGCTGCGGAGGTGGACAACCTGCGCCCAGAGCTCGCTTAGCTGTTTCTGCTTCCTCATGCGTGATCGTCGGGCAGACTCCCTGTTGGATATCATCCTTCTTCTCCTGCGCTCTTCTGCAAGACTGCGTTGATAGTCATCTGACTCATCTGAATTGGATTTATTTCCAACTGGAAGGTTGGTTTCATGGGGTAGGTGTGCCACATGTTGGTAAGATGTAGCTTGAGGCACCAGAAGACTGTTATACTGGAGGAAGAAGTCATTTGTATCTACATGGTAATGAGTTTTGAAAGAAACTGCACTTGCAGGTGACAAGTATGGAAAACTAGCAATCTCAGCAGGGTACATGCTCACTCGAGGTATGAATGGAGGGAAGAGAGGCTTGTGAAAGAAAACAGGAGGGTAGTGGGGTGGATTTATAGCACACAAGGATTTTGGAAGTGTACAGGACCCAACATCAGCAATGTTCAAATTACCTTTCTGTGCTTCTTGGATGTACAGAAATCAGGGACAGCAACAGGCTTGCATTCATGAGACTGAGGTTTAAAAAAGGTCCTGATGGACATCATGCAATGTTTTATTATTGTGCCGGCTTTTCTTAATGTATTGGTCCCAGTATGCTTCCAAAAGGGCCTCCATCTAGACTGTCGATTTGTGATCAAAGAAAGGACCATGAAGTGCAGGGCCCTTGGCAACATCACTAGCATCAGGTGCTCAAACCATTTAAAGAGATGGTGGGTGGCTAACAGTGACAGGCATTTGTGGTGAATTGTGGAAGGGAAATGGACTGTAAAGCTGAGGCGTATGTCTTCAAAGGGTATGATTCATGGATCAGATAACTCTGCTGGATATGATACATGGTCAGCTTATTATTTTCAACAGAGTTGCATTTGAAGTTTTGAACATGCATGATTTAGTTCTGGACCTCTGGATTTCAATCCATTTTCTGAAGGATAACAGTGTGGCAAGAATACAAGATAACGTTGAAATCAGTTGTCCTGAGGGATGTTTATTCTGCAACGGCTTCTTTCATTCTTCTGATAGATCTAATGCAACGGGAACATCTTTTAGAAGGAGAAAAAGAGGCAAGTACTAAGGTTGCCAGGTTGGTGCCTTATGGCCACTACTGTGGCCCCCAATGGAATTCCTCTTGGATAAAGAGGACGTGCAGTTCTACAATTGGTAACTTGGCATTGATTTTCTCATCAACTGGGAAAGCATATCCACTAGCTAGCAAGCCACACATTTTAAATAATTCCAGTGTTCTAGTTGTTTTGTCCCTTATTTTTGTTTACTTTAGGTTGAATTTAATATACTAAATTTATGGAACCTAACAATCCTTTTTTTTTCTTTCATGAGAGAAAAATCTAACATTTTGTTCCTAGAGAATGGATGTATTTTTTTAAAGGTGTTCAGGAGTACTTAAGACGGTCCTAACTTGCTCTTTTATTTCACTATAAGTCCTGAACAAAAGAACCAACATATCAAATACCAATTGAACTGAAGGACAAACAATCTTATTTCTTTTTAAATGGAAATTTGCTCTCATGCATAGCTACCTTACGAGGCTATGAAGATTCTTGGTCTGAGAATTTGAGCTTCCAAAACATACATACAAGTTTCCTATGCTCTTTCTCAAAAATGCTTGCTCTTATTTCTATTTAATTTTTAGTTGATGGAGAGTTGTTATATATTGTTTACATCTAAGAAGCCAAGAAATAAAATCCTACTAGTATTTATTGTCTGTTAGACTGTTACTACTTGCATGGTGAATTTTCGGATGAGATGCATTCATCTTCAAAGATCTCTAGGATGAGCTGACATTTGGTTTAGGAATGCAATCGTGCAGCTCCATCGAGGTAATTTTGCACGAATATATTATAATATTGCATATGTAATATTCTTAATGGTTTATATAATACTGATATGTATAGTTGCTCGAGATAGGATGATAGGCTGTAGGATTTTCAAATTTCCAGTGGCTTGAACATAGTTATAGTTTAACATTGAGATATTTTGTTAATTGTCTTCAGGCACAAGTTTCTTTCAGGATATGGAAGTGTGTACTATGTTTTTTTAAAAAAAATTGAAAAAAAAAAAACGATCCACTAGATCACAGTCAAGCAATTCATTATCAGGAGTTACTTAGGCAGTTGACAAATCCTGCAGTGAACTATTGGCTGCAAAGTGGCAGTTTCAGAAAATCTGCAGTCTTCACTTCGTTACCATCCAGGTTTCAATTGGGGTGGGATCTTAGAATGGCTATGCTAGAGAGGAGTCAGGCTCCGGGAGTTAAGGGAGAGGTCAAATTCAATTGGATTCGATTTGAGATTCCATACGGCATTAATATCATTTCGCATCCAAGGCAATCCACTTCATATGGACTTTTTACATGGTCTAGGCCTGTCCTGGCTGTGTGAGGCTGTCGTCTTTGGAGGACAGGGAAATCTTATCCCGTTCTCTCTTTAGATCTTGAACACAAGAATGAAGGGAAAACTTGCAAAACAAGGTCATTGTTGGAGGAAAAACAAGATCCATGGCCATTTGATTCACCTTTCCGTTGTTCCCGGTAGAAAACAGACATGTCAAAGGACTAGAAATAAGGCAATCCCAGATAAAATCAAACACCTATTGTGCGGTCATCTCAAGCATGAAGGTAATAACCTTCGAAATCATCTCTTATTTTTGAGAGGCTTTTGTCATCAGCACCTGCCTTGTTTGAACCTTTTCGATTTCTCGTTGTGCTCGTTGTGCTCGCTTCACTACTCTTCTTCTAGAGCAATGTACTCCATAAAATCACAATCTGGAAACCAATCTCTTACAGTTGGCTAATAGCGCGAAGTGGCCAGATCAGGACCGATTAAAATGAAAATTTTGACTGGACTAACCTGGTTAGCTGTTCTTCTTGGCTTCCGGACTGCATACACTGTCGATTGGCTATCCTTAATAATGTTGATGAGAAAAAAATCCAAAAAAGCAAAGACGCATTGGCCTACACAAAGATTGGTTTCCTTCTTTTCGTATACCCTTGTGAGATTCGCGTCCGGCAACTCCCATCAGCCGCATCCATCCTGCCCGTAAAGTCACCGACCCTGGACACAGAATCTTTGAGCCGTTGGATCGCCCGATTACGCGTCCTATCACCGTCGAAAGCTCTCATTGTTCTGGAAGAGGACAATAAAACTGTGCTATGCGTTTAGCCCTCTGGAAGAGGCTGGACCCATTGTTACCTAATTAGGGATGACAGGGAGTGTAGATGGTACGGGGCTACGGAAAACGAGGCAAAATCTTTACGGCAAAGCTGGTAGTGATATCGATGGTGCTAGGGTGATGTCTGCGCACACACGCGGGGTGCTGTTCTAAAAAGGCAGCCAAGTTGGGCGGAGCCGCACGGTCACGTACAAGTCGACATGTCGATGATGATGAGCATTGAAGAAAGAAAGGCAGGTCTAGCTATCTACTTCTACTAGTGTGTGCTTCCTGGAAAGATTTGGCCTGAGAGAGGGGTACCCAATGCTTCCCTCGTGTTGTAGCAGCGCACATGAAGTCCTAGGCTGACAATGCGACTAGATCATCTTGGTTCTCACAAGTCACAACAGAGGCCGCTCCGTTCCTGCATGTTTGAACTTTCAACGAGGACTCACACTGCTCCACCCAGGACGAACAGTGTGTTAGTACATCTTTCAGAGAGATTGCTACTAGTACCTGATAGTGGTCTTCTGGGTTGAGCATTGGAACATCTAATCCAGATTTATTGGAGGTTCTGAGGATTGAGACCCCAACATACAAATCACCCGACAAATGTTGAAAACCGAAGCGTTTGAGCTGTCGACACGCGTATTGCCATAGTCTATAGGACTCGTTTTAGTCAATCGCTAATCCGCGCATTTGCAGACCTACGACGTACCACAAAACAAACAAAGGACCTTAGGTCGATCGCGCGGACAGCAAATCGCCAGATCGCGCGCCGAGCTGAAGTGAAATAAAGCAAAGTCGATCGGGAGACAGCCGGCCCGCGGAAACGAAAGGCGTCAGCGTCCATATCCCACCCACCCTGCACAAACTAGTAGACGAAAGCCACAAATCCGTAGCTGTCCGTGCGCGTGCACGGCCGGGCCGAGCCGAGCCGAGCCAAGGCCAGCACACACGCGTATCTCGCGGGACGATCGCGACCACTCACCACCACCTCTCGGCGAGCCACTGGAGTACCGAGACTACCGAGAGGGGTCAATCGATCAGTGGCGCCGAGGAGGCAGGCGCGCGACGGGCGGGGTCAACACCCGCACCCGTAGAGTCCTCGACGACGCGCGAGAAATCAAGCGGGGTGCAGTGCATATGAGACCGGCGCGAGATCGGCGTTACAAAGCCAGAATTGCGGGGGAGACGCGGGCGCGAGGTTAGTGCACGACCGGATGGAGGCGCCGGGCGTGGCGGGCCCCCGGCGCGTGTCGGGCTCGCGCAGGTGTGCGTGCGTGCCGTGACATTTCCTTTTCCTGCTGCCGCCTCCGCGCGCGCCACTGCGACTCCGCGAGCGCGTCGTCACTACTCCCGGTCTCCCGCCACATCCGCCCGCGTCGATCGGAGATCTCTGATGATCGATGTGCACCTGCAGCCTGTTGCATCTTATCCGCTTCTGCGACTCGCGTACAGTACGCGCCATGTAAACTCCGCAAAAACTAACGTTTTTGGACACGTCTCTACTTAAGTAAGAAATTATTTGCAAGACAAGGCACTTCAACAACATCAGAGTGGCGCAGCGGAAGCGTGGTGGGCCCATAACCCACAGGTCCCAGGATCGAAACCTGGCTCTGATATTGAGGGCTTCCGTACTCTTTTTCTCATTTTCTTTTTCTATCAAAATCCCTTCAACAGAGACGAAGTCAGTAAAAAAGTAGTCTTTTTTTTCCTGTCAAAATCCCTTCAACAGAGGCGATTCTTTTTAAAAAAAATTTCTGTCAAAATCCCTTCAAAAGAGGTGAAGTCAGTAATTTTACCTGCGAAACTAACACCGGCAGATCCAAAGGTTGGAATTTGAAAAGGAGATGCACACTCATCCACTTTTCACATTTTGCGATTATATAATGTACTATATTGCTGTCACGAGCTAACCCATGCATGAACAAGAACCACGCGTCTCTTTACCTGGCTAAGCAATTATCATTAGTTAATCATCATCATGCACGCTAATGGTAGTTGCGTCGAAAGGTGCCGTCGCGGAAGTACAGTATTACTAGGACAGAGACGTGCACGCCGCCGATGCGCTCGCTGCTTACGTACTCCGTCCGCGAAACATGGGATTTCACCCGGATCCCGCCCCGTCGATCACCCGCAGGCCGCAGCCATCCCACCCATATACGTTTCGATCTTTTGCCACGCGCGCCGACGCGACCGGCCTGTCACTCGCGTCGCGGCCTTTTGCCGGCGCACGGGCTGGTAGGGGTAGCTGGTTGGGTTTCGTGTGTTGCCCGCCGCTTTCAAAGGCGTCGCGTGGCGCGCGGCGCGGTGTCGAGACTCGAGACCCCCCGGCGCGTCGCCCTCAAATCATAGTAACAAAAAACTGGATCGGACCAACGGTTGAACCGTAAAAGCAGAACCAGTGATCTTGGTGATTCGGTTCAGAAAAAGATCATTCCTACAATCAAATCAGTAAAAAACCAGTGAGCTAGATAATTTTTATTGGAGCCAGTGGACCGGTGGTGTTTTTAAGTACCAAACAGATTTTTAATTTATCCTATAGCAATATAGTTATCTCACTACATTTATTATTTTATCTTGTGACTATATAATAATGGATATACTGGTTTATTTATATATATTTTTACCGATTTAGGATGGTTCTAAAATAATACAAATCAAATATAATATTAATAAATAAAAAACCGACGATTCAACTGCTGATATGGTGGTTTGACCTCCGGTCCGTTTTTTTTTTATTATGCCTCAAACCCGCACCCAGGCGCGTGCTCTGCGCGAGAGCGAGTGCGCGCGCCCGCGAGAGGGAGGGAGACGGGGTTTTACTGTGCGTACGAGCGCCGGTGCGCGCGAGCAGCCGCAGCAACTCGTCGTTTTGACACCTTGGTGGGGGGCGGGGGCTATCCGCTTTATCGCTCGGCCGTGGCGCGGCGCGGGGCCCGGTTTGGTTCGGTCCGGTCGCGAGCGACGATGAGTGTGATCATGTACGGTGCCGTGTCTAACCTAACTCCTTGGGGCCTGCGTGTCAGCCAGCAACCAGCGATCGAGTGCACCGACAGCGACGGGCATGGAGACTTGAGGGGTGCAGACGTGCAGTGCAGTGATGCAAGCGATGTTGCCTTGTCGGATGTGATCTCTCCATTAGCAACGGACAATTGCGCATGGAAGAAATTATAGCCAGTGGTGCCTGAACTATGGTCGTCAGTGGCTGAGAGAATGACACACCGAGGGGGTATGATTTTCATAAATCATAATTCATATTACCCGTGATTTACTTTGTAACGGGACAGCCTTTTTTTTGGATAGGCTCAATTTTCTTCACCATCCAGATGTACTAGATTTTTTTATAATTTTATTCTTTTCAAAGACTTATTTCATAAATAGATTGCTGAAAAAACTTATCCTGAAAATGGTTCTTTTTGAACGCCAGAGTCGCTGGCGCATGGTCCAATGGGACGACGCCAGCATCTCTTGCGCCGTCCCCCTACCACAGTGGAGAGCTGGCGCTGACGTGGCAGGGGGGAGCGCGCCAATAATACTGGCGTCCCCCTCCTCACGTCATCTTTTTACTTCCTCTCTAGTGTAGAGAAGAGATGTGAAACTTTTTATTGTTCTTTTTTTATATTTTTTTCACACTTAGGATCACACAAGAACCAACCATAGAGAACTTAAGCTCAAACAGATAAAATATGTGATATGTACAATTTTTCAAAGCTCTATCAAAAAGCTTCTCGCCTCGAAAACACAATCTTACAAGCGGAATTCCGAGATTCTAATTTTGCCGAACTCGGCAAAGTGGGGGAGAATTGGATGTAACTTTTTCTATAGATATCCGTGGATATATAATTTGCATGATTTTAAGTCCATATGAGAAAGTTATATCTGTTTTGAGAAATGATACTCGAATATAAAAAAACTCAACAAACCCTAACTACGGGTTAGGCTAAAAAGTTTATAGGATTATGAAAATATAATTTACTAATTGTTTTTGGTATTTTTCAGACTATAGGAAGAAACAATGAAGAACATGAAATCTCTTACCTAAAATTGAGGAGAGAGAGCAAGAGCAGCGACGCTCGAACTCAGGCAGGGAGAGCGCGGTGGGTTGGTGAGATCCTCGGATGGACCGTGCCAAGGAAAAAAGAGATGGCGCCGGGGGTGGGTGGAGGGAGGGGGTGGCGCTAGTATCATTAGCGCGCTCCTCCTGCCACGTCAGCGCCAGCTCTCCACGGTGGCTGGACCATGGCGCCAGCGACTCTGGCGTTCAAAAGGATTATTTTTGGGATAAGTTTTTTTAAGTCAATTTGTGAAATAAGTTTTTGAAAATGATCAAATTGTAAAAGATCCAGTCCACATGTATGTGCTGGAATTTTAGCTCAAATTCGTAGCGTATGCACGTTGGTGGCCAGGGATTCAGGGCCACGGATACATGTCCAAAGAGAAGGATTTATTAGAGGTTCAGTAACTCTAGTGGACTACCTTTTTCGCCCTAAATTGGCACACGCCATCGACATGCCTCGTCTCAGTACGAATTTGCGTTCATTGCGGCAACACTTCGTGCGGGCCTTTGAGTGCGTTACTAAAGGTAAAAGAAAATTTCACTTTCACCAATTCTGTTCTTTTGCTTGCTTTTGCTTTGCTAAATGGCACTTAAATCCTTTGATTAACCTTGTGTGGAGATCCATGATGATTGCCGTGCTCTCTTAGTAAATCTGCTTGGTAGATCCTAATGTTGTTACATTTTGTCCTTTTATGTGATGAGTGTGGATAGCCCGTTGGCAATGTTTCCTCCATTTCCCTTTCCACAGTCCCATTTAAAAAATAATAGGGCTGTTGGAACTTTAAATATTTTTCGAGCTAGAAAGTTAGCACAGCCTTTTTAGAACAACTTTAGCATAGTGTATTGTGTGGACAGGGAAGTCCCTTCTATCATCATCCAGAGATCGCACGACATGATCTCCTTTCACTAGATGAACGGGTTTTTTAAGTAAATTACTATGGTAATACATAAACTTATCAGGTGGTATAATATACTCTTATGTTCTAAAATATAACGGATTCTGAGTGTATGTGGTATATCTTAGTACTACGAATCTGGCTAGGAGCCTGTTTAGATTCTCGGTATTACGATGTATCACATCTATCCAAAATCCTTTATATTTTGCGACAGAGGGTAGTACACAAACCAATAAAATATGTTAGTTTCGGTACACCGATTTGCGAGATTTGTGTGAGAAAAGGATAAAATGGCACAACGTGACTATCTTACCGAGTTAGATGCTGATTGGTTAGGAATTTAGGATGTCACGCGCATATATCATTGCTGGAGAACCGATCTTTGCTAAGATTCACAAAAACCGCAATAGTCCCGGTTCGAATAGGAACCGGGAGTAAATATCATCTTTAGTCCCGGTTAAAAAGTGTAATGGGTCCCAATGATTTTTAGTCCTGGTTCACACCTTCCCTGACCGTGTCAGACGCATGTCAGGGGGCTGGGGATCTTTAGTCCCGGTTGGTGACCAACCGAGACTAAAGTGATCTACCTTTTTGTACTTATTATTCCTCCTCCAGCCCGAGCCATTGCTGCCGAGAGGAGGAGGAGGAAGAAGGGAGGTGCTGCCGAAATTTTTGATAAAATTGTTTTGGTGATAATATACAAATCGGAGAGATCGAAAATGTTAGCAACTCCATTATCTAATAATGTATGCTTAGCATATTACATTTATAGTTTTGTTTCTATACAATATTGTCTCCATCAAGGTTTATGCAAAATGATGAGAGAGAAAATATGTGTAGGCAAAATTAGGTTGATTTTAAAATTAGAAAAAATTGGATAAATATGTTATAAAAGAGATGACAGAGGAAAAATATAGAAAACTAAGATAAAAAAATAGAAAACTAAGTTAGTTTCATAAAATAGTTAGAAAAAAGTATAATACATTAAAGATATGTTTACAACTTTACAAAGAATGAAAAAAGAATAATATGTGGAACTATTGTAAAATTGTAATATGATTAGTTAAAAAAAGTAGAAAACTAAGATAATTGAAAAATATGTAATATAACAAGAAATAATTAAGTACAATAAAAAAATATGTTTAGTACTTTAATAAAAATTTAATAATTGTAAACTTCTGTTCCTTCTCGTCGTCATCTTTGTAGCTCTTTTGTAGAAACTAGTTTCACTTATAATTATGATGTTTTAAATTATTATATAATTATTTAATTAGTTTCAATTTTGTGGATTTCGTTAGTAACATTGGATTATTTGATGTATAGATGGATTGGCAATAGATGTACACCGTGGACCGATGGTCGAAAGAGTGTATTGAAGGCGTGCATTATTTTTTGAATGTGGCCAATGCTAACAAGCATAAGGGTTTCATGTGTTATCCATGCAAAAAGTGCAGTAATCAGAAAGAGTATTCTACATCGAGAACTATTCATGTGCACTTGTTTGAGTCTGGATTCATACCCGGATATAATTGTTGGACCTTGCACGGAGAGCTAGGGGTTACAATGGAAGAAGATGAAGTAGAAGACGAGAACATTCCGGACTGGGCTCATCAATATGGTGGATTTGAAGAAAATCAGCAGGCGAAGCGGACGGAGCTGTTGAAGATAACGACGCTGCAGATGATCTTGTTCAGATGTTGCGGGACGTAAAGGACGGCTGCAAAAGTGAGAAGGGGGTCCAGAAATTGGACCGTATGGTAGCGGATCACAAAACTTCGTTGTACCCAGGTTGCGAACAGGGGCACAAAAGGTTGGGTATGACGGTAGAATTCTTGCAATGGAAGGTCAAAAATAGTGTGTGACAAAACATTTGGCAATTTATTGAAACTTGTCAAGAACATTCTTCCAGAGGGAAACGAATTGCCCGAATGTATGAAGCTATGAAGGTAGTATGTCCTCTAGAACTGGAAGTACAGAAGATACACGCATGTCCGAGCGATTGCATCCTCTATCGTGGTGAGGAGTACGAGAACCCAGAAGCATGCCCGATTTGTAAAGCACTAAGATACAAGATTAGACGAGATAATCCAGGTGATGTGGATGGACAACCTTTGAAGAAGAGAGTTCCTACTAAGGTGATGTGGTATTTCCCTATAATACCATGGCTCATGCGTTTGTTCAGGAACAAAGAGCATGATAGAATGATGCGCTGGTGCACAGAATAACGTCAACAAGACGGGATGCTGAGACACCCCGCCGAAAGGTCGCAGCGGCAAAATATCGACAAAACATTTCCAGACTTTGGAGAGGATGCTCGAAACGTAAGATTCGGTTTAAGTACGGATGGCATGAATCCATTTGGAGAGATGAGCAGCGGCCATAGCACTTGCCTGTGACCATGTGTATCTACAACATCCCCCTTGGCTATGCATGAAGCGAAAGTACATCATGATGCCAATTATTATTGAAGGACCAAAACAACCTGGTAACGACATTGATGTGTACCTAAGACCATTGGTTGAAGATTTGGTTCTGCTGTGGAAGAAAGAAGGTGTCCCCGTGTGGGATGAGGACAAACCGGAGCAATTTAACCTACGAGCATTGCTGTTCGTTGATTGGTCTGCACTTAGCAACCTATCCAGACAGTCAAACAAAGGGTATAAGGCTTGCACCCACTCTATGGATGAAACTGAAAGTACATATCTGAATCACTGCAGGAAGGTTGTGTACATGGGCCATCGTCGATTCCTTGTTGCAACCCACCTTGTACGGAAGAAAGGAAAGCATTTCGAACAGAAGGCAGACCACCATACTAAGCCTAAACATCGCAACGGAAAAGCCGTGGTTGCTATGGTGAAAGATCTGAAAGTAGTATTTGAAAAGGGACCTGACAGCCAACCTATAGAGAGCGAAGATGGTCACGTGGCGATGTGGAAGAAGTCTATTTTTTGGGAGTTACCCTATTGGGAAGTCTTAGACGTCTGGCACGCAATCGACGTGATGCACCTCAGTAAAAACCTTTGCGTCCACCTGTTGGGCTTCCTAGGTGTATATGGGTAGTCGAAATATACACTTGAAGCACGTAATGATCTCAAGCATATGCAACAATGCGAGGACCTTCACCTGGAACCGAAGGATAAAAGAAGCCATCACTTGAGTCCAACAAGCTACACCCTGAGCAAGGAAGAGAAGGAAAGTATGTTTGAATTCCTGGAGAGCATCAAAGTACCGTCTGGATACTCCTTGAATATAAAGAGAATAATATGCATGAAGAAGAAGAGGTTCACAAACCTAAAGTCTCATGGCTGTCACGTGTTGATGACACAATTGCTTCCTGTTATAATTCGTGATTTCCTTCCTGATAATGTCCGGGGAACAATAACAAAGCTATGTACTTTCATGAACGCGATTTCACAAAAGATCATCGATCCAGACAGTTTAACAGCCCTTCAAGATGACGTGGTTCAATGTCTTGTCAGCTTTGAGATGATTTTTCCACCTCCATTCTTCAATATAATGACGCATCTTCTGTGTCACCTTGTGAAAGAGATCGGTATTCTCGGTCCTGTGTACTACACAACATGTTTCCTTTCGAGAGGTACATGGGCGTTCTAAAGAAATACGTTCATAACGTTCTTGTTCAGAAGCAAGCATCGCCAAGGGTTATGGAACAGAGGAGGTCATTGAGTTCTGCGTAGAATTTATTAAAGACCTCCATCCAACCGGGTATCCGAATCAAGCCATGAGGGGAGACTACGGGGAAAGGGGACTCTTGGAAGGAAAGCAATAATGACTGTGGACAACGATTTATTACATAAAGCACATTTCACGGTTTTGCAACAATCTTCATTGGTGACTCATTACATCGAGGAGCACCTGGCGATTGTTCGCTCAAAAAACATCGGCAAGTTCGATGCTTGGATTACACGCCATCACATTGATATTTTTCCCTCTTGTCTACGAGAACATCTAATAGGTAACGAGGCGATTGACCGACAACTAGCTTTCTTGGCAAGGGGGCCATCTTGCTTGATATCGATATTCCAGGGATATGAAATTAATGGTATACATTTTACACAAGAGCCCAAGACAGAAAGATCACAAACCAGAATAGTGCTATTCGTATTTATGCCATGAGATACCAATGGTACAACTAGCACGTATTACCGTGTCATCGAGGACATATGGAAACTAGACTATGGACCCCTGAAGGTCTCTCTGTTTCGGTGCCAATGGGTTAGGCTGACTGGTGGAGGCGTATCGATTGATGACAGTGTGATGACAATGATTGATCTAACCAAGGTTGGATACTCAGATGAACCATTCGTCCTAGCCAATGATGTAACACAAGTTTTCTACGTGAAAAGACATGTCTAGCAAATCAAAAAAGGGTAAAGGACCCGACGAGCCAAAGCGCCACGTGGTTCTCCCAAGCAAAAGGAAAATTGTCGAAGTCGAGGATAAGACTGACGAAAATTACGATCAGTTTGACAGACAAACTCCGTTCACGGTGACGGTTGACCCGAGCATCCTCCTATCAAAGGAGGACACCCCTTACTCACGCAACGATTATAGCGAAGGAACATTAGTGACGAGAAAATACGTGAGGAAAACAGTGACCTAGGTTGTTGTATGGACGATGTAAATTATTTGTAATGTATTGATTAAACTATTTAAATAGCAATTATCTTATTGTAATAGCAATTTTAAACTATTTAAATAGGCCATATGTTAATCATATATGATTATTGAAATGTAATAGCAATTTTAAACTATTTAAATAGGTCACATGTTAATTATATATGATTATTCAAATGTAATAGCAATTTTAAACTATTTAAATTGGTCATATGTTATTTACATATGATTATTACCATGTAAAAACTATATAAATAGGTCATATGTTAATTATATATCATTATTGAAATGTAATAATAATTTTAAACTATTTAAATAGGTCATATGTTAGTTATATATCATTATTGAAATGTAATAGCAGATTTAAACTATTTAAATAGGTCATAAGTTAATTATATATGATTTTTGAAATGTAATAACAAGTTTAAACTATTTAAATAGGTCATATGTTATTTACACATGATTATTACATTTTAATAACTATTTAAATAGGTCATATGTTAATTACATTTGATTTTTGAAATGTTTAATTATATATGAGTTAATTATATGTGATTATTTATATTTAATAATAATTTTAAACTATTTAAATTGGGCATACATCTTTTAAATGTTTTAATCTTTAGTCATGGTGTTAACCCTAGCCGGGACAAAAAGAAAATTTGGAAATAGCGGGAAATAATCTTTAGTCCTAGTTGGTGGCAATAACCGGGACTAAAGATATCTTTACTCACAGTTGGTAGTCACAACCGGGACTATAGATAAGATCTTTAGTCCAGGTTGGTGGCTACCAACCGGGACTAAATAGCTCACGGGTATATACATGAGCGTGCATCGTCTTCTCCCCCCATCCATACTTAGCCTTTTCTCTTCCCATCTCACACCGATCATCTCAACACCGCGGCCCTTGCTGTCGTTGTCGTCTTCGTTGTCTCCGCCGCCGTACGTCGTCACCGACCTCACCGCCGCGCCGTCCTCAAGGTTTGGCCGCCGTCCTCACCGCCACTGCATCCTCTCTCCTTTCTCTCTTTCTCTCCCTCGATCTCTCTCGATCTGCGGCCACTGGCGCTGCGCCACCCGGTCCACCGCCGCCATGCCTTGCCGTGCCACCCCGCGCTGCCGCCGCCACGCCGTACGTGAACGAATGCTGCTACGTGAACGATAGAACAAACGAACGATAGAACGTGAACAAACGTAAATGATAGAACAAACGAATGATAGAACGTGAACGAACGATAAAACGAACGAACGATAGAACGAATGTGACCGAACAAACAAGAACGAGGTATATATATGTATATGTTTTCAATTTAGACTTAGGACCGTTGTACATGTTTTAACTAATTTTTTTCTTAATCAGACATGGAGTAGCTGCTGACCGCCGCCGTCGCTCAAGATTAAGTGGTCCCAAGAACTCCAAGCAAAACTAAGGCAAGTTACATGAATTCCCTGAATTTAATATCTACATGTAGGTGTCATACTTCTTAACTAGCTTGGTGAAATTTGATTAGATGTTCTTAACTAGCTAGGTGAAATTTTATTATATATACATATATATATATATATGACAATATGCACGTAGGTTGCATGTATAACAATTAATTGCCTGGTCATCGTACGTATTCCTCAACAATGTCAATATATGTATAACAATATACTCATAGTTGATGTGTACTACTTAATGTTACGAACAAATCCTCATGGACCAGATCACAGAAGGCAGCAATCAATATTGGGTGGATGAGGAGGGGATCGAGGATCCCAACCAATACCTAAACGAGGAGGGCAACGAGGGCACAAACGAGGAGGAAAGTGAAAGGTAACCGGCCGTTGGAGAGAAGAGGGCACGCGGACAACGAGGTGTCGCGAGTAAGCTAGAGGGCATGCACATTATTACTGAAGTGGCCCCAAACGATGAACCAGTAGCCCCAGCCGGTATACTAAGAAAGTTTGTGGGACACAGTGGTTGGGTGGTTGGGTCGTGAGAGATTACATGCCCATCAGTGTAGTGAACTGGCGTCAATCAAGGTCCGGCGAGGATGACCAAAGTTATCTCCCAGATACAAAGAAAGACATGTTGTGGACCATCATGCTCGAGACCTTCACGGTCCCTGAGGCAGATCAGCCAAGATTGAAAGAATGGACTCTGAAGAAAATGGCTCAACAGTTCCAGAACTACAAGTCAGATCTGTACAAGAAATACGTCCTGAAGGGTGTAAGACCTGATTTCGACAAATTAACCAAGCTGAGGGATTATTGGGATGCGTTTGTCGCATACAAGACCACCCAGCGCGGGCAAGCGCAGATAGAAAAGAATAAAGCCAATGTCACTATTAAGCAGTACCATCACCGGCTAGGGTCAAGTGGCTATAAGAAGGCAATCCCCAAGTGGGATAAACTGGAAGCCGGGTTGATAGAAAGGGTATTGAGCCGGCCACAATGAACTGGCCTGAATGTTCCAGAAATTGGTACTATGCTCACGGTGGAACACTTGATCCCACTGATGGCTTGCTTGTATTCGGCGAGGCGATTCGCGAAGCAGCAAGCCGACTTATGGAAGCATTGGAGGCGTCTGCTCAGGGAACATTCAAGCCCGACAGAGACAAGGACGAGCTTACGCTCGCACTACAGAATCTCTAGCATCCATAACGAACCACGAGGAAAAGACGTGGTTGCTTGGAAATATGGATTTCTCAAGAGGACATCCACACTTATAGGAGTCGCATGAGGAGCAAGAGGGATACTGAGGCGAAATTAAGATATTTCGAGGAGAGGGTCGTGACGCAGGACATAAGGACGCAAGAGGAGGTGGAACGACGGGTGGACCAACGCCTGGCGGAACGACAGAGCCAGTAGACGGTGCAGTCGTCTGTCCCTCCATTCATGGTGAGCCCCTCAGGCAATCGCAGTAGCTATGCTTCTACAGGGCAAGTAGGAGAACAGGGCATGAAAGCTGCAGTAGGGCCAGCTCATGACGAGCCATCGTACCCCGTTGATGAAATCACGAGGCGGACACTTTGTGAGCTGCATAATCCCTTCAAGAACATATCACTCAAGGTATGCTCGTAGTTTTATGATATATATCTTGTAAATTGCGAAAGGTGGTGCATATGTTAATTACTAAGTAACCTTGATTCTAGTAAAGGTGGAGTCAGTCTCCTCTGCCTCCGTCTCCTTTGCCTGCACCATTTCCTTCGCCTGCACTAGCTCCTCCACCTCCGCCTCCTCCGCCTGCACCGTCATTGTTTGCTCCGCCTTCAAGTGCTAAAAAGTCGTGCCCACTTCGTCCCGCACCGTCAAAGTCCACAGAACAAACGAAGAAGCCAAGACTTGACGAGCCAAAACTCCTCGCTCTCAAGAAAAGGGCGTACAACTTAACTCCTGAGGAGACCGATGAGGTCGTAAGAGTGCAAGTGAAGGCGTTCTTCAAGCCACGGAGCCCATAAAAGAAGAGTCCTATAGACTCAGCTGCTAAGAAGTTTTTTCAGAAGAAGAGCGAATCGGTCACGAGTCCTATATTTATATGTGTATACATTTACTTATGTATGTGTATATTTTGGTAATATATGTATATATTTACTTAAGTTCATATATTTTAGTAATATATATGTGTAAAATATGTATTTATACACGCACATATATATGCATATTGCATATATATATATGTATAAATACATATATTACATATATACACATATTATATATACACATATTATGCATATATATGTATTTATACATATATATGCATAATATATAAACAAGCAGCAAGCAGAACTAGCAATTTTAAAATAAAAAGAAAAAATATCTTTAGTTCCGGTTAGTAACACCAACCGGGACAAAAGATGGTTCGCCAGCCACGTGACGTTACCATCTTTAGTCCAACCAACCGGGACTAAAGATGTTCTTTAGTCCCGGTTATTTCACCCGGGATTCGTGTCCTGGTTTGCTACCTGGGACTACGGGGTTGCAAACCGGGATTAAAACCTCCTTCTCCACCAGTATATACATGAGAAGGATATAAAACATGCTATATTTGCAAATAACCAAAATACTTGGTTTCCATTTTTAATCGTTCCTTTCTTTATTTATACGTATTTCTCCATGCAACCGGGTATCCTATTCTGTATTTGATTGAACATATGCAAATCCACGTGACATTCTTTTCACGTGAGTGCCTACGTGGTATCCTAATAAATATTTACCTCGATAAGATTAGCCATCATAATATGCTTATATGGCTTTGACTCACACGTATCAGATAAGTTTGTGCCAAAGAACGGTCGTACTAGAAATTTAGTACTAGATTAGCACCCACTACAAGCTGTACCGCGGGTGCAATTTTATATAAAGGATTTAGGGAATGCTAATCCCCTTGGTGGTGGCAATGGTAGTGAAGGAAGGAGAGGTAACTTACCGGTGGCAACAGTGACAACAACCATATATAGCCGAGAACATACAAATTAGGGTTTGAGATTGGATCCGGTAGGAGGAGAGAGTGTTGGGGAGGGGAAGGAGGGGGTCCTCGCCAGCACCATTGGGGGTGGGTCTAATGAACAGTCGATCGCGGCGCCTCACAGCTAGCGTGTGGTTGAAACTCGAGAAAATGCAAACAGCGCGCACGGTCTATGTGCGAGGCATGCGGATTTGATTCCGAAACAACCAAGCCACTTTCTCTCTCCAGGCATCTTGCCCCAACAAGCAGCATGTTGGACTAGGCCAGAAATATTATACATATACTTTATACATATAAAATTGTAGGACGTCCATATGGGGTGTCATGGTATCCAGGTTTCAAGGTTTGAAATACATATATACTATGTACACATAAAACCTTGTGAACAGGAACTTTGTACAAATAAAATTGAAATGAATTTATAAGTGTTATCCCGGCAATGGCACAGATAAAAGTTTATACATATGTCTTTAATCATAATTATTATACATTGTGCAAAGAAACTTTGTACGAAATGAATTAAAAAAGAAACAAAACATATATATGGGCTATGAGGCCCATATAGATAGAATCAACCTTCTCTAGAAAAGGAAATAGTGGATTGTCAAGCCCACGATGGAAATTGACACGGGCGGAAATGAAAAAGGAGAAACAACCCAACACGCTAAGAGCATCTCCAAGAGCCTCTCCAAATTGGACTCAACAGCCTCTCCATCTGCACTCTCCATTATGAGCATATGACACTGGGACCCACACATCAACCTCTACTACCCCTTCTTCCTCCTCTTTCTCTCCCTCTTCCTCTTCTCTCCCTCTTCCCGTGCGACGGCGACTGCGCAGAGGCTGGCGACGGCGGTGAGCGGCTCACGACGATGACCTCGACAACGACGACCTCGACGATGACCTGTGGAGCGGAAGCGAAGGCCGTGCGGCCACCGAACAACGCCGCTGGTCAAATCCGCGCGAGATGGATATCGTGTGAAGGCCGCGGAGGTTGCGCGGCCGGCCGAATCCGGCAGGCGCGGAGATCGTGTGGAGGCGACCGTGGTTGCGTGGCTGGACGAATCCAGCGAGGGCGGATGCCGCTGGTGACGACGCAGATGACGGCGGCCGCGGCTGGTGACGACGCAGACGACGGCGGCCGCGGCTGGTGACGACGCAGACGACGGCAGCCACGGCTGGTGATGACGCAGACGACAGCGGCCGTGGCAGGTAATGATGCAGACGACGGCGGCGGTGGCGTAGACGATGACGGCAGTCGCGATGACACTCCTCAGCTCAGGCGATGGCGAGCACGGACGAAGGTAGGGGAAGACGGTGGTCGCAGCGCTGCTCCCTCGTCGATTCCCCTCTGCCGTTTGCGGGCGAGCGGACGGATGGCGGAAATTGGTGGTGACGACGACGTTGCTGCTGCTTGCGCCAGCGAGAGGCGGCGGTGATGCTGCACCTACTCGCACTGGCAAGTTCGGCAGCGACCGGGCAAGTGGATCGGAACGCGCCGACGCCGAATGAGAAGGTGGAGACGCAAACGATGTGGAGCCCACCATTTGGCCATGGAGTTTGGCTCACCACATTTGGCCAGGCAGTGGGGGTGTTTGGCCAGCCGGATAGCTTGGCTATCCGGTTGGCAACTCTGTTGGAGCACGTTTTTTTCTTGACTTGCTAAATTTTGGCTTGGAGAGGCATTTGGAGAAGTTGTTGGAGATGCTCTAACTGGGCCAAAAATAAAGAGTCTGACATTACCGCTCGGTGCAAGCACGCGTGATCGATTACATTTTAGCCTTTTCGCTTTGTTTGTGGCTTTCGGCACATGTGAGGTCGTGAGGCGACAGAGGTGGTGGCTTGAGGGAGGGAGGAGGGTGGGTAGGCGAGTGCTTGATCATTGGATGTGTTAGGGAGGGGCGGGTCTAGGATTTATAAATTGGGTATTCGAAATGTGAAGGGTAAAAAAAAAATTTTACACCCAAAAGCCTACCATAATTGTCTCTTAGTATAGCACTAAACACTAGTGGTTGTACGAGATATATATCACACAAAATCGAGGCTAAGTTCATATTTTCATAGAATTGATAACACAAGAGAGCCTTCAAATCAATGGCAGCCACCTTCTTTCTCTTAATTTTCAGACCTGAAAATTTAGTAGTCGGCTGTACTTCTATTTTCAAAAATTAAGTTATTGCACATTTGCAGTATTGCATAAGTTCTCCAAAATCCTAGTACGCCTAAACAGCACAAGCACTGAAGCACAAGTTCCTACTTCTTAAATCCTAAGTATGAAACTATGAATAACTCGATAATACTAAAAGTTGAGATGCTTGAGTGTCACGCCCCAATTTTTGTTCGGGATTAAAAACCATTAAATAATGCATTTCTAGAAAAAATATTAAAAGTTAAAGCAATTTAATCAAGTGAATTAGTGAGGGATATCTTTTCCTCCTCTCCCTCAAAACTCCACATTACCTCCCCTGCCGGTTCCTCCCCTCTCTCTCCAATAGGTGGGACCTATGACCCTACCTATCATCCCCAAACTCCGGATGGAGCCAGCAACCGCCGACCCCGCCCACATCGCCGCCTCTCCCGCGCGCTTCTGCCTTCCGCCCTGGCCTCCAATCTTGCGGACGCGGTTGCCGCCCACGCCCTCCACCTTCTCCCCCACTCCTCCAGCAGAATCCGGTGCCGCACCATTCCCACAACCTCCGCGAAGACCGGAGCTTCGCTCCCGCTGCCTCGCCCACTCCCCCTCGATCTCGGCGTCCCGGCCCTAAAAAAACTCCCCGCACCTATCTTTTCCTTTTCCCCACCTCACCTGAGCTTGTCACGCCCTCCCTAGCTCCCCCCATGCCGCTCCCCAACTCCACCGCTCACCGGAGCTCTCCGGCCGCGTGCCACCGCCGTGCGGCGCCGCTAGCACCACCAGCTTCGCCGCATCAAGGGCTACCCGACCGCCTTCCATCTTCACCAGAAACCCACCGAAGTGCCATATCCCCCACAAACCCGGACTCCAACGCGATCTCGCCGACTCCAGCCGGTAGCTGCCGCCACCCTACCGACGTGCCGTGCCACCTCCACCGCCAGCTCCACTGCGCCTCGACGCACCTCGACACCACTCCTCTTTCCCATGCCACCACCGGAACCACCTCCCCATCACACCACCCAAGCCACCACCGCCATTTCCGCCTTCGGCCGCCACTTGCCACCGTTCCCGACCGCTTCAAGCTGCACCACCGCCTCCATCGCATTCGCACATCGAGGAGGAGTTCGTCCACCCCTCCATCCTCCACTTCGCCGTCGGAGCACCGTCTGTACCATCACCCCGTGCCTGCCGCCACCATCCCCCTCACCACTGGCCGCATTCTCGCCGTCGTGAGAGCATGGGGAGAATCCTCTACACCCCTCTCCTTTTTCCCCTCTTCCACCACCTCTCGTGCTCACCGCCGTGTTGCTTCGCCGTCGTCGGCGGTCGTCCGACCGTGCACCACCGCCACCGCCTTGTCGGGCTGGCCGGTGAGCCAGCCCCCCCTTTGCTGGTCTGGGTTGCCCGCCCGTGGACCATCGTGGTCCCGGTCCACAGTGCAATCGGCCGCCTCCATGGAGTTGGTCCACGGTAGGCCGTCTCCTTGACCCGTTGACATGTGGTGCCCGCCCTTTGTGAACACGGTCCGCTCCTCTCCCCTTGCTAACATCAACGTTTGACTTTTCCTTTAAGTAAATAACTATTAATTGCGCAATAATTCGAGTTAATTCCCAGAAATTCATTTAAATGGCTCAAAATTTCTAAAATTCATAACTAATTCATGCGAACTCCAAATTGAGCCATTCAACTTGCAAAATTCATCTAATATTGAGATTTACATGTTTGTTTACTTTTCATGTACTGTTTACTTGGTTTTTATTAGGGTTTTTCCTCGTTTTGTGTGCTAGCGTGTAGCTTCCGCCGTTTCGGAAGATCGCAGTCGTGAGGAAAAGAGTTCGGAAGATCAATTGAAGAAGCAAGGCAAGTCACACATTCTCCTTGAGCATATTGAGTACACTTTATAAAATGTTTTACCTTTTATAAATAAATTGCTAATTACATGGGATTATGGAATTACCTATCTACTCGTTTGTGCCATATTTACTTGTTATCCGTTCTCAGTCAATTTGGGTGATAATTTGACTAGCTTGTGTTACTATTGTGACCTAGCTAAAATTACATATGCTTAGCCATGCTTAATACCACTAGCTTACAAAATGAGATAATCACATTATCTACCTTTAGTATTTTGATGAGTTGCAAGCTCGTGACATTTGGCCATGTTTCATTGGTCGTAATTATCCAACTAAAATATAACTTAATGGTGGGTTGTGGGTGCGTGGTTTTGCTAGTCGCACATATGGCAATTAAGGACCGGTTCGCGGGAATCCCCTGCAAGACTTTCCACGCTTACCACAAGCAAGAAGGGCAACTACTGGATTTCTAGTGTAGCTTTGCTCTTTCTAATGTACCGAGGTAAGGGTGGGCGTGATGGAGTTTGGATGGATCTTTCGACGGTCTATACGGCTTCCGGATTCACCAAGGCACAAGAGGAGGCTGCCTACCTTGGTTATAAAGGTAGGGGTGAAACCTGAAGTGGGTACAATTAGTTAGGGGGAGTTATGCGAAGGGTTCTATCACAATCACTCGACATAGTGACATGTCCAGCCGGTGAAATGCCGGTGGATTGTCTTGTGGGTACATTTGTGCATCCCTAGCCAGAGTAAAACTATTCGAATTGTTGTTCCCACGATTATACGCGATCGACCAGCTTCACTGTGATTAGTCTCACACTAATAATTAATTTGACTTAATGAACTGGTATAGTTCAGGTGTTTTGGTTGGGCCTTTTCAATGTGGTGTACCGTTGTTTGGTGTAGATTTAATATTACCTTAATTAATCAACTGTTTTACTGTTTTCTAACTATAAATGTTTATAACTACCTTTATGCAAATAGCCACCAACCTCCCTTGTCTCCTCTTGCACATCTGCATTATTGGTGTGGCTTGCTGAGTATGGTGGTTGTACTCAGTTTTGCTATCGTTCCCCCTTTTCAGAAGTGTAGTTGAAGTTAGGGTACCAAGGCTTATACCCCAGTTGAGTTTTTGACTATGTAGTAGAGCTGAAACCTTGCTATGATCGTCTCTTTCCGCTGATGCTGCTTTTTTTCGGTGAAAGAACTAAGTGTCTCTTTTGTAAATATTTACGCTTAATTTACGTCTTGATCTGTATATCAATTTATTATTTTGTATACTCTGTCTTGATGATTCCTGAATAGAGATTTATCCACGAATAGAGATTTATCCACAAAATATTCTGGAATTTTATGCTAAATTTCTGAACGTGACATCCAGCTTTGAGAAAGCGGGGCAGGCGAGCTGCAGCAGCGGAGCTCGTCCAACCCCAGTCACTCTCGTCGGCCTGCCGCTGCCCGCCTGGCCAGCATGCTGGCCGCCCAGCCCGTCCCCTGCCTTGTCGCCGCCCGACGCCCGCCCCTACGTCGCCTACGGCGGTGCGGCCGCTCCCATGGCCCTGCCCAGCCACCCGCGTCGTGCCGCCGCTGCGTCGCAGCCTGCACACACCATCGCCCGGTCGCCACCAGTCCGCCACGCCAGCGCCGCCACCATCCATGCCCACAACCCGCTGCCTCTGCTAGGGTTTGGTACTTTATTTGTGGTGTTGGCTTGGTGGCCGGTGGGCCTGGCCGGCCTATTTGGCTCATTGGGAGTGGGGAGAAGTTGGACTAGGCAACGAATGGGCCAAAAGAAGGGAGAGGAGGGAGACGGCCCAGTTTCATGGTTTGTTTGTTTTTTTTTTTGCATCTTTTTCTATTTTCTGAATACATATACCAAATACATAATATATATGTCAACTTTTTTGCCAAAAATCTTGAGTGTACATCTGAATACCCTTGAATAATGGTGGACCCACCCCTGTGCATTAGTGAGGGACGGGGAGAAGATGAGATAGAGTTACAGTAGCACATGAATACTGGTGCAAACTAGGCGTCTAAAAGTGACCACGGGTAAGTATTTTATCGGTATCTATAGGTAACTGAAATGGAAATGCTAAATGGTATCCCTGTTCCCAATACCTGCGACGAGGTATCGTCTTGCTCCTCGTCACATAGCACTAGCACGGCATTGGGCATGCACAGCGGAGCAGTGCAGCGTCGAGCATGCAGCAGTAGCAACGGAGGAAGAAGGGAGAGAGGGGAGCTTGCCAGTGGAGGAAGAAGGGAGAGAGGTGAGCTCACCTCGCCTCATCGCTCCGTTGGGGAGCACATCGCCGGAGAAGGGGAGGGAAAGAGACTCACTAGAGAAGGGACTCATGCCCGCCTCACAGTGCCGCACGGGTGAATGTCGTCGGACATTGCTGCAGAAGGGGGGCCTCGCCAGAGATGGCCAAACCGCCTCGCCGTACCACCGAAACAAGTCACCGGAGAAAAGGCCCGCGCCGCTTCGCTGCGTTGTCGGAGAAGGGGTGCAAAAAGGAAGGCACTCTTGCCGGAGAAGGGTTTCACGTTGACAGGTAGCACGTCGCCTTCGCCGGAGAGGGGAGAGGCACCGTTGGGGAGCACGTTGTCGCTACCGGAGAAGGAATCGAGGGGGGAGAGAAACAACATCGACCTAGTACTGATCAGGTATCAGTTGGTACCGATAAGTATCAGCTGATACCGGTGGTATCAAAATCTGATACATATCTAGTACCACACCGTGTGGATGAAATCTCGTAGTATAGCAGCCTAAAAACTAGAAAGTCCCAGAGGATTAACATTTATCCGATATGCAAGTATTTTAAGTTTTTATGTATTATCCATTCCTGAGCCCATCATCCTGATCTCGCTAGGCCTGCGCTAGTAAAATCTGAGCTGAAACTGTTTAAACAATTGGGGCCTATTTGCATTTGTACGGGACTCCAAAGGAGCATGCCTTCTTTCCTCTGCATGCAGTGGATCATTGAAGACCTGAATTTTTCTTTCCATGGTCATCGCATATTTGGTACGAACCGAGGAAAGACCGGGAGGTCGCAGAGCACACCAGGTACACACTTCTATCAAAAAAGCACACGGGAAGGGGAGGACGAGATAATTCCGGTCAGAGCATGAACGAGTCACGCGGCTCGCTAAGTCGCAACACGAGCACACACCGCACACGGCACGTGCCTGCCATACCCGATCGACTCGCGCGGCTTTCCAACACGTTTATCCATGGAAACGAAACGAGAGATCCTGCTCCTGCCCACTACTACCATCTCCCGTCTTCGTCTGTGCCCACGTGCCACAAAACTCTAAAAGACGACGCGCTTTCGATCAGCGGCTGCGCACCGAACAAAGGGAACTCTTTTAATCTCCACCCGTTCAATATATGTTATAAAGAAATTTGAAAAGGTAGATCAATATATAAAAACTCTACAAGCATATAAGTTAAAATTTCTTTTTAAAATTTTTCATAACCATTAAGTTAACATAATAAACAAATGGATGTTCACCTGGGTGATTGGAATCCATCTCCAACAATAAATAATTATTGATGCGTCAGGAGATAAGTAAAGTAGCACGAAAGAGAGATACGTGCGAGGAAGCGTAACTTAACTGGTTAGGTTTCTTGTGAGAAAATCAGTTTACCGAATTTAAATCCTATATTTAATATAAATGATCGTATCTACGATCTGACAGCGTTCGTACCGTGTTTCTAAGCAAGAGATGGGTCAACGGGGATCGGATTCCATCCTTTCGTATTGATGGCTACGCACTGGAGAAGGGCTGCGTTCGCAAGGCACGTACCACGTAGAAAGGCGCTCTTTGCCTTCAACACATGAGTACATGACAGGCTTGGAGTCGTGGTATTGGTATCCGTTGTGATGTGTGTGCTGTGTCTTGTGTGTGCGATTTGCATGCTTAGCTTGTTAGCAAACCATCAGTTTTAATCGAAGGTACGGTGAGAAGATACAAGGTGATTACGCGGAATTTAATGGAGGTTTGCATCGCTATGGAACACTAGTGGCAGCGTTAAGGAAACGATATCATACATGCACGGAAACGTTCCAGATGTTTGACCCTGTAGTCTGTGGAAGTGTTTAATGAGTTGCATTGGCAAAGGAAGTATGTATTTAGCCGGATTTACGGAGGAATTTCATTGGATTGAAATCCTATTTAAAATTTTCCTATATAGTTCTTTGATTTAAAGGATTATAGTTTTCCAAATCATACAAAGTCCCTATGGAATAACTCATTACATGTAAGTTTTAGAGAAAACTTAGCAAGAGATCCAACCTCTTGGAAAAAATTCTTTGAATATATCTCTCTCATCTGATTCTTGTGTTTTTCCTACAATCAAATCAAACGATCATTCCTGTGTTTTTGCAATCATTTGCTTTACACGTACATATCTATCAGAATCATATATTTTTCATATTTCTCCGTTTTTTTATTCCTATCAAAGGCCCTTAACCTTGAATTGGAAGTGGGAAAAGAGGGGCAAGAGACCATCTTAATTGAGTTAAGCGTTTCTCTCGTATTTTCTGATTTTCTCATAACCACTTGTGCCGTTCAAGACTGTTCGTCAGAGCTCAGGACAGGTTATAAGTGAATTAGAATGACCTCAGAATGAAATCGAACTTCTACAGACTAATCATTCTGAACAGTTCAAGGATGCAAATTATGGCGTACTGAATATTGGAGTGACTATGTACACACATGTTTAAGAATGATTTTATTTTTTTATAACAGAGTTTTATCTAATCCTTTTTTTCAAACGAATATCTTATCCTTTTGTTCCGTTGTAAATAAACAAGAAACAAAAATCTCGTCAAGCCTTTGTCAGTGCTTCAATTCTCTTCGAGGTACACCATAACCGAATTAAAAATGCACTGTATTTTCATCACTCTACCATAATCGAATTGAAAACGCACTGTATTATCATCACTCTGTACGGAAAAAAAATGCCACAAATTCACATTGATTCGATCCCATCCCCTCCCCTCCTCTCGATCAAAAAGATCCTTTTTTGGGCCGCCTAACGCCTGAATATCAAATTAATCTCTTCCTCTTTTAATTACTTATTCAATCAATCATTGAAAGTTGCCTAATGATGTCATACCTGTTGCCGTCGCCATTGCCGCCGGCGGCTGCTCGCCTCGCCTTCCAGTTCTCGTACTCGGGGTCATCGGTGGGCAGCTCGTGGCGGCACAGCGGGCACGTGTTGCGGATGGCGAGCCACGGCAGGATGCAGCCGTCGTGGTAGAGGTGCGCGCAGGGCAGCCTCCTGGCACGCTCGCCGGCCTCGATGCCGTCCTTGCACACCGCGCACTGCGTGTCGCCGCGGGCCGCGTCGACGACCACGGTCGGGAGGCTCTCCACGGCGGCCTTCGCCGCCGCGCGCCCGGCCTTGGCGGGGGGCTCGTGCTCCGCGGCGAGCTGCCCGAACAGCACGTCGTCGGCGTCGTCGAGGAAGAACGTGTCGATCCCACCGTCGTAGTCGGCGTCGTCAACCACGAGGCTCCCGAGGCTGTTCGTGGCCAGGAGCACCTCCCACTCTGGGCTCCTCACCGCCGCCGCGGCCTCCTCTTCCTCCTCCTCCACCCTGATGCCGACCTGCTCCCACCCGTCGCCGCTGCCGTCGTTCACGCCGATGTCCCACCTCTGGTGGTCGGGCTCCTCCAGCTGCAGGCAATCCCAACAGAGAGGCAACTCCACCTCCCGACCCACCTCGCCCGGCGGCGCCCACTCGCCACCATCGTCGTCATCCTCCTCACGGAAACCCAGCCCAAAGAACGCCGACGCGGCTCCCTGCGGCGCAGGGCAGCGGTCCATGTGGGGAGGAGGAGGGAACAAGGCGACGTAGGAGTCGGAATCAGACAAGATGGCCGGGAACGGTGGCCAGAAGGAGGGGAAGGAGACGGAGTCCGACGAGCCCTCGTCGTAGTCGTCGTCATCGTCGGAGCAGCCGGCGGCGGCGAGCGGGATAAGGAGGTTGCCAGGGAAAGAGGAAGAATCATTCGCCATTGGCCAACGACCGAGGTGGTGGGGCACGTTTGCGCTGTTCATCTCTCTCTCCTCTCCTCTCCTCTCCTCTCCTCTCCTTTTCTTTCTCGCTTGGCGAGTCGCTACACCTCTCTCTAATTTTTTTTCTCTCTTCTTTTCCCTTGCTTTTCGGGCGCTTTACCATTGGATTGGGTTTGGGTTGGTGTACCGGACGCCCCGCGCCGTGAGAGGAAGGAGACGAGATGTGCGTGTCAATTGTCAAATCGACCAGCTGGTTGGTGGGCTGAAGAGAGAGATTGAGAGAGAGCGCGCTTTCGGCCCACTAAGACACGGCCCATTAGGCCCATGCAATCACGGTGTGATTCGATGCCCCCACATTATCAGTTTTTTTATTTTTTTTAACATGTTTAATTTTTAATTTTAAAACTAAACTCTTCTAAAATTTACCCCTGCATCTAGGGGTGGCTAATGAGCTAGCTCGACTCGACTCGTAAAAACTCATTAAGTTAACGAGCTAACTTGGCTCGACTCGTTAACATAACGAGTTAAATGAAACTCGACTTAACTTCGAGTTGGCTCAGTGAACTCATTAAACTCGTTACACCGAAATACATGGTTTAAAATTCATATGCAGTATAATTTGTAATTCTATGATCAAAGATTATGATTGATATACTATGTATCATGACTCATAAGATTGTGTTACAATGTATAATCATGAGTTTACGACTTCTACACCTGTAAAATATGAACAATTAACTTCTATCTTGATGCATCATACGAGCTAACTGAGTAACTCACGAGCTAGCTCGAATTGGCTTGTTAAGTAAATGAGTAAAAGTTCAAACTTAATCGAGTCGAGTCGAGTTGAGCTAAGTTTTACACGAGTTAAGCTAGCTCATGAGTTTTGAGTATTTTTCCACCCCTACCTGTATCCCATAAAAAACAAATCAGTCATATTAGTGTAACAATACTAACACGTTTCACGACAGGTACAGATTTTATAAATAAGTTTTGAGAGGGTTTATTTTAAAAAATTTAAAAGGTTCAAGAGATAATATTAAAAAATTCCATGATCAGTTGCCATCCTTCCGCATGCATATACACGCATTAATGGCTTCCCAATTTTTTCACATTTAGCTTTTCATAGGCATATCCAGCAATCTTTTAAACGGGAGATTAATTGAGCGATTGATGCCATGCCTAACTGAGACCAGATACCCCTGATACTAAATCAAGTATAAATTCACAGTGCATTCGTAAGATAGATAGACTTGCAGTTGCAGATAGTTGTTTTGTCAAGGGAGGGATCAATGGAATCGGACCGCGTGATGCTCCTGGTAGCCATCATCGGCGCTCTTCTGCTATCTTCCTCAGGTATACCGGTACCGTATACGGGACTTCTTCGCTACAATTTTTGAGTCCTCATTGATTAATCGAGGAGGAAATGGATCAATTTCGCAGCCATGATGACGACGGAGGAGGGTGGCGGTGACGTCCCGCCGCCGGGCGGCAACGCCTGTAGGAGGGTGTATTACCCGCCGGACGAGAACTGCGATCCTGACTCGTGCAAGGCGAGCTGCTCTCTTCGATATCATGGCGTCGGCGTGTGCGATCCGGTTGGCTGCCAATGCACCTACTGTCATCCTCCGTCGCCGCCGCCGAAGTTTATTTAGGCCAAGGATGGCACCTCACCAGATTACTCATGTGCAGACTAAAGTGAAATAAACAACAATGATTTATGTGATCTGTGCGGTTAGATGAGATGTGGGCAATGTGAACCATTTTTAACCCAAAAATCACATGTAATTCGTGCGGTCCAAATTTATTGGGTTTTTTTCCTTCTCGCCTCGCTTTTGGTGTGAAGTTAGCTATTTCTGTTCTCATTTTGAATAGCTAATGGACCTATAACTTGGCCCATCTCTACGCTGGGCCTGTCGGTTTTGGTGATCGAAAAAGTACGGGCTGATTTCAATCCTAATGGCGGTTGCAACTCAAGGCCCAATTGAAATTTACGATGTTACCCTTCCCTGTATCGCCTCGCATGATCGCATCCTCTCTTCCCCATCAAATCGGCGTCCCCAAATCCGAAGCCGCCGAACCCTCGCTTCCTTCTCGGCGACGCGGAGCGGCCAGCCGGCCATCTTCCGCTGCCTCGAGCTCCTCTCCTCCTCCGGATTGGTGTGGCACGGAGATCCATACCGGCCGATCTCCCTCTCTAGGTGAGCTGAGCCCGAATTCGCCCGTATCGATGCCACTTTCGTCTACCTTGCCGTGATATTTTCTAGGGTTCTCCTCCTCCCATCCTAAGTGATCCGCACCTGATTGCCCGTCCACTGTTGTTTTGATTTGATCGATCTCGTTTCTTATGTATGGGTTGTGGGCGCAGGCTGAGATGTCGGAGTACCAGAACGTCGTTGGGGGGAAGCTCAAGCTGAAGGGGAAGGCGCTAGATGTGAAGGAAGGGGGAGTCAAGAAGAAGAAAAAGAAGAAGCACCACCGCGAGGAGTCATCTGAAGCCGGGCACGGAGAGCTTCACCAAGGTAAAGCTCGTTGGTCTATTGAGATTGCTAAACGACTAAGCGTGGGTTAGGATTCCGTTGGATTTGCTACGTTGTTATCCGCAAGCGAGCTGCAATAGTTCATATGCTCTTGAGTTCTACTAGTAATTTATTTTACATGTGTTGGCTACATGGTTGATGGAGTACCTACGCTAAACGCTCTTTTGTTTGTTATTATAAGTTTCCATACTATTGAGTCAATTGTTGTTGCCTATAAACACATCTATTTGCTTAAGTTTCCACACTATCGAGTTGATTGTTGTTAATTTCAATCTTACTTTTTTGTGTTGAGCACTCTTGTGGTTTTCACTACTGCTAGCTGACATTGTTTTGTTAGCAAGATGGATAAATATCTCAGTGGCATTACTTCTTACTAGAGGAACTAATTATTAAAGAGTTTGTATTGGATAAAAGAGGGTTTGTACTGATAAGTTAGATGCAGGCTCAGCCCTGTATCTATGTCAAATATAGCTTAGATTGAGCAAACAAGAAAGAGGCAATTCTCTATATAGATTATAACTGTATACCCCTGAAATTTGAGCCTGTTAGTTGTTAGTTTTGACACTCTAAAATGGTTGTATATGCATGGATCCTTGGACATTTAGACCGAATTAAAGAATGGTGCTATGACAGATAATAACATATTTCCCAAACTTTTGATTTTTGAATCACCCTCAATAATATCCAACATATGGTGTATTGGTATTGGATAAATCGATACGGAAGAATGCATCGAACAGGAACTTGTTCATTTTGAGATGGGTGTGATGCTTTTGCTGATTCTCTGAGCTCTTGGACCTTTAATGTTGTTGCCCACCCAAGCTGGTTTTGTTCATTTGTCCAATAACTTAATTGCACATAGCAGCATGTTTTTTCCTGTTTGGTTAAGCAAGTGCAGCCGTATAAATGGCTTTCTGCTGAATGTACTTTATTAACCATTTGATTGCAGATATTACACACTATTGACTTTGTTTAAGTGAACTGCATTAGTATGACTTTGCACCTAATTTGACCAATGTTCTTCAGGTGGAAGCTCTGAAGTACCAGCTGACCCTAATGATGAATTGACTGAAGCTGACAAGATGGGAGAAGAAGGGAACCTGCAAGGCGACTATGATCACCTCACACCAGCTGAGAGGCGTTACATGGAGCAGAAGCAGAAGATTGACATGCACAAGCTAGCCAAAGTAGCCAACAAGTCACACAGGGACCGCATTCAGGACTTCAACCAATATCTGGCAAATCTTAGCGAGCACTACGACATCCCAAAAGTTGGCCCTGGTTAACTTTGCCCTATTCAGAGCTTCGCAGGAATGCTTCCTATGCTGTACCCATCCAGCCATCTGTTAGCTTGTGATGCTCCTACCTGTATTGTTCTAAAACATTTGGTTGTCTTCGAGTGTTGTATTTGAAAACCCAAACCATGTTTAATTGAAGTGTTCGTATTCTGAGTATTGTAGTTTTTAACTCTCGGTTTCAACCTTATTGACTGCAGTTGAGTTCTTTACAATTTAATGACCAGTAAGTAACACCATTGAGTTCAAACTCCCGTTACGTTGATGCATATAAGCGGAAGAAACCACCCTGAACATTAAATTATACACGGTGAAACAAAAAATCAGTCACTAGTCACTGAAACATTTAGTTTTTTTTTAACACAGTGGAGACACATTGAAACATATTGTGTATGAAACATTGAACGTTATTTTTTATTAGAATATAATCATATGATATATTATATGATATATTATTGTAAAGATTTAATTACAAGTAATACAACGGTGTGAAAATAACTAGAATATAATCATATGATATATTATATGATACTCCATTATTGTAAAGATTTAATTACAAGTAATACAACGGTGTGATTGAAAATCGTTTTGAAGGTTGCTAAATGCATGCATAGATGGAGAGGATAGAGTAGGTGCAGCATGAATTTTATGAAACATGGCGACGACACTTTTAAACATGTTTATCACGTACGAAACATTGAGTTTTATCGGTTTGAAATAAATGTTTTCTTTTATCAGAAATAATAATATGATATCTTATTGTTTACCACGAATATAACGGTGTGGTGTAGCTCTATGCATGAGCCCGATTTTTATGGGGGCTGCTATACAACGGAATTCCGTTGGGACGAGATGATACCGGTTAGATATCAAGTCCTGATACCTCTGAGGTATCATGTCCTGATACCTAATCGGTATCAGGCGATACTTGTGAGGTTTCAGGTTATATCTATAAGGTATCAGCCGATTCCTATCATGTATCAGGTGATACTTGCGAAGTATCAGGTGATACCTATCAGGTATCAGGCGATTTCTATCACTATTAGGTGATACTTGCGAGGTATCCGGGGTCGGGCAACAAGGCATCATCGCCGGTGGTCCCACCGTCCACATCCCACACTGGAGCTCGTCGTCGGCTGCCCCATCCTTCACCGTCTGTGCCACATCGGAGCTCGTCGCCGGCGGCCGCATTCTCCGTCATGCATGCCCCACGCTGGAGCTCATCACCAATGGCCGCATCCTCCACCGTACACACCACGTCGGGCTCGTTCTTGTTGCCACCATGGGGATCGAGGTCAAGGTAGAAGGATCTAGTTGTCCTCACTCGGCGCGACGATAGTGGCACTGCCATCCTCCCTCTGTTGGATCCGATGCCGACAGCGGCTGCGACAACGACCTTCACGTGCAGCCATGGTGATCCGAGGAAGAAGCAGCCATCACTATCGTCGCCAACCACACAACCCGCCATCGAGAGCTCCGCCATCCACGCCCACGCCGAAGCTCATTGCCGGTGGCCGCGTCCTCCGAGTAGGTCCTCTTTCTCGGATCGCGCTGGAGGTGCTTGCCATCGGCCACCTCCTCCACGCTGCTTAGCTCTCGCTCCTCCTTGATAGGCAAGGGGACAAGGGGATCCCGTTCTGACGAGATCCTGGTACGTAGCATTCCCGATTTTTATTCGCTGACTCAGTATACCGCTCCTAAATATTCTCCCATATAACCTGAAACGACTGGCAAAAACACTGCGAATTGGGAGATATTTCTGTATTGATTTCTCACGCGTAACACAGGCTATTGTTACACAAAGTTACTCCTACTACAACAACAATTTATGACTAGTAGTTGTACGTTTACATAATGCACAATTCGGTGCAGCTGAACAAGGTAGTAATACTACGATACAGAGTACGATCTCACCTCTGGACAGGTTTACTGTTCAAATTGATTCTATTTTCCTAACTATTATACTATAGGATGTTAGCTCCCTTCAAGGCTTCAACCCTCGATTTGGAGCAACAGCTGAGATAGTCAGTTGACCTGATTACTTGAAACCGAGTTCATCGGTGCTGTGTACATTGGCCATGGCCAAGAAAAAGGGGAACATTTCCAAAAAATATCAAACGAAATATAAGATGGTCGTCTTGTCGAATGATACAAGTTTTGCAGTTTAGATGCATTAGGCATTAGCAGATGACACGATTAAAACGGAAAATAACAACTTAACAGACGATTGTCTTGTCCAAAAAACTCAAATCTCATACCAAACAATGTAACAAAACCCAAGCTAGAAAATTATAACTACAGGATTTAGCATATTGCTCAGAGATTCATGAGAAACAATCAGAGAACTTTGAAGACCATGAATGGATATATCAACACTCGATACTTCAGATCAATTGACCTCCTCATTTTGCTTCCAGAAATCTTAAAACATAGTTTAAATTCAAACATCATCCAAAGCATGTCAGTGTTAGTACTACATGATATCAGATAGCATATTGCTTAGGGAATGGGGATTCATCAGAGCAATCAGAGAACTTTGAAGACCTTGAGTGGTTGTATCAACATTAGGTACTTCAGATCATATACCCTCCTCATTTTGCTCCCCACAACTTAAAACACTACATATTCAATTCAAACATTATCCAAAAGCAAGTATACTACGTGATCTCAGATAGCTTGTTGCATGGGATTCATGAGAACAATCAGAGAACTTTGAAGACCATGAATGGATGTATCCACATTAGATACTTCAGAACAAACAGCCTCCTCATTTTGATTTCCATTTCCCAGCAACCAAAGACAAAGACAATGTAGTTTTGATTAGTATCATTCAAAACATCGTAAAGATACATCACTACAGCCACAGAATGGGAAAAACAACGATAGACTTTGATAATTATCAGGGAAAAAATATCAAAGATTGCATTGAGATAATTGTCAATTGCATAAGCAACCAAAGAACTTTGACAACCATCTATGCGTTATCAGCACTGAACTTTCAGATGGGATGACTTGCCCATTTTGCTTCACACCTATGTTATCCTCTGAACACCATTAAAAAACTTTCCTCATAATCAACAAATCAATCATCCCAAATTACCAATAGCTACAGACTAAGGAAAGTGACTCCAAAAGGAATAGTAGTTTTTTTAAAAAAACATGAAGCGATCAGAGAACTTTGAAGACCATGTATATGTTTTCCACAAGAAAAACTTCGGATGATTTTTCCTCCTCATTTCGCTTCAGAACAAATCAACAAATGCAAAGACATTAAAATGAATTAAGGGCGACCAAAATATAAGTTACAATGTGGACAGGAAAGATGATTCCGAGGAAACCGCTGGATTCCACAGAAGTTTAGAGCCCCAGTCCAATCCATGGATGTAGCACCCATATATACCCTTTTCTCGCAGTTTCCCTGTATCCAATCTCAAGAGAACAGGGGGCTAATGGTGCGAGTCAACCACAACAATACCATCAAATCCAAGAACCGCATGCGCTCAGATAAGCCTATCAAACAAAAGTACCTAATTCTTGTTGTCTAATAGCTACTCCAAGGCTCTAGCAAAAAAGAATGGAGTATCAAATCAGCACACTTGAAGTAAAATCACAATTAAATCATCCACGCAGCACAAGATCGAAGAAGGACAAGAACAAATAAACGTATAATCGCATAGAGCGAACAGGATTGCTGAATCCTTTTTTGCGGGAGGAGGGCGACTGGATGGTCAGTCCCTCTCTGGCGGCTAGGGTTCTAAAGGGTTTGTAGAGCTAGGGTTTGTCTCCGCCATCTCGTATATCTGCAAGAGGAGAGGAGGAGCGGTTGGGTTGTATATGGGCTGGGCCTTTCTATCTCTATTTCGTATTTTATTGGGCCTTCCATGATCATATCTTGATGTCTGTATGTTGTTCTTGTACGGTTACATCTTCCTCTACAAAAGAAGTGAGACATTTCATTTTCATTTGGAAGATTTCATCCAACATATCACGGATACGCTACTGATATATTTTTTTGCGACAGGATGTACAAGATGAGGTATGAAACATCATGTTCATATATGCACTGCAGCAAATATCTGCTGCTATTTTTACTGGTATACTGCTATATTTATTTAGTCGAAATTCAAAGCACTATAATTCCACGGACACGTAGGTTGCAGAGTAGTCCGGCATCTTGTGCAGCCTCCTGAGGATGTTCTCGGCCGCCTGCTTGGCGTTCGCGTCGCCGCGGTGGAATGCGCTCACCAGCGCCGGGGGCAGCATCCTGTCTCCGGTCACCTCCCTCACGCACCCGTCGTCCCCATGCACCAGCAGCTTCTCCACCACGGAGAAACACTTGTGCCACAGGCTGTTCCCCCTGTGCTGCCTCAGCACCGCGAGCACGCGCCTCGCCGCGCCCAGTCCGGCGAGAGCGACCACGGCCTTCTCGACGTCCACCCTGTCGTCGACGAGCGTGCACAGCGCTCCCAGCGCCGCGTCCACGACATGGGCGTCGTCGTTCTCCAGGCAGACGAGGAGGCCCTCGACGGCGCCGGCCTCGAGGAGACAGAAGGTCGTCGCCGGCGTGCACACGCCACGGTGCACCGGGCAGACGTTCAGCGGTGGGTTCTTGCTGCTGTTATGATTGTGCACCCTTGCGTCTTTCAGGCGCTTGAGTATTGTCATCTTCTTCGGCCGCGACTCGTCCTCCCGCGGCGGCGGCCGGGACAGCTTGATGGAATGGTAGCTGAGGTTCTCGAGCCCCACGGCGGCGAGCCGTTGCACCTCGCCGCTACCGGCAGCTCCGGCGAGGAGGGCGGTGAGCACCGAGGCGAAGTCGTGTTCCATGGCCGCCTTGAGCACGTCCGGGTTGTACAGCGTCGCCGTGAGACGCACGAGCGTGCCCACGAGGCCCTCCATGTACGGCGCGGCGTGCCTGCTCGTCATCATCCTCGACGTGCCGCTCCTCATCTCCTCGATCCCGCGCAGTATCGCCGGCACGGCGCCCTCCTGCACGAGCGCCAGGTTGAGCGAGACGTTCCGGTACGGTAGCCTCGACAGGAGCGTCACCGCGGCGGCGTGCCGCTCGGTGATGGCGGCGCGGCCGGCGCGGATGATGCTCCTGACCAGCCTCCTCGGCTGACCCTGCGTCTTGCAGAGCCTCTCGGCGATGGTGTGCCCCATGTGCGCGGACAGGGTGATGAGCAGCCTCGTCGCGGCGACGCCGAGCGCCTCTGTCCGGAAGCTCATGAGCTCCACGATGGAGTGGCCCCGGTGGCTCTCCTTGACGACCGAGACCACGGTGGCGAGCGGCTTGGCGTGCGCGGTGAGTGCGAGCAGGACACGGATGATGCTGAGGTTGAGCTCGTCGGGCATGAAGCACTTGAGCATGTGGACGAAGTTGTAGATGGAGTACTTGGACGTGAGGACGTGGCCTTCCTTGTTCACCATGGTGGTGTCCGGATCAATGCCGGACTCGACGACGTTGGCGAGGACGGCGGCGGCCATGGCCTTGTAGCTGAGCGGCTCGTCGTCTACCTTTCGGATGAAGAGCTCCTCCACCATGACCGGGACGATGCCTGCCTCGACAAGCGTCTTGCTGTTGGGGTGGTGAGAGGAAAGCTGGACAAGGACGTCGAGCGCCGCCTTACGCGCCACGGTGTTGCAGCTGAGCACCATCTTGATGAGGACCCCCGACGTGCTTCCGTTGATGTCAATGGTGAGCTCCTGCTCTTGGATTAGCTCGGCTAGGTAGCCGACCATCTCCATTTGCATCTCTTCTGAACCTGTTTAGAATTCTACATCTCAGCTCAAATTTCAATTAACTTATGAGAAGAAAAGATTCTTAAATTTGAAGTTATTTAGCTCTTATATTAAAGAAACATTTGGGGCGTTCAGGTGATGAAAGTTGTGAGGACACTAACATAGTAACATGTGCAGGTGACCACTGACCAGGTGCAGCAAAACTGCTTTATTGAGTGATCAGTTAATCAATACAGTACGTTTTCAGGAATATGGTGGAGAGATGTAACTGCACTTATAAATAAAACAACTATATAAGACTCGTTGTATATGACAGATGAGTTCTTACTACTGTGTTTGACTAGCATAACATTTAACACACTTATGCATCAGCTTAAGTTATGAATTTCCACATAGAAACATCATTACCTCCAACAAGATGACTCTGAAGGGGTTCTAGATAGCCACTTTCAGCCATGTACTTGATGTTCTTTGAACATTTCTCTAGGTTCTTTAGGACCTCTCCAGCTTTCTGAGCAGCAATTGGATCATCAGAATCATTTATCCTCATTGTGGTGAGGATCAGGATGCTTCCAGCAGTTGACCCAATATCCTCCAACAATAGCTGTGACTTCGAAAGCTCCAGCAAGAAAGAGATGGCTGCATGCCTTTCATCGGTACCATTAGTTGACAGTAGCTTAATTGTCCGGGCAATGGCCTTAGTTTTTCCAATGATATCCTGAATACCATCATGCAAGTAATAAAATTCCATCATGAATGGTTCTGTATGCCGTTATAAATAGCAGGTGAGGTACTTGAAGAAAGGACTTAGTACTTACCTTTCCTTCTTCATCCTCAACTAAAAAGCACAGAAGCTCCAGCGCGCTATGCCGAATCTGCACATTGTGGTTGTCCAACAACCGTGCTAGGAGCCTGGTGACCCCAATCTTATGCATCTGCTCCCTATTTTTCCCCCTCAGCTTGGCCAACGACTTCAGCTCATGTATGGCCTCAAGCACCATAGCCTCCGTACTTGACAGTGAGAGTGCAGTGCGGGCAATCCTGATCCGCATTGCCTCATTCCTCATTGTCCATTCTGCAATCACGCTCTTCAGGGAAGCATTGTTCATCAATGTCTTGCTTTGCAATGGCATTTTTGTGACAGGGCATATGACATTTTCAGAACTATCGGCAAACCTCTCAAAATGTTCCTCTATGGCTCTCCTTTCATATGTCACACCGCTCTCCGTTAACACAGGATCAGTCATTACCTGATTTGTCAGTGGACAGAAGAGTGCATCATACAGTGGTTCAATGTATTCTGAGACCTCCGGGAGAGAGCTGAACAAGTGGCCTCCAAATTCAACGGATTCATGGTACATTCCCTGCAGAAATTCCACTAGCCTCGGCATGTTGCTGCTGTGGAAAGACTTCCTATTAGGCATGTTGTTCACTGCATTTGTCAACATATCATCCTCTAAGAAGCCCCTCACTGAGAGTTCTTTGACCGCAACATCTGTGTAGGCATCGCTGCCAAGTGCTGATGTAGGTACCCTGCCAATATAATCACATAAATTCTCAATGACACTTTCCAAGTCTTGTGTTATGCTCAATATCTCATCATCCGTAAGTTGCAGTGCTCTGGCTCTGCATCTTGCAGTGAGGTCTTTAGCAAGGTTAACACAAGCAGGTGGAGATTCTGGCATCTGTGTCACACTGCTTGGGGTCCTTCGTGCTGTTTGACGCTCCATTATGACCGCACCTGACTCATTGAAGTTCTGCTGCTCGACATCACCACTGACTACCAGCAACATGACTGCATATACTTACAGAAAGCATAGATAACATCAAGCTAAATATTGTTCGGACATGGTATCTCTAAAAACTAATTGTTTTTAAAAAATCATCACAAGAGCTTGCAATAAATTAGGCTACTAAAATGAATGTTCAGATTAGACATATGATGTTTTGGTGTTATCATGCTACTATTACTTAAATAACTAAAATATACAGGATACAGCCTTTGGTGCCACTACAAGCTCACAGTAAGTGGAAGTGCAGAATATAAGAACCATGACAGTAATCTGATTCCTACAGAGATAAAAAAAAAAGATCCTGAAAAAAACCACCAGCAAGTGTCACTCGGAGGCATTTACTGCAATGCATTCCACATAGCCTTCAAATAAAGAATCAAGACAATAACACAGTACCTGTATGGCTGTACTAGTAACTTGAAGCTCCAAGATCTGAACACTACAGTGACTTCATGTAGAGTAAGTTACAGAGCGAGCCTTTTGCTGCCTCCTCCCCCTCCAGCACTGGAACCCTGTCTTGTTCCCTGTACCACTGTATGATAGATGAAGGCAAACAGACTAGACCAAGCAAAATGTTAGGAATTTATACAGCTCTTCTATTTGGGTTTGGTAATCCCTATTTAAAAATTGCAGTTATTTATCACAGAAAAGGCCTAATGAAGCTACTGATGTCACTGAGAGAAACATGACAAAGGAAGATCAATCTTGGTGACTAGCAGACTGGCATCAGTCCTGAAACTTAGCTTCATAAGAGCTCAGGTTAGGTAATTCAGATTATCCAACAAGAGAAATACAGGTTCATAATAGGAACAAAGTTAGGCGATAGGTAGGTTGGCAAACTACCGGAAGGACTATAGACTATAGTAACAATAGTGTAAAGAAGAAAGTTGCTGAAAGCTATATAGAATAGATAAATAGGGGATATAGGCGCATATATCACTTTAGCTAGCAAACAAGTGCGCATAGCAAAGTTTGATTGTTACAGCTCAGCATAAAGCCGTGGATCGCTAAAATTAAATGTAGATCATCATCACAGGTGATAGTCTGATGGCGATAGCAAGCTACTTTGAAAAGATTGATGAGAGTAAAAATGCCAGCACATAATCACAGGGAATGCATCTAATCATCACAAAATATCAAACTGTTGGACAGATCGATTCCAAAGTCCAAACAGCATATACTACCCAGCCATATCTTCTAAATTTTCTTGCCTGAACTCAACACAAGCTCAACTGCACAACCTACTTGCCCACAAATTTTGGCTTTACTGATCGATGCTTAAAAAAATGCTTCTGTAATTCCTCAAGAATTTATTGATGGTTAACCTTTACAGAACGTTTACTGGATACTGACTACTACTGTTCAATGAGACGCTGAAATGCAGTGGATGCTAGTTATTGTTGAACAAAGAAGGTAATATAAGAAGAGATGCCGCCGCATACGTTGATTGTTGAACAACCATAAAATAATGACAGATCCGGTATGACAAAAGGACATATTCTTCAGTTAGGTCGTCCCTGTATGATTGTGTATTTGGATGCATCCACGATTGGCAGACTGCGCAACTGATGGATAAACAAATTGAGTCAATGTCAATGGCGAACTTCAGACTAAGATAGCATACCAAGTACCAAACGTAGGTCGCGGAGCCATGGTCTTCTCTTCTGATGGCGTCTGGCTGGTTGTGCTGGAAGCCTGTAATGCGTCGCATGGGCCCGACGAGGCAGCCGACGCTCCGTGTGTTGTGCGGACCGTGCCACTGACGCGACGGCAACAGGGGCGCGCGCGACACCCAAAGGAGGAGATCGAGGGACAGTATCTTCGGGCGGAGGCTTTCGAGGAAGATCCGCCAGGACACCGGCGGCTCGCCGGCGCCACAACCATAGCTGCCGCCGCCGCGAGCCAGGAGGTCTGGCCGGAAGGGGAGAGGATTCTGAGCTCCTCTATCCGGGCCGTGCGATCAGAGGTAGACGGTCAGGATAGACCGACGGTCTAGCGGTGGAGGAAACTTTTTTGCGTAGAGGGACGCTGCTATTAACGCATACTGTCAATTTGGCCCAGGGCACCCAGCCCATCTACACTTTCAGCCCCACTTATCAGGAATAAGTCCACTTTTACTCCCTTAACGAGTGATACCACAATACCGGCTATCTTGATCCCGCAACTATTAAAACCGGTACAATTTGATTCCCTCAACGGTTTTGGAGAGCGGTTTTGCTGATGTGGCGCCTACGTGGTGGTGTTGACCAGGTTTTCGTCCCACGTGTCATTAACGTGGCACTTATGTGACATTGGAATTAAAAAATATAAGTGGGACCCATTTTATTAAAAAAATTGTGGGATCCACATACCATACTCTCTTCTTCCCTTCTTCCTCCTCCCTCTCTATCTCCCTTATCTCTCTCTCTCTTTCTCTCCCCTATCTCTTCACCTTCTGCCTTCCGTTGGGAGCGGAGGCTCGAGCAGCGGCGGGCAGCAGGGCGGGCGCTAGAGCAACGACGATGACGACGGGAAGGCGAGGGTCGGAGCAGGGGAGCTCGAGGAGTCAAAGTGAACTTATTACCACTTATGAAACTAAATTTGGCCCATCTTTATCCCCGTCGCTTCCTTTTTCTCTCCGTACTTAGGGCCCACATCTTACGACTAAAGGAAAAAAGTTCACTTAAGGTTCCTCATCTTGTTATCGAGTTCCAAAATCGTCCCAAGTGAAATACCAAATATAACTCATCCCTAATCTTTCTAAACCAAGTCACACCGGATCCTAATGTGATACGGTTTTACAAGATTAGAGATGTGTTAGATCTAGTTATCAGTGAAATGGGAACCACGGATCATAACTTGTTCGAGGCGCCCATGAACACGTTATCAATATCTTATGACCCACGTCGTTGTCAACCAGATACAAGCGGCAGTTGAGATACATCTGAAGAGCAATTCTCCAAGACCCTAGGCACGACCCCCATGAGCTATGCTCGAGGCGCATCAGCCACCAGCCTACAAAGCACCCCCCCGGTGGGCTATGCTTGGGGCACATATACAGCCTGCTCCCAACGCACGACCCCTCGTAGGCTGTGCTCAAGGCACATCTATAGCCTACCTGTATGCCTCTCAGTGGGCTATGCTTGGGGCACATCTGCAGCTTGCCGTGGGCTGTGCTTGTGACACATCTACACCCACCATGTACTCGAGTACGGCCCGCACCCGTGGGTTGTGTTCAGCACACATCTGCCTCCGCTCTTGGCTCTTGAGTGTTCAGGGAGCAGCAACATATGGACCCCATCAAGCATCGCATTCAATGCGATGTGAGATATAACAACCTGGCGTGCGATAACACGCAACCAGACTGCACACACTGACCCTGGGTACAGCCCCCACCTAGTCTCTGAGGCTGGCGAGCGGCCCCGGTGTCATGCCCAGAGATTCGCTAACCCGAATTTCCAAGCAGAATGTGTATTAAAATCCCTGTTCAGGACCGGCCAGGGTACACAAACGACAAAGTCGATATACAGATCCACGTCTTACAAACACCATAAAAGTATCTTACATAAATGCAGCGGAAAAGGTAAACAAGCTAAACTAGGTAACTAGACGCTCGTAGCGTGGCGACTCCAATCCACGGGCATCCTTGTCGGCAGCGACAGGCCTACTCCTCCGAGAAGCCATCCTCTGACACGTACTCCAACTCTGGTGTGGGGATGATAAAGCAAGACTGAGTACTACCCACTATACTCAACAAATCATACCGGGATAGGGAAAATGATGCATGTAATTCCAAAGGAGACTAAAGGGTTGATTTGCATAAATCACGCATTTAAAAACAGTAGTTGAATGTGGTAAAACAGTTGAGTTAATTGAGCATAATTGAATCATCACTGTCCAACGCTACACCACATTGCGACAAGCCCAAACCACCACCTGAACTACACCAATTCCATTAAATCAAGTTATTAGGGTTATGACTAATCACGGCGAATCTGGTTGATCGCCCATAATCAATTATTAGGGTTAAATCAAGTTATTCGAATAGTTTTACTCTGATAAGAGGTGTACAACTGTACCCACAAGACACAGCCCCACAACACGTTACCGTTGAAGCATCTAGGCCCCTACGGTTAATTTTGGTAATTAATGACAAGCACTAATTGTGGACTAACGATTTTCTTGAGCTACACTTATTTGAGTTAGAATCACGCAATATGATTGCATGGATGATCACCGAGGACGTTATTCGATGGTGCAAAGCAAAAGGATTGAAGACGGTAAATCTAGCGGTTTTATTTTTTTATTTGATCGAGGAGTTTGGGCGATCATATTTATTAGAATTTATTTATAGCTTTGCCGTACTATCAAGGGGGGTGATGACCTAGTCAAAGAGATGATCAAAATGCCACATTAGGTCATTCGCGCTTAAGTCTTGGTTTGCATCTACTATTTCTGCTGTTGACTGTCCATAGGCGGTCTGACCGAAGTGCTTCAGGCGGTCTGACCGGCCATTTTTGGTGATCTGACCGAAATGCTTCAGGCGGTCTGACCGGCCAACTACCGCCGGTATGACCGGCCGGCTGGAGGCTGGTTTGCCGCCTCTGGCCTGGCGATCCCGAGCCGCCAGAGCTGCAATCGGTCAGACCGAGCCGATGGCAGTCTGACCGAGCCGAGGTCGGTCTGACCGGCCATTTGGCCGCCGGTCTGACCGAACACCCTGATGTCAGTGTATTAAATGCACTGTAACGGCTAGTTTACTAGCCGTTACAATTGAGGCCGGTCTAACCGGCCACCCTTCGCCGGTCTAACCGGTAGACATCAGAGGTTGTGGATTTCGTCCACAACGGCTAGTTTTCTTTGTGTGGGGTATAAATACCCCCATTGGCAGCAAGGGGACTCTCTTGGCATCCTTTACAATTGCATACACCCCTTGCATCTCCTCTCACACACATTTGAGCTAGTGTTCATCCATTAGGTGTGTTTGAGTGTTGATTAGCCAAGAGTCAAGTGCATTAACTTCCTTGTTGGATTAGTGTGGCACTTGATCATCTCCAAGCCGGGTCATTACTTGTTACTCTTGGAGGTTGCTGCCTCCTAGACGGCTTGTGGAGGTGCTTGCCCGGTGACCTCTCCGTGGAGATTGTGGAGAAGGCCCGGTGCGGTTTGTGAGTGGTTTGGAGTTCACCACCTTCGGAGTGAAGGAAGAACTACCCCGAGTGATCGAGGCTTGGGTAGTCCTCTCCGTGGACCGGCTCCCATCTTGCCCACCCCTTGACGAAGGGGGCGTGCGGTGGCTTCGTTTTTGAGCGGTGGAGTTGGGCTCGCCTCAACGGGGACGTAGGAAACCGACAAGTTTCCGAATCTCGGTGAAAAATTCTTGTCTCATTGTCTCATTTACTTATTGCATTTACCTTTGTGCAATTTACTTTCTTAGAGATATACTTGAGCCACTTTCACCCTAGGATTGCAAAACATAACTTAGTTGCTTAGTTAGAAGTTTCCTACACCGAGCCTAGCAACTTAGGTTAGTTTTGATTAAGTGCAAATTATTTTAAAATCGCCTATTCACCCCCTCTAGTCGACATCCTTGATCCTACAAGTGGTATCAGAGCTTGGTCTCTCTTGATTTTGCTTTACCGCCTAGAGAGAAGATGTCGAACGAGGTGAACCATGTAGGTAGAGCTCCTATGTTTAATGGCACTAACTATTCTACTTGGAAGATTAAGATGGCTACTCACCTTAAAGCCATGAGCTTCCAAATTTGGAGTATTGTTGATGTAGGTTTTGCGATCACCGGAAATGATTTGACGGATGTTGATCAACGCAACCTACAACTTAATGCCCAAGCCATGAATGCCTTGTTCAATTCTTTGAGCCAAGAAGAATTTGATAGAGTGAGCAATCTTGAGACGGCATATGAGATTTGGAACAAGTTGAGTGAAATTCATGAGGGCACTAGTGAGTATAAGGATGCCAAGCTTCATTTCCTCAAGATCCAATATGAGACTTTTGCTATGTTACCTCATGAGAGTGTTAATGATATGTATGGAAGACTAAATGTGATAGTAAATGATCTCAAGGGGCTTGGGGCAATTTACACCGATCTTGAGGTGGCACAAAAGATGCTAAGGGCTCTACCGGACAAGTATGAGAACTTAGTCACCTTCCTCATCAACTCCGACATGTCAAGGATGACACCCGCTAGCCTCTTGGGCAAGATCAACACAAATGACATGTACAAGTTGAAGAAAAAGGAGATGGAGGAAGCATCACCATCAAGGAAGACAAGCATTGCCCTTCAAGCCGAGGTGGAAGACAAGGCAAAGGCCAAAGTGAGTGAAGGCCATGATGATTTGGAGGAAGAGATTGCCCTCCTTGCTAGAAGATTCAATGATCTTTTGGGAAGAAGGAAGGAGAAGGGAAAGGGCTCTAACTCAAATAGAAGAAGAAATAGAAGACCCAACAAGACTCTCTCCAACTTAAGGTGCTTTGAGTGTGGAGAGAAAGGGCATTTTGCTTCTAAGTGCCCTTCAAAGGGTGATGATGGACACAAGACATCCAAGAAGAAGAGTGGAGGCTACAAACTTATGAAGAAGCTTAAAAAGGAAGGAAAGAAGATTGAAGCCTTCATTGGGCAATGGGACTCAAATGTTGAGAGCTCCGAGTCTCAATCCGAGTCCGACAATGATAGTGATGATGATGGAGGCTCCAAGAAGAAGAACATGACCGGAGTTGCTATCAAGGAGGCTCCATCACTCTTCTCTCCATTTTGCCTCATGGCAAAGGGCTCTACCAAGGTAACATCAAGTAGTGACAGTGAAAGTGATGATGATGTTGATGATGTTTCCTATGATGAGCTTGTGAGTATGTTTGAGGAGCTCCATGCTTATAGTGAGAAGGAGATTGCCAAGTTCAAGGATCTAAAGAAGGATCATGCTTCTTTGAAGACCTTGTATGAGGAGCTAAAGACTTCTCATGAGAGACTCAAAATTTCTCATGAGAAGCTTAAGGAAGCTCATGACACTCTCCTTACCACTACACAACATGAAGCTCAAATTGATATTGGCATATCATGTGATTTGCTTGATGATGGTATTTCTTGTCATAGTACTCATGTTGCATCATCTAGCATAGCTACTTCTTGTGATGATCTTATGGATATGCCTAACTCTAGCTCTAGTGCTTCTATTTGTGATATCTCACTTGTTGTGGAGAACAATGAGCTCAAGAAGCAAGTGTCCAAGCTTAACAAAAGCTTGGATAGGTGCTTTAAGGGTAAGAACACTCTTGACAAAATCTTGAGTGAGCAACGGTGCATCCTTAACAAGGAGGGACTTGGATTCATTCCAAAGAAGGGTAAGAAACCTTCTCACCGTGCTCCTAATTTTGTCAAGAGCAATGGTAAGTATTGTCACAGGTGCCGTGAAGTTGGGCATATGGCAAATGCTTGCTCCGGTGGTAAGCCTTCTAAGACTTGCATGTTTGATTCTCATTATATGCTTAGGAAGGCTCATGATGGTTCCATTTATGCTAGATATGTGGGTTCCCCTATACTTGGTGGCAAAAAGAATGCCATTTGGGTGCCCAAAGCTTTGATCTCTAACCTTCAAGGACCCAAACAAATTTGGGTACCTAAAAGAGCTTCATCTTGTTTTGTAGGTGAACTACCACACTGGTGGAAGCCATTGGGTGCTAGATAGTGGATGCACTCAACACATGACCGGTGATAGGAAGATGTTCACCACATTTGAAGTAAGAGGCAAAGATCAAGAGAGAGTCACTTTTGGTGATAATAGCAAAGGAAAGGTAATTGGGTTAGGTAAAGTTACTATCACCAATGATCTATCAATTACAAATGTCTCTCTTGTTGAATCACTCAATTTCAATTTGCTATCGGTTGCACAAATTTGTGATCTTGGTTTGTCATGTACATTTAACCCTCAAGATGTGATAGTTACTAGCCTTCATGACAAATCTTGCATATTTAAAGGCTTTCGTTATGGAAATCTCTATTTGGTTGATTTCAACTCTAGTGAAGCAAATTTGAAAACTTGTTTAGTTGCAAAAACTTCATTGGGTTGGCTTTGGCATAGAAGGCTAGCTCATGTTGGTATGCATCAATTGAGTAAACTTTCAAAACGTGATCTAGTCGTGGGCTTGAAAGATGTGAAGTTTGAGAAAGATAAACTTTGTAGTGCTTGTCAAGCCGGCAAGCAAGTTGCGTGTTCTCATCCTTCTAAAAGCATCATGTCCACATCTAGACCATTGGAGCTCTTACACATGGATTTGTTTGGCCCAACAATCTATAAGAGCATTGGTGGAAATAGTCATTGTCTTATCATTGTTGATTATTATTCTCGTTATACTTGGGTGTTCTTTTTGTATGACAAGTCTATTGTTGCCGAGCTTTTCAAAAAGTTTGCAAAAAGGGCCCAAAATGAATTTAGTTGCACTCTTGTGAAAATAAGAAGTGACAATGGTTCGGAGTTTAAAAATACCAATATCGAGGACTATTGTGATGATCTTGGTATTAAATATGAGTTTTCCGCTACCTACTCGCCTCAACAAAATGGTGTGGTGGAGAGGAAAAATCGCACATTGATTGAGATGGCAAGGACTATGCTAGATGAATATGGTGTTTCCGATTCCTTTTGGGCGGAAGCCATAAACACCGCTTGCCACGCAACCAATAGGCTTTATTTGTATCGTCTTTTGAAAAAGACTTCCTATGAGCTAATTGTTGGGAGGAAGCCTAATGTTGCCTATTTTCGAGTTTTTGGTTGCAAATGCTATATTTATCGAAAAGGTGTTAGACTAACCAAATTTGAAAGTCGGTGTGATGAAGGGTTTCTTCTAGGTTATGCCTCAAATAGCAAGGCATACCGGGTCTACAACAAGAACAAAGGTATTGTGGAAGAAACCGCCGATGTTCAATTTGATGAAACTAATGGCTCCCAAGAGGGGCACGAGAATTTGGATGATGTAGGTGATGAGGGCTTGATGAGGGCGATGAACAACATGTCTATTGGAGACATCAAGCCTGTTGAAGTGGAAGACAAGCCTTCCACCTCTACTCAAGTTGAGGAAACTACTTCCGCTACGCCAATTCAAGCTCAACTTGATGTGGAGGAGGACAAGGCACATGATGCACCTATGCCACCAAGAATTCACAACGCTCTCTCCAAGGATCACCCAATTGATCAAGTTTTGGGTGATATTAGTAATGGTGTTCAAACTCGATCTCGTGTCGCTTCGATTTGTGAGCATTACTCTTTTGTTTCTTGTCTTGAGCCAAAACATGTAGATGAAGCTCTTGGTGATCCGGATTGGATGAATGCTATGCATGAAGAGCTCAACAACTTTGCAAGAAACAAGGTATGGACTTTGGTTGAAAGGCCTAAAGACCACAACGTCATAGGGACAAAATGGGTTTTTAGGAACAAGCAAGATGAGAACGGGTTGGTGGTAAGAAACAAGGCAAGATTGGTGGCTCAAGGTTTCACACAAGTTGAAGGTTTGGATTTTGGTGAAACGTTTGCCCCCGTGGCAAGGCTTGAAGCCATTCGCATCCTACTTGCATTTGCATCATGCTTTGATATAAAGCTTTTTCAAATGGATGTGAAAAGTGCATTTCTAAATGGTGAAATTGCTGAACTTGTCTTTGTTGAGCAACCACCCGGTTTTGAGGATCCTAAAAATCCTAATCTTGTTTACAAACTCTCAAAAGCTCTCTATGGCTTGAAACAAGCTCCTAGAGCTTGGTATGAAAGATTGAGAGATTTTCTTTTATCAAAAGGTTTTAAAATTGGTAAAGTTGACACGACTCTTTTCACTAAAATCATTGGTGATGATTTCCTTGTGTGTCAAATTTATGTTGATGATATTATATTCGGTTCTACTAATGAGGATTTTTGCAAGGAGTTTGGTGATATGATGTCTAGAGAATTTGAGATGTCCATGATTGGAGAGTTGAGCTTCTTTCTTGGACTTCAAATCAAGCAACTCAAGGATGGGACATTTGTGAGCCAAACCAAGTATATCAAGGATCTACTCAAGAGGTTTGGCTTGGAAGATGCAAAGCCCATCAAGACTCCAATGACAACCAATGGGCACCTCGACCTTGATGAGGGAGGTAAATCGGTAGATTTAAAGTTTTATCGCTCTATGATTGGTAGCTTGCTTTATCTTACCGCATCTAGGCCGGATATCATGTTTAGTGTTTGCATGTGTGCACGGTTTCAAGCCGCTCCTAAGGAGTGTCACCTTGTGGCCGTGAAAAGGATTCTAAGATATTTAAAGCATTCCTCAACAATTGGCTTATGGTACCCAAAAGGTGCTAAGTTCAAGCTAGTTGGCTACTCCGACTCGGATTATGCCGGTTGCAAAGTGGATAGAAAGAACACATCCGGTAGTTGCCAATTGCTTGGTAGATCCCTCGTGTCATGGTCATCCAAGAAACAAAACTCCGTAGCTCTCTTTACCGCTGAGGCGGAATATGTTTCGGCGGGTAGTTGTTGTGCCCAATTGCTTTGGATGAAACAAATTATGTTGGACTATGGCATAACCTTCACCAAAACCCCACTTCTATGTGACAATGATAGTGCCATAAAGATAGCCAACAATCCCGTCCAACACTCAAGAACCAAGCATATTGACATTCGCCACCACTTCCTAAGAGACCATGTTGCCAAGTGTGACATAGTCATTAGCCACATAAGAACCGAAGATCAACTTGCCGATATCTTTACCAAGCCTCTTGATGAAACCCGCTTTTGCAAGTTGAGGAATGAGTTAAATGTCATAGACTTCTCAAATGTTGCTTGAGTTTATGCATCATGGTTACTACTTGTTCATATTGCCTATTTGCTTGACTTTTGCTCTTTTGCTTGTGATTAATTACTATTTGGCTCTTCTTTGCGAAAATGGAGCTTGTCACATTAAGGGAGAGTATTGTACTTCTATATGTGCTCTACTACTCATTATATGTGAATCAATCAAATACAAGTGCTAGTGGAATTTTCAAAATGCCCAAATCAACATAAGTCAAAATTCTTGAAAAATCAAAGTAATTTCAAAACTATCTCTTTGAAAAGGTTTAAAAGGGTCTCCTAAATGTTTTCCAAGTCTCTTATTGCAAGAAAAATGGAGTTTGATTGAAAATGCCATTTTGGCCCTCTCTTGAAGAAACTAGATTCTTAGTTTTGCCCAAAATGACATTTATCTCCAAAATGAGTTTGAGAAGGATTTTGAGAAAAGTGTCAAAACAAAGTTGGTAGAGATGATATTCTCAAATGTTTTTGGTATTCAAATCAAGTTAAAAAACTAAATCTCTCAAAAGTTATTTGAATTTCAAATTGGCCCAAAAACCCCTATAGACCATAGAAGGTCCTCCTATAGCACTTAAGTGAGTTAAGTTGCAAACCATCTCAATTTCTCAATATTATGGATGGTTAGCAATATTTAAACTCATACATTTCAAAATTGCTCCAGAAATTAAATTTTCATTAGATTTTATTGTATGGGGGTTGCCGGCTTGTGCAAGGGCTGTGCACAGCCGGCAGGGTGCCTGGCGGTCTGACTGGAGCTATATGCGCGGTCTGACCGGCCAGATGAGGCGGTCTGACTGGCCGTTAGCCGCCGGACTGACCGGCCAGCTAGGTGGGCCCAAAGCATTTACCTCTCTTCTTCCACCCGACCCCTTCTCTCTTCTTTTCTTCTCCTCACTTCTCCAACCTGAAGAAACACTCTCTCTCTCTTCCCTCAAACCCTAACACCTCTCCCCATCAAATCCCTCCGGTTTGACCGTGGATTTTACTCCGGTTACATCGTAAGTGAATCCCCTCCTCTTCCCTTCTCAAATCCATGGATTAATTTGTGTTTCTATTGATTTTTTGATCCATGGTTTGAAACCTTAGGTGAAGGAAGAAGTGACTTTGATTTGGCACACTTTAGGGGTTGTTTCTTGTGCAAATCATCTTCTACAACCGGTAATCTCTCCTTCCCTCGCTTATGCTCATCGAAATCGGTCTATTTCAATTTCTAGGGTTAAGGGTAGTTTCTCCCTCTAAAATCAAATATGTTGATGAAATAGACCTATCCCTTTGATGTAGATGTTCTTCACCTTGTGCACCTCCTTTATCCTTAGCAAATTTAGATACATTTGTGGGTGGGAAGGTTTGGAGGACTGTACTCCCTATCTTGGGCGGTCTAACCGGCCAGGCACTGTCGGTCTGACCGACTGTGGCTTGCGGTCTGACCGGCCACACTCTGGCGGTCTGACCGGCCAAGTGCCCGCGGTCTGACCGGCCATGTGCTAGCGGTCTGACCGGCCATGGCCTACGGTCTGACCGCCCCTGACAGGCAGAACTTGTCACCATTCCTTCACAACTAAAAATAATCTCTAAGTAGCTGCAAATTTTACATCTCTTGCTCCTTTTTATTCAGAGATGCCTCCTCGCACTCGCCGCGGTCGTCAAGCTCAAGTGCAAGAATCGGAGAGTGAACATGAAGAGTCTAGCGGAGGACAATATGCTCAGAGTGAGGAAGAAGAGCAAGAGATATCTGAAGAACAGCAAGGAGAGGATGAGGAAAGTGGAGCTGAAGATGGAAGTGATAATGAGGAGGAAGAAAGTGAGGAGGACATGGAGATAGACCCCTGTATCCAATTCGTGCTCAATATCAGAAATCCCACTCAATACACCTTGCTGCGTCATCATGATCAGTTCAAGAGGCCTAGAGACACTACAGATGCCCGCTTTCACACAGCTTTCCAGAAGTCTATGTATGAGCAGATTTACAAGAATAAGGCCTTTGCTGAGCACAAGTGGATTTCTTGGAGGAACATCAATGAGACCCTGGAGTTTGAGGGACTGCAGGACTTGTTCAGGGCAGTGGGGATTGATAGGATTGTCACTCTCAAGCAAGATTACGATGAACAGCTCATTCGTCAGTTCTATGCCACAGTGTGGGTCTCCAGTGACTTGGATTGTTTGAAGTGGATGTCAGGGACACTTGAATGCACCATCAACAGAAGGGACTTCAGGCGTCTCCTCAACATTCGATTTGATAGTGGTGATGACCTTCATGAGGAGCTTGCCCATAACCCCTTCTCCATAGATGACCTAGAGCAGTTTTATGAAGATGGAGGGCGACACTCTTATGGCAAGGTTGCCGGTTTGAGGACCATCCCGAGTGTTGTCAACCGGATTGTGAGAGCCACAATTCTCCCCCGTTGTGGCAACAATGATGACATTCGGGGAGTGGCATGGCATGTGATTGATGCCATTATGCAAGGGCGGCAATTCGATGTTATTAACCTCATGATGCAGGAGATTGCTATCTCAAAGGGGACTATTGGACAAGGCATCTATTATGCCCCTTACATCATGAGGCTCATTCAAGCCAAGCAAGGAGGTGTTGGAACAAATCTCAAGGAACACAAGCAGTACAAGCCTTGCCTTCAGCTTAGCACCCCCCGTGCTCCTAGGATGGCTCAACCGCGCTTTGATCATGGAGCAAGTTCAAGTGCGGCACCTCCACCACCTCCTCCTCCTCAAGGTATCAATGAGTACTTCACTCCACAATATGCATATTTTGGGATGCCTCCACAGGATTACTTCAACCCGGTGGTAGGGGCCATCAATACCCTAAATGAAAACATGGCAAGGTTGAGCACCGGGCAAGAGGCCATGTATTCGGATGTTAGGGAGTTGAGGACCGATATGGGGCACTTGAATGCAAATGTGGGAAGATTGTCAACCCAAGTGACCACTTTGGAACGGCGCATGTCATCTTTGGAGAGCTCTCATGCTTATGTCTATTCTCGTCGTCGTGATTCATCCAGTCCATCTCACTATCCTATTCCTCGCCCTCCTTCACCTCCTCAAGAGTGAAGCTTTTTGGTCCTTGATGCCAAAAGGGGGAGAAGAACGTGCTTCCTTTATCTTAGGTGGGATGGGAGTAGATTTAGTGAGGTTAGCCCTCATATCTAATAGGTTAAGTTGGATGTGAACTCTATGTGCTTTAATGACTCTATGGATATTTTGAGCTCTCTAAGCTATGATGGATGATTATTGTCTATGTGAATTTCTATTGTGATCATCCTATGCTTGTATGAGACTTATGTGTGATGATTATCAAATCTTTGCTATATGTGTGATATGTTTGTTGATTTGTGCAAAGTATGGTGTAAACTTCCTAAGTCATTTGTTTGACTCTTGTGATTGTTATGCACATGTTTAGGGGGAGCTTACACTATCTTTCGTTCATTTGTATCTATGCAATTCATGCCCATTATGTTATTTGTGGTGTTTATCATCAATTACCAAAAAGGGGGAGATTGAAGCATCTAGGCCCCTACGGTTAATTTTGGTAATTAATGACAAGCACTAATGGTGGACTAACGATTTTCCTGAGCTACACTTATTTGAGTTAGAATCACGCAATATGATTGCATGGATGATCACCGAGGACGTTATTCGATGGTGCAAAGCAAAAGGATTGAAGACGGTAAATCTAGCGGTTATATTTTTTTTATTTTATCGAGGAGTTTGGGCGATCATATTTGCTAGAATTTATTTATAGCTTTGCTGTACTATCAAGGGGGGTAATGACCTAGTCAAAGAGATGATCAAAATGCCACATTAGGTCATTCGCGCTTAAGTCTTGGTTTGCATCTACTATTTCTGTTGTTGACTGTCCATAGGCGGTCTGACCGAAGTGCTTCAGGCGGTCTGACCGGCCATTTTTGGCGGTCTGACCGAAATGCTTCAGGCGGTTTGACCGGCCATGCTTGGCGGTCTGACCGGCCAACTACCGCCGGTATGACCGGCCGGCTAGAGGCTGGTTTGCCGCCTCTGGCCTGGCGATCTCGAGCCGCCAGAGCCGCAATCGGTCAGACCGAGCCGATGGCGGTCTGACCGGCCATTTGGCCGCCGGTCTGACCGGACAACCTGATGTCAGTGCATTAAATGCACTGTAACGGCTAGTTTACTAGCCGTTACAATTGAGGCCGGTCTAACCGGCCACCCTTCGCTGGTCTGACCGACAGACATCAGAGGTTGTGGATTTCGTCCACAACGGCTAGTTTTCTTTGTGTGGGGTATAAATACCCCCCCATTGGCAGCAAGGGGACTCTCTTGGCACCCTTTACAATTGCATACACCCCTTGCATCTCCTCTCACACACATTTGAGCTAGTGTTCATCCATTAGGTGTGTTTGAGTGTTGATTAGCCAAGAGTCAAGTGCATTTGCTTCCTTGTTGGATTAGTGTGGCACTTGATCATCTCCAAGCCGGGTCATTACTTGTTACTCTTGGAGGTTGCTGCCTCCTAGACGGCTTGTGGAGGTGCTTGCCCGGTGACCTCTCCGTGGAGATTGTGGAGAAGGCCCGGTGCGGTTTGTGAGTGGTTTGGAGTTCACCACCTTCGGAGTGAAGGAAGAACTACCCCGAGTGATCGAGGCTTGGGTAGTCCTCTCCGTGGACCGGCTCCCATCTTGCCCACCCCTTGACGAAGGGGGCGCGCGGTGGCTTCGTGGTTGAGCGGTGGAGTTGGGCTCGCCTCAACGGGGACGTAGGAAACCGACAAGTTTCCGAACCTAGGTGAAAAAATTATTGTCTCATTGTCTCATTTACTTATTGCATTTACCTTTGTGCAATTTACTTTCTTAGAGACATACTTGAGCCACTTTCACCCTAGGATTGCAAAACATAACTTAGTTGCTTAGTTAGAAGTATCCTACACCGAGCCTAGCAACTTAGGTTAGTTTTGATTAAGTGCAAATTATTTTAAAATCACCTATTCACCCCCCCTCTAGTCGACATCCTTGATCCTACAACCGTGCACCGGCATACCACCACGGTACACCGGAAAAGAACTGTGACAAGACACTTCGCATAACCCTCGCACACCTCAGGTTTCGCCCCCACCTTTTAGCCAAGGCAGGCAGCCCTCTCTCGTGCCTAGGTGAATCCGGCAGCTGATCAGCGAGTAAACCCCCACCGACCCAACTCCATCACGCCCACCCTTGCCTGGATGCGTCGGCTAAGAAAGGCTACACTACGAGCCCAGCTATTACCCATGCTAGCTTGTGGAAAGTACGGTATTTCTTCCAGGGTTTCCCGCGAACTGGTCCTTAATTGTCATGAGTACAACCATTTCGGCCCTGATTTTATAGCACAGGAAACCATATGTGTTTACAAATACCAACTCCCTGGATCGGTAGGTTGGTATACACACATTACAAATCTGGTACACACAGTCTGCATCACATAGTCTTACAATACCAAATAGTACATGGGAACCTGAGTAGGTTCTAATAGGCCGTGTCTGGCCAGATACAATACCAAATAACATAGAATAAGATAGGATAGCGGAAGTGAGGCTGCGGCAGTCCACCCATACTCCACAGGCATCGACTGGGGATTAGTCCCTATGGTTCCTCTGTACCATCCGCCTCCTCGGGGATCAGTTCAACTTGCATGTCCTCATCATCAAAAACTAAAAGGGTAGAAATATGCAAGGGTGAGTACCAACCGTACTCAGCAAGTCACCACTATAGAAATGCAACAAATGCGTATAGGGATCCAAGGCAGGTTTCGGTTTATTTGCGTGAAGCCAGTTTTCGCAAATTATTTCACAAGCCTATGACCTAGCAGATTTAACCATGGCAAAATGTCGCTATGTAAATGTCATCATTTATTTAGGAGTTCCTTCATCGCAATTCAACCTTCCCGCACATGGGGCAAGGTTACACATGTTTTATTTATCCCAACCTATTCTAAATAATTTAAAAGCATGTGAGTCTAGTCAAGAGTAATACAAGTCCCGACGCTCATTAACAGCGAGCACGGCTATTCGAATAGTTTAATTTACTCACACTACAATGGATGTACGCTTTTAATCCCACACTCCGTGACGCACCCAACACATGAGACTTGTCACGGCCCGGTTTTTCAGTTACCCTCACATGGCGGCACCCGCTCCAAGGACTATGAATCCCCATTGCACCCCCGGCGCCACATTCCTACCTCGAGCCGGTTGTGAGGGGAGTCCTGGCGCTCCCAAGATTAAAGGTTACATTATACATATATAAAGCTTTGACGTCATTAAACCACACACTTCCACATTTCCATACCGATATCCAGAACCTACCATGTCTGGGGTGCCACCCCACGAGAATAACCTAGTCCACCGGGTCTAACCCCACTCAAGAAGTGTGGTCGTACTCGGTTCGTTTCCTGTTTAGCTTCTTGACTCGGTCCTTAACTGACTAGGGTCGGCGGCTTACCATTCCTAGAACCACCCATATTCTATTCGTGCCGCCCCAGTCGAAATCATTTTTGTTCAATTAAGTTTTTGGGTTTTCACAAAGGTTTTCATGCTGTGGGTGGCGCTTATGTCTCCACCCAATTTCCAACAACCACTCCCGTCGAGTGACTAGTATTCCCACATTCACATGTCCCATATGCGGAATGTATAACGTCTATATAAGCAGGGCTAAGTAGTAGATAAATAATCACGTATAAATTAATATACACATGTAACAAAGAAATGTAAATACATAAGGATAGAAAATTTCAAAGGTAAGGCTTAAACAAGTGTAGGTACGCGTTTTCAATATTAGCATGCAATTTTATTTATAACCAACACATTTATAAAAGTAGGATCAACGTGTTCAAGGGAGGTGCGTAGTGACTTGCCTTGCTCAATCGGGGGTTCGTCCTCAACTAGCTCGGTTTCCTCCTCGCAAATGTACCCTATCCAGTTGCATAATAAAGTCACATACTATTCGCCAACACATAAAAGAGATAAAAAATTCCAGAAAAATCGAAAAATAACCAAACCAGTGCCATTGCGTAGATCTTGATTTTAGAAAGATTTTGATGAAAGTTTCGTTCAAATCCGACTTAAAATGAGGGAGATACGGAATTCGAAAGGTTGGAAAAGTTTTAAATCAAAGAAAAGGAAAAAGGTCTGACGGGTGGGACTGCCCTTATCTCCTCATGTGCAGGTTCTGTTTTGTTTTTTAAATGGATGTGGGACCCGTGTGTAAGCCTCTCTCTCTCCTTCTTCTCTTCTTCTCTATCTCATTTCTCTCTCTCACACACACACACACAGAGGCAACAGGAGGAGGAGGAGGAGGAGGAGGGCATGGTGGCGGCGGCCGGCCGGGGCAGTGGCCGGGCGCGGCGGCTAGTCGACGCGCGCCAGCGGCCGGTGGCTGGGGCGGCGCCTGCCGGGACGACGCGCATGGTGGCGGCTGGGTGCGGCGGCGCGGCGCGGCGCGCGGCCGGCTTGGCCGGCGCGCTGCGGGCGCGGCTTGCATGGCCAGTGGCTGCACGCGGCGGCGACTAGTGCGGAGGCAGCTAGAGTGGTGGCGCGGTGAGGCTGCGCGCACGGTGGCGACGCCGCAGAAACACAACAAAACAAGGAAAGATGGCAAGGAAGAAGGCGAGCAAAAGAAAACAGAGGAGGTAGATGCTCACCTTGCGGCAGCTGGGTAGCGGCACACCGAGTGAGCTCCGGTCGTCGAGGTACGGCTTAGGTGCGCGGATCGTCCTCGAGCTCCCGATGTTCGTCTGAGGTCCGTCGGGTTTGGTTTTCAGGTTTTTAGCTCAAGTTTTAGTGATTACGTCAAAGGTTTTCGTTCTAACGTTCCAATCGTTTCAACCGTTCGTTCGTTCGACCGAGCTACACACTTCCCTACGTCGCCCGGCGCGGCTGCCTGCCTTTCCACTTGCCCAACCTAAGTCTAGCTCATGGCAAGGCGGCGGCTATGCGCATCGTGGGGAGGGGGTGAAGGGGCTGGTTGGAGAGGGATAGAGGAAGAGGATGAGGTGAGGCAGTGTGGCATGTTCGAACCCGATCGGCTTTTATAGCCTCCGAGTGTGGGAGCCGGCCATTGAAGTGCTTTCAATGTTTCGCCCGGGCATACGGCTAAGGTTGGTTAACGGCCCTGGCTGCTGGCGAGGGGAGGAAGGTGTAGACGACGACGATGTATCGGCGGCCTGCACACGCGCACATGCTTTCTAATAGTATATACAAAGGTGAAACCCTAAAGGGTGACGATCCATACCGTGGGGGCTTCGCCCCCGCACCCCCAGGCGTCCCCGGGAGCAGGAGTCCAACTTCAATGGGCCACTTCAGCCTCCGCTTCACTCTGTCCGAAGTCGGCCTTTTTATAAATTTGAATCACAACTCAACACGGCGCGCGGCGACGTCGTCGCCGAAAACAGTACTAGGGAGGAGGATTGGACTTTATCCTTTATTGCTAACCCAACAGGAATGAGTGGCTTGGGGAGGCAACATGGACTTTTCTAGGGAAAAAGGCTTGTAGCAAGAAGGCCACGGTAGAGGGAGTTTAAGCGGACTTTTCGGAGCAAAACTACTTTCGGTCAGGGAGAAAATCTTGGGACAAAAAATCAAAAAAAATCAGAGGAGTAGAAAAATTGGAAATTTTCAATAAAATTTTGGCACTCGCATAAAACAAATAAAGAAATTGTCGGCATGTCGCAAAATTATAAAAATAAATCAGAGATGATTTTTGGTCGGTATATTTTTATTTAGGAATTTTCTCAGGGTGTTACAGACCATCAAAACCATGTACTTACAACCCACCATTAGTCAGGTTTTAGTTGGAGCAATTAATTAACCAATCACGATTAACCATCGTCAGTTACCATTAAAGGTTCACCATAAAATAATAGGGTACACTAGTTATCCCATTAGTGTACTAATGTTTCTAAGCAGGGCTAAGCATGTCCTAACCTAGCAACTACACAAATTACGTCCCAAGCTATCAAAGCTACAAGGTAATCAGAACCATGTGGCCGAGTACAGTAGGTATATGAGCCCATACAATGACATTATGAAAGAGTGCAGTATTTGGGAATAAATAGGACATTTGCAAAGTAGGTACAATATGATAAAATGAGAAGCATGACTTGCCTTGCTCCTGCGCTGGGTCAACCTCTGCAACAACTTTGAAGTAAACGGGTGCGTCGGAACTATCGGTTTCTACATGACATACAATGCACACAAGCAAAACAGGCTATAAGTCTACTGGAACAGGAAACAAAACCATTTTTAATGGATTTTAGACATTTTTATGAATTTACTGCAATTTGAATGGACTCAAACGGAGTCCGGATGAATTAGTTATGAATTTTAGAAGATTAGCTGTGTTTTTACTAATACAGAAAAGTCCTTAATTATTTATTGCGCAGTAAATGCCCAGGGCTGACGTCATCAAGGGAGGGGGTGGCGCCGGCAGGCGGGCCTCGCATGTCAACGGCTCAAAGGCGCCGGCCCACAGCGGACTCGGTCCACGGGGCCGGGGAATGAGTGTACCACGTGGCGCACACGTGGCGCCGACGCGGCACCAACGTGGCGGCCACGTGGGCGGTAGATCGGATGGCAGCGGCGGCACAGGCGGCCCGGGCACGGCTCCAAGCCAGCCCGGCCAGCCATGGCGTGCGGCGGCGCGGGCGAGGCCACCGACGACAGCGGCCGGCGGCGCGGGCGACAGTGGCGGCGCGGCCGAGAGGCGCGCGCGGCGGGACCGCGGCCAACAACGCGGTGGCCAGGTGGCGACGCGGCGAGACGCGGCGGAGACCGGGCCGAGCGGCGCGGGTAGGGAGGAGGGAGAGAGGGAGAGGGCGAGTTCATCGGGGAGGTGGCCGGCGGCGGGGAAGAAGATGGCGGCGGCGGTGCTAGGGGCACGGGAGCGAGCGATGAAAAAAAGGAAACAACGGAGGGGGTCGCGGGGGAGTTCTTATAGGGCAACGAGAGGGGCGGACGTGGCCGGCGCCGGCTGGTTTTCACGACGGAGTGGGAGAGAGGGAGGAGAGAGAGGCGGGATTCGGTTCCCGAATCCCGGCCGTCTTCCGGGCGCGGGCGCGCGGCGTGCGACGCGGGGGAGTGGCGGCGGTTGTGGAGGTGGTGGGCGAGGTGGCGCGGAGAGCGTGGGCGGCGCGACACGTGGGAGCGGGAGGCGCGACCGGCGGTTGCGGAGGCGGCGGCTCCGCCGGCCCGAGCTAGGAGACGGGGCTGACAGGTGAGTCCCACCTGTTGGTGGCCCGGTGGAGGGAGGGAGTAGGGGTGGACTTGAGTGGCGGCCAGGAGGCTCGCGGGCCACGGCCGTGGGCCAACCCGCGGGGAGGAAGGGGGGCGCAGGGGAAAAAAGAGGGAAGGCGACGCGGACCTCGGGGCGCGCGGCCAGCGGGCCGAGGCCGTGGGCTGGCCTGAAGGGAGAGGGAGGCGCGCGGGCGGCCAGGAAAGGAGGAAGGGGGCTGGTGGCCCAAGGGAGGGAAAGGGAGAGAAAGGAAAAGAGGAAAGAAAAGGAGGGCAAAAGAAAGGAGAAAAAGAGGGAGGTTTTCCCGGGATTTTTGCACACGGTTAAGGATTTAGTTGGTTTCAAAGAAATTTTTTTAGAGCTCTAAAAAATTCCGCTAAAAATCTTGTTAGTGTATTTTGGCGTGAAGAACCCAAGGAAGGTTCCACCATGTCGATTCCAATTCAATAAGTGCGTTTATTTATTAGGGTTTGCTCTAGGTTAAACAGAAGATTTTGTTTAGGCAATTTGTCAGGTGAATTCGAAGTTAGAAAGGGGAACTCCAGGATGTGACACCCGGCAACCACCAGGGTGTTCTCGTCACCTATCCTAAGACACACGTCGAAGGAAGGAGCAAGGGGGCGAAGAGAAGTTGTTCTACATCCTGCCAATTCAACACGACTAGCACGCAATCCAGGGCTGACAAGGGCCCCGCCACCTGTGTGCAAGAAGACCAAGCTCACCTAACCCCTATACTGGTGCCCATTTATAAGAAAAACACCACTGTGGTATCCCCTTGTAACTATAAAAGGAGAATTGAAACGACCTTAATATCGTCTAGAGGGGGGTGAATAGGCATTTAAAACTTTTAATTAAATACGGAAGCTAAACTTTTCGGATATTTCAGAATATTTTCGGATATTCCGAAATATTTTTGGATATTCCGAAAATCTCATATTTTGGAGCAAGCTAGCAAGGCAAACAAGAAAGGATAATGGCATAAGTAGTTAATGAGTTTGCACAAACAACGACTAAACTACTAGCGGCACCAAATAGCAAAGCTAGAGGAGTAAGAGAGAGATATCACTGGGATTCTTACAAGTTGATGTATTACCGAAGTTCAAATCCTTGAGTGGATTCTACTCTCCGTTGAGGAGCTTACAATGAGCCTGATCTTTTCAACCCTATCCTCGTGAGGTTGCACAAATGCACTCCTTACACTAAGAGTATCTCTTTTCTTTCGGAGGTGAGATCCGACCTTCACAAACTCCCTGGGCACACCATACACAAATCGGTGTCTTGAGATTGACTCCTAGCCATCTAGGTGTCCTCAACCACCAAGAGTAACAAATGCCACAAAGATTTCTTGGGGATGAATCGAGTGCTCAACAAATCTTCACGAAGTCAACACCAAGCACTCAAACAAACTCAAATCAACCACTCTCACACACACGCGAAATCCGACATTGAAGATCGGTGGAGAGGAAGAAGTGAGAAGGCAAGGCTCAAAGTGATTCTCAAATCAATACAAGCCAAGGGCAAAGGATAAGCAATGGAGCCAGCAGCACTACCTTCTGGGTGGAGGGGGCTTTTTATAGTCACAGCATCAGATATGCCCTCCAACAAAGATTCCAATTTTTGGATATTCTGAAATAACTTTTCGGACAAGTTCGAAAATCACCAGAACAACAAATTGTAGAGAAAAACAACTGAGATTTTCGGCAGTTCCGAAAACTTTTCGGACATTCCGAAAATCACTTTAGAACAAGTCCGAAAATAACCAGATCCAGAACTTCGATGCACAGTCATTTTCAGAAATTTCGATAATTAAGTCCAAAAATCACTTAAGGACAAGTCCGGAAACATCCAGAAGCTTGTTCGACTCGAGGGCCATTTTCGGAAATTCCAAAAATTATTTTCAGACAAGTCCGAAAACGTCCAGACACATAGTGCGACTTCACGGCCATTTTCGGAAATTCTGAAAATGTCTAGAAGCTTTGTCGTAGTTCAAAGACTTTTCGAAAAATCCGAAAATGCATTGCAAACAAATCCGAAAACATCCAGAAGAGATTTTTTTTTTGAGGAAATCACTCTGAAAAAATTAATTTTTGAGCACTCAACTCATTCTTTATTGTCCATGCATCATCTCCCTTAATAGTACGGCTTTCCTATCAACTCAAGAGCAAATAGAAAGGCTATATCAATACGAATACCACCTTTTTTTCTTTGCCTTGATCAATGCTAATATGAAATTTGGCTTGATATTCATCGATGAATCACATCCTCTTGATCTTCAACATTTCATCTTGTGTTTTTTCTTCGCCAAGGGTTGATCCTCAATAACTTGTGACATCTTATGACCTCGATCGGTTCGTCAGTATTCCGCCAAGCACTTGCTCCTTCACCACTACGTCCGGTCCTTCGGTGCCAAGCCTCTGCTTGCCCTTCTCCCATGCATGGTCCATCGCGTAGCTAAGTCTTGCCAACCCTTCACCGCATCTTACCATCTTCCGTCATTTATAGGCTTGAATTGCAATGAAATCTTGTTGTATTGCATATTCTTCTTCATCATCTTCGTCGGTTCTTCATTAGACTAATCATTTGCTTATACACCCAATAAACGTATTAGTCCCTTAATCGTTTATCATTAATTAACCAAAACCCACTAGGGGCATAGATGCTCTTTCAAGAACCAAAGCCATGGGGTCAAAGAGGAAAGATGAGGGTTCAGACACTCTAACTGAGTTAGGCATTAGCTACATACGGTGAAGAAGGGTTCATCCTTTCCCATGTATAACAGCATCACCCAACTTAACATACACATTGTAAAATTCATCATCATCATATAGCCAAGAATACAGGAGTAGGGTGTTACGCTTTTGAGCGGCCTAAACCTATCTAAACCATCATCTTTTATATCCCTCATTTATTCCTGCGATGTCAATCGCTTCGTTTCCGCGCACCTGCTCCCTGGCCGAATCCCAGAGGGAGTGCCACTCCTCCCCATTACATGACTAGAGGAGCTCCTGCTCCGACACTAGTATTCCGGTTCAAGATGATTTTTGAAACTCGGCGATAAGATGAGGTATATCAAGTGAACCTATTCCACGGCTAAGTTCATCCCGTCTCTCTCTATGCGGCCCATTACAGGCCCACTTTCTATGGGCAAATTCATAGCCAGAACCCTCCTACCATCGTCCTCCTTCCGCTCGCGCCTGCAGGCTGCAACGGTGGCCGTTGCCGACACGTCCGCGCGCGGCGCCGGCGCAGGCACGGGTTCCGCCGTGGCTTGTTGGCGCTTCAACTTCAGGTGATTTAGGCATGCCATGTAAAAGCGGGCGGCGTGGCCGGTGGCTCGCTTCAACTTCAGGTGATTTAGGCTTTTAGCGAGTGGTGTTAGTTGCTAAATCAGGAGTCGTCTAATTATAAGATGCCTCGTCTCGTCCGGCCAAAGGACACCATGCTTGTCCCTCCCCTTATTTTCTCTCCATCGATAGCGCCTCGGCGTTTTCCGGTCGCGAGGTGAAAGGAGAAGAACTGAAGAAGGAAGAAAACCCATCACCTCATCAAGTCTGCCTGTCTGGATTGTGCATTTTGGACTGCTTTGATCCATGTTTATGTGAAGAATTTTCGGTTTCTACGCATAAAGGGATCAAAACGCAATAAAAAAACTGGAATTCCGTCCGCGCAAATCCACTCGTGGATCAGCGAGGATGGTGATGCCAATGCCGAGCGCCGGTCGCCACGACGCGGAGGGCAGCGAGCCACTCCTCCCGAGGAAGCAGAGGGACGGCGGTGACGAGGGTGCAGCCTCGTCGCACGAACACTTCGACGGCGCGTCCTTCTCCGGCGCGGTGTTCAACCTGTCCACCACCATCGTCGGCGCGGGCATCATGGCTCTCCCGGCCACCATGAAGGTGCTCGGCCTCGTGCCGGGCCTCATCCTGGTGATGCTCGCCGCGGTGCTCACGGACGCCTCCATCGAGCTCCTCGTCCGGTTCAGCCGCGCCGTGGGCGCCACGTCGTACGGCGAGGCCATGGGCGACGCCTTCGGTGCTTTCGGCAGGGGGCTCCTTCAGCTCTGCGTCGTCGTCAACAACGTCGGCGTGATGGTCGTGTACATGATCATCATCGGTATGGTTTCAGCATTGCTTCTCTTCTGCTAATCTCTGCATTGATTAGCTTAATCAATAGTTTAATTTAGACTGTTCGATTGAAGAAATTTTTCTGAATGATGAGCTCTCTACTCCTCTTTACGCAAGGCGATGTGCTCTCCGGGAAGTCGTCCAGCGGCGGCGTGCACCATCACGGCGTGATAGAAGGATGGTTCGGCCCAAACCGGTGGAACGGCCGCTTCTCCATCCTCGTCATCGTCACGCTCGGTGTGTTCACTCCACTGACATGCTTCAAGCGAGTCGGTGCGTGCGTGGTTGCACCAGCTCAACCACATAATGCTACAGTTTTTTTTTTTTTTTTGAGTCTGAACATTTCGTTCTGACTCTAATGGCTTGTGTTCTTTTTCCCTGTGATGAGTTCAGATTCACTGAAATACACATCGGCCGTGTCGGTTGCTCTGGCCGTCGTGTTCGTGGTGATCACTGCCGGAATCGCCATCATCAAGCTGATGAGAGGGCAGATTCCGATGCCGAAGCTGTTCCCTGATGTTCATGACTGGAGCTCCATCTGGAGACTTTTCACTGCAGCTCCAGTTCTTGTGACCGCCTACATTTGCCATTACAACGGTACATCTTAATTACCAGCTAATTAGGTTTGCATTTTTTTCTGTCGAAATCTGTTTTAACTTGGCATTGCATTCAGTGCACCCAATTCACAACGAGCTCAAGGACCACTCCCAGATCAGGCCAATAGTACGGGCGTCGCTGCTGCTCTGCTTGGTGGTGTACACCACCACCAGCTTCTTCGGCTTCCTCCTCTTCGGCGAGGCGACGCTGGATGACGTGCTCGCCAACTTCGACTCCGACCTCGGCATCCCCTACAGCCTGGTGCTCGACGACGCCGTCAGGGTCAGCTACGTGCTCCACCTCATGCTCGTCTTCCCCATCGTGTTCCACGCGCTGCGGCTCAACATGGACGGCCTCCTCTTCCCCTCGGCGAGACCCCTCTCCTGCGACAACCGGAGGTTCGGCGCGCTCACGGCGGCGCTCCTCATGGTCATCTTCCTCGCCGCCAACTTCGTCCCCAACATCTGGGACGCGTTCCAGTTCACTGGCGCCACCGCCGCCGTCGCCATTGCCTACATTTTCCCTGCTGCAATGGCGCTGAGGTGAGTGATGACCAGCTGAACATTTTTTTTCTTTACTTAGCTCAATCTCATACTAGATGGTTAGTTTTTTTTATGTCACTCTCATTAGATCTCTGTGATCTTGGTTGCTTTGATTTTGTAGGGATCGCCACGGCATAGCGACGAAGGGTGACAAGTATCTCGCGGTGTTCATGATTGTTCTTGCATTGGTGGCAAATGCAGTGGCCGTGTACAGCGACGCTTGCTTGGGGACTTTTTAGTTGGCAAGCGCCCATCTCCGTGGCGATCTGTGCATTAGCTAGTGCGCGATGAAAATTTTGTTGTTTGCACGTTGAACTCAACCATTTTCAGTTCCATTTATAAGTACATGTGTACAATAGTACAAATGCCTGCAGGATCTGCAGAGATAGGTGTAGTTTAGAATGCAGTGGTGTTTTTTTTTTTTTTTTTGCCCTTTTGCTGAACTGCCTAATTGTCGACTATTTCGTGTAACTGACAAAATGGTTGTTTTATACATGTCCAAACGATACTGGACAAGAACTGATCAATTCATGTTGATTTTGGTGATAATTAAAGTTACTGGGATTCGATTGGTGTAGTCGGCATCTATTTTACGTAAGGTAGTCTGCATAATCAGATATTCAGATGGTTGAAGTCTTTTCTGTCGTTACTAGAGGTGCTTTCCTGAAGAGAAATTTTCTTTCTGCACGTTGGACGGTTTTTTATCTGCATTTTGGTGTCGCAGCAAACTGCAGTACTCAGATAGCATTTCCAGCCGTCCGACTGCTTTATGAGCGGCTCAGATGAATGCAAATCGTGACGTCACGTACAGGGGTATTCACTAGAGCTTCAGTTGGGCTGGCGACCTGGCGTTAGAAAGTTGCACCTAACTCACGCAATGGAAACTATCTACTCATTTACTTATTTACTTAGAAACCATCCAAACGGTAATTAAAAATTTCGAAAAAAATTGACAACACTCATACAATATATCTATTTATCTTCATAGAATCTTTGATCCAAATTTAACTCACACATTGTGATATAAAAAAACAAATACAACGTATGAATATTAGTGTACTATTCATATCTGAATTTATCTTTTTTATCTTGATGTGTAAGTCGAATTTGAACTTGATTTTTGGTGGACATATAGATATCATAATACTCAACATTATCAATTTTTTCATAATTTTCACAACTATTTGTATCGAATTTAGAAAAAAGGTATACGAGGGGACATCGCCTCGAGGGATTAGAATCCACTCCCCAATGCAAATGGAGGCCCATGCTACTGTAGTACTCCTTAGTGTGTAGTATTTGTGAAAACGCATTGTGTTGTGCCAGTGAGGTAAGCTTCCCCAACTCCAATAATTTTGGGGTGTTTTACAGTGCCCTCCACTTATACATGTAGTAGTATAGTAGGATCATATCTGACCGTTGATTTTCGTGGGCAGATTAGTTCTTATATTAGTTTTGGTGGAGTATTTCGGTAATTCGTGTTTCCAGCATTATCTGTTTGATACTCCCGACCCATCTCTTCATCGTCACCATCTTCCTCTTGCGTGAGCGCGCTGCCGCGCTGGCCGTCCGCGCCGGCCATCCACCTTCGCTCGTGCTCCGCTGGGGCCGCAGCCGCTCCTCCACCTACCATCGCGCCGCTCCGCCCCTCCACCTGCCGCCACGCTGCTCCGCCCCTCCACCAGTGCTCGCCCTCCACTCCTGTCCACCTTCCTGGTGCCAACGAATTGCACCACATCTGGCGCTTCGCTACCCTCCGCCAGCCCCTTCGCTTCCCCCGGTGGACACCTCGCTACCCCACGCCACAATTCTTGGTGATCTCCCCGCCGGCCATCTGCCCTCATTGTGCGTGGAGTCGTTGACCCTTGTATGATTTGGAATTGGAGTCGTCGCCACCTCTCCATTTTATTCAGGTAAAGTAGCAGCTAGTCAAAGTTTTTTAGGAATGATACTTCTTGAGAAAGATTATAAATTTCAGTGTTAACCGGTAGATGTCTGTTGTGGGGAAATGGTTGGATGCTTTGGACCTGAAGAATTGAGGAATTATGACACCGCAGTTGTCTTTTTTGTTTGGAAGAGCGTCAAAATTGAATGTCTAGCTTTGAAGGACTTGTGTTAGTCTGTTTCGGATTTTGTAAGTTGTGATGTTATCTGTGAGAAATACCTATGTCCCCAGCCATGGATGGCGCTTGGTGAGGGGAAGGTTTTGTTATTTTTCTTTAGCTTTTATGGTCGATCATCATGTTAGGCTTATGTCATTTCTAAATGGAAATGGGGAGCGTTGCTCTCGTAATTTACAAAAAAGAGAAAGATAGGTACGAAGTATTTGCTATTTGCCATCGATTAGAGGAATTGAGGAATGTTTGAATGGTGTTTTCTATTTGCTATCGATTACATAAAGACATTTTTGTTTGAATTGTGTGAACTGTGCTTGATTTAATTTGATGCTATATATGTAATTAGATTGGAGTTATAAGCAATAAGCTTATAAATTGATGTTATATATGAAAACAGAAAGTTTCGGATTCGCAATGGAGTAAAATCTTTCGATTATTGGGAATGTAGGTGTGTTATAAATCGATATATGGGTATAATTGGGTATAGGAAATTGATACTGAACCCTACTGATCGTGTGCATATATATAACCATTTAGATTTTACAGTATGTAATAAGTAATTACTGTACACATAACAGCCGTATTAGCTAATTAATACCGGATGACTCTATATGTGGAATTTTTTAGGTTCATTATCTGCCTGTATATGTATATTTTGGTTTTATTAAATTTTGTTGTTGGACTAACAATTGATCTTTGGAATTATTAATTGCAGAATTTTGGAATGGCTGGCAATCACATTAGTCTGGAGGAGGTCGCGGAGTATGAAAGTGTGATAACCAAGAAGTTTAGAAGCGAAGCAGAAGGATATAAGTTCTATAATGATTATGCATGGTCTAAAGGTTTTAGCATCAGAAAGGACATGTAAGGTACAATAGAGATAGGAAGGTCGTATGGGAGGCATTTATGTTGCTCATATGAAGGATATAGGCTGTTGAAATACTTTGAAAGAACAGATCAAATAAGGGAGCCAATGGTATTGACACATTGCGGATGCGAGGCTAAATTTGAGGTACAGTTGAATGAGGAGACATGGTTTTGGTTTGTTAAAGAATTTAACAAAAGGGAAAAATGAAGATGCATTTGTCCGCAGAGAAAGAGGAAGATGCATGCCAAAAATGAAAAATGAAGATGCATTTGTCCGCAGAGAATAATACCATCGATCTTAGTCATCAATGATAATATCACGATATAAACCTGCTTGAGTAACTACATATTTCAGACATATATTATTTATTAATTTTCGTTGGGGATTAATTGGTTAGGAATAGTTGGCCAGTTAGCCATATTATTATTAATAATTGTTATTCTCATCAACACCATTACAAATCCGAGAATATTACTGACATGTTGCTCTGCATGCAGTTAGTGATTGTCGTCACAACTAGACACAAAAATCCTTGATTTCTTAATAGTAAAATCTTGCTCTTTTTCATGATTCATGAGCAAGATATTACTATTAAGGTAAACCACCAGCATTCCTGTACTGTGTATGACTGATCATAAATATTCCAGTTAAATCAAAATTATCTTACAGGATGTTCACCATGTATTTATTTAAGAAATCAATATAAGGACCACGAATTCATACAAAATCATCTCTAAAATGTATTCATACAAGTAACCAGCAGAAAACTAAAATCATGTAAAGCTGACTACACGAGTTCTCTCTAGGATCAGTACATGCATCTATACATCTTGTCCATCTTCGGCAAAATGTGAAGCTAAAAATTGCCATCTTCTCTCTTTGTAGCTTGAGAAGAAAATTGCAGCTTCAGCCAAAAACAACAACCTGCCAAATGCACCCTATATTGCCTGAACTGATGACATCGGCAAGCAGCTAGCTCTTGACCATCAAGGAGTTGGACTGATATCCTTCCAATTCAATCAAATGACGCAGCAGTCACTTCTTGAACAGCTATCAACGATTAAATCATAGTGGAATGTAAGGAATTCAATACAATTACAGAATATCGGGAAAGTGAAATCATCCCTTGAGGGGATATCCTCTCGTTTCGTGCATGTCACCTAAATAGTCATAAAAAATTTTCAAAAAATTTAGCAAGATAGATTAATATGAAATATATTACTTCACCAATATGCAAGTTAAAATTTAACTTCTATAAATTGTAACAAAAATAATAAATATGTACGTGAATGTACGATAACTATTTTGAATTTAATTTGTTTTTTTGTTGCAACTTGTAGAAGTCGAAGTTGACCTTGCATGTTTATGGAGTGATATATTTTATATTAATCTATCTTGTCAATTTTTTTCAAATTTTTTGATAACTATTTAGATGACATGCAAATAATGAGGGGATATCCCCTCGAGGGACATGTACTATTTTCATAATGTTTTCATACTTTCACAGGCCACAGGCATCCATAAAAAATGACTGAATCATTACTGCCTGGATTTTCAAACCTACAAACAAATTTATCAATAATATCAAACCTACAAACAAATTACTTCGGCGACATGAATTTTAAATTTGCAGCACCACTATATGCTGTGCTAAAACTATTAATCACAACAGAGCACTTTACCTTGTGACAATGTTATAAAAAGAATCAAGTGTTCCCATCTGTTTGCAGTGCAAAATGAGTTAAAAAAAACACCTTACCAGGGGGGAAAAGCATAACAATTTAAGGGGAAAAAATTGCACAGTAGGTTGATTGCAATTGTTATTTCGACAAATTTATGTCTCAAAAGTGCAACTTTGGCTATTCATTTTAATAGCTACACATCAGCAAAAATGTAATATCATGATCATTTTAATGCTACACCACATATTACATTCACGGCGATGCAATGATACAGAAATTTTAGCGATCAAATAGAGATAAAAATATGCAAATTCACTCCATGTTATAGGACTAGATAATTACACACACACTAATGCACCAATGCAGACCATACTTTTAAACAAACAGAACAATCTGCACAAACCAATAATTGAGATGCCGGCTCAAACTAAATTTATGGACAAATGCAACAAAAAAATATGGAAGATGTTCACTTAACTAATGCAACTTAGTTCAGCTTGCAAAAGTATAGTTTTCAGTATATCTCTGAAATTATCAGAACAGAGCATCTTTTCCCTGTGACAAATCAACCCAATTACTCAACAATGGCGATGACATGCAACCTCTCATGTCGTCAGCGGCGGAGGCACCGGCAGAAATCACGCGAAGTCCAAAATCCCAAAAAATTCTTCCAGCCCAATAACCCTAATCCAAGAAATCCCCAATTTCATTAAAAAACCCGGAAATCAAAATCCCCAAAATTTAGTTAATCTCATTTCAAATCAGGCTAAATACGCACCAAATTGGAGCCCTAATCCGTCGGATAACCTCACGGCATAAGCTTCAAGTGTGGCCCTCCGTAGCACCCTTAAATTTTTGTTTTATTTAAAAATCCCGTGATTTAAAAATTTTGGATTTAAATTGAATGTTATTTGAGTTTGTGACAAAATAGATCTCAAATCCTCTCTTAGAAAGTTTCCCCAAAATTGTTGTCAAATCCTTGGTCCAATCCAAATTCAAATCCTCCACAAATTTCCATCAAATTTCAACTCTAAAAATCCTTGACAAATATGAAGAGTCACTGTTCACTTGGGCCTTCTTTTCTTTTTCTTTCCCTTGGCCCAACTCCTTCTCCCCCTCCCCATCTCCTCCTCTTCTTTTTTTTCCCGAGCAGGCTGGCCCAGCCTCCTTTTCCTCCCTCTCTCTCGGCCAACGGCCTGGCCTAGCCCAACACTATTCATTGTCTCCCTCCTCTGACCGGCCGCGCGCGTGCCACCTGCTTGACGTAATGCCGAGCCGGGCACCGAGCTATGTCGCGCCGCGTCGCACCGCACCCGTCGCCCTCCCGTGCGTCGCGTATCATGCCAGGGCCGCACCGCGTCCTCGCCGCGCCACGCCCACATCCCATCCCGTACCGCGCCCACGTCCCATCATCGCGCCCTCGTCCCGTCACCACGTCCCTGCCCCCTCGCCACATCCCGACGCGAGCACGCGGCCTGCAAAAGGCCCCCGAGCCCCCCTCCCCGCTCTCACCACCCCTCGCTGCCATCTCTCTCTCCCTCTCTCCTCCTCTCTCTGTGCCGCCGCCCCACGCCGCCACCGTCACCGGCGAAGCCTCGCCAGAATCCACCACCGCCTTCCCCGGCCACCGATCTCCCCGCCGGTCGCATCACCGCCGCGGCACACCCGCGCCCGAGCCGAACAGAGCGGGCGAGAGGAGGAGGAAGAAGACCCCCTCCCCAAGCCGCTGATAGGTGGGCCCTCCCTTTGCCGTCAGCCCTAGCGGAATATTCCATATTCCCTCGCCGTTTAAATAAATAAAAATCCAGAAAAATCCTTTAATCTTTAGAAATTCCTAGAAAATCAACAGTAACTTCGTTTGACGCTGTTCAACTTTCCAAATTTTTCTAAAAATGAGATCTACACAATGGCACTATTTTTCTCCGATTTGAGCCTGTTTTATTACCTTTTGTTTATTTATTCTCCTTTTCGCGTATAGAGCAGGAGTACAAGGAAGCTCCGGACGCCATTTTCGAAGGAGAAGACCCGCATCTTGTGCAAGGCAAGCCTCTTTGATCACATTGCCCCTATATTTGCAAGATATGTTGTTTGAAAAATACATTGTTTAGAGTACACGATAAACCTGTTTAGGTCTCGGATTGTTTATGCAACCGACGGACCGACATAGTAGTTGCACACACTTTACATAGGGTGTTGATATTACCTTATCTTTGATAGCTCCACACATGTTTGCGTTGGTATCACTATCCATTGGGTACGATTAGCCGAGGTAGTTGCTTACCCATGCTTACGTTTGTATCGTCGCGTGGGAAATTTAGGTTATTCCAAATTTATGCTTAAAAATCCGATACGTTGTACCGATGTGTTGTGAAATAAATAGGTTGTGAAAATGGTGATGATGCGAGGCCATGTCTTTGTGGTTTGATCGCGTATTATCGTTAAGGACCGTTTCCTTTGGGAAATCCATCCAAACACATTACAGTGCGACCCCACGGGTATTCATGGGATGCCTCTGGCTAAGTAAATGGTTATCACATGGGAGTTTGGTGTGCCAATGGTTGTGGGATGCCGAGGATGAGGAGACAGAGTTTTGGATCTTTATTAGCCCTTTTTGGGTGTTCTGTTGCCTCTACTATGGCACACAGTGCCAGTAGGAGTAGGAGACATCCTCGGTATTCCTGAGTGGATGACGGCTGATCTTACCTGATGTTCGGCTAAGATACTTGGCCCAACTAGGTGGCATGCAATTTTCATGGGTTAGCTTTGGAAAAGCCTTGTCATGAACTTCCGTTGCCGACGGGTAAACGGCGTCAGTTTCATGTCGTGTGGGTAAAGCATACAACCTCTGCCGAGCTTAATGAACTGTTCGAACAGTCGTGCCCAGGTCATGGGCGAGTGTAAGGTGTTTCTAATAGTGTAGATTTGTTTGGCAAATGTTTGATGAAAATGGTTGGTGGGAAGGGAATCGTTTCCAGAGTTCGCTTGTGTGGCAGACGGCTAACCTTTGTGGTTAGGAACGGGTCTGTGTGACCTAGGGTGTCATTAGGCACCAAGGTGTTGTTAGGGCCGAGAAGGTGTTGTTGTGCTAAGAAAGTTAGGTTAACTATGAGAAATAATGTTGTTGTGATTAACTAAGTTGATGTGAAAGAGAAAAGGAACTGATAGAGAAAACAAGTTAATTATTGATTGTTACTTTTTGTGACAAGTTGTTGCAAAGCAACTTGTGGAATGGGAAGAGGCGTGAGCCTCCTCCCGATAACTAAAATTTTGACTCACTAGAGGTTTTGTGAAATAAATCACTTTTGCCAAAAAGGCTGCTTTCGCAAATAAAACCCTAGCCTCCTTGTTTTAACCAAACATGTCTTTTTTTCCGTGGCTTGTTGAGTATATAAAGTACTCACCCTTGTTGAGTGTATATATATAGAGAGAGAGAGAGTTTGAAGATGAAGACGTCGACCCAACTGCCGAGGAGTGTCTCTAGGAGCAAGCCGAGTATGAAGACTTCTAAAAGTTTCGTGCCTAGCCCCAATCCTTGCCTGTGGAATAAGCTAGTTACCTAGCTAGTTGTTCTCCTAGTGCCTAGTCACTCAGTCGCTTAGTCTCTCACCGCTTTTAGCTTCCGTGTTGTTACTCTTGTGGTTTTCTGTACTGTTGTGTTACTCATCTATGGGCCTGTCCATGATGGTAACTTATGAAAGGACTAATACCAATAATGAATAAAGTAGTTTACTTTGATTCCATTATGTGTGTACCAGTTAGTGTATCCTGGGACTGGTACTATCTCACAGGTAATGCTTAACACCTCAATATGAGTTAGCTGGTGTTTACAGCTAACGAATGTCGGGGCGTTACACCCTCACCGGGAAGCATGCAACGCCGCCATCGTCGCCATCGCCCGGCACGCAGCTCCTAGCTGCGCCACCCAGCAGACGGATTGCTGGATCATGCGGTCCGTCGTCGCTGCCATCACCGTCGTACGCTCGGTCACTCGGGTGCATCGGGGAGAATATAGGAGGAGAGGAGCTAGGGTTTCACTCCTCCCCTGCGACGACAACTTCAGTGGGGCGGATGAGGGAGAGGGAGAAAAACAGGGGTAGGAGGCATCGGGAGGAAGGAGGGAGAGGAAGGTGTATGGGGGCGTGCGTTGCTGGGGAAAGGCGAAGGCGGAGGCTGAGGCGAGCGTCGCCGGGAGGAAAGGGGAAGGCGCTTACCGTGACCGCCGAGAGGAAACGCGATGTGGAGTGCGGGCGGCGCCGTGTACTCCAGCTATTGCAATCCATGCGAAATTACAAATTAGGCCATCACTTCACGTTGAATTTACGGTAATGCCATAATATTTTTTTTTCCAAAATTACCCTTCTACTACACTACTACACCCCTATACTAGGTGTAGTAGCAACAAATTTTCACCCTTGCATCTTATCTCTTCAACGGTCCACGTCAATCCCAAGGTCCACTAAAAAATCGGAAAAATAGAGCACCTGTGCTGAATTTTATGCTATTTGTTCGTCAAAATTCGATCGCGACGTACTACTGGTAGCATTACATTTCCGATTGGCTAGCTTGGTGACTACTCTTCCTAGACAAGCAGAAAAGTATACTCCTAGGGTGCAGTGCTGCCAGTGCATAACTGCATACCGCAATGGCGCAATGCAGCTTCCGATGTAACATCTGTCTGAGTCATCAAGGTAAGGTAAGTCGTGCAACACGCATGTGACGCGACTGAGTGGACTGGAATACTGGACAGTGACCCGACGTTTTAGAGATTCTTGGAGAACAAGAAGCAAAGGTGTGGAAAACCATCAACATTTTTCAGCTATATAAAGGAGCACATGCTTGTAAGCACGGTAACTAGCGAGTGTAATCAAGCATCCAGAATCAATCTGCTGGTCAGTTCACTACTTACTACTAGAGTCCAGCCTTGCACAGCCACAGATAAAATCACTAAATTCAGCTAGTTTATATCTGAATCGTAGGAGGTGATGGCACACGGATCACCCATCTTCTTCTGGCTGGCGGCGTTGGCGTCTTTGTTGGCGCGTTTCTGCACGGGTTCCCGCGCCGAGGGTGACGACGACGACGGACCGGCCGCCGCCGGCGACCACGGCCCGACGCCGCGGCAGATGGCTTCGGATTCTGCCAAACACTTCTCCAGTGCTCACAAGATAAAGTTTTGCTAGAATCGTCTAACAGTTTTGTTTATTGAATCTTTTTACCCTAATACAATAACTGCTTCAACAGCTTGATTGTCCTGGTTGGTCTATCTGAACTACCCTGCATGAGAGGCCAAGTGTAAATCTATGAAAAATGATAGGGCCGGCCAAGGCCTTCAATTCCCGGTGCCTCACGTGCCGGTACCCTTGGCCATGAAGGCGACAACTCACCCCGAAAGCCCCAAACTCACATGCTTCTCCCCTAAAAAACAGATCCATGTTTCATAATCCAACCGAAAAGGCAAACTCTGCCCAAATCCTCAACGTGCTCCTCGCTCGGCCTAGCTAAGCCAGCTACTGCTGATACCTGTTACTCCGCTTTGTAATTTTGTTACTGCAGAGACATGATGCAGCGAACAGAGCAGGTGCGATGTACTGTGCTGGCACTGTAGCAGCATGGTAATAACTTGGCGGTGGCTATGGCGATGGATCGATGCGTTGGCCACGTGATCGATGCTCTCAGATCTGACTGACGATCGAGCACCACGGGAGGATATCTTAATCGGGAGTTAATCTAATCGCGGCTGGAGTTGTTTACTGATCCCTAAACGGATTCCTCAGCTTTGCAGTTTTGCAGAGGGAATGTTCTGATCAGAGCAGAGCAGAGGAGAGGAGAGGCACGTCCACCGATCACGCACTGCCTGCTTGCGCTGTCAATGATAGGATCAAATCATTTCGATCGGGATCGATCTAATCTAAAGAACTAATCCGGCCGGCATGCACTAGTTAGCTACTCACCATTAGCCCTTGGACGTTTTCTTATGTCTCGGAGCGAAGCGGCCACGAAGCTTCGTGGGTTATGCGGGACACATGCTCCTTGTCGTTTTGGGCGCAACGACTTTGAGAGCTTAAGCTAATTGTCGGATTTCAAATCTTAATTGTCGGATGCTCACACCGAGTCGGTTCACGTATCCTAAGCTGCCACACCGATCACTCTCACTTCCCTCAGATTTACTACACGGCCACACAGATGATTTGACACTCGCCAATTCGCCGTACGTTACGTGTTTCGCTTTCACGCGAGAGCGCGCGCGCGTCAACAAGTTGCGGAGCAAGCCGCGCGTCGTCGGGTTCATGCACCGCCCCACGCATCGATCGATCGGTCACGTACCGACGGGGACACGGGGTCCATCCACATAGATCGTGGATGCATCCCCACACACTGCGGGGCACGTGCACCACGGCACGTACGCGACACCAATCTATCCAGGCATCAGGCATCAGGCATGCAGTTACGGCCGAGTGTGACATGGGCGTGCACCGGTGCACGTACGCAACAACACAACGCCCGTTCACGCGCGCGCGGATCCCGATCGATCTCCCGTCCGTTTCGGCGAGGCAGGGTCGATCGCGCGAGGCGCGTGGCATGTCGCGTCGCGCACGATAGATCGACGCGCGCCTTCGGTTCGAGGCTGTAAAGGTGGCCCCCGTCCGCTGGCGCTGGGTGCGGCGCTGGCAATGCACCCGCGGCATGAGGCCGTCCCACGCCAGTGTGCCACTGCCGGCGCTCGGCGAATGAGAGAAGGAGCGCGCGCGCATGGCGGCGGCGAGGCAAGCGTAGCTAGAAAACTGCCGGGGGAAGGCCAGGTGTCGCGTGCGCCGTCGGCGTGCATGTGCGCGCAAAGGGCGGTGGAAACAGCAGGAAAGCGCGAGGCCCCCACCCCCCAACACCGCCTCGCGCCACCGGCGGAGCACGTGAGCTGCTTAGCTAGCTAGGTAGCCTCTCATTTTCCTGCTTTCGCTTCTACCTGCTGCGCGTAGCTTGGGTCATTTATCCGAAGTTGGCATTGCTCTCCCTGGTTAAAAGTTGATTTATCCGCCGTCCCGCAATTAGCGGTAACCGATCGCTAGCTTTGCTGTCTCGTCGGTCATCAAAAGGCTGAACATCACAGATATATCGATCAAAACTACCGTGCATAATACTTACTTTGCCGACGTACGTATGTAGCTTTAACTAAACAACTCTTCTTATATATTACTCCATGAAACTTCTGCCGGTGACATGCAATGCTTTCGCATTTGCTAGTATGATGCAAAGGGAGACGTGGATGAGAGAGAATATAATCTAACCAAGCAACGTTTAAAGATACAAAGTATAATACTACCAGCCAGACAGGCAGGGAGGCGGCAGGCAGCAGGCTTACATCCCCATTTGTTATCAGTCTCCTATCCTTCTCGACTCTCTCTTAGCCGACTATAATAAGGTCCGAGTGGACAACCGAATTCGCTACATTCCATCAGTGTACTGCCCAGCGGCAAGATCCAGGCGCCATCTTTCTGCTGCAACGGCAGGCCGCCCGGCTTGGCAGCAGCGACGACAGATCTCCAGTGTCCCGGGCGCCAATGCAGCTCTTCCAAGGTATCAAGAGAATTATACTTCACCGCTAGTGTTCCTTCCTTCCTTCCTCCCATTCCACAGCGTCTTCTCTCTTTTTCTCTCTTCGCCACATGATGCTCATCAGCTCATGGTACGTTGCCGTGTGTTGTGCTGTGCGTTATCGGTGATTCGCAGGAGAGGAGCCGGCTCATGACTTCCTCTCGCTCCGCGCCGGAGGCTCGTCGTCGCCGCCGTTCCAGCACCGGGAGGAGCAACATTCCAGCCATTCCTCGCGAGGTGAACTGTCACCGCCGTCTCCTTTGCCTTCTCAACTGCAAGTGCCATGGTGTGCAAGTTAGACAGCAATGCATCAACTTGCCAACCCATGTTACCCATGTCAAGTGCAGGATATGGCATGGAGATGCACAGATCACTGAAGTCCCTGGAGCTGGCCAAGCAGCGCAGCCGAAGCAGCGGCAACGGTACGGCGGCGGGGAGTGCCGTCGACGGCGCGTCGCCGGTGGGCTCGGACTCGGAGGAGCACGTGCTACCGGGTGGTGTCGGGACGTTCAGCATCAGGCAAGCGTCCGGTACTCCGTCGAGAGAAGAGGCTGGTGGCCATGGCGGCGTCAGGAGTAGTGCGTTCGCATTTGCACCTGCTCTTCATGGCGCCAGGATGGAGAATGCACATGAAACTGGAGGAGGATCTGGGAGTAGGGCTCACCGTGCGCCGTCGGCGATGTGGCAAGATTCTGGCATTGATCAAAGATCCATAGGTAAGACAGCATATGAAGGTTAGCACCACAGTTGCACTGTTCATTCTCTAGTCTGTCACTTCAATTCAGGCACTGATGGATTGCTGCTCTGCATGTACACTCAGCAACAAGAGCAGAGGGAAGAAGTAGCGCCAGCAGCGCCGATCAGGGGCCCAGCACTCCGAGATCAAAGCATTCAGCAACTGAGCAGAGACGGAGGACCAAGATAAATGACAGGCAAGCTAGTAGAGGTCAAACACCATTTTGAATTATTTTCTGCAGAGCAGGAACTAACCAACCATGAAGACGTAGCATTCAATTCCAAGACAATTTCATATAAAGTATATGGTGCAAGAAATGTGTTCTAAAAAGTAATTCTTCATGCTCTCCTTCAGGCTTGAAATACTTCGTGAGCTCCTGCCACACACTGATCAGAAGAGAGACAAAGCGTCTTTCCTATCAGAGGTAAACATAATATCAACTTTGGTACTGTGGTCAGCAGGTTATATTGCAATTTCTCCCTTGTGAACCATTTTGTTTGCAGGTTATTGAATACATAAGGTTTTTACAAGAGAAAGTCCAAAAGTATGAGGCAGCCGATCCAGAAAGGAATCACGAGGATTCCAAATCCATGCCATGGGTACTATCATAGCCATGTTAGCATGTTCATGACATAATTGTGCAACAGTATTCACCCTCTATTCTTTTTTTTTCTTGGTAGGCAAAAGTCTACTACAGATCATGCTGGAGAAACACACAGGTAATTCCGCAAAATAAAAACAGCAACTGAAAGCGAATGCATAATTCATCATAATATACCAATGATAGGTACTCATCATAATATATCATGGTCTCACAGAACACCAGTCAAGTCCAGGGGGAAGATTTGTCACCATCCACACAGGACATGAATAACGAACAGTACGGTTCCAAGCACATCTCGGCGGCACAACCTGCTCTCTTCAACACACAGAGTATAACCAGTACAACCACCAGTTCCTCCCACATGGCAACAGGCACACCACAAAATTTGGAAAGTAAGTCCATTTTCCCCTGCCATATATTTCTTAATCATCTTTCAACAGTCAGAGTTCTTGAGAACTAGATCCACTAAGTTTAATGCCTTTTAAATGCAGAGAACAACACACCTAGCAATCAGCCACCATGGCTGAGCATGTCAACAATGGCAATGCGCCAAGAGTCTGAATCAGGCAACAGAATGCCAAACAAGGACGAGAAACAAACCCTTCACGATGGAAATCATAGTATTTCTAGTGCTTACTCTCAAGGGTCTGCTCCTTAACCATTTGTTACTTCAAGAATAAAGTTAGCACAATATGTAACTAAAGGATACTATTTCAATTTGCAACAGATTATTCAACAGATTGACAGAAGCTCTTAAAAAGTCAGGACTAGATCCATCTCAAGCTAATATAGCTGTAGAGATCAACTTGGCCAAACGAGCAAGAGATAATACTAGTGACAACTCAAAGGTATAGAGCTTTACAAAGTTGATTTATTCATGATGTTTAAACTTAGTAGATCGTCTGCTTAATAATTATTTTGTACCTTTGTCCTGACTTCACATCACAGATCAATGAAGATGAAGAGCCCATCCAAATAACCAAGAGGCGGTGCAATAAAAGCTAGAACTTTTTCTCCAAACTAGAAAATTCAGACATCATCAAGTTCAGACAATAACTTGGTAGCAGCAACCACAATCCCCAACTGATGCAATTATTTTATTTATATTGCAACAGCAATTAACTAACCTAAGCATCCATTCATATACCATTGAAGCTCCTTCAGGGGAGGTCGAGAGGACACTCCCCAATTTCTCATTCATCATCTGTAAATGTAGTCCAGAATTCCAGATTCTATAGCGAGTATATGTATTGCTATCTCTAAAAATTCCCAATTCAACTCATTCGTTCATACACTTGATTGTAAATTTGTAATATCATTGTACCAATCTTCTGTAACTCCATTCATTAAATTGGTTACTACAGCTGTAAATAATCTCTGTACTAAACTGAACTTGTGAATTTGTGATCTACTAACATAGATCAATGAGGCATCGAGATGGATGTGTATATCATTTTCCTTTGTTACTTTTCACCAACAAGATTTGACAAAAGCTCATCACATCACCTGGCGCTCGGCTGCATCTGCAACGATTGGGAGCCGCGGTGTCTTCCCTAGCAGGCACGCACCCCCGCCGTAGACTAGGCAGACGAGCAGGAAGAGGAAGACAGTGCTCTCCATGCTCTGGAAGAGCTCGAAGCCAATCCCAACGCCGGTGGAGGGCGCGAAGGACTGCACGAGGAGGTCGGGGAAGATGAGCAGCACGTCGAGCGCGACGGCCTGCATGGCGTTGAAGCGGACGAAGCGGGAGAAGGCCTGCTGGTTGCGCACGACGGCGAAGTAGAGGGTGAGGAAGAGGAGGAAGGGCGTGAGCGGGGAGGATCGGAAGAGGCGCGCGGCCGGCGCGAGCGGGCTGAGCAGGGTGCTGAAGAGCGGGAACTGCGCGAGGAGGAAGCGGCCGTGGTGCACGCCGTCGAGGAACGGGTAGAGGTACGCGACGGCGGCCACCAGGCGGTCGGGCGCCTCCACCGCGCCGCTGTTGTCGTTGTCGTTGTTCGGGTTGGAAGCGCGGGGCGGCGGCGCGAGCAGGCGGGCGCGCGTGGCCCCGACCCCGAGCGCGGTCTCGCCGGCGTGGCCGAGGAGCAAGGGGAGGCGCGCCTGGGAGCGTAGCGCTGGCACCGGCACCGCGCGGCTGAGCGGGCGTGGGGACGAGAGGAGAAGGAGCGAAACGGCGGAGGCCATGGAGAAGGATTTGCTCGGGGGAGCGGCGCGGCGCAGCGAGCGGGTGGGAGCGGAGATTTTTGTGGGGGCTCGACTAGCAGTTTAGCACAGTGCCGTGCGGCGGAGGCGTTTGGCTGGTTGGGGGGCAGTGGCGCCGCGCGGCTGCGGCTGCGGCTGCGGCTGCGGCCACCGGGGCGAAGGCGAAGCGGGGTTGGGAGCGTGGAGATTTTTGCAGATTTCGGTGGGATGTGGGCATGTGGCCGAGTGGGAGACGAGGAGATTGGTTGGTGGTGCCTGGTGCAGGAGGGCAACGGAGAGGCCGCCGGAGCATCAGATGGGCCAAAGCTTGCGGCGCCGTGCTGTTCACTGGGCAGGCGTACTATTTGGGCCACGTCTGAGGCGCGTTTTGCCGGTTTTTCTGCGTGGGCTACCAGGCTTCCGTACCGGAATAAGTTCATCTGATGTCCCAACGAATCCGATTTTCATCCCTCAATCAGAAAATCAGATATAACAGGTTCCTCAACTATTAAAACTGGTAAAAAATAAGTCTCAAGATGGTTTAGATGACGATTTCACTGACGTGATATCTACGTGGCTAATTTGACTCGATCTTCATTTGACGTGGTATTGACGTGGCACATGAAGCAAAATGTTACAATTTATAAAATAAAACAAAATATGTCAGTTCACATGTCAATCAAATAAATAAGATTAAAAAATAGTAGGATCCACATGTCATGGGCCCCAATTCCTCCACGTCATCCGCTCCATTATCTATCCCCTTCCCTTCTCCTTCTCCTCCTTCTCCCCTCTTCCCCTTCTTCCCCAGATAAGGCGGGGAGGTGGAGGGAGAGGAGGAAGTCCGAGGCGTGAGCAAGGGAGAGGTTGGCGCGGGTGGTCGGGGAGTCATTGCAGGGGAGCTCGCGGGGGAGCGTGGCAGCGGAGGCTGCGCCACAGGCAAAGCGGCGTGGAGGCGGTCCAAGTGGCGAGCTGCGCGTTCCCGCCTTGCCCCTGCAGCGCTGGCTTCACGCGCTCTAGGAGGAGCACCACGTCAGAGTTGGCCTTACCTGTGATTCCCTCGGTGAGGAGGAGGAGGATGACGATAGGAGACAGCATCGATCTCATTTGCTTGCTTGAATTGATTGCTTGTGTTGCGTTGGGGCAGAGCAAGTGAACACACTGGAGTAGTGCAGTGAAGAGTGTGGAAGTGAATCGAGTGAGCACCACTCCTACTCAAGGGAAGTGATGACTGACCTTACAGACTGGTGATGAAATGAAGCTCCTCCCTGCTCCTCTTCCTCTCTGCTGCTGAGTGAGTGGTGCCAATAATAAATGTAAAAACTCCTACACGGACTATACTAGTATTGCTAAGTTGCTAACCAATGGATAATTGCATTGCTGCCATACTCCGTGTCTTGAGGGGAAAAAAGAAGAAGCGAGAAGCAACAGAGCAGAGGCAGGCAGGATGGACGGGGGAGACGAGAGCCGTACACGCACACACACGCACGTACTAGGCTGTGGCGGCGCTGGTCTCGCCGGCCGCATGCGTCCGTCGGGTTGGAGAACGTCGAATTAGAGAGGAGAAGAGTTTGTGTCACTTACGTGGGGTCCACAAATTTTTATTTTTTTTAAGACCGAAATGCCTTGATATGTGGGTCCGTGCTGACTCAGCTACCGCGTCAGGTAAAATCAGGTGTGGTACTACCTTGGATCAAATAGTATCATGGTTCAGGGACGAATTTTAAACTCAACAGTAAATTGAGGATCTCAAATGAACTTATTCCCTTTCGTACCATATGCATCGCGATTACCTAATGGGCTAAGGCATGGTACGCCTCTCAAGGCCCGTAGTGCCGTAGTGTGTCGTTCAGCCGTTGGCACTTGGCAATTGGCAGGCAGCGATATGACCCTCACGACGAATGGCGTGATTTTCGTTGTACGAACTGTACTACAGTATGATTTTTATTGAATGGATTTGGGTGGTCCTGTATAGGAAAGAGGGAGAACTGCTGCAGCAGCGTGGCATGTTAATCTTCCCTTCGTTCCACTCCTGAGTTACCTGACGGACTGCCTCACTAGCACAAACACTGCAACGCAGACTACAACAAATCTACCAGCATGTTTTACTTACACAAGCTATGCAGCTTGCGGATCTACCATTACCTCATACTGCCATATGAAAATCCATCAATCTCACCCCATTGCCTCATACTGGCACGTCTCCTGTCGAATGGAACACTAGTAAAATTAAACTCGATCCCAAGATGGCTCTTGCGTCAACGTTAATCCTCCAATCCATCGCACAAAACCAGGCGCATATGCACGAACTCGCACGTAACAGAGCGATTGCCTAGGGATCGGTTGCACGTCGAGTCCCTCGCGCGCGTTGACGAGTAGAACGCGTGCATCACGCATCGCCAACGAAGTGGACACGATGAGGCACTCAACCCCGTGCACTGTGGGATGGGAGGGTCTCGGCTGCGCGCTCCGTGCCAGATTCGCGCGCATCTCAAGCTGCTATTCTCCCGGTGGTTCACTGCACTTCGAGCTAAGTGCTCCAATGATCGATGAGACGATGACGACTAGGACACCGGACTACTTAACTGCTGGATCCCTATCTTAATCGTCGTTGAAACTTGAAAGCAAGGACCCTTGTGATGAAGCATCCACAACCTGGAGTTTATGGGGATTGCACTCCGTGCCAGGTGGCTCTGGGCTCAGCGCGTCTTCCAATCCTTGTTCTGACAGGGGCTGTAAATCCTGTGTTCCAGGCAAGAGCGCGAGTTTGCGGCCACTTCCATGACTTGCGTTCTTGGCGATGGCAAATCGATTCTCTTCTGGGAAGACAGGTGGCTGCAGGATTCGAGACTTCACTCTTGGGCACCTGAACTCTACAGTTGCATCCCGGCACGGGTCCGCCGGAAACTCTCGGTCGCTGATGCGTTGACCAACAATCGATGGGTCCGCGACATGCATGGCTCCTTGGGCGTCTAGGCAATCCTACAATACCTGCAGATTTGGTCGATATTGCGGTCAACGATTCTCTTTGAGGACCAACCTGTAACGCCCCGGCACTCGTTAACCGATGACACCAGCTAACTCATACCGAGGTGCTACGCATTACCTGTGATATAGTACCAGTCCCAGGATACACTAGCTGGTACTCACAGAATAAACATGGAATCAAAGTAACTATTTATTACATCACTGGGTTTTAGTTCTTACATAAGTTGCCATCCTGGACAGGCCCAAGGATGAGCAACAGAACAATACAAAAGTCCGGCAAAAGACAAAAGCAGCAGCGGCTAAGCGTCTAGGCGACCATCTCGATCCACAGGCGACGGCTTGGGGCTAGGTACGATCTTTCTAGAAGTCCTCGTACTCGGCTTGCTCCTGGAGACACTCCTCGGCGGTCGGGTCGACGTCTTCATCTTCAACTTCTATAGATACATTATATATAGCAAGGGTGAGTACTTCACGTACTCAGCAAGCTGGGGAAAGAATGACATGCTTGGTTAAGACAAGGAGAGCTAGGGTTTTATTTGCGGAAGCTGCCTTTTTGGCAAAACGATTTATTTCACAAAACTCCTAGCGAGTGAATCAAGTTTTAGTTGTCGGGAGGAGGCTCACGCCTCGACCCATTCCACAAGTTGCTTTGCAACAACTCGTCACGATTAACGAACAACAATTGATTTGTCTCCTCTATTGGTTCCTTCTCATTTTCACAACCACACATAGTCCACACAGTTATCTTAGCACTGCAACGCCATCATGGCCCTAACAACACCTCGGTGTCGGACGACACCCTAGGTCACACAGACCCGTTTCTAACCACAAAGGTTAGCCGTTTGCCACACAGGCAAACTCTGGTAACGAATCCCTTCCCACCAACCATTTTCATCAAACATTTGTCAAACAAATCTACGCTATGAGAAACACCTTACACTCGCCCTTGACCGTGGGCACGGCTGTTCGAACAGTTCATTAAACTCTGCAGAGGTTGTACGCTTTACCCACACGACACGAAACTGACATCGTTTACCCGTCGGCAACGAAAGTTCGTGATAAGGCCTTTCCAAAGCTAACCCATGCAAATCGCATGCCACCTAGTTGGGCTAAGATCCATAGCCGAGTATCAGGCAAAGACAGCCGTCGTCCACTCAGGAAATACCGAGGATGCCTCCTACTCCTACTGGTACCATGCCACAATAGAGGCAAAAAGACACGCATGATGGGCAATAAATGTGTAACACTTCGTCTCCTCATCCTCGGCATTCCACAACCATTGGCACACCAACTCCCATGCGATAACAATTTACTTAGCTAGAGGCATCCCATAAATACCCGTGTGGTCGCACTATAACGTGTTCGGATGGACTTCCCAAAGGAATCGGTCCTTAACGATAATACGTAGCCAAACCACAAAGGCTTGACTCCGCATCATCACTTTTTTCACAACACATTTTATTTCACAACACCTCGGTACCACGTACCGGGTTTTTAAGCATAAAGTTTGGTAAGTACCCAAGTTTCCCACACGGCAACAACGTAAGCATGGCTAAGCGAAACTACCTCGGTAATCGTATAACGATACCGGCGCTAAAATTTGTGGAGCTACCAAAGGTATGGAAACATCAACCTATGTAATATAAGTGCGACTATTAGGTTGGTCCGTCGGTTGAATAGACAATCCGAGGCCTAAACATGTTATTCGTGTGTACTAAGCAATGCATTTTTCAAACAACATATCATTGCAAATATAGGGGCAATGTGATCAAAGAGGCTTGCCTTGCACGAGTTGCGGGTCTTCTTCTTCGAAACCGGCGTCCGGAGCATCCTCGTACACGTGCTCTATACGCGGAACGGAGAATAAATAAATAAAAAGGCAATAAAACAAGCTCAAATCAAATAAACAAGCGTGCCACTGTGTAGATATCATTTTTAGAAAAATTTAGAAATTTGAACGAGGTCAAACGGAGTTACGGTTGAATTTCTATGAATTTTCAAAGCTAAAAGGATTTTTCTGGAAATTTGGAAATTTTAATAAATGATAACGGAATATTCTGTTAGGGTTAGGGTTTGGGGGGGCCACATGTCAGGCCGAGAGAGGGGAGAGAGAGATGTGGGGCATGGGGCCCATATGTCAGAGAGAGGGAGAGAGAGGAGGGGGCCCACCTGTCGGGGGGGAGGAGGTCTTCTTCCTCCTCACCGAGTTGCCCGGCTCGGCCGGCGGTTGGGTGGCGGCGGGGAGCGGCGGCGGCCAAGAAAAGGGAAGGCGGCGGCGGAGGCCGGGGAGGGGAAGGCGGCGGCGGCCGGGGTGCGGGAGGCGGCGGCGGCCGGTGAGGGCGGTGGTGGCCGGTGGGAGAGAGAGAGAGGGGAGGCCGGCGAGGGAGTGGAGCGGCGGCGAGGGGCGGGCTCGGCCCCCTTTTATAGGCGGCGGGGCGCGACGAGCGGCGGCGCGAGGCTCGGTGCGGCGCGGCGTGCGGCTCTAGGCGGCGGGCACGGGGCGCGAGGATGGACGGGACGGCACGGCGACGTGACCGGCGACGGGACGTCGGCGAGCGACGGCGGTTGGCTCGAGGCCGGGCGGCGCGGGGCGCGGGGCTCGGGGCGGGCGCGGCGACCGGGGCGGCGCGGCGCGGCGAGCGGCGGCACGGGCGGGCGGCGACGCGGGCGGCGGGCGGCGGCGCGGCTGGAGGAGGGAGATGGCCGGGTGGGCCGGGCCAGGCCGACGCGCGGGGGAGGAGGCCCGTGGGCCGGGAGAGAGGGGGAGAGAGAGAGAGAGTTGGGCCGGGGGGCCGGCCTGCTCGGGGAGGGGGGAAGTTGGGCCGGGGGAAAAAGAGAGGGGAGAGGGCCCAACAGAGAGTTTTCTTTTTTTTTCTTTTTTGTAAATCGGAAATGAATTTGGGGTGAAATAAAACATGAGATCCAATTTGGCACCAAACAAAAATAAAATAAAAACCAATTTTAAAAGTCAAATTTTTACTTGAGATATATTTTTAAATAAATAAGTAAAATAAAAAGAGGTGTTACAAACCTACCCCCCTTAAAAGAATCTCGTCCTGAGATTCCGCGACTACGCGAACAACTCAGGGTGCTCGGCACGAAGGTGGTCTTCTTGTTCCCAAGTAGCTTCTTCTTCCGAGTCATTACTCCACTGAACCTTGTAAAACTTGATCACCTTCCGTCTGGTGCTTCGTTCCTTTTCATCAAGAATCGGAATCGGTCGTTCCTCGTAGGTCAGATTCTCCTGCACGTTGATTATCTCAAGTGGAACTTGCTCTTCCGGAACTCGAAGACACTTCTTCAACTGGGACACGTGGAACACGTTGTGTACACCGGCAAGCTCTGCGGGTAACTCAAGCTGATAGGCCACTTCCCCAGGACGTGCAGTGATAGGGTAGGGTCCGATAAAATGTGGCGCTAACTTTCCTGCCATTCCAAATCTTTTCATTCCACGTAGAGGTGATACTCGCAGGTATACATGATCTCCAACTGCAAACTCTAGATCTCTTCGGCGATTGTCTGCATAGTTTTTCTGCCTAGACTGGGCCACTTTCAAGCGTTCTCTTATCACTTTCACCTGTTCTTCAGCTTCTTTTAAAATATCTGGTCCAAAAATTTTCTTTTCTCCGACATCCGTCCAACAGAGTGGCGTTCGACACTTACGCCCGTACAAGGCTTCATTCGGGGCCATCTGTATGCTTGCCTGATAGCTGTTGTTGTAAGAGAATTCTGCGTAAGGTAGGCACAAATCCCAAGTACCGACAAAATCCAAGGCGCAAGCTCTTAACATGTCTTCTAAAATCTGATTCACCCTTTCTGTCTGTCCATCGGTCTGAGGATGGTAGGCTGTACTGAAGTTGAGATTGGTACCCATGGCTTCATGTAATTTCTTCCAAAAATGGGAGGTGAACTGGGTACCTCTATCTGACACAATCTTCTTTGGGACACCATGTCGGCAAACCACTTTCGTCATGTATAGCTCTGCTAACTTCTTGCCAGAGTAGGTAGTCTTTACGGGGATGAAATGGGCAACCTTGGTTAGTCGATCCACTATTACCCAAATGGAATCATAACTCGAAGATGTCTTTGGGAATCTTGTTATAAAGTCCATTCCTATTTCTTCCCACTTCCATTCTGGAATCCTCAACGGTTGCAGTAAACCTGCGGGCTTCTGGTGTTCAGCCTTTACCCTTTGACAGATGTCACACAGGGCAACATACTCGGCAATATCTCGCTTCATTCCAGACCACCAATAATGGCTCTTGATATCTTGGTACATCTTGGTACTTCCGGGGTGGATAGAATATGCAGACTCATGGGCTTCTTGCAGTATCAGGTTTCTTAACTCCTTTTTGTTGGGCACACATATGCGCTTTCCAAACCAAACGATTCCCTTATCATCTACGGAATATTCTGAGGCTTTGTCTTTCTTTATCAACTCCTTTATATTCATAATTTCTTCGTCGCCTTCTTGGGCTTCACGGATTTGGTTCTCTAGGGTTGGTTGCACCACTAGAGTTGCTAGGGTTCCTGGCTTAACCATATTTATTCTTAGCCTTTCCATTTCCTTGCATAACGTTGGATGATGTGGCGAGGTTAAAAGGACATTGCAGTGCACCTTTCGACTTAGAGCGTCTGCGACAACATTCGCTTTTCCCGGATGATAATGTATTCCGACATCATAGTCCTTAATCAGTTCAAGCCATCTTCTTTGCCTGAGGTTGAGCTCTGTTTGAGTGAAGATATACTTCAAGCTCTTTATGATCCGTGTATACTTCACATCTGTTTCCGATCAAGTAATGTCTCCATATCTTGAGGGCATGAACGACTGCGGCTAGCTCAAGATCATGGGTAGGGTAGTTCACTTCATGTGGCCTTAACTGTCGTGAGGCATAAGCAACAACCTTTCCTTCTTGCATAAGTACACATCCTAAACCCTGCCTGGATGCATCGCAAAAGACTTCAAAATCTTTCCTTATATCTGGTAGAATTAAGACTGGAGAAGTAGTTAGCCTTTTCTTTAGCTCTTGGAAACTCTTTTCACATGCTTCGGTCCAAATGAACTTCTTTTCTTTCTTGAGTAATTCTGTCATGGGTTTGGCGATTTTTGAGAAACCCTTGATAAATCGTCTGTAGTATCCTGCCAAACCAAGAAAACTCCTGATCTCGGTAATTGTGGTTGGAGACGTCCATGAAAGCACATCTCTTACTTTCCCTGGATCCACTTCTACTCCACAAGATGAAATGACATGTCCTAGGAATGCGACTCGGTCTAGCCAAAATTCACACTTGGAGTATTTTGCATAAAGCTGATGTTCTCGCAACTTTCCCAGAACTAATCTCAAATGTTCTGCATGTGTCTGTTCGTCCTTGGAGTAGATGAGAATGTCGTCTATAAATACTACGACAAACTTGTCGAGGTATTCCATGAATACTTTGTTCATGAGGTTCATAAAGAATGCTGGAGCATTAGTGAGTCCGAAGGACATGACCGTATACTCATAGACCATAACGAGTTGAGAAGGCGGTCTTCGGTATGTCTTCAGGTCTAATTTTTAACTGATGGTATCCAGATCTTAAATCAATCTTGGAGAAGACTGAGGCTCCTTGTAACTGATCAAACAGGTCATCAATCCGAGGTAACGGATACTTGTTCTTGATGGTTACTTCATTTAGAGCTCTGTAATCCACACACATTCTCTTTGTTTTATCCTTCTTTTCAACTAGGAGCACTGGAGCTCCCCATGGTGACGTACTGGGTCGCACAAAACCATTTGCTTCCAATTCTTCTATCTGTCTTTTTACTTCGGCCAGTTCATTAGCTGCCATCCTGTAGGGTCTCTTGGCGATTGGAGCTGTGCCGGGTGCAAGTTCTATGGAGAACTCTATTTCTCTATCTGGTGGCATTCCGGGTAATTCATCTGGGAAGACATCTGGATATTCATTGACTACAGGCACTTCTTCCAAAGGAATGACTTCGATGCAGTTCAGCATGGGCTGACCTCTAGGGTCCTTTGACGGAGTAAACCTTACTTCACTTCCAGATGGTCCTTTCATCGTGATAGTCCTTGTGGCACAATCTATCTGACCCTTGTACTTAGCTAACCAGTCCATGCCTAGAATCAGGTCCAGACCTTGCGACTCTAGGATAATAGGGCTAGCCATAAACTTAACACCTTCTATGACTAGGCTAACCTTCGGGCATGATCGATCAGACCTAGTCTCCTTTCCCGGGGAGTGAACGATCATCGGTACCCTTAGGTTCTTAGTAGCCAAACCATGTTGTTCCACAAAAGCTCGAGAAATGAAAGTATGCGAAGCTCCCGAATCAAATAAGACAACAGCAGGTACATTATTAACAAGGAACGTACCTATCACAGCATCTGAAGCTTCCTGGGCTGACTTCGCCTGAACATGGTTGACGCGGCCTCGTCCAAAGCTTGGAGTAGTACGGGAGGCCTGACCACTAGCCTGAGTAGTGGCTCGCGCTTGCCCTGACGCTGGCACTCTGGCAGTACTGATGTTATAGGCTCCTGAAACAGCGGGACCTTTCTTCTGGGGACATTCCCTAGCAAAATGTCCAACTTCCCCACAGCGGAAACATCCATTTCCATTTGTATTCTGGGGATTCCTTGGCTGAGTGTTGAAGGATGTCGGGTTACTTCCTCCTGTGTTGCCACTATAGGCTCTTGGCGGAGTTGGTGCAGATGAACGGGAAGGAACTGGGCGGGTAGGGAATCCCTGATGCTGTTGTGGGGCTGGCTGGCGAAACTGAGGAGATGGGTTGGTCCTAGGGCGTGGACCACCATGAGACTGGAATCCGGTCTGAGCCATCTTGCGCTTGCGAAAAATCTCTACTTCCTTCCTGGTATCTTCGACTATTAACGCCCTATTAACCATGTCTTGGAATGTAGGGAAGACATGAGCAACAAGCTGAAGCTTTATCCCGACGTTCATTCCTTTCAGAAACTTTCTGATCTTTTTCTTGTCAGTATCCACCTCATCTGTGGCATAACGGGCCAAATGGTTGAACTTGCTGAGGTACTCATTGATGCTGGAGTTTCCTTGCTTGAGATTGTTGAATTCTTCCCTTTTAATATCATAGATACTTTCTGGCACATAAGCAGCTCTAAAAGCTTCTGCAAACTCTTCCCAAACAATTGTAGCGGCATCTTGGTGAGCGGCACGATAATTCTCCCACCAATTGGCGGCGGGTCCTCTGAGCTGATGGGCAGCATATAGAGCCTTCTCTCTAGGAGAGCACTGCACAAGGTCAAGCTTTCTCTCAACGTCCTTCAACCAATCGTCGGCTTCAACTGGCTCCGAGGTCTGCGAGAATTCTGGCGGACGGGTTCTCAAGAAATCAGTCAACTTGGAGCGACCATTGTGATGCGGAGCTGGGTGATGCTGGGGATTCAAAGCAGCAAGAGTCTGAGCTATGCCCTGCAGTATCTGAGTCTGAATGGCCATGATTTGCTGGGGATCCAAATGAGGGGGTGGAGGTGGAGGTGTTTCTCCTTGGGCGGTAGCTGTGGCAGCATGTGTCCCTTGGGTGGCGGCCGGTTCATTTTCTGACACCTGATCATCCGCTTGTTCATCTTCCTGGTCTTCGGCATTTCGAGTGGCGTCGTTGTCATTCTGAACTTGGTCCTCATATCTGAAGCGGGCTGGGGTGCGAGCATTGCGACGAGGGCGTCCTGCCATCTGGTTTGTTTGAAAGGGCGGGGTAAGGGAAGGGCATTTCATAGATAAAACTGTTTTCGCAAAGCGGGGAAAATTCGAAAGACAGGGACATGGCCAGCCCAAAGCTTAGCCAAGCTTAGCTGGACGCACATCAAGAAACAAGCCAACATTACATAACCCACCAACACACTAGTTTAACGAACACTAAGTGCCACAACCCCTAATGGGTTGGCAACGATACGACAGGTCTGACGCACAACAACCACTACACTTCTAAGAGCTGAGGGAAAAGATCGGCGGAGTCAAACGTATCGCGATTCGTCTAAAGTTTAAATGAAAAGGGATTGGTGAGTAGTTTGAAAAGAATCCTATAGTAAGGAGAATAGTATAAGCATTATCTATCTTTTGCAATTATATATATATTCTTTTTAAAATAGTCCTTAGGGTCACAACTACACGAAGGTTTCGTCCTAGGGCCAAACCTATGCTCTGATACCACCTTTGTAACGCGCCGGCACTCGTTAACCGATGACACCAGCTAACTCATACCGAGGTGCTACGCATTACCTGTGATATAGTACCAGTCCCAGGATACACTAGCTGGTACTCACAGAATAAACATGGAATCAAAGTAACTATTTATTACATCACTGGGTTTTAGTTCTTACATAAGTTGCCATCCTGGACAGGCCCAAGGATGAGCAACAGAACAATACAAAAGTCCATAAGGCAAAAGACAAAAGCAGCAGCGGCTAAGCGTCTAGGCGACCATCTCGATCCACAGGCGACGGCTTGGGGCTAGGTACGATCTTTCTAGAAGTCCTCGTACTCGGCTTGCTCCTGGAGACACTCCTCGGCGGTCGGGTCGACGTCTTCATCTTCAACTTCTATAGATACATTATATATAGCAAGGGTGAGTACTTCACGTACTCAGCAAGCTGGGGAAAGAATGACATGCTTGGTTAAGACAAGGAGAGCTAGGGTTTTATTTGCGGAAGCTGCCTTTTTGGCAAAACGATTTATTTCACAAAACTCCTAGCGAGTGAATCAAGTTTTAGTTGTCGGGAGGAGGCTCACGCCTCGACCCATTCCACAAGTTGCTTTGCAACAACTCGTCACGATTAACGAACAACAATTGATTTGTCTCCTCTATTGGTTCCTTCTCATTTTCACAACCACACATAGTCCACACAGTTATCTTAGCACTGCAACGCCATCATGGCCCTAACAACACCTCGGTGTCGGACGACACCCTAGGTCACACAGACCCGTTTCTAACCACAAAGGTTAGCCGTTTGCCACACAGGCAAACTCTGGTAACGAATCCCTTCCCACCAACCATTTTCATCAAACATTTGTCAAACAAATCTACGCTATGAGAAACACCTTACACTCGCCCTTGACCGTGGGCACGGCTGTTCGAACAGTTCATTAAACTCTGCAGAGGTTGTATGCTTTACCCACACGACACGAAACTGACATCGTTTACCCGTCGGCAACGAAAGTTCGTGATAAGGCCTTTCCAAAACTAACCCATGCAAATCGCATGCCACCTAGTTGGGCTAAGATCCATAGCCGAGTATCAGGCAAAGACAGCCGTTGTCCACTCAGGAAATACCGAGGATGCCTCCTACTCCTACTGGTACCATGCCACAATAGAGGCAAAAAGACACGCATGATGGGTAATAAATGTGTAACACTTCGTCTCCTCATCCTCGGCATTCCACAACCATTGGCACACCAACTCCCATGCGATAACAATTTACTTAGCTAGAGGCATCCCATAAATACCCGTGTGGTCGCACTATAACGTGTTCGGATGGACTTCCCAAAGGATTCGGTCCTTAACGATAATACGTAGCCAAACCACGAAGGCTTGACTCCGCATCATCACTATTTTCACAACACATTTTATTTCACAACACCTCGGTACCACGTACCGGGTTTTTAAGCATAAAGTTTGGTAAGTACCCAAGTTTCCCACACGGCAACAACGTAAGCATGGCTAAGCGAAACTACCTCGGTAATCGTATAACGATACCGGCGCTAAAATTTGTGGAGCTACCAAAGGTATGGAAACATCAACCTATGTAATATAAGTGCGACTATTAGGTTGGTCCGTCGGTTGAATAGACAATCCGAGGCCTAAACATGTTATTCGTGTGTACTAAGCAATGCATTTTTCAAACAACATATCATTGCAAATATAGGGGCAATGTGATCAAAGAGGCTTGCCTTGCACGAGTTGCGGGTCTTCTTCGTCGAAACCGGCGTCCGGAGCGTCCTCGTACACGTGCTCTATACGCGGAACGGAGAACAAATAAATAAAAAGGCAATAAAACAAGCTCAAATCAAATAAACAAGGGTGCCACTGTGTAGATCTCATTTTTAGAAAAATTTAGAAATTTGAACGAGGTCAAACGGAGTTACGGTTGAATTTCTATGAATTTTCAAAGCTAAAAGGATTTTTCTGGAAATTTGGAAATTTTAATAAATGATAACGGAATATTCCAACGGAATATTCTGTTAGGGTTAGGGTTTGGGGGGCCCACATGTCAGGCCGAGAGAGGGGAGAGAGAGATGTGGGGCGTGGGGCCCATATGTCAGAGAGAGAGAGGGAGAGAGAGGAGGGGGCCCACCTGTCGGGGGGAGGAGGTCTTCTTCCTCCTCACCGAGTTGCCCGGCTCGGCTGGCGGTTGGGTGGCGGCGGGGAGCGGCGGCGGCCGATGGCGGCGGCGGCCAAGAAAAGGGAAGGCGGCGGCGGCCGGGGAGGGGAAGGCGGCGGCGGCCGGGTTGCGGGAGGCGGCGGCGGCCGGTGAGGGCGGTGGCGGCCGGTGGGAGAGAGAGAGAGGGGAGGCCGGCGAGGGAGTGGAGCGGCGGCGAGGGGCGGGCTCGGCCCCCTTTTATAGGCGGCGGGGCGCGACGAGCGGCGGCGCTAGGCTCGGTGCGGCGCGGCGTGCGGCTCTAGGCGGCGGGCACGGGGCGCGCGGATGGACGGGACGGCACGGCGACGTGACCGGCGACGGGACGTCGGCGAGCGGCGGCGGTTGGCTCGAGGCCGGGCGGCGCGGGGCGCGAGGGGAGGGGCGCGGGGCTCGGGGCGGGCGCGGCGACCGGGGCGGCGCGGCGCGGCGAGCGGCGGCACGGGCGGGCGGCGGCGCGGGCGGCGGGCGGCGGCGCGGCTGGAGGAGGGAGACGGCCGGGTGGGCCGGGCCAGGCCAACGTGCGGGGGAGGAGGCCCGTGGGCCGGGAGAGAGGGGGAGAGAGAGAGAGTTGGGCGGGGGGGCCGGCCTGCTCGGGGAGGGGGGAAAGAGAAGGGGGGAGGAAGTTGGGCCGGGGGAAAAAGAGAGGGGAGAGGGCCCAACAGAGAGTTTTCTTTTTTTTTCTTTTTTGTAAATCGGAAATGAATTTGGGGTGAAATAAAACATGAGATCCAATTTGGCACCAAACAAAAATAAAATAAAAACCAATTTTAAAAGTCAAATTTTTACTTGAGATATATTTTTAAATAAATAAGTAAAATAAAAAGAGGTGTTACACAACCTAATTTCTTCATATGGAGGTGGGATAACTTAGGGTCGTACTCCACCCGCTCGGCCTACCTTGCCCTCTTTTTGGGACGGATTACGTTCCAGCACCTACCTATCTGACGTTCTTTCGCCCTACCTCGGTGTCGCTACTTCCTGTGACTGGTCGCTCATCGGCGTTGCTGGACGGCTGACCGCTTGGAGAAGCGTGGCCTACCGCACCCAACCTATTGCGCCTTCTCTGACCAATAGGACGAAACAATTGATCACATTCTGATTGGGTTCCCCGAGTCCCTCCAGTTGTGGTGGACCGTCCTCTCGAGTCTCGGCCTCCCTCATCTCTTCCTCTCTATAGAGCTGTCTCTTTCCACGAGTGGCATTGCTCCTGCCGTCTCAAAGTTCCGAGAGAGCGTCATCTTGGGTTCAACATGGTCGTGACCCTTGGTGCGTGGTTCATTTGGAAGGAAAGGAATAACCGCGTGTTCAACAATTGTTCCCGGTCCTGGTCCGAGGTGATCATAGGCATGGCGCAAGAGGCTGCCCTTTGGCATCTTGCCCATCCCCTATCACCAGCACTCCCTGTTTTTCTTTTCTTCCTTTCTCTTTTCTTCCTTTCTTTTCTTCTCAGGCTCCCTCTTCTTTTTGGTTTTTTGGTTTTACCATATGTGTAAATTTTAGTCCTCTTGATACAAAAGTGCATAATCCTTTTACGTATTCCAAAAAAAAACTTGAAAGCAAGACGCACTGACTCGTACGTTAACAAGTCGAGGCATGTATTACTTCGACACACCACCACAGCACAGTGGTAAAAAAAAGATACATCACCGTGCATTCTGGAGTACTATATTACACAATCAGAGCATATGTATACACCCAACAAGCAGCAGCATCTGTTCAGACTGCTGAACCAATTGTAGTACTACATGGTAAAACTTCGGGAGACGGAGCGAAATTCAAGATGCAAGTGCAGTGATGTCTGCTCAAAATATGAAAAACATGATATGTAACAATTTCCTTCATGAATCATGATCAGTAACGCTCTGTTGAACTAACTTATCCACTAAACCGCCCCCATCTATACATGAATATCTCTCTTTATCGGCGTAATTAGGAAACCTACATCTCCAATTCCCCAACATGTAACGTCTATGTACCAACTACATTCGAGTAAGTAGTCACAAATTCACAGCTATATCATCCTTTCTTTCTGCTTCCCATCCGAAGGCCCTTGTCAATGGCCCAACCTGAAGTTCTGAACTGAGGATGCCTCGCCATTTGAGTAAACTCGGAAGAGACAACGAAAAGCCAAGTTCAGCTATGTCGTAATGGCAATGAGTAAGTACTCACACAGTCGAGCCAGGAAAAATATCATGATGTCCGTAAAAGATTGGGATCTCGCAAGCACTCTTGAGGGTTAGCATAGAAGTAGCCCTCTTCCTTCGGTTTGTCATGAATCACTGTCCTTTTTGATGCTGCTCCCATTCGGTTTGCATGGACAGACTTGATTAATGAAGAGAATTCATCCCACAGCATAGAACCACTATTATACTGGTCGACCAGCTCAACAATGAGTTTTCGATCCAATAAGATTGTTTTCTTAAAACCCATGAACCTGTAACAAAAAAAAGAATCAATCAGCTTTACCTCTAAAGAAAAGAAATTGTTAAACAATGCATAAAGTCCTCTGAATATTAGAATGTCCAGGTTCAAAAGGACTGGCATTGTTCAAATCTAGCATGAAACTCATACAGAACAGCAAATAGAGGTATAACAACGTAGGAATATAGTACTGTACTTAGAATGCAGAGGTGTGATCAAGTACAATATATACCTGCGGTGTCCCTCAACAACTTTAGCCATATTGCCATCATATGTTGGAACAAATATATCACTTTCCAGTGATACCAAGTAATCCAGAGCTGCCATTTGTGATGAATGGTTCTGAAAGAACATGAGATCGGAAGGTTCCAAAAGTGTCTCCTTTCTCACCTAGAGCATCAATTATAAGAACTCACATCAGCAAAATGGAAAAAGAGATCCGCAGACTGCAGAGTAATGATACCAGTGATGCCATCAAAGGTACATGTGCATAATTTGGTCCGTACCACGTTGGGATATGCTGATGTAAGAGCAGCCATTCTACGCTTTCCACCAAATATTTCTCCAGCTGCAATGTATATTTGCATACTTCTGTCAATGTCCAAGGCTCTGAGGACAAGAGCAATCTCCTCGGGTGTCAAAGGACAAAGGCCATCTTTTCTTTTTGCATAAGAGTTTATTACTTTCTCTTTCCACCATGGATAAGCATATCTGAGATTATGAGTAACTCAGCTGTTATTATGTGACGGCTTGCCAAAAACAATATGCAAGAATGAAATGAGTGGAATTGACAGTTTGAAAACCAACAATTTTTACCTCATTCTTGTGAGCTCATCTGCCTCTTCACGAGTGCAGCCTTCAGTACAGCCAGAGAAAGCCAGCATATCCATTTCATATCGTAAATGAAGAACCAAAAAGGGGCCATTTTGGCGAAGCAATCTAATCACTCTCCTACCTAACTCTTCAATTTCAGAAGTGAATTTCAGTGAAGAGAAGTTAACTCGGCAACGCAACTTCTGGACCTCGAGCGGTAGTCCGTTATTTGCTAGCCTAGCATCAGTTCTGTTCAGATGAAGCACCTTGTGCTTCCGAATCAAAGGAAGTATCTGTACAAAGTGAATTTAAGAATACCTTTTTTTTCACTCAAAGTAACATTGAAGGGCAAATAGTGAAATAGACATCTAACCTTGTTACGGTAATAGGAGATATCAGACCAGCTAATAGGTGGCATTGAGTGGAACATTCCTAGTTCCACTCTTCGCTTTACCCTTGGTGGCAACTCTCTCAGTATACGAACTTCATCTCTCAGGGATGTTATAAAGTGTTCAACATCAAATATATCTTGGAACTCACTAGAAGGAAAATAAAGGAAGTTTGATTAAGTATATGGTCATAAATTAGTATACAGGTCAGAAAGATGCTGGCAAACGTAAAATAATACCAAAACAGAAAATGCACCTTGGATCATTCCAAAATGATGTTTTGTCCAACTCGGGCACTATTAGAGTCACATTCAAGTATCTTGCAATGACAACCATATCACATATCTGGGTGAACATGAAATAGCATGTATTGTTAAATGCTAAACATAATTGAGTGATGTAAAATAACTAAATGCCAAAATGTAAAATTCTTACAGCTGCTCGCATTTGGTTGAGTCCACCATTGCATGAAACCATCAAATAACCATTGTTCCCATAAATTCCTAAGCAAAAAATGGAGAGGGAGGAAAATTAGGCAAGCCAAAAGCAAGAAAATTAGCATACAAGTATACTATATACATCAAGCAAGTTATACCACATTGCTTTTTACAAAGCACGGATTGAATTCAGTTGAGATTCCTGAAGTGGCAAACTTATAGTTGGAAAAATAATTAACAGGCATGGCCAAGCAAAACGCTCATTCAATTACTTGCAAGGAGTGAACAAAACATGTACCCTCCTTGCTTTGTTAAAGTAAAAGTATGATATATGGATTATCCATAATTAACATTAGATTCAAACAAAGCATATTGCATGAACAGGCTAGCTAACAGTCTTCAAAAGTAGAGAAAATTGTCAGATTGTCCTATCATTATAGTCACACAGTAGTTTCCACAAAAAGCTAGATCAAGCTCTTAATTGAGCAGCTAAGTTGTGGCCACCCATGTGAGATCCTAAATGCACTACAATTGGTACCGGAAAGGAAAAGGCTAACACATAATTATCGTGTTTGAGCCACCAAATGTAGGTACACGTTACTTTCCAATCCGAGAGGAATAATTACCCATGACCATAGACTAGAATGTCAAACTACAACACATCTTTTGGGGAAATTAGGCAGAAGATGAATTTTCGAAAATAGGCAAAAGAAAATGTTCTTTAGAAATCTTCCATTGAAAAACATGAGTAGTTTTCGTTTAATTTCAGAGCATCCAAGCGCACCAAAAAAGTTGTATGTTAACATGAAAACAACCAAAAACACTGCATAATTCATCAAAACGAGCACCCGCATTTTACCAATCCGGCGCAAATACAACGGCAAAAACATCAGCTGGTATAAGGGTATGCATTATGCAGCAATCTACGAGTCTACGAATCCATGGCAATGTCCAAGAACGACCATGCGAAAGCAGAGGAGTGGGGTACTTACTTTTCGGCGGCAATGGGGCCTTCTCCACGACGGGTACCGGCATTGGGAGCCGCGTGGCGGCGAGCGCGGCGGAGGCCGCCTCCGGCGCCGTCCGGCATGATGGCCACCCCTTGAGGACGCGCGGCCCCCACCTTTCCCCGACGGCCGTGAGCTGCATGACGCAGGTCCAAAGCAGCACCGTCGTGGTAGCGCGCAGCACCCACGGCCTCATCCGCGACCTCGCCACCGCGGCCACCGACGGGCACCTGAGCTTGTCCGCGCCGCCGCCGCCGCCCCCGACCACCTTGACACCACCCATCGTCGCCTTCCACCCCATCGAGCGTGGACCGGCGAAATTCACGAGCTTATTGTCTCCCAACAAGCATCTCGCCTCGCGCACGTCAAAAATCCACCACGAACTCCCGTGGGAATCGCCTCGCCACCACTCAAAACACAGCTCGGCGAAATTCTCCTCCACCGCCTGTGAGACGCCACCTCGAGCCAACCGCGCACCCGCTATAAGGACGCGATCTCCAGCATCCAATGCGTGCTCCGAATCAGCGAGAAATGGCAAGAAATCCCCCCAATCTTGCCAAGGAATGAAGCGGCGGCAAATCCAGCAGTTATTGCCCAGTTCTTGGACGCCCCGCCTTATCACCTTCCTTAAACTGGGCGGCCGAATCTTTGGCAAGCAAACCCCGGCAAGGCACCAACCAACACACACACACCGCCTCCGTCTCGCGACGCAGAGGGAGACCACGCCGGAGGGAGAGTGGCAGTAGCGGCGCGCCGGCGGGTGGATCTCGGCGGTGGTGGGCGTCGCGGGCGGGCGGGCGAGGAGGAGGAGTGGGCGTGAGGAGGAGCGATTCGTGGGGGGCGTGAAGTTATTTTCGGCCCTCGCGTCGGTGATGGTAATATTCGGCGAGCGGGCAGGCGGGCGGGAGGACGTGTCCGAGTAACCGGCGGGAGACGCGGTTAGGCGGCACCGGTGGAGTGCACACGAGGCGGTTGTTGTACACGTGGACGGCGGGATGCGGGGCTGGACACCAGCGGACGGTCCGGATGGGGGTGTTTGGCGTGGTGGGGTCGGTGGCGGTTGCACGTGAGCGGTGGCTGGCTGCGGCCGCGGACGCCGTTGGATCACGGGCCCACACGGCAGGAGAATGAGTAGTTTTATGGTCACGTGTTGCTATAAGTCACCGAGTTTTCGTCAGACGTCATGTGCCTCGAGAGTGGAGACAATGGGATTTGGAGCTAACCTTGTAGGATTAGGAATTTGTATGTGCGACGAAACATACTACACGGAACAAATCCATTTACCAGGGAAGCTAAAAAAAATGCAGTCAATTTGGTCTTTGAATGAAAAAATTCCTCATCCTTGTAGTTACAGGCCCATCGTGCTATGATCTCCAGAACTGGTTTTGGATCAAGCAATGACATAATCCTCCGATTATAATAGCTGTAATTCCTTTTGTTATTATTTCGTCGTTTCATACAGTGCCTTGCGAATTTGTTCAGTGGACCATGCTGGTAAATCATTGGCGATGAATCGCAAGACTTCGAATTGGACTTTGCGATCGCTTTCGAAGCTAATCCCCCACCCCCCCCCCCCCCCCCCCCCCCCTCCCCAAGTGCTCAAGATTTTGTTCTCCGAAGCAGATACAGCTCGACTCGACGCCCCGGGGCCGGCGCTCTAGGCTGGTTTCACATGCACGGCGTCCCTGTGCTTTAAAAATGCAAGGTAGGTGACAGATCACACTGCTGCTGCCACTATAACGCAAATAATGTGATGCCCAAGTTCCCCCTAAACAAAGGAATTAATGTCTGTACAACATGCCGGAATGAAATTCGGCAAAGAATCATGCACCTGACTGATTGTTCCAGCAGTAGTATCGTGGAACATGGATGGATATATACGGGTCAACCAAACTGTGAGTCTGTGACAGCATGTGAATGTCGTCCAGCTCAAATTCAGGTTCCTTCAGATGGTAGTAGCATCAGCTGGTAGGGTGCATTGCAATCCAGGGAAAACGATTAAATGCAACAGGAAACAATGCAGGGCAAACAGAAGTTCAGCAGGATCTGCATGGAGCCAATGGATGATGGGTCTATGGACCCCCCTCCATTTTTCCACCCCTGTTTTAGTTTTTTTTTTTTTTTTTACTTTTTGAATGTTGAGGAATCACGAGTTGTCCACACTCGTGCCCACTTGGGAGTCCTTTGCGTACCACTGGCTGGATGGGATTGAACCGCTTCCAAATTCAAGGGCACGTGAACTAGACAAATCTACGTTATACTTTCACGGAGTATAATCACGTACGTTGTACTGACGTATTAGTACACTGTATCACTGCTTTGCAGTAACAAACATACGGAATATTAGTATTTTCTTTTCTAGAACGAACATGTTCTCTTATTTTTTAAGAAGGAAGAAAAATAACAAACACACGATCCTTTGAACTATCACTAACCGGGCCGTGGGCTGCCGATGGGTCGGGAGCAACAATAGGCCCATAAGCACACCCGCGCGACTGCGCGAGCCGAGCGCGGTGATAGGCGGCTCCGAATAATACCACCTCGGGGAGTTGAGCGGAAGCGCGGACGGTGGGAGGCTACAAATAGGAGTGGGATGGCATTGGTTAGAATTAAAAAGGGTCGGTTGGCTATGTATGCCACATCCATCCATCCATGGGTGCTGTATGGCTATCAAGACATATGGCCGGCATAATTTGTGGAAATAGATAGGGTTGGCTCGCTACGGCCGATCCTCCATTCCTTAATTCCAAATTGCTTCAGCATAAATGGTTGGATAATAATAGTATGCAGCTTGGATTCCCTAATTGCAAATGGTTAACAATATTGTTATCGAATTTAGATAATGAATGGAATCCAGAATTCCAGATTATGAATTGGTCCGGAATTTCCGTTTATGATTATGAATGGAGCACAGTATGGCTTCAGCAATGTTAGAACGATTCAGGACTAAGAACTGCCAATGTATTTGTGAATGCAACTCATCCATCTGGGGCTGGTTCATGTTGGAACTATTCAGGGTCAAGAATTCCAGATTATGAATGCAACACAAAGGTCTAGGCCTATAAATGTAGAGAGCTATACCTACACACAGGGAAATTTATTATACGTGAGAAAAAAAAATTGGGCTAATTTAAGATAGAGATAAGAGTCCAGATTCTGAAAAAAAAATTGGGCTAATTTAAGATAGAGATAAGAGTCCAGATTCTGAAGTATATTGGCATATGCAAAGCACCCTAGATGGCTCCAGAAAACGGAAACACAATACATCCTTCTAAATCTTGGACAAGAAAAATGCAACAAGGAAAGCGGCATTGCTTCAGTGGGAGAAAAATGAATGGATAGATGCAACCATCTATTATACAATGGCAGCTGGACTTGTGCAGTAAGCTGCGTGCTAGAGCCTTCGTTATCATGATAAGCACGTGTAGATCTGGGAAAGCACTTCATATCATATTGATCACCAGCTCTGCAAGCTACTCCTTTGCACTTTCTGCATTGCCTTCTGCTTTTTCCTTGTCATCATCATCACTCTCTAAGCCCTGCAAAAGCAAGATGTTGTGCTGTCAGCACAAACCAAACAGCTGCGAAGATTTTGGCTCATAACGAACACACTTGAGTAACGGCTGATAGTATACGGTCATGCATTGCCAGGATAATGAGTTACTATATTTCCAATAATATATGTACACATACCAAGCTATATTCTATTATGTATGAAACAATAAATATACACCATCTTACATTCTGTAGCAAACATTTATTAGGGAGCAGGGAACTTACTGAAGTGCCATCTATCTTATCGAAGTCATCATCTAACCCACCATCATCACCATCTATAAGTAAGCAAATGAAAAACAAACCATATAAAATAACTGCAGAACCAGTAAGCAAATCAATTGATGCATCAGTTTCTGGAAAATGAATAGCATACCAAGACCCTCATCATCACTGCCTAGATCTCCCAGAAGGAAAACATCCAAATCATGCTCTGGATTTGTTGAAGTTGAAGTCTTGCTTTGCACCTTCATGTCTTTCTGTTCTGCAGTTGTAGCTTGTGAGGTCTCTGTTACTTCGTTCTTGGCATCCATTTTTTCCTCCTCTGCTTTCACTTTCAGCTCCTCAAAATATTTGTTCTCATAGCTGTTTTGTTTACATTAAAGTCTGTGAGTGACCAACGTCAGTGTGCAAGAGAACTATATCAAAACTTATGATTGAAAATAGTATAGTATTTACAAAGCAATTGTCTATTATAACTACAAACAAGTCAGTCAGTTAACAATAGATTTAACTAGTACAGTGAAGACAGATCAATCCTGCCACTTGCCAATTTACAATGAAGACAAAAACATGTCATTCACCCCAAAACCACAGAAGTTGAGAAAAAAGATGGCATCCTAAGATTAGCAACCAAACCATTGAACACAATTCAGCTATCACTGCAACTTTTCCAGTCACCATCAAAGTAATTGAATGGTAAAACAAAAAATTGAAAGAATCACAACTAGATCAACCCAAATTAAAGATTCTGCATTCCTTCAACAAGTGAGATAACTGCCAACTAGGATAAATGACAAACAATATACTGAAGCTGTAGACTGCAACAGACTATTTCGTGAGGATATCTATTATGAACAGCGAATTTGTCCGAGCTATATATGATGTGTAAAACAATCAAGGTGTGATTAATGATACATGCTCTTCTGCCAAAATGCTAGGAGTCATATAAAATAGGTTGCAACCAATCACTTACATAAACTTATCATGCACAAGATTGACAGTTCTGTACAAGGATTGCAACATGAGCTAAGAAGAAAGAAAACTTACAGGGATGTGTAGTTGTTTACTAGCAAGAAATAAACCCTCCAGAATTTACGCTCTTTCATGTATCGTGGACACAACTCATATCTGAACTTTGAAATTTCCTGGAAATCAAGCAAAACTATTTAATAAATCGTGACAACTACATAATTAGACATTCATAAAACAGCATATTAATGGAAGCTTGCATTAATGATTTAGTAACCCAACATAAACACAAGCAATTAATCGTGATAAGAAAGTTCAGAACAGGATCACTATCCTCCTGAAGTAGGCAAGATACACAAGAACACAATCGGATTTGACTAACTCCACATAAGTCAGCTATCTGATTATAAAGTTAGGTTAGTACACAGACTTTGCCAACTAACAGTCGAATCATGGTAATATGTTTAATGCCACAATTTTAAACAACATAGTCTTACCACATAGCTGTACAGCAACTATACTTCTCTATAAGCTGCATTCCCACGCAACTTCTAATCACTTCCATATTTGGCAAGTCAATGTTGGGAGTCACTTTTAAGTTCAAATTGTGATATTTAAAGGATAGCTTATCTTTAGGAACCAGCTTTACAGCTTGCCGTTTTGGTATTCGGCCAGGGAATATACCAGCAAATCTGCCTTCTAATGACACAAGGACAACCCTACCAAATTTATCTTACTGACTTCTCTTCGCTCATATAAAAGGATGGAATATCAAGCCCAAATACCACATTAGACATTTTCCAGACATCAATAAGTCAGCATTCAATTTATTCAAAACATTGTAATAACAGCGAATGCACGAAGAGATATTTGCTCTAGAATTTCCAAACAAATTATAAAGTCGGCATTCTATACATTTCAGTGATCTCGATATAGGCATCTAATTAGATTGGCAAACCCAACAAAACAATGTATACAGCGTGCTTGCTCGTACACGGGTTCATATAACTAATCTATCAATTGTGCCACAAAACCCCAATACCCCATGGACACACATGCATAATCATACGACGAAGTGGTTCACTGAGACAAACCTTGACGGCAGAGAGGACGAGAGTGGCGTGCCTGGCCTGCCACTCATTCAGATCCTGACGCACGTTCGATACCGTGGGCACATCCGACATCTCCGGCTCATCTGCGCAACCAAAAATCCGATCACACAAATCCACCACCATGGATTCCCTAAACCCAACTATGAGAACACCGCACCTTGCAAGGGGAAGTCGCGGAAGGTGCTGATGGTCATGCCCTTGACGAACTCGCGGAGGTCTTCGGTGATGCCGTAGCGCTCGAGCTCCGCGGCGTCGGGCTCCGGCACGACGGCTGTGGGGATGGGCGGGATCGCGGGGATGGAGGGGACGGGGAGGTCGGTGGAGAGGCGCTTGATCTGACCGGCGAGGAGGTCGGCCTGCTTGGTGGCCTCGGCCGCGATCTCCCTCGACTTGGTCGCGGTCTCCGAGAAGATCTCCTTGGATTTCTTTGCCGTCTCCGACACCAGCGCCGACGAGCGCTTGGCCGCCTCCGCCGACAGCTCCTGCGACCGCTTCGCCGCCTCCCCGGCGAAGGCCCGGGCTCTCTCCCAGAGATCCATTGCTGCCGCTTGGAAATCTCAAAAAGGTCGAGACTCGAGAGTGTTTGTGTGTGTCCCCCTTGCAACACCGACGTTGCCTTGTCGTCTTCGGCCTTCGTGGGTGGATTTTGGTTTGGGGCTTTGCTTGCGATTTGTGAAAAAATGGAAGACAAGGTAGGAGGAGTTCTCTCTCCAAATCCCCTTGTTAAAATTTTAATGCTCTATCTAATTCCTCAATCACGTTCTCTAACAATTCTCATACGCAACGTGCGTCGTGCGCTTTAGCCTTGACCCATAGATTTTGTACCAAAGGACATGATTGACTTCTCGTTATACCGTGCAGATTAGTCTCGACTGGACCGATCAGTTAACGGCCCACTGCTCACATTACCAGTGTCAGATGGGCTAACCACGAGCGTGGCCCATATGCTAATCTCTAAATTGGGCTCGGAAATGGAAACCCACGAGTGCCCAAAAGGAACAAGTTCATTTTAGGTCCTTTAACTTGACAGTGAGCTCGATTTTCCTACTCAAACCGAAATACTAGATACAGTGAGTTCGTCAATTATCAAAACTGATGCAATATAGATGCCACGATAGTATAGTTGTTGATGCGAAAAAAGACACACTGGTCTGAGAGATTTGCTTTACTCTAGTGCAGGTCCAAAACTTGCTTTTAGGTTCGAAGGCGTACCAGTTGATTTGATCCTGCAATCAATAAGAAGAAATATGCAAGTTTATCAGTAGACGATAGCCAATCTGCCAGTTAGCCGATATCGTATCGTATTGTAACCTAGCAGATGTAATATAGCATGAATCGACTGTGAGGTATGTTCAATGATGAAGCTAACCCTAAAACTGGTACATCGGCTGGGAATATTAGTATTATATAATCCATAAATCAATATTACTTTAGAAATAAGCAATTGGGATAGATCGAACTGAACCGAGACAGTATAAATTGCTCAAGTCTAAAGTAACATGAAATAATGATTACATGTACTCATGTCATAGCCGATGTTCAGATTTAAACATGTATCGGCTATAATTCCGATACAACCTTATACTAGGATATTCTCTTGCAACAAATATATTTAACTAATATCAATCAGATTGATAATAAGTCCAATATATTTGTATTAGATTAGATCCTGATATAAGGGGCAGATATAGCATATTAAACAAAGCATGAAACTTATGTAAAACATCTATATCAGATAAGATCGGTTGAAACCCCGATACTATCCTTATTAACAATCAGAGAGTAGGCTAGAGATCATGATTCTTAATACGACTTAATAGATCAAACTTAACTGATGCAACACTAAGTATGGAAAGAAGCATGACATTTAGACAATCAAGCCGATGGTTGCTTTTTCGGGATGGTAGATACATTATATAATTCAAACCAACAAGACGATCTAGCTGTTACCAACCAAATCCTAAATAGAGATCGGCCGATATAGATAGATAGCATTGTCGATCCAAATTATATAATGTATATGATAAATCGAAGATTTACAAGATAGAATTAGAGTGTCATAAAGATGTAAGTACTAATTCCGATGATGCAAACCGCCATAACAAGATATACCTCTTCGCCGAAGATCAAACTGATGCAGCTCGACTCGAAAGCATGAACTTATCGAAAGTAGAAAAGTAACAGGTTTGGTGATGCGCCGAGATTGATTGAACGTGTGTTATTTTATTCATAAGACCTTGGGTCTATATTTATACCCGAAAATACAAACATTGTCCAATATGGACACGACTCATATTGTCCTAATACAAATCTAACTAGCAAACAAGTCCCTTTGGCGGACTCTTACCGAAAATATCTATAAAGAAATTACAGATAATTCTAATTAATAGATACATTTACCAATTCTGGACTCTATTCTTATCTGCCAAAGTCATCCCAAACTCTTTCTTGAATCCGATACTGACTTTACATGCAATATCGGCCATATCGGCTATCCAAATCGGACTCGGTTCCAACCGAGACGGTCTTCCAGCCGATGCGCACTCTATTTCCAAGAATTCCGTATATCTTCAAATCCGCTTCGGATTGGATCTCGTTTCCGATTCATATGCATCAATTATCTTGCCAAATTTCATCGTCAACACATGCCCCCCAATTCCTATATAATGCAACGGAATTATCTCTTTATCCTCGCAAGATTCTAGGGTTTCCATGTGACCGTTACGCACCTAATTTCATAAATACCAACCGCTTTTCCGGAGTTTTCACGGTGTTAACTCCGTTTTCACCGCTTAAACCACCAAACCAACTCCACCAACTCCGGCGATTATTCTCGACCCTTCCGGTGACCTCATCGGCGATGATCTTCTCCAGCATCAACAACAAGCTTCTTCTCCAATGGCGACCTCCGTAAACATCCCCAGGTATTCTTCTATTATCTCAAACCTTTGTTCATGTCGGCCACCATCTTTTTCATCAAATCTGCAAATCTCAGCTAATCTTCACTGAATTGATTTGATCTACCTTTTCTTCCTTTTTCTTCTTTGCAGCACTTGAGGAATTTGATTGCCATCCCCATCGAAAAAGAACCATCTCACTATTTCCTCGGGCCGATGGGCAATGAAGATCCAATCTTGTTCATCAACTCAGAAACCAATCGCATTCCATTCAGAGAAACAAGCCCGATCCAACTCATTGGCCCAACAACTTCAGATCCTGGCCATCGGCTGTTGATGGATGGAAGGCATGGTTCAAGCGGATGTCGGCCAGCAAACAAGCTCATTGGGATGAAATATGTATCTCTCAATGCCTTCCACTCTCACTAGCCGATACCAAAAAGGACGAACCCATGCTATCAGCTGCATCTTATTTTTGGTCCGATACCTTAAATGCTTTCCTGTTTAGTCATGGGCCTATGACTCCCACACTGTTAGATATCCGAATGCTAACAGGTTTAGATATTTCCTCATCGGCCAACCCCATCAGCCTCAAGATAAAATGTGCCCATAAGTTTCAGACTAAAAACATTGGAGGCTGGTCAGGTTTTATAACTGAGAACATAGGCACAGGATCTGTCTCCCCTAGAGAACACACTGCCTTTTTAATGATGTGAATGGACAAGTTCTTGTTCTGTGGTTCCACCTGTGGCCCTACAGCAAACTGGCAGCATCTAGCAAAAGCCCTAGTGTCCAAAAAGTCAATCTCACTAGGCAAATATCTCCTTGGAGCAGTGTATCAAACTTTAAGCCAGATATCGGCCAAACTCCTCATGGACACATCAACCAACTATGGAGGCCCCTGGTGGTTTATTCAGATATGGCTTAACATGTACACTATCAAAGTTGCTGACAGGATTCCTCTGAATGAACTATCTTTTCCATCTCTAGCCAATGATGAATCAACACGCCGATGCTTGTCTTTTGGAGAAGCAGCATCATCTTACCCAGGGTCTGGGACATCGGCCGAGCTATTCTGTGATTGGTTTAGGAGATTTTACGATGGATTTCCCCATGAATCCCGAGTCTGGTTTCCATATGAAGACTACAACAATTATGAACTGCCAACCAATCTCAGACTTGATGATCTGAATAATGAGGATTTCCTAGGAATCAGAGATATCTTCATATCAGCCATAACTCCTTGCATACTCCCAACGGGTGTCTCTCAGGGCCGATATATTCAATCATCTTATGAATTCTATCACCCCATTATTGCAGTCAGACAGCTTGGCATGCGACAGTTACCCATCGACTTGTACCTCACAGAGAAAATCCAGACAAGGGACATTGTTCCATCGGCTCTGGTTATGGACATAATTCTTAGTCTTGAAAACCCTCCTTTGGGTTCTATCGGCCAAATATCTTTGATCAGAGAGCGAAGTCAATTATTTGACAAATGGTGGGGTGAGTAAAGCCCATCTATTTTTGTCCATGCCAGCCGATTTCTACTTGACAATCATGGATCCCTCTATCAGTCCTCAGGTAAACTCATACACCTCCCATTCTTGTCTTTCTCACATAATTACAACTTTCTTATATTTCTTGAAAATGTTTTTCAGACTGCTAACTCTTCTCCTCCAACAAAGAGCAAAAGTGGCAAAGATATCAATTATGCACCTGCCAAGATTTCTTCAGGCAAAAATCTGGCTCCTTCCTCCATCGGCTTCAATGCTCCAGCCATCAAAGACTTGCTTCAAGGCCAAATCAGGCAGCCGATTGCTACTACTGGCAAACGCAAAAGAACCAATAAACCTGCTATTAAGCCAACTGCTCCCAAGAAAAAGATGCCTACCAAGAAGCAAAAGCCTTCAGCCGATGATACTCCAATTGATCCTGCCGTAGAAGAATATCTCGAAGAAGCAGTGATCGAAGAAGAAATTGATGAAGCTGCTGCCCAAGTTAGTGAATCTGGCCACATTTCCATCCCAAGCTCTCACGCTCTCAAGCCGATTCACCTCAGATTAATCCTACCAGCTTGGCCAAAACTCCAACTCCTCCCAGACGTCGGCCACGCAAGACTCCATATAAAAATTCAATACGAGATTAATTAAAATTCGGAATAAAAATAAAATAAAATCTGAAATTAGGAAAATAAAAGGAAGATTCGAGGTAGGAATACAATTTTGAAATATACTAAAATTCGGAATTAAAAATAAGCAATATTAGAAAAAGAGTCCATATAAGAACCCAATATGAGATTAATTAAAATTGGAATAAAAATAAAATAAATTCTAAAATTAAGAAAAGGAAAAAAGAGAGTTCATGTAGGAATACAATTTTAAAATAACTGAAATTCGGAATTAAAAATAAGCAATATTGGAAGAAAAATCCATATAGAACCGAATACGAGACTAATTAAAATTCAGAATAAAAACAAAATAAATTCTAAAATTAGAATAATAAAGTAAGAGTTCATATAGGAATACAATTTAAAAATAACTAATGTTCGGAATAAAATGTAAGCAATATCGAAAGAAGAGACCATCCACAACATGAGTTTAATTAAAATTTGGAATAAAAAATAAATTAAATTTCAAAAATATTAAAATAATTATAAGAGATCAAGTAGGAATAAAATTTATAAATAACATAGTATCGAAAAAAATATGAAATTTTCAGAAAACACAATCCAAATAGAAACACAATGATGACTGAAAGGACCTTAATGTCGCCTAGAGGGGGTGAATAGACGTTCCTAAAAATTATCACAACTTCATAGTATATTAGAATTATGAGAACTTTCGATTCAAATCGAAACTTCCGGTATGGGATTGGAAGTTCCGATCTCAATCGAAAAGTACGGCGGATAACGTAATAAAACTCTAGCTATGAACTTGTAGCTCAAACAAACAAAATGTATATGAATCAAAAGGTGACAAATAAGATATCTAAGCAAGATATAAGGTCACCAACTATATTAATTAAGCATGCAAGTAGATCGGGTAAAAACAAGCTCAAGAACAGTATGAGAAAAGGTAAGAACGACAAACCAAGAGAGGAGACGCATGATTTGTTTCCCGAAGTTTGAATCCACGGATCCTACGTCTCCGTTTAGGTGCCACAAAGGCCGTGTCTATTTCAACCCTTTCCGCACGAGGTTGCACAAATGCACTCCTCGGTTTCACTCTTAATTTCTTCCCTTGTGGAGGCGAAATCGAAACCTTCACAAACTTTCCGAGGTACACCACAACCTTGGGTGCTCACTGACGATGCCTAGCCTTTTAGGAGACCTTAGTCCCCAAGAGTAATAAACACAAATCGAAGATTTGCTTGCTATGAACTCGAGTGCTCAAAGTATGGAGTGAAGCTCACTAGCTCTCAACTTCTCAATCTCTCAATCCAACTCTTTCCCCTTCTCAAATTCCTCTCACAAAGAAACACCACAAAGGTAGAGGAATGGGGATGGCTATTTGACTTTGGATGTGTCGAATAATTCCCAAGAATATAAGCTACTCAAAGGAGGGGTGGAGGAGTTTATATACCCGAGCCTCTCAAAGCTAGCCGTTGGAGGCTAAGACTGCAATTTTCGGAATTTCCGAAATGCATTTTCGGATAAGTCGGAAAATCAACAGAGGGCAATGTTAGTTTCGCAGCCATTTTCAGAATTTTCGAAAATTTTTAGACTTATCCGAAATATTTTTGGACTTTCCGATATTTTTCGGAATTTCCGAAAAGCACAGAGTAAAACGACCATAACTTTTCGCTTGGGAGTCCGTTTTTTATGATCTTGAACTCTATGGAAAGCTCACTCAGAGGACTACCCAAATCAACCAAAAACAAGGTCTAAAACCACTCAAAGAATAGGTTAAAGCTTGGGTTTCTCTCAAGGTAGCACTATGATGGGTCACTTTGAGCACCAAAACATACAGAAACATATCGACGTTGCATCCCTCTTGATAGTACGGTATTTCTATACTCAAATTTAAATAGAAAGAGAATTATACCAATAGGAATGCCTTCTTTTCATCTTCCTTTCTTTGTCTTAAGGGATGCCAACGTCAAAACCGTTTCACCATATATTCTTCAAATGATTGATGCGGTTACTTGTAGTTTCAAAAGGCCTTGCATGGTCCATCAAGACAAAGCCATCACTCGTCCTTCACCATCGGATTTGGTTCTTCGGTGCCAAGCCCCTTGCTTGCCCTTCATCACCGCATGGTCCATCGCGATCGAGCATCGCTTACCCTTCACCATCTTGCTTTAGTAGCCACTTCGTATTTCACATTTTCAATATCTTCACTTTGTCATCCTTGGTATCTTTAGGTGTAATGATATCACTTGAGCATCAATACCTTTGCAATCCTTGGGATCTATTTCTCTCATTCAACTCAATGAAATTATTAGTCCCAATGATCTGATTGTCAACCTCCACATGTTGACCAACCGATCGCATATATAAAATGATATGAATAAGTGATCAGTATTAATCAACACCACAAGTGTCATATACTCAAATATATGCTCAAATGTAAAGATCCTAATTAAATGAAACTGAATAACTTGGATCAAGTACATGCATAACTAGGGTATAGGATTTGCTCCCCCCGAATGTATACATACAAAATATTTTGTGTGAAGCAAAAGTATGGATATCTAGAGATAAAATATTAGGAGCTTACCCTATACAAGAATAGAAGGTATTGATCATATGTAGACATTAAGATAGAAGCATACCTTCATCATCTCCATGTTCTCAATGTGAAGAGACTAAATAAGATATGGCTCAAACAAAACATTAGTCTCAAATACATATGTCACTCACATGAAAATATTATATATGAATATATCAATATGTGCATATGGAGAGAAAGAGTAATACATATAGCTTGATCTTCATGCATTTCATCCTTGTGATTTAGGTCCACCATCAATGAACGTTTTTATCTCAACTCATATAAAGTCCGGGAACCACCTCTAATAAATTTCACTTTCATATCCACATGAGACTAGGCAAAGAAATGCTTATAAAAACATTAGTCTCATATAATTGGATTTATCATTAATCACGAAAACCAAATTAATGGCACTTGAACTTTCAATGACAAATGACAATAAAGAAGGGATAAACAACATGACCGTAAAAAATTAGGGTGATAGCGGTCGATGGGATATCTAAAAACTATAAACAAAACCTCAAATAGAATCCCAATGACGATTAAGAGGAGGGATGATGGACGGGCCGTTGAAACAGCACGATCACGGTGGTTGGCGGGACTTCTCGAAAGTAAAAAATAAACCCCAATAATAATTACGTTTGATTTGTAAAATGTCATGATAATAAAGAGGATGGTAGCAGTGTAAAACTATAAACAAAATCCCAAATAGAATCCCAGTGATGATTAAGAGGAGAGATGGCGGGCAACCCGTTAAGAAGTACAATCACGGTTATTGGTGGGACTTTTAGAAAGTAAAAAAATAAACCACAATGATAATCACGTTTGATTTTTAAAATCTCAATGATAATTAAAAGGAAAGATATCGGGCGGGCCGTAGAGGAGTATAATGGCAATGTTGTTGACGGTTTGGTGAGACTTCTAGAAAGTTAAAAATGAACACCAACGATAAATATGTTCGATTTTTAAAATCGCAATGACAATAAAGAGATGAGGCAGCGGACGGGTCGTAGAGGAGTAGAATGTGACGTTTGACGGGACTTCTAAAAATTATAAAAATGAAAACCAACAAGATAATTAACTCTAAAATTTAGAAGATCCAATTTTAAAGTTCCAAGGAGGATGAATAGAAGCCGTAGTAGATCGAGCAAGCAAATAAAAGGGTGAAAAGAAGAGGTTACGACTGGTGTGACTTTTAAAATCTATAAAATTAGAAATTTGGAGATAATAAGGTTCTGTCTTTTAAAGTCCTAAGATAACAAGATAGTTATTTAACAAATTTTAAGTAAAATTATATATAAAAGAAGATAATTTTGTGCTGATACTAGCCGCGTAATTGCGCGGGCCACCCAGCTAGTTATATTATTAAAACAACTTTAAAAGGGGATATCACGTTTGCTGTGGAGGATAGAAATTTCCACATTAATAAGCCAAAAAGAAAAAGAGAGTCCACATTACGGTAGATTTGTAGTAGAAAAGATAAGTCCATAGATCTGTACTGTGTACGTTACATACTAGGAGTCTTTGTCCTTTTCTGTTTCTTTGGCGGTGTACACAGTAGATACAAATATAACCTAACTCAGTTACAAACCTACACGGACAAGAGTTGTGCTGCCAAATAAACAAAGCTTGCACTGCTGCACATCTATATTCTGTAGATTTCAAGCAGGATCGCTTGGGTTGGAGCGGCAGAACCCAATGATAGCGGGAACCGATCATAGTAAAAGGACATGATATTTACATAGACATTACAACAAACAAATCAATGCTTGCAGCCGGCAATGCATCGCACACCAAAAGTTTCTTTGATGTTTATGGAAGTACAGATGATATCGACAGATTGTAATTAGTGTTTATGTTTTGATTAGATGAAAAAAACATGACCCGAAAATTTGATATTAAAAGACAAATTTTCTGTTAACACCTTTAATAAAGATATGACTCAATTTGATTTCCTGAAATTCAAATTTCATCTATACTCTTCCCTTAGGTTCCCAAAAAGTTATATCATCTGGCCTTGATATACCAAGAAAGAATATGCAGCGAGGATTTAATGCAGTCAGATACTCGAGTCATAGATGTACGGAAGGCAAATATCTACAATACCATATAATGAGTTAAAAGACAGACGTAAAAAAGGACCAAACGCTCAGGAACAAGGAAAAAAAAAGAGATACACGAGATACTAAAGAGAAAAAACTTCAGGCAAAAATTAAAAATACAAAAAAATATATCATTTTTTAGGGATAAAAAAATGAAAAATGAATTCCCAAGAAAAAAAGAAATATGCTTCTTGCCATTTTTTTAGCCAGAGAAAGCATACACAGGGGCAACAAAGAAAGCAAATTCTAACTCAATAATACTGTACCCACGAATCACTAGGGAAGAAGGGGCTAATTACTCATACTAATAAAAAAGTAACGTGTCGAAACTAGATTTCGGTAATATGAAAAGAGGTAGCAATCAAGACGGAAAAGTAGATGGGTTGTGCGACAAAGGATTTAGACAGGTTCAGGCCTTCACGAAGAAGTAATACCCTACTCCTGTTTCGGTGGTTTTACCTCCGAGTTGTGTATTGACCTTACGAAAAGTTTATGCCCCAAGGGGTACCCTATCCTCCTTATATACCCGGAAGATGAGGGTTTACAAGATAAGATCTAGTCCGTTACGGTCTAAATCTTTCCTAATTGACTTACAATCTTTCCATATAAGGTATCCGGACTATGCCTTAACAAACAAGGCAATGAAGCACCAGAATCCTAGTACTATTCAAATTCTGATTACATAACATACCCCTATAATCAATCGGATATTCTATATTTGTGGATATATGGGTATCATAATATCCACAGTAGCCCCTGAGACCTTCACAGTCGACGAGATAATCTTCTCTCAAATAGAAAATCATCTGCTCCAAGTACTTCAATTATCTCTGCCATAATCTCCTGGGTGTAAAATCCAGATCGCAAGACTGTGAAGGGCCGAAAATCTTTAAAAAATTTCAAAAAATATACCCAGATGCATCGACTAGATACACCTAATTAGGTGTAGCCCCCGACTATGTGCTTAGTTGGAAAAACTAAACATACAGTCAGAATCAATAAAAATTCACCTGCCAAGTGGTTTATTAGCCACCTAAGTAGCAAAATGATAAACAATCCTAAAATTGTTTATATCAAAAAGTTTGACAACTAAATCGGCTATACAAAATCATTTATGTTATATACATAAGGCTTCCTAAACAGCTTAGTCATATCATGTACATATGATAAAGTAAATGTGTTTCAGCCCCTAAGGACACATGAATTCACCTTATTTGGAGAAAGTAAGGCATATATGGTAGAAATCTCCTACAAGATTCTCCAATCACCAAAAATAGTTAATAAGCCTAAGCAGTAATATTTGATCAATTTAATATGCTCACTGACGTGGCAAATTTTTTTTTTACTGTATGCTCTCCAAAGAGTTTAAGTCGCAACAGTATGAAATATTCTTGATATATTCCTTTCCGCTCATCACAGAAAAGATTAAGCCCCTAAGGACATATATCAGACTTTCAAAGCCTCTCAGGCTACAGTTAAGTCGTAATTCCCGGCTCATTCTACGCACGAAAATCCTGACTTAACCGATAAAGCGCTTGCCGCTTCGTCTTCTTCGCCAAAAATCCCCAAACCGCGCACAGTGACAGCAATCTAGGGTTCCAAATCCACGCGCGCACAACCTCCAAACTTCGATTCCGTGCATCAAGCTTCGCTGCGGTTCACCTCCATCTCAATCTTGCCTCCATCTCACCCGCAAAAAACGAACCATTCCACTTAGATCCAATCCACATCCATGGCTGAGGAGAGAGAAATCCCCTTTGAGCAGTGGGTGAAATCTGACGTGACATTTCTCTGCGAAGCCTTTCTTGGCATTCAACCTCATTTTGCATTGTTCCGACGTATTTTTTTACCTCAAACCCCAACCTGACAAGAACAACCCGTGCGTAGTCGGCGGGTCCGGATTCCAGTTGCGGGGAACTCTGACCCAAAAATACTTCTCGCTTCCCTTCAAAACTTCCAACAAAGGGTGGCATTCAAACTGGTTTTATATCTCGAATCCATCTCCAAGTCTTCCCGAGTTTGTCGGTCTTTCTCCTATTCCTCAAGAGAGCTGGAAGAATTTCCCGGATGGCGATGAACTCGCCCAAGCCAATGAGTTGCTACTCCGATTAATGGAAATCAATCAACGAGGCCTACAAGGGGAGCAAGTCACTCAGCACTTCATCAAGTGCCGACTGGCTCCAATCAAAGAAAGGAGCAAACCGGCATACGAATATGAGGGGCAGTCAGATCCCAACCGAGAGGATCCGGATTCCATCGACTACAAAGTCATGTGCAAACGGATGTACAAGGTGTTCTCCTCAGGGATTGCTGTCGACGACAGCCACAAGCTCCCGGTGACTCCATATGGCCTGGTGCGGCCCCCTCCAGAGGTAAAAAACTACTAGCCTTTTATCCAACTGTTACCAATCTGACTATTACCTTAACTCTCATGGGAAATATCTTGATTAGGACAACAAACGCTTCTTCTCAAATGCACCCGCACCGGCTCATGAAGAATCTGCTCCAAAAAAGCTTCACCCGACTGGCGGACCAAAGATCAACCCAGCCGGGAAAAGTAAACGAACTGTCGAAGAGAACAACCCCAAACAGAAGCTGAAGAAGAGAAAACTAGTCTACAGCGACTCCGAAGACGAGGAGACTGAGTCGCAAACGAGCGCCAAGCCAGCTCCGGCTAAATCTCCAGCCAGTCGGCCAGCGCCTAAAATTCGGAGATCCACAAGGTATCATTTTTACTCATATATCTCATTCTTGTTATTTTGGATTTCTTGGAAGAAATGTTGATGTCGAAAGCCATCTTGCGTGGTTCAGGAAACCCCAAGATATTGATCTGGGTAGCAGAAATGACGCTCCACCTGTTGCAACTCCAAGCGAACCACGCCCTGAGCCCCGGACTTATAGTCAGTCGGGGAAAACCATTGATACTATCGAAGCCCAGCCCCCGACTGGTGATCAGTCGGAGAAAGATGCAAGTGGCCCTGAAGTCAGTCCTCCAACCAGAAATCAAGCAGAGGGAACAAATGTCCCGACTGGTGCACCCAGAACGTCTGCCCAACCAGTCGGAGATAATCCCAAAGAATCTGACCAGGGACCGACTCTCGAGAATTTAATAGAAAAAGATGAAGGGAGGACGTCTGAGATTCCTCCACCAACTTCCGCGGAGCCAAGTACGACAAATGAACCAGTCGGCGAGTCAGAAAAAACTCCAAGGAAAAACTCCAAAATAATATCTGGTACGTCACCTTGCTGTATCTCGATTCAATTTTCAGACTGTGCTCCGTTTGTCTCAAGATTTGTCAACTAGGTCCTTTGACCGATGATGCCGAAGAGGAGATCCCGATAATAAAAGCAGTCGAGGACTCCTTTCCTCCGACTAAACTCCAATGGAGGGACCGAGACGGTGTTTTGCAGGGTATAATCATTAACCGTCAAAGTGAGGACGAGGAGCTCGAGATGCTAAAAAAGAACCTGGCCGAGTCGACTCGCTTGATGAATGTAAGTATTTTTCTTCTTGTATTCAATAATCTGGTCTAGCCATGCTGCTGACTTGATGTATTATCCAGAGGATCCATCTGAGAAACGAGGCTAAAACGAGTGCACTGGAAAAACTCGTGCCTCACCTCAAAATTCTTGAGCAAGTCCAAGCTGAACTAGCGAAGACCCGAGAGGACGCTCAAGTCAAAGAGAAGAAATTAAAGGACCAAATCAACCAGCTTATGGACGCCAGCTTTAATTATCGGGGCACAATTGGAGGTAAAAATTACTCTGCCATAAACTTGCTGCTTGTCCAAGTTGTTTAACCGATATATCTGTTTATTTGTTTCGTAGCTCAAGCTACCAAGATAGAATCCTAGCTGCCCGAGTAAAGAAACTTGAAGAGGTCAATGCTCAACTGGCGACTGGCAAGATCCAGGCTAAAGATGCCCTCGAAGGTACTATCCCATCTTTGTTGTGCGAATTAAAATTATGCCGTACCGCCGAGTTCTGTCTCTGACTTGTACGAATGCAGAACACAAGGTGAAGACCAAAGCCCAATTTGAAGTTTTCACCGAGAGGGTAAAAAAGGTAGAGAGCGTTCGGGACGACATCGCCAATGCCGCTGCTCCAGTCCTGAACGCAATATTCCAGAACGGACTCGGGACCAGTCAGGAGGACGCGGTCCAGATATTTGAAGGGCTTCGTACTGCTCCGGCGAAGTACTTCAATAATATCAAAGATGCTGCTATGATGGGTGCCAGCTAGGCCTTGGCGATAGTGAAGTCTTTGTATCCCCGAGTGGAGGTCGACGCAGTCGGGGATGGCTTTGCTGATGGGACGACTGATGAGCAAGCTATGGAGCTGATCAACCAAGCTCAAGATTCTGCTGAGAAGCTTGCCACAGATGTTCTGGAAAATTTTCAATCGTAGATCCAGTTTAGGTCGTGTATGAAGATATGTAAAGTATCCTTAGCAATGTACAATGACTTATTTATGCCATGCAGTAAACCAAAGATCCAGTTTCAAATTTCTTAAAATTTTTGTCTGACTGCTTCAAGCCTAGAACTTGTTACAGCCATTGAAAAATTTTTAGTCGTTATCTGCTGGACCTAGATTTAAACAGGGTCAATGACAAGTCATGAACAAAACTAATTTAATACTGTATTATTATCGGTAGTCCCCGACTGGCCACTCGGCTGAGACAAGTGAGTGGGCAGTCTAAGGGAGAAAATTACAAAACAGCTCTTAAGCATAGAACCGTCGGAGATGCTCTATATTCCATGAGTTGTCGACAATGGTTCCGTGCTCACGCTTTAGTCGGTAGGTTCCCGGGCGAGTGACCTCTGCTAGGGTTTAGGGTTTAGGGTTTAGGGTTTAGGGTTTATTTCTGACTATATGTTTAGTTTGTTCAACTAAGCACATAGTCGGGGGCTACACCTAATTAGGTGCATCTAGTCGATGCACCTGGGTATATTTTTTGATGATATTTTTAAGATTCTTCAGCCCTTCACAGTCTTGAGATTTGGATACTGCACCTGGGAGATTGTGGCAGAGATAAGTGAAGTACTTGGAGTCGAAGATTTTAATTTGAGAGAAGATTATCTCGTCAACTGTAAAGGTCTCAGGGGCTACTGTGGATATTATGGGTACCATATACCCACAAGTATAGATTATTCGACTGGTTATTGGGGATATGTAATATAAATATAATATGAGTAATATTAAGACTCGGATATTGTGTTGTCTTGTTTATCAAGGCATAGCCCGTAGTCCTGAGTTGTTAAGATTGTAAATTAGTTACATAAGATTTGAACCGTAAGGGGATAAATCTTATTTTGTAAACCTTGGTCTTCCGGGTATATAAGGAGGACCAGGTGTCCCTTGCAGGCATAACCACAATTATATCATAAGATCAATAGACAATCCCGCGGAGATAATCCCCAAACAGGAGTAGGTATTACTTCTTTGTGAAGGCCTGAACCTGTCTAATTTTTTTGTCTCATAACCCATCTACTTTTCCATCTTGTTCGCTACCCCCTTTTCATATTGTCGAAATCTAGTTTCGACAGGAAGCCCGTCCAATATGCAGATGCAGTGATCATTGCCAGGTTCTCCGTTCCATAAAGCCTAGTACTTTGGGTCAGAGGTTCTTTGTTTGCCTAAATATTCTAGACGACGATTTCATGGTAAAAATTTCTTGATTATCATGAATCCTTATTTTATCACAAGATTCACTAACTTTGTTCGTTTCACATCTATTCATTTCTCCCAGGAACTGCCAAGAAGATGTCAATATAGACAATGGATAGACACCGAAAAGGTTCTAAGGCTGTGTTCTTCCCCCCAGTTTTTCCAACTCACCTCTCTCGTTTTCCGCGCGCACGCTTTTTGAACTGCTAAACGGTGTGTTTTTTTGAAAAAAAATTCTATATGAAAGTTGTTTTAAAAAATCATATTAATATATTTTTCAAAAAAGAATTAGTTAATACTTAATTAATCATGTAATAATGCGTATTTCGTTTTGCATGTCAGGGAGGAGGGTTCCCAACCCCTCCTCCCGAACGCAGCCTAAGTGATCCAACTTCCCGTGTGGTGCAGCTGAATTGCCAGAGCAATACAGGTTTACTAAAGCGTAGTTTGAGAGGGGAGAGAGATCCTCACGTAGGGGTTAGCTATTATCGGACAACTTACCTTACTCAAATATGTAATGTTATGTTTCGTTATCCCATTACTGTATCGTCATCGTGTTCAACTCTTGCACTACCTTCCTTCTAGTTCGAATCTAATCTCATCTATGTAACCGCAATGGAACCATATATATTATGTTCAAATTGTACTACTACTTCTTTACGTGAAATAATTCTCCTTGTTTCAGTGCATATAATGTTTCTGCGACCGAGACTACGATAGGACAATATCAATTTCGTACACTAATACCACAAATAAGTTACAACATCAACTCTTACTTAAAATATGAAATTGCAAAACAACTGACTTCAATAGAATTTTCAAAATATTATTAACAAGCTTTATCAACAAAGAATTTTTGAAGTGTTATCAACAAAGCTTACCTCATTGTCAAAAAAAAGATGGGTAAGACGTACCGGCAAGGGGCCTAGTGCAAAATAGCCACCTTGCCACCCTTGCAGTGGGCGGCAAGGGACCTCAATTAGAGATCGCTTTACTAATGCCTGCCGGCAAGGGGCTTCACACAAAATAGCCACCTTGCCGCCCTTGCAGAGGGCGGCAAGGGACATACACGCAAAATGCGCACACGGCACCGTGTGCCACGTCACCTTACCGCCCAAATGGAGGGCGGTATGGTCTATCTTCCGCCGCTATAATATTTCTGTAAATATTAAAAAATAAAAATAAAAAAATAAAAAAAATCCTAGTTAAAACGTGTTACTGCTCAAAAACAACACGGCCCACAACTCTAGAGGCGCAGAAAAAAGATGGGCCAACATGGCCCGACCGACTAGGTCAGGCATGAGCATACTTGAAGGCTACCAGCCCGCTCCGTGTGCTAGGTTACCGGAGACGATAAGGTCGGCATAGATTTTGTCTGGACTAGCACAGCCGCAGGAACCAAACAACATCCCCCACGAATTGCGGTTTATTCAGGTCGTAACAAAGGCAGTAACAGAACACAGTTTAGAAGGGAATCATCCAACAGGACGACGGACAAACAGGTCAACACAAGGAAGAAATCGGCACGCCATCCTTTGTTCTCTTCTGCGAAACCGCAACCGCAACCACGCGCGTTCCATCGCGTGAATGATCTCGATTTCTCATGCTAAGTGCCGGTTGGTTCCTGTCATTTTTCTTTGGAGTCATCGGCTAGAGCTACTAGCTAGTCACCTGACGGGTCCTCCTCTTCTCCCGTGTTGTCCTCACGCTCACAGAATCACACACAGATCACGCACGCACTACGGCACTAGCGAGCGGCACTGTGCTACTGTTCCAGATGACAACTAGGCTTACGAGAAAAGCAGCACCTAACTCCGATTAGGGTCGTAAGCAGTCATGTTGCCACTTTGTCCTCATTCCTGCCTTCCCTTTGACGCTAGCTATGTCTTCTCTTGGCTTATAGCCCCCTGCGTACGGTGGAGAGGGGACGTGGAATCACTACTAGTGATGACTGATGAGATGAGCCGTGCCAAACAAATCCCTTGGCAGCAGGGATGTGCCAATCTGGTGGCTTGCATAGCTAGCTGCAAGAGATTCGGTATACTTCATCCTGCAATCCAATCCAGTCTACAGGTCACTAGCAAAGTCATGCATTGCCCTGTGGCTAAGGGCATAATAATTGAACTCACTGCGCCAGTGCATGCATTACTTATCTGAAACCTAGCCAAGCTTAACTCATTTTCAAGACACGACTGAGCAGATCAGTTAGCGAATGGATAAAACGGTGTACGGAAATTATAGTAGGAGTATGTACGATATGTCGTGTACGTACGTATGTACCACCACTTGAATGATCGTCAGCTGTTGGAAGTGTGGGTTTGGGAGGACCATAAGGGTACCTTTCACGGGTGCCCAAGAGCTAAGCTGCAGAGTGAAGCAGAGACGACGGCCGTATGCATCATATCGCCAAGCAATGAATTCCAAAAGGGCTTCTTTCTCCCTTATCTTCAATTTATCTCTCCTCGCTATCCCAATCTCCGACTAGGACCTCACCAAGAAGCTAATGCAACGAGCCAGTGACCAGCTAGCCGCACGCCTGAGCACATGCTCACCCGCGTTTCCCGGTCACAGCCTCAAGCTGCGTTCGTTTGATGTTGTTAGAGCAAGGATAACAGTGAACTATGAACCTACTGTAAACTTATATGGAGATGGAGGAGAGAGATACTAAAAAATGAATAGTGTTGACTCTCATGCAAGAGCTAGCTCAACACGTATTTCAAGATAAACACATCAAATGTATAAGTGAGAGAAAAAGAGAAGAAAAAAATTGAAATCAATCATATAACTAATCTATTATATATGTTGGTTTTATGATAAGTTAATAGTAGGAAGTGAGCTCTACTATTATCCTTGCTCTTAGTAAGGATATAACAGTAGCATGTAAAACGAAAATATCATTAGCATATGATTAAGTAAGTATTAATTACAAAATAGATTTATTTGAATTCTTAAACCTTGTACGTAGAGTTCTTCTGAAAACTCACACTTGAACAGTTCGGAAGGTATGCTCACAACAAAAGAGAAAATATATAGCTAATAGCTAAGTAAAAAGCTCGGAAGAACTCAGCCTCAGTCGTCCTGAGCAATCACCATGCACAGTTAGAGATCAACTACACAAGTTGGGGCACACACAATTGCTGGGACCCCGATCGATCTGTATGCTTTACGCACATCGAGTTTTCCGCACGTGTTTAATTGGCATTTGGCAAGATAGCAGGCAGGCATCTCAATTTGGAGCCCCCAATAACACAGGAGAAGGTACGAGAGACGACAATCCAGAGAGCAAATGATAACACACTGTCAGGCGGCATCCGATTCGTGGTGCTTTCGGAAACCAAGCATTAAGGCGAGCCAACAATGGAAGTTTGTTAGGCTTGACAGCTAGGGAAAGCACATGGGCACGCTACATTGCCGTCGTGCATTCGATCACTGCTGTTGCATATAGCCAGCTATATATGCTTCTCTCCCCCTCGTGCAGGCTTTGATCAACTTTAATTAGTTATCTCTATCTATCCACACTATTGATTATGAAACGTTATGGTTGGTGTAGAATGCATGCACGTAGTGCAACTATACATATATATATATATATATATATATATATATATATATATATATATATATATATATATATATATATATATATATAATAGTTTCATAAAATATAAATATAAGAGGAAATTAATCTATTAGATACAACGATGAAACGTTAACATCAGCGCTCTGCAACGTACAAACCGCGGAAACAAAGATAGTATGATATGGCACACTGATGAAGTTTGAATTCTATGATATGTCGTAGATTAACTCGTTCTCTTTCTTATTCTATCATATTATCCATACGTTGCAGTGGAATTTCAAAAAAAAAATCAAAACATTAGCAATGACGATGAAGAGTAAGGTGAAAAGGATCAATGTGCACAATGGTCTTTTTCACGCCAACAAAACTGATGTATACCATCATGATAGAAAACCAATCACCTTTTATAGTTGTTGCACGTCCATTCGATGCAAAAGCCCTCCTTCCTCTAACTATAAACAAGGCAATAGTTAACGAGTATTTGAGTATTGCTATTTTCTCAGTCTCCTAGTATTGAAATTTCTCACCGTTAGACTATGCTCCAATATTCACCTTCCGAAGAGTTTCGTTGAGCTCAAACTCTATCAATGGTGATGAAGAACATTCCCCCTTTTCTACAATGAGAAACTAGTGAGGTGTAGGCCAGTCGTGAACGGGGTAAGAATGTACGCGCGTTCCATTTGTTGGGAATTTTATAAAGAATCATGTTGGTGTTGTATATAATGCAAGATAACAAATAGCGGCTGTAGCAGCCGCTATAGCAACCTCAATAACCGTAGTGGCCCCCTCCCGCTATGGAGTAGTGGACTAGATATAGAAGTTTGGAACTTAGCGGCGGCAATAGTGGGTAGTGAGACGCAATAGAAGACCGCGGAAAAGATATAGCGGACCGCAATAGCGTATGGGCCACATATATGTCCCTAAACCCTAACCAACCTTTTCTCTCCACGCATTTGCATCTAGCACGCCACCACCAACACCACGACGCCTGCATCGTGCAGCGGCGCTCCACGGTTTCGCCGACTGGCCAGCTAGGCATCGGCTGCCGCGAAGCCGAAAGAGCACCTCTCATCTCGTCGATTTGATTTGATGGCCAAGGTTAGTTCGTCAGCGCAATGTCGGTGCCGGCTCATCGCAGTCCATCGATTTTAGTTTGAAGGCTTTTCTGTGCAGGTTATTAGGTTTGAGCTTGATGGCTGCTTGTCTTCTCCGTCGAGGTGGCTGCTTGCTTGCTGCTACTGGTTAGTGCTTAGTGGTTGGTACTCATCGCTGTGTTGAAGACTGAAAGGACTTTGATGTTGCCTAGAGGGGGGTGAATAGGTGTTCCTAAATATTATCACAACTTCATAGCATATTACAATTATAAGAACATTTGATTCAAATCGGAACTTCCGGTCTCAATTGAAAAGTTGGATGGATAACGTAATAAAACACTAGCTATGAACTTGTAGCTCAAACAAACAAAATGTATATGAATCAAAAGGTGACAAACAAGGTATCTAAGCAAGATATAAAGTCACCAACTATATTAATTAAGCATGCAAGTAGATCAGGTAAAAACAAGTTCAAACACAATATGAGAGATGGCAAAAACGAGCAAACCAAGAGAGGGGACACGTTGATTTGTTCCCGAAGTTCGGATCCACGGATCCTACGTCTCCGTTGAGGGGCCACAAAGGCCGGGTCTATTTCAACCCTTTTCCTTACGAGATTGCACAAATGCACTCATCGATTTCACTCTTGATTTCTTCCCTTACGGAGGCGAAATCGAAGCCTTTACAAACTTTCCGTGGCACACCACAACCTTGAATGCTCACCGGCGATGCCTAGTCGTCTAGGAGACCTTAGTCCCCAAGAGTAACAAACACAAACAAAGATTTGCTTGCTATGAACTCGAGTACTCAAAGTATGGAGTGAAACTCACTAGCTCTCAACTTCTCAATCTCTCAATCCAACTCTCTTCCCTTCTCAAATCCCTCTCACAAAGAGGCACCACAAAGGTAGGGGAATGGAGAAAGCTATTTGGCTTTGGACGTGTCTAATAATACTCAAGAACAGCAGCCACTCAAAGGAGGGGTGGAGGAGTTTATATACCTGAGCCTCTCAAAACTAGCCATTGGAGGCTAAGACTGTAATTTTCGGAATATCCGAAATGCATTTCGAACAAGTCCGAAAATCAACAGAGGGTAATCTAAGTTTCGTATCCATTTTCAGAATTTCCAAAAATTTTCGGACTTACCTAGATTTTATTGGAATTTCCAAAAAGTATAGAGTAAAACGACCATAGCTATTCGCTCGGGAGTCCGTTTTTGATGATCTTAGTCTCTATGGAAAGCTCACTCAGAGGACTACCAAACTCAAGCAATTATAAGGTTTAAAACTACTCAAAGGATATGTTAAAGCTTTGATTTCTTTCAAGGTAGCACTAGGTCACTTTGAGTACCGAGACATACACAAACACATCGACGTTGCATCCCTCTTAATAGTATGGTATTCCTATACTCAAAAATAAATAGCAAGAGAATTATACCAATATGAATGCCTTGTTTCCATCTTTCTTTCTTTATCTTAAGGGATGCCAACATCAAAACCGTTTCACCAAATATTCTTCAAATGATTGATGTGGTTACTTGTAGCTTCAAATAGTCTCGCACAGTCCATCATGATAAAACCGTCACTCGCCCTTCACCACCGGATTTGGTTCTTTGGCTCCAAGCTCCTTGCTTGCCCTTCACCACCGCATGGTCCATTGCGACTGAGCATCGCTTGCCCTTCACCATCTTGCCGTAGTAGCCACTTTCGTATCACACATCTTCAATATCTTCACTTTATCATCCTTGGTATCTTTAGGTGTAATGTTATCACTTGAGCATCAACACCTTTTCAATTCTTGGGACCTATTTCTCTCATTCAACTCAATAAAATTATTTAGTCCCAATGATTCGGTTGTCAACCTCTATATGTTTACCAACCAATCGCGTATATAAAAGGATATGAATAAGTGGATGAGTATTAATCAACACCACAAGTGTCATATACTCAAATATATACTCAAATGTAGAGATCCCAACTAAATGAAAGTGAATAACTTGGATCAAATACATGGATAACTAAGGTACAGGATTTGCTCCCCCTAAATGTATGTATACAAAATTTTTGTGTGAAGCAAGAGTATGCATAAAAAGGATATGAAACATTGAGAGCTTATCCTATACAAGAATAGAAGGTATTTATCAAATATAAACATTAAAATAAAAACATACATTCATCATCTACATGTTCTCAATGTAAAGAGACTAAACAAGATATTGCTCAAACAAAACATTAGTCTCACATGTATATGTAATCACATGGAAATGTTATATGTGAACATATGAACGTGTGCACGGAGAGAAGGAATGATACATATAACTTGATCTTCGTGCACTTTATCCTTATTATGATTTAGGTGCACCATCAACAAATATTTCTATCTCAACTCATATGAAGTTTGGGAACCACCTCTCACAATTTTCACTTTCATATCCACATGAGACTAGTAGACAAAGAAATGTTTATCAAAATATTAGTCTCATGTAATTGGATTTATCATTAATCACCAAAACCAAATTAATGATACTTGAGCTTTCAAAGGCCTGAAGCTCAAGCTCAACGGTAAGATTTTAAAATATTCCTTATGCAGATGGTTCAAGTGACCATGAGGTTTATGACGTTTGTGAGAATGACAACGAATTACAGGATCTTGTATTCTCGTTTGTTGGGCAAGTGTGCAAAGAAATGTCTATATTTTCCCAAATTTACATGTGATCACTTAATACAACTATTGGAACTTAGCGTCCGCTATCCGCGATCTGCTACCAAGTCCCCAATCCGCTACCGACCCGCTATCTGCTATTTATTACCTTGATCTAATGTTTGAATTGGTCATATGAGATTTCTTGACATAGTCCCATTTTAGCGAGACCTTTTGATATAACTAGGTGGTCTATGTATGTGGACTCAAATTCTTCATGAATTACAGTAAAAATATATGGGTAATTGGCATGGACTGTCAAAGGCTGTGAACAATTTATTGTCTGAATCAAAATCTCAAGAGGGTCTGAGATAGTGAGATGTTGGTATCTCGAAATAAATCTCATCGAGAGAAATTCAAATTCTAACCAAATCTATCTACTATCTACTATAAACGTTCTTTTACCTACTACAGATCTCATACTACCCCTTAGACTTTGTAAGGCGATATACCACCCCAAAAGGGTATGAAAATACCGGATGACCTTAGCTTTTCGACGAATCCTCGTCTCGTGCAGCGAAGTCCTGTTAGTAAGACCCCGCGCAAAAATGGATTATATAAGAATATAATTCCGAATATTCCTCCGGGTGCGTATAGTAGCATTGCGATTCCGAATCTTTTTTCTTTGTGAATAGAAAAAATTCACTGTATCGTTGGGTCGGAGGTTTGCTCCAGAAAAATTCGGAACAAAACGTCTACCGCGTTGAAGCCCATAGCCCCATGGAGTTCCGCGAATGTGGCAAACAAAAAGGCATTGCATTCGGTCTGATGATAGAAATTGTAACTTTAAATAAAGAAAAAGATAAATATATGAATGATGCTCCGGTACTCTCTACTTGTAGTATTATACTACCAGATACCAGAAGTATTAAGGGTAAATTAGTATTTTACTACTACAATGATTACGAGTAAATTTATCATTTATGTTTTTTTCTCGGCTAGATCGATATGTGGTTATCCATTATGTTAGCATTGCTTATATTGCATCAAAAAGCTAAAAAAGAAGGAAAACAAGTTTAGTCGCTGCTAAATGATAATTATACCTCTATTTTCAGAACAACTAGCTGGGTGGTCCGTGAAATTGCACGGCTAGCACCACACAAAATTATTTACTTTTTGCATATGATTTTACTAAAAATTTGTTAAATATCTATCTCGTTGTCTTTGGATTTTGAAAGATCAAACTTTATTATCCGCGTGTTTCTAGTTTTATAGTTTTTAAAAGTCGTTTCGGTCACTACCCCTTACTCATTTGTGAAGTCTTTATTTGCTTGTTGATCTATCACTATTTCTGTTAATCTTACATAAAACATTTAAAAATTAGATCTTTTAGTTTTTAGAGGTCATTGTCTTGTTAGATTTTGTTTTTATAAATTTTTTAAAGTTACGTCAAACACCGCCACTTTACTCCTCTACCGTCCCTCCGTTGCCTCCTCTCTTTATTATTATTGGGAATTTAAAAATCGAAAATAATTATCGTTTGGATTCATTTTTTACTTTTTAGAAGTCCCGCTAAACCGTCAGCGGCTTTGCCACAGTACCCCTCTACGCGCGACCCACCCGCTACCTCTACTATTTATTGTCATTGAGATTTTAAAATTTGAACATGATTATCATTATTTTTACTTTCTAGAATCCCGCCAACTGTCGCGATCGTGCGGCTTAATGACTTGTTCGTTGTCCCTCCTCTTAATCCTTATTGGGATTCTATTTGAGGTTTTGTTTATATGTTTATATGTTTTATATATCCCATCAACTACCACCACTTTACTACTTTACATGCCTATTATTTTTCCCTCTTTATTATCATTTGATATCGCTGTGTTCTAGATGAATTATTCTTTTCAAAAAATCCATATTTTTTATTTGTAAATTGTATTCCTACTTGAACTCTTATAAATATATTTTTATTTTTTGAAATTTATTTTATTTGTTATTTCGAATTTAATTAATCTCGTCATATCTTCCAGATGGTCTATTCTTTTGATAGTATTTATTTTCTATTACGAATTTTAGTTATTTATAAATTGTTTGCCACTATACCCCTCTACATGTAACCCGCCCACTGCCTCCACTCTTTATTGTCATTGAGATTTTAAAAATTGAACATGATTGTTATTGAGGTTTATATTTTTACTTTCTAGAATCCCACTAACTGTCGCGACCGTGCTGCTTAATGATCCCTCCTCTTAATTGTTATTAGGATTTTATTTGAGTTTTTGTTTATATGTTTATAGTTTCTATATATCTCATAAACTGCCAGCATTTTACCCTTTTACAGGCCTATTGTTTTCCTCTCTTTATTGTCATTTGATATCGTTGTGTTCAAGATGAACTATTTATTTTCGAAAAAATCCATTTTTTAGTATTTTTATTTTTAAATTTTATTCCTACTTGAACTCTTATAATTATTTTTTTTCTTTTCGAAATTTATTTTATTTGTTATTCCGAATTTTAATTAATCTTGTCATATGTTCTAGATGGTATATTCTTTCAATAGTATTTATTTTCTGTTACGAATTTTAGTTATTTATAATTGTATTTCTAGTTGAACTCCTTTTTTATTTTTCAAATTTCTGAATTTATTTTATTTTTTATTCCGAATTCTAATTAATCTCGTGTTGTGTTATAGATGCATTAATTATTGTTTCAAAATTGTATCCCTACTTGAACTTTTATTTTTCTTTCCTAATTTCAGAAATTTATTTATTTTTTATTCTGAATTTTAATTAATCACGTATTGGGTTCTTATATGGATTCCTCTTTCAATATTGCTTATTTTTAATTCCGAATTTCAGTTACTTTTAGCTTGTATTTATACTTGCACTCTTCTTTCCTTTTTCTTCGATTAATGTGGGAATTTCTAGCCTTCACAACGAACGTGGTGCCGTCTTTTCGAGCTGTCTTAATAATATAACTAGCTGGGTGGCCCACGCAATTGCGCGCCTAACACCCATACAAAATTATTTATTTTTTTACATATGATTTTACTTAAAATTTGTTAAATATCTATCTTATTGTGGAATTTAAAAGACCAAACTTTATAATTCGCGTGTTTCTAATTTGGTAGTTTTTAAAAGTCGCTTCGGTCACTACCCCTTACTCATTTTTCAGGCATCTATTTGTTTGTTGATCTACCACTATTTCTATTCATCTTCCATGAAACCTTTAAAAATTAGACATTTTAGTTTTTAGAGTTCATTATCTTGTTGGGTTTTGTTTTATAATTTTTTTCAAAGTTCCGTCAAACACCGCCACTGTACTTCTCTACGACCCCTCCGCTGCCTCCTCTCTTTATTATTTTTGGGATTTTAAAAGTCGAACATAATTATCGTTTGGGTTCATTTTTTTACTTTTTAAAAGTCCCGCTAAACCATCAGCGGCGCCACTGTACTCCTCTACGCGCAACCCACCCGCTACCTCCCTTCTTTATTATCATTGAGATTTCAAAAATTGAGCATGATTATTATTGGGGTTTATTTTTTTTACCCGCTAACTGTCCCCGATCGTGCTGCTTAATGGCTTGTCCATTATCCCCCCTCTTAATTGCCATTGGGATTTTGTTTATATTTTTATAGTTTTATATGTCCCCTCAACTATCACCACTTTACTCCTTTACAGGTCTATTGTTTTTCCCTTCTTAATTGTCATTTGATATTGTTGTGTTCTAGATAAATTATTCTTTTCAAAGTCATTATTTTTAATTTTTACTATTTTTTATTTGTAAATTGTATTCCTACTTGAACTCTTATAATTATTTTTCTATTTTCAAAATTTATTTTATTTGTTATTTCGAATTTTAATTAATCTCGTCATATGTTCTAGATAGTCTATTCTATCAATAGTCTTTATTTTTATTACAAATTTTACTTATTTATAAATTGTATTTCCAGTTGAACTCTTATTTTTATTTTTATAATTTCTGAATTTATTTTATTTTTTATTTCGAATTCTAATTAATCTGTTATAGATGGATTAATTGTTATTTCAATATTTCCTTTTTCTTCTGAATTTTAGTTATTTTCAAAATTGTATTCCTACTTGAACTCTTCTTTTTCTTTCCTAATTTCAGAAATTTATTTATTTATTATTCTGGATTTTTATTAATCACGTATTGGGTTCTTATATGGACTCTTCTTTCAATATTGCTTATTTTTAATTCCGCATTTCAGTTATTTTTTAGATTGTATTTATAGTTGGACTTTTCTTTTCTTTTTCTTCGATTAATGTGGGAATTTCTGGCCTCCACAGCAATCGTGGTGCCTTCTTTTCGAGCTGTCTTAATAATATAACTAGTTAGGTGGTCCGCGCAATTGCGCGACTAACACCCATCCAAAATTATTTATTTTTTACATATGATTTTACTTAAAATTTATTAAGTATCTATCTCGTTGTCTTATGACTTTGAAAGACCGAACTTTATCATTCGCGTGTTTCTAATTTTATAGTTTTTAAAAGTTACTTCGGTCGCTACCCCTTACTCATTTGTTAGGCCTTTATTTACTTATCGATCTATCACTATTTCTATTCATCTTCCATGAAACCTTTAAAAATTAGACATTTTAGTTTTCAGGGTTCATAGTCTTGTTGGGGTTTGTTTATATAATTTTTTTAAAGTTCCGTAGAACACCGTCATTGTACTCCTCTACGGTCCCTCCGCTGCCTCCTCTCTTTATTATCATTGGGATTTTAAAAATCGAACATAACTATTGTTTGGGTTTATTTTTTACTTTTTAGAAGTCCCGCTAAACCGTCAGCGGCTTTCACATTGTACTCCTCTACGCGCAATCCACTCGCTGTCTCCCCTCTTTATTGCCATTGAGATTTTAAAAATTAAACATGATTATCATTAGGATTTATTTTTTACTTTATAGAATCCCGCCAACTATCGCGGTTGTTCTGCTTAATGGCTTGTCCGTTATCCCTCCTCTTAATCGTCATTGGGATTCTATTTGAGGTTTTGTTTATATGTTTATAATTTTTATATGTCCCATCAACTGCCACCACTTTACTCCTTTACAGATCTATTATTTTTCCCTCTTTATTGTCATTTGATATCGTTGTATTTTAGATGAACTATTCTTTCCGAAAAATCCATATTTTTTATTTTAATATTTTTATTTGTATATTATATTCCTACTTGAACTCTTATAATTAGTTTTCTATTTTTGAAATTTATTTCATTTGTTATTCCGAATTTTAATTAATCTCATCATATGTTCTAGATGGTCTATTCTTTCAATAGTTTTTGATTTTTTTATTACAAATTTTAGTTATTTATAAATTGTATTTCTAGTTGAACTCTTATTTTTATTTTTCTAATTTCTGAATTTATTTTATTTTTATTTTGAATTCTAATTAATCTGGTGTTGTGTTATAGATGGATTAATTATTATTCAATATTTTTTATTTTGAATTTTAGTTATTTCGAAATTGTATTACTACTTGAACTTTTTTCTTTCCTAATTTCAGAAATTTATTTATTTTTTATTCCGAATTTTAATTAATCATCTTGGGTTCTTACATGGACTACTTTTTTATTATTTTTAATTCGGCTTCAGTTATTTTTTTAGATTGTATTTCTACTTGGACTCTTATTTTCTTTTTCTTCGATTAATGTGGGAATTTCTAACCTCCAGAGCGAACGTGATACCTCCTTTCAAGACTGTTTTAATAATATAATAGATAGATAGATAATGTCTCTCTATATTTTTATTTCTAGTACCGCTAATTATGGTGAAATGAGATCATTTGTTTTCTATACCATTGATTGGAGATGACGGCCTGGCCGGCTCCAGTGCCGGCCGTGGCGTCGCTTTCTGCTGTACATGATTATCCACGGTCATCCATCACTACCGGGGGATCACCGAAAGCAACGCGATTGGGGCCTTTGGGCGATCCCCGTAGAGGCGCAGAGTCCTCCCCCGCCGTCTGTCACGCTGTCTTGTCTGGCTAGCCGCGTCTAACCTCTACTACACTTGCTGCTTCACACTAGCTAGCTGCTAACTCGTTGGTTCGATCAGATGCGGCATAATCTCTCTAAGCTCTGTTAATTCACCATGTGTAGGAGTATGTATTTTTCGTCAGGTGCTTACTAATAGCAGATCTGATTTTAACATTAGTCGGCATGCCAACAAGTAGGACGACTCAGTCAGTAGCTAGATGATTCGAGCTAAATTAAGCTCTTGTTAGGCGCGGTGTGTTCTGCTCTGCCTGGCTCATCGAGTGGCCACATCGATTGATCATACGCATCGCCAGTCACTTGTTCATCACCTCACCTAACAGTCATTAACCTTAGTGTGTCCTAGCTAGACGGACAGATTGCTTAAGCATCACTCGATCGAGATCGATCGATCGACCGAGCACGATGGATATATGTTGACAAGTACCCGGTGGAGCTATTTGACCTAACAAATTGCACAGGAAGTACTCAGGCAAGCCATCGACCCAGAGCTAGCTAGCTAGCTTTTGTAGGAAATCCTTGTCCAGCTAACTAGCTAATAATCTGGTCTTGAGTTCGATCGTTTTTTCTCCTAGAGCAGAATCCATGCATTTATCGACCGTTACACACCTATCAGTCCAACAGGGAAAAAAACGAGACTCTCTCGCTCCGATCCGTAAACGAAATTGGGACGGAGGGATCAGTAGCAAACGTAGCAGGAGATATGTGAATGGTCTTGAACACGTTTGTGCGTACGTAGAATTAAAGGCGACCGAGACATGTCGACAACCGGGCACGTGCCGTCGTGATTCGTGCTCCTCACACCGGCCGGGCTACTCCCAGAGCTACATGTGTTAATTGGCACCAAAATGGACCGAGCAGGCGGATCAATGTCACTAGCTACCTAAACCGTATGTACTGTACCTATGCAAGACAAAGAGGGCCCTATTATAGCTAGTTACTTCGCCGATTGGCAATTACCATTGTCCGGTACTACTCCCTTTTTTTTTAATATATATGATACCGTTGAGATTTTGAGATACGTCCAACCATTTATCTTATTTAAAATAAAATATATAATTATATTGTTTATTTGTGATTTGATTTATCGTCAAATGTTTTTTAACATGACTAAATGTTTTTATTTGCAAGAAAAATAAATAAAACAATTGGTCGAACATTTCTCGAAAACTCAACAACATCGTATATAAAAAATGGAGGTACTACTAAGTGAAAGTACAATAGCATACTATAAACCAACTATAAACATATATGGAGGAGATAAGAGAGAATAAGGTTGTGTTCGTTTGCTGGTTTTCCCAGCACGCACAGTGCGCACGGAAAACGGAACAGTCCATTAGCGCGTGATTAATTAAGTATTAGCTATTCTTTTCAAAAATGAATTAATTTGATTTTTTAAGTAATTTTTGTATATAAACTTTTTGCAAAAAACACACCGTTTAACAGTTTGAAAAGCGTGCGCGCGGAAAACGAGAGCGGTGAGTTAGGAAAACTGGGGGAAGAACAAAGCCTAAAAGTGGATTACAAATTTTTAGTCAGTTGCAACACGGACTACATATTGTATGTGTATAAGACGTGTGAGTAGATGTTAATAGTGTATTATAGATTTATAGGTAACTATTGTATCAATTGACTACTAAATTAGCTATAGACAATTTGTAGATACGTAGTTAACTATCCTAGGAGGGGATGTGATTCCTCCTAATACCACGAATTTGGACATTCAACGAGCTCTGGCCACACACAGAGGACAACTACCGAGACTACCTCCGCTGGTACTTTCCTCGCACTCGTGCCTGTGTGACCTTCACATACTCCAGCCACCGCACAGCCGCACCTTGCCGCTGTCACGAGCGCGTACCCCTCCTAGGTTGGGTTTTTTTTAAAACGGATGGAGTACAATGATAAGCTAGAGCCACTACTAGAAAACTGATCATCTTTCGACGTGGTACCCAAAATCACAAATATCTCGGTTAGAATAAAAACCGGTACTAAATATGCTTTAGTACCGGTTCTAAAAGTCCAAATCCCTAGAAATATCTCTAGTTCCGGTTGGTGTTACCAACCGGTACTAAAAATGCATCTTTAGTACCGGTTGGTAACACCAACCGAGACAAAAGATCAATGATCTTTAGTCCGGGTTGGTGTTACCAACCGGTACTAAAAATGTATCTTTAGTACCGGTTGGTAACTTCAACCGGAACTAAAGATATTTTTAGTCCCGGATGGTGTTACCAACCGCTAGTAAAGATGTCTTCATGATTAGTTAAAAAGGAAAACATCTCTATCCAAATCAAATGTGTGTAGTAGGTGGGATGGTAATGTGTATGAGGGCTAAGGTGAGAGATCTTGAGTTCTAATCCTACATCCCACACATTTTTTTATTTCGTATGCATCTTTAGTATCGATTACTAAAGATCGAGATCTTTTTTTTATTTCATATGCATCTTTAGTACCAGTTACTGAAGATCGAGATCTTTAGTCCCGATTTGCTACAACCGGTTGCAGAACCGGTATTAAAAATGATTCCGAACCGGGACTGAAAACCAGTTCTCCACTAGTGAGCGCCCTTAGCAACTGGCCACTAGTCTAATCTCCTTGTATGCATATTTAGTACCAATTACTAAAGATCGAGATATGTTTTTTATTTCGTATGTATCTTTAGTACCGATTACTAATGATCGATATCTTTAGTCCCGATTTGCTACAACCAGTTGCAGAACCGGTATTAAAAATGATTCCGAACCGGGACTAAAAACCAGTTCTCCACTAGTGAACGCCCTTAGCAGCTGGCCACTAGTATAATCCCCTACCGTGTGTAGGAGTACGATACATGTACGATGCTATGGAGTAGCATTGTCGAAACTAGAATTCGACAATATGAAAAGGGGTAGCGCATGAGATCTCAAAGTGGATGGATGCGGAGACAAGGATTTAGACAGGTTCAGGCCCTCTCGATGAGAGGTAATACCCTACTTCAGTTTGGGGATTGTATCCGCTGAGTTGTGTATTGGTCTGACGAACTGATAATGCTCATGCCCACGAGAGGTCTCCTGTCCTCCTTATATAGCCGGGGGGAGGATTTAAAAGATAGAGATTTAACTCCTTACGGTTTAAATCTCCTATAACTACTTTATAATCTTACCGAACCAGGACAATAGACCATTTCCTTGATTTACAAGTAAACGTAATACCCAAATCCTAACTTGTTACATAATCCATGTATATAATCTATCCCATATATCCAGTCGGATAAACTAGATCTATGGGTATGTGGTACCCATAATCTCCACAGTAGCCCTTGAGACCTTCACAGTCGACGAGATAATCTTCTCTCGTATCAAAATACAAACAACCGAGTGCTTCAATCATCTTTGTCATAGTCTCCCGAGTGCTTTTACCAAATCATAAGGCTGTAAAGGGCTGGAAAAAATTTCAAAAATATACCCAGGTGCTAGTCGATGCACCTAATTAGGTGTAGCCCCTGACTATGTGATTAGTTGAATAAATTAAACATATAGTCAAGGTTAATAATATCAACCATCCAAGTGGTTTTAAACCACCAAAATAGCATAATAATAGCACATGCGGTATGAACCCGAGAGTAAACAAGACTCAAGTGATAAAACCAATTGCTTTGTAAAATATGATGCGAGCAATCTAGAGTTGACTACAGCTTTGAAAATTCACATAACAAAATAGCTATAAAGAAGATTGTATGTTGTGAATAAAGAAATTTCCAAAGTATCGGGTACACACTATGCGCACACTCTTTTAACAAATATGCTTAAGTTTCTAAAAGACACATGGTTTCACCACACCTGGAAATATACGGCATATGTGGTATAAAATCCGAGTAAATAAACTCATAGAGGATTTACTAACCGCTTGAAAAATGACCAAAATATATAATCAGCGTAAGCCATAATATTGGTCAATAGAAATGCACACTTACGTGGCAAAAAGCAACGATATTATATCCAATAAATTGCTTTATAAACCCAAACAACTCCTTGACTTATATGTATATAAAAAACTCAACGGGCAGCTATATAAAGCTTCACTGTTTATCACCTTTTAAAGTGCATTGTACCAACTCCTAAGAAGTTGAATAACATCAATATAAAAGGATTTTAAGGTATTGGGCACTTAATCACGTGTACTTTTGCCTAAGCAAAAAATGCCTAAGTCACTAAAAGAACGTGACTGGTCACACCTGAAAATATGGGCTACGAACATATTAGGCCTAGACCCAAAAATATGCCCACCAATACCCTTGAAATATGATGTGTAGATCACGCCAATTAATATGTTCCCGAGTGAAAAATCTCCTAGGTGATATAGACCAAGTACATCTCATCTGAGTGGTTTCTTATCCAAGTGATTATCCCTCATGGGATGTACCGAAGTGAATGTGATACTTGAATCCCAACTAGTGCAAATACTCGGCTGATAGCCCTAACGGGGAATAATGATTGGTCCAATCTTCTGAGCGCAGGAAATAAGTTCACGACTATGAATCCATGTAGTATGTGTCCAGAATAAGTCCAGATTGAAGGTATGATCCTTGTGCTTGAGCTGGTAAGCCCCAAAGCATGTAGCTTGTCCTCCTGTCGTAGTCAAAATTATCCATTGACGGTAGCTGATGCAGTCGGCATGGAGGCGAGATGACCAATGTGGAGATGATATCAACCGTCAGAGGTGACAAATATGTCGGTGGTAGAGATGGAGTTGACCGTTAGTAGAAATAGCGAATTCCACCAACCGTGGAGACGAAGAAACCAGTAGGCAATGCCAGATATGATCGGTAATGAAGACGAAGTTGCTCATCCACGGCAGCAGAATAGGCGTGGCAGAAGAGGAATAGTATGATGTTGATGAAGACGATGATGTCAGCGATCCAGTCAATAGCGGTGCAATAGCCGATGATGATGATGTCGCCCATCAGCGGCGGCGTAGTAGGCCAACCGTGAAGGCAAAATAACAAGTCGGCGATGACGGAGGCAACCGAAGGAGAATACAATCGTGGCCGGTGAAGTAGGAGCGATGCCGAAGAGGTACGACATGAGGTCAATGAAGATGATCCAGTCAGATTTTCAGTGTTGATGAAGCACGGACCCGTGATTGATACTAGTTATGTCGAAGCTCAAGTAATTTCCTTGACGCTAATGTGTGCAATGTCCGTTGATTTATAACAATAGTAGTAGAACTTGTTCTTGTAGTTGTTGCAAATGCTTTACTTGGAGGAAAGCAAATGCGGTTGTCCAACTCGTCGAATCTGAGTTGATTGGTTGATAACTCCAAACTCCCGGGCATGTAGGTTAAATCTTAAACTTGATACTTGAGAAATTTGGAATAGATTGTGGCAGTGTCCAGAAGCCAAAATTATCGGTGAAATAATTACAATTGTTGAAGTAGAATATATGCTCTGAAGCGAAGACGAAAATAATACTCCCAGAGTTGACTCGTTGGCTGGTTAATTAATTGATTCATCTTGACGTAACACATGTTGAATTTTGAGTCTCGGATTTGTGTATCCCTGGCTCTTTGGTTAGTTGGGAAACAACTGAACATAGAGTCGAAAACTGTAGCTTCTTGTCGTCGAGTAGCCATCACTTGATTGAAGATATGCGTTGAGGATGTCCGAGTAGAAATCTTGATGATTGGAACACTACTTGTTGTAATAGATTAACACGACGTCGTATTTAATGGCGCATGCCGAGATATTGAGACTCTTGGAGACGTCGTGGTTGGTGATGTTGCGAAACTTGCGAAGTAGAGGCAATAGGGTTTGCTGGTGCTGAAGACAATGAAGATGAAGTTGCTCCACAATGGTGATAGAGTTGCACAGTCGTGATGACGTGGATAAGAGTCAGCAGTAACAAAGGCAAATAGTTGACGAAGAAGAGGTTCCAACAACGATGATGAAGACGCGTAGTTGTGAAGATAAAAACAGCAGTTGGCGGCAGCAAAACCAGTCAACGACGGAAGAACCAGGATGATGGTGGAAACGAAGACGTCCATAAGCGGTAGCACAATAGGCCAACCATGAAAGCGGAGACACCAATGGGCGGCAGCGAAGGCAAGCCGGCGGTGAAGATGTAGACGCCCATTAACGATGTTGTGACCAACCAACAGTGAAGGCGAGGACACCGGTTGGCGGCGACGAAGGCAAGCCGACGGTGAGGTCGTAGACGCCCATCAACGATGGTGTGACCAACCAACCGTATAGACGAGGACGCGAGTCGGCGGCAGCGAAGGCGAGCCAACGGTGAAGTCGTAGACGCCCAACACCAGTAGTGTCACCAACCAACCGTGTAGGTGGAGACACCAGTTGGCGGAGGTGAAGGCAAGCCGGCGGTGAAGACGTAGACGCCCAACAATGGTGGTGTGACCAACTAACCGTGTAGGCGAAGGCACCAGTCGGCGGTGGCGAAGGCAGGCCGGCGGTGAATACGCAGACGCCCAGCAACGGTGGTGTGACCAACCAACCGTGTAGGCGAGGACACTAGTCGGCGGCGGTGAAGTCGTAGACGCCCATCAACGGTGGTGTGACCAACCAACCGTGAAGGCGAGGGCACTAGTCGGCGATGGTGAAGGCGAGCCGGTGGTGAAGACGTACGTAGACGCCCAACAATAGTAGTGTGACCAACCAACCGTGTAGGCAAGGACACCAGTCAGCGGCGGTGAAGGCAAGCTGGCGGTGATGTTCTGACTGATCCATGCCCGAAGCGTAGGAGATAAACTTATAGCCATGAATCTCTACTATGCATATCTGGATTTGGATCATGCAACATAAATATGTAGAATGAGTAGTATCTAATATGTATTTATAGAAATAGTGATAGATCGACAAACAAATAAAGACCTGACAAATAAGAAAGGGGTAGCGACTGAAGCGACTTTTAAAAATATAAAATTAGAAACACGCGGATGATAAAGTTCGGTCTTTCAAAATCCTAAGACAACGAGATAGATATTTAAAAATTTTTAAGTAAAATCATATGTAAAGCAAAATAATTTTGTAAAAAATAAACGTGGTGCCTGTTTGGGGATTGTATCCGCCGAGTTGTTTATTGATCTAATGATCTGATATTGCTGATGCCCGCGAGTGATACCCTTTCCTCCTTATATAGCCGGAGGGGAAGGGTTTATAAAATAAAGATTTAACTCATTACGGTTTAAATCTCCTATAACTATTTTACAATCTTACCGAATCAGGACAATAGACCGTTTTCTTAATTTACAAGTAAACTTAATATCTAAATTCTAACTTATTAAATAATCCATGTATATAATCTATCTCTATATCTAATTAGATTAAATTAGATATGTGGGTACGTGATACCCATAAAAGCATCGTGTTCCCAAGCTTTTTCAGTCCGCGGGTTGGTTGACAGCACGTACGAGTACGCGTCTACGTACGTCGTCGTCCGCATGCATGTTAGAACAGTGGAATTGAAGTTTCTACACTGACAACAAAATGACAAGGCGTGCACTGGGGCCTGGCGTCTGACCTGGGGGTCATTTTCCAATTTCCACAGGATCGATGCATGCATTGCCATTGCATGGAATGGCCTTGGCCTGCCATGGCAGCAGGCTAACAGCATCCAGACACGTATACGAGCAGCTCTGCAGCCCGGTCGTCCATGCCCGCCTCCGTGGACGCATCTTGGACACCAGGTGTGGGCCAAGCACGTACGTTTTTGTAGGTGAATGCATAGCCGCGTAGCGCGCACAGACGAGGAAGCCGGCCGAACCAACGCTTTGGACGTTGGACCGGGGACGCTGCTGCACCGAGCCCCGGACGACGAACTAACAGTGGGCCGCAGCGTCGTGGCTCGAGCACGTCCGTGCGTGCGTGTGCGCACGCTGCGCGCCGGGGACGGCCATGCGCGCGGATGTGCCTGACGCATGCAGGTACGTACACTGAGATCAGGCGTGGTCGCGTACCCGGCCGGCACGGGGGGCCCTCCCGGGCCGGCCGGGCAAGCCGACGTCGTCGTACTACGCACCGCGCGCTGTGGACAATGTCACGCTCGCAATCTTACCCCGGAAACACGCACGCAAGCGGACGTGCGCGCGGGCACGGCCCTGGCCGGGCCGGGGTAGGAGGACGCAGCAGCAGCAGCAAGGTAGGCGGGAGAAAACGACCCGCGCTTTCAAGGAGCGACGCGACGCGACAGCACGGACGTGTGCGGATGCAGGGTGGACAGCAAAACACGCAGCCTTAAGAGCATCCCAGGAGATACTCTATCCTATCTTCCATCCAAAAAATAGCGTCTGAGGGAAGAAAATCCGACTCCAATGGATACGCTATCTGAGCCTCCATAGATGGCGCATGCGCTATTTGGTGTTTCTCTCTCCTCACGCTATCCCGCAACCATCGCTCCCATCTGGTTCTCCCGCTCCCATCCGGATCGAGAGAGAATGCGCTGGTGGCAACCTTCGCCAGCCACTCCCGCCGTCGATCACCTGCGCCCATGCCGCCCCTCCACTCCCACCGTCGGCTAGCCACTTGCGCCACTCCTCCGTCCGGCCGCTCGCGCCACCCCTCCGCTCCCACCGTCGGCCAACCGCTCCTCCGCCCCGTCGCTCGTGCCGCCCCTCCGCTCCCGCCGTCGGCCAACCGCTCGTGCCGTCCCTTCGCCCCGCCTCCTGCGCCGCTTCTCCCCCCATCGCCCGTCGGCTCTCATCCTCCCCGTCCTCTCGGGAGTGAAAGAGAAAGATAAAGGTGAAAAAAGGAAAAATTAATATAAATGTATGGTTATTGAAAGATTCTCTTAAAATATAGAAGGATATGATATAAAGGATGTAATATGGATAATCTATTGGAATGGGAAGGAATATAAAGAAGGAATCTTTGTTGGATGATTATCTATATAGTGATATGGATTATCAAATTTAAATGTGCAGATCACTACACGGACGGGGGGCAGTACTGCAGTAGAACCCACCGCCCCTGCCTCGCGGCCCCGGCTTGCACTACCGCTCTATAGTTGCTGTAATTAGCGAGACGTTAACCTGTCCGTCCGAGCGAGCCGGACTGAGGAGAAAAAGTGTAATGCACGTTCACGCCGACGTGTCTTGTGTTTTCTGATGTGGCCGCAATTACTATTCCAGGCAAGATGTTTCCAACGTCATCGATCGCGGCCATACGTGCCAGCACTATAGCAGGTACCGTCTCGATACCTTCCAAGTTCCAGCGACCTCGCTGGCGCAGTGTCGCCGGCCGCACTGTCGCACCGAGCGCGACGTCTCCCGACGCGAACAACCTACCCGACCGATCGATGTTGCCATTACTTACCACCACGCTCCGGCTAGCTAGCGATCGAAAACTAGATAAGCTCAACTGCCGTCGTCGCGCGCTTACGCGTGCGTAGCAAGCTAGTGATCGATCGACGCAGGCGTCGTCGCGCGCGCGAGAGAGATCGATGGAGACGGGGAGCGAGCGTTGCACGGGCGGGGCGGGGGCAGGTCGACGCGCGGGTCGTCGTTGATGTGAGCCGTGGTCCTTGACTCCGCGTGACGTCCGCTGACCGCGACACGCTCGGGCGCCGGGGCGACTATATCGTTCGCCCCAATTAATAATGGGGTCATGGACGGACACGCTCACACGCCGGCCCTGCTAGCTGCTGCACGCTGCCCTGTGCACTCCATCTCTCCACAGCCCATGCCTTGGCTGTTTCTCTTCTTCCCACTAACCTGACGCTTCTTCCTACCCTGCCAAATTCGATTCCCCAGCCGCCCGCCCTGTGCTATATGGACGGCGATGACAGACGCAGATTACTGCCTACACACATCAATGTCTTCAACGAAGTTACTATAATTTTGAGAACAAATTATAAAATCGGAGTATTGTATATATGCAATCGTGACGGGATGGGCCGGTGTGCAATAATTTTCTGGGCAGATCAGATACGTTAGTTAAGAATGTTTGCCAGGATAGCGTGACAGGCAGCGAGCATTCCAAAATGGAAAACCAAAGTGGTTGGTTCTACGTGACCATCTCGAAAGAAAGCCAGAAACGTCGACGGAATCGAGAGGCGCAGGTTCATCCACGGCCCGCCCCACTTGCCTTGCCTCTTCCGGCCAACACACTGATCGAACCAATAGATGCGAACCCTCATGGCGTTATCCTGGGAAGTCCAATTAAGCTCTCTAACAACTAACAAGAAGATCTCTTTCGACATATTATGCAGTTGTGCACAGGTCACGATTAAATTAAAACTTTATCTTGAACCAATGGCTAATGAGAAGCAGATTTACATGACACGCAGGTTCAGAACGTCAAGGGGACAGGCGACACTGTTGCTGAGCAGAATGATCTGAGCGCATAGCTCTCTACACGGCCACCGTACCGTTCATATGCGGGTACATTTACTCGTACAGGGTAATGAGCAGTACTGGCGTGTGAGGGCATTTTGGTCAGGTCATTGTCAGGGACAGCCTCGTAATTTTGCTGCCGGAGTTGTAGATATTTACCCGTTCTTGTTGTGTGATGCAGATGCGGAGCTGAGCGGGTGGAGCTAGCTCGATCTCGCAGCGCGCGCTCAGCTCGTAGACAAGGCAGCGTGCGCAACACCAAGATAGCGGGATGATCGAGTGAGCGCGTGGAGGCGGTGTTTGATTCTAGATTGTTCTAGAACCGCACGAGCGAGCTTAGCTAGCTAGCTAGCAAGCTGCTGCTGCTGCTTCGATCGATCGGTCGTTGCCTCATGCAGGAGTTCCAGTCCATCCCGGGGCTCGCCGGGCGGCTGTTCGGCGGCGCGGCGGCGGCTGACATCCGGCGCGCTCAGGCGCAGCAGGGCCCGGCGTCGCGGTGCGGCGGCATACCGTCGCCGGAGGCGGTGAAGTGCCCGCGGTGCGAGTCGACCAACACCAAGTTCTGCTACTACAACAACTACAACCTCTCGCAGCCGCGCCACTTCTGCAAGAGCTGCCGCCGGTACTGGACCAAGGGCGGCGTCCTCCGCAACGTCCCCGTCGGCGGCGGCTGCCGCAAGTCCAAGCGAAGCGGCAGCTCGTCGTCTGCCTCCTCGGCTCCGTCGACGCCAACGACGGCGGCAACTGACAACGCCAAGAACCAGCGGCGCGCCTCGGCGTCGTCCCCACGATCCAGTAGCGGTGGAAGCGGCAACACGAGCCCCACAGCCGCCGCGGCGACGACCCCGACGACTCCGGCCACGCCGTCATCGAACAACATCGCCGTCATAAACCACGCGACGACGACGAACCCCTTCCCGACGGACGTGCCACCTCCGGCGCCGATATTCGCCGACCAGGCGGCAGCGCTCGCGTCGCTGTTTGCCCCTCCGCCGCCGCCGCCTCTCCCGGTGTTCAGCTTCACAGCGCAACCGAAAGCCGAGGACGGGATCGCCTCCGTTCTACTCGCCGGACAGACGACACCAGTAGTGGCGTCCACTGCCACCGCCGTCGCCGACATGACGCCGTTCACGTCGCTGGACGCGGGGATCTTCGAGCTCGGCGACGTGCCGCCGGCGGCGTACTGGAACGCCGGGAGCTGCTGGACGGACGTCCCAGACCCGACCGTCTACCTACCCTAGCCCGGTGTAGTTACTCATCACGATCACCTTGATTAAGCTGTGGTTAAACGCTTCTTAAGGACGACCACTAGCTACCACTAGTATGTCTTCTACTACCACATCCATCTACTCTGCTGTACTCCCTGTAAGTTTTTTTCTTCTTTTCCTTGTCTTCTCTAGCTGCACTGCTGCTGCTGCACAGGTATGTGTAACTGTCCAAGAAAGCTAACATTTGTGTATCTACTGCACGCGTGAAAAATCTGAATTGGATCGATCATTGTTGCAACATCACCGACCGAATCGTATGCATTTCTGTTAATTTTCACTGCTACTAAATCTGAGTGTTAGAATGGTCAGTGGTAGAGCTACTGAATATCTGAATCTGATGATTAATGTGGGGCTAGTCAGCTAGCACGTACCATACCAGTTGGTTTGTTAAATTTGGCTAGGTGCTCAGCGCAGCCGGCCCGTGCCTTTCGCTCTCTGGGGAGTTTGTGTTGATGGAGATGGCAGCACTGCTGGCTAGCTGGCTTAACAGCTTACGTACGCTGCTCTCTCAGTGACGAACCGGTCCACACTACCACGTACGTGGATTTGTTGATCGACCAAGCCTATGGGCAAAACGGCTCGCTTTGTCAGGTTACCAGTATCTACGTGAACTATTACTACACCACAGAGTCGTTGTAGGATGACTCCGGGTAGAATTTGGAGACAGTAGTATAGTAATAGTGTCACAGTATTAACTCTGGGATTACGACACGCCAGCAGGTCGCGTCTATCGATTACTGTCACGCTGGGGTCATAATGTTCAATTGGATTGCCGATCAAGTCATGGCACTGCACATTGTCACCGGCCTACGAAGTTGACAGGGATCTGAAACCAGCAGAGTGATGGCACTCCGATATTATTTTCTTGCCGGATGATTCTGCAAGCACTGATGATGATCAGATGAGATCAGATCAGATCAGTTTTATGTTTTTTCCTCCTCCTTCTTCGAATGACCTGGATGTACTACTTGATCATATCGATTCATCGACCAAGCTTGCCGTGCTCTGCTCGAACAGTTGGACCCTACTACCAAGGGACAAACTCTTTGTCATTCTTGCACACTCGCCGTCGCTGAATGCCTTATCTCCGCTACATGCCTACAGTACCATAGGTTGCATCAGAGATGAACCAATTTGTCAGATACCTGTCGATTTAGTTGCTTCTCCAGTGTTCTCAGCGATGATTAATAAAAAGAAAGTTGCAGCTAGCTGGTGATCAATTCACGCAAGACCAGTTCGAACGCAGAAACAACTCGAGAGCAGAACAATTCTAACACGTACAGGACAAAAAGGACAAACCGGTCATGGAGCTAGCATAATGGCTTGGGCGCATGCGTGCATGGCCTGAGACACTAGCTTCAGCGTCTCTAATGGAAGGGCAAGCAGCGTGATGCGAGAAGCGATAGAACACGCAAGAGTACAAGTACGGCAGCGTAACGAATTGGCCCCAAGAGTGGTTAAGGATTGACTAATGCTAATCCCCCCCTACTTGCAGCAATGATTAGCACTATAATTAAACATTTTGGTCAGGACAAGGGGTCTCATTGATCTGTTAGTTATGGCCTACCATGCATTGATGCATATGCACCAGAACGAGTAGCAGATCGACCAAGATAAAAACTTACTACTGCTCCAGTACGTACTGTTCTTTAAGACTAAAAAACTGCTATTAGTACGCATCTTGCAGAGCCGAACTGTTAATGCTGCGCAGGACCCACCCGGAGAGGCACAGGAGATGCGTCTGAACAAGGAAGACAAGGAGGAGCAGTGGATTAACTGTGCAATCAGACTGTGCGCCATGGCCTACCCGGTTGACGTCCTTGTCGGCGCCGGTCGCCGACGACATTGTCAGCCGGGGAGGAATACTACTATTCCGGCTCGACACTTCTCTAGTTCTCATGTGATATCGAGGTACATGAACCAAACAATTTAACTTGGAAACTTAGTCTAATACTACTTTGTTGGACGGATTGGAACATTCTAGTAGTACTAGAATATAGATAAACGTATGTTCAGACTCATAATATTATAATATTATGATATATCCAATCTGCTCAAATATTACTATATTTTGAGATAAAAAAAAGTAGTAGAAAAATATATACTCCACTCGTCTCATAATATAAGTGATTTTGGAGGAATGTAACACATTTTAATACTAATTGTAACACATTTTAATACTATGAATCTGGACAGAAAACCTATCCAAATTCATAGTATTAAAATGTGTTACATCCCTCCAAAATTCATATTTTAGGATGAAGAGAGTACAATTCACCAATACTCCGAAATCTAAATCTGACAACAATACCGCTACTCCTCTTCCTAGCTCGTAGGTCTCGGCTAGAGTACACTGGGTGTAGACTAGTTTCGGCTGACACAGATAGCCGTCCAACCAAAACAAAATTACATACCAAGCATATTCTCCATTTCAAAATAAACCAATCTCGTAATAGAAAGTATACCTGATCGAGATGTGAAGTTAATTGATTTGCCCATACGTACGAGAGGATGAATATGAGCCCGGTGTTCTTTCAGAAGAAAGAGAAAGAGAATGGATCGGTTCCGTGTACTATTCCGAAGAGAAGAAATGCAGATTTTTCTTCAATTGAGTACGAGCAGTAGTACTCCGTACTCCTTACATAGCTCTGTCAGGTCCCTTGTGTTGTGATGAAGGCACTCTGGCCACATGCTAGGAGCAGAGGAATAGGAATTTTCCTGTGTACTCCTACCACTGGAAACAATGCTGCAGTGCAGTGCAGATACGGTAGTATTCCCGCGAGGAATTTTTATCATGGCCATGCACCGTCTGTCACAGGAGCTGTGGTGGCACCAGCACCAGTCGTCACATTCACTCCGACGCAGCACGAGCAGTACGATTGGTGGCACAGTATATAATACTCCGTACTGTACTGGTACTGGTAGTAACAGGCGTGCCTCTGTTGCTGCAATTACTGCGGTCCAAGGTGATGGCAGGGGAAGAGCTGGACAGGAGGCGCAGCGCCAGTCGCCACTGGTAGTTGCTCTGTAGCTGGTAGGCTGGCACAGTTCAGAAGTTACTCGTACCATGATCCATGAATGGCTGAATGCCATGCTTTCTCAAGAGGCAGTAACAGCGTTACGAGTACTGTAATTGCGACATGAGAGTGAGTTCATCGGTGTAATGAGCTGGGCCCGATAATAATTCGTCTGTTCATGTGTCAGTGGTTCTCTCTCTGCACTGTTTAACGACGCCGAACTGAGCAGGATCAGTTTTTATCGGCGACGATGGGAACGTATCACTTACTGTCAGGAACGCTGTGGATGGCGTGCATTTATGCGAAATGGACTTCTTCAGTTCCACTATCCTGATGATTGGCTTGACAGAATTCTGCGAAGGCAAATGAACCCACATGTGAGTGTTCGTTTGTCAGCTGCTTCTGGGGCCATTTGGGTTAATTCAAGCTCCTAGACACCATAAGAGGCCATTGACAAAGATTGGGATCTGAAGGAAACAAGAACCAAATGTTTCGTCAGCAAATCCGCATTTGACCTGAATTTTTCCTCTCAATATGGCAGCAAATGAAATTGTATTCATATTTAGCAAGTCATATATGCTGAGCTGCCCTGCGCACAGCAATACGTTGAATGTATTCATATCCATGGTAGCTTTCACTGTGATATTGACTGGCAATCTGGCATGCGCACAAACAGCTTTTGTTCCAGCTTTCACTGATGTTGCTGGCTAAGCAATTTTGATGGTGAGGGATCTTACCCGTGTATAGTATAAATGATTGGTCCATTCTATTGACTTCCGTGTTAACTTAGTAGTATTATTTCTTCTTCCGCTGCAGTGATCATGCAGAGAATTCTGCCTAGCGCTTGAATGTCTTTGCTTGTTCTGCATAGCATCAGTAGAGAAAAAAAAATTGAAGAGATGCACGAAGAGGCACATTTCTCTCCTACATGATATTGGTGGGATCATTAGGCCCTGCACAGGCAAGGGCCATGTGATTTCAACTCCAAGATCCCGTGTTTAATCCCCAACACGCTCAGAATTTCTTCTTAAAAAATGTTTGGAGGGACATCTTGTTAGAAACCTCTTCTCTGAACAAAATAACAGCAATCTCCAATACAACTCACTAATACACAACCAATTGCTTGAGCTGAAACTAAGGATGAAGAGGAAGGAGATACAAGCTTTAGAAGGTTCTAGAAGCTAAGGTGGGGGGACTGGTGGAAGGAGGAGAGGTAGGGGAAGGAAATCGAGAAGGGGTGCCACCGGCCACCCAGGTTGTCGCCGCCGTCGTATGAGCCTCAGCTCAGCAAAATGATCGAACGATGCCTCTTCCCTGTGCTGTTGTTGCTTTTGTAGCAATGTCTTTCTTTGTTATTGCCTTCCAGCCAGATGGGCCAATTGGACAGCGAGCCCAACCCATCCAGGCTCATGTCCCTAACAATCTCCTCTCCTTAACATTCGGCTTGTCCCCAAGCCGATACAAAGTAACTGCAAGTAGCAATCTACAAGTTTTGCCAATGCCACCAGGATCCCATTGTTTATGTAGATTCTTGATAGGAACTGAACACCACATGACAGCATTATGGAAATTGTTAGAAATATGCTCATCTGCAGAATAAAGGTCAAGAATATGTGTACCAAATTGAAGTGATCTTGATAGCTGACAAACAATTGTGAACTTAGCACCCACACGATCAGTTCTCCCAATCGTTTCAGATATCCATGCCTTGAGCTTGTTCCTGATCAGTATGTGCACACTTATTGTTCTGTGAGAGTGATTCACTTTACTGCAATAGACCATGGTAAAACTTGAAGTCTTGAACTCATCCAGAAGAGCAATATATGAGCGCATGGTGCTGATCCTGAAGTCCACTTATCTCTATTAATTAGAAACCAATGTAGGTCCAACATTCCGGTAAAAGTAATCACTGAATGCTCCAGTAAGATCATTGTTTCTTGTATGATTTTTCTGTGAACATGAAGAGCAGAGTATTTTTCACTTAAGCTGCCCACAAGCACCCTTGATAAAAACTTCAGTACTTGTACTTCAAATTTAGGAGGATTGATGTTCCTTGCCGGTAACCAGAAGAGCACACTAACTTGCAACTCAAGAGCTCCCAACAAACAACAAACTTCTTGGCTTCTTTTGGAGACAAGCAGTTCAATAGTGGTCAAGTGCCAATCTAATAGTTCTGCGAATGAGTTCAATAAATGTGACACTTCTGTTTCTGTTGTCGCAGAGGCTGATTTCCTTGGATTACATCCTGTGTGTTGGATACACCATAGGAGAACGACCATGATATTTTCCTTGGTAACAACTGCAACAAAAGTAACCCTCAAAGTAGAACCTTCAGGAATTTCAACACCAATAAATATCCTAGTGAATTTCCCTTGGATGCCATCCAGCTCATTACTGATGCTTGGTACATGTGTCACTGATTTGATCATTCCACTCCAAGCAATCTTATGCACTGCAACAACAAGATTCAAATCAATGTATACTCCATCTATAGTAAACACAAGACCAAATTTTGATTGATACGTTGGAGACAATGGTTGAGTTGGAGGTGGCCATGGCGGCACTAGATGTTCCACTAGCCCAAAAAAATTGAATCCTCGCCATGGTGAAGGCCTCAACTCCGTGCATCTAATCACTCCACCTGACCAAGGAGGTGGCCATGGATTCCTCTTGGATCGCTCTATTAGCTGCCTCCTGTTACCATTTCGGCATTTCAACAAACACCTGATGGTCATGCTTGAGTTCTTGAAGTCAGCTATATCACCCTTGGCGAGAAGTTGTCCATCGGTTCATTAGATGTTGAAGCAGCCTTAGATCCACCTGCCACGGTCAGGAACGCGATCATAGCCTGGTCGAGACCACACTTGACACCGAGGCCCAACATCGAACACTTGGTGTGCGTCTTCTTGGGATTGTCAGGGACATTAATGACGGTGGTGCAGGTGGCGTACGCACCAACTCCCAGCCCCATGGAGGCTAGAGAAGTGGAGGCACACGTAACCACTGCAGCCATGGTGAGGTCAGGGATTGCAGCGGGGTTGGAGCAATTCGTCGAACACATGGAGGGCGTCACATTGGACTGCTCTTCCCCAACTGAAATTTTTAAGTCTTCAGCATTCTTCGGACTTTTGGCATCCACCATTCTACCTTCACCTTGAGAGACAACAGATCAGTGCTCCTTCTCTGATCTGCCTCCTCCCGCCTCCGCTCATACTCCTCGATCCGCCTCAAAATCAAGTCGAACTTATCCTCACTTGCCATGGTATCTTGCTTGGTGAACTCGGTGGGGATTGGTGAGCTATGATACCAGATTGTTAGAGACCTCTTCTCTGAACAAAATAACAGCAATCTCCAATACAACTCACAAATACACAACCAATTGCTTGAGATGAAACTAAGGATGAAGAGGAAGGAGATACAAGCTTTAGAAGGTTCTAGAAGCTAAGGTGGGGGGCTGGTGGAAGAAGGAGAGGTAGGGGAAGGAAATAGACAAGGGTTCCACCAGCCACCCAGGTTGCCGCCGCCACCATCTGAGCCTCAGCTCGCCAAAATGATCCAACGATGCCTCTTCCTTGTGCTGTCATTGCTTTTGTAGCAATGTCTTTCTTTGTTATTGCCTTCCAGCCAGATGGGCCAATTGGACAGTGAGCCCAACCCATCCAGGCTCATGTCCCTAACACGTCTCTTCCTCCAAATCTCGTTTTTCATTAAGCCCTGCAGGTCGAATTATGAAAATCAACTGCTGAGTTTTTTCGGTAATAAATCTGTTCATGGGCAGGATGACTCTTGTTAGAATAGGTGTCGAATATACTAGTTCTATTTGGTTACAGTTAGACTTGGAGTTGTAATAGGTGTTAGGACTAGAGTAAGAGTCGGACTCTATCCTAGAATCTCTCTTAAATAGAGAGGGGCACCATAACATAACCATGACGACTACAATGTAGCGTAGACACGTAGGGAGATGATGGCGGCGTGGCATGGACTCGTAGCGGCTAGGTGCTATATTGATTGGGGAGAAGCGCCCATAATCAGAGTCCCGGAGATGTAGGCTTTGGCTGAACTTCGTTAACAAATATCGTGTGTTCCTGTGTCGTCATCTGTCTTGTCTTGGGTAATCAATGACTGAAGCGATCGAGAAGGTTAGTCATTGTTCCGCTATATCGACTAACTTTTATAACAAGTGGTATCAGAGTAGAAGGTTTCAGCATTGGATCAAGAAGACATGTGAGGAGGAAACACGAGGTGGGGATCGCGCATCGACAGGAGATCGTCAGCCATGGCGATGAGATCGATGGCGACAACGAGGATGTTGCAGAGGCGGCGACCTCGCTCGCGATCAGACCGGCGATGGCGGAACGTGACCGGAAGACGGGGCTGGGCGTGACTGAAGGTGACCGGAAAGATCGGAGGGGTAGCGCCATGGACAGCGCGCCCGACGTACACGGTGGTCGTGGATCCGCGGCGGCAGGGAGGCTATCGGCAGAAGGGCGAAGCCGACGAGCGTGGTGCGGCACGGTGGACGTGCTGGGCCGAGGACGACGTGGTCGTGGACGGTGAACACGAGGGTTGCGACTGCGGTGTGTGCGATGGCACGGACAGCGCATATAGAGTATGTGCTATACACGTATACAAGCGCATGGTTACTGAGCAGGAAGCCATGAGCAGAACTAGCGAGCAAGGAGAATGATTGCAAACAGAGATTGCAGGGGTGTCGGAGATGGAGTCGGTGACTCGGATCAGGACACGGTAGTGCAAGCTCGTAATCGAATCAATCTCTAGGAGGCTCGGCTAGGTTCTGTGGCAGACTGACTTCGGATGGCTACTGAGCTTTCTTAGCTGCATGCAAGAGGTCACATGAATAGCTAGCAAGATGCAGTGTTTTGTGTGGTGGTGTTGCAGGTCAGCGTGGCTCACGGGCATAAGACGAGAGGCACGGTGCAGCTATGTGGTGATCAAGGTGATGCAGTAAGTATACGGTTCGAGAGGAGGTGCGCGAGGTGTGCGTGTGTGACGGTTGGACTGGGCTAGTAGGGTGGTCAAACCGACAGACTGGTTAAGACTACGGAGCTTGGACAATTAAACCGGGTTATAGCTGACGGGTGGTTTGCTACAGAAACTTGTAAACACATTCAAAAGAAGGGCAAGAAGGCTCTACAGATGGATAGTTTATAGGTGAAAAGGGAGAGTAGACTGGTGGCAACAGGCTAGTCAGGTCGCATATGGAATTATCTGGGGGAAACAGGGTATATCTGGGACTTGACGAGGAGTTGAGATATATGGAGTTAGACCAAAACGGAAGAAACGTTCCCGGGCAACAACGGGTCAAATATCGTTGATGGGGTCAACGATATTGTTTGGCAGTACAGGATATATCCAAGATATGCAGGTCAGCATGATGGGGATATATGAAAACTGCATCACTGAAGAGGAAGAGCAAGTGTTATGGTGTAATTTCTTCAATGACTCGAGGCAATGGTGAATTTCTCAAAATATCATGGATTCAATCTACGGATGCGGAAAGCGTGGATGTTGGATTTGTTAGCTTGGTTCATAAGACTACAAGGAAGAAAGTGTTCTCCGTCAGTCTGGTGTGTTTGATTTATCTATTTGGTGATAACATGGGTTATCTGGCCATGGATTAGATAAGATCAAATTAAAGATAGAAGATGAAGGTGAACATGGTCTTCGAGGAGTTTATGATGTGACAGCTAAGGATGAGTCTAAATTTCGCTTGGCAAGACAACTGAGATGATAGGTGAGAAGGTGGAGTACTATTGCATGTGGAGTTCAGAGGAAGAAGTTACAGGGATAGCGGAGTCTCTTGAAGGCGGTGAGTCTGGTGCAGGCTCGTCGGGCGGCTCGTGGTGAAGCTGCAAAAGGGAGACAACTCAAGTCTGGTGGACAGGTGGATCGACAAGGTGATTCTACGACTTCTAGGTGACGTATATTCGTCAAGGTGGAGTTTGTTAGAATAGGTGTTGAATATACTAGTTCTATTTGGTTACAGTTGGACTTAGAGTTGTAATAGGTGTTAGGACTAGAGTAAGAGTTGGACTCTATCCTAGAATCTCTCTTAAATAGAGGGGGCACCATAATATAATCATGACGACTACAATGTAGCGTAGACACGCAGGGAGATGATGGTGGCGTGGCCATGTACTCGTAGCGGCTAGGTGCTATATTGATTGGGGAAGAGTGCCCATAATCAGAGCCCCATAGATGTAGGCTTCGACTGAACTCCGTTAACAAATATCGTGTGTTTATGTGTCATCATTTGTCTTATCTTGGGTAATCAATGACTGAAGCGATCGAGAATGTTAATCGTCATTCCGCTATATCGACTAACTTTTATAACAAACAACTCTGTTGCTTGGCCTCCCTGGATCCGGAAAGACCATTCTACTGCTAGCTTTGGCAGGGAAACTTGATTCAGTCTGAAGGTATCAAATATACACAAGTTTTTTTTTCTGGTAAGGAAAAGATAGTATTACTCAAGGGAACAATTACACTATAGAGCACTAACACGCTCAAGACAATATAAACACAATTTCCTCGGTTAGGTTGATTTGCACTTCATGCAAAAAACAATTATTTTCAGAGGACTATTGATTACATGTGGCACGAATCTTAAAAAAATAAAATTGTAATACGGGTGTGCCTGTTTTGGTGGAAATTTAAGGTTACTGGGAGGGTAACTTACAATGGGCATGACAATATGACATGGATGATTGATTAGTTTGTCCCTCAGAGGACACCAGCTTACATTCGGGCATCATGATCTTCACATTGGAGAAATGACAGTCCGGGAAACACTGGCATTCTCTGCAAGATATCAAGGAGTTGGAACACGTTACGGTATGCAACCCGTACACCGAGGGAAAAAACATACATATTCACCTTTTGACAAGTTGAATATTATTTCAATCTAAAATTGCAGACATGCTTGATGAACTCTCAAGAAGAGGGGAAAGAAGCTAACGTGTGAAAGTTGTGCCGACCACGAACAACAGAAGATTATATTTGTCGGAGCAAACGTTTTCAAATCCACCAGACCAGACCACCACAATATTAGTAAGAAATACTCCACTTCAACAATTTTAGCAGATACGGCGTACTCCTTACATCTTAAACCAGCGCCATCTGAAAAGCACCACTTCAGGGGCAATGCACGCCATGACTCCAACCTCAAAAACTAATGCTATAGCTGAATAAAATTGCCGACAAGATAGCCTTACTTAAGTTCATCGTTGTGAGGGGGAATTGGAACGCTAAGCACACGGTTGCCCATCGCCGCCAGAAGATGGAGCACCGCGGCCCGACGGGGCTGAATCCGGCTGCACGACCAGCGGGATTTGCCTAGTGTTAAGAAAATAGATGTACAATGGAGACACGAATTTAACGTGGAAAACCCCTTCGGGAAAAAACCGCGGGCGCCGACCAGTAATGATCACTATAGAGGAGTTGGATACAAACGCAGAGTATACATTGGGATGTCGCATCCTCCCGATACGGTTTACAAGGGATATATATAGGAGAAATCTAACAGTCCTAGTGGGAAAAGATTTAGAGTCATACTAGGAAACTAATCCTAATAGTCAAGTTCTATTAAGAAACTAATCCGAATATATATTGCATGCTAAAATTCGGATCACATATTTAACAATCTCCACCTTGAGACGAATTTCTCTTGTAGCATAAAAAATCTTCAATCTCCAAATAATCTCATGTAGATAAAATCACTGCACGCCAAATAGTCTGCATGACTACAATATAACACCCTCGACTCAGAAGAGGTAGACCATACTTCAAACTCGCCATAGGGAATAAATCTTGAATCTGCTAGTATAAACCTGTCTGAACCTAGCAGAGACGGGAAACCTGATGCACAAACTTTAAATTCGCCATGGGAATAAAATCTTGAATCTACTGTAGCAGAAACACGAAACTATTGTGCTCAAAACGAAGTACTTAGATCTACTGATAAAACCTCCTGGTATTTTGGGCAAACGGACGCAGCAATTCCGCCGAAAATTTGATCACTTCCACATGATCTGGACAGGAACCTTGAGGCTCCCTCTCGACGACTTCGCTTGTATGTCCTGATACATATATGTGCAACTGATAGATTGGTGCACAATAGTATTAGCTTCTCCTCCGCAGTAGATTTGCCAACTTACATCTTCACATGCCATAACGAGAATATTGCATCTCAATCCAGGAGCGGTAGATCAAACTTCAAACTCGCCTTGGAAATAAAATCCTGAATCTACCGGTATAATTTTGTGAAACCCTAGCAGAAACGCGAAACACTCTAGGTGTATAAAACTAAGTATCTTGATCTTCGTAGAAAACCTCCTGATAAACTGGCGTGTGAGTGTAGCAAAAAACTGAACCTGAATTCCTGGCCATGTGTGCCTAGCAAAAACACCAACGTGAAATTTAATTCACATGAACAAAAGTAATGATGGCTCTGAATGCATGACTTGCTCTCCTCGGGAACCGTGCACTTGAGATTAGATGGGTTCTGGCTGCTATTACTGCTTTTCTCCCCAGAACGTGGCTGCGCGTGGATCGCTGCTTTTCTCCTTGCTCTGGAGCATGCACAGATCAGAGTCGATCAATCGACTCCGCGTCGGCTTCGATACGAACCCAACCTCGCCGAATAACTCGATGAGACGATGACGCCGACGGCGGGGATAGTAGTAGATCGGATCTCCAATGCTCTGATACCACTCGTTAAGAAAATAGATGTACAACAGAGACACGAATTTAACGTGGAAAACTCTTTCGGGAAAAAACCGCGGGCGCCGACCGGCAATGATCACTATAGAGGAGTTGGATATAAACGCAGAGGATACATTGGGCTGTCGCACCCTCCCGATGCGGTTTACAAGGGATATATATAGGAGAAATCTAACAGTCCTAGTGGGAAAAGATTTAGAGTCATACTAGGAAACTAATCCTAATAGTCAAGTTCTATTAGGAAACTAATTCGAATATATATTGCATGCTAAAATTCGGATCACATATTTAACACCTAGCGTGACGGGGTGTATAACAGCAGAGTCGGTTGGTGGCGTCGGAGAGACTACTGAGGGAAGATGCGCTGGGTGGCGACGAGGTCACCGGCGCTGAGAGAGCCCCACCGACGGGTGTCGGCGCCTCGCCGGAGCCGGTGACTGGCACCGCCATTTGACGGGGGGAATCCGAATCCCTGGGAGGAATTCCGTTCAAGGCCTTACATTCACATCTGGCCCACAATTCACATCTGGCCCACAAGGAAGCTTCACACTGGGCCATTTTATAATGGGCCTCCGGGTAGTACGGCCCAATAGTCCCTGTTAGAGGGAATAAGTTCACTTTAGGTTCCTTAATTTATTGTCGAGTTCGAAATTCATCCCTACACCACTAAACGGGATATAACGTATCCCCAACTTATAAAACCGTGCAAACGAGATCTCTCGATAGTATTATCTCCGGTTTTAGCTGACGGGATGTTTCTTTGACTAGATCTTCATCCCACGTGATATTGATATTACGCTTACGTGGTAATACGATTAAAAATAATGATAAAATCCGTGGAACCTACATATCAGTTACACATAAATAATAACACGAAACATCAATTGAACATGATACAGTAACTTACTATCAATCAATGCAAAATATCGCATATCTGAAACAAATGCGCTATCAGATCCAGTTAGGCTGCGTTCGCACCTGGGTGCTCCCAACACGAACAGTGTTTGCGGAAAACGGAGCGATCCATTAGCGCGTGATTAATTAGGTTTTTGCTAATTTTTTTTTCAAAAATGGATTAATTTGATTTTTTTAAGCAACTTTTGTATAAAAACTTTTTGCAAAATACACACCGTTTAGTAGTTTGAAAAGCGTGCGCGTGGAAAACGAGAGAGAGGAGTTTTGAAAAGCGTGCGCGTGGAAAACGAGAGAGAGGAGTTGGGAAGAGGGGGAGAAGAAGCCTTAGAACACTAAACGGCTCAAAAACAGAAAAGCGCATATAGCCAGATCAGCAGCAGGACACGAAGAGATGGGGGGAGCAGATAACAGGACGCGATGGGAGGGGGAGCAGATCTGGAAGACGGCGGAGCTGCGCGAAGGAGGAACTGGACTCCGGCGGCTGAGTCGGCGGCGGACGCGGCGGCGGACGTGGGCGGAGCATAGGGCCGGGGAGCTCCGCGGGGGGAGGAGCAGGATGAGGGATCCCCGAGCTCGAGCGCTGCCTCGATTCCCCTTTCCCAAGTGGCGCGGGCGGCAGAGAGACGACTCGATGGCGGTGACCAACGGAGCGGACCAACCGTCGTCCGCCTCGACCTCGCCGACCACGCCATCCACAGCCAGCCTCCCCGCACCCCCTGCATCGTCCTCGACCTCCACTTCCCTTGCCCGCCCGCTCTCGAGCAGTCTCGGTGGGCGGACCGGCGGGAAGGAGCTAGGCGATGGCCGCGACGTCACCGAGCTCGACCGCCGCGGGGACCTCCGCTCCCGCCTCCTAAGCCGCGGCAACCACGTGGATTTGGCTCCCCTCCCGACAACGATAGATCCGAGAGCCAGTCACCGCTGGATCCCCTCCCATCGCGTCTCCTCCAGCTGCCGCCGGATCCCCTCCAGCCGTCGTTGAGTTCCCCTTTTCGGCTTCGTTCGGCTGACAGGGAAAATGCCGGGATCCCAGCCTATTTCCCGGCCCCGAAGGGGAAGCCCGCCACAAGGGGAAGAAATCCCTGAGTTACTCAAAAGTTCATTCGGATCGGTCCGGGAAGGTAGGATTACCGGCCCATTACCCTCCAAACCCTAGGGAAATCTGTCCACGGCCCTACCTCGTGAAACTCCACCACGCAACTCGCAGTGGCGCGAGCGCTTCGCCTTCTCTCATCCCAAACGCCGGCGTCGGCGCATCCGATGGTGGTAGCCGCTGCAGCAACAACCGAGCAGTAGCTGCAGTGGGTGGCGAGCCCTCTTCCTCGCATCCTCCTCTTCCTCCTATTCCTTCTCGCGCGTTTCTCTCGGCCGCGCGTTGCTTCGGTTCGGAGGGTCTCTTCTCCGGGGCAGTGGGAAGGTGTGCTCGCCTCGTCGATCTGTCTCCGCTGGCCGTGGCTGTGGTCCTGCTTGCACGGACGGGCCTCCTCGAAGGTATACTTCTCAGCCTCGAAGTCGTCCCCCTCTGTGATACTTAACTGGGTAGAGTGGGGGATCCACCGAGCATGGTTTGATTTCTTTGATTTTGATCGTGATGAGCCCCAACTTGTTTGAATTCTGATATTGATCCGAGATTGTTGTGGTGGCTGCAGGTGTGGCACTAGTTCCACAACCGGCATTAGTAGTAAGCTCGATTCTTTGGCATGGCTTTGCCCCCAAGGAATTTTGATATGTTAAAATTGTGATCAAAGGAGTCTCTGTTATTGGAGTTATCATTTCTGCTCAATTGCTCTGTACACAGATAATTTCTGTGCATCTTTTATGCACAGAGATAAAAAATGGATCTATAGTTGTGTTCAGTAAAATTGAGTGGTTGATAAAATACTGGAGTGTTGGTTTATCATTTGTATGATCTAGAGTTAGTGTAAAGTAAGAAAAAAATTGAAGACCAATCAGTAGGTTCTATAAGATTTTGGAAGAAATCAAGAAAATCCTAGTGAAGTGAAATTGTTCCATTTACAATTCTATATATTAAAAATAATAAATGTTTTACAATCTGTAGGTCCAAAAGTAAATTTTGGTTTTGTTTGAGAATAAGAGCTTGATACTACAGAAATACATATATGGCAAAGATGTTGCTGTTCCTGTTCTTTCTAATATATTATTAGATGTTTTGTGAAGAATTTAGTTATAATCTAATAGGCTCTGTGTGTGTGAAATTTCGCAGCAAATTGTAATGTTCCCTTCTGCCATTGTTTTGATTAACCAAGCCAATTGTTTTCATGGCCAGAACCAATATTTCAGCATTATGTGTGTGTTTGCATGCACTGGACTCACTACTAAAGTCTCTCGGGTTGTCAGCCAAAGTGTGAACTAGCTTGAAGACCAATGCATGCGGCTGTTTCTCATGGTGTAAGTTAATAGTATTAGTTAGGCAATTTCTTATGTAGTCTGATCCTTTTTTTTTTCATTATCAACCGGTGCACGGATAGCTTTTACTCTTCCTTTGAGGTCTATACGCTCAGACAACAAATTCACTAAAAGAAGTGATAAATATATCACCATGTTAATTTTTATCCCCAAAGATTTTTAGTCTCTTTTCTGCAATGCGATCAGTTGCCTGAAAGGCTGGAACTTGCAAATCGTCGCCTTCCCCTGATGCTTGATAAGTTCAAGACAAGAAGAAAACCATCAGTTTCCCCTAAATGTAAAAGCAGGGTTTAGGATGACTGCTAAAAGCGAAAAACCACAGCTTGGTTGCTCTCGACTTGAAAACCATATGTTTTGTTGAAAACTAAGAATGCTGGGAAGAGATGAATAATTTATAATCAGTGTCTTTAGTTAATGCAACTGTGCCACCATGTTGTTTCAACTGTGCCACCATGTTGTTTCTGCGTTTAGTCTTAGCCCCTGTTTGTGTACATCAAGCAGCTATAATCCAAAATTGAGTCAAAATGCCATTTTTTATAGTTTGCTCAGGCAAGTAGATAAAATTAGATGTTCTTGATTTTCAATAATGTGCGGTCAATATTTCTAAGTCAAGAATAGCAATATAATTATTCCTCTTCTTCTTTGCATCTTCTGGGGGGTGGGGCTAGCAGAGAAAACGCCTAAGTTCATAACATTGCGTTTTTTTCCTGCAGTAAGTGTCACTTCATTTTCAATCGGTTGCATATGTGTAGTTGGTTGCATATGTGTTCAACTACATTGCTCCTTTATTTTCAATTATAGTAAGATTTAATCATGTACTGATATTTATGTTATTACATTATTTTTCATCTAGTAGTGACAAAGGTGCTAATCAGGTGAAGGTGGAAGATAGGAATTTCTTAACTCTGAGAGGAACTAGATTTGTAGGACCGTTATTTTAATAGAGCAATGTTTATATGCAAGTTTGTATGTAGTGTTTGATGTAATTCTACATATTCCACCTGATTGATATGAAGGACCAAAGGTTGTGCACTTGTTCTATTAAACTGAGGAAATGGACAGCATGCACAATTTATTTCTTTTATTTTCAGAAATTTAGGATTTTATTTACAATATTTGGAATTTTGGATGAAGTTATTTTTGAACTTCGAGACTGCTAGGTTCTTATATTCTTTTTTCTGGTTTCTTGGTCTTTTCTATGATCTAAAATTTAAATAGCAGTGCTAACTTTATTTGATGTGTAGTTTGTCTAACGTTAGCTCCTTATATTTTCCCTATCAATCCAAATGCAATCCAAATGACCAAAGGGATTGAAACCCTCCGGGGTGGAAGGGGAATTCTCCCCACTAGCCGAACGATGCCCAAGGGGGGCGACATCACCATTCCCTCCCTCTGCATAGTTGCTTCCCCCGCTTCTTCTGTAGGTAGTGTTCTCCACTACGGCGAAAGAGGAGCAAGCCGGCGGTGACCTCATCTCCATTGGAGCTGTGGTGGTGGAGCCGCCTGCCGCCCATCTCCTTCCCCGCGTGCTCTTGCCAGCCAGCGTGGGAGCTCAATGAGGGAGGAGGAATGGCCGAGAGGGAGAGGGAAGAAGGCGCCGACGCGCCGTCTTCCATGGAGATAGAGAGGATGGTGGGACCCTGGTACCACTATTTTTTATCTTTTGTCTGACTAATATGTGGGTATCACATTTTTTAAAATTTTTATATTTTGCTTCTAGTGTCACATTATCGTCATGTAGGACGAGGATCCAGTCAAACCAGCCACGAGGCGTCACATCAGTCAAAACCGTCAAGGGACCTCGTTTGCACTGGTTTTGTAAGTTGGCAGGTGGGTAGCATCTGGTTTTTGGGTACAAGGACGAAAATCAAACTGGAGTGATAAATTGAGGGATCTCAACTGAACTTATTCCTTGTAACACACGATCTGAATCTGTATGCGACGCTATCAGACTGAAACTTCGCTGCAGAAATCTCACTCTCTCGATCGATTTTTACCACCGGATGTTATCCCTTCAACCGAATGAATGGATTACGGATCTAACTCATCTGTACTTGCCACACACACAAGATGAACTGATGAATGCTCCGGATTTTGCTGGTACCCCTCCGTCCTATAAAAAATCCAATCCTAACAACGACCCGTGTAATTGATCTTTTTTTTTTTGGACGGGGTAGTAGCTGCCAAGCAAGCCATTCATCACCAAAATGATGGGAACAATTCATGCTCTCTCTCTCTCCCGGTCTGCAGCCAGCCAGGGTTTCATTACGACAGAAACCTGAAAAAGAAGAAAAACATTAGCATTGGAGAGAGCATGGGTTTGGGTGACACTGGCACGTGAATGCGGTTGCATTTGGGCCGGAATTACCTGTGGTTGGGTTTTGCTTGCCATGTGATCGGGCTCGTTTTGTTTCACCCTTGCTCGGTCCGATCGATTTGCAGCTCTGCACATGCTTTTGTCCAGCCACTATGGTAGTAAGAGCAGTGGAGTGTTGGTGGTGTACAATTGCCTCTGTGGAGTTGTGGTCTCAAGGGTCAATGTTATGTTTGTACAGGAACGCTTTTGGAGTTGCTCCAACGCAAATGGTGCCACTCCAGTTTTGGGCCGAAATAAATGGAGCCTGACATTGGCTCTAAATGAAAGATAAATTGGTTCACGATAAGAACGAATGGTATTCCTTTCGGCTTATCGAAATCTCTTTGAATGAAATTTTCGTCAGGTGAAGACATTCCTCTTCTTGCATCATCAATGCAACTGCAAAAAAAAAAAAGGGGAGAATGACGTGACCCCAGAAGAAAAAAACTCACAGATCCAATTGAGCTCAGTAGAAATGTAGAATGTGACACATTACGACATGTTCTGTCACGGCTCATTTTCTGGTCGAATAGGGCAGTCATCAGCACAACGCAAACGGCGACACGTGAATTTTGCAGTCGCGAGAGCGATCAATCCCCCACACCGAACGACGCGGCGCGCGCGTCTGGCAAGCCATTTCGCCCTTAAAAACCAAGAGCGCGCAACGGCTCGTCGTGTGGACAAACCCTCGCTGCGACGCTGCCCCGCGCCAACTTCTCTCCCTCCACCTCCACCTCCTCTCCCACAGCGCCACCGGAGCGCGAGCCGCGCCGACACAACAATGCCGCGCGCCGGCGTCGTCCACACCCTGCTCCTCCTCTTCGTCGCGCTTGCCACCTGGCCTGGTGCGTGCCGTGCCACCCACAACATCACCGCCATCCTCGCCGACCACCGCGACCTCGCCGAGTTCAGCCGCCAGCTCACGGCCACGGGCCTCGCGGACGACATCGACGGGCGCAACACCATCACGGTGCTCGCCGTCGACGACGCCCACATGGCACAGCTCAAGGCGCGCGGGCTCCCGCGTGAGGCGCTCCGCCACGTGCTCTCGCTGCACGTCCTCGTCGACTACTACGACGATGCCAAGCTGCACCGCCTCCCCGGCGGCTCCGCGGTCGTGTCCACGCTGTTCCAGGCGTCGGGCGACGCGCCCGGGAGCGAGGGGATGATGAAGATCGCCGTGCGCCGCGGCGGCCGCGTCGCGTTCGTGCCCCAGGACGTCGACGACGCGCGGGCCAACGTGTTCTACGTCAAGTCCGTGCACGAGGCGCCTTACAACATCTCCGTGCTGCAGGTCAGCGCCGTGATCACGTCCCCGGCCGCCGAGGCGCCGTCGTCGGCGATGGAGTCGAAGCCCAACGCTACGAGGGACGCCTCGTCAAAGCACGGGGCGCCGCCGAATGCTGGTGCACACACTGCACCGTCTCCGGTGGGGCAAGGATCGTCGTCCGATGACGGCGCCGACGAGGCGAACAAATCCGGCGACGGAGGAGATGGCGGCAAGAAGAACGGCGCCAGCGTCAGCACGGCACCGCGTGGGCTACCCTTCGCTCTGGCGTTTCTCATGGCTGCCATCCTCGTGGTGAATTGGTGATCGTGTGAAACTGTGAAGTTGATCACCATGGTTGTCTTGTGAACTTCATTTTGGGTGAATTTGCACGTTTCTGTGCCACTTTCTATTGGGGATTTCGTGAGTTTTTCCACTGTTAGGTACCTTAGGTTCATGGTGCATTGGTGCTTGGAAATGTGTTGAATTGTGGTTTGCAAGTTAGTAGTAGCATTTTGTGTCGTCAACTTAATTTGCACGCGAACGTATGATCAGCTGTATTCTTGTTCCTAATCGAATGATGTTATGATCTGATCAAACTGAAATGCATTTGTTCTTCAGATTATCACGTGAGCGGGAAAATTACTCTGCAGCTGTAAAGTGTAAACATGTAAATGCAGTACTGCATACGTCTTGTGCACAAGATTACAACGTGAGAGGTGAAAAAGAAGCAGATTACTGTTAGATCTAGCTTGCTAGTTGCTACTGAACATATATGCATTAAAAGAACAGATCAAATTCCAAACTGAATGCGCCTATGCGTTTCTGAAACAAGATGCCTGATACCCACAAGAACACTACTGTCAGTAGAGCACCAAGCAGTGCAACTCAAGTACTCAACCGTAGCTTTTGCCCAGATCAGGCTCAGCAACCTTTGCTGCTAGCCAGTAGCCACTGGTCACTTCACTTGTATCAGTAGCATCTTCCTGTACAGGGAAGCACATGCTTGCCTTCCATTCTGAGCCGGTGTTGAACTCAGTCTCCTCCAGCCAAGCTGCCCATGCATGGACGAATGCATCAGTTCGGCAAGCTGAATGCCTGAATTCAAAGATCATGACAAAGCGTAGCTAGGCCTAGCTAAGACGGTCTTTTCCTTCTTCCTTTCGATCTTTTCCTTGCGTTTTTTCCCCTTCTCCCTTTCGATCTTTTCCTCACGCTGTTCGTCGAAAGTATCTAGATCTGAGGTGAGGTACGAATGTTATTACTACAGCTGGGCTGCATAAACTGGAGGGGAAACTGATCACCGACTCCTTAGCTATCTTTCCTTTCCTTTGCAGCCAGATTGAGCAAATCAGCAAGGCTGCAACTGCAAGCCTGCAAAGAACGCATCTGCGGTCTTAATTTGCTTGCCTGGTACGTTTTGGATCTTGCTAAAAGGGCACTGCAAGAGCTAGGAGAGTAGTAGTCTACACAGTAGTCAGCAGTAAACAGAGTAACAGAGCATGCGATCTTTGCTTAAAGAAGTGCAAGTAGGAGTGTGGTAAAGAGATCAAAGCGAAGCAAAGTGGTTCCTGCAAACCGAGCTGTACCGTGCATGCATCGGATTAGGATTACACGGAAAGATGAACACGTTAGTACGTAGTAGAAGATCTGAGCACCGGCTTTAGCTGCCTTCCTACTCTGCCTTTTTTTGATACGGTGTACTAGGTAGGCATAAGGTTTACTTTCTCCGGGGATGAAGTACCGGAACCTTAATGAAAAATACTCGAGAGGCTCTGCAGCACAGAGATCATGAATACATTGGACATGCATAAACTTGTTATGCATTATAACTAGTAGTCTATTGTACATTCAGAAATGGTCAGCTTTCAATTTTACAAGTAAAGTTCGAGCCTCGATTCTCAAAACTAGACACAGTCCTCTGGTACTCCCTTCGTTTCATATTATAAAATATTTTAACTTTTTTCTAATCAAATTTATCTAAATTTAATCAAGTTTATAGAAATATAGTAATATTTTTAACCCAAAACAAACATACTATTAAAATATATCTAATCAATGTTAAATTTAATAAAACTAATTTGATGTTATAGATATTACTTAATTTTTCTATAAATTTAAATAAAATTAAATAAATCTGATTAAAAAAAGTAAAACCATCTTATAATATGAAATGGTGGAAGCTACGGTTCCAACCCACATCCTTTGTCCAATGTAGATACAAAGCGACGATCTCCTCACAAACCCTACTTTGATCTTATTTCAACGTATGTGGGTCAAAATAATGGTCAAACAAGGTGGATGCATGAAACCTATCTAGTTTTGAGAATTATAATTAAAAAATTGAGTCCTCGGAAAAATACCTTTTTGCAGTATGGCCTGAATCATTGTTTGTTTTTTCGGCCTTCTGTTCTATTTGGTCCAAAAGACCATATTTCTAAGTTGGATTGAGCCCATGGTTTCATTATAGGCCAAAAACAACAATAGCATTTTTTTGTTCTCCCCTTTTGAAAGCAGTATGCAGGGGCGATGCTTGTTCATTATAAGAGGCAAAAGATAGGATATGATATATAAGTTTATAATATCATATAGATGATAACCTCAGAGGTAACTATGCAGACAAATGTAAATTATACTACATTACAAAAGGAATGATGGAAACATCGACATTCATTGTTTAGTACATACATTGACATCATCTATAATTATGGACTGATATCTACATTCCCTCAATCGGAATGTCGGCTCTTGTAGCCTTGTGGACTTACGTCCTCTTTCGCACTATATGTGCATTGATGTGAATCCTCCAGTTCGCTATAAGAACGTCAGAGCCTCTATATTCATTGTTAGCAAATGTGCACCGTGAATTCTCTACGTCAGAGGATCTGCGTCAGTCCGCCAGTATGCGCATGACATATTCCCCCTGTTTGGAAAATGCGGTTAGTTCCTCCTTCCGTACACTCCATAGATTTGCTATCCTATAATACATTTCCCCCTTCAATGCATAGGATATTTTATTCCAATTTTTTTAGAAATTACTCAATCAATATGTTGTAGACATAATATTATATTGGGTTGATTTTGTGTTAAAATGGAGTGGCTAAGCATGCACCTTCATTTCTCGTAACTGTTGCACTCAACAATTTCATTTTCCTTCATGCTATTCAATTAAGCTTCTCCTTAAAAATAAGTCTTCCAAGAATAATCTAATATTTTGAAGGCAATATCGAAAGGATTATCCGGAGATGTCTAGCTAATACTTGAATGATAAGTAGTTTGGAAGGCCTCTAGACTGTGTTCGGGAGGTGAAGTTGGGAATTCACCTCCCGCGCACGTAAAATAGAGCGATGTATTTTGTTATGATTAATTAAGTATTTACTAATTTTTTTGAAAAAAGGATTAATATGAATTTTTAAAGCAACTTTCATATAATTTTTTTTTCAAAAAATACACCGTTTAGCCGTTTGAAAAACGTGCTCGCGGAACACAAGGGAGGTGAGTTGAGAAAGTTAGGGAAAGAACTCAACCTAATACTACAAAGTTGAATCTTCCAAATGCACCCTTCGTTTTTAAATATATGGCATTGTTAACTTTTGAATATGACATTTGACCATTTATCTTGTACAAAAATTTAGTGTAAATTTGCAAAAAAAAATATAACAAATGCTTAACGTACCTTTAATATACAACAAGCCACAACAAAATAAATGATACATACATAATGCATATTTTTTTAATAAAATGATTGGTCACATCATGTTTAAAAGTCAACCATGTCATATATAAAAAAAATGGAGGTAGTATTATACATAGCTTTCATATATATTGAAGGTAGTCAATTTTAAAAACTGTTGCTGCAAAATGTAAGACTTGCACACGATGTACTGTTTGTTTTGCTTAGCTTATTGGCTCCAATTAATCACACCATATCTCTCCTATATTTATAGAAAAAACATCCGACTCACTAACGTACATTTTCTCGTCTATTTCTAAGGTATGTGTGGAATGTTCATGTCAACTTCTCTTCTTTCTAATTTTGCACCCTTCTTAATTATTGTGCCAACTCAAAATAAGCTATATATTTTAAAATTATCGTGCCAACTCACAATATGCCATATGTTTTAAAATTATTACGCCAACTCACAATATCATATATTTTGAAATGAAGGGTCATATTCAAGATGTGGAGTAAATGTATGAAATCCTCCCATCTATATCCTCATTATTAATTGCTTCCACCTGCCCAAGCATTTATAGTAAGAGTAGAAGAGTTGTGCTCTTACACCGAAGGGGTGACATGTAGGAGCCATGCCTACGTCCTCTGGCCACCCAAGCCCGTTGAATTAACATGGTCCCTCAACAAAAACATCCATTTTTGATGGTGCTTCCTCCTTGGCGACCTTGCTGGTAGGTGACATGCCACCAAAACTGCACAGTCATGCAAGGCAGGGGCCGGTCAAAATTGAAGTCCCTCCTACCTTGATTGTAACGCTAATAATATGGCTCACCGCCTCTGCAATCTGGCAGCCACTTCTCCTCATTTTGGTGCCACAGCTGCACCTTGGACGTGGCTGGCTGCTTGCATTTGTCCAAGCCGACGCAGCCCTGATGTAGGTCCTTTGGTATAAATACTTCCCAAAGCATAGAGCGAGAGAGACAGAGCGCCATCACAATCCAATACAAGTTCACACTTCACAGCATAAGCATAGTATAGGTCATTGAGACTTGAGAGCATGGCAGGGAACAAAAAGCGTGGTATAGTAGTAGTCAGTACTAGGATTAGTACTTGATAACTAGCACAACAAAAAGTTATCAATTATGCATACAAAGTGGTAAGGATCATATCATTATTGTAAATTTTCCTTTTTGTTGTTGTTATGGATGTCAGGTGGCAGGAACATGGAGGTCCAGAAGAAGGCGGCGGGATCGGATGGTGAGGGTGGTGTGACCAACACCGAGCTGCCGATGGCCAACCTCATACGCCTGATGAAGAAGGTCCTCCCAGGGAAAGCAAAGATCGGGGGAGCAGCCAAGGGTCTCACCCATGATTGTGCGGTGGAGTTCGTCGGGTTCGTCGGCGATGAGGCCTCTGAGAAGGCCAAGGCGGAGCACCGCCGCACCATAGCTCCGGAAGACTACTTGGGCTCATTCGGCGACCTTGGATTCGATCGCTACATCGAGCCCATGGAGGCCTACATCCATGGCTACCGTGAGTTTGAGAGGGCTGGTGGGAATAGGAGGGTGGTGCCTACGGCGGCAACAACGCCATTGACACCCAGTGGACCGACATTCACCGACGCAGAGCTGCAATTTCTCCGGTCGGTGATCCCCTCCATAAGTGACGATGAATATAACGGCTCATCGTCAGCCAAAGACGGCTATGGCTATGGATATGGCTATGGCAAAAATATGTGAACTCGATGCATGTGTGTTTGTGTGCGCTCTGCATGCATGCGTGGAGGTTTCAATAAGTTTCTCTAAGAGTCTTGTGGTGGTTTGAGCTGAACAGCTCAAACAGAGTCAAGACTCTTGTGGTAGTTTCAATAAGTTTCTGGAGACAATAGAAGTTGTGTATCGTTGTTTTCCTTCGGAAAAAAATGGCATGTATCGTTGTGTGTATTCATCTGGTAATCCTTTAGTGGATGGGTTATGCGAGAAAAATAAATTAATGATGTATCAAAGAAAACGCTTGATGTTTGTGTATTTACTGTACCCATTAAATCTGTTAAACCATATCACAAAATCAACTATCCATGCGTGTTTATTCTCTTGATTCGAACGGAGAATATTGTCAGTAGGAAATTTGAACGTGTAACAGACTAGACAAAACAAAAAAGTCAAAACATTAATTGTAGTAGATATGAACAAAATTGCTTATATATACACACACATACATATACATACTATACCGCATCCGGGGTGCGTTATAGTTAAAACGCACGTTATAGTTAAAACACACCCAACGTTAGTAATTTTGTTACTAACAGTGCAATCATGACAAATCCCCGAATTAAATCTAACCGTAAAATTATTATTATCAGGTCTTTGACAACACATAACATGTAGTAAACCAATTACTATATGAGGGGATGAGGGGCGCGTTTTAGTTATTACGCACCTAGGGTGCGTTTTAGCGCATCACTATATATATGTGTGTGTATGAAAATGGTTCTATACACCTGGGAGTATGTACTCCTGCTTGTATCCACCATTCATCAAAGGCTGCTCGTGTTTGTTTGGTGCTTCATGGTACCTAGGCTACACGGTTTAAATTGAGTATATACCCAATTCAAATGAGTATATATATAAATATATATTGGACTTTTGTAGGTTTTCAACTAGTTCCACATGCAATAGTTTTCTTCAGCAATGTTACAGTAACAAAAGCAACAAAAAATATACTGTGAAAAATATTTTGTATTGAAAATCAAATGACATATTGTTTCGATGTGCAATTATTATACATATATGTTTTACACTGTTGAACAAATCCCAAAAGAAAAATCTACACATGTAGATCCAAGATAGTATTTGATTTAGTTTATTGCTAAGGATGTCTCGTCTGTTTCGCAATATCTCACTGGAGTAATATCCAGTGTTGCCAAGGTGCGTTACACCCCAACTAGCAATAATGACATGTCTATATATTAATGAATAATAAAAACAATGGCTCCAACAATGAATACATTTAAATTTCTAGATTCACAGAGGAGACAAATGCGTACAAATCTCTCTTGACATCGAGTGCATTTCAACCAAGATTCAAAGTTAAATATAAATAAACATATAGCTAGATAGATGTTGGTAGAGAGGGACAAGGGTGTTAAAGGTTATTATCATTAATCATACTAGTTGATGCCTCGTGCACTGCTGTTAGTTTAATAGAGTTATTTCAAATGTGCAAAGGCAGTGTGAACATATATATATACACATGCATTTTATTACTGACATGGTGCCAAAGAGATTGACATGTATTTATGTAATGAAGCTGATTGGTTTATATACCCTACTGATTTCAAATTGACGAAGCATCCAATTGGTTGTGTTGAAGTAATGCAATGCTTCCATGATCATCTGATGCAAATTTAATTTCATAATAGTGCAACCAAAAGATTTGACTGTACATACTAGGAAGGTGCACACAATAAAAAGTGAAAAATCAGTGCTACCGTCGAAAAGGAGTTGAGAATTGTATTATATATATCCAAAATCAATATCACCATTAAATTGTATCCGAAAAGGAGCACACGAACTTTTCAACTCCAAAATACCATATTGTCCAAGGGGATAGCATTTCTTGTTCATTTTGGAAGGATGTATGGGAGGATGTGTCAGGCCCGAACTTAAATTCAGACCAAACTCAAGAAGAACATAGAAATTTCAGATAATTGAGGCTAAGTAGCTACTTAATAGGACGAAAATTGATGGAATTGCACTAGAATGGAAGAAGAACAGTACAAAAACAAGAGCTGGGTGCTGCAAGACAAAGGGAAAAGTAAATTAGGGTTCAATTGTTCGATACATGGAGCTACGTGTGTGCCGGCTTTATAAGGAGTACGCCATTGCTTCGCAACAAAATAGATGACGACCACAGTACGACAACGGAGGTGCGCTGTTGCCCATCCAGATCCTCACAGTCGTCCGATCTTCATAATTCATTCCCCAACCGTTATCTTGCGTTTATAGCCGTCCGATAACTGAACATTTCACTACTCAACTAGAGTAGAACTCTAAAGATATCTGAATATATTCAGTTCATCACAGGATGGTCCTCCTCTTTCATTTCAAATGCTTAGGCTCCATTTCTTTGCTGCAAATAGAAATATTTTTGTCCATAACTTTATGTCAGCACACCTAGAAGATAATTTTCAACTGCCTCTATCTCATCAAGCATATAATGATTTATTGCAGTTATCAGATATGGTAAGTGATCTTCATCTGTCACAGGAAAATGATAGTTCTCAGGACTTTCATTTAGGGAGGCTTGAAGTGTACTTCTCAGAAGTTCTATGCTCTCAATTTTAGAACTTTGCAACCACCAGAACATTTTTTTTTTTGGGGGAAGAGTAAAACCCAGTTAAAAGTTAAAGTCTTCGGTTTGCTTTTACTCATGGATAGATTGAATACAAAGTTTATGTTAGATCATAAACATTGTGCTCCTCTTGATTGTGACTTAGCCTATGTTTTATGTCAGCAACAATGCATTGAAACTCTTTTGCACTTCTTTTTTCAATGCCCATTTTCGATGAATTGCTGGAATGCTTTAGGTATTATCTGGGATAGCTCCTTAAATATGTATAACATGATGATGTAGGCTAAAGTTTTCTATCAAGGTAGATGTTTCATGGAGAAGTTTCTTCTAGGATCTTGGAATATATGGAAACAAATGAATGGTCTTATCTTTGATAACAAGACACCTTCTTTTTATTCTTGGAAGCAACTTCTTAACGGAGACTTCCTTCTCTTGTTGTTTAGATTAAAAGAAAGAGATCAGGATGTAGTCAAGAGTTGGATCATGATGTTGTAATTTTGCACCTATATGTAATCTTTTCCTTATTATTTCATAAAAGCTCTTAAACAGCGGGGGTCTCCCCCGTTGTGTTCTTTTCAAAAGAATACCATATGGTAGACTAATATAGTTGAGCTAAAAAAAAGAGAGAACATAAAAATGCGTGGATACATGTGCGGCTGTGCCTATTGAGAGGCAAATGTTATACACATTAGGCTGGGATAATAACCAATCCCGCAATACCAACTTGCATTCATAAAAAAAATATCATCTAAAGAATTGCGGTTTATAGTACAGGTAGTTGCAGAAACAATAAATAATTCAAACAACGGAAATTAAGCAAAATATTCTACCTAGCTTATTTTTCTAGTTATCTATATCCGTGCGTGGAAATCGATGTATTAGTCTAATGGTTAAAATTCTTAGAGAAATAAAAAGAATACATCATGGTCCTATATTCAATAGGGTTTCAGTTCGAATTAACCCCTGAACTATTGCGGTCGTCCGAATTACCCGCCTAAACTACAATATCATACATTCGACACTTCCAACTCGTTTGGAGCTAGGAAGACCTATTTTCCAGAATAAAAGCACGATACATCGAAAATAAATGGAAAATATCCAGATAAAAAAGATGAATTATTGCAAAAGGAAAGGCATGTAACCTGCAATAGTATTATCTCAAATGTTAATTAGAGGGATTTTCTGTCCAAAGTTAATTAGCTAGCCAACTAATTAATACATGAATAATTAGACGTTAGTGATCTTGCCTTGATGCCGACTGCATCAACTACCGCCAATGAACAATTTTGACTAGGACAGAAGGGCAAGTTACATGCTTAGGAGTTTACCAGCTCAAGCACAAGGATCATACCTTCAATCTAGACTTGTCTTGGATACGTGCGACATGAATTTATGGCCATAAGCTTATTTCCTGCGCTTAAGGTCTGAATCAATCATTATTCCCCACAAGAGCCACAAATGGAGTATTTGCATCAGTTGGGATTTGGTTATCTCTATTTTGGTACTTCCCGTGAGGGATAACCACTTGGATCAGAAGACACTCAGATGAGATGCACTCAGTCTAAATCACCCGAGAAATTTATCACTCGGGAGGAGATTAATAGGCGTGCTATACACGTCATATTTTAAGGGTATCGGTAGGCATATTTCGGGCTTAATCCCAATATGTTTGCAGTCCATATTCTAGGTGTGGCATGTCGCGTGTCTCTAGGGAATTTAGCATATTTGTTTTTGGTAATATGCGTGTGTTCAAGTGCCCAATACCTTAAAATCCTCTTATACAATTGTTACACAACTTTTTAGGAGTTGGTACAATGTAATTTAAAAGTTGGCAAGTAGTGAAGCTTTATATATAGCTGCTATGTTAACTTTTTTATAAGTTAAGGACACTGTTTGGGTTTCATAAAGCAATTGATTTTATTTATATCATTGCTTTTCACCACATATGTGTGCATTTTTTTATACAACCAATATCATAGCTTAGGTTGATTATATATTGGTCATCTACATGCGGTTGGTTAATCTATTTATGAGTGTTATTTTACTCGGATTTTATACCAAGAATGCCATATATTTTTTAGGTATGGTAAAACTGTGTGTCTAATAGGGACTTGAACATATTTGTTTTGGTAATATGCGCACAATATGAATCCAGTACCTTATATTCGTTATGCAAAAGGCTTTGTTGTCAAAGTTATTTGCTATGTGATTTTTTAAAGATGCGAATTGGCTTTAGTTTGTGCACACTATATGTATATCACTCGGATTATATTATTCGAGGATTCACGCCGTATATGCTAAGTGTTGATTAAGTTGCTTAGTCGGCTGTAATAATACAAACCATTTGGATGGTTAATTTATTTATTTCTTGACTATATGCTTAGTTTGTTCAACTATACACATAGTTGCATCGACTAGATGCACCTAGGTATATTTTTTATTATTTTTTAAAAAATTTCAGACCTTCGCAACCTGTGATTTGGTAAAAGCACTCGGGGAACCATGATGAAGATAATTGAAGCACTCGACTTTTGGTGATTTAGCTCAGGAAAAGATTATCTTTTCAACTGTGAAGGTCTCGGAGGCTACTATGGAGAATATGGGTACTGGGTACCCACTCAGACTCCATATTTAACAAGAGATAGGAGGTGGACCGGATCCATGTATTATATAATAGTGTAGGACTTGATTGTTACATTGCCTTGTATTCTAAGGCAGGATATAGAGTCATGGTTGAACACTATCATGTAATAGATTAGGAAACTGATATCGTATATGGCTAGATTTTCCTTTTTTAACCCTACCCTCAACCTATATAAGGTGGCAAGGAGTACTCCAAGGGCATGAAAACTATCAGATCGTTAGATCAATATACACCCAGCAAATACAATACCTAAACATGAGTAGGATATTACATCTCATCGAGAAGGTCTGAACTTATCTAAACCCTTATCTTCTACATCCATCCACTTTTAAATCTTGTGTGCTACCTTTTTTATTATTGTCCATTTTCAGAATTGACGAGTAAAAAGAACATTAATCATTCGACGAGTAGAAAGAACACTACTCACCCACCAATTCACCCAATCTTTCGTTCCATCCGTTTCTTTGCAAGTGACAGCTCATCCACACATATGGAGCAGTGATCACAGCCAAGCCGCTGCCACTTGTCACGAACAGGCGCCGTGCCACCTCGGCGCATGCCTCTATGCGACTAGCTACTCCACCTGGTCAACACCTCGTAGCGTCCTATTTAACGTATCCACACGCATCACAAGACCACCACCAAGCGAGCCCAGCAACAGTTTCACACTAGCTGCTAGTGCTACCAGCCTACCACCCATCGCGAGCTAGCTAGCCACAAGCGGCAACCCTAGCTTTCTCCCGCAGCCAATGGAGGCCGGCTACCACCCGTGCGCGGCGAACGGCGCTGCTGCCGACGGGAACGGTGGCGCGCAGCAGGCGGCGGCGGCGGCGGCGGCGGCCGCACCGGCGATACGGGAGCAGGACCGGCTGATGCCGATCGCGAACGTGATCCGCATCATGCGCCGCGTGCTCCCGGCGCACGCCAAGATCTCGGACGACGCCAAGGAGACGATCCAGGAGTGCGTGTCGGAGTACATCAGCTTCATCACCGGCGAGGCCAACGAGCGTTGCCAGCGCGAGCAGCGCAAGACCATCACCGCCGAGGACGTGCTCTGGGCCATGAGCCGCCTCGGCTTCGACGACTACGTCGAGCCCCTCAGCATCTACCTCCACCGCTACCGCGAGTTCGAGGGGGAATCCCGCGGCGTCGGCGTCGGCGTCAGCGCCGCGCGCGGCGACCACCACCACCACCACCACCATGGTCACGTCGGTGGGATGCTCAAGTCCCGTGCGCAGGGCTCCATGGTGACGCACCACGACATGCAGATGCACGCCGCGATGTACGGTGGCGTGGTGCCGCCGCCGCCGCATCCTCCTCCGCACCACCACGCGTTCCAGCTCATGCCGCCGCCCCACGGCCAGTACGCGCCGTACGATATGTACGGCGGCGATCACGGGATGGCAGCGTACTACGGCGGGATGTACGCGCCCGGCAGCGGCGGAAACGGCGACGGGAGTGGCAGCAGTGGCAGCGGTGGCGCCGGCACGCCGCAGACCGTCAACTTCGAGCACCAGCATCCGTTCGGATACAAGTAGTAGCATCAGCACAATGGCGATCGATCTGCACCCCTGCATGCACGTATCGCATGCAGAGCTAGTGCAACTGGCTAACTCGAACCAGTTAAAAACTTAAGACTTAGTCGTGCGTGGTTTAATTAATTTGCTACGTTCAGGTAGTGATCGATGATATTTTAATTTCCTGCTATCAGTTTAATTCACCGTTCGTGTACTCGATCCCACTAGTACTAGTACTCCTAGCTAGTTACCCTTGTTCTAATCTTAGCTACGCAATTGTGTCGATTGTACGTTTATCTGCAAGTGAAATTTGTCTTATAGCACTATCACTAGTTTTCACTGCTCAAAATAAAGTTATCAAAACAAAGTTACACTTGCACTGCATGCCAACCGAACGGAGAGACATACGGCGCCATATACGGGTGGAGTACTGGAGCGTCGCGTGATTTACCTTCCCCGGCCGGGCGGACGCACGCGTGTGTCCGGTCAATGACTCACGGTCTCTCGCCTGATCGACGGTACATCGCGCCGCGTCGTACTACGTTCCGAGCCCATCACCGGGCACCGGCGACACGCACGCACGGCGCGTAGTGGCGGCTCCGGGAAATTTCCGTTGGGTGTGCCTACTTCACGTTCTAAAATTTCTAGCATACTTAATAGCAGCACCGTAGCCCACGGGACATGAGATGAGCACTACAGCAGCACATGCACGATGTATTCACGATAAACCTATAGTTGGGCGTGGTGGAAAATGGAATACGTCATTAGTGAGTTGAGTATTCGGGATAAGTGAGGTACGCTGAGCTAAAATTCAGGGTGGTCACCTGAACACCCACTTGGAGCCGCCCCTGTATATATCGTAGGGGGCAACGCGCGCGCGCGTAACTGGGCACACGACCGTGGCGCGTCGCACAAACTTGCTTTGCGGCTTTGCTGCGACTCTGAGAGGGTACGTAGGTCGTGTGGCTAGCTGCATGCGCCTGCCGCTACGTACGTCGTCTCGCTGCCGGCACACCGCACACAGACGTATACGCGTCGCGAAGGGTTGCCCGGTTCTTCCGCCGCGGCCCGCGGGCGTTAATATATGCTGCGCGTTTCAGCCGCTGCAGCCGCGTGGATCAGTATCAGTGCTTCGTTTCGTTTCCCCTGCATCGATGGCCAGTGCATGCCAATCTCGGCTGCCCGCTTTGGGAACCGCAGGCCGCAGCATCACCTAGTTTTGTGGGCTCTCTCTCCAGCAAGCGCAGCTAGTAGCTCCTTCCCCATGTATGCATGCATTGCTACGGGGGCCCTGTCGATCGATCGATCGATGCATCCTCTTCTGTCTATCTCTCTCCCCTACTGTACGCACGACCGGGTGAGGTCAGGTCAGATCCTTTTTATTTCTCCTTTCTTTCTTGTGGCTGCTGCACTGCACCCGCACCGGTGCTGCGTGATGCCATCGTGCGTGACGAAACATCTGCGTCCCCCTGTGCGGCGCTGTAGCCATGCATGCAGGTGTGCAGCGCCCTGCATTTGCCATGCGGGAGAGCAGTGTACTGCCCTCCCCATTTTACCACTGACTGTTACTGCTGCTTCCAGGGGCGCGGTGCTGCTAGTGGTACGTCCGATTCCTGGCTCCAACGTGCGCACGCATGCTTAGAACGAATTTTAGCTGTGCACTGAGCGCTTTCAGGCCCGTCAAGTGTACCATCCGTATCCTTGTGGTTGTACCCTCTTCTAGGCTCTAGTGATGACATGCTTGACAACTTTCCCAGTGAACACTGAATTGCAGAATACTGATACCAGGCAGGTTCCTAAACTCAAAAACAACACAATGCTTCTTTACTCGAGGGATGTGATGTGTGTTTCTGAATTTACGGGTGAGAAGAAAGCACTCTGTTCACATTTGGTGTTTTAATCCCTTGGGCAAACACCACTCCGCAACGGGTTCAGGGCTACCTTGTTATAGTCATCAATGCCAAGAGTAGGTTGTCAAACACGACAGAGATACACGAAAAGAGAGCGCTCCAAACAATGTACGCCCGAGTTAAACAAAAGCAGTTTCTACAGAACAGCATGATCATACGCCTGCAATCGAAGTTTTCTTCAGTCATCGACACCATTGCTTTCTTTACTCTGCTCAGCCTGGGGGAGAGCGCCTCCGGTGGGTGTCATCGTCTCTGCTGCTGCACCGGGAGAGTGATCGTCAGCTGGCCTGGTCGAGGCATCCTCTACCTCACCATTTTCATGTCTAATACACTGCTTTTTCTTAGCCACATCGGTGTCTTCCTCTTGTAGTTCTTCATCAACAACGTTGTCATCATCTACTTCCTCATCAAAAACCTTGGCAAGGTCAGCTTGATTCTCAGCCCCTTCAGCGGCATCATCATCGTTCATGCTTACGTCGACCCCATCATTTCCAGCTTCAGCTTCTCCTCTTTTCCTCTGTGGGATCACATGAAAGAACGACGTCTTCCAGTCCCTTGTTTCCACAAACTTTAGCATTATCTCGAAGACTTGGTTAACTGTCAGAACCTGCATATATTACATATAAGGAGAATCAGCAATCTTCAAGTCTTTAGCACAAATTCTCCAAAGTCCAGATTCTGGGCCATTTTTATGAACTAGGGTCGTTCTAAATAACCCTCTATTTAGACTGATCCATGATATACGATTGCCATAATATTTATAATAAGAACCAATCAAAACACACAATACTCTTACTACTGCACTAACACGTTTCAAGCCTTTGGAGAAGATCTTATAAAAACCACATTCTTTTTCTAAAGGATCATTTGACATGCTGAGAAATAATATAATATCAATAATCTGAAAGAAGATATCACAACATGTAGGCATATTGGATTATTTTGAGCCCTTATTGGAAGTGTGGATGAAACACAAAACACCATTTGATCGGAAGAAATTAGGCAAGCTAACATTCTGTACTGGGAAAAACATATCCATATGATCACCTGAGAACTTGACATCTTTAAATAATTTCCAATAGGGAGCTTGGCACATTGAATCCCCTGATCAACCGCCTTTTTCAGTGTAATACCTTTCCATCTGTTCCGATCCACTAGGCCACCGATGATGTATATTTTTGACATGTCTAGATCATCAAGCACACTCTCAGCATCCGCTGTAAGGTACACGAGGTTTTCTTTACGATCTTCAAATGCTTCTAGATAAGGCTTGGCCTCTTTTTCAATCATCCACTTATCATACCCAGGAATCCTTTGAAGATGGGTTGCCATTTCTCCATTGCAACCTGTCAACCATAGATGAGCCGGGTTCGCAGACCTCCCATTAACTGCATAACAGTACATGATCTGTAACTTGCATTAGTACAAGGGTAACAATTTTGCTCAAACTAGACATTCATGAAGGTAGAAGGCATCTTGGTACATGAAGACAATTTGATATTAATTTTTGTCAATATCAGAACATACTTCAGATAGAATGAGACGATCAATGGCTATATTGATATACATGGAAAAATCATACATGCAAGATTCAAGCCATACAATTAATATTCCACAATATAAGTGGCAACTAGTTTCTCTTACAGGCCTACACTTTACATCCAGTTGACCCACATGAAACTACTTACAAATTATGGACAGGTAATAAAAGCATCACGATTTTTTGGAAAAAGGAGTCAGTATATTTTTGGCACCTTTAACTAGCCCATGCCAATGATCTGTCAAACACATGCCACCAAAAAAATCAAGCTAACCATCTCACTACAAATATGTGATCTGCCATATACATTTCACAAGTATATCAAAATACACATATGATTCGCATATAGCAATATTTCAGGCTGAAGTTTAGTTTCAGTCCAAAATGAACTGAAGCGAGAAGGGCAAAGCAAATCCACCTGCTGCGTGAGGCTGTGAATCTCGTTGGGCCGCATGAGATCTCCGAACTCGAGGTCCAGCACCACCTTCTGCCCGGCTCCCTCGGCCGCGCGGCGGAGCCGCTCGGCGCGTGCGCCGCGCTCCTCCGCGCGCCGCCCCACCCGCTCGCGCCGCGTCTGCCGCCGCGCCTCCACCATCTCGACGCGGGCCTCGTCCGAGGGCGCCGCGGCCAGCGCCTCCTCCCACTCGCGCCTTCGCCTCTCTATGTCGGCGCGCCGTCGCTCCTTCTCCGCCGCCTTCCGTGCCGCCTTCTGCGCCGCCTGCCGCTCCTGCTTCAGCAGCTTCTTCCTCGCGCTTTTGGACATCGCCGGAGGCTGCCCTTCATTCGCGGCACCGGCCGCGGCCACGGCCGTGGCTTGCTCGCTCTCTGCGTCGTCAGACATCTCAACTCGCCGCCGCCGCCGCCGCCGCCGCAGTGGCTCGGTTTGGAGAGGGGTTTTTGGTTTCTCAGCACCACGTGACAGAATTACCGAAATAACCTCAAACGTATTGCTAAAATACGCCTCCTAGAGAAGTTAGCGCACTTCAAAATTCCGCCTCTGTCCAGGATGCAAACCCGCGAATCTTATATGCTACAGCCCAAATAGCCGTTTAGATGAGGCCCATCTTAGAGCCCATCCGTGTGCTGTTGCTTCGAGCCATTGACCGCTTGACCCGTTCCGTAGCCTCAGAGCGGTTAAACTCCCCAACGAGTAGAATACAAAACCGATCTGCATGCGCGGCATCCCTTACCAAGTCAATCGCCAATCGTGGCCGTCCATACGGAATCCAGTAAGAGATCAACGGCTCTGGGTGAAGCAACGTCTCTTCTCCAAACCAACCGGCAACCGCCCGGCGCCGCTATCCCGCACGTACACAGCCCACTACCACCACTTCCGCCGGCGCCACTAGCTTCGTGAAACCTCTATATAAACTCCCCCGGCCAGAGACACCGCCACGGCAACACGGCTCACACTCGCACCAACACAAAACCCTAGACTTGCAGAGAGAGGCTACATTCTTCGACAATGGCTAGCCTTGCCGTCTTCGCCGCTGCAGCCTTCGTTTTCCTCGCCGCATCGATGTCGTCGACGTCGGCAGCTGTGTACACCGTCGGCGATGCGAGGGGGTGGGCAGTGCCGCCCAGAGGCTCAGAGTCGTACAACCATTGGGGTCTAAAGAATCGCTTCCGCGTAGGCGACGTCGTGGGTAAGTAGTATATAGTGTACAAGAGCATCGGCGATCGATGTGAGATCTTCTATTACAACAGTTGATAGTATATAGCTAGGGGCCAATTTATGCGTTTGCATGTTGTGCAGAGTTCAAGTACGTGAACGACTCGGTGCTGGTGGTGAACCACGACGGGTACAGGAACTGCAGCTCGCTGAGCCCGGTGGTTCGGTTCACGGACGGCGACACCAAGTACCTGCTCGACCGCCCGGGGCTCATCTACTTCATCAGCGGCGTGCCGGAGCGCTGCGAGCGGGGCCTGCGGATGAGGCTGCGCGTTAGGTCCGCCGGTCCGGGGCCGGCGCCGGCACCCGGGCCAACAAGGGCGGCGCTGCCGCTGCGGCCTCCAGCCATCGGCGCGCCCAGACCGGCCGCCGTCATTGCCGCGGTCACTCCGTCATCGCCGTCCGCATCGCGCCCAAGCACCAGCACCAGCACCAGCCCCAGCCCTAGCCCCAGCCCCAGCCCTGGGCCGGCCCAGGCGAGCGGTGCATCTGGCCTCGCGCTCACGGGCTTCTCCATGGCAGCAGCGCTTCTCGTCGTGTGTGTCGTCTCAGTGTTCATCTTGGTTTGAGGTTAAGAGAGGTTTAGCTCTCTCTCTCTCTCGATCGGTAGTATCGTCGGTTTTGATAGGAATTAATGCTAGAATTCTAAGATCCATGAAGAAGAAGAACGTGTCATGTCATCTCGCGGTAGATGACAGGATCGAGTCCATTTGTTAATTAGGGTGTTTCAATGTTTTGTCTAGGGTACTTAGACCCTGATGTACGTAAACCCATTCAATTCCCTCAATAAAATCGTCACCGGTTTCATTAGTGAAGGTCGACCAGACATATCCCATACTTCTCGCTCCCACCGGCCGCCTGATGGAAATAGATTGACTACCGGAGATATTCGTGTTACTTCGTCTGCACTTGTTTGTACACGAATGGGTGAGTTATACCGAGTACTCAGTAAATTATGGACTTGCCAATGTTCTCGATTCACTCTAGAGTGATTATCTGATTTGCCATGGAAGTTCAACGGCTCAGTCGATCTCACTTTGAACAGGCCAAAGCAAAGTTCAGTTCCGCGCGCGCGATTCAACCGGCGAAAAACGGGAGCTCTAGCACCAACCACGTCCACGTTCTGCGTACGCCGCGCACGCCCGGTTCCACCGCTCGCGCCGCGCGCTCGGCTCCGTCTCGTCCAGATCCCCCGTGACCCACGTACGCTGCATGGCCGCGGGCCTGCGCTGCCACGCCCGCGCCCATGCGGCCATGCCCACGCCTGCGGCCGCCGGGCGGCCGGGCCACCGGTTAGTTGTCCGCCTCTAGTTTCCAGGTCGTCCAGACTGCGAACCGTAGGCCTCAACCTGTGAAATCAACCGAAAAAAACTCAAAAGAGGCGAAGTAATCGTTTGAAAATGGAACAATTTTAGGCAGCGTCGCATGCAAAGCATGCTAAGAACAGGGCATAAGTAGGCGCCTCCATGCAGCGCCTCATGCAAAGCATTCCGATTCCTCTGCTCCTCTTCCTGTCCCCCCCTCTCGTCTCTCCCCTGGCCGGGGAAGAAATTTTGCCCCCAAAATAATTTCTGCACGGACGATCAAAGAAAGGGCAAAATTTTTCTGCGCCTCCGGTTGAAGGAAACCGTGATCCATGTCGGTGAGTGCTCGTCCTCTGCAGGTTTGTTAGAGGCGTTGCATCTAAGTACGAGCAGTTTGATTTGGATTCTCGGTTCTTACTTTCTTGACCATGCATTGATTGATCGATTGGTGCTGCCATTTTGGTATATCTTGCATTATATCGTTTAAATCAATTGAGTATCTGGTGGCAATTGGATGAGTGACGAGGAACTTGTTGCAAATTGGATCGATAGGAGCAACCTAGCGAGTAAATGTAGGGACGATGGGTAATCCCTTTTATGGTTGATTACAAGAATGAAACTAAATCAATAGAAAGGCAGATTGGGATTGTTCCCTCTGTTCTCTAATCGGGACGAAACAGGGCAAACGGTACACCAATATGCCCTCACGCTATTGTGACCCTTAATTTGTATTGTCTTCATTTTGCAAACTTGACCATTTCAATTGCATTCTAAATAGCATAATCATACTGATCTTGTCATATACATGGGTTGGTTATTTTTTTCCTAATCAAGGACGAGACTGGTCGCACCATTCCAAAGTTCGGCGCATGGGACGTCAACAACCCGGCCTCTGCCGACGGTTTCACGGTGATTTTCAGCAAAGCCAGGGATGAGAAGAAGGGCCCCGTTAACGTGGACGCCAGCACCAGGTCAAACTCTGACAGCAAAGACTCCAATAACAACAAGACAACAGAGAAGATCAACCCCTACCACCGCAGGACAAACTCCGCATCAGTATATATACTTCCTTTCTTCCATTTCCTGCCTTAGCATCACATTATTCATCCCAATGAAAATGAAAAAAAAAGAAGAAGATCATCAGATCTTTCGTTTGTTACATGTAAGTTACTATTGTTTGTTGATCTTTTTTTGCAGAAGAAGTGGTTTTGCTGTGTGTCGCCCAGCCCCACGCAACCTTGAGGAAGCAAAGGAATACTAAATATAACATGATGCTGCTACTGCCGCCTTGTTAATGCATATAGTAATGATTATACACACCCAGTTGAAAATGACCTGGTGTTATTCTGTGATGGTTGCTCTGTTGTTAGGAGGCGGCTGGTCTTGAGCTCCTCAAGCATGTCTGTCAGTGACAACAGCGCCATGTATGATTTGTTTTCCGCCGGGCCAACCATGTACGAGTGTATGACTGTTACATGAGAAATTTATGGGTGTATGATTAAAAACGTCTTGATTTTGTTTGTACTCGTTGACGTTTGATTGTAATTATCCATTCGCTCTCGTCTCTTTCTTATGGTTCTGCAGTGTGATCCTTCCTCAACTTCATCAGCAAATTATCAACTAATTCTGAAACTGTAATACCCAATTCTGACTTCTGATCCTGTTGTAACTTCAGTAAGGTTATATATTGGTACCCACATTTGTTGGAACCTGCATGGGAAAATAAGTGCTGCAAACCTGAAAACTACCGTAGAATACACAAATAGACATCTAAGATTTATCCACACCACTCCGACAATAAAAAAAATTACTTATGGTGAATTAGTCAGGTGATGTGAATAAATCTTAGATTTCTATTTGTGTATCCTAGGTAGTTTTCAGGTTTTCATTATATATGGAGTTTGTACCAGTACATATTTTCCCGGCCAGCACAGTTTTCAGAATGTAACCGCACAAGAGGAACATCTATGTGCCACCCCTCCACAGCATTGAAGCTCTTTTGAGTTTAATTTCTTCCTGAAATATAGCATCGTACATACTGTATGTAATATCATTTACATATTGAGAGTATACAGAGTGGCAACACAAAGCACATGGAAACTTGAGCGACAGAAGCTGGCAAGCTGCCCTTGTCCCTGCGGAGGAAGAGCGCCTCATAAACCGGGGAATTGATGGCTACTATCAGTACACATAGAACAGCCTGGAGAAACAAAGTTTCCAAACCCCCTGGGCCTTCTTGTAACAAAACTCTACTGATTCCTAGCACCATACATGCCAGGTTGAGAAGCGCAACTGTTGTAAGGATTACAAACATCGCCGAGAAGGATCCGAATTCCATCATCCCCTTCTTGTACCTCTCCATGGCCTGCAGGTCAGTGACCTTCACCGTCAGGTTGAATCCTGACTCGGAGATGCCCAATAATCTGCGGATTGTGTCGATGGTTGCCAGGAGGTATGAGGTGATCCTTCTAATGAGCCACATCCTCTGTGCATTCCACCATTCCACTGCACTGTCACCACATTCCAGTGACTCTGCTAAGCTGCAGGAGTATGCAGCCACCATGACATACGCGAAAGGTATGAACCAGGGACTAGTTCTCTGAGTTAATTGCAGATATAAATCTTGTGTTAAACTTTAAACCGAGTGCATACAAATGTCCGAATAAGCGTTTAAGCATATGGATACTTACCTCGGGGAAGAGGGAGATGCCATTGAGGAAGCAAAGAGAAGGAATTGTGACGTAGTACAAGGTGGGGAAGCTGTTCAGGGCCCAGAAACCGCATACAGAGTAACCCATTTGAAGACCCAGCTTGATCTTCCCACGACCTAATAAGAAAGGGCTGTACCGTGAGAGGGATATCTGTATGAACCCTTCTGTCCATCTCTTGTACAGAACCAGGATCTGGCCTACTGAGGTGGGTGTCATGCCTAAGAATCCCTTTCTTTCTGGGTTGTAGTACACTGATCTCCACCCCCGGCATTGGATTTGCAATCCTGTAATTACATCCTCCAGTGGGCACCCATACCTAACCCCCTTCTGCAATTCAGCAAACTTGAAGTCAGTAACTGTAATCAGTACTAAATTGCAGATACAAAGAAGAACAAAATTCTGTAGTAATACGTGTTGCACAGCCATAGTGCCATGCTGTAACTATGCCAATGCCCATTTCTGGCTGATGGCTATAGAGGATAAAATGGTTCAGTCTACATGTTGTTCAGGGCATGAAGTAAGAGACTAACAGACCTCAATTCCCCAGAGGGTGTTATGCTCATATGTGCAAGTCACAAGTGACCTGGCCATTCCTTCCAACTCATTAGCATCTTCTGTTCTTCCTACAACCCTAGTCCAATCTTCCTCATATTCTTGACTATAAATTCGTCCACATAGGGCCTCTCTCCGATGGAAGCATCCAGTGCCATAGTAACACATTCCACCCCAACCATCCAAGCAAGGATGATCCAACTGGCGATCAACGGAATGAAATCACAGACAAAGTTAGGTCCAATTGTGCTTGGAACGTACGTATGTCCACTGAAATTTCAGGAGATGCTATGCTATCTTACTACTGACCTCGTTGACAACATTGATCGGGTGGCCATAGATGTCATTGTGCACCACATTTTCGAAGTTCTGAGGATACTGCACAAAACCAATATCTTGGCCTTGCTCTTCATCTAGGAAAAAACACAACGCGTCTCTGATGGACTGTGAATTGTTGGAGTACATATCACAATCCACATTCATAATGATTGGACTGTTGCTCATCACTGATGATACCCTTATCTGCAACATTGACCTTAATTTAAGGATTCTAGAAACATAATAAGGTTGACTATAATTTGTTGCTGTAGAAAATCATGGATTACACAAAAGAGTGGCCAAAGACGCACCAAAGCATTCAACGATCCAGCTTTGAAGTGATGATGTTCCTGAGGTCTCTTCTCTCGTGTCATATATACAAGTGTTGGCAATGCATTTCCATCAATATCAACTGCCTTTTGTTTGTTTCCATCAATTAAAATCTAGCCATGGAGAACACTTTGATCAGCAAAAACCACAAATATGTTGCAGGCAAAGAAAAAAAATTATTCCCTGTTGCAGTTTCTTGTGCATGTACTTTCTTATATGTTAGCAATCACGATTACAGACAACACACCAGCTTTGCTTTAGAACTTTCTAGTCATCCCATTGTTTTGAATTTTGAATTCAGTTAATTGTTCTTCATCTGTTAGTTAATATGGTCTCACCACCATAACTTTTACCTGAACTACAGGAGGGTGATCACTAGAAGTGATCTTCTCATTCCACTGTGAGAAGCCTCTGGAATTGCATCGTGGAACCTCAGGGATCCTACCTGAATTTACTACTGAATTCACACGATCTGTCATGTCTTTGTACAGTTCCTGAAACACAGAAAAGAGAAGGTAAATGTAATAAGAAGACATGTAAACCACTAATAGTGCACCAAATGGAAGGCCACCAATAGTGCACAACAGCAATTTAGTTGAGACAAACCACATTCATCAGAATAGTTTCAACTCTACCTTCATGGTAAACCACTCTTTAGGTCCACACACATCAGGAGGGGAAGATACTTTGGCAAAGTAGGCAGCCGGTGACCTGGGTTCCACCTTGTATTTCTTGCAAAATGGAATCCAATGCTTTGCAAACTCGGATGCCTCACATAGAGCGTAGAACGTTAACACTGATCCAGCATCATCCGATAAATAGATGTTCAGCTTATCCGGCAGGTAGTCATAAGCCATGACAGACAGAACAGTGGAGATGACAAGCATCAGTGGCTCTGCTGTCGGGTCTGCTGTACAAACGAATATGTCCACACTGGGAAGCTCGTCTTCATTGTAGCTGTTTGTAATCAAAATTTTAGCATCATAGATGTCTTTCAACAACAATTCTAACATCACAGTTGCAAACTACTTTTGTTCATGTAACAGTACCATACTATCTAAAGTTCTAAACGATGAAACAAGCCTTTGAATGTGCAGCATTACAAATTTACAATATGTCTTTGGGGGCATTGAGAACAGGAAAAGAAACATCAAAGATCACACACAACGTCTTGACCACAAATGAACCAAATCAGAGCAATTTTTTTTGAACGACTTGCACTAGACAGTGCGAAGTTCTATTGATAGAGTAGGAAAAAATTACAAGATTACACCCCTAAGAGATTGTAACCAGGAAAAAGAAAAAGGTATACCACCACCCACACACCGACAGCGTCAACACACAGCCCCAGGGGAAGGGTAGCACCAGACCGGCAGCCGCAAAGCGTGACCGACCGCCGCTAAGCCAACAGCAGAACACAGCTGAGATTACCCAAAACCTGACCCTTACAACTGACGCAAAGCCACACTCTATCCAAATCTTTGGGATTGAGAGAGAGGGTGAGAGAGAAGAATGGAACCGCTCTCCCCCTAGGCCCTCTGACATGGATAACTTGCAGAAGTTAGAACGCCGACATAAGAGGAAATGAATCTAGAGCGAGCTTGCACCAAATGCTTAGGAGGTTTTGGCAAGGGGTTGCCTAGACGATGTCTTCAAGGAGAGAAGCAATGGATACACCACCACCACCGTCCGTCAAGGCCTCAAGAGGGCCTTTGGAAGCACAGGCTAAAGAAGTAAAAGACGAGAGCTGAGCTTCCCCAAACGAGGCTATCATCAATACTAAATATCTTTTTCGAGCAAAGAATAATCAGTACATATCCAATGAAAAAGCAAACCAAGATTAACCTTGATAGCAGTTGCTAGCACTATCCAGAGCCGGCAGGTACCTTTGAGCGAGGCGGTCTTTGAAGGTGCGGCGGTAGACGGGGCTCCACCGCACGGACAGCGTCAGGACCCAGTAGAAGCCGAACCAGAGCTCGGCCGCGAGCATCCCGAGCCACGCCCACCGCCGCACGCCGCCGCCAGCTGCCGGGAGGTGGGTGGCCCTGTACAGCCATATTAGAAGAACTCCCGCGAATACCGTGGCCGCGAACAGCCGGTACGCCGCCATCGCCATCCGCCTCGGTTTCTCCGTCGCGAACAGCGGGAGCCCGCGGTCGCGGCCGCCGGAGACGCCGCTCCCGGCCATGCCTTCTCCCCTGCTTCCTCCTATCAGCGAAATATGGAGCAGATGTCCTGGGACTTCAGAGTTCACTTTAGACTTCAGAGGAGATTGAGTAGGTGAGTGCTGAGTGCTGACTACTGAGCAGTGAGTAGCCTAGAAGATGGTCAACACAAGCAAGGCTTGCAGCCGCTGCAAAGTTTGACGTTCTAGTAGAACAGAGTTACTGTTCATCAGGAGAGTATCAGAATATGATGAAATGGACATTGCAGGGCATTGAAGACATTTGAAGTTGTGGTGAAAACAGATTGCGCTATAGATATCAAGGGGAAATTCAAATCCCTGAAACAAAATTTACACAAAATGACTCCGATGGTAAATTGTTGCATGGACATGAGGCAGGGTGCTATGGTATAATAAAACCAAGATATGGACTGTTCAATCGCAATTTACAACTAGTATCTTCTATTGAGCTGTGGCCACTTCTAGCATCAGTTGCTTGTCGGCTGAGATGAGATTGTAATCTGATTCTTCACTTTCTTTTCTTTGCAACAGTCTGAGCTTCATCAGCAACAAAGACAGAACTTGAAACGAAGAAGCTGCAGAATACAGTGCTCAGTCAGTAATATGGTACCCAACAGATGAAAGTGGTTTAAAATGAGATCTATTGAGAATTACCAAGTTACCAGAGAAATCAAACATTGTCCTCGAAATCTTATGGTAAAATTGAAAAACAAATCCATCCTTTTATTTGAAGAGATTTCTGAGCCCATTGAACAATGACAAAGCTCTAAGTTCACCACCTCTCATGTCCCTCAGTCTCCTACGCAATATCTGTACACACAGGATTGTAAGAAGTTCCGACTTCAGAATAACCAAATGATGAACACAGAGAAGTAACAACATAGTATGCACTAATGACTTACATATTGTGTACGATACAGGATTCTCCGTTCACTAATGCAAAGATCTTTTGCTAGTTGTTTTAGCAATAACGTCCGGTTGGCTTGCTTTGAATTGGTTGACAGTTGCGCAGACCCACTGCCACCCTAAAATATTGTTGATTGGCGTAGATTGGTATGTTAGCCCTCACAGAAGCACTCATAGGATCATCAGAGAATCAGTTTGCTTAGTGTACTGTTTAAATATCAAGATAAATTAACTAGAAGTTCTGCAAGATCTTCCATGGAAAGGATCTCACCTCTAGGAACTTTGTATATTTTGCTATATTAGACTCACAACAGTCCAAGATAAACTGAAGAGCTTCTTCCTCCAGTTCAGGATAATTAAGTCCAGGCTTGGACGGACTTTTATTTGATGCAGCGACAGCCATCTGAAAGGATAAGCTTTGGGAGATCACTCTTATAGAATAAGTGTAAACTCAAATTATCTTCAACAAACCCCTTGTTTTACCTCTGTCAACAAAATACCAAAATATTGGTGCAAAATAGAAATGACAAACCTCTTCAAAACGTTGGCTCATCTCGGGAGGGCTGACCACAAGAAAGGCATAAGCCATCAACTCAACGGGCCATCCTGTGACCCGTAAAGGGAAACTTTCAAACCTGTAAGTAATGAATTAGTGATCAGATCCACTTTTATTAATAGCAAAAGTATGATTCGATAATGACAGAGATGTGCACTGTAAGATAATCACAGGGGAGTTGAAACAACACTGCATATTCTAAGATTTATAAAATTCTACTCATTTTTTTCTTCTGCAGACCACACCGGTTACAGAACTAAATGCTGTTTTCAGACTTCGTTCTTGACAGCATGTTCAAACGGCGATAAGAGAGCAAACACGCCACAAAATACTCCAGCCTAAAGTCTAATGAATGTTCATTTTAGCAAGATGATATAAAGGCACAATGATGAGGCAGTTAAGAGAATATTTTTCTTCACTCGCTATGAGTTGTTAGCACATAAGGATATGATCACTTACTCTGACAAACCATTTCTTTTTAGTGCTTGTAGCTTCTCTTTGTAGCACTTATCAGACTTCGTAAGAGACACCAGCAACTCAACTGAATCATTTGGGTTTGTTCCCTCTTTTGGAACAAAACCATATGAAAGCAATAGCTCACCACTGGATTTCTTGCCATAGGATATAAACACCTGAAGAGGATATTTTAGAAACGAATAAGTTTAATAGTTAGCTGCATGAAATAACTACACCTGAACATAACCCACAGAAAAATCTCATTAACTCCATTTCATGAATCACACTTAAGTACAGTATGCTATGTTTGCACAAAACAAAATTTATAAAATGGATGAACTCCAGATGTTTTGGGAACACATCCTAAAACTAGTGTCAAGATTCAAGATGATTTGCTTACTACTCCCTCTGGTCACAAATAAGTAACGTTCTGGAATGCGTCCAGTCAACATGTTCTCTTTAAATATTTCTCTTTAATCATCATCATCAACTAGCTGGGTGACACCCGCAATTGCACGGCTAGCACCCATATAAAATTATTTATTTTTTACAGATGATTTTACTAAAAATTTGTTAAATATCTATCTCGTTGTCTTAGGATTTTGAAAGACCGAACTTTATCATCTGCGTTTTTCTAATTTTATAGTTTTTAAAAGTTGCCTTGGTCGCTACCCATTACTCATTTGTCAGGCCTTTATTTGCTTGTCGATCTATCACTATTTCTATTCATCTTCCATGAAACCTTTAAAAATTAGACCTTTTAGTTTTTAGAGTTCATTGTTTTGTTGAGTTTTGTTTTTATAAATTTTTAAAGTTCTGTCAAACACTGTAACTGTACTCCTCTATGGCCCCTCCGCTGCCTCCTCTCTTTATTATCATTGTGATTTTAAAAATCGAACATAAATATCGTTTGGGTTTATTTTTTACTTTTTAGAAGTCCCGCTAAACCGTCAGTGGCTTTGCCACTGTACTCCTTTACACGCGACCCGCCCACTACCTCCCCTCTTTATTATCATTGAGATTTTAAAAATTGAACATGATTATCATTAGGGTTTATTTTTTTTACTTTCTAGAATCCCACCAACTACCGCGACCGTGCTGCTTAATGGCTTGTTCGTTGTCCCTCCTCTTAATCGTCATTGGGATTCTATTTAGGATTTTGTTTATATGTTTATAGTTTTTACATGTCCCATCAACTGCTACCACTTTACTACTTTACAGGTCTATTGTTTTTCCCCTCTTTATTGTCATTTGATATCGTTGTGTTCTAGATGAACTATTCTTTTCGAAAAATCCATGTTTTTCATTTTAATATTTTTATTTGTAAATTATATTCCTACTTGAACTCTTATAATTATTTTTCTATTTTCGAAAATTATTTTATTTGTTATTCCGAATTTTAATTAATCTCGTCATATGTTCTAGATGGTCTATTCTTTCAATAGTCTTTATTTTTTATTACGAATTTTAGTTATTTATAAATTGTATTTCTAGTTGAACTCTTATTTTTATTTTTCTAATTTCTGAATTCATTTTAATTTTTATTTCGAATTCTAATTAATCTCGTGTTGTGTTATAGATGGATTAGTTATTGTTCCAATATTTCTTTTTTATTATGAATTTTAGTTATTTCAAAATTGTATTCCTACTTGAACTCTTCTTTTTCTTTCCTAATTTCAGTAATTTATTTATTTTTATTATGAATTTTAATTAATCACGTATTGAGTTCTTATATGGACCGCGCTTTCAATATTAGTTATTTATAAATTGTATTTCTAGTTGAACTCTTATTTTTATTTTTCTAATTTCTGAATTTATTTTATTTTTTATTTCGAACTCTAATTAATCTTCTATCGTGTTATAGATGGATTAATTGTTGTTTCAATGTTTCTTTTTTATTCTGAACTTTAGTTATTTTAAAATTGTATTCCTACTTGAACTCTTCTTTTATTTCCTAATTTTAGAAATTTATTTATTTATTATTCCGAATTTTAATTAATCACGTATTGGATTCTTATATGGACTGCTCTTTTAATATTGCTTATTTTTAATTCCAAATTCCAGTTATTTTTAGATTGAATTTCTACTTGGACTCTTCTTTTCTTTTTCTTCAATTAATGTGGGAATTTCTAGACTCCACAGCGAACATGGTGCATTCTGTTCGAGCTGTCTTAATAATATAAAATATTTGTCTTTAAATATTTTGATTCAACTTTTGAAAGTGATATGGTTAGATTCGTCTTCAAAAAATAGTTTCCAAATATTATAACTTTGATATATATTTTATAAGTTTTATACTAGTAATTTTTATAAAATAATTGTATTGGTGACTGTGTCGCTGTCTAGAATGACACTTATTTGTGATTGGTAACTGTAGTAATAGGCAGAGATACCAACCTCTTGGTAGAAAACAAGGATCCTAGTAAGTTGAATGAAACAGTAAATAGATTTTTGCTATCATATTCACAAGGTTAAGTTAAAAATCCTCAATCTTGAAACAACAATATAGCGCTAAAGCGTAAATGAAAAGTGTTACCTGCTCACCTGGTTGATATGAACGATCGGTAGTGAAAACTATTCCGCCTGAGGACTTATCATAATCCAAGAATGTTTCCACCTGAAAATTTATTTTGCAAAAAAACTTACGAAGTAATCACTAACACTATATGAATGCCATGAAGACCTATGAAATGGTACCAGTAATGAAAACTACGGGAGACAGAATGCTTAAGGAATTCTATGCACCATTCACAATGATTCTTTGTTACTAACATACAAAACGAACCTCAGGGCTATGGTTAAGCATATCTGCCCAAGGAACTAGTGCAACCCTTCCATCCATTGATGGCAAACGAACCTGCAAATCATTCAAATGAACATTCTTGTTTAGCAGAATGACATCAATGGCAAGCAAAAGCCTTCAATTTTGTAACAGAACATGTAATTGGAGAATCCAGGGTGGAAGTAAAAAGAAATGTTTTTACTGCATTTCGTAGGTTTATAGTACTTTATCTTACCAGGCGTGAGAAGAGGATGCCGAAGGACCATCTAAATGTCTCTAAGTTGTAAACCTGAAATAGGAAAGTTGTGTTATATTATATAAACCAACCAGGTTACACTAAAAACAAATGATATTTTAGAAGTGTAATATCTCTGGTGTCAGTGAACCAATACATTTCTTAGTACATACTACGTAGACCACTTCCACATCTTTGTTTTAGTACTGAAAGCTAAAGAATGATATACTCCTTAGCCTTGTTATATATTTTGACTTCCTGAGACTAGAAAAGTAGAATTTAGGTCGAAGAGGCCTCTCGTGTAATTAGTCTTAACAAAGAACATAACAATTTTGTGAAACATACCTCCTCAGGGAACAAATCTGAATGCTTAGAAAATATTCTATCACGGAGATCATTGTATCTGCCAAAATCAACAGAGCAAAATTTTACAATTAAGGCTAAATGACCATCAGAACTACAGCTAGAATGAAAAAAACATACGTTCCGACCACATCAGTGATCCTCTGAATGGCGCGTTCCCTGATCGGCGAAGCCACCAAGTATGCATCTAGCTCAGGCCTAGTCCTGCAACAACAAATAAAGACTGTACAAGATTGAGAATGCAATCTCAAAGCCCCACCGAACTTCCGATCAACAATAATCGTCAGGCTATACCAGTACAACAGAGAGTAAGGCTGCCTTGGCAACGCAGATATGTAGCTGCTCCACCTCGACGAACTCTCTAAACTAGCTTCGCTTATAAGGTAGGTAGCAATAAGCGGCCAATCCGGCACAGAATTTCTCTTCATCACATTCCCCACCTCAGGGCAGCCCCATTCCTATACAAGAGCACAGCAAAATCACTAAATTGACAGTAAATACATCACATAAGGCACCTGGGGGCACCTGAAATCCACCATTAAAGCTATTAATGAGTGGGGGTAGTAAGAGGGAGGCTAGGTTTTCTTACGGAATCAGCGGAAATGACGAGGGTAGGAGGCACGAAGAGCAGCTTCTCCCCCTTGCGGATGTTCTTCAGCGCAACGAGGCCTCGCTCACCGACGTCCACCCGCTGTATCCCCAATCTCTGCTCGGGGAGCCCCGAATCGGTGAGCCACCTCTCTAGCGACGCGGCGCTCTCCAGGGACTCGATCTCACATCCCCACGGGACTCCCGCGGCAGCGGCCTCCCGCTGCGCCGGCGCGGACGCCGACGCCGACGCAGCCGAGGCGCGTACGCTGGCTCGGATGAGCACGCATGAGGGTAACGGTGTACGCTGCCGGAGCCGGCGAGGCGCGCGCGTCGGCGGCCGGAACTGCGTGTGGAGCGCGAGCGCCGCGGCGGTAGCCATGGCGGAACCGCGAAAATGGCGGTGCGGTTGTGTGCGGGCGCGGGGGGCTTATCCGCTTGGCTTTTTATGTGACACTTTTTGTGGGCTGGGCTGCAACTATTGGGCCTTTTTGTTTATTGGGCCATGAGGTAGTACTACTACCGGATCATACTGACAGATGTGGCCCACTGTACTGACAGTCTGACACGCGCTCCGAGTTGACATCAATCGCCCTCACTTGTGGGCCCCGCTCTCGCAAAAAAGAAAGCAACAGAATTCAAACGCCAAAAAAAAATCACTGACAAATGGGACCCATACATGGTGTTACACTGTTACTCTTTCCCCTCTCGCAAGAACATCTCGACTTCTCGAGCAATAAAAACCCCGAGAAAAAAAATAATGCTCGCCATTTTCCCCAAGCTCCCGAAGCGATTTCCATTTCAACTGCTCCTCCTCCCTTCGCAGCACGCACGTCGCCATCGCCACCGCCTCCCTTTCCCCATGGCCGACCCTTCGAGATCCTCCCCAACCGCGGCCGCCGCCGGCGACGCCCTCCTGGCGGCGGCGGCGGCGCCCGGTGACGTGCCGGACGCGGCCGCCCGCGCCGTGGCGGCCGATGCGGATGCGGAGTTCGGGTTCCAGCGCGCGGAGCTCGGGACGGAGAAGCTGGCCGGCTCGGTGCAGTTCCACGAGCGCCACGTCTTCCTCTGCTACAAGGGGCCCGAGGTGTGGCCGTCCCACGTCGAGGCCGCGGAGTCTGACCGCCTCCCCCGCCTCCTCGCCGCCGCCATCAAGACCCACAAGTCGGACTTGAAGAAGAAAGTGAGTGTTTCTTCGCCTCCTTTTTTGGCTGAGACAAGCTGATTCGGTGCTTTGGTGTCGTACTGGTGATTGTGGTAGGTGTTTTTGCTTAGATCGGTGTGTAGTGGGAACTGCTTGGTGGTTTTGGCCCAACCCTAGGATTATGCTCACCAATAGAGTTCGATTAGCTTGAACTATCATGTGGAGTAGTGTGATTTTGCTTGTCGGTTGGCAGCATATGATGCGGTAATATTTCGTGTAGGAGAGTGTAGCCCTTACTAACTAATTGGGCGATCTGATGGGTGTTTTGCCAGATGGTTTAATTGCTACCTGCTTGTGATTGTAAATTGAGAAGTAGAGCTTGTTGACGTTGCAGTGATCTGTGGTTCAGTGGTGTTCATAAGCTGATGTTTCATGCCAGTTTATGCGAGATGGTCCTCGTGTCACTCGTTACCATTTCTATTCGTGTTTTGGTGAATGATCTGGTTATCGGGTATTCTCCTTTGAGGTTAGGTTTATTAAAGTGGGATATGTGAATTGCGTTTCGGGAGTTTGGACATTTTCAGGATTTTACTTATTCTGTTTGTGTATTTTGTGGCTGTGCTTACTAAAATAAGTGGTGATTCACTGGTATCATATGGTATTGCAGTTACAGAGTTACCAAAACTGCAGCAAAATGCTTTTGGCTGCTGTTTAGTGCTAAGAGAGTATTCGCCCCTTCGTTGCCAGGTTATAGAGGAGGCAGTATTTATTGGTCGTTAGAACTCCTGCGGGGGTATGGCATTACTCAGTATCGTCGACCTTCCTAACAGTTGCTTATTACCTGGCCTTATGCTAGCTTCATTCTCATTAGTTATGAAGAAAATTCTAGTATTGGTAAATACTTCTAATTTGTATTTTTCTTGCTAACGAGTGGTCTATCCATTCCTCAGACCAAATTGACCATTTGTGAAGGAGAAGATGGCACTGAGTCATCCAATGGAGACGTGTTGATCTTTCCAGATATGATCAGATACAGGTAATTCCAATCCCCAAACAAAATAAACATACAATATTTCTTCTTGTGTTAGATATTCTGAGAAATAAGCCAGCTGATTATCACTATTCAATTTGTTATGTAATGTTTGCAGAGGGCTGACCCACTTTGATGTTGACAACTTTGTTCAAGAAGTGCTTGTGAAAGATACTGAATGGCTTCCTGGTTCTCCTGAGGTTATAAAAGGTTCCTATGTTTTTGTTTGCTGCCATGGAAGCAGGGATAAGAGGTGTGGTGTCTGTGGACCTGCTTTGATTAAGAGGTTCAAGGAAGAGATAGGTGGACAAGGACTTGCTGATCAGGTGTCAGTCAGTGCATGCTCACATGTGGGAGGCCATAAGTATGCAGGAAATGTCATTGTTTTCAGTGCAGATGCCAAGGGAGAAGTGACTGGTCATTGGTAAGAACGAAAGTGTAATTAAATTTATATGCACCATTGAACTTAATGCTCTAATGTAGCTCCTCATTTTAATCATATGCACTATCACTCAGTGCTTGCTTACGTAAATTGCATTTGTAGGTATGGTTATGTTTCTCCTGATGATGTGCCTGTCTTGCTGCATAAACATATTGGACAAGGAGAGATCGTGGACCATCTTTGGAGGTACCCTCTTTTACTTAAATCACGGGCTGATGTCAACAAGGTTGATATTAGTTCTACCAATCATTTGTATCTTATGCTGTCTGGTGCTGGTGCCATTTAGAACTGTCAACATTTCAATTTTACATATTTCTCTTGCTATTGTTATCAGCGGTGTCATGCACATCATCTCATCTATGCTACTAGTCTAAACACTGTACAAAATCTGCTTTGTTGTTCTAGTTTGATATTTCAGTTGTACTTCTTGCAGCATTTCTTTTTTATCTGTAATGGAAAAAGGTTAACTTCAAGTGCCCCTCGCAATCGTTTAAATTATTTGTCTTTTATTATTTAAGGGAGACATCGGATCAAAAGTCTTCATTTGAAATTTTCTTGAGCATTATAGTAAAGTAGGCCAAAGAACCATGTGGTACAAGAATGTGTAGAGATGAACTCTGATGTAGAGTTGACTTTGACTTCATCCAGCGGAATTGTTATTTATTCAGGAATGCTTCTGAATATTTTTGTTTGATTTCATTGTCAAATCATCACTTATTTTGCCTTCTAGTCGTTCAAATTACCCCCTTGTTGGTGTGAGTTCCTTTTTTATCAAATGAGTATGGTTGAAGCGTCAGCGCCTATATTTTATGTGCTTGTTGGCTCACACATTGTCATGTAAATATATGTAAGGATATTTCGCTATATTTGTTGCATTCACAAATTCTCATTATAATCGTTAAAAAAAAACCTTGTAACCTTGCTTCCTGAATATTATGCAAAACCAATATGTCAAGTATGTTCAAGTGATCCTTCTCTTTGTGGTTCTTATATGTATCATCCTGTTTTGCATATCATCCTGTTTTGCAGGGGTCAGATGGGTTTGTCTGAAGAAGAGCAGAGGAAAGCCCTGGAGTCTAAGCACATGACAAATGGTGTGACCGAGGATGGTGCCCGTGAATCCCCTGAAGAAACCGGAACCGATGGTTCTGCTTGCAACCCTGCTGCTGCAGGTGGTTGCTGCCAGGGTAATGGAGGCTTTACCTGCTGCCAGAGTGATCTGCCAAAGGAGGATAAGAGCATCACAGCTGAGCAGAGCCAGAAGAGCTCTGAGAAGGGGGCTGAGAAAGAAAATGCTGCTGGCAGCAAGAAGGGGCACATGAAGATGTGCTCCATGCCAACCTGGTTTGAGACATGGGAAAGGGCCGACACCTTTGCTGCTCTTGGTATTGTTGCAGCTGCTGCATCGGTGTTCGTCGCTTTCAGGATCTACAAGAACCTCAATTGAGGTACTTGACGATCTCAAAAGGAACAGGGCTAGGTTTTGTGCACTAAGGACAGTCTACTGCTGTAAAACAGTCTGCTGTGAGAATAATATACTACGTGTGCATACTAATGCAAGGATTAGAACTTTAAAGTAGCTAATCTGAAGAAAGTGACCAAAGTTGTTTTGGGTAATGTCGTCCTCATGTGAAACTCTGCTTAATCTCCAAGTTTTCCCCCGCCTTGCCTATTTGTTTACCTTCGCAAGGCAGTGGCCCTGTTGTTCGACATGATGATGTTATCTTTATTTTGAACTGAGATGTTATTCAGCATGTGGATGCTTGTTATTCTGAAAATGGTCGGCTTGTATTTTTGTCGCTGGTTGCTGCTTCTTTTGTTGAATGTTTTGAGCACTCCATTTATATGTCAATAAATATTTCATTTTCAATTTGCCGTGGTGGCTCTGATCACAATATTAAGAGGATCTCAAGTGTTCACCACATTGCAATTCTGTTCTTAGCCCCCTTTGTTCCCGCAGGAAGGCACCGGAGGTGGCTGCGGCGTCTGAAGAGTGGAGTGGAGACTGACGCTCCGGCAACACAGCGCTTCAGGTCCAAACATAACCGCTTCGTCACCGCTCACCAGCACGCCCGACGCAACTACTTCACTGCTTCTTCTACCTGGTACACCTCTACAGCGCTTGATTTTACTAGCAAGATACTGTGCTAAACAAGGGGATTGGGAGAAATATTAGGTCCATAAAAGTAAGAAAAAAATATTAGACAAATCTAAGCAGTTGACAGTACATTATTTATCATAAGCTCATATAAAGCATCACCGTTCCGATCTCAGAAATCTCCTTACTCTGTACAGCAAACAGCTGTGGACAACATAAAACTAGACTGCACGTCTCCACAGGTAGAGATGAGAGAGCACATGCCCAATGCAGCACATCGTTTGCCGAAACGAATACGTGATCGATTGGTATCTGTGGTCCGTCCAAGCTAAAGCTAGGATGTGTGTATGCAGAAATGGAGGCGGCAAGCAATTGCTGCTGCAGATATTGCAGTCGCAAATACATGTGCTGAACTGCCAGCCATTCTTAAATGATGGTGGCAACATTCAGAGATATGGTGTGCCCACGATTTAAAATTCCATTTGTGTTGAAGTGTGATCCTCAGCTTAATTTTTTTTGGTTACATATAGTGCGAGCCGTTGCAATTCTGGCATGTGGCCATCAAGGTATCAAATAGTTACAGTAGAATGGCCACTGGCCTGGTTAGCAATCACATGACATCTTATCTATCTATCTATCTATCTATCTTATACTATTACGATAGCTAAAAAAGAAGGCATCACGTTCGATGTACGTTCGCTGTGTAGGTTAGAAATTCTCACATTAATCAAATAAAAAGAAAAGAAGAGTCTAGATGGAAATACAATTAAAAAATAACTAAAATTCGAAATAAAAATAAGCAATATTGAAATAGGAGTACACATAAGAACCCAATACGTGATTAATTAAAATTCGGAGTAAAAAATAAATAAATTTCTGAAATTAGGAAATAAAAAGAAGAGTTCAAGTAGAAATACAATTTTGAAATAACTAAAATTAAAAATAAAAAAGAAATATCAAAACAACAATTAATCCATCTATAACACAACACGAGATTAATTATAATTCAAAATAAAAAATAAAATAAATTCAGAAATTAGACAAATAAAAATAAGAGTTCAAATAGAAATGCAATTATTAATAACTAAAATTTTAATAAAAAATAAAGAGTATTGAAAGAATAGACCATCTAGAACATATGTCGTGATTAATTAAAATTCGAAATAAAAATTCAAATAAATTTTGAAAATAGAAAAATAATTATAAGAGTTCAAGTAGGAATATAATTTTAAAAAATATTAAAATGAAAAATATGAATTTTTCGAAAAGAATAGTTCATTTAGAACACAACGATATCAAATGACAATAAAAATGGGAAAACAATAGACCCGTAAAAGAGTAAAGTGGTGATAGTTGATGAAACATATAAAAACTATAAACATATAAACAAAACCTTAAATATAATCCTAATGACGATTAAGAGGAGGGAGAACGGATAAACCATTAAGCAGTACGGTCGTGGCATTTGGCGGGATTCCAGAAAGTAAAAAAATAAACCCCAATGATAATCATGTTCAATTTTTAAAATCTCAATGACAATAAGAGGGGAGGCAACGGGCGAGTTGCGCAGAGGAGTACAGTGGCAAAGCCGCTAACGGTTTAGCGGGACTTCTAAAAAGTAAAAAATTGAACCCAAACGATAATTATGTTCAATTTTTAAAATCCCAATAATAGTAAAGGGAGAAGTCAGCGGAGGGACCATAGAGGAGTATAGTGCCGGTGTTTGACGGAACTTTAAAAAAATTATAAAAACAAAACCCAACAAGACAATAAACTCTAAAAATTAAAAAGATCTAATTTTTAAAAGTTTAATGAAAGATGAATAGAAATAGTGATAGATCGACAAGCAAATAAATGCCTAACAAATGAGTAAGGAGTAACGACCAAAGCGACTTTTAAAAACTATAAATTAGAAGCACACGGATAATAAAGTTCGGTTATTTCAAAATACTAATTCAACGAGATAGATATTTAACAAATTTTAAGTAAAATCATATGTAAAAAATAAATAATTTTGTATGGGTGCTAGCCGTGCAATTGCGCGAGCCACCTAACTAGTTGGACTGAACTGGGAGAATAATGGATCACATGCAACTTTGACATACTGCTTGGCCAGAAGATTAACAGGATCAGAACTTGTGGAAACACAAGCTCTAAAAGAATTTAGATTATGCAGGAAAAAACAGAAACAGGTTGCCGTGGAAAGTCTACAACACTTATCATCTGCCAGAAACATTACACCTAAAAAAAACTACATCTCATCGCATAATCGATATATATCGAAATCCAATGTTCATCAGAAAAAATCAAACTCTAAGTAGCCATCAGAACCTTTCTGGGGCACACCAGTAGACACACCAGTAGTTCCAGATGTGGATGGGGGCACCTTTGGTGGCCTCTCGATCTCGACAGGCTTTGGCACCTCCGGTGGGCTTGCACATCGGATCAACGCCCAATTTACGCCTTCGAAGAACGGATGCTGCTTTATCTCTGTGGCACCGCGTTTGTAAGCTAACCGGTGCTGGGGCTCCTTCACAAGTAGGCCCCTTATCAAATCTCTTGCTGAGAAGCTGACAATTGGGTACTCAGGGAAGCGCAGTGACTGACCAATGACGTTGAACAGTGTTGCCCGGTTGCCGGATCCCTTGAACGGTGTCTTGCCAAACAGAAGTTCATACAAGAATATCCCTAAGGTCCACCAATCGACAGCGCTACCATGACCCTCGCCTTTGATGATCTCAGGGGCCAAGTACTCATGTGTTCCGACAAATGACATTGAGCGTGCATCACTAGGCTCCGCTATGAGCTCTGGCCAAGGGCTGATCTGGGTCGCAATTTCAGGCTTTGGTTTGCGATCTTTCTTGGATTTGGAGAAGAATCGAGGGCCAAAGCAGGTTGTAGGGGCTGCACATGATGGCTGAATCACGCAGGATGGCTCGACGCATGCTGGCTGGACACAGTAACCTTGGCTGTTCTTCCTGAGTGCTTCTGTGTCTGGGTTGGATGATTTTATCAGTGTTGGACTCACCGCGCAACGAAGTGAGAGGTCAAAGTCAGATAGCATGATGTGGCCATCCTCCCGAACGAGGACGTTTTCTGGCTTGAGATCACGGTATATGATGCCGAGCATGTGCAGGTACTCTAAAGCCAAGAGGACTTCTGCTACATAGAATCTGTAATATGACAACAATGCAGCATTTCATTAGTAAGACACCTAAGACAGTGGAAAAGGCAAAAGGTCATAAACTATAAGCTATATTTGTCACTTGTCACTACTGATTTCACATGAACAAGTTTAAGAAAATCACTATTTCTGTTAGGCAGTGAAGTACGTGCAGAAGGTAAAATAGAGATGAACAGATTTTTGAAGGAAATGGTGATGAGACATACTTGACAGCTTGCTCTGGAAAATATTTGCCAGGCTGCCTCTGCCGAAGGGTGTGCAGGTCTCCTCCTGGGCAGAACTCCATCACCAGGCATGAGAACTTGTCAGTCTCGAAGTGAGTGTACAATGTAGGAAGAAAGGGGTGATCCAGGCATTGCAGAATTTCTTTCTCAGTTTGAGCTCGAAGCAACTTCTTACGGCTTGCTAATGAAGCCTTATCCATAACCTTCATCGCGAAATAGCTTTTCGTCCCGCTCAATTCAGAGAGATATACACTGCCAATATCACCACAACCTAGCTTCTTCAACAGCCTGAAATGGCTCAACCCAATGATTCCATCTCTCACCCTGATCATCTGAATCGCCTCCCACCGTGAATCATTTGCCTTATGAGGCTTCGTGGTGCTGCTCATGCTGCTACACGAACTCTCATCACTGATATCACTGCTTGTACTTGGCCTGCATCTGCTACTACTACCCCTTTCACCGGTCTCGGATCGATCCGTCAACCTAGCACTTCCACTTGCTTTTCCTGGACCACTCCCTTCGCATGTGTGAAATGAGGTGGAGCTCCCATTCACACTCTCATACTCCACAACCTTCTTTTCTTGACTTGCAGTACCTTCTGAAACCATTTCTTCACTCACTTCTGTTGGACACTTGACCGATGAAACATCAACAGACTCTTTCAGGTGGTGGTTTGGCTTTTGTTCCTTCAACTCCAATTTATGATTCAGCTTGCCGTGGTCTGGTTCTTGTAGCAATTTAGGTACTGAAGAACGAGAATTGTTTGATTTGGGGATGTCTGGAACAGTCTTGGAATACTGCTGTGGTTCTGGGATGGTTGGGATTTCTGGGATGGTTGGGATTTCTGGGAGGGTTTGAGTCATTGGCTTTGAAGCCGTTGTCGCCATGACTGGTTATTTATCAGGCAAGATGGCCAAATACTGCCACAAGCTATAGTTAATCAAAATAGCAACCTTGGAATAGTGATGAAACTTCCATTCACATCTGCAAAGGAGAAAAAAATCTGATATATTCAAAGGTACATTCAGGAAACAAACTATCATTCCATGATTGGACTAGGAAGTAAAGATTCACCAAACAAACAAAAGAGATGTAGTGGCCAACAACAAACTAATTACCTGATTAAGATATTTAAAAGTAGGCAAGTCAATCAATGGTTTGGTTTCAGTCAAGAAAACTAAACATCAAGAAATGGCCTTCACAGTCCACACCCTGCTCCATCAACCTCCCCTCAAATGGACACTTAACACTATTGTGAGCCACACACAAGAATTTGTCTGCTTAACTACGAAAGCTAAAGCCATGGAGAGCTCCTTCCTCTGGCATTAAAACCATCAATCCTGCCTAACCCCGCACTAAGGCCAATAATCATGCAACACACTACAGATCTAGCGTTCCCTTTCACAATAAACAAGTGTTTGATCAGATGAGAGCACATGAAAGGTGCCACCTTTTTCTACACACACACACACACACAAAGAGAAACGGCAAATGGGGCCTTTTTCTTTCTTCTAAATTAAACAGCATCACTCTAGTTGAGCAAAAGCTCTTCCTGTTGATGTATTCCTTTCCGAGAGGTCGCATGAACAAAGTGGTAGCACATATGAATCTGCCTACCATTCCAGTAAAATGTGAACATGTCATTTGTGAGCGCAGAAGGGTGAGGAAAGCAAGAACCAAGAACACGCCAAAAAGAAAGCCTTTTTCTCATCTCTCTGCAAAATGCAGCAGACTGAAATCTTAAATTCTTTGCAAGAAAGAGAAAAACAGAGAGGAAAAGGTTTACTAAGATCAAGCCAAGGCAGATCTACAGGGCCAAAGCAGAGGATTCTCTGAAGAATCGAATTGGGCACCAGAAGAAGAGAAAAAGGCAGGAGGAGAGAAATCTCACCAGACTGAACTGAGCCTGGAAGGCTGAACCCAACTGCTCACTAATCAAACAAGCAGGAAGATGCCGAGGAGTAGCGGTTTTCTACTCAGGAGGCGTTGGATTTAGCCCGGTTTTTCCACGAGTTCTCGTGGCTGTGTACTTGAGCTGTTCGTGGTGGGGTTCAGCAATGTGCTGCAGAAATGGATGCGAGGAGGAGGAGGGCAGGAAACTGGTGGCTCGACTGTATTAAAGGTTGGCCTCCTCATCACCCTCCCTGGTTTTATTTTTCTATTGCTTTTGTTAATCCCAAATGCAATGATCTTGTCTATAATTTTGGGTCCCTGAATATGATTTTTTTTTAAGAAAAACAAAAGAATGCATTGTTGTTGCCCTCTGTCTCAATTATTAGCCGACCAGAATCACCAAGTTTACCTTTTTTGGAGCTTGACGATGTCGATTTCTACGTAGCCACGTTAGATTAGAAATTGAAAGTTGAAACATCTGGAACTGTACAATATTTTCAACACGTTCCTGAAACAGCCCAGGGCCTAATTGTACATCGTTTTCACATGAAAAAATTATTGGGCTAGGAATTATTGTTTCCAGCATTAATTAAGAAAAAACACAGCATTCCAACAAATTCCCACCTCGGGCTAACAAAAATATGTAAGCCGTAACCAAAATCTAAATTCTTAAACTTAAAAGTATGCTAGACCTTTTCTTTATCACTTTGTTTTTTCAAAATCATGATTTTTTAAGTCATTAAGAATAGAAACATAAAAATCCTATCCTGACGTTATTTTTCCTTGCCTCATTTATTTTTTCTAATGCTTCAAATTAAGCCAAACAATATGCTGGAGTAAAATTTCGAGAGAAAAACCAATCAGACATGACTAAATACATTCCGGCCTCCTTTCTCGAGCCACTTCATTTTTTTTATTATTTTTATAGATGGAGTCACTTTATTTTACGGCAACTCCCAACGTAACTTTTTCTTGCCTCTAGGAGTAGACTCTAGGGACGGAATCAGCGCCAAAAAAATGAAAAGGAAAAAAATTACAAGTAAGTCTAGTCCCTGTGCCAATCACCAGCTCATGGCGATCGATCTGCTTCGAAGTCTGGGCGGCAAGTAAAAACCGTCCGGTGAACAGCAGCTCCAACCTCCAACCCGGTAAATTTCCTCCTGCCTGTGCAGGTGCAGCCACATCAATCAAGCAAAAATTTAGGGGTGGTTGCTACTACTGCCGCGCTGTGCTGGCCAGGGCGGCCGGTTCGACGTCGTGGTCACGCCATGCCATGCAGGCGCAGCTCAGCTAGCGCCGGTCGCCGTCGTACAGTTTGCCCGGTAAAGGGTCATGGGACGCCATGAAGTGTGCCCATCTGCCTCCCTATCCTCCCTCTCCTCTCCTCTTCTCTCCTTTCAATATTTCATCTTCTTCAAGGCTTCAAGCTCAGTGTCCCCAGCTTGGCCAATCATGCATGCGTCTATATCCATTGCTACAGAGTACATGCTACCACGTTGATGAAAAAAAATACTTTGTTTTTAAGAGTATCATATACATATTATATACATATATCCATTGTTTGCAGGAAAGTAACGAAACAAGAGACAGACACAGGGACAAACAGATAGTACAAAGTCGAGCGGCTATGGACGTGTGGTTAATAGACCATAAGCATACTATGCATGTGCCACTGTGCAGCTAGTTTATTATTCAAAACGGCACCCAACGGCTGTACAATGTGCACGATTGGCCAAGCTATTAGCATAGTATATAGGATAACAGGAACCCGTCGATCAAGGTCAAGGCGAGATTATTGACGCCATGAATTTTAATCACCGTAGGGCGATAGGCCAATTGTCAGCTATTAACATAGTTAATTACCACCTCTCTCCACCAGCCGTTGCACAATTGCGTGACCTGACGACGGAGCACCTTAATTATTCCTTGGCTAATTGACAAGCTCACAAGCAGAGTTTGATTCAGATTTCCGACCTCTTAATAGTCTTTTTGGAATTTCTGCTATGACTTTCAGGGTTAATACCAGATACCAAATTACCAGGAGTATTAGTTATTAAGATTTAAAAAAAATATTAATTAGTACTAGATCTGAAGATGAGGCTAACTAGAGCTGAAGTTCATATAACATCTTACAAGTTATGATCAAACTACTAAGTCCAGAGTTTTATCTAGGGAGCACACGCAGTACGTGTGCGTTGGCACGTTGGCACATGGATACAGGCATGCAGCCGCTTAGCTAGGTACAGTACTGTTCTTGATGGCATCTTAAGAATCCATAACCTCACAACGCAACATCTCAACCCCTGCAATTACTCAATCAGCGGTTGCTCCATTGAATAAGCTGCCCCTGCCTTGCCCCGTTGAGAGGAGGCATGTGCAGGGCACGTGGTTCAGTGTAGTGCACTGTCAAGGAAGCATCCTTTGGAACGGAGACCTGTCATTGTCTTCTTGTCAAGTCCGAAGTTTCTGCAGCACCAGTGAGAGATTTGCTATACATCCATGTGAGAGAATACAAGAAAGGTGTACATGCTGAAGAGAAAGAACACGTCACATTCAAACATGCATAGCGTAGTGATAAAGAAGCCGGCAATAATTGTCCTTGGAGAGACTGTTCAAGAGAATAAGCACACATCAGTGTTAACCCAAGAACAATGATGCGTGGTGCATGGGAGAGAAAGATGCTCCTGCATAATGATCACGCGAGAAAGACGACGATGACGACGACAACAACAACACCGTTGCTGTTCCCGGTTTCCAACGAGAAACGCCATCGCGCGGCGGGCGGCGGCTCGCTTGGCGTGTCCGCGCGGTGCAGGCGTGCAGCAGGAGATGGGAAGGGGAGAGACGGACCGGGGACGCGGCGTCGATCCATTGCTCGCACGTACGCACGTCCCCTCTCCATCTGCAACGCGGCGACAGTGCGAGCGGAGGCAGTGGACTGGTCGACTGGACGGCCGCGCGGATCGCGTCGTGTTACGGACTCGTGCCGTGCCGTCGCGGCGATCGCGCCGCGGTGCCGAGCCGCCGACCCATGCCGAGTCGACGAGGCTGAGACATGGACGCGGCCGCTCCTCGTCGTGCACGCCACGACCGCCGTCGCGTCTCCGGGACTTCTCTTCATACGGAAGCGCTTGCTCTCTCTATCCCATAAAAATATCATCTCCTAATATAACGAATCTGAATCTAAATTTAAGGTAAATTTTTTTTTGAACAGATGTAGTGAGTTTTTAAGATGGAGTGACTAAGTTTGAAGAGGAGAAGGCGCGGTCCTCCTGGGCCTAACTGAACTTTCAGGCCCAACTGTCCAGTTTTCTGACCGGAAAATGGGCCGCACTACACAGACCGGAAGGTCCAAAGAAAGAGGTGCCACGTGGCCTGGCCTGTCTACTACTCCTAAGTAACGTGCGGCCCACCAACATCGCGGGCCTCTTATACTAAGCGAACGCGTCTGCACGTGGGAAAAGTACACCAGAGGTCCCTGAACTTGTCACCGAGATATGAAAACGTCCTTGAACCGCAATACCAGACACCCGAGGTCCCCTAACTATACAAAACCGGTCACCCGAGGTCCCTTGGTGGTTTTGACCGCGGTTTTGGTCGACGTGGCGACTGAGTCAGCGTGGGACCTACGTGGGCCCCACATGTCATATGTCCACGTCACCCTCTCTCTTCCCCCTTTCTCTTTCTCTGTTTCTCTTTCCTTCCTCTCGCTCTCTGCTCGCACTCGCAGGGATGATGCCGCAGAGGCGGCCGGGAGGGAGCAACGGGGCACGCCGTCGATGCGGTGGCGAAGGAGTAGGAGGACGCCGGCAGTGAAGGGCGGTGGCCAGCCCGGAGCTCGGCGGGGCGAGGCAGGAGAGGCGGCCCTATCCATGACGGGGAGCATGGCGGCGGCGGCGGCCCCATCCCTACCCGGAGACGCCGCCGACGACGAGGCCGAGCGTCGTATCCCTGCCCGGAGCCGCCGCCGACGACGAGGCCGAGCGTCGCCACTCCCCATCCACGGCGGCGGCCCGTGGGAGGAGGACATGGCGGCGCGGTGATGCGGGAGCAGGAGGCGGCATCTCCCCTGCCGGCCGAGCGCCGCCACTCCCCATGCGCTCTCCCCCTGCCGGCTGCCGCGCGCCTCCTACTCTCCCCCGGTCGCCGCTGTTCTTCTCCCCAGCCTGCTCCCACCTCGCTGCTGCTCTTCTGGTGACCACCGCCTTCCAATCCCTCCACCGTCACTGCCATCTACGCTCGCTTCCTCGCGCGCCTCCCCGCTGCCGCCGATCCCGATGCCTTCTCCTTCTCGCGCGCCTTCCACAAGCTCACCGCCGCCACCACCAGCTTCTCCTCCTCCCACCGCCTCGCCACCGCTGCCGCGGCGAGTTCTTCCTTGTCGTTCCGCTGCTCCCTCCGCGGCCACTTCGCCGCAGTCTTCCGCCGCCCGCTCCGCCACGACCAGGCGCACGTCACCGCCCGCCTCGCCGCACGACCTGACATGTGGGGCCCACGTGGGTCCCACGCTGACTCAACCGCTACGTCAGATAAAACCGGGTTGAAAACCGCCGAGGGACCTCAGGTGTCCGGTTTTGTAAAGTTAGGAACCCCGGGTGTCTGGTATTACGGTTCAAGGACGTTTTTTATCTCGGTGACAAGTTCAGGGACCTCCGGTGTATTTTTCCCTCTGCGCGTGGGGGTCGGAGTTTAATTCTCCGAAGCCCAGCACGGTCACGAATTTTAGACATACTTCGTCTCCGGCGAGTTGACGATATACCAGCTCTAGCTGCCGCTTCGGCCTTGCTGGTTGCTTGCGGATTACTGTAGTTTGTAGTTGATCGTAGAATTTGCCAAAATTTGAAGCTCAATGTATGCATGTACGTGCTATTTTTCTGAATTTTCGAATTTCTCCTGTGATGTCTGGGAGACGAATGCCAACAAACAGATAAACAAGAACCCACAGCTCCAAGCCTCCAACATCCTTTTTTCAGAAAGAAAGAAAATCTGCTCCAACAATATCTTCTATGCATGCAGTTGAAGAAGGGTGAGGAATTTCTGTTTGAATGCCAACAAACAGATAAACAAGAAGTACATGTAACTTAAAATTCAACTTCTATATATCGCAACGAAAAAATATCTAACTGCGAATATACGTTAACTAGTTATAGTTTAATTTATTTTTTTCGTTGCGACATGTAGAAGTTGAATGAAGGAAAGAGGATGACATGTAGAGAGAAAGAGATAAGAATGAAGGAAAGAGGATGACATAGGCGCCATATCAGCGAAACCGCTCTCTAAAACCATCGAGGGAGTCAAAATGCATTGGTTTTAATAGTTGAGGGGTCGAGATATCCTGTATTGTGGTTTAGGGATATGAATCAGATTCGGCCCCTATTTAGGGAGTCAATGTGAACTTATTCCGGGTGGAAAAATGGACTTTCGGCTGGATTCGACCCAAAGAGAGGCAGCACATCAAGGGTGGAAGGAATAAGTTCATATGAGATCTCTTAACTTGTCAATGAATCTGATTTTCGTCCTTTCACTGGAAAGCTAGATACAACGGGTCCCTCAATTATCAAAACCGGTGCAGAATAAGCCCCAGGGTGGTTTGGAAAGCGAGTTTCAACTGACATGGTGCCTACGTAACTAATTTGACTCAGTCTTCATATGACATAGCATTGACATGGCGCTTATGTGAAAATTTGGAAAATAATAAAAAATAGTGGGCCCACATGTCAATTACACAAGAAAATCAAAAAATTGTGGGCTCCACGTGGGCTCCACATGTCATTCTCACCCCCACCTTTCTTCCTCCTCTCTCCCCATGTCCCCTCTCCCCTCTCATCTCTCTCCAGGCACCACCGCCACTGCCAGTACCAATTCCGCCTCCACCACCACCCACGCAATGAGCAAGAGCTAAAATTGAGGCTCAGCTCGGCTCGTTAATGGGCTCGAGCTGGCTCGCGAGCCTGGCAACAAGTGAACCTCAAACGGGTCTAGGAGAAATCAAGCAACATTTTAACACGTAAAAAGTGCAATAAAGTGATAACTTTCATCAATATGGTATCCCAACACATAAATAGACAATATGATAATCAAAGTTACCATTTTCAACAAATAAATAGCTACAAAAGACGCAATGCTACAGTATATGACCATATTTGTCGGTGACACGGGCTCGGGGTATCGAGACTAAATGTTTGAGACAGCCCCCTGCACCCACGTGGCACTCCCCCGAGGGGGGGTCGGGCCCGAGGGTGCAGTGGCGGCTACCCTCTCCAGTCTCCGCTCCCCTCTCACTTCATTGCCCTGGGGTCGGGCCGCCCTGACCCCTCCGCGCTTGCGCCACGTGTGCGGGGTTAGGTGAGCGCCTCCAACACCAACCTAACCGCACTAATGGCGGCTCGGACGAGCGTGCCACGCCGCATTTAATGCGGCGTGGAGCGTGTGTGACTTGTCTATCGCCGGTCCCGCCGACTGATCGGTCTGTGACAGGCCAAATGACTGATGGGACGGCGGCGTAGCGCTTGTGTACTGACCGCACGTCTGGCGGTGTGCAGCACGCCCCATTCCATCCCGTCATAATGATGGAGGCTTTTTGCCTCTCATTCCAACCGGAGTTGGTATGCCAGCTCCGGTCAAATGGCACTTGTTTCCCGATGCAAACGGAGCACACAATTCTCCACCCATTTAATAGGGAGTGATGCGGGCGTCCCCCGTGTCAGCCGCCTGACAGGACGGGGGTCACGCCGCGGTGACTGTGCGTGCGACTTCTGGGTCAATTAACCAGATAGGTCTTAAATGTAAAGGAATGTTTTCCTTTCTCTGGGAAGTAGCCTGTTGGCTCATGTGGTAACCCCTTGAGATATAAAAGGAGGCCTAGGCCTGGTGAAAGGGGGTTCGATTCCTAAAAAACAAAGATTCATCAACCACGTATATAGGAGTAGAGTATTATGCCTGGACGGCGACCTGAACCTGTATAATTCCCTTTGTCTCATCTCCTCCCGACAACAATCCCTCTTGGCACATCTCTCTCTCTCATCGAAGCACGAATTTCACCCTGCGTCCCCGGTCAAACTCACACAATGGGGTCTTCACTGCCCTCGTTGAGGAGCTCATGCTCCGTCAGTATTGCACTCAGCCAAATGAGCTTGCGAGCGGCTCGTGAGCTAGCTCGGGCTTGGCTCGTTTCAAAAACGAGCTAGGAAGGAGGCTTGGACTTGGCTCGTTTGGCTTTCGAGCCAAGCCGAACTGTGCAATCCCGAACTAAGCCTAAGCTGAGCTCACGAGCCCGAGCTTTTTTTCCACCCTTATAAGGATCCCACTTTTTGTTAATATTGTTATTTGACTGACATTTGGACCCACATATTTTGTTTTATTTTTTAAATTGTTAAATTTTGCTTCATATGCCACGTCAAATGAAGACCGAGTCAAATTAGCCACGTATGTGCCACGTTAGCTGAAACCGCTGTCCAAACCGCCTTGGGACATATTTTATACCGGTTTTCCGGTTGAAAGATGAAAATCGCATTCGTTGACAAGTTAAGGGACCACAGATGAACTTATTCCAGGTTGGAAAGTCACTTGATGTGCTACCTCTATTTGAGCCGAATCCAGCCGAAAGTCCCTTTTTCTACCCTTGGTCCGCTCGACCTTTTTCCATCCTCTCTGCCCCCTCCTCTTGGGCCAACTCCTCTCTGTCCCAAAGTCTGTTTCCACTCCCCCTCGCCCTCAGCCACGGCCTAGTCGGCCCATGCCGCCCCCACCGCACACGATCGTCGTCTTCCCCAAGTGTCGCTTGTTCCTCTCCTCTCCTCCCGACCGACGAACCCTAGCGTCGTTGCCTCACCGATCTTCCTCCCCGGGCCTTTCCCCTCCGTATCAAATGCAAAAATCGGTTCCTCTCCTCCTCATCATCAATTCCCCCATGTTTTCCCCTTTTAATTCGGTCTTAATTCACCGAATTTACTCTCCGACGAACTGCCGCCATTAATGGCTAGCCGGCGAGCTCCCTAGCCGTTCCCTTGCTCTCTCCCAGCCGTTCCCTTCCTCCTCCGACCTATAAAATGGCGCTGATCCTTTCTCCCATTTTACCTCCACCCCTCAAGCCGAGCAGCTCCACACCATCTCCCCGCTCGGCCTCCTCTCTCCACTGCGCCGTCGAGCTCTGGCCGCCCTTCCCCATCAACCAGAGGCGCACAAGACCACGCCGCCGCCACCCTCGGTCTCGCAGCTACCTCCTCTCCCTCGTTTCAGAGAAGGACTGGGCTGGGCATGAGCTTCAAAATCTGTGGACGAAAATACCCCTCGCTAATGATGATTACGTGTTAATCCCTTTTTAATCTCAGCTATTGATGTGCTTTAATTTTTGTGCAACTTTTTTTGGAGCATAGAAGCACATCGCAAGAGTTATATGTTCGCAATATCATCAGAAATTCAGAATCGCTACTACGAGTTATGTTATCTCTTTGACGCAAGCGAAACCAGAGACAGAACATCATACTAACTGGACTCTGCGATTTATCTGAAAACTGAAGAGTTCTATGCTCTCAATATCGTCAGAAAATTCAGAATTTTTAGGGGCTGTATTATCTCTTCGAGGAAGAGCAAAACCAGAGCCAGAACTTCATACTAGTTATACTAGTTAATTCTTCAGTGCAAAGTCCTGAATTCTCATTATTACAAACGGAAGTATTAGCTCCAACATTACCATGCATGTAACGTAACAATGGTAGCTAGTCTCCTCTTAGGGATGAAAAACAACGGGAAACTTTTAAAATCTGGCTACTCTTATCTGAAAAATGTGAAGAATTTCACGTACCTGAGATTATCAGCATTGCTAGTGCAAGCACGCTGTATCATCTCTTACAGCCCTACAGGCAAACGAGAGCACAGATTTATAAAAGCATCAAACATTTTTTTAACTTGTGAGTTCGCTGGATATATGTTTACCTGCTTAATTACGTATGAAAATTAATCCAGAGTCCAATATCATTACATGAATATTCAAACTCCAAATCTCTACTCGAAAAGGCACTATATATTGCGAGCGATTCCACGTTGGTCTGCACATCAATCAGACACCCCCACCCAAAGCCACCGATTCCGACGAGAGAGATGGCGCCGTCGTCCAAGCTCGCCGCCCTCTTCTACGCCTTCGCCGTCGTGGCGGCCACGCTGGTGCCGGCCGCGGAAGCAAGGGTCCAAGGATTCAACCATGAAGCCGCGGCGTCCGAGCCGGCCATTGCCGGGGAGAAAACGGCGGCGAGTGGAGGAGCGCAGCAACCACCGACAACATTGCCGGGATTATTACCCGTCTTGCCGTTCCCGCTGTTCCCGTTACCGCAGCTCCCGGTCCCTGGCTCGCCGGCCGGCGGCGTTCCGCCGTCGGCTGGGTCCGGCGGCTTCCCGTTCCCGTTGCCGTTCCCGCTCCCACTCCCTGCGCCTGGCTCGTCGGCCGCTGGCGCTCCTCCCTCGTCCGGGTCGGGTCTCCCGTTCCCTCTGCCGTTCCCGCTCCCGCACCCTAGCTCGCCGGGCTCTTCACCATCACAACCTTCGCCGGCGCAGCCGCAACCAAAGGAGTGCATGACGCCATTGCTGTCCGTGATGCCGTGCGCGGACTACCTGACGAACACCGACGTGCAGAAGCCGCCGGCCACCTGCTGCGACGGCTTCAAGTCCCTGGTCAACACCGCGCCCATCTGCCTCTGCCACGGCCTTAACGGCGACCTCAACAGCTTCCTCCCCAAGCCCGTCGACCCGATGAAGATGATGCTCCTCCCGATCACCTGTGGCGCCATGCCACCACTGCAGACGCTGCTCATGTGCTCCTGTAAGTCAATCACACCTTAAACCCTACCACAAATCATGTTTATTTTTTAATGCATTGTCTGTTTGAAGAGATTAATATAATTATCTGTTGTTCTGTTTGACAGCTCCATCGGTGCCGCCATTGATGGCCCCGAGCTCTCCTGCTGCTCCAGCGCCTGCTAGTCCCCCCGTGTCACCATAGATCTTCAGGTAAATTCATGTTTGGAATTCTCTGAATTTTGAGCAATCTGTTATTTTTTTAAAAAAGTGATCCGGATCTAACACCCTTTTTGATTTTCGTGTTTTGGCAGGTGTGTCGCCTAGCTTGTCTGCTTCTCCACAGCCACGCGCTCGTCTTAGTTAGTATCAGGAGTTATTTAGGATGAATATATTGCTCTAGTAGTAGGTTTAGGATGTGAGTAAGTTATCAAAGTGTGACTGAGTACAGTCATGTAAGTTCTCGTGGATGTTAACTTTATAGCCCATTAAATTTAAAGCTATATGCAACCATACCACATCATTAACTACTAGCAATAATTATATATTTAACCTCATGCAAGTATACAACATCATCTATAATTTATTTAATTCTAAAAATCAACATGCAAACATATCCAATCATCACCCCTCACATTATTTGCACAATATTTTAAAAAAACTACCTATCATTTTACAAATCAATATGTTTCACATTAAAGCGCGAGAATCATTTATTTTTTTATGATAAGTATTGATAAACCCTGATGTTTCATTATTCTTTTTCCTTTTCACTCCTAACTTGATTGTTGGAAAAAATATATTAAGATTTGTTTAGTAATTTCCATAGCAAAATGTGGGGAATCATCTGGTATTAATAAATACCAAAGAAGTGGTTGTTCTTTGGTATTTCGTGTTAACCTCAAGAAACGTGCGACGTATACTGACATGTGGACCGCAGCTCAAAGGCTCACAGCTCGTGTGCAGCGTACGTAGCTTCAATTCACAAACCCCCAGCCACGTCATTACTTCTCAGATGGGGTTCGGAGTTTAGTTCTCCGACCCCCACCAACTCCTCGGAAGGAGGTCGGGTATTCACTGGCTTCGTTGAATTTCTTCGACTGGCTCGGATTCTTTTAAAAGAAAAATTATTCGATTTTGAATTATTTCTGTAGATTTTTCTTTGCAAGTACTTTTACACTATTAGTATACTTGTGTTAGATATTATCGTTGTATTTTAATAGGAAAAACAATATCAGAGTTGCACACAAAGACCACATTATTATATATTTTTTGGAGGAATAGCTTATATTTAAATATGAAGGTAAATTAATTCCAAAGAAAGCCCAATAAAAAGCGGAGCCAACACGATTTCCGCCCCTAACCCTGAGCACAACCATGTCACCCTTAGCAAGCAGAACATCATACTGTTCCATCGGTCAACAACTAAGAGCAAGGATAATAGTCCAATTATAAACTTATGTAGAAGAGATAAAAAGTAAGAATTATTGACTCTCATGCAAATATTAGTTTTACACATTTCCAACATATTTATATGAAATTTATAGTGAGAGAAAACGAGAACAGAGGAAAAATAGTCAACCTTAGACTAATGATCAATAGATAGTTCTCCAATTAAACTTGCTCTAACAAGGCAACATGACGAAGTCAATCAGACAATCACATATACTCCCATAACTATCTCCTAGAAATGCCTTTATCATTGATACACTAAAGGTCACATATACTCCCATAACTCATCTCCGAGAAATGCCTTTAGTATTCATACACTAAAGGAATAAGTTCATCTGAGATCCCTTAACTTATCAACGATTCCGATTTTCGTCTTTTAACTGGAAAACCAGAGTCCCAAAGCGGTTTGGACGACGGTTTCAGCTGACGTGGCGCCTATGTGGTTAATTTGACTCGGTCTTCATCTGACGTGTCACTTACGTGGTAATTTGATTTGGAAAATAATAAAAATCGTGGACCCACATATTAGTTACACAAAAAACTTAAGTGGGCCCCACGTGAACCCCACATGTCATTCTCACCCCTCCTTTCTTCCTCCTCTCTCCCATCTCCCCTCTCCTCTCTCTCTTCTCCTCTCTCCAGGTCGTGCCGAGCCCGCATAAGACTGGACCAGAGGGAGGCACGGGCGGTGGCGAGGGCGGCGGCGGTGGCAGTGGAGACGAGGGCGGGCTCGACGAGCACGTGTCGCTCGCCAGGGAGGTGCTCGACTTCCTCCCGCCGCCGACCTCCAATCTCTTCGGCCCCACCGCCAGCTTCGCCGCTAAGGGGCTCGGCATCAGCGACCTTGTCGTGCTCTCCGGCGCGCACTCCATCGGCACGTCACACTGCTCCTCCTCCTCCGACCACCTCAACTCGTCGGGCTCCGACATCAACTCGTCGGGCTCCGACATCAACCCGGTGTTGGCAGCCTCCCCGACACAGCAGTGCAGCGCGAACGCGAGCAGCGCCGCCGCTGGCGACCCCACCGTGACACAAGATGCCGTGACGCGCAACGTGCTCGACAACCAGTACTACACCATCGTGCTCAACAGCAGCACACTGTTCACATCGGACGCGGTGCTGTTGATGTCGCTGGAGACGAAGGTGGCGGTGCTGGCGAAACAAGTTGAACTGCAAAAATGAAATGATGATGAACTGAATTTATACATCGGCGCATGAATTGATTTATATCAGATTGTATTGCTACTCATTTGTTGTTACTGCCAAAATGTTACGAGAGTTGACATATAGTAACATTGTGATATATGCGGCCATGAACCCAGTACTCGTCATCTTCTCCATCACCCTCGCGAACTTCTTCGCTCACGACGCCGGGTGTCGCGCTTTGGCGCGCACCATCCTCGCTGTCATCGGGGACGACAACAACGCGGCGTCCGACGTGAACGGTACCCGCGGCGCGAGCACGTTCTTGTAGAACTGGTTGTCGAGCGCGTGCCGGGTGACCACCTCCTGGGCCACCGTCAGGTCGTTGCCGGCGGCGAGGCTCGCCTGGAGAGAGAGGAGAAGAGAGAGGAGAGGGAGAGAGATGAAGAGAGGGGATATGGGGAGAGAGGAGGAAAAAAGGAGGGGTGAGAATTACATGTGGAGCCTAAGTGAGCTCCACCATTTTTAAATTATTTTTCTGTTTAACTAATATGTGATCTCATGATTTTTATGATTTTCCAAATCACCACGTAAGCACCACGTCAATGCTACATCAGATGAAGACCGAGTCAAATTAGTCATGTAGGCGCCACGTCAGCTGAAACTGTCATCCAAACCGTCTTGGGATTTATTTTGCACCGGTTCTAATTGTTGAGGGACCCGTTGTATCTAGTTTTCCGGATGATGGTCAGAAATCGCATTCGCTGATAAGTTAAGGGACGTCAGATGAACTTATTCCTACACTAAATGTTGCCCACACCACGAAGGCGCCCATGTGGCCCGGCCTGTCTCGTCGCTTCGTGAAGCGGCGGGCACGCGCGGAATTTTTTTTATTTATACATTTTTTTATTAAAATATTTACAAAAATAATTTTTTGTTTCGAAAATTTACAAATCTAATCGCCTGCCGCCTTTTGGGAGGGCGATTTTCTAAAAATCGCCATTCCAGAGGGCGGCAAGGGACCTAAATGCAAATTTTCCAGCACAACTTGTTAGCTCTATGATTTTACAATTTAAAATTATATTATATCAAGTCTGATGAAATAAAACTTTATATCAAAATTGTAGAGCTCAAGGAGATCTACAACTTTGTAGTTAACAACTTTTTTATTTAAGATGTTTTAGATATCCAAATATTCGTTACAAAATATAAAACACATTTTAAAAAATCTCAGATCTACATCTCAAACGATATTGGATGGAGATAAACTTTATATAAAAGTTGTAGATATTGATGAGATCTATAACTTTGTAGTTTATCACTTTTTCATTTAAAATCATTTGGAGTATCGAATAAGCATTATTAGTTTTTAAGCAATTAAAACCGGTGGAAAGGATTTGAACACAATAAAAATTTTGCATTTAGGTCCCTCGCCGCCCTCTGGAAGGGCGATTTTTAAAAATCACCCTCCCAAAGGGCGGTAAGCGATTAGATTTGTAAATTTTCGAAACAAAAAATTATTTTTGTAAATATTTTAATAAAAAAATGTATAAATAAAAAAAGTTCGGCACGCGCGTAGACAGATCAGGCCGGTCCTCTCGTGGTCTCGCAGATGTCCAAGCCCAACTGGGTAACGCGCGGCCCATGAACTTCGCCGGCCTCTCGAAGCGTTGTCGTCTCGAGCGCTCGTGGGGGTCGAAGTTTAATTATCCGAACCCCCGCACAGTTACGAGTTTCAAAGATGCCTTCGTCTCGGGCGATGTACCAGCAGCTCTGACTGCCGCCTTGGCCTTTGCTGGTTTCTTGCAGCTTAGTTAGTCGCTGATCGTAAGATTTGCCAAAATTGAAGACCAATGTAACATGTATGTGCTGTTATTCTGAAGTATTAAAGTTCTCCTGTGATGTCTGGGAGAACCGACAGAGAGATAGACAAGCCTCCACTCAAAAACTTCGACAACTGCTTTGCCTTGGTAGCCTTCTCATTAACCCAAACGTTCTAGAACCCAATGTGCTGTATGAAAGAGTCTGGGGATCTAGGGTAAGGCAAAGTAAACAAAAGTTAAGGTCTAGTTCAGATTGTACGTACATCCGGAAGCTAGCATCGTTTTGAATTGTGATCCAGAAACTGGATACTAAGAATCTGGATATTATGACAAGACGCAATTTGAGTTTATTCAGGACTGCAAAGTCTCATGTCTTCAGCATAGCTCTGATTAGTACAAACTGACGTAATAGCTCTGGACTATAATGTATGTGCTGTAACAACAGCGTACTTATACCTTATGGAAGTAAGCAATTGCTAATACTCTCTACTTTATCTGAAAATGAAGAGTTCTATGTTCTCAAGATCATCAGAAATTCAGAATTGCTACTACTTGTTATGTTATCTCTTTGACGCAAGCGAAACCAGAGACAGTACATCATACTAACTGGACTCAGCGGTTTATCTGAAAACTGAAGAGCTATATGCTCTCAATATCGTCAGAAAATTCAGAACTATTAGGGGATGTATTATCTCTTTGAACCAGAGATTGAACTTCGTACTAGGTTGACTCGTTAATTCTTCACCGTAGTTCTCAATTCTCATGATTACAAACAGAAGTATTATTAGCTCCAGACTTTACCATGCATGTAACATTACGTAAACAATCGCTGTCTCCTCCTTGTTTGGGATGAAAAACAACGGGAAACTTTCAAAATCTGGCTACTTTTTATCGAAAAAAGGTGAAGTTCACTACCTGAAATTATCGGCATTGCAAGTCCTACAGGCAAACGAAACCAGAGATTGAAAAAGCATAAAACATTTTTTGAACTCGTGAGTTCATTGGATATATGTTTATACCAACTTAATTACGTATGAAAATTTATCCAGAGTCCAATATCATTACAGGAATATTCAAACTCCAAACTCTACCTGAAAGGGCACTATATATTGCGAGCGATCGCACGTTGCTCTTCACAGCAAATCAGCCAGGCCACCTCCACCCAAAAAGCCACCGATCCCGACGAGAAAGATGTCGCCGTCGTCCAAGCTCGCCGCCCTCTTCTTCGCCCTCGCCGTCGTGGCGGCGACGCTGGTGCTGGCCGCGGAAGCGAGGGTCCAAGGATTCAACCATGAAGCCGCGGCGTCCGAGCGGGCCATTGCCGGGGAGAAAACGGCGGCGAGCGGAGGAGCGCAGCAACCACCGACGACATTACCGGGATTATTACCCGGCTTGCCGTTCCCGCTGTTCCCGTTCCTGATGTTCCCGTTCCCGCAGCTCCCGATCCCTGGCTCGCCGGCCGGCGCCGGCGGCGCTCCGCCATCGGCTAGGTCCGGCGGCTTCCCGTTCCCAATGCCGTTCCAGCTCCCACTCCCTGCGCATGGCTCGCCGGCCAGCGGTGCTCCTCCGTCGTCTGGGTCGGGTTTCCCGTTCCCGTTGCCCTTCCCGCTCCCGCTCCCTGCGCCTGGCTCGCCGGCCGGCGGTGCTCCTCCGTCGTCTGGGTCGGGCTTCCCGTTTCCCTTGCCGTTCCCGTTCCTGCTCCCTGCGCATGGCTCGCCGGCCGGCGGCGCTCCACCGTCGTCCGGGTCGGTTCTCCCGTTCCCGCTCCCGCACCCTAGCTCGCCGGGCGTTCCGCCGTCGTCTAGCTTGCCCTTCCCGTTTCCGTTCCCGCTCCCGCAGCCTAGCTCGCCGGGCTCTTCACCTTCGCCGGCGCAGCCACAGCCAAAGGAGTGCATGACGCCGTTGATGTCCGTGATGCCGTGCGCGGACTACCTGACGAACACCGCCGTGCAGACGCCGCCGGCCACCTGCTGCGACGGCTTCAAGTCCCTGGTCAGCAGCGCGCCCATCTGCCTCTGCCACGGCATGAACGGCGACCTCAACAGCTTCCTCCCCAAGCCCGTCGACCCGATGAAGATGATGCTCCTCCCGATCACCTGCGGCGCCATGCCACCACTGCAGACGCTGTTCATGTGCTCCTGTAAGTTAATTTGATTAATCACACCTTAAACCCTACCACAAATCATGTTTATTTTTAATGTATTGTCTGTTTGAAGAGATTAATCTAATCTGTTGTGTTTGACAGCTCCATCGGTGCCGCCATTGATGCCTCCGAGCTCTACTGCCGCTCCAGCGCCTGCTAGTCCCCCCGTGTCGCCATAGATCTTCAGGTAAATTCATGTTTGGAATTCTCTGAATTTTGAACAATCTTTTAATTTTTTTAAAAAAGTGATTCGGATCTAACACCCCTTTTGATTTTTGTGTTTTGGCAGGCGTGTCACCTTGGTCTAATGGTCTATCTGATGCTTCACCACAGCCATGGTCGTCTTAGTTAGCATCAGGAATTACTTTAGGATGAATATATTGCCCTAGTAGTAGGTTTAGGATGTGATTAAGTTATTAAAGTGTTACTGTGTTACAGTCATCTAAGTTCTTGTGAATGGAATAATAAATAATGGTTTTGGGTGAGGTTGTTCTTTGTTATTTGCGTGTTAATCTCATCTTCCGCTAAAGATCCCATCTTTGATGCTTGGTTTCATGGTATTATACTGCAATGATCCATCAAAATTAAATAATTCTCCCCGCAAAAATAAAAAAATAAAAAAATAATAATTGGGCTGTAGCTGGGCATCGAACTGAGCTGAGAGCCGGCCCGAGTCAGCCCATGTTGGCCCATATTTTGCGCCGCGCTTCTAGTCGCAGTCATCGCATGTTCGCATCGCAATATCGCATGCCATTGCCACCGGAAGCGCATACTACTACACCGTGATTCTAACGCATACTGTCATGTGGACCTTAGCTCAAAGGCTCACAGCTCGTGTGCGGCGTACGTAGCAAGCTTCAACGACTGACATGTGGGCCCCCGCTGAGGGGTTCGAAGTTTAATTCACCGACCGCAACTACGTCATTACTACTCAATAGGGGCTCGGAGTTTAATTTCCCGATATCAGAGGGAGGTCGGAGTTTAATTTCCCAACCCCACAGACTCTCCTCCTCAGGGAGGTCAGCCACATCGTTACTACTCAGAAGGGTTCGGAGTTTAATTTCCGACCTCAGAGGGAAGTCGGAGTTTAATTTCCCGACCCCCGCAACGTCATGCGCCGATCAATTTGAGTATTCGAACACTACTCTAATCTGCTTGGACTCGTTAATAGTCGTTTAATTGGCTTGGTTTCTTTTAAAATAAAAATTATTCAATTTTGAACGATTTGTGTAGACTTCTCCTTGTAAGTACTTTTACACTATTATTTTAATTTTGTTAGATATTCTCGTTATATTTTAACAGAAAAACAATATCAGAGTTGCACACCAAAGACCACAGTATTATACATTTTTGGGACCAAAGACCACAGTATTATACATTTTTGGGAGGAGTGCTATATTTAAACATGAAGGTAGTAATAAATTAATTTCAAAGAAAGCTCGATAAAAAGCGGAGCCAGCACGATTTCCTCCCCTAACCTGAGCACAACCACGTCGCCCTGAGCAAGCAGAACATCATACTGTTCCATCGGCCAGCATACCAGGCAACATGACGAAGTCAATAACATACTCCCATAACTCATCTCTGAGAAGTGTCTTATAGTATTGATACTTTAAACCAAGATGGAAAAGAAAGGGTAAAACTACATACGATCACTTCACTACACTCTAGTACAACAAAATTTTTCCTTTGCCTCGAACTTGAACCAGCGCCAAAATTGTGTATTCTCGCTCCTTCTAACATCTTCCCCGTATGTGGATTTTCAAATTTAACTGCAATTTGTCTACGGCTAGAGCTTTTCATCCGTGCCTTTCATACTTGTTTACTCCTCGACTTCTTATAAGCTTCCCTGTTAGAAGATCATTACACCATATCAGAATAGAGCAACGAAAACAATTCAAGGCACAAAAAGCACTAGAGCAATTGTGTTAACTCACCAGTCTCGCCTCACCATCCAGTTCCTTTTCCTCTTCCCTCCTCTATCGGTATCCAGCTTCTTTTCTTTGTTACCTGATATTCTCTTGGGAACAGATTTTTTAGTTTTAGCAGACACAGGCTGCTTTTTTTCACTTGTAGGCTCTTCTTGTTCGTTGTGTGTTTCTTTCTGATCTCCCTTTAATTTGGCACTCTCAGGGCCATTGCGTTTCTTCTCACCCTTCTTATGGTTCTTGAGTGTCTTTTCAGGTCTATCATGTGTCTGTCTTTTATCCTTAGTCACCTCATCAAGGATGCTTGTTTCTTTGTTCGTCGTCTTCACATCTTTATGGATTTTTGACTGGATGGGCTGTTTTTGAGGATCGTCACTGCTAGGATCAGTCTTCTCAATTGCTTCTTCAGGCACATTAGATGACTCAGATGCCACTGGAATCGTATTGCTCAACTTTTTCAGCTGCGTCAAAGGAAGTACCCTAATCAGATGGTATGTCCAAACTAAGCAAAGAAAATTAAACTTTTCATAGTAGAGTTCAATACACTCAGCACATCCTAATATATGAAATAAGCCCCTGATCAAACTATTTGCTAATAATAGATTTAGATATTTCCAAACTAAGCAAAGAGGATTGGTGTTACCTTTGCAACAAAAAAGCCATCCATATTGTTTACATGAGGATAAAATCTCTTTGTTTTATCTAAAGAAGTATGGAACCGGTGCTCCCGAAACCGGATGAATCTATAGGATAAGTGGAAGGTAATAAGAAAAAAATGTAACACATTTTCATGACGGGTCATGGGAGACAAAGATTTACAGTACCCTGGACGCCCAAAATCTAATCCACAAGGTACAAGCTTTACGTTTCTCTTTTTAAGGGCATAGTCGACAACCGCTTCATTCTGCAAGAATGGAGGGAGGTTCAAGAAACTAAGTTGAATATCATTGAGCTATAGCAAGGCCAATGAACTTACCTCTGGAATCATCAACGAACATGTTGAGTAAACAATGCAACCGCCAGTTTTGGAGTTGGCATCAACCAAATCAATAGCAGCTAATAGCAATTGCTGTAAAACAATTCATCAGTTAGACAATTGCTAAGAAGGGGTATATCAATTTTAAGGTGATTGAGGTTCTTAACCAGTATAGGGTAACGGCAAGATTTTAGAAACTGACCAAACAAAAAAAATATAGAGCTTAAAGGACCAAACTATTATTGAACACAATCACATAGCTTACAAAATAAAAATTAAGCAAACAGAACCAATAAAGATTGAGCAAATAAAACATAGTGATTCTGGGGTTCATATATGTTATTTCCATGTATAAGAGTAACAACAACAGCACAACACAAATTGCTTCAAAATGGCCCTTGAAACCAAACTGAATAACATGAGGGCAAGACAGTAATGTTTTGAGCAAGTTACTTGGTTCAAAATGAAAACTGGAACAATGTGAGGGGAAAGTGTTTTAACTCTCTGAGGGGATGCCCCCCCATTTGTTCAAACGCCATCCAAATAGTTGTTAAAAAACCTCAAAAAAATGACAACATTCATAGCATATACATAAACTACTCCACAATAAATTAAGTCAAAACTCAACTCACGCATTGAAAAATAAAAAAGCAAAATCCAGCATATGAATAGTATTACTATCCTCTCCCCAATGCGAGTGTACACAGTTCTTTCCGGCTGGAACAGGAGGATTGCATTTGGAATTGTTAGGTAGGAATATGTCAAACTATAAGCAGGTTTAATTTAAACAAGACCTAGCAATACAAGAAATTTACCTTTTGTACAAAAGCACAGTCTCTGATGTCCTCAATGCCTTTCGACGTTTTAATTTGTGGATCCTTCCAAATAGTCTGCACAAAAAATGTAAAAACCTGTTTAAATAAACGAGAACATATATCAGGTACAGGAACTTGAACAAAACAGATGATTCTTACCCCTGTGCCTGTGCAGGGTGCATCTAGAAGGACTCGGTCAACTGAATTCATCCCAAGAACTTTGGGTAGCTGAAATAAACAGTATGTTGTCACAAATTTAGATTCCCAATATATGCTACACCCAATTTAAGGATCTAAAAGTTATAAGGACTTGACATTTGTTTTCTGCATCAGTAAAATGGACCAGAAACTATTAGCCAGACATTTATCCTATAAACGTGTTTTCATTTCTGTTATCATTTTATACAAATCAATATAATATAATTGTTCCATTATACTTGACAAAGACCACAAATAAAGATTTTTTCTTAATGCATAAATTAGTGGTTTATGTTTTGGGCATCCCATAGATAGTCCATGAACTGGAACTACTAGCACCATATTCACAGCGTTTGTACTGTTGGCTCACCTCTTTACCATCATAATTACAAACTATGGTATTGGTAACACCCATGCGATGTATGTTTCCCAAAAGTCCATGCAGCCTTTTCTCATTGAACTCATTTGCATAAATTATTCCTGCACATGACAAATGAAGAAAACAGTATGTTTGCATTTCAGTTGCCAGGCAACCACACAAACCCCTCCAACGGGAGGAGCAAAATGTACTTAAAAAACAGGCACAGCATACTGACCAGTATTCTTCATAAGAGCTCCAATATATGTAGTCTTACCACCTGGGGCAGCACTGGAACCAAGAAAAATACTCAGTTCTGATGAATGAGGACATGAATTCCACAAGTTCAAAAGGAACTTTAATCAAATATTATCATCAAATTTAGAAGCAAAGAAGTGGTATGTCAACATAGCATTACATACATGGCGTATTAGAATCACATGTTCACCACAAAAAAAAGGATCACATGTTAACTTTGAAGTCATGAAGTAAATGAACAATTGCCAAAAGTGTATGAGAGAAAGGAAAACATCTTACGCCATATCAACAACGCGCTCTTTCTCCTGAGGAGCAAGAGCCATCACAGGTAAGAAAGAACTTGCACCTTGTTTCTGTAGTCACATTTTTGAATGCCAATGTTAATGGAAGGATAGCAAATGAAAGAATCTACACTCGATGATAGGGGAGAAAATGGTACCATGTAATGCCCAGCCATATATTCAACAGTGGCACCAGCTGAAATGGTGGAGTCATATACAACGAGACCTACCTGTCATTTTTAATATCAGGAGAATTGCTTTGAGATTCTGCACTTATTACTTGTGTAAAGGAGAAAGATTGAAACAAAGCATACCTTTGACCACTTCCCTATTGGATCCAGATTAAATCCTCTTGGTATAAGAGCAGCAGCAAGATCCCTTCTCCGGGTCTGCCAACATCACAAACATAAACAAAACAGGTAAGAATGATAAACTTATGAAAAGAAAAGGCTGAAGCAAGAGATACAGCGAACCATGTATTCCACTGCACCACATACATACATATCAGGATATCTGAAATAGTTACCTTCAATGTATTTGTTCGTAAGCACTCAGGTGGTCTTTTCTCAAAAGATTCCAGTAGTTCAACAAGCTCAACAGCTGGGAACATCTGCACAGTAAAAATATTTGTAGTGCTAACTAGAATAGCAGATAAACAATGATCATATTTTTAATAGCATGTCAGACAATAATTTCTATTTACAATCTGATGCAGTTGGAGAAACACACAGCTCAACAGAAAGAAATAAACGAACGAAACTCACCTCAATAAATGCTTCAACAAGAAAATCATTGTATCCATAGTATGACATTATATCAGTCTTGAGCTGATTGACATAATCCTTTCGCGGGACATCTTTTTGCCTCAGCTTACTAAAGTTTGAGAGTACCCGGACAACTAGAGAGGAAAACCAATGTGCAGAAAGAAAAGTCATAAAGAGGAATATTCAATGCTTCTATCACGATGCAAACAAAGCTTGAATTTCCCCTTGAGTTTACACAAGCAAACAGCTACATATGCCAAATCTCAATTGAGTTTTCTCTGATTCATCTAACGAATTCATAAACTTAGGTAATGCAAAATATATATATGAACGCACTTTCTGATATCCTCCTTTTAAGATTCGGCAGGTTTGGTGGTCGAAGTGCCTCTTCCTCCAACTCCTGCAGAGCATACAAAGTTACAAACTATGATATATGTGCACATCACTTACGAGTCTTCACAGGCAAAATAAAACTGAACACATAAAGGACCAGAACAGAAGGCAGAAAAATCGACCTCCTTCGTGGGCAATCGGAACTCATCAGATTCTGATCTAATATTGAGCTTGAGCTCCTCCTCAGCCTCTTCTTCTGCCTTCTCTTTCTCTTCATCAATCGCTCGTGACTTCGCCTCTAAGTCATCAGACTCATCTGACTCCACACCGGAATCGTCTCCTCCGTCTACAAAACCCAATATAGTGGATCAATAGATATTCCCCAGATGCACAGTCCAGCGTTGCATTCCCATAATACTAGATTATTACAATACTAGCTCGCCTGAATTCTACAATCGAATGACTTAGTGGGAAAAGCACGCTGTCGAAGCTAATTCAATTGAACAGTAATCATTACCACTTTCGTCGTCACTGCTGGCGAGGAAGTCGTCAGCGAGGGGGTCGTCGTCGCCATCCTCATCGTCTTCCTCCTCTTCCTCGTCACTCTCGCCGTCCTCCTCCCTCTCCTCGTCGTCTCCGCTGTCTCCTCCCTCAAAGGAGGCGTCGTCCGAGTCGGAGAGCTCCTCGGCGCCGGAATCAGAGGGGACGTCGAGGTCTGAACCGGACTCCACCTGCAGCTGCCCCTGCTGCTGCTGCTCCAGCTCGGAGTCGTCGGAGGACGACTCGAGAAGCCTCTGCTTCTTGGGCGCCGCCCTCTTCGCCGCCTTCGGGGAGGCCTTCCCCTTCTTCGCGGCGGCCAGTTGCCGAGGCGGCGGCGGCGGCGGCTGCCTGCGCGGCGCGCCCTTCTTCGCCATGGGAAAGAGAGAGAGAGGGAGGAAAGGGTAAAGAGCCGCCCGTTTTAGTGCTGGGCCTCGGGCCCTCGGCGAGAGAGCTATGACTGACTACCTCGTTTGTTAGATGGGCCAGGTCGGCCCAAATCTTGAATATATTAATCCAAAGAAATAATGGGCTCGTTTTGCACGCCCGTTTCAACTTAGAAAAACAACGTGGGAAAGTCCACTTTAACTCCCTCAAATTGTAGGCTAAGTTTGATTTGTGTCCGTGAACCACAAAACCGGGTATAGAAGCTCCCTCAACTATTAAAATCGGATCAATTTATAGCAGCCGAACCACAAAACTGGGTATAGAAGATCCCTCAACTATTAAAATCGGATCAATTTACAGCAGTCGGTTCCATCCAAAAAAAACTCAACCGGAGGGAGTATGTGACAAGGTGACCTATCCTTTAGCTGACATGACATCCACCGTGGCACTTACGGTCAGCACGAGAAAAGAAACGGAGACAATTGTGAGGCAGTGTTTTGAACTTTTTAAGAACTGTAAAAGGGTAAAATCATGAACTGTTTCTATGTACAATGGACTCAGCAACGACAAATTACAACTCGTAGAAAATCACCTAAGTATACTTATAGTACAAACGACCAACCAGGATGAATAATCCTGCTCAGCTCATACAGAATCCTCATGCTCCAAACCTGGCTTCTCACCATCGCCAGCAGCTTTGGGCTTCTGTGCTAAAGGCGGTTTCTTCCCGGTTATCGCCGACTCTTTCAGCCCCAGATAGGTGTACACAGACATGCCACCGAGAGCGACGATGGCTCCGCAGATGCTGGTGATTCCAGGATCCGAGCTGAAGATCAGGTAACCTGAGAGCATTATGACTATGGTCTTGAATTGCCCCAGCACAACGTGTGACAGAGCTGATGTTGCGCTGCAACGATCAAGAGCAAGTTAGAAGTGATCTCCAAGCTGCATTATATTGCAGAAATGGAGTGATTGTTGCAATCATGACTGAGAAATGATGCATGGCCAAACTGTTTTCAGGAACCAGTAGTATAGTAGTACATGATAAATAGGACTTCTTGATAGTTGATATGATGTGGTGTCCTAGTCTCTGTTTCCAACAGGCTGAAAATGTTACCCCTTCTGTTTTTAATGGCCGACACCCGTTGACTTATGAACATACCTTTACCACTCGTCTTATTTAAAAATTTTGTACAATTATGCAAAAAATATAAACCATATTTATTATGAAACAAATAACAACAAAATAAATGATAATTCTATATTTGTTTTTGAACAAGAAGAGTTGCCAAACGTGTGTTTAAAAGTCATCAATATCAAACATTAAAAAACGGAGAGAGTATATTTGAGCATCATAACAACCTGAGAGGCCTTGAATGTGGAATTATCAGCTACTTATAATTAATAGAAACTTAAATTTCAGTTGAAGTGTGGCTGAAGAAATTAAACGTGCAGGTCATCTATCTTATTCACGTCCTTTTCATGATCCTCTATAAGCTAGGTTACATCAATTGCAATCCTATGTAGTAAGATGTAAGTCGACGTTTATCGGACTCTGCGAACGCCACTATGAATGTCATATGGTCCATGGGAAATTATTTATTTCAGATATCACACTCATTGCAAGATAAAAAGAAAAACAAAACAAAAAAAGAAGATAAGAGAGCAGGGTTAACCACAAATCCTGGGAAAAAAGAGCCATTTTGAATGATTAAAGTCAGCACAATTACGTAAAGTGATGTATTATATCTCACCCAAGTGCCAAAGCGCCAGACCACTGGAGTAGGAAGCCAAACAAAGCAGAAATGATAATAGCAAAGCTGTTCCTGAAGTTCCAATCAAACAGCAGCAAGCCCGGGGGATCAAACAAAGGCATCAGTGCCAATAAGAAAAATATCGTGATCGGAGTTGTCTTCCACATCAATCTGGTTAAACAATCCTTATTACTTAGTGAGGTAAAACATGTAACAAGAGATTGGAAGTAAATTCAGAGCTTACGCAAGGGCAGTCCAATTTCCACTCTGTTGCAAATTTGACCATAGAATTTTGTTTACTGCACTAGGAACAATCCAAGCCAATGCTACAAGAGCACCGAAAAAATTGAACTCTAGATCAGTAACAGTGGCTACGGCCACTCCAAACGACACAATTGCCAGTGTGATAACCTGAAATATTGGAGACAGATTTCGACAAGAAAAAACAACATGTTAGCACTCCCACAAGCAAAAACATGCGCACAGATATCGTGAGTGCAGTCTGGTAGAGGGAGAAGAAAGCATGCACGCTATTTTTTTTCTTTTCTAGATTTCCATATTTCGTGGCCTATTTTGGGTTTAATGAGTGCAGTTCAAATAACTCTGATACCATGTGATAGCAGTAGTACAGAATAGCGTAGGAAGCACATTTCGTCAAAGCCTACCTTTTGAGAGGAAACTCTTTTCTGGAAAAGCATAAATTCAGCCACAACAATTGTTGGAGTTACAGCAATCTTAGCCATTTGATAAAAACCTACACTGAACAGCGGAAAATTCTGAGAACACATAAAAGCATAGTCAATATTACAGAACAAAAAGTGCAAGTGCGCTTCACTGTCAAATAGAATCTTGTTTACCTATTATGCTTTAAGCTCACATTAGCAAGCCCAGTGGAGAGAGACATTACAGCACCCAAAGCAAATAAGGAAGAGAAAGGTGTGGATTTAGAAGGAGGGGCAACTGGCAACAAGGACATCGTCTTAAGGATCGCCATTAGAACAAATGCGACCGCGTAATGAATTAGTGATAGTGCAATTGGGAACTTAAACCCAACACTCCCCATCACCTACAAAGACAGTAGATCTTGTGTGTAAATAACCTTTGCTTCAATGTAGACAGAAATAACTTTTGCACAAAAAACTGTACAAAAATCTTTATAAAAAAGGTACCATTTTGTTTGCCATGATGATCCCAACAGCAACAGCAAAATTAAATGTCAGTGCAACACTTGGTCCACAGAACCGCTGCTGCTGTCGCTTGGCCCCTTCTGAGCTATGCATTTCATTGTACAATGAACTCCGCAACTCCTCCAATGCACGACCTGGTTTAATTTGATAAGTCAATCAGGAAGGAAAAATGGTCACCTTTTCATGATTAACCATTGATTGCAGGAAACTGCAGCACTTAATTTCCTTGGATTAGGTTAAAGAATGGATCATAATAATTATCACGAGTTCGTACGATATATTATATGTTCAGTCAGACCTTACGCCAAATTCCTATTGTAACTGAAACAAACAAGAACCCAACTGTTCCTTAATCCTAGCACCACTGCGGTGATCGTGTTTCCATTCGCTGCGTCACTGCGTGCGCCAAGTGCCAAGCAACTTTCAGAAGCTCACATGCCAACACTGCCACCTGCATGTCCTTCGTTGCAGGGAATCATTCAACCATTTCATCATGTTGGCGATAGCGACAGAGCAGGACGACACTGATTTCAGGGGGGCACGGGCGCAGCAGCAAAACCGAGAAGCAGCAACACAAGAAGGGGACAACACCAGGAGATGCAAAATGGGCTCTAGCAGAAGTGAATGAGTGTGTCGTGAATCGCTGAAAAACAAGAAGAAAATGCTCAGCTGCTTCGGTTCCTTTCCTAGTTTTGCTCACAGAATATTGCCATGCAGGAGCCAAATTTTTTCCCAGGAAAACAAAGAAGACATCACTCGTGGTCTAGTGCACGCAAGCAAGTTCTATGCGATGATGAAATGAACATGTCGAGCAACAACCTCGCCGTTCGAATGGAATGGTAACCAGCCACGAAAGTAAGCATCTTTCGTGCCATTTCCAGCACCAAAATCTTCACACGCACACACAAAAAGCAAGCTAGAGCAACTAGGAGCAGAGTAACTGCAAGTGCAAAAGAAAAGGAGCAGTTCTTACACCGCATTTCACCAAAATGCACCAAACTGGCCTAAAAGATCTCTCGTCTCTTGAAACGCGGAGAAAAAGACCGACGAACCAAACCGCACGAACGCCAAACCGCGCAAAAAGAGGGACTGATTTCCACGAAGAACCCAACAAACCAGCAAGAGTTTGGTGAGAAACAAATTTGATCGGGCACACGGAAAAGGACGGAGGCTGATCGACGGTACACGAATACGAACCAGTCTCGCCGGCGTCGCTGTCCTTCCTCTTGAGGAACCTCCTGCCGCCGCCGGCGAGTACGGCCTCCCACACGCCCATTGCCGTCACCGCCGCCACCTCCGACGCGTCCACCCGCCACCACCGCGGCTTCATCATCTCGACCGATCGACCTCCACCCCGAGCACCGGGAAGGAGGAATTCAACGAACCAGGAGACAGGCAAGCAAAACACAAAACAACAGCGGCGGCGCGCGGCAGCAGCAAGGGAGGGAGGAGGCCGTTCGCTCGCTCGCTCGCCTGCCTCCTGCGCGGTAGGCGGGGGTGGGTGGTGCGTGTTGTGCCGGGCTATTTCGGGGTCGAGCTCGTTTTAGCCGCGCGCCATGGGGACGGACGTACCACGGGAGGGTGGGAGGAAATCAATGCGTGCGCAGCAGCAGCGTACTCCGCTACGCGCCCACGAGCGCGAGCGCGAACGCGACGCGAGTGGTGGTGGTGGTGACGGGGAGGAGGTGGCGGCACGCGAGGTGGTGTGGTTGGTTCGTTGGTTTCCTCGCTGGATTTAAGCGACGTTGTGGTGCATGGTTTTGTTCCAGGGCCGTGAGATTGTTCGGGAACCATGAGCTGATCGTCTGTTTAGCTGTATCCAAAAAGTGAGTAATTTTTTTGTTGTACCAAAAAGGAAGATAGAATAGGTGGACCACGCACGGTGGCGAGATAAATTGCATTGCGGTCGATGGGTGATTAGTGCAGCACAACACGTTCATTTCGCGAGTGCGGGTATTCCGCTTTAGCCGTATCTAGCCTCCGAATTTTCAACAACTCTATTAGGCATAGCACTAGTTTAATTTCATTCACTACATTAATTACCTTCAGATAAGATTACAGCTAGCTCATTCAAAGTTGTAGTTCTAGAGAAGTCGTTAGTACTAACAAGTAGGTCAGCTATGTAAAATGCATCGAGATAGCCACCCACCATGCATATCACCATAACTAACACGGTGGAGTAGCTTACACGAGTCAGTTGCTTCGTATCAAACTCGGGAGGAAACAGCGGCACGGCACGCCGCCCAGTGCGGACGGCCCAAACTGATGATGGGCTCAGCCCAAATCGCCGAGCACTTACAGCCCAATAAGGCATTACAAGATTTACAAGATGCGGTTTGATCTAAGATTTACAAGTCCTAGTGCGAAACGGCTCCGTCCGACCCGATCCGGTTCCAATTCCGTGCGCCATATTTGATCCGCGGTTAATCGATTCCGATCAAATCAATCTCTCGTCGTCGCCGTCGCCGTCGCTACCACGATCCGAATTAGGAGATCGAGATGGAGGAGAAGAAGATCGCGACACCGGCGGTGCCGGTGGGATTTCACCTGATGATCGATGGAAGTAGCAATCGGTGGCGATGGGGACGGCGAGGAGAGAGTAGCAACCGGTCGCAATGGCGAGGAGAGAGATTGTTGATCGAGAAGATGTCCATGAGGAAGAAGATACAGGTGGGACGATACTACCATTGCTCTCGCTGCAACCAACCACAATCCCGAGGAGGAGGAGGAGAGAGCACGGCTACACCGGTGGCGGCGACGAACTGCAGGTGCTCCCGCCGCCGGCGGCTCGAGCGGGCGTGGACGGCGACGGAGGACGAGCAGCTTCGGCGGTTGGCCAAGGAGAACCTCTTCCGGCAATGGTGGAAGGTCGCCAGGGGCATGCCTGGGCGCTCCTGGGACTCGTGCCGCGCCAGGTGGCGCCACCACCTCGCCCGCGACGTCTACCACCGCCCCTTCACCGCCCGCGACGACGAGGAGCTCGTGCGCCTCCACCGCCATACCGGCGGCAGCTGGAGGAAGATCAGCCGCTCGGTGTACGGCCGCACCTCGGCCATCATGAGGGACCGCTGGATCCAGCTCCGCCGCAGCGGCTTGGTCCCCGCCGCCGATGCCAAGACGGAAAACGCCGGTTGCCCGCCGCCGGCCGCCGCTGACTACTCGGAGTCCATGGGAAGCGAGGTGGAGACGGAGTCGCCGCCGCTGCAGCAGCAGCAGCACCCTCTCGCCGACGTTCTTGCCTCGAGCTTGGATTCTTGCTCCCTAGCATCCGACGCGACGGATCCCCGGGACGGCATCCTCGCGCTGGATTTCGCGTTCATGTCGGTCTGACTGATACGGACGATTCTGTATATATGGCGTGTTATCTTTGGAGCAAAAGAAAAAAAAAAGGTAAGATTTGGCGGCGTTTGGACGCCTTATCAAATTTTAATAGATTTTTTAGAGTAAAAGGAACCAGAATTACCCAAAAAAGAAAATGTAGGATTGTGTTGAAAATGACAACAAAGGTAACACACTCGTATAAATTAAAGAAGTGGACATTGTACAACCGATTGCATCAAAATCGTAAGTTGTAACTAAAGAAGTGGAAATTGTACAATCGATTGCATCAAAATCGTAAGTCGTAATTAAAGAAGTGGAAATTGTACAATCGATTGCAACTGGTTAGGTTCCTTGTGGTGAACCAGCTCACCTATGTTCAAATCCTAAATTTAACACGGATATTCGTATTCACGGCTATGTCGACAGCGAGACACCTATGGTGTATGTTGGTCTAATCTTCTGAAGGTACTCATAAGGGTAGGGTGTGAAAGTGTCTTTCGAAGATGCTTATAAGGGTAAAGCGTGCGTGTGCGTTTATATGGGTGAGTATGTGCACATTATGGGATGGGTGCCTACATTCGTACTGTGTTTCTAAAAAAAATCGCTACAACGAACTAGTACAACTAACTATGAACTATAGCTATTCATCCGAAGTTGAATGTAACAAATAAATCCCTTAGAGTAAGTACTATAAAGATTTAGATATTGTATGTAAAAATATCATGTAGAATTGAATGTTACTCCCTCTATCCCTAAAAAATTCAAGATTTGATTTTTTTATGGGATGAAAGGAGTAATTTATAAGCAAAGGAGAGAAGTAAGGAGATAAATGATGATCCTACCCTTTACGTAAGGGACAAAATGTATACAAACTAAAAGAAAAATACAAAGAGAGAGTGAAAAAAATATATTAGGTTTTATATTTGGAGGCAATATATACATATTATCTTCTAGTTAATAGATAGATGACTTAACTAAAATTATAAAATTAGAGACGGTAGACATCTTTATTATATAACTTGCTTACGTAAAAGCTCGCATGTCCTGTGGATGCATCGAGATGACCACCATGCAAATCATAACAATGTAAAGTCTAACAGCCCATCGGTTGGTCTAATAAGTCAAAGCAAAAGCTAAAATTTGATTTTTCAAATGATTTTAAGATATTTTCAACGTAATTTTTTTTAGCGTTGGCTTTTAAATCGTTACGAATAAATATATAAAAGTTTTACCTACAAATTATTTTTTATTCCCTAACAAACCGTTTTAACTTATTAGGGAATAAGCCAACCGATGAGACCTAGCTATCCGCGAAAGTTTGAACGCTCGCACTCTCTATTTTGCACCGCACGGTTTTGTTTTCAAGTATGATATGGTACATCGAAATTTTATATGTTCAAGTTTTGATTCGGATTCAAATTTTTTTATGTACAATTTTACTATATCAACAGTTTTTATACATAAAATCTATTTACCCATAAGTTCTCATAAGCTTATATGCGTATAACTTCGGATTCGGAGTAGCTTATATGTGATATGTATAATTTTTTTTGTGACCGTGCCTCATAAGCTTATTAGCTGAACGTGTTTACAGTCTGCCTACTGCCTAGGCCATGCGAGAACATTCGTCCATTATACTCACCCCGTGGAATTTGCTTTCACCTCGCCCGAAACGACGCGTATTAAACTCAAGGAAAGAGCGGCATGCCGCGAGCCGCCCGGAGCGGACGGGCTGAACTGACGACGGACTCGCCCCAAATCGCACAAAGCGGGATCTTGTTGCATGCATGCATAGCCCATCCGGGTCCGATTCTAAACTTTGTGCCAACGAGAACGCGGTGCCATATAAGATCATCCAATGCATCTAGTGAATCGATACCGATCGATCGATCGATCAGAATTAATTAATCTCCCGTCATCCTCGTCGCTGCTACTCGCTAGCTAGGGCTCATGGAATCAATGGAATCAAGATCGATGGATATCACAGCCATCGACGATCCCAAGGAGTTGGAGATGCTGGTGGGATGGCAGCCGATCGAAGGAAGTAGACGCTATCGGTCACCGTTTTGTGACCAGTTCAGGATAAGGAAGACGACCCGGCGGCGGCGGCGCCGGCCATGCCGCGGTGTGCAGCGAGGAGGTTTGCTGCCTGCCCCGTCGTCAGGCACCCGACGCCCAAGGAGAACGCGCGCCGGCGGTGCCTCGCCTCCGGCAGGCAGCGCCGCGTCAAAGGGTGCACGCTGGGTCGGCGCTCCCGCCCGGAGTCCTCCCGCGACGGGTTGCGGCGCCACCGTCGACCACCACTCCTTTGAGTCCTTCGCCGCCCGCGGCGTCGAAGAGACCATGCGCCTCAACCGCCACATCTTCGGCTACCTGACGGAGGTCAGCCACCCGGGCGCCCGCGACGTCGAAGTGCTGGTGGAGATCAGCCGCTCGGTCGATGGCCGCGCCTCGCGCACCATGGAGAACCGCCGGGTCGAGCACCGCCTCAGCGGCTTGGTCCCCAACGCCGAGACGGGCGCCACTTGCCCGCCGCCGGCCGCTGACTCGGTGGCCATGGAGGGCGACGCGGAATCAGAGTCGCCGCAGCAGCAGCACCCTCTTGCCGACGTTCTCGCCTCGAGCTTGGATTCTTGCACCCTAGCCTCCGATGCGGCGGATCCCGGGGACGGCAGCCTCGCGCTAGATTTAGCGTTCATGTCAGTTTGACAGAGGCCTCGCGCTAAGATCGAGCTAATAATATCAGTAGTTTCTTTATTTAATTAGTGCAGGTTATCAACTTATCATGCATGATCATCTGTTTCAATGGAGTGTTTGAATAAAATCTCTGATACAATTGTCATTAAAATCTTAATCGCACCCTAGAGATCAAATGCAGCATATTACTATCATTTACAAAAGCAAACTTTATGATCGTCACAATATTTTGTTAACAGCCATCAATCTATATACACATACATACACGACAGAAGAACAATCGCACGGAAGATTGTGCTTCGTAAATAATATTACAGCGGTGCAAATTTCAGGAGTATAATTAATCATGTTTCCTGACAGCCGCAACACAAAACATCACAACAGAAGCAGGTGTGGCCGTCGTCGTGCAGTAGGCTCATGTATTTGTATTGGATTAATGCACAGATGGTAGAGAGTGACTCAGACATCTCAACCAGAAGCAACTGAAGATGCATGAACTGTACAGGAGAAAATGGAGCATTACCATCCATGAGCTTCTCGCATGTCTGCATTCTTTTGTCTTTTTTATGTTTTATTAATTTGGGCACAGCGTTTGATTTCCTTTCCCCGTGCAGGATCTGCCGCAATTGCTTGTATCCTCCAGTGATCTTGCTTGCAGTGCAACCAACATCAAATCAGCTGCTGAATATTGCTAGTTGAACACTGGATGGAACCAATCGAGTGAAAGGATTTAGTAGCTTCTTGTTTGGCTCAGCGGATCGTAGTCATATGCTTCGCCAGCCTTTACAAACCGTCCTTTGACCCTTTTTCTCACATCTGCCCTAGCCTTACGAGAAGCATACCTTATCTTCTTGTCAAATCTGTAAAGAAGAAAATATGTGAAGTAAGGCCATATAATAACTTCTTTTAAGAAAAAAACATGGAAAGGAAGCTAAAAGGTTCATGCGTCCCTGATGCAGCAAAGTGTAAGTCATGATAGGTAGGAGTGCTGGTAGTGGTAGCATGTCAGAGAAGTAACATTCAAGTTCAAAGTCAAAGGGCTCAGGTATAAAGAAAACTTTGGCAGAAGCTAACAGAGTGTATGTGATTTTGCAGTTTACACTAGGAGCAACCATTCACATGCCTACAATGATCACGTGTATACAAAATCGATTTGGCAAAGTGCTTATAGAATTCTAAAGCTGAAAATTGAATGATATTGCCACCACATTCTTAACTGTAATGCATTAAACCATGACATATCAAGTACTAGTATGAACTTACTTTCAGAAAATTTCTGAAAATGCATGGTAAGATGCACTTACTTTCGTCTCTTCTTCTTCTCCTTGTACCGTGTAAGAGCATTATCTCTGCTGCCTCCAGCAGATGAACTTTCAGGACCAGGAGGATGCCAGGGTGGCTCGCCCATAAGGATCATTGACGATACCCCACAATCTTGAAAATCTCCAGCACTGCTTTCACCAGTCAAACCAGAGAAGGAAAGGGATATGTTGGATATAGCCTGCCTACCAGGAATACAATGGCTGGAATCAGCCCTTGCAGCTGGGTTTGTCATCCCAGAATCAACAGATGCAACATTGCTACATTCTGGCTGCACAGGTTTGGGCTGCTGAAAGTATAACAGTCATACCAAAATTTTAGTAAAATAATTAATAGCCGTAAAATGGACGATGAGATAAGCAAACATTCCACTCTCCTAATTAACCCAATCAATCATTTAATGATTCTTGGTAAAATGGTAGGGTCAACTCGAGATAAGCACCAAAGGAGGAAAATGAGACTGGTTTTTTACAACTTGTAGATTATGGTGGGAAGGTCAGAAATAGCAAAACAGAGCTCTTTTCCTACAACAAACACAGCAGATAACATGACTAAATGCAGAAAGGCACGGACCTCATTAGATTCATCTGCTGGCACTTCCTTCATTTCAAAATAACTGTCAATTCCAGCATCATCAAAGAGTTGTTCTGTTTGAATGTGAGAGGTACCAAATAATTCTTCATAATTCTCAAATGTTAGGTCAGCATCATCCACACAGAAGTCTTCGTATACGCTCCCATCATTGAACATATCTTTGTCTGTGACACAGGGTGCCTGAATTATGCAACCAAGTTTCGATAAGCACGCAGTGACACCATAATGACAGGCATCACAGATGACATTTTCATGAATCATGATATTGGAAATACACAAATTCCAACTGCAGCAATTGTTCAACCATCATCATTAGGAAATTATAAGATCTAAGTGAATTCACATTCTATGGTAAAATTATTTGATAATAAGAATAATTTGCTCAGCAGGGGAAAAAAAATCAGGGAACATTGCCAATGTGGAACTCTGAAGAAAGTACTCCTTCCATCCCAAATTATAAGAGATTTTGGATGGATGTGACACATCCTAGTACTACGAATTTGGATAAGCTACACCCAAAATCCCTTATAATTTGGGATGGAGGGAGTAGAAAACAGTAATAAATAATGACCAAAAGATGGTCATTGTACCATTGGTCAAAGTACAGAAGGTTTTCCCTTGAACTTTCACTTCTAGACGAAAACCAAAATACGATAACATGGTTGAAACTGCAACCACACAGTGTGAACATTTGTTGTATTAATATGTCCATGCAATATGTTATGACATGCAGAAATTTAGCAGAATACTTGAATAGGTTTTGGAGGGGAATATGAGAGGCATGCACCTTAGGCATCGTTGAAACTGGCTCAGCTGTCTGATCTGCATTCAGTGGCAGAAGATTCATCCCATCTCCTGAGGAAGAACCTATTAAAGGTTTAAACTTGTCTCCTGTGGGCAAATCACTCATGAGTGCTGTGCTAGCTATATCCAACAAGCTGCTATCTTCTGGAGCACCACAATGGTTACTGATGTCACTGTCATTAATGCTCATCATGTTTATTCCTTCCTCACAGTTTGGCTCAGCAGCTACAGTTGGGATATCCATAATAAAGGACCAGATTCTCGAGAGCTCTGCCGATGATGGGCACCCTGAATAACAGTTTATGGTCTGCCTTTTATGCCCAGCAGCTGAGGATGCAGCCCCGTGTCCATTCCAGTCACAGTTTTGGCAAAGTGAGGCGTTCTCTTCAAGACAACGGACTGCTGCTGGCTGTCCAACACAACGATCACAAAGAAGGGTTCTTGTATGGCGTCGTGAAAGGGCATTGGCTGAATGCACATTTCGATCACACGACAAGCACAAGGATGCTGCATCTGATCGGCAATAGACCATTGACCTTTGCTCCCCGCAGAAATCACAAAGAGCATCCATGGTCCTGTACAGTACTGGAGCACTTCCACTAGCACTGAGTGCCACAAGAACAGCCACCTTCCTAGCTTTTTGTTCAACAGTTGAATTCAGTGGGATCCTACCAGGATACTGGTGTATGAAAACAAAATTAGTAACAATTAACAAAACAACAAACTTATAATTGAACATTTTAGAAAGAGAATAATATATATTTAAAAAGGAAAATCTAGCAAATATGTGCACACTTCAAATTAGAAAAGAAGGCACGCATTTTGCAGCCCATGTTACATGATGAGTTTTTTTCCATTCCTTGTTAAGTGTTGGAGGTATATAAGTGTATTGATACAGGCCATGAAATGAACCACTTGAATTGCTCTGCAACCAACAGAAACATTTCAAATGTATCACAACAAGAACAATCAACATATTCATCGAGTTAATGACAACTTAAAATATAGGTAGCGTATAACAATTTGTGAAGAGTTTTGAGTTTTATTATCCCACCCAAGATTTGCTAGCAAGCGCATGGGCAAGAGCTACAAGCGACAATACAAATAGGACTTCACCAGCTGTGCATGCAACAATGATCCTGGTTGCTCATTTTATTGAGTAGGCCCTATTTTGCATATCAAAAGGGCACCTTTCAGAGCACTAATCATGTAATCAACAAGCATGCATCTCCACAAGACAAACAATTTCAACAGGACTAATCCTAAGTTTTAAATAGCACTAACCCCGCTTCTCTGATCATATAAAGCATGCCGTGTGTGGATAAAAGCAACAAACTTTCTGAGCCACTCAAATAAGCAAGGGAAACATTACTTTGTTTTTTAAGATTATCCAAATTTAAGAATACAAAAGGGCTTCCTTTCTGCATCTAACCGCAGTTGCCGCTAAGAAGAGATAAAAAGAAAGCCATGTGAGCACAGCGCGTACATATAGCATGATGACAACACGGCTCTGTCAGTAGACAAAAGGCAGAGCCGCAGAGGTGATGAAATTGTTTTTTTTTTTTTCTAGTTGAAAACTGAACTGGATACTGAAACATGCTAAGCCACCGTACTTGTGTGGATTAGAGAAAGAATAATCAAATCCTGAGCAGCTAACTCCAGCTCGAAGCTAAAACCGGACCAAAAAACCACTCACGTACGCTCCACGCAACACGAGAGAAAGCGTGAAGTGTCCGCAAAAAGGAAGAAACCAAAACTCAGTTCAGACTTCCCAACACCAAACACCCTGGAACACCACAGAAGCGATCAAGCGGACTCTAAATCGAACACTCAAACCCAATCCCCTCCAATCCACCGACATCCATCCCCCTCCCAATCTCAATCCCAATCCCAGCCCCCTAATCCAGCAGCAGCTCACGAAATCCACCAAACAAGCGCGCTGATGCTGCTAGCCTACAGAACGCAAATCCAATCCAATCCAAATATCCAATCTCCACCAAACAAACAGCTCGAGCTCGCGAGAGCGGACTCACTCACCGAATCGCCGCCGCGCCGGATCCACCTCTGCGCTGCTCCGCTGCCCCGCGGCGGTCGGCGGCGGCCGGCGGAGGAGGAGGACGACGAGGTGTCGAGAATCTTCCACGGAAACTCGAAATAAAAACGACTTTTCTGGTGCGCGAAAGAGAGAGCGAGCGAGCGAGGAGATAAGCGAGGAGGAGAAAATGGAACAACAGGTGGAGAAGCACAAAGACAATACGAGCGAGAGAACGAGAAGACGAGCAAGCGAGTGGGGGAGGAGGAGAGGTGGATGAGGGGAGGGGGGCGGTGGGCCCCACCCGTGGTGCCCTTTTTGCGCTTTTTGCTCGCTCGCGCGGAAGGGGAGAAGGGGCAGGACCGTAATTTGCGTCCGGGATAAGGGGGATCCCGGGGGGGCGCCACGTGCGCGGTCCTTTCGCCAAGTGGCGGCCCGAGCCGGTTGACCGTTCTGCCCCCTCGCACTCGCACACCGTTGTCGTGATGGGGTTTCGTTTCGTTTCACTCTCTCGTCGTCGCCTTGCAAGAGTGGCAGGTGGTTCGCTGTTGGTTATACGGCGATTTCGCCATGCGTGGACGCTCGTTGCGGCGCCGCGCCGGCTCGCCGGCTGACTGCTGGTTGCCGTTCCGTCCGATCTGTTCACATGTGCGGGGAACAAACGGATCCAGTCGAGGGCATCGGAGAGAGTTCTTAGGTACGCAACCAAACAAGAGCTAAATCAGATCAAGCTACTGTAAAAACCCGTTTATAGAGTTTTAACTTCTAAATTTAACTGAAGAAGTTAAATTTGAAGTAGAGTTGTGAAGCTGTCTAAACTCACATCTCTAATTTAATTTGTGAGATAGTTTTACCCAACTCCACTCCTATTTGAGATGGAACTGAAACTGAGTGATATCAAACATACCCTTAAAATAGGCAAATTTATATTAGGGTAATAACCAAACATGTTTATATATACGATGAAGTTCTCAATGAGCAGGCCAATCAATGACCGATCATCGTGGGAAAGCCTCTGATTATAGTGTACTTGCAGCGAGTAGATGAGCAGCCCATTTGTAGGGAATAAGTTCATCTGAGGTCCCTTAGCTTATCAGTGAATCCGATTTTCGTCCTTCAACCGGAAAATCAGATACAGTAGATCTCTCAACTATCAAAACCGGGGTAAAATATGTTCCAAGGCGGTTTGAACGGCGGTTTCGGCTAACATGGCGTCTACGTGGCTAATTTGACTCGGTCTTCATCTGACATGGTATTGACGTGGTACCTACGTGGCTTGTTTGACTTGGTCCTCGACCTACGTGGCGGTGACGTGGTATTTAAAGCAAAATGTAAACATTAATTTTTTTTTAAAAAGATGTAGGGCCTACATGTCAGTCAAGCACAAGATAAAAAAAAGTGGGACGCACCTATCAGTGGGTCCCACCCTCCTCTCCATCTCCTCTCTCTCCCGGCTATCTCTCCTCTTGAGTTCAGAGGAGAGCTCGCTAGCCGGCCGCGCACGGGGGAGGAGCTCACTGGCCGTGCGCGCGCAGGGAGGAGCTTGCCAGCCGTGCACGCGCGGGGAGGAGCTCGCCGGCTGGCTCGAGTCAGCCCGACGACGGCATGTGGCTGCAGCGACGAGGGGAAGAGGAAGGGGCCTCCCGTAGTGCCTCCTTCTTCACGGGGAGGGCGGCGATGGTGGCCTCCATCTCCACCGTCGTCATCTCCACACACTGGTGGATCCAGTGGGTGGTCCTGGTGGTCCTGGGACCACCAAAAAAATCCTCAATAATACTAATATATATGTATGTACGTGAAAAAACTTGGGAAAATACTCTCTCATTAATATATTATAATGTCTCTTATCAATATCAATATATTAGTTATACCTTTAATTAATTTATACTCTATTACCTTATTATATTTACGGTATTAAAACAATGATATAAGTTTGACCATCCATATTAAAATTCTAGATATGCCACTGTCTCCACAGGCAGGTCGTGCAGCACCGGCGGGCTACCGCTGCCGCCCGGAGCTCCTCGGCGTGTAGTCGAGCGGCGGAGTGAAGCCGGCGGGGCGCGAGGTCGGCAGGGCGGCAGCTGGTGGAGTGGCGGCACGTGACGTCGGCCCACCACCCACCGCGAGAAGTTGCTGTGGAGATCAGCGCTGGCGGCGGTTTGCCGCCGCTCCGCCCACGCGTCTGCCTGCCGCCAGCAACGCGCGCTACCACTCTGCCCGCACGTCCACCCACCGCCGCCCTGCCAGCTTCGCGCGCCGCCACTCCGCCCGCCGCCGCCCCGCCGACTTCACACCGCCGCACCGTCGGCTTCGCGCCACCGCTCCGCTCGTCGTTGTCCCACTCCCCCAGCGCTCCCCCGCCGATGTCCTACCCTTTTCCCGCATTGCCGGTCGCTACCGCCGAACCTCCCCGTGACCCCGTAGCACCTGGAGAGAGGAGAGGGGAGATGGGAGGGAGGAGGAAGAAAAGTAGGGGTGAGAATGATATGTGGGGTCCACGTGGGTCCCAGCTCATAATTTTTATTATTTTTCAAATCAAATTGCCACGTCAATACCACATCAATATCACGTCTGATAAAGATCGAGCCAATTTAGCCATGTAGGCGTCACGTCGGCTAAAACCAGCGTCCAAACCGTCATGGGACCTATATTGCACCGGTTTTGATAGTTGAGGGATCCGTTGTATCTAGTTTTCCGGTTGAAGGATGAAAATCAGATTCGTTGATAAGTTAAGAAACCTCAAATGAACTTATTCCTTTTTATAGGGTGTCTCTATGAGCATTGTTAAAAAAGATAGCAGTAAAGAAGTAACTCACGGTTTTTCTTTTACCTCGTGCATTCGATTCTGAATGTAACTAACATTGAAAAGAATTGTTTTTTACATAATATCGAAAAGAATATATGAAACGAGTTATATTTGATATAATTGGCTGGTCTCGAAGGATGGGAATCACTTTCTTTTGTGAAACAATAGAATGCAGTTCGCATTGAAGGAAAATTAAGGTAGGAAAGGTCGTTGCATCATTTCACCATCCCCAAAAGATCGTTCGTACTATAAAGTATGAATATAGATATATCTTTATTAGCTAAAATATATATGAGTGATACTCCGGTGCTCTTTACTTTAGTATTATACTACCAGTAATATTAAGGGTAATTTAGTAATTTACTAATACATGGATTACGAGTAGCTTTGTATTTATATTTTTTCCCGGCTAGATTAATATGTAATCATCCATTGCACTGGCATCACTCATATTCCTTAAAAAACCAAAAAAGAAGGAAAAAAGCATTTAGTCACTACTAATGACGATTATAGCCCTCTACACCTATTTTTTATAATAATATCACATATTTCTACTACCATTAATTAGGGTGGTAGTATAAATAGATCTAAACCTTTCGATTAAATAAGATCAACGGTTCAGATTACTTTCTACTACCATAAAGAACACTGTAGCGAGACTCAATATATATAACATACAAAATGACGAAAAAAAAAGCAATGACAACCGCAGTCATTACATCATTTTTAGTTTTTGTATGTTCTCTTAACCTCGGCTCCACGAGATCCTAGGCTGGATATCTTTCCCTGTAGTCTTTAAAGTTGCGTGTGCTTTATGCATTGATGGCGTCCGAAATGACAAAGAAAAAAAATTAAGTGGGAAATTTTATAATGGCTACAACAACATACTGTAATTATTTGAACTTAGGAGGATCGAGGGCAAACACTGGTTCTCCCACGCTTGTTGCTATCTAACATGGATTATTCGCAAGCTGCTCAATTGTGAGGAATTTTCTTTTTATTATGGTTGACCGCTTTTCTCAAATTTAATTGATGATAAAATTCCTTCCAAGCAACAACAAGAAGAAGACATGACGGTGAGATTTATACTCCTAGCTTGGAATTTACATTGTGTGGTTACTTCTGACGCAAACAAAATAAAAAAAATATCGAGACTCGTTAACCATGTGCAATTGTTTATCTGAAAAGGATAGAGCAACCATCTGGGCCATCTCAACGAATAGGAGATCCTAATGCGAAATGCAAAATAAGATCTTAATTTTTTTAAAAGAATACATATAACCAAAGATCAAAACATACATTTACATAATTGTAAAATTTTAAGACATGTTATTTCTTACAGTACTTAAGAATATATCAAATATTAATGTAAAAGAGTAAATATAGTATTCAAACAATAAATTAACCTATGTTTTACTAAAAGGCATCATCATCTTAGTTTTTCAAATGAAATCTTCACATTTCTTATATTTTTGTTTTGTTAAAAAAAATAAAGTACATGATATTATACATAGGTTATGCTTAGGAAAAAAGACAATAAGGTTCAGACGAGGTGCACGAGGCAAATCGTCGCTTCGTGTGGTGTGTGCTATCCCGGCGCAATGAAGGAAATGGACCGATGGAGATGGGAGAGTCGGTGGGAAGCAATTGAGAATTTAGCACTATATTTAACACATTTAATGTGGCTTACTCTGTTTTTTTATGCTTTTCACTAATTAGATACTGTACTTAACACATAGCAATTTAGGGTCTAAAAAATTGGACCCCTATTCGATCGGCTGCTTCATTGACTGGCCTGGCAACCGTTAAATTGGTCTCTCTCAAACAGTAGAACATGAAAAGTCACCGATTTGGTACTCGATCAAACAGTTGAATCCAAAAGGTCGCTGATACGATACAATCACTTTTAGAAGGATGAAAAAATCTTGGAGTATACCATCACTCCATCAGTCTCTACAGGTTAGACGTGCATCGCTCGTTGAAAAATTTGCTATATGTGAAATATTATCTTGTATTGAAGGCAATATATGCATTTTTTATGAAATGATAGAATGTAATGTCATCGAAAAAGGGCTACCAAAAGAACGGTTATTACACCATTTCAGCTGTCGCTGGAAGATTCTTCCAGTGAAATATGAACAATTCAACCGGACTTGTTTCGATTAACTTCATAAACAATGAAATGGAACTGCGTCACAAAAAGTTTACGGCCTCTATTATCTAGTTAGCTTACTGATAGTGCAAAAATTTAAATTTTTCAGTTAATTTTGGAGTATTCTCATCACAATCTATTTTTCAACCCTGACGTTTAAACCGATAATACATAATATATAAAAATTTTACTAATAAATTAATATCATAATTAATGTTGCTTTGTTTATATTTTTTTAGGCTTATCAATCCTAGCATGGTCATTGCATCCAGCTGTTATTGGAAGATTCTGACTACCAGGAGCCTATGATAGGCTAAAATTATCTGCAAATTATCTGAAGGTAGTAGCTTTCCTGCAAATTATCTGTTGGCAAAAATACCCCTAAGCTGAACTGAAGCATATCCAGGAGGAATCAACACAAGGGGGAGCAGTGTCCTTTTTCGGGGTCCAGTGGGTGGAGCCCCCCTCCTGCCAGGACTAGAGTGGCGACTAATCGCCGGTCTCCAAGTGGATTGCAATTTTGACTGTTCACCATTTAATTTTCATCGTCCATCCTGGCGTGCAAACTGCCTAAAATTCGAAGACTGTTGGCAACATTTACTGTGTTCTCGTCATGCACCAATATGAACATGCACCGGTGTGTATGCCTCAACTTAAATTCGTGTAAAGGTGTATATGGAAACTGATTCGAGTTAACAAAAGCTAGGGACAACTAGTAATTTAAACTTTCCTAATCTCACAAAAAAACTCAAGATTTTCATAGAAGATATGCCACGCGTAGTGTTTCTCGGTGACTATATTCAGTGGTTTTCTGCCTAATAACTTTATTATTATTATGTACACTTTTTTTCTCTATTTTGATAGCAGGGTTTTCAAACCAGGAAATGAAACAGAAAAAGAAAAAAAAATGACCAGCCAAAAGCCAACTTTTTTCCCTCGTCTCCAACCGCTGCTGCTCACTGTGCGTTCCGTACTGGCTGTCGCGCTCGTACGTTGATCTGGCAAAAGAAAAAAAACAGAGTGGATGTACGTTTTTTCCCTCTATCTACAAATATAATAACTTATAACCTCAAGATTCTATCCTAAAATATAATAACTTTTTCATCAACTTTCCCTTCTCAACCAATAATAATCCTCCATGTCGGTAACACGGGCCCGGGGTATAGAGACTAAAGGCTTGAGGCGGCCCCCTGCACCCACGTGGCACTCCCCCGAGGGGGGGTCGGGCCCGAGGGTGCGGTGGTGGCCGCCCTCTCTAGTCTCCGCTCCCCTCTCACTTTGCTGTCCTGGGGTCGGGCTGCCCCAACCCCTCCGCGCTTCCGCCACGTGTGCGGGGTTAGGTGAGTGATTCTAACGCCCACCTAACCACATTGATGACGGCTCAGACGAGCGCGCCTCACCGCATTTAATGCGGCGTGGGGGCGTGCGTGACCGGCATGTCGCCGATTACTCCAGCTGATCGGTCCGTGACCGGTCGAATTACTGATGGGACGGCGACGCAGCACTCGCACGCTGACCCCCGCGTCAGGCGGTGTACAGCACGCCTCGTTCCGTCCCATCAGAATGATGAGAGCCTTTTTGCCTCTCATTCCAACCGGAGTTGGTATGTCAGCTCCGATCAGACGGCGCCCATCTCTCGGTACGGACGGAGCACACAAGTCTCCGTCCATTTAATAGGGAATGACGTGGGAGTCCCCTTGTCAGTCGGCTGATCGGACGGGAGTCCCGCTGCGGTGATTGTGCGTGCGACTTCTGGGTCAAGTGACGAGACAACTCTTAAATGTAAAAGGATTTTTTCCCTTCTCTCGAAAGTAGTATGTTGGCCCATGTGGTAACCCTTTGAGATATAAAAGGAGATCCAGGCCTGGTGAAAGGGGGTTCGATTCCTGAAAAATAGACACTCATCAGCCACACACAGGAGTAGGGTATTACGCCTCGTCGACGACTTGAACCTGTATAATTCCCTTTGTCTCGTTTCCTCCGAGCAACGATCCCTCTAGGCATCTCTCTTTCTATCTCTCTCCCATCGGAGCGCGAATTTCACCCTGCGTCCCCGGCCGAACTCACACAAGGGGTCCTCACTGTCCCCCGTTGAGGAGCTCACGCTCCGTCACTCCAGCATTCAATTTTTTCACATACCTTCACTTCTCAACTAATCACAACTCTCTCCCATTTAATCCTACCTACTTTCTTAATACTCATATCCAACTCTAAAAATACTTATATCTATGATTTTTTATACCCATACTATACCAAGATCTATATTATAGGACGAAGAGAGTACATCGTAGCACTAACTTCCTACACACAACATATTTCCAGAGCGGTACTACATATAACACATTCCTATAGCGGTGACGAGAGCCATCAACAAGGCCAGTAGTGCCACCGATTTCCAAGGCCGCGAAAAGGAAATGACACGTTGACACTGAGAGATGCATAAAAAATAAAAAAAATCCTTGTGTGTTATCCGGCCACGCCACCAGCAGTGCAGTGGTGGAGTGTACTCCAGTGGCAGTACCACTGTACCTGCATGTACCAGTCGGCTTCACTCCGGTACGGTACATATCATACCGTCCTACTGTACTGTTGTTGCTCCTGTGCAAATCAGAGCGAAAAAGGTCGTCGGCCGGTCGGCAGGGGCCGAAAAGAAAAAGTCAAAATTACTACTACCCCGTTTTAAAATATAACGGATAGAATATTCTTCATAATCTTAGAATATATCCCATCTATTTAAAAACTTATTATATTTTAAAACGAAAAGAGTAACATAGATCATCTTGTATTGAGTTCGGTCTGAACTCCTAGCCATAACAAGCTTAACGAGTCAACTTGCCCGCTACTACTTCCATCAATTTAAACTAAAGAAGTAGGGATAGAGAAAGTACCGTTTATCTCGTTATAAAACGTTATCATATCTTCTATTTTTAACTGGTACTTAGCGCTTTGATTACTTCTAAACTATTTTTATCTATTGACTTCCTTACTAATTAGTGTTTGCTATTATGTTAACATAAAATAAACTGATAAATTTTGAAATTAAAAATAGATAAACTTTGAAACCATAAAGATGATGTAAATGAGATAAACCTTATTAACGGACATAACGAGCGAGCTAGCAACCGAATGTTTTAGACCGATAAATTTGCTCATTGTTCACGCCTACTGCCCGGGTCGCTGTTCCACTGTTCGGCCATGGTGCGATTCCCGTGTGAACTGTGAAGGTACGCCTCGATGCCATCGTGCTCGGCCGGTCGGTTCGATCTCGCGTGGAATATGTTCTTTGGCATGTCACATGTTGCTGCTTGGTCAGCTTGGATGGTGCATCACTCTGCAATCTGCATCAGTGCAATGCCATTGTCCCTTCGGTTACTTGAAGGCACAGTAGAAAGGAATCGAGAAACACACTAGTAGTGCTGAGCACAAAGACACTTGGGACAGGTTTGATGGAATATCCTGCTTTGGCGGCAAAGCATCCGTGATCCGTCGTGTGTATGGTCTTATTCTGATGTAATAGTATTAATCATTGTAATAAGTATGCTAGCGATTGCTTCGTTTGGGCGAGTTATCGATTAATCCTAAGAATTTCTAAGGCAGCGTTCGCATGCATGTGTTCCGAACATGCACAGTATTTAAAAAAACGGAGTAATTCATTAGCACGTGATTAATTAAGTTTTTGCTAATTTTTTTTCAAAAATAGATTAATTTGATTTTTTAAGTAACTTTTGTATAGAAACTTTTTACAAAATACACACCGATTAGTAATTTGAAAAGCGTGCGCGCGGAAAACGAGGGAGAGGAGTTGGGAAAGGGGAGGAAAGAACACTGCCTAAGTAGATCGGAAATATAGATGTTGAGAGAGACGGAGGAAAGGGAGATATAATGTCCTGAGAATATCATATATGTTATCTACTCCATCTATCATAAATAGTGCTACTTTCAACATTTAGATTGTGCTACTTCTTTACCTACTCTCTCATCTTAACCAATCATAATTATATCTCTTTGGATCTTTTTCATCTAATTTCTCATCTTAATCTATCTCAACCATCCCATTTAATTTCACATCTCTTCTTTATCATCGTAAAAAAACTCTACTCCACCTGTCCCAAAAATAATAAGTTTTAGCATTCAATATAGGTGTTAAGGAAATGGGTAAAAAAAAAAAATACTTGGCTGCATTCTTGGGGTGGATGAGATATATGTCCGGACTAGTTGAGACTATAATAACAAATGATATTATAGGTAGTTTAGTGATAAAGTCGTATTTTACAAGTACTAGAGCTCTATTCGGTGGCCATCACTGCCGCAGCCGCTGTGGATGCTGCCGTTCAAAGATGCTGCAAACCGCAGTAGTTTTGAACTGTTGCAGCCACAATAATTGCTGCAAAATGCCCGCCGAATACACCCTATATTATTATATTCATGATAAATTTGAGATATGAAATTTGCTATGTTTTGGATCGGAGGAAATAGAAGTGCTTATATTTTAGAATGAGGATGTACAAAATTGACATATGTCTTTTTTTAAAAAGGAAAAATAACTATACTGTTTGTTTTGTTGTCATACTTTTCAACCTTGAAAATAAAACATGTTTGGTGTCTTTACCTTCTGTGGCTAATGGCAACTTGAACTTGTCTTCTTTGTGTAGCTGGAAAGCCACTGCCCTTATCACAGAGTCTTCTTTGTTACCGATCCTCATCATTGTTAAACCAACACACCTTGCTTTCATGTATCTCATAAAAAGTGTCATTATAAGACTTGGTTTCCAACTTACCATCCGAACCATCTTTTGTTTTAGGCCACAGTATCGTTGCACCCTCTTGGAAATCACGGGAGCCAGCTAAAGATCGAAGGGATGCAACTGGAAGGGCATGAAGCATGATGTCATTTCGTTTATGTGTAACAATCGTCACTTATTTGCGTAGGTTGGCGTGCCACCAGTCAACACCACTCTTTAGGACATCTGCAACACGAGCCAAGCCTATCTTCCCTTAACTGTCTCTTGACCTGGGGGTGATCATAAAGTAAATCTAATAATATAACCTACTACTGTCTATGTCTTTTTTCCGTATCACCTACAGTCAACTCAAGAGACAACTGAAACAACTGATTAAGAGCCCGCCTTGCACTCTCTTTCTTCTTCTATCTTTTCTTCATTTGATTGTACTGGCATAGCTAGGCTAATAGCTAGCAAACATACGTGATCTATTGTACCTGTTCTATTATAGTAATTTGCAACTCCACAAGGGCAAAGACTAGCTAAACAATTTTTGACGGTGAAATAAAATAGAAAGTAGTGCTGGTGAAATTATAAATGTACTATCCCTATCTTAAAATATAACAACTACTGATTATGTACTCGGTAGCTATATTTGAGATGGACGTGGGAAAACTAAGTCGGGCTAATTGGTGGGGTCAAGTTGAGTCCTCACCAGGAAAGGAGAATTTTAGAAGAAATTTCGCAGGAACAAAACTAAGTTCTGGTATAATTAAGTCCTTAGTTCTAACCGGACCTAGAAGAACGAGTTTCCTTTTCCCTTTTCGCCATGATATATCCTAAGCATGGAGACACTATGATACTAACCGCTACTCAAACAGAAAAGTTTAGGCTGTGTTTAATTGTGCTTTGAACATTAATCTACAGCTTGTTTTGAATTTAATCTCAGAATTAGTTTTAGTGGTTCTATTCTTCATTTCTATTGTCTAGCTCCATTTGGTGATAGCCAACAGCATAGGTGAGATGTCAACTTAAAATTATTCGTAAAAAATCAAACTTTAAAATTGCCTTGGATCAATATAATCCAAAACTACAACTAACCCAGCACAACATTACATATGACAACATTGTTCATGCCATTATGGGCGAATGTACCTTTTGCCTTTCATGGCAATGACTAGTCTTTTGGACCTAGTGTGCCACGTCAATGAGTCTTAGAGCAGGTACAATAGAATGGTTAAGCGGGCTCCAAAATTTCTAATCCTAGATTAAGAAAAGATAATCAAAGAGAGAGATGCAAGCGGGCGCTTCTTCTAGAGCCGGGCGCTTGCACGGCTCCCTACATGCATGCAGCTAGCAGGGGTCATAAAAAGTGTGTTATATGGGTCCCACAGAGAACCCTCTCAATCCTCTACTCCTGCCATTTTACCTGTATTTGATGTGGCTTTTGTTGTGAGCCAGTGCCCACTGCTACACCGTTGGTGGCTACAAAGATGAATGGCAGCATTGATCCTATAGTTGATATGCCCATGCAAAATATTAACTTATCATTGCCTTAACTTGCAGCCAGCTTATAGCTAACGTATTGTATAAGTTAGCTGTAAATTGGTTTTTGATAAGATAATGATATTTTGGAGCTAGCAGCCAGCGATACTATTGACCTTGCTCTTAGGGGTGGTGTGCAGCTGATGTCTGAGCTGGATTGTTATCTTTTATGGGCTGGGCCCGAGGTGGGCCTTCTTTGATGATAGTGGATTTGGTCAGTGGGCTGTCAGCTTATCACTCCATCTGGCAACGTTTTCTGAGTGGAAATACTAGTCTACCCTTGAAAGCGGTGATGCGCTGTCGAACAAAAACAAAAAAGGGCTCAATTCTTTGTTGGATTTTCTCTTTTATCAAATGTTGTACAATATTAGTAGATTCATTAGCACTCGTTACAAGCGCTTTCAATTACGAGAAAATTGGATGTTGCCACTCCCGTCGTGTGGCTTCGCAGTATTGCCACCTTCGACGTTTGTTCCGTAAAATTGCCACTTTGCTCGTAAGCACCTTGATTAGTATGCCATAATCACCTTTTTTTAGTCATTTTGATTTGTTTTCCCATTAATCAGCAGGGTAAGTGACAATACTACCCCTGCATATACAAGCGTATCTCTACGTACCTGAATGAGATTGATTTCCTTCTTACGAACGAAAAAATTGGCCTGAATTTTCTCCAACTGAACAGAGTGCGAGCGGAACTCCTCTCCCAACACCGGAGGACCGCGGGTGACAGAGGTGGAGGAGGTGGCGTCCTCCGACGAGGGCCTCAACTCCGACAAGGTTAGGAATCTTTTCCCGAATCCGTTTCCCTTTCCTGTTCTGATCGGATTTGAAGCATCTCCACCACACTTGGTTGATCAATTGAGTCTTTCTGATGGTGAGTAGGGAGGAATCCATGAGTACAATCTCTGCAGACGACATGGAAACCGAGCCAAAGGATGCACCTGGCCGGTATCTTTTCTGTTCCCTTAAGCGATTTTACATCGATATGACAAGAACAAGAACAAAACATACAGGAACCCTAACTTGATTTTGTGTTCATGTTTCTCTAAATGCTTCGGGTAGGCTTAATTCGGAGTTCGCGTTCAGTAGTTCCGTCCGTAGTCAGTCAAGTGTCACAATATTGGGGGATCACATGTTTGGTAGAAGTACTGATACTCCTTTATTGGCTGAGGCTGCTTCAATTGTACAACCAACAGCAGCTATCCCAGAAGTCGATTGGGATAACATACAGATCGTAGAGACACATGATGAGCAAGGGAGAATTGAACTTATTACCGAGGATCAGCTCTATGTGATGTTGGGCTTGAGGGATGAGGATGAGAATGCAAAGAAGGCTAAACAGGAGGCCATAATTATGTCAAAAAGACATGCAACTGAGCAAGTGGATGATGCTGATGCTGAAGGTGTTGCCATTCCTGTTATTGATTCCATACCAAATGAGATAGTGATTACATATGATAAAGACCACCCAAGTATGGATCTTGGCACTATGTACCCATCAATGAAGGAATTCAGGTTGGCTGTGAGGCAATATGCCATCAATGAGGAATTTGAGCTAGGCACAGAGAAAACAGATAAAAAAAGATTCAGAGGGTTCTGCAAGTCTAGTGAAGATTGCCCTTGGAGAATTGTTGGCCATCGGAAGGATGATAATAGTACTGTACAGGTATAAATATGGTGTGTGTATATATATATATATATAACTTACATTTATTTTTGTGGTTCTTTATGTGTATGCATGTATGTTATTTATTTAACAATATCATCTTGATTTGTAATGCAGGTCACAATTTTAGTTGATAAACATGATTGTATTTCGAGCAGCAGGGTCAAGACCATAACTCCATCTCAGGCTTGGGTAGCTAGCAAGTCTGTCAGTATCCTTAGGAATGCACCCAATTTGGGACCTAAAGAACTGCAAACAAAGTTGCAAGATGATTATAAGGTCACAATTTCATATGACACCGTTTGGAGGGGGAGAGAGAGCTCTCGCAGAGGTTTATGGTAATTGGGAAGAAAGTTTTGAATTTCTATACAAATGGAAGGCTGAGGTTGAGAAGACATCACCTGGAAGTGTTGTGGAGATTGACGTACTGGAAATAGATGGCAAAGTGTATTTTCATCGGTTTTTTTGTGCACTTAAACCATGCATTGATGGATTTTTGGAAGGATGTAGGCCATATCTTAGTGTAGATTCCACTGCACTTAATGGAAGGTGGAATGGCCATTTAGCATCAGCTACCGCAGTTGATGGTCACAATTGGATGTATCCACTTGCATATGGATTCATAGCGTCAGAGACAGAGGAAAATTGGACGTGGTTCATGAATCAACTTAAGAAGGCAATAGGGGATCCTCCACTTCTTGCAGTGTGCACGGATGCTTGCAAAGGCTTAGAGAAGGCAGTGAATAATGTGTTTCGCAATGCTGAACAAAGGGAATATTTTTTCCATCTTATGAAGAACTTCACGAAAAGGTTTCACGGGTTTGGAAGGATGTATCCTGCAGCAAGGGCTTACAGAACTGAAGTGTTCACAAAACATATGGCAGAAATTATTAGAGAATCAAAGGATGTATGGGCTTGGTTAAGTCAATACCATTCCCTCAAGTGGATGAGGTGTGACTTCAATCCCAACATCAAGTGTGACTACATCACTAACAATATAGCGGAGGTTTTCAACAACTGGATCCGAGATATTAAGGACTTGCCTGTTGCGGAATTAGCTGACAAGGTAAGAGAGATGATCATGGTTTTGTGGAGGAAGAGAAGAAGGATTGGAGAAAGACTACCAGTTGGAAGGATATTACCAACTGTGATGGTTCAACTGAGTGCCAATACTAGAGGTTTGGGACACTTGAAAGTTGTGGAATCAGCTAACTGGAGTGCAGAGGTTTGGGACAATAGCACAAATTGTGAAAGGCATATTGTAAAACTAAGACAGAAGACTTGTACGTGTCTTGAATGGCAGCACACTGGTAAGCCATGTCAACATGTTTTGGCCTTTGTAACAACACAAAGGAATGTAGATCTTGAACAATTTGTGGATGCATACTACTCTGTGGACAAATTCAAAGCTGCTTATGAGAGAGAGATTGAGCCAATGACCAGCAAATCACAGTGGCCAAATGTGGAGCTGCCATTTGCTATGGGAGCACCACTTGCGAAAAGAAATGTTGGAAGACAAAGGAAACTGAGAATTAAAGGATGTCTTGAAGGTGGTGGCAAGTCTCGTGACAAGGATATTACTAAGGATGGGAGCACTACTAATGATAATGGTACGGGAAAAAAATGATTAGAGGCCCAATCACTTGCCCAAGATGTGGAATGAAGGGTCACAAGCAAGCTAGTTACAAGTGCCCACTCAATGGAACCAAAAAGAGGCAAGTGTTGTTCTTTCCTTCAAATCTTAAATTATCAGTTCATCTGTCATAATTGTATTTTTTTTATATGCAGAAAGAGGAAGCCTAGAAAGAACACTACAAAAGCTAAACCGGGTGAACCTAGCACCCCACAAAGGCCAAGTAGGGAAGAAATACTACGGAACAGTCCAAGCATGGTCACTAGAAGGTAAGCAACATGACAAATGCTTACTGTCAAGCAATGTACAAAATGACAAACAAAAATATTTATCTAAGTGTGATAACATATATATGTGCAGCCGTATTGCTTTCTTGCTGGGAGAGGGTTGTTCTTCACAATCCACCATAACTACTCCACAACAGATGCCTACTGCAGCTCCACCAAAGAAGATACCTCTGAAAAGGAAGTTACAAATTGGATGAATGATCTCTGTGATGAACTCAATGGCTTAAGTATTATGACTATTATATCAATGTGCTTATTTATGTGAGATGTGAACTCACAACTAGTTTTATTCAGTATGAAGTCAATTTGAGTGAGGCTGTGAACTCATGATGTCAATTTATTTTGTGACATGTGAATTCAGTTGAATGAATGAGGCTGTGAACTTATGATGTCAGTTTATTTTGTGAGCTGTGAACTCAATTGTATGATTGACATCTTCGGGCTGCGTTTGTTCATATGTGTTGGGAACAAATCTCCCACGCACGCGAAACAAAGCAATTCATTAGCACTTGATTAATTAAGTATTAGCTAATTTTTTTTTTAAAAAATGGATTAATATGATTTTTTAAATCAACTTTTGTATATAAATTTTTTTGCAAAAAATACATTATTTAGTAGTTTGAAAAACTTGAGCATAGTAAAAGAGAGAGATGAGTTGAGAAAGCTCGGAAAAGAACACTGATGTATTTGATGATGTCAATGTACTGTGTCACTAATAGCCCATGGTGACAAAATCCAAGTCCAGCATGGCTTGCCGGTGAGGAGAAGCTATGCAGGGTAGTATTGTCACTTACCCTGCTGATTAATGGGAAAACAAATCAAAATGACTAAAAAAAGGTGATTATGGCATACTAATCAAGGTGCTTATGAGCAAAGTAGCAATTTTACGGAACAAACGTTGAAGGTGGCAATATTGCGAAGCCACACGACGGGAGTGGCAAACATCCAATTTTCTCTTCAATTACACAGCTTCAACCCCTTTTATATATTTTCGATAATCAACTCTTTTTCTATAGAATTGTTATTATAATACACTTTGTTTGGATAAAAAAGGATGAAGAAAGGATGAAGGGCAGGAGTAGGCCCCTCCAAATTCCAACCAATCTGACTACTATATCCGATTTGCTTTTTTTAGACGAAATATATCTGATTTACTGATTATCTGAATATCCACACACGCCATAAACAGGGTATTCCGTAGCTCAGGTCTATGAATTCGATATCCACGTTTGGGTGGGAATCATACAAATACATACTCTGATCCAATTGATTGACAATTTCACATTGACATAGGAGTATCAACAATCAATCCATACTTAATCCATGAGAGATGCGAAAGTCCAAGGCTTAGTTAGTAGGCCTAAACTCTGACGGCCTAAAAAACACTCCTTCCAAATATAAACACATCACAAGCCCAAAACATGGTCGAGACAATAGCAAACTGAAGAGCAAGCTCCATACAGGTAGGTTTTCCATGGCTTCCCTTCCATACAGTTTTTTATGAGCACAACAAATTCACATCTACAGAACAGAGCTAACCTAGCCACCTACCTAATGCTCCCCTCCCTTCCAAAAACAAACATATCACAGTGGCTTCTTTCCTGAGGTCTGCAGTCACAACCAGAAAACTTTGCAGACAGCATTGGAGTAACATGGGTTGGAAGCTCTCATCCTTCTCTCCTAGACACTTCTTCAACACGTCAGGGTCATCGAATGCGGTAGTGTTTACAGCTTCCGCTCATGCATTCCTAGCCACAAATATTTTCAGTTGCAGCTCCAAGTCAAGAGGGAAGCCCACAAATAATGGCTCATGGTCACATCTAGAACAATAAATGGAGTTCACTGATTATATGTGATCATTCCTCACCTGGAGTTAATCTCCTCTGTTGCATTAGTTACTCCAACTTCCTCATTAGTTACGACATCTACAACAGGCTCGTACAAGTACCATTCCTTCCTTTTCCTGATAAAGAGGAAATACAGAGGAACTTTAGTTCAGACCAAATAGTAGTAATCATGATAGATGATATATAATTAAACAATGGATAAAGCTGCGAAAATTCTCTGCCTTCGTCACTTATGAATGGGGAACGATTGTTCTGATCCCTCATACAGGCGAACTTATAAGCCATCATTAATTAACATATCAAAAGCTTTTGTAACAGCAGAGCTTACCGAACGACACTCCCTTTGCTGCCGAAATACTTGAATAGATCCAGTGAATTGTTCATGGCTTTACTGCAAAAAAATGGTCACAGGAAATTGAAACATACCAAAAAGGATAGAGTGTAGCTTGAATATTCATTTGTCGCACAGTTCCAATGAAACTTTAATAACACCACTAGACACTTGCACAGACCTATTTGAAGCAAATTCTGGCGCTCGCCGTCCCTTCTTTGAAACTCTAGCTGCTTCCCTCATAGCAGAAACGCTTTGACTAGCAATCTGCAAAGACAAGTATTATTTTTTGTTTGTGTCAACAACGATCTTACAAAATAAGAGGGTAACGATATACGTGTAAAGCAATTAAACCCATTTTTTCTTGCAAACTCAAATGACAAGGGCAAGTATAACTAACCTCATAAAGCTGCTCGCGGATGGAGACAGCTATTGCAGGCTGCACATCAATCACAATACTTTGTCAATCCAAAACAAAGTTACCGAAAATAATGAAATTATGTGTTTACATGAAAATATCACCAGCAAGAAACTATGCAAGGAAATGCACAAGCATTTAAAGCTCCATCAGTGTGCAAGAAATATATAATGATAGTACAAGCTTTTACCATACTTACAAAAATTGAATGATAGAATTGGGTCCAATAGCAGAAATAATAAAAAGAGATTTTTTTTCTCATTAGTTGCAACTATAGTGAGGTTTAAACAAGAGTTTCAAGTTAGCATATAAAACTATTGGTCAATGGCATATACATTGAGCCAAAATTACCAGTAAAAGACAAGTGTGCAACATAAGCCCACTGATTCAAAATGGAAGAGGACAGGCCAACAGGGAGCTGGGGAGGCATTTTCTTTCACATATCAATGACACGTGACGATTCTCTCATCCAAACTCAGTTAGAAAGTAGTTTTTTTTTTAATTATGTAAATAGGGACCAAGTGATAAGGAATCAAACATTCCCAGGCATGATACATTAAATGAATAAACTGTGTCAAAAAGGGAAAACGGAACTCATCAGGAATTCAAGATTGCAAAGCATACCCCAACTTCAGGATCTGTAATGTTCAAATCGTCACATAGCGTCCTTGCAAATTCCTCCGGATCACTGTCCAGGTTGCCTATATCCTGCAATTCGAAAATTGACGTCAAGACAGAAAGTTAAGTAAACAACACATCTGAACAACTCGATAATGGAAAACCTTCCAAATCAACACAATAATCCTGAAATATACAGATGCACACTTACCCACAAGAACTGATCTCTGATTACGGTACTGTTAATCCGTAGGTCAATCTGCACATTGATCACCACTCCAATTCATATGGTTGAAACAAAAGCTACAAAGACAATCTGCAGTTAGCAAGAGAAGACAAACCTTGAGGGGCACAATCTTCTCCCTGATCTGCATCTCCTCTCCCTCGTAGGAACGGAACTCGGCCAGCTGCCCCTGTTAGAAACACACAAAGAACACATATGAGCACTATTAAAACTTCAAATCTTGCAAGATTTGCAGGACACCCTGTATGAAACATTCATCTTAGGATGGAATCCAGAGGGGGGGGGGGGGGGGGCACCTGGATGGAGTGGAGCATCTGGGGGACGAAATTGGCCGGCAGCTTGAGGTCCTTGGCCGTCCTCTTCGCGAAGCTTATGATCTCCGAGTCGGGGTCTGCGCCGACGCAACAGAGAAAGAGGAAGATTTGGATCGGAGCAGACGAGGCAGCAAGCAACCAACCCAGAGGAGGAAGAGGCGATACCGCATGGGTTCCATGTGAAGGCGTCCCTGTAGCGCTGGCCGTCCACCTCGACGTCGACGCGTATCGGCACCAGGTTATCCTTCGTCGGCCTGCGGCGCGGCCGCGCAAGCGGCGGAGGTCAGGAGGTGGAGATGCAGAAGCAACGGTGCCGAGAGAGGGGAGGGGAGAGGGGGAGACGACGTACATACGGAACTTGACCGACGAAGGCCTGGCGGCGCCGAGGCTCACCGTCTTCATCTCCCTCGCCGGCGGCCGGCGGCCGGTTCGTCGTCGGTCAGGCGGGCGGCGTCGCGGCGACGTGGCTGCTCGGATTCCTTTATTTCTTTTTTTTTTTTTCTGAGAGGAGGGCTTCCTAAAGCGTGGAGGGCTCAGGCCCAAAAGGAGGAAAGCCCATCATGGCCCAAAATTCCGCATCCTAAGCCCATTAGAGCCCCATGACATCCATCAGTTCATCACGGCGCGAACTCCGGCGTTCCGGCCGCCACCGCCTCCCGCGTGTAGCAGCAGCAGCAGCAGCGGCGGCTCGTTGCCCTAGCTAGTGCCCGCGCCACGCGACTCGCCGCCGACTCCTCGCCGGCTTGCCGCCTAATTTCTCCTTCTCCTCCTTGGTAACACGGGAAGGCGAGGGGAAGATGGGGAGCAAATCGAGCAAGGACACGGATGACGAGCCCAAGCAGCAGGAAAAGAAGCTTCCGGAACACCTTGAGGTCCAGCGCACGCGTGTTGTCTGCAACGCCGACGCCCCCGTTAATGTATCTTCATTCCAACTCTTTCTTTCTTTGTTTGTTAAATTCGATCCTGCAGAGATCATGTGTTCAGAACTTCTGATAAGTTGTTCCTTTTTTTTTTTTGACTCAATAAGTTGTTCTTGTGAAGGAGCCTAAGCATTATTTTTCTACTAACTTACTGCACATAATGGTTAATTTTCAGATTATTGGATAGAATGGGTATTATTTCATTGTTTTAATATTTTAATTGAAAGTAAATATTCTGTTTATTGCAATTTCAGTGTGTGTACAATAGGCCTAATCAATTGTTTTATTAAAGACTGAAGGTTTTCAATACGCTGGTGCCTTTTCTGCTATGGGAATTGATAATAGCGTGTCAGCGGAGAAATTTGCAAAAACTTTGAAGTTGAGATAAATCGACTTACGGAAGAAGATATGGAGTTTGATATGATTGGTAGTGATGCATCAATAGCTAATGCTTTTCGGAGAATCCTTATAGCAGAGGTATATGCACATGTTGTCATCTGTACAATCTCAGAATCTATAAATTTCTAATGTGTCATACATTCTGGGGTTCCGTTTCAATACATGTACTTCATTGTCTTAAATTTTCAGCTTCCTACAATGGCAATTGAGAAAGGTTAATGGTTGACAACACCTCAGTTATAGCAGATGAAGTTCTTTCACATAGACTTGGCCTTATTCCACTTGATGCAGATCCTAGGCATTTTGTATATATCTCAGGTCAGTAACATAAATTGCTCTAATTCATATTCATAAGTTGGTTGTTGTACACGAATAATAGTTGTGCTATTCCTCTGTTATATTTTGTAGAAAATGATGTCCCAAATGAAAGAAACACTATTGTGTACAAACTCCATGTTTCATGTAAAAAGGGTTCCCCACGGCTTACAGGTATATATTACTTTCCTGCAACCTAGATTTATAGTTTCCAATCACCTTACTAAGTCTACCATACGGATTTCTGCCCCTCTGATATTTATCTTGCAGAAGTTGTTTGTTTCTCAATATTCTGCTCCAGTTTATTCTTCTGAGCCATTTTTGTTCATTGCTTTTCAAAACTAAATGCCATATTTTTGGCCTTTTCTTATTGTTACTAAATAAGCTAGTAGCATCATGTTTACAAGTTTGTCTTGAATTACATATTATACTTCTCATTTTATGGGAGATCCCTACACGTGCGAGCTGCAATCAGATAAATTAATATTAATAACCTTATTTGATCCTGTTAGTAACCTTCAAAGAGCCGTATCTTATAAATGGAGTATACAATTTGTTATCTGGTTGAAGCATCACACTATATGCTATGAAGCTTACAGACAACTAAATCATTCAAACTACTTTGATTCCACATCAATCAGACTTTCACCAGTCTAATCAGTCATCTAACAAATTACTTTGGTAAAGCCAAAAATGTATGCCAATGATAAATTAAGTATTTTGTTCTTATTTCTCTTGTTGTACTTCTATATTATTGCGATCAGCACAAACCTGTATTCTGTTTCCTAGAAGGTTGGTTGATATCTTCTATTGTATCAAGTTTTCACATAGTTTTTTACTGCACAGTGAAGTCTGGTGATCTAGAGTGGCTGCCAGAAGGTAGCCAACTACCTTTAGCGTCTCCTGCTCAATCTGGGGACAAACAAAAGACCTACACTTCCTTCAGCCAAAGCCAGAAGGATATCTTAGAAAAGCCTCTTGGTGTGAAATTTAAAGACATAACTATTGCGAGGCTTGGGCCAGGCCAGGTAAATTTGTTATTGTGGTTATTTTCCATGATAGTATTATCATAAGAGTACCTGGTAGCTATATATTCTGTTGTTTTAGATTTACTATTTACTATTTGGACTAAGGTGCTTTATTGAGTCCACATGATACAGAGAAGACTTCAGTCCAGTCAATTCATGGAGTCCTGTTATATGTAGATATATATGAATCTTTTTTGGCTTAACTCACCAAGCCTGAGTTCATGTGCGTGCTGACACTTTTATAAAGATATTTTATTATGGAAACCTGCTACTCTGAAATTGTTTTACTTATATTTTGTGGGGGTGATTCTTTGCAAACCAATGTGCCTTCTATTCTTCTAATATAGTCAGCTCTGTTTTAGGCTATTGAACTCGAGGTGCATGCTGTTAAGGGAATGGGGAAAGTGCATGCCAAGTGGTCTCCAGTAGCTACAGCCTGGTACAGAATGCTCCCCGAGGTAAATTCTTTCATGGGAATTTCTAATAAGAAAATCGTGAGTTGCTATGTTTTGCTTTTGTCTTCATGTAGCAGTGTTCTATTATCACATAGGTTGTTTTTCGTAAAGAAATCAAAGGTGATAACGCAGAGAAGCTAGTGAAAAAGTGCCCAGTCAATGTTTTTGATATTGAAGACCTGGGAAACGGTAACTTCTGTTTCCATTAGCTGTTTACTTATTTTACTATTGTTATCCTGGGATAGTAAGGGAGTCATTGCCAATCCTAATTGCTGTTGTACTTATTTCTCTACTACTACTGTAAAAGCGGACTCGTCCTTCTCCTCCCCCACCACGTAAGAAAACACCACCATGCCTAAAAAACCATCCGACCAAGAAAGAGTGTTTTCACGAGAAAATCAACCCACTAGAAAAAACGAATAGATAAATTTAACCCCATAAAACCATTCATCTGTATCCCTCCCAATCTTGTTGCAATGCACAGGCATAGCACTAGTTACTACGGAAGTGAGAGAAAGTGGGTGTGCTGTTTGTAACTTAATAAAGGAATTCTACTCATAATACCAGTTGTTACTGCAACATGATCAACACATTTTATTTATGTAAACATGTTTCAAAATATGCATGTTAAGCGCATATGATAAATCAATATGTATGTAACAAGCTCTTACTTAATGAACATTGTAGACCCTCAATTCCTAAAATTTTCTTAAGCAAGATGATGTGGGTTTTTAGGCCTTCCTAAGTTCTTTTGAAATAACCCTTCAGTAGAAGTGAAAATATAACTGGCAGTCTTATGAGTTTTAAATCGTTCAAACAATAAAAGCAAGGAAACAAACATCAATTCCTAAGAAAGTTCATAGGATTATGTGTTCGGAACTTTTTACGAAACTGCCAAAATTGAGGGTACTAAGCACTAAAAAGATCAAACGCCGTAGGTAACGTCAATATGGTTTTAGCCTTCAAACTCATATAATTCAAGCTATGATCACTACATTTACTTCAATATCACCCCTTATCTTTCCATATGCAGGGGAAAAGAGAGCAGTTGTTGCTAGGCCAAGAGCATGCACCCTTTGTAGGGAATGTGTTATGGGACCTACTGGGGAACAAGTAGAACTACGGCGCGTCAGAGATCACTTCATCTGTAAGTAGTGGACAAACTTTATTATTTGTTATTATACTACCCCTTTCTTGAATTTGACACCTTTTATAGAATTTGTAGTTGTATCAGGCTAGTTGTCTTGTTCAACTCACCATGATTTTGGCTATTTTTTCCCCTGGCTAGTTACAATCGAGTCTACTGGAGCGCTACCGCCAGAGGCACTCTTCACAGAAGCCGTGAGGATCCTTGAGGAGAAGTGCAGGAGAGTGATATCTGAATTGTCATAAACTCTAGGGATCACTGTTTTTTTTTTCACGGTTATATTCTTTTTGCGAATGTTTTTTTCCCAGTGAAGAGCTGAGTTAGTAATGTATAAAGATACTCTTCCTGGTTGACTTGAGAGAAGTATGTTTCGAATTACAATCTTGTCTCGAGGACCTAACTGCATTTTTTAGAGGTCTAAATTAGGAGCCTAATTGCAAAAGAGCTTACCTCGCCCTGCATAAACAATATTCAGCTGTCCAGGTTCGCACTCCTAATATATCGTATCTGTACTAAGTTGCATTTATATTGAGAGTATATACTTAGAGTAAGGCTAATAATATAGTCAGCTGCTAGCTATATAGATCTTTACAGACTACCTCTCAACTCACTCATACAGTGGTTAAATATATGGTCCACCTGTCTCTCTCACAAATTTTCTTGGTTCCTGTGCCTAAGTTGTCTCTCTCACAAATTTTCTTGGTTCCTGTGCCTAAGTTGGCTATAATTTTACAGCCTCTTTTCTCATTCAACTCAGTATTCAACCTTCTCATAGTCCTCTATTATTATTACATGGGTCTCCATGGGCTGGGGCCACCGGATCACATGAGCTGATATATGATAATTGCTGATGTACTATTATTAATAAAAAAAATATCAGGGCCATTTGGCCTTAGAACTCCGGTTTTCATTCCAAACTCTTAAGACAATAAAATTCTAGCGACTTCTGTTATAAGGTGTGCTTAAATTGTGGCAACTTTATTGATGCACGCACTCAAGTGAGTAAAACATGTGCAACCGGAGAAAATTATTTTTCATACAGTAAAATTGCTGGTGCGAAATAAATTATTCTACACTGAGAAGTAAAATGGTATTTCTACATATACATTTTTTTTCTTTTACTAGTGTGTACAATATATTTTGTATAATCTCCTCTGCTCAATTTCACTATGCTCTTACTAGTAAATTTTCGCTCCCGAAAACAATCATCTCAAATCTAAATTGCTCCACCAAAATGAGCAAACTAAAAATGAATGAAATCCAAGAACACCGGAAGAATTAATTGACCATCCTGGTTAACCAATCATTCAACAGATATAGCAGTACTTGTCATCCGCTCTTGCAATCCTCAATCTCTTCACGCTTGTCAGGAACAGCCTGCCTCATCCCCCCAAAAAAAAGATTAAAGATAATCCATAATTAGTTCGAAAGATATAATTTGAGAATTGGTAATAAAGAAGAAAAGGATGAATATATCAACGTTTCCATTTTTTAAAACTCATACAATTTATTCATATAATCAGTCTAAATACATATAAATTAGGTGGTCAGAGCTGAGCTAGCTTGCCATACTCCCATGGCACGTCTCCAGCCATCATCCAGTCTCCCTCCTGGTCTTCATATGTCAGAACATGATGAACCTTCTTCGTCTTCATCCCGACGACGGCGAACTGTCGATGGCAATGATGATCTTGCATATATGATAAAATGAACAGCAAATTAGCCACAGCAATTTCAGCGTAGAGTGATCAATATAGACAAATCGATCAATGCTGAATTTTTACGTACAGGTTATGGATGCTCTGAACATGGAGGCAAGCCGTGCGATGAGGCCGTTGTAGCCGTCCAGCGGCAGCAGATCCAGCTTCCTGCCGATGGGGACACCCTCCATGTACACCTTCACGAACAGTGACCGCCGCCGTCCATGGCCGCCGCCGCCTCGATCAGCTGCCACCGTCGCCGTCGTGAGGGAACTAATAAGAAATTAAGGAGATCGATCAACAGGTAGTAGCAGAAGATCGTGAGATCTTTCACATACGAGGTGCAATTAATTGTCTGAATAATCGATGAGCGAAATTAAAACAAATCGATCGAGTGATGAAATTAAGTGTGATTTTATCATCCTTAAGAAGTTACTAACAGATATCACATTTTCTAATTTCTATGGTATAAAAATTTGTCTCTCCAGATACTAAGTTAATTTCTTTAATATGTATCGAAAATTTTTAATGTAAAATTTAGATACCTGTACCTTCTCAAGTATCTTAAAATTTCTCTGAAATTAAAGCAGTAGGTGTGCAGAATGATCAGAGATCGAAACCTTGCCTTGGGGTAGAAGGGTTGTTGCCGTCGGTGTGGACGACGGAGGAGGAGAGGGTGAGCCCGAGGTGAAGATCCGTGCTGATCAGGCTCCGCCGCTTCGTCGTCGTCCCCGGCGGTCGGCAGCCGGAAGACGCCGTGGATTGCACCGGCGCCGCCGTCGTCGGCAGTTCGCCGCTGCAACTATCCATGGAGGAAGAAGGGAGAGACTCTTCAGTACTCGCCATGCACTCCATGAAATCAAGGGTGGTAGGGTCGATCGGACCCAAGAACTAGTAGCTAGCTAAAGACAGAAAGCATAACAAAAGAAAAGAAAGAAAGATCACAAGAGAAATGAGGAGCACCCAACGACGACCCCTCTTTTTGTTGTGTCAAATTTATAGAGAGAAAGAGAGAGATGGGTACGGTGTTTTAGTGGTTGCACCGCGATCAGCTGGTACGTATGTTGCTCTATGTATGTTCTTCGCCCCATTTAAAACTGCAGGGGACGCCGGTTAGTACTGAACTATACTGATTGTCTCTTCCTTACCTTTACCTCACCTCAAACCCTACGTAAGGCGTGTTCTAACTTCTAATGGGATGATTTGATAGATTATGGATAGAGGAAAATTGTGCATATGGATAAAATAAATGTTATAAAAACAAATAATATAAAGCTAACAAAAAGTAGAGGAAATGTTATACAGAGTTTTTAGAGAAAATATAGTTTTGGAAATGTGGTCATATGAATAATTCGTACTAGCCATTAGCTGTTTAGAACGTACACGCACAATCCTAAAACTTCACAAGAGATTTCTTTGTTTCTCCTCCCTCTAATCCCACTGTCCGTAAGAGGTTAGATTTTGATTCTCATTTCGTCTCCTCCTTCCACCCTACCGCTGTAAGCGGTTAGATCTTGAATTCTTGATTCATATACTTCCAACCCATCATAGATCGATTTTTTTTTATTTTTTAAACCTTTAAAATTTTTGATTTTAAAAATAAACTCTTCCAAAAAATGTTTTCAAGATTTGGACTTTTGGTCACACCAACCAGACTAGCGTGGTTAAAATGTTTAATTTTTAAAAATAAGTTTTTGAATGATATATTTTTAAAAATAAAAAGTTAAAAAAATCAAGATCAGTGATGTATGAACGTAGTATGATTTAAAAAATAAAAAATTTGAGTGTTTCTTGAGAATTCAAATTTGCAACAATAAGTTTGACTTAAATTTAATCGAAATTTGGTGAAAATCGTCATACCGCTGGGATAGATCAGGATGCAGCACTTAATCGAAATTGTGAACTCTGCCTTGTACTACATGTGAAGAAGTTGGTGAAAAGGCAATTTGAATGAAGGAATGTATGTTGGGTTGGTTGGCAGGTGCATGTGCAGTGGATCGAAGCAAACATCACACGAGATAGATGCTCGTTTTGATGGCGATGCCGAGTTAATAATGCTGCGCTATCTAGCTCACACACGAGATACCATCGGTGGCCACATTGCCTGTACTCGAGTGCAGAAACCTTGCTAGCTTGCCAACACTATTCTCGATCTATCACGGGAGCTCTGCCTGTTACTCCACAACGGTTGATGGGTTATGTAAGTGTAACTGTTGGTAGAAAACATTAGAAATTTAGAATAATATGTTTTTATTACAGAAAAGACGTGCACGCATACACATCACCATAAATTCATCCACAAGAACATGCTCCCGCCTCAAAATTTTACAGTTTTCGTTTAAAAACGTAAGGTAGCCTTCCAATCCCTTCCGGTAATCAATCTCGCTACAGGAGTCCTCACATTAACAAAAAATATATGATCATTAACTAAATGTGTCGCATTATTATGATCATAGATATGCATTTAACATCGGATGACACTTTTAAAACACATCTATTTTACATACATATTTGGTAATTTAGACTCAAACTAAATACAACTCAGTAATTATTGATTCTAAATTTCAGACTTATCAAAACATGAAAAAGGCAATAAGCTAAGTAATCAAAACTTCAAAACAAGTATACCTAAATATATATCAATTAAAATATTAAAATTATTAAACAATGAAATTATCTTTAAATATTTTAAATGGTGATAATAACAGCCGTGCAACTCAGTACTGGTTCACAAGTGTTATATGTATCATGTGTGTCGAGGAAGCGATTTCCCCGGACAACGGGGGTGCAAAGCCCGCCCCTCGTTTGAAGATCTGACCAGGGGGTTAGCTGTGAATGGTGATTGGTTAGGTCGTGCGTGTGATCGAACTAGCTAAGCACAAAGAGACACAGAGAGATTATACAGAGTTAGACCATCCGGAGGTGTAATACCATACTCTTATTCTTGGTTATTTTTATCTAGATCTGGTAAAATAAGACAATCCAAAATGATCCAACATTTTCTAAGTGGCATGTCCCCTTCCTTTTATAGTCTAAGGAGGGGCTCACAAAACCATGTATGAGCTATTTTGAAACTTGCTCCTTTTGTTGTCTTATCGTTGCCAGTTGGTTCCTTCATCTTTTCCGAGAAATCTACCAAAATCCTACTGTTAGCTTGCCCCGGACTCCCCGGGCACTGTCCTGGACCAGCTAGGCCTTTATTGTGCCCACCACGTGTCATGTGTTGGGCCTGGAAAGGCCCGACCTAGCTAGGAGAGCATCACGGCTCCCTTTTCACCCAGTTGGCAAAACTGGGTGTCGCCGGGCATGTGCGACGCGTGTTCAGACTCAGCGCTGCTGTCTTTTCGGCGTCTTTTCAATCCCGTCGGTTTGGCATCCTTCTCTCAAATCTGTTTCATTTATGGTTGCGACCATTGGGTCATAGCTGGCAGGGAACGGGACCTTCACTTTCACAAGTCTTCGAGTCGCGCCCCCGTACCCCTTAACGGGGAATTTGGATGTTTTAGACGAGCTTCTCGAAGATATCGTTAATGAGGGAATATGTGAGTTTTATAGGTCTCAACACTTCTCTCAAGGAGAAGTATATGACTTGAAGTTACCGTGAGGGGCCGAGTCCCATTACTTGGTAAGTGCCGAGGATCCTCTCTGCCTGCAAATTTAAGATATAGATATCTTGTAGGTCTCGACGCTTCTCTTGAGAAGAAATGCAAGATTTACAAGGGTAATGGGGGGCTGGGCCTGTTGACGTAAAAACACGATGTCCTGGGAGATCTACTTAGCTCCAGTGCAGGTCCAAAATAATGATGAGATGCGGGCGTGCTAGTCAATTTGATCCAAGATATGTAAACAGCAGATAAAACAGCCGATCAGCTGACAAGCCGATAGAGTGATTCCAGCTGATACCGATACTAGCCGATATCCAGTATAGATCTTGATACTTGAGTACATAATGAAATAAAGATAATCGGCTGATAAAACAATAATATAATCTAGTAGAAACCAATCGACTAGTAATGATAGATTAAATAAGTACTGATACGAAGGTTAAGACATTCATCGGTTAGAGGTCCGATGTTAATAAATCCAAATGATTAGATAAACTGTAAAACCTTTGTTGCGACCAGCTAAATCCAACTTGTAAGTAATCCTTATAGGCCGATGCAATGTCCAGATAACTCATCGGCTGAAACCCCGATGAAACCCTTATTGGCAATCAAGAAGCAGGCTAGAGATTATGGTTCTAAGCACGACTTAGTAGATCAAACTTAACTGATGCAGCACTAAGTATGAAAAGAAATATAATATCTAGACAATCAAGCCTTTGATTGATTTTCAGGGTGGTTGATACATTATATAATCTAAGCCAACAAAGAAATCTAGCCGATATCGATAAAACCCTAGATAGAGATCAGCCGATGCAAGTAGAAAACATTGTCAATCTAGATTATATAACGTATATGATAACTCATCGGCTAGCACTCCGATAAAATATTAGCATGAACCTATTGGCTTAACAAGATTTATATTATCACCAACAATCTAGTAGGTCGAACCTAACCGATGCAGCACGAGATTGTATATGATAATCTAATACTTGATGAACCGATAGATCTGTCTAATGTGATGGATATAACAAATCTATTTAAAACAACATTGTGATTGTAGAGATATATCGGCTAAGACAGAAGATCAGACCTAACCGAGACAGTCCCAACTAAACCGATGCGTCTCTAAACACAATGCAATTAAAATAGAATTGAGATATTAGGTAAATATATCAACCAAACCAGAGCGACCCAAGAGGTCGAAGCGATGCAGCCTTGAACAACACTAATGTAGCCGATAGATTCACTAGGACCCGACGGAACGTTGGGCTTACCCCTTCGCCGGAGATCGAAAGCCGATGCAGCCCCGCGTCAGGTGCCAAATTCCGCCGGTTGATAAGTAAAAACCTCAAAAAGAGAGTGACGATGCACCGAGAGTAGTTGTATTGATCGAGAGATAATTTATATGGATCCCGGGTGTACATATTTATACCCAAAGGTAGATACTAGTCCATATCGGACACAACTCAAACTTTCCTAAAGATAAAAGGAAAAACATAAAATCCTTATCGGACACTAAACACACTTTCCTAAAGATAAAAGGAAACTAACAGACTCTTCCTAATTAATAGATAAACTGTCATGCCGCATCCTCCTTGAACTCGGTCTCTTTTGGATAAGTTTTCTTTAATAGATTAATTTCCTTAACCAAATTTGGTAAGAATCCAACTGTTGGTGATTGATAGCTTCCATCGGTCGATTCTAGAACTCTGAAGCCGATACTGACTCTAGGCCGATGATGACTTCGAGGCTTACCAAATTTCGTCGTCAACAGGGCCCCAGACAGGTTGGATCCCAGGTTCCTATTGCTTTCTAATCTTAGAATGTAGATTTTGTAGGTCTCTACGCTCTTCTCGTGAAGAACGTGAGCCCTAAAAGAAAGGAGGGGGCCTAGGATCCCAGCCTAAGCTGGGACTCAGGCCCCCTCTAAGTTTGTAATCCAAGAAGTAGATATTTTACGTTTCGACGCTCTTCTCGAGGAAGAGCATGAAACATATAAGGGTAATGTGGGGGTCGGGTCCTAGGCAGACTGGGTCCCAGGTCTCCTATTACCTATAAACTTTCAGATATCTTATAGGTCTCGACATTCTTCTCTGTGAAGAATGTGAGTCCTATAAGAATGGAGGGGGGCCAGGATCCCAACCCAAGCTGGGATTCAGGCCCCTCTAAGTTTGTAATCCAATAAGAAGATCTTGTACGTTTAGACGCTCCTCTTAAGGAAGAGCGTGAAACCTACAAGGATAATGGGGGTCGGGTTCCAGATAGGATGGGTACCAGGGTACCAGATCTCCTTTCACCTACAAACTTTAAGGTGTTGATCTTATAGGTCTCAACACTTTTCTTTGTGAAGAATGTGAGTCCTATAAGAATGGAGGGGATGCCCCTCTAAGTTTGTGTTCCTAATATAAAGATCTTGTATGTTTGTATGCTCCTCTCAAGAGGAACATGAAACTTACAAGGGCAGGAAGGGATTGGGGCTCCGGGACCCTATTAGCCCGAGCAGCTGCCGGGGTCGTCGGTCGGTAAATCCACCCCTGGTTGTTAGACCATTCATATGTGCAATGTTGGACAAGATCTCCATATGTACACTATACATACGTACACATGTACACACGCACTATATATCAGCATCATGCCAATAAACGTTTAATAAATATACAACAGGAACATCAGATGATAAAGTCAACTTAATTAATTATGCGAGTCTCTATTTTCTTAGCCACCATGGATAATAGATAACTGCATCCAGTACCTCCCCTAGCTCTTAATTTATAGTGAGCTTTCAAGCAAACATGAAAGCATGGACATCAATTAATAGTATGTACTCCGATAACTTTATCACCATTCATCCATCCTGGAAATGTACTAGTCATCAGTCTATAAATCAATCTGGCCGTTTTGCGTGGCAAGAATAGCGGAAGAATTGTTCAAGAGGATCATAATTACATCGCCGTGACGACGTCGACGCCTCAACTGCAAGCCATTACTGTTAAGCCAGCTTCAAACTCATGTCAAACAGCTACTATTAGTACAGACGACGACTACACGACACTGTCCTCCAACGCGCAATAATCTCGATTGTATTCATTCGTACGCATTAACGCATTAATCTATAGAGACTTGGATTGATTTCCGTTATCGACAAAAATACAATAATATAGATAATGACACGATATTTCGTAAAACTAACTACTTAGGCATGTCACTGTTTGTAAAGGAAGTGATTTTCCCTGGATAACGGGGGTGCAGAGCCCGCCCCTCGAGTTTGAAGATCCGACTAGGTGGTTGGTTGTGATTTATGAATGGTGAAGACTCTGCGCAGGAGATCGAACTAGCAAATGGACACAAATAATTATACAGGTTCAGACCACCCGAAAGTGTAATACCTTACTCCTGTTCTTGGTTGTTTTTTATCTAGATCCGATAGAATACAAACTAACTCTTTCTCGAGTGAGACAAACTTGAAAGATTCAACCCTCTCTAAGTGATATGTCCCCTTCCTTTTATAGTCCAAGGAGGGGCTCACAAAACCATCTAACAGCTACACGAAAACTTGTTGCTTGTGTTATCTTGTCATTGCCAGTTAGTTCCCTTAACGTATCCTAAGAAATCTACCAAAATTCTACTGTTAGATCACCCCCGGACCCCCCTCCCCGAGCACCGTCCTGTGATGGTCGGGTCCCCTTGTTGTCCACCACGTGTCTTGTGGTGGGCCTTGGAGGGTCCCGACCTCACCAAGAGAGCGCCACGATTCCTACTCCACCCAGTTGGTGCAACCAGGTATCGCTGGGCATGCGCGACGTGTATCCAGACGCACGCTCGTCCCACATGACTCAGCGCTACCGTCTATTCAGCGTCATTTCAATCCCATCAGCTTGGAGTCTTTCTCCCAAACCTGTTTTATTTATAGCTGCGGCCGTTGGGTTGCAGCTGGCAGGGAGGATGGAGACTTGAATTTCGCAAGTCTTTGCCTGTGTCCAAGTGCCCCTTAAAAGGAAATCAGGATGTTTCAGACGAGCTTCTCGAAGATGTTGTTGATGAAGGGGATATGTGATTTTATACATCTCCATACTCCTCTAAAGGACGCGAGACTTGCAAAGGCAATAAGGGGTCGAGTTCCGAACAGGTTGGGAACCAGACACCCTCAATGTTTTTTATCTTAAGATATATGTCTTATACGTCTCCACTCTCCTCTCAAGAGTGTGAGACTTATAAGGGCAGTAAGGGGCTAGGTCCCGAACAGGTTGGGATCCAGGCTACCTTTATTGCTTCTTTATCTTAAGGTGTAGATTTTATAGGTCTCCATGTTCTTCTTTGTTGTAACGCCCTAAAAATTCGACCGATAAAACCGAAGCCCTAAATTACGAACCGCCAAAATTTTTAAAATAAATCGCATCGTACCGGATTTGTTCGCACTTTTATTTAGGTTCTATGCGGGGTTTTAACTAATGTTACGCCTAACAAATAATATACATATTTTAGGAGGGGATTATAAAGAATGTATATATGAGTGTAGGTATATGAGAGGACATTGGATACAAGAAAAGTATAGATAAAATAAATATATATATATATATAGCAGAAAAAAAATTGTTGCAAACATTAAAAAAATTGGTCACATTAATTTGTCTACATTTACCAATTTTTAAAACAAATTTTTGGGTGAAGAAAAACCCTAAATAGCTAGAAAACACCCTGGCGGCACTGTTCATTGGCCGCCAGGTGTTCGGCCGTGTCCTCCGGCCTGCGCCCTGGTGCCCCGCACGTCGCCCCGCACCCGTGCGCCCGCGCCGCCCGCCGCCGCCCTGCGGTGCCGTGCCCTCCCCGCGCGCGCCCTGCTGCCCACGCGCCGCCCTGCCGCGCCGTCCGCGCATGCGCACGACACCCATGCGCGCCGCCCGCGTGCCGCCCTGCCGCCCCGCGCCGCACGCCGGCCGCCCTCGAGCCGCCCGCGCCGCACGCGCGCACGACGCCCGGCCGCGCCGTGCGCGCACGCTGCCCACGCGCACCGCCGCCCGCGCCGTACACGCCCATGCCCGGCCGTGCCGCGCCTTGCGCCACGCGCGCGACACCGTACCCCGCACCATGCCGCCGCCTGACGCCGCCGTACCCGCCGCGTGCGCCCATCGCCATGCCGCCGCCTGTTGCCGCCGTGTCCGCCGTACGAGCCCACGTCGCCGGCCGCCCACGCCACAGTACACCTTCCCCACGCCGCGCCCATGCCGCCGTGTCCACCGTGCCGTCCCCGGCCGCCTATAAATTTCCCCGACCGAGCCCATTCTCCCCCTATCTCTTATCCTTCGTTTCTTCCCCTTCTTCCTTCTCCACTGCCGAGCGCCGTCGCCACCCCCACCGCCGCGCCCCAAGCCGCCGCGTGCCTCGCCAACCACCGCCGCCGGTGAGCCCCCCTTTTTTTCTCCTTCCCCTCCCCTTCTATCGACGGCGAGAGAGAGAGGGAGAGAGGCAGTAGGAAGGGAGAGAGAGAAAAGAGAAAGAAAGAAGGAGGAAGAAGAAGGAAGGCGCAGAGCAGAGAGAAAGAAAAGAAAAAAAAGGAGAAGAGAGAGAAGAGAAAAGGGAAAAGAAATAGGAATAAAAATGGGAAAAATAAAGTAAAAATAAGGTACATAAAAATAAGAATAAAATAGAGAGAGGTAAAATTTGAGGATTAGGAAGTTAATTTTTGTTTATCTCAAGTATATGATTAGTTTAATAAATTAGTAGAATACACCAACATGGATTATTTTGGAAACACGATTAAAATTACATCAGATATTTAATTGATATTTAAATTATTCACCTAGCTAGATTATTCCTTCAAATAATTAATCTTTAGCGGGGTACTTTGCCGATTGTTTAGATTTTCGTTCGCTAATGTTTCGCTAAATCGATAATATATAATTGGAGGATTAATTATCGGTCGTCCTAAATTGCTATCGTACGTATGTAACCGTCCGTTATCCATTTAAATGCCTATTTAGCCGGTATTTAGTTAGTTCTTACTCCAGTTAGAATTATCCGCTTAATGAGCCGTCGCGACGAATTAATCAACTATCTATCACCAAAAGTTAAGTACTATTGTCGTAATCTAAATTATTCGAGTCGCGTAAAATTGAAGCGGAATAATATTCTAATTGGCTAACATTAATATTTTAGGATAATAGAGTTAAAAGAAAATAAAAATAGGATTATATCCTAAATTAAATGGAAATGACGTTACCATTCAAACGCTCGCACTCGATCTTTTCTGAAAATTGGATTTTGTTGGAGTTTAAATTGAATTCTAAATGAATTCAATTTCTTTCGCACGTAAATATAGATCCCGAGGGAGCTGTGAGTCCGACCGAGGACCAAGAACCACCGGACTTCGAGCAAGGCAAGTCATCACTATTCCTTGAACATATTGATCCCAAATTGCGAAATTATTTTGTTTGCAAATAAAGTTGCATGCAATGATGAACATCCTACTTGTTGTTATGTCATGCCTTGAATATTGTTCACCCCATATCCCCTTGTAACCATGTTACGTATGAGTCCCTAGTCAATTATGACAAATGCTTAGTAATGCTATTCTAGAATCATGCATACTCATGTTTATCAAAACGCTATATGCTCGGGCAATTACCTTTGGGAAGGTAATTGAGATGCGGCATGTGGAGACATGAGCGCCACATTGCCATGATATGATGACATGATTTGTGAAAGGAGAAATGAAACTAAACAACTGTTTTCGACTGGGGCGGATGGTGGATTTGGGTGGTATCTGGAAAAGGCTAGTACCGTCCCCGGTCAGTTAAGGACCGAGCCATGAAGTTAAGCATGAAACGACCCTCGTACAACCGCACTTCTCGGATGGGTATAGACCTAGCGGACTAGATAGCCGAGCAGAGGCAGTATCCTTGCATAGATGGTTCACCCCCATGTGTGAGGCAGGTGCGCTACGGTGGGGCAGCCGTTGAGGTAAGGCCGCGATGCGTGCCCTACGTCGGTGTCGCCATTTGTAGGACTGCCACGTGTGTGAGAGTGAGAATCTAAACTTAAACTATAAACTATAAACTTTACGTGCTGTGAGACTTCCCTTCCGGGGAGCGCCAGAACTCCTCTCACTGCTAGAAACAGATACGCCTAGAGTGCATGAGGATGATAGTTCATGGAGCGGGTACTGCCAATGCAAGGTTATCGAAAGGCTTTGCCGTGACGCGTCTCATGTGTTGGGACGAGGCTCATGTGTTGGGCAGTCGCGGAGTGCGGGTAAAGTGTACATCCACTGCAGTGTGAGTAAACCAAAACTATTCGAATAGCCGTGCTCGCGGATATTGAGCACCGGGACATGTATTACACATGGCTAGACTCTAAACTCTTAACCTGTGTGGGATGGGTTATTGAATGATGAATTTTAGGCTGTTGGAGCCACTCCCTGAGAGCAGGGAAGGTGGGTGTCCACAGAAAACCATGACGACCAACGGCGGGAAGCCATCCTTGGGATCACAATGGATGGCAGACAGAACCGCCATTGTTTAAATTAAACTCTGGTATTAAAACTTGACCAGTTATGCTACGTCTTAGGTTTGTGAAAATGATTGCAAAACCAGCTTTATGCAAATGAGCCTTTGCCTTGCCTTGAATAAAAATCCTTCATATGCATCGTTGCTGTGGTGACTTGCTGAGTACGGTTGGTTCTCACCCTTGCAATTATAAACTTCATCAGAAGCCGAAGATGATACTGCGGAAGATCCATACGCCTACTACGAAGAGGATGCGGAAGATGAGGGTGCCCACTAGGTCTAGATACGGTCGTTGCCTGTGGCAATGACGAAGCCGCTGCCTTCGCTCCGCTACTTATCTATATTCTGTTTTGGACTGTATTCCGGACCGTTTGGTCCTTTGTTCTAAGACTATGCCTTCGGGCCTATGATGTAATAATTCGTACACGACGCATATGTATGCGCTTCTGGTAATTCGACTTTGTATCGTTTGTGCCAAACTACTTGATCCAGGGAAATGGCACGAAATACACGTGTGATCCCTGTTGCAAAACGGGGGTCCTTGCATTTGTGAAGGACACGAGTCCAATAAAGATGGGCCCAGGATCCCGACCTGGGTTGGGATTCGGGTCCCTTTAAGTTTGCAATCCAAGAAGTAGATCTTGTATGTTTTGACGCTCTTCTAAGAAAGAATGTGAAACCTACAAGAATAATAGGGGTAGGGCCCCAGGCAGGCTGGGTCCCAGGCACCTCATTATCTACAAACTTTGAGGTATGAATCTTATAGTCTCGACACTCTTCTTCCGTGAAGAATGTGAGCCCTATAAGAGTAGAGCGAGAGGGGCCCCGGATTCCAGTCCAAACTGGGATTCATGCCCCTCTAAGTTTGTAATCCAAGAGATAGATCTTGTATATTTCGACGCTTTTATAAGGAAGAGTATGAAACCTACAAGGATAATGGGGTTGGGCCCCAGGTAGGCTGGGTCCCGGACCCCTCATTATCTACAAACTTTGAGAAATGAATCTTATAGGTCTCGACACTCTTCTTTCATGATAAATGTGAGCCCTATAAAATAGTGATGGATGCCCAGGGTCCCAGACAAGACCGGGACCCTGGTCTACGAGGTTACCCAAGATAAGTCAGGGGCCCAGGCTTCTTCCCAGAAGTGGACCCCATACTCTTGCTTACCGATGGATGTTTTAGCTTAATGATGGCTTAATTAGGGTTTGATTTTCTGGTTGAATTATTAATATCCCGGGGAAAGGAGTACCCTGATTCATATTTCATTGGCACTGTTAATTTGATTCAGCTCATTTACTAAGCTACTCACTGATTATCGTGTGCATGCTTATCGGTTTGTTAAACAATACAATTTTTTAAAAAAAAATCATTTTATAGATAAGTTTTTAATAAATAAATAAATATTTCTAAGTTTATAATATTTAGTACTTAATCATGTGCGAATGGTCTATTGCATTTTTCGGTGCAGACCGATCATCTCATAATACAAGCTAAATCAAATAGTGCCTTGAGCAATTTGCTAGGAGCAGGACAAAAATGCATTAATGTAGATAATGACACGATATTTCATAAACTTAACTACTTAAGCAATTTGCGAGGAGCCTATGGACAAAAAACCATTAACGTAGATAATGAGACGATATTTCATAAACTTAACTACTTAAGCAAATTGCTTGGAGCCTAGGATAGGATGATGAAGAGAAGTGAAAGACCGATGGAGCTAGGTGCTTTAGTGATGGACAAGTTCCTGAGCTTGAGGTGATCAGTTAATAAAGGAGAGAGATGGATATTCATGAGCTTAATTGAATTTCTGCATATAGAAAAGAGAGTGAATTATTCACTTGGCTTTGTAGTTATCTAGCTTTATTGATCTACAGAGGCAGCATGAGAGATAGACCTGTGTGTGAGTGCATGTGTTTCAGGATTATATCATGCTTGATGCTCTAATAAAGAAGACAAGCAAAGCACAAAACTAAGGTGTGTCAGTGAGTCTTCTGGTGTTGTCCAGGATAGTAGAAAGAAAGAAAGGAATGTCTAACAAACTCATCAAGAAGAGAAAGCAGTTGGTGAGAAAACTGCAGAAAGCTTCACTTTGTCCTCACTTCAAGACATATATAGCACTGTTACCACAGAATTCAGTGTTCATCCTAACAATCGTGATTTGTGAAGACACACAAAATCAAATTCTTACAAATTTGGTTTAGTCATTACCTGCTAAATTAACAATATTACAATATTGCTAGAAAGAAACAACACTGGATGCTTTCTTGTCTTGCTCCTGAAGAAATGCAGAGCATCTGGAGGGCTCTTTTTTTTTTTTTTTTTTTTTTTTTTTTTTTTTTTTTTTTTTTTTTTTTGGCAGAGGCAACGAGCACAGAGGAGAAGAAAGTGATTGTCATCGATGGCGTCCAGGTCCAGCACTTTATGTGCAATGCAAGCGTGCCCTCCTAAAGCCAATGCATGTCTCTGCAACCTTCTCTTTTATTTTCATGTCGTCATGAACGATCGAACACAATATAATTAACAAAATGCCATTCAATAATATATTTCATATTTACATTGGTGAGAGACAGTCGTTTACAAGCTGCAGTGCTGTACATTATATTTTCTGAATTGGAAACGATGCCAGTGATCCGTTTTCCAACACCAATAAACATTTCAGGTAGGAATAAGTTCATTTGAGGTCTCTTAATTTGATACCAAATCCGAATTTCTTCTCTATACCCCAAAACCAGATACAATCCGTCCTCTAACTTAGAAAACCGGTACAAACGAGATCCTTCAGCGGTTTGGATAGTGGTTTTGGCTGATGTGACGCCTATGTGGCTAGTTTGACTTGGTCTTCGACCTACGTGGTGGTGACGTGGCGCTTACGTGGCAGTTTGATTCAAAAACAATAAATGAAGCAACATTAAAAATTAAAAAATAATATGCGGGGTCCATATGTCAGTCAAACAAGAAGTAAAAATAGTAGGCTCCACGTATCAGTGGGTCCCACCTCCTCCACCTCATCCTCTCTACCTCTATCTCCTCTCGCCAATTCTCCATTGGCGAGAGTGTGTAGAGCGACGAGGTGGGAAGGCCAACGAGGCTGGTAGGGAGCGAGGAGGCAGGGGCTCAATAGCGACAGGCAGAGGGAGAGGTGCCGCCGTCTGCTACCGCGCCCTCATCCGTCGCCGCCGTCCACTGCCGCGTCCTCGTCCGCCACCCGTCGGAGGAGGAGGAGGCATGGAGTGGCGAGGCAGGTCGTGCTCCGCGGACGGGAAGACGGTTCGCGGTGGGGGATCTCCACGCGGCTGGTTGGCTTCGCGGGGAGACGGACATGACGGGGGAGGAGGGAGAGGAGGGACGGGGGCGACATGGTGGTCACTTCGCTCCGCCCCACCGCGACTCCCACCCGCCACTCCGCTCCGCCCTGCCACGACCGCTCCGACCGCCCCTCCGCTTCGCCCACCACTTACCTCCGCCCTACCGCGGTCGCCCGCCACTCGACTCCGCCCCTTTGTTCCGCCCTACAGCAGCCGCTCCGCCCATCCCTCTGCTCCGCCCCACCGCGACGCCGGCCCGTCCCTCTACTCCGCTCCGCCCGCCCCACCGCGACACCCGCCCGCCCCTCTGCTCCACCCCACCTGCCCCTCTGCTCCACCCCGCCGCGATGCTCGCCTGCCCCTCCGCTCCGCCTCGTCGTGACGCCCGCCTGCCCCTCCGCTCCGCCCCGCCGCGGTCGCTCCACCCGCCCCTCTGCTCCGCCTCGCCGCGATGCTTGCCCGCCCCTCCGCTCCGCCTCGCCGTGACGCCCACCCGCCCCTATACTCCACCCGCGAGCTTACTTCTCGCCGTCGACGCCGTCTCCTCGCTCACAGTGACGACGACGAGGATGGGGGGAGAGAAAAAGAAGGGAGAGAAGAGGGGTGGCCGTGGGTCCCACTGTAATTATTTTATTTTTAACTAAACACTCGATGACACGTGGGTCCCATTTTTAATTTTAATTTTTAATTTAAATATTTTGCTTCCAGTGCCATGTCACCGCCACGTAGGACCAGAACAAAGTCAAACCTACCACGTAGATGCCACATCAGCCTAAACCGTCTTAGGGCCTTATTTTCATCGGTTTTATCAGTTTAGGGACCATTTGTATCTGCTATTACGGTATAAGGACGAAAATCGGACTCCATGTCAAGTTAAGGGATCTCAAATAAACTTATTCCTTTCGGTACCCGCGCAGCCGCGCAGGCCACAACGGGGGTAGTATTCCGCAACTCAGGCCCATGACCTATTCAGGATCTGGGCCATGGAAGTTGGGCCGTGCGCCCTTGCCCATTCCCCGGACGGCCGACAAACCAGCCTCGCGAGGCCCACCACGACACACTGACACGGTGACGGTGACAGTATAAGGCCTCCTGGGCCTCGCCTCCGCGACTCCTCGACTGTTCCCCGCTGTTCCCACTCTCCCTCTCGCACGCACGGACGTCGGCGACTCCGGTGTCCCCTTCCCGACCACCACCGCCGCCGCCGCCGCCGCCGCCCACCTCCTCCTCCGGCTGACGCGGGGGGATGGCGGATAGGGGATCGAGAGGCTTCTCCGCGGCCTCCAAGGGGAAGGCCATCGCGTCCAAGAAAGGTGCCGCCGCGCGCTCCCGTTCCCCCTCTTAAACTTTTAGTTTTTTTCTCTTCGGCGTATGATATCTCCTTGTCGTTGTTGTCTCTCGGCTCTCGGTCACGGTGGTATAGCTCGCTCGGCGAGACGGTGGTTCGGATTTACCGGTGGGGATCGGTACAGTACGGAACAAATGGCAGGGGGCTAGGGTTTATGGCTCTATGCTGTGTGGAGGGTTTTCTCGCCTTGTTCTGTGGCGATCAAAGGCATGGACTTGTGTAATCGCGAGGCTTATGATTTGGATTATGTTCGATTTGTGCGGTATTCGGTGGAATGGCACATGTACTGTATGGCAATGCCGTTTTGCGCTCGGGGGTTGTTGTGTGTGTTGCGGGGGGTATGTTCTTTTCCAGAGAGGAGAGGGGAATGACAGTCCTTTCATCAAATAGCGTGACAGAAATTTGTTAAAGTTAAAGCCAAGGTATATAAGCGATTGCATTGTTAGTTGGCTCACATGGTGTTAGACTTCTTAAACACACCGGCAGCTTTGTGATCCATTGTCTCAAATATGGGCTCCGAGCGCGCTCACCGCTTCTTAATTAATTGACTCAAAGCTCTTCCTTGGTTGTCCTGCATATATGGCTACATTTTGACCATAATCTCAACGAAAGGTAGTTAATTTCCCTGTCCATCCTTTCTAGATATAGTTTTAGGTAGTTAGTTTTGTTCTCAGATATATGTCCTTAAGGTTTTCTATGTAATGTTTTCCTGTAATGGCACTGTTATAAGTAATTGGCATGAGTGACATACTGCCATTACTATTCAGTTCATTTATTTCTAAATCTACATGCAACCTCAATTAATGGTTTGATTAAGAAAATGCAGCGCCATGTAACCGGAAAGTCGAGGGATAGGTTAATTAATTGCTACGAGGGGTACACATCTATCGGGAGTAAAGGATGCCTTGGTATCTGGAATGGATGCAAAAATGACATGCTTTGGTGAATGGAGAGAGTTGCTCAAGGCATGAATGTAATAGATAAAGCAGAATAGTGCGCTTTAGAATAATTTTACAGAGCAGCTCGTGTAGTTGCTCACAGCCGAAGAGATCCATCTTGTTATTGGCGATCAATCGTATGGCAGGTTTTGGTGCTAAGGTTTCAGTTAATGAAGAAATGCTTTCATTTTGGTGCACCACAGTTGTTGTGAAACATTGGTTTTCTTAGATCTACCCTTGTTACTGTGGGTTATACTCTCTTGGTAAAGGATGTTTCTATGATATTGCCTAAGATGTAAATTAGAAGTGATGCATATTACTAAGAAGTACATCAGACATGTACATTTGTATATGCTCATGGTGATCGAAGGAAGACGGAAACACACTTTTGTCTGCTGAGAGGGATCATTGCAACTAATGCTGTCATGCAATATGCCGCACCATGTATTGTGTAATTTTGTGATCCTGTTAAGTGATGATTTTGATTTTTTTTTTCAAAACATCGCTGTAGATTTTGTGATTTCGAATTAATAATCTGACAGATCTATCAATGAATGTTCTTACAGGTTCACTTAATGGAAGGCAAAACAGCTCTGCCAATATCCCGCATGTTACTATTGATTCTGATTCTGATTCTGAAGGTAACAACTTCCGATTTTCATGCTGCAGACAATTCGCTCTATAAATTCTTTAAAACCAGCAAATGTATTTTTAACACGTCATTCTGCGCATGCCAATAAGGGCACTGTTATGTGTGAGCATAGCCATGTCCTAGGTTGACCCACTTTCCATGAACTTTCACTGTGTTGAAGTAACTTGGCTCATGGCAGAATATCTATATGGTAACTCTCTAACATGTTGATGTGCACATGATATGCCACTTGAACAATCAGCAATTCACGAACTAAACGCAGGTAGATGAATTGGTACCGCATCATGCTACCACAGCCATTGTAATAAAAATATGAGAAATTCACTCATTGTAGGAGAAACACGAACAAGCTTTCTATTCATTCATCAAATTCAAGTCCATTACAATGGATACATCATACATGCAATGGCTTCTATAGCTGATTTAAGCCCATTATCATATGGAAATAAATATGGCACATAGTAATACATTATACCAAAATCCTACTTTTAGAAACAAGATATATCATTTTGCCTTCAGCTAACCACGTGTTAATTTTCGTACGACTACTAATCTGACTACTTTAGCATTTCTTTTCCCCTTGTTGACCACAAGCTCCAATATGTCCTCATCACATGCTGTATCAGACATGTTCAATGTTCTCTTATAAAGTAGCTATTTAACTTTTCCCGTCAACCTTCACATTGTTGATCAAACTACTGCATGGAAAATGTTCATCGAGGAATATATACCATGTTTTAGGTTCCCTTTTTTTTCATTTACTGAAGCTAGACAATGTAGTTGATACATGATTGCAATTACACTTGATCTGAATGCACATACTGCTTTTAATGTGATGTTATGCTGATTTCTATTCAATTGTGACTCGTGTGTGCATATAACTGGTTAATGATGGAGCTACCTATGCCATAATTGCTATTCAATATTCTGAGAAGATAAAATTATGGGACAAATATGGCAGTTGAATGGCACTTGAAATATGAGTAATATGATGACACTATTTTAACCCTGTGGCCATCATATATCACTGCATGTGCTTAGGTTTTGTGGAAGAACTGCCTCGTGTCAACCATAAAACAAATGGGAAGGCTGCACCTGAGAGCCTAAAAACTGGTGGGAAGGTCTCATCTAAAGGTATATAGATACACATTTTACTATTTTTTGCTTCTAAAGCTGCTTATATCTTTCAAATCTGCAATGGCTCAAAGTGCCAGGACCACGGTTCTGTGGCTCTTGAATTTATTTGTTGCATGTGCTATCTTATTAGTGTTAAGCTCTATTTTCTTTTCCTTTTTAGGACAAACTGGCAAAGGAGGGAATGCTGGCAAAGGTGGAAAGGGTTCTGCGTCAGCTCCAGTTTCTGCAAAGTCTGATGCAGAGCTAAAGCTTGAGCTCGGTCAGCCTCCAACTGTGAAATACCATAAACGCAGCTTTCTGTTTGTCCTTTCTATACTGAATGAATAGTTTGATAGTAAACATGACAATTTCTGTTATAGTAGTAAGCTGTTTAGTTGAAAAGTTTTATGTAATGAAATTTGGAAAACCATTCTCGATGAAGGTTTTTATATTTTGACATCATTATTAATGACAGACATATTATCTCCAAGAGCTTTTACTCTACAGAAAAAATGCAAGCCAATCTCTTCTTCCTTTCCCATATGACAAGTATCTAAATCTTCTACCTCGTTGCAGATATGCCTCCAAACTCTTGCATTTTAATGAATTGTGAAGTAGCAGAACTATTGCAAGAAATTCATGAGCATATGGCTATCTTATCAGAGGATCCAAAGATCAAAATTCCAGAGTAAGAATTTAGAAACCTTATGTTTTTTTATTGTAGTTTTATCTCACTAGTCATACTTTATGTCGTTTGCAAGTATTTTAGCTGTTTGGCTACTCATTTACTGTGTTTCTTCTGCAGGTCATTTGATAAGGCTTTCCAATATGTGAAAGAAGGAAATCAATTTTCCACCGCACAGTCAGTGAAACAAGTCCTAGAGTATCCTTTAATTTGATTCAGTAACTGTTCGAGATTGCATATTAAAATATATTACTCTACAGCGATTTAATTTTAATCAAGCAAGCTAATTGGTTCTTCAGTTCCTTGACTAGTATATGCAGCCCTCTTAGAAAATATGGTGTTAGTGATGGAGAGGTCTGTAACCCTGTAATGTCCTTCTTACCTTTATAATCCATTACAGCATTCTAAAACAGTCTGGCACATATTGCAGATGTGCTTGATAGCGAACATTGGACCTGAGACCATTGAAGAGGTTTATGCGCTAGTACCATCCCTGAAGGTCAGCCTTTTTCTTTCTAATTTCAGTCCTGGATTTTTAACCTTATTAGCAAATAACGCCTCCAAAATCCTTTATCAATAGGCCACTAGATCACTCAACGAAAGTCCCATCATGGAGGCTCTCACTGCGCTTGCTGACATAAAAGCTGTCAAGTGAATTTCCAGTGAAGCTATCCCGGTAATACCTGTGCAGATCTTTTTAGCCATACGTCTCTATCCTGATTATTCACCTTATCGATCTCAGTTGCCTTGTGAATCTTAAACAGGTATGTTGTAGATCAAGAATGGAGAATTCGCAACTTGCGTTTGTCTTTGATGTTCTGAATGTTTTGTCAAATCAGGTTGCGCTGTATATGCAAAAAACCAACCAAGTGCATGTGCTCTTACTTATCTAGGTCTGATAGGTTGAACTTGAGTTCAGAGACTACCGTATCTAACTGGCTGAAGTAGCCTACTCAGAATTGCTAATCGTTACCCTTGGGGTAACTAGCTTAAACAATAAGATGGTTCTTTTGGGTTTTTTAGCCTCCACTTATCTGTTTACTTCTTACGGTGCAAGTTGCCTTACAGCTGATATTTCCCTGGCGGCAAATGCATTTCGCTGCTTGTTTCAGGCTTTCAGCGCGATGCGTACAGCGCGCACTTGAAAGGGAAATATATCTACAAAACTGTGTCGCAATAATTGCTTGTTCTAAATTATAGAGTTGATCTTTTATCCGGACAGTCTCTGGTTGAATGCCTGGGCCGAGCGACAGTTGCTTAAAACATCTTTTTCGGTGTTGATGGCCGAGACACCTGAGATGTGTAGCATGTGCTTCACTCGTTCAAGATCAATGCAATCATTATGTAGACCTGTTTGATTGTATCGACACGAAGAGCAAAACAAATTTAACTGCACTGCTGTACTACTAGCAAGCAATCAACCTCGAAAACTCACCACGCACACCAGCAAAAGCTGAAAGCCTGTCTGCAGTATGTATGCACGGTTTAACAGTAACAGCTTTGACGGTTTCCTTTTGTTGCTGAGCCACGTCGCTTTTTCACGCCGTTTGTGCGGGGTGGTCGAACGGCAGCGGGCGCACGGCGTCGCTGAGCGGGCCGGCGTGCCGGAACCCGTACGCCCTGAGCACCTGATCGTCGGCGAAGCTGAGCGCGCGGCGGATGCCCTCGTCGCAGCTCTTCCCGCTGTAGTGCTCGTTCCGGTGGCCGCTGCACGGCTGGCACCCGGTGAAGTGCGTCACGAACGGCCGCCGCCACCCGTTCACCCCGCTCTCCGCCAGCCCGGCGGCCGCCAGCGCGCCGTCCCTCGCCGCCGCGTACGCCGCGTGCTCCGCCTCCGCGTGCCGCCTCCGCAGCGGCGCCGCCCCGCGCTCCATCGCCTCGTACCGCTCCGTGATGTTGCCGAGCCGCCCGGCGATCTCCAGCCAGTATCCCTCGAAGTAGTAGTCGCTCTCCAGGTACACCTTGTCCCGCCACCGGCTGCCGCTCTGCAGCAGCATGTACACGAGCGCCGACTGGTCGTCGGACTCGTTGAACACCTTGTCCTTGAACGTGGAGGTGAGCACGGAGCCCCAGTGCTGGTACTCCGGCGAGTCCGGCCCCATGGCGGCCCACGCGGCCATGAAGTCGAGCGACCACTGGCAGTTGCGGATGAGGAACACGCCGGCGTTGAGGCTGGTCCACGACCTGGACTCGTAGACGAGGTGCGGCCAGCCATGGGCGACGAAGTTGTGGTCGCGGTACCGGCTCAGCGGGAGGCGGAAGTCCATGTCGGTGAGCACGGCGTCGGAGTCCACCCACCACACCCACTCTGCCTCCGGGTGGGCGATCATGGCCGCCCTTACCACCGGGATCTTCGCCCAGTACCTGTCCATCGACGCCCGGAGAAGCGCCGTGTTGTACAGCAGCTGCACGCCGTTGAGCCGGCAGTAATCCACCTTGTTCTTCAGCAGCCGCGTGAGCAAGCTGTCCCCCGCAGGCGACCCGCACGGCTCCGGCTGCGACCCGGACACCATCAGCACGCGCTCGCCGCCGCCTCCCGCCAGCTCCGGGTGCGCGCGGAGCCACTCGGCGCGCTTCTCGTCCCAGCCGACGATGGGCCGGTCGATGGTGTACACCACCTCCGGGTCATCGTAGAACGTGCGCCCGCCGCCGAGCCGATCGACCTTACCGCTCCCCACGCCGGACGGAGACGACGACGACGAGGAGAAGGGCGAGGCGAGCGTGAGCAGCAGCACGGCCCCCAGCGCGGCGCCGGCGGTGAAGAGGGCCGCGTCGGCAAACCACGGCCTCCCCCTGCTGCTGCGCGTCGGCATCGTCGGCTGTCGGTGGTGCCTCAGCCCGCGCCTCCACGGGGGGTGAAGATGCCGCGCGGCCATCGTCGCACGCATGGCGCACGCTGGCACTGACACGCGGGGAGAGCCGGAGGTGGGGAAGCGTGCGAAGCCTCGGACTCGCGCAGCCGTGCCGGTCCGGTGCCGGTGCCGTGCGCGAGGGGGCGGAAGCTCGAGAAGCAGCCAAAGGAGAAAAGGAGGTTTTAGCGGAGCGGAGACGAGCGGGTGGTTGGGCCGCGGCGTGCGTCCCAAATCCCAAATGGGCGTCACCTCGCGCGCGCAGGCGGAGCGGGCGTGACGAGACGAGACGAGATCAGCGTCTACGTTACAGCTGGGGTCATGGTTACCGTGCTCCGGTGGTAAACACAGCTACCACACGGTAACCGTGGTAAATCGTACGAAATTCGTATAAAATTATTAAAATTTTAAATTATTTTTTAAATTTATTTGAATATGAGATGGTTACCGCGGTATTTCTTTTACCGTACCCCGCGGTAAGCGCGATAACTGCGTGGTTATCGGTGGTAACGTAAACCCAGACGAGATCACGAGAGATGGAGAGCTAGCTAGCCGCTGGGTGCCTGGGTTGGTGCGGGTTTCGGCCACCGGCTTGGCCGCACGACGCCGCGAGATGGCCGTGACATTTGCAGAAAACGGCGTGTTTCTGGCGTGGCAGGAATGAACGGAGTGTGCTTTGGCAACTGGCCGTGTCTTCGTGTCAATGGTCTAGAAGGGGGCATCACGTCATGGGACAGTGCAAACATCCAAAGACAACTCGGGGCACTCGGGAGGATGTTTGAAGAAACAACATTGACTCCCTCCCTGTACGCTAAACTACAAACCGAAAGGGAAATGTTCGGCCGCTGCCTTTTGTCTTTTTGCAACCCATTTCTTCGGTTTTTGTCTCAGAAAGTAAAGGAGCTGAACTGGAAAATGGTGTTGCATGCCGAGGAAGCGACAGAGGTGCAGAACAGAAAAGAAGGAAAGCAAAGGAAAGACGCGCGTGGTAGTGGCGTATTGCGTAGACATCTCCAGCAGCAAGCAACGGCCCTGAGCTGGATTGCCTTTGACAAGTGTCACGCGGGTTTGCTGCAAGAGCGAGGAGTTACTACAGAGATTCTATACATAGATACTGTGTGGCATGGCATCGACGGTGACCAATCGGCCAACCAGGCGAGGAGCTGCTTTGCCCAGGCAAGAACGCGAATGCAGAGCACGGACCATTGGACCAACCCAACGACCGCAAACACCACCTGGGTGGCTTAGGGCCAGAGAAAACCCCTCATCAGCATTCAGATTATATACCAGTGTTTCTGGTCAGAGCCATGGATATGCCGATATGGTGTACTGCACCCATGTAACCTAGTGGATCATCATTAAATTGTCCGGTTTTCACTCTTGTAAGCATACAACAAACACGAAACCAACACATCACCATGACTCCATCACAGCTTTGCACTCTGCCATCTCCTTCCCGGAGCGTGAGCCGCAAGCCTGCAAATAGCTCAGGATCAGATCAGCTACCACCCTGGCACGACCAGCCTACCATTACTCCATTACCATCAGGGACCTTTGTGCAAAAAACACGCGGTGGCCGGAGATCCCCCACCGCTGCCGGAGCCAGCTAGCCTTCCCCTTCCCCAACCACGTCCTCTCCCTCTCTCTCTCTCGTAGCCTCCGATCCCGTATTCCTCGCGCGCCACGGCGCTCGTCCATCCCCAGTCACCCACCTGCGTTTTAAATCTCGCGCGGGTCACCGAGGTCCACTGCACGCGAATCTCGTGGTCGGATTCGGCGTCGGTCGGTCAGGCCCTGCAGGCTGCAGCTTGGCGGCGGCCATGTGCCCGTGGCGCGCGGTGGCGCGTGGCGACAGCAACACACGAGGTTGCTTTCGAGGAGTGGCAGCAAGCCGGCAAGATCTCTCTCCACTAGTACTCCAGCAGGTAACCCACCTTCCCCCGTGTATCCCTTGTCGGTTCACCATCATCAAGTGGTTTGGATGTCAAATCTACTGCAAGAAAACTGTTGATTTTCGGGTAATAATAATACTAGTTTTCAGATTCTTCCAGGATTGATAAGCCCACATGCATGCAAGATCCATTTATATTTTAATTGTTGCCTCTATTGTGGCTTGCAGCAGTGAACCCTTGCATGATACATATGGTAGTGAGAGTGTGACCGCGTACCTTATCTCATTTCAATTCATATTCCAAGGAACAGCCATAGTACATTCATACATACATATATATATATATATATACATACATATATATATATACATATATATATATGTATATATATGTATGTATGTACACACACTGACATACTGTGCTGAATTTGGCTGAATCTAGGTATAACTATTGCCCAATCATTTTCCCGACAATAAGTTTAGCCAATCTTGTAGGAGTACGTTACTCCCGCGGTTCCTTTTCCCGACAACAAGATTAGGTTGATTATATTAGCCAATCTTGTTTTGCCGATAGTGTCAAGTATGCTACTTACTCTACTGCTACCGTTGCTTTTTCTGTGTTCAGCACTGTGCAGAAGAAGCTGTATCATTCACTATGCCTATATATGGACATATGGTTGCGTGGCATAAATATTCTGATGAAATTCACTATCTAAGCTCTAGTTGAATGCATTATTGACAACGGGCTATCTGTTAGACTGTTCTCTCACGAGCGGGAATGAAATACTACGTATTATCCTCCTCGTTCTTGGTCCGAAGAGACAACTCGCAGAGCAGCCGTTGCCCTTCTATTTCTACTCGGTTTCCTGATGCTGGTATTAACTTTTGACCTGTGTTATTTATGGCTCAATGAACCATACAATCTTTGTGCAAGTCGCTGGGTGCTTCATCAGCAGGAGCGGCGCGGATGCCATGGCCGCCAGGACGCGTTCCTCCGATCCTCCCCGTCGATCGTCCATGCGCGTCAGCATGTGCAATCTGCGACCGGCCGATCTCGTAAAGCTTACCGGCGGCACGAATGGGGATGCCTCGTCGGTGCGCCACCCCAGCCTCATCAGGTGATCCTATAGTTTTATCGTACCCCCGAAGAGAGCTCTGGCATATCCTCTTCTTCGCCGGCGGCGGCGGCGGCGGCGACGATCTGCCGTTTCTCACGCCGACGACTGGGAGGAAACCTGTGTGAAAATCTCCCCTGGTGTTTGCGAGCCGTTGAATCACATACGCATGTCGTGGATTGGCCCTTGCGTTTTACAGAAATTGCCGTTTCCCCTCTCAGTCACATATCATACGGTCCGTTTGGTTAGGAAGTTTTTTTAGAAGGGATTAGGAGCTTAGAGGGATAAAGTTATTAATTATTTTATTTGGTTAGGAGATATGGGAGTTTGAGTGGGATGGGGATTGGGAATTGAGGGAGGAACTCTCTCCTTTTCAATACCTGGGTAGGGGTGGTAATTGGGAGGGAATTCCTTCTTTACTTTATCTAAACAAATCTTAACCATCCGTTTTCATTTAAGATCTAATCTCCAATTAAACTCCCTACCAATTCCTACCACCTCTGCCAAACAAGACATTGAGACTAAAAATCAAATTCCCATGTCAATCTCATCGTTAATTCCCTTATCTAAACTCCCAATTCTCTTCCCTCGAGTTGCCAAACAAGCCGATAATGAAATAAGTTCACCAGTCATCCCTTAACTTTACATCGAGTTTGTATAATATTCCTAATCCTCAATATCAAAAATCTTCACCTCTAAACTATGTAACACCGTGTAATTTAGGTACCATAGCAGTATAAATATCTAATTACAATGGTGTGATATTCTAGTCAACAAAAAATAGAAATAAAATAGTTATGGGGTCCACATTTGTAAGTGAGAGAATGAGAGAGAAAAATGTGGTGACGCCATGGACGACACGGCAAGGTGATCTCGCTCGCGAACGATTTTCCTTTTCTCGTTTGGTGGACCGGCTGCAAATGCCATCGCCATTGACATGTTCTACCGACAAAACTTGCCCACGCCGGCGAGAGGACATGGTGCTGACACGGGGATTGTCGCTAGGCTGCTTCCCATATGGATGACCAGCGTGGTGTACGCTCAGATGGCCACCCCTTTCACAAAGCAGGGAAGCACCATGGACCGGCACATCGTCATCGGCACGGACGGCGGCGCTGGCGTCGTAGTCCTACTCGTGCCGCCGGCGATGCCGCAGAGCTTCGTCAGCCTCGCCGTCATCGTCACCATACCGGTCTATGAACCCGCCCTGGTGCCCCTCGCGAGGCGCGTCACCAAGCACCCCTCCGGGATCACGACGCTGCAGCACGTCGGCGCTGGCTTGGCCACGGCGTGCCTCGCCATGGCCGTCGCTGCGTTGGTCGAGGCCGCGCGGCTCCGCGCCGCCAGGGACGCCGGCGGAGCTCGGTCGGACTCGCCGGCCACCTCTCCCCCATCTGCCGCCGGCGGCCCCGTTCCCTCTTCCAGTCGCGAGGCGGCGGTGGCGGCGGCGGAGCCTCTCGAGTCGGTGGAGCTCGGCCGGGCTCACCGGCCACCTCTCCCCGTTCTGCCACCGGTGGTCCCGTTCCCTCCTCCCGTCGCGAGGTGCTTGAGGCGGCGGAGCTCGGCCGAGCTCGCCGGCCGCCTCTCCCCCATGTGCTGGCGGTGGCCACGTTCCCTCCTCCCTTTCAGTCAGAAGAGAAGAGAAAAAGAAAAAGATAAGATAAGTGAAAAAGAAGAGATGTGGGTTTATATTTTTTTTCTTCTCACTTACGGGTTCCATAATTTTTTATTCTATTTTGCTGACTATGATATCATGTCAGCAAAACCAGAGATTCATACTGCTATATGATACAAATTGTACGATTTTGTATAGTTTAGGAGTAAAGATTTCTGGTATTTGGGATTATGGATATTATACAAACTCCACGTAAAGCTGAGGGATGGCTGTTGAACTTATTCCTATCAGAATCGCTACCTACCAGGCCGCTCGGGCCGTTTTGTGTGGCCCATGTTTTGAAGGACCACGTCAAAGATTATTGGGCCTGTACGTTATAATGGGTTATAATGGACGCTTCCTCTGCACTCACTCCTCTTCCTCTTTTCCTGGGACAGGATTTTTCTCCTTTTAATCATTTTAAACAACTTATTCTACAAATAAACTCCTAAAAAAATTTATTCTATAAATGAATTTTTACAGCTCTAACGTCATTGACGCCATGATCCAATATAACAGCGCTAATGATGTTGGCACCGCCCCCTAGCTACTCGGCGAAAACTAAGTCACTAATGTGAAGAAGGAGGGCGCCAATGACATTAGCACCAAGGACTTATTTGTAAAAAAAATTAAAAAGACCTATTTATAGCAGAAAAGGACATATTTATAATTAAAAAATATTTACAAATAGGTTCTCGGTATCAATGACACTGGCACCGAGGATCTATTTCTAAATATTTCTATTACAAATAGATCCTTTTTATTACAAATAAGTCCTTTTTAAAAAATTACAAATTGATATCGGCGCCAATTTCTTTGGCGCCATCCCCTTCACATTATTGACTTAGCTTCCACCGAGGGGCTAGGCGGATGGCACCAACGTCATTGGCACTGTCGTGTTAGACCATGGCGCTAATGACGTTGGTGCCGCTAAAAAAAATTATTTCTAGAATAAGTTTTTTCAGGGGTTTATTCACAAAATAAGTTTTCCAAAGAAATTAAAATATGAAAAATCCAGTCCCCTGAGATCTATGTGTCACACCCTGGAGTTTCCCATTCTAGCTTCAAAATCATTAAATAAATCGCCTAAAAGAAATTGTTTAATTAATCTAGAGCAAAACCCCAATTAATAAATGCATTTAATCAAGTGGAAATGGCATGGTGGAATTTTTCTCAAGTTCTCTATGTTAAAATACATTAACAGGATTTTTAGTGGAATTTTCAGAGCCCTAGAAATTTTTTTTAACCAATTAAAAACCCTCTCTCCAATAATTAAAACCAGGAAAAATCCTTTTCTTTTCTTTTTCCTTTTTCCCTCCCTTTTCCTCCTTTGGGCCGCCGGCCCACTTCCCTCTCGGCCGCCGCGCGCGCACCCCTTTCCTCCCCCGGGCCGGCCCAAGGCCATGGCCCGCGCGCCCCGAAGTCTGCTATTCCTCCCTCCCTCTCCCGGGCCACCGATAGGTGGGGCCCACCTAGGGCCCACCTGTCGAGCCCTTCCTCTTCCTCCAGCCGGCCGGTATGCCACCGCGCCGCCCGCAACCACCGCCGGTCGCCGCCGCCCCACTCGGCCGTCATCGTCCTACACCCCGCGCCGACCGCTAGCCTGCAACCGCTGCCGAAACCGTCACCGCCCACCTCCTCGCGTCGCCCGCGCCACCCGTACCAGCTCCCCCCACTCCCCGCCGCCCGTGCCACACCGCGGAGCGCGGGATTCGAAACCGAATCCGGGTATTCTCTCTCCTCTCCCCGCTCTCCCACTCCGACGAGAAATCCGGCCTCAACCAGCCACCCCGAGCTCCTCGGCCTCCTATAAAAACCCTCCCCGCTTTCCCTTCTCCATTTTCCCCAAAACGCCATCCGCTCTCGTGCGCTCCCGCGCCGCCGCCGCCTGTTGATGACCAAATTTGTTAATTCAAGTATCGGAAATGAAGATAGAATCGAAGATCCAAGAGATTAGATCGTATCGGAAACAGAGCAAGAATTGACTGGAGTCCGAATCGGCTGTGGTCAGAATCGACAGGGTTCGAGTCGGATAGGGTTAGCCGATAGAGCCGATTTTGGTAATACGACTCGGTACACGTCATAGGGTTAAGTTAAGGTGCTTCATACGGATTGCCACCCCCGGATAGAGTCCTGGAAAAGCAATTGTATCTATTAATTAGGATATTTTATGTAATTTCCTTATGGGTAATCACGGTAAGAGTCCGCCTTAGGGACTTGTTCGTTAGTTGGATTTGTATTAGGTTAATATGAGTCGTGTCCGTAATGGACAAAGTTTGTATTTTCGGGTATAAATATAGGCCCGAGGTCTTGTAAATAAACACACACGTTCAAATCAATCTCGGCGCATCGCCAACCTTTGTTTTCTACTTTTCGACAAGTTCATACTTTCGAGTCGTGCTGCATCAGTTTGATCTTCGACAACAAGGTAAGTCTTGTTATGGCGGTCTGCATCATCGGAGCTAGTGGTTACATCTTCATGACACTCTAGTTCTGTCTTGCAAACTTCCGAGTTATCATTTACGTTATATAATGTAGATTGATAATGCAATCTATTCGTATCGGCTAGTCTCTATCTAGGGTTTTGCTGATAACAAATAGATTGTCTTGTTGGTTTAAATTATATAATGTATCCATCATCCTGAAAAGGCAACCATCGGCTTGATTGTTTAGATGTCATGTTTCTTTTTATACTTAATGCTGCATCGGTTAAGTCTGACCTATTAAATCGTATTTAGAATTATGATATCTAGCATGTCTTATGGTTGTTAATAAGGATAGTATCGGGGTTTCAGCCGATCTTATCTGGTATAGATGTTTTACATAGTTTTATGCTTTGTTTAATATTCTATATCTGCCCCTTATATCAGGATCTAATCTAATACAAATATATTGGACTTGTTACTAATCTAATTGGTTATAGTTGAATATATTTATTGCAAGAGAATATTCTAGTATAAGGTTGTATCGGAGCTATAGCCGATACATGCTTAAACCTAGACTTCGGCTATAACATGAGTATATATAATCGTTATTTCATGTTACTTTAGACTTGGCAATTTATACTATCTCGGTTCAGTTCGATCTATCTCAGTTGCTTATTTCTAAAGTAATATCGATATATTGATTATATAACACTGATCTTTTTAGCCGATGTACTAGTTTTAGGGTTAGTTCTATCATTGACTATACCTTATAGCCGATTCATGCTTTATTGCATCGGCTAGGTTACAATACGATATGAAATCGGCTAATTGGTCGATGGACTATCGTTTACCAATATTTTGCATGTTTCTTCTTGTTGATTGCAGGATCAAATCAACTGGCACGCCCTCGAACCTAAAGTACTAATTTTGGACCTGCACTATAGTAAAGCAAATATCTCACGCCGGTGTGTGTTTTTTGCATCAACACTGCCATCGTCTTCCCCGGCTCCGATGAGCTCCTCTCCCTCCTCTCTTCCTCGCCACCTGCGTCGGCCGCCGTCCCACGCCGCGCCGTCCTCAACCGCCGCCGGCCGTCACCGCCTTGCATCGGCCGCCGTCCCACGCCGCACCGCCACCGCTCGGCCGCGCCGCTCGCGCCTCCACTTATGCCCGTGGCCACTGTCGTGGCCGCCATGTCGGCGCCACGCGTGCGCCACGTGGCACGCCGCGCGCCCACCGGTCCGGTCCACCGTGGACCGGGGCCTCGTGCCACTGACAGGTGAGGCCCACCTATCGGCGCCGCCGCCCTTCCCTCCGCTGACGTCAGCCCTGGGGATTATTGCGCAATAATTTAAATAAGGATTTTTCTGTTTATAGTAAAAACACAGTTAACTAATTCATCTGTGCTCCATTTGAGTCCATTCAAGTTGTAGAAAATTCATAGAAATACCAAGAATCCATTAAAAATGGTTTTGTTCCCTGTTTGAGTAGACTTATAGCTTGTTTGCTTGTGTGCTTTGTTTTTGGATTAGATTCCGGTAATTCCGACGCACTTGTGTATTTCGAGGTTGTTGCAGAGATCGATCCAGTGCAAGAGCAAGGCAAGTCATGCTTTTCATTTGAGCATATTGCACCTAAATTTCGAATGTCTTGTTTTTCTTTAAATATTGCATTGTTTTATAATGTCATTTATTGGCTTAACTACCTATTGTACTCAGCCTTATGTTTCGAGTATCTTGTTCCTTTAATAGCTTGGGAAATAATTTGTGTAGTTGCTAGTTTACAGGATGCTTAGCCATGCTTAGCTCAAATAGCACACTAAAGGGGGACATTTCACCTAATAATTTTAGCGTAGTCCCTATAATGATATTTTCATTTAAGTGCCACCATGGTACAAATTAAACTAAAACATAACAAATGGTGGGCTGTGAGTGTGTGGTTTTGCTAGTTGCACCCATGGTAGTTAAGGACCGGTTCGCAGAAAACCCTGGAAGAATTACCGTACTTTCCACAAGCCAGCGTGGGCAACAGCTGGGCTTGTAGTGTAACTCTTCCTAGCCGACGCATCCAGGCAAGGGTGGGCGTGATGGTGTTGGGTCGGTGAGGGTTTACTCGCTGATCGGCTTCCGAATTCACCTAGGCACGAGAGGGGGCTGCCTGCCTTGGCTAAAAGGTGAGAGCGAAACCTGAGGTGTGGTGTGCTTGGTTAGGGAGGGGTATGCCAAGGGTCCTGTCACAGTTCCTTTCGGGTGTACCGTGGTGGTATGCCGGCGCACGGTAAAGTGCCGTGGGGCTGTGTCTTGTGGGTACAATTGTACACCTCTGATCAAAGTAAAACTATTCGAATAGTCATGCCCGCGGTTATGGGCGATCAACCAGATTCATCGTGATTAGCATACCTCTAATAACTTGACTTAGTAGAACTAGTGTAGTTCAGGTGGTGGTTTGGGCCTGTTGCAACGTGGTGTAGTGTTGGGCAGTGATGATTTAATTTTGCTTAATTAACTCAATTACTTTACTGCATTCAACTGTTATCTTTAAATGCTTACTTTATGCAAACAAACCTCTTCAGCCTCCTTTGGTATTATTCTGTTGATACAAAAAACACACACTGGCCTGAGAGATTTGCTTTACTCTAGTGCAGGTCCAAAATAAGTACTTTAGGTTCGACGGCGTGCCAGTTGATTTGATCCTGCAATCAACAAGAAGAAATATGCAAAAATACTAGTAAACGATAGTCCATCGGCCAGCTAGCCGATTTCATATCGTATATAACCTAGCTGATGCAATAAAGCATGAATCGGCTGTAAGGTATAGTCAAAGATAGAACTAACCCTAAAACTAGTATAGCGGCTGTAAATATCAGTGTTACATAATCAATATATCAACATTACTTTAGAAATAAGCAATTGGGATAGATCGGACTGAACCGAGACAGTATAAATTGCCCAAGTCTAAAATAACATGAAATAATGATTATATAAACTCATGCCATAGCCGATATCTAGATTTAAGTATGTATCGGCTATAGCTCCGATACAACCCTATACTAGGATATTCTCTAGTAATAAATATATTCAAATATAACCAGTTAAACTGGTATCAAGCTCAGTATACTTATACTAGATTAGATCCTGATATAAGAGGCAGATATAGAACATTAAACAAAGCATAAAACAATGTAAAACATCTATACCAGGTAAGATCGACTGAAACCCCGATACTATCTTTATTAACAACCATAAGACAAGCTAGATATCATGATTCTAAATACGACTTAATAGGTCAGACTTAACCGATGCAGCATTAAGTATAAAGAGAAGCATGTTATCTAGACAATCAAGCCGATGGTTGCCTTTTCGGGATGGTAAATACATTATATAATCTAAACCAGCAAAGTAATCTAGCCGATATCGATGAAACCCTAAAGAGAATCCAGCCGATGCAAGTAGATTGCATTGTCGATCTAAATTATACAATGTATATGATAACTCGGAAGTTTACAAGATAGAACTAGAGTATCATAAAGATGTAAGCACTAGCTCCGATGATGCAAACCGCCATAACAAGACTTACCTCTTCGTCGAAGATCAAATTGATGCAGCATGACTCGAAAGCACGAACTTGTCGAGAAAGTAGAAAACAAAGGTGGCGATGCGCCGAGATTGATTGAACGTATGTTGTTATTATTTACAAGACCTCGGGATTATATTTATACCCGAAAATACAACAATGTCCATCACGGACATGACTCATATTAACCTAATACAAATCCATCTAACGAGCAAGTCCCTTAGGCGGACTCTTACCGGGAATATCTATAAAGAAAAAATATATATTCCTAATTAATAGATACAATTGCCAATCTTGGACTCTATCCTTGTCTGGCAATGACATCGTAAGCTCCTTGTTTAATCCAATATTGACTTCACATGCAATATCGGCCCCATCGGCTATCCCAATCGGACTCGGTTTCCAGCCGATACAAACTCCAGCCGATGCGCACTCTATTTTCCGAGATCTCTGCATATCTTCGAATCCGCTTCGGATTGGATCGTGTTTCCGATTCATGTAGATTAGATTACTTTCCAAATTTTATCGTCAACACATGCCCCCCAATTCCGAAGTATTATATAATGCAACGGAATTATCTCTTTAGAACCGCAAAAATCTAGGGTTTTCTCTGTTGACCGTTACGCACCTACTTATTTTAATACCAACCGTTTTTCCTGAGATCTCACGGCATTAACTCCGTTTTCACCGCTTAACCCACCAAACTTCTCCGTGAACTCCGGCGATTGCTCTCGATCCCTCCGACGATCTCACCGACGACCATCTTCTCCAGCGGTGACAGCAATTTTCTGCTCTAATGGCGACCTCCGCAAACATCCCCCAGGTACTCCACTGTTTTTCTTATCCCTTTGTTCATATCGGCCACCATCTTTCTTATTCAATCCGCAAAATCAAACCTTTCTCACTCTAATTCATTTTTCTTCCTCTTTTTCTTTTCTTTTATAGCACTTGAAAGATTTGATTGCAATCCCCATCGAGAGAGAACCAAGCCACTATTTCCTCGGGCCGATGGGCGATGAAGACCCCACTCTGTTCATCAACTCCGAGACCAATCATATTCCGTTGAGGGAATCCAAGCCCAGCTCCACACACTGGCCCAACATCTTCAGATCTTGGCCATCGGCCGTAGATGGATGGAAAGCCTGGTACAAAAGGATGTCGGCCAGCAAGCAGACTCATTGGGACGAGATAGGTATTTCTCAATGCCTCTCACTTTCTCTAGCCGATACAAAGAAGGATGAACCCATGCTATCGGCTGCTCCTTATTTTTGGTCCGATACTTTAAATGCTTTCCTGTTCAGCCATGGTCCGATGACCCCTACACTATTAGATATCTAGATGGTGACAGGCTTAGATATTTCCTCATCGGCCAACCCCATTAGCTTTAAAGTGAAATGTGACCACAAATTCTAGACTAAGAATATTGGAGGATGGTCTGGTTTTATAACTGAGAATATGGGCACAGGATCTGTCTCCCCTAGAGAACATACTACCTTTCTAATGATGTGGCTAGACAAATTCCTGTTTTGTGGCTCAACTTGTGGACTAACAGCAAATTGGCAACATCTAGCCGAAGCCCTAGTGTCCAAAAAGTCCATCCCATTAGGTAAATATCTCTTGGGAGCAGTATACCAGACCCTAAGTTAGACATCGGCCAAGCTCCTCATGGACACTTCAACCAATTATGGAGGCCCCTAGTGGTTTGTGCAAATATGGCTTAACATGTATACCATCAGAGTTGCTGACAGAGATCCTCTAGATGATCTATCCTTTCCATCCCTAGCCGATGATGAATCAACACGCCGATGCTTATCTTTTGGAGAAGCAGCATCATCTTATCCTGGCATGGGGACATCGGCTGAGCAATTCTGCGAGTGGTTCAGAAGGTTTTATGATGGATTCCCCCATGAATCTCGAATTTGGTTTCCTTATGAGGATTTCATCAAATATGAATTACCCACCAATCTCAGACTGGACGATCTAAACAATGAGGACTTTCCAGGAATCAGAGATATCTTTATATCGGCTATCACCCCCTGCATACTTCCAACAAGTGTATCCTAAGGCCGATATATTCAATCCTCCTATGAATTCTATCATCCTATGATCGCTGCCAGACAACTCGGCATGGGACAGTTGCCTATTGGTTTATATCTCACAGAAAAAATCCAGATAAGGGGCATTATTCCATCGGCTCTAGTTATGGACAGGATCCTTAATCTTAAAGCCCTCCTCTGGGTTCTATCGGCTAGATATCCTTGATCAGACAACGAAGCCAATTGTTTGACAAATGGTGGGGTGAATGGAAACCCATCTATTTCTGTCTATGCCAGCCGATTTCTACCTGACTATCACGGATTCATCTATAAGTCCTCAGGTAAACTCATATACACTTTTTTCCATCTCTCTTTGACCCAATTTTAACTTCACTTATATTTCTCATATATATATTTTCAGGTTCCCAACTCTCCTCCTCCAACAAAAAGTAATAGTGGAAAAAACATCAACTATGCTCCTGCCAAGACATCATCGGGCAAAGATTTGGCTTCCTCTGCAATCGGCCTCAATGCCCCAGCTATTAGAGATATGCTCCACGGTCAAATCAGGCAGCCGATTGTCACAGCTGGCAAGAGAAAAAGGACCAAGAAACCTGCCGTCAAACCAACTGCTCCAAAGAAGAAGATGCCTGCTAAGAAACAAAAACCCTCAACCGACGATGCCCAATTGATCCGGCTGTAGAAGAATATCTTGATGAAGCAATCATCGAAGAAGAGATTGATGCAGCTGCTGCCCAAATAAGTGAATCTGACCATGTCTCTAGTCCAAACTCTCGAGCCGATTCACCTCCAACAAGCCCAGCAAAAACTCCAACTCCTAAACGTCGGCCACAAAAAACCCAGGTATACAATCTCTCAACTCTTTTTTCATTAACTTTATCACTATCTATAACACTTGCTAAAACAATTTTCAGCCCACTCAAGAAATATCACCTCCTCAACAAGCTTCAAGTGAACATACAACATCGGCTGCAGGAAGCCATCACATAGAAGAAGCAGCAACCATAATTCCATCCTCTCCAATTCCTGTAAGATTACCATCAACTATAATTCATATCGGCTATTTTCATAACTCTTACTTACAATCATCTATCTTCTGCAGGCTCTAGCCGATATGTTCTCTTTTGACATAAGGCAATTTATGGATGATTAAGAAGAAAAGACAACAAGCAAGGCCAAATTCCTAGTAGCCAATGAGCTGAAGACTAAGCTAGCCGATATTGCCGATCGGCTGAATGCCTCACTGGATAGCTTGGTGTCTAATTGTGGCTCAATTAGGTCCAGGTTTCAAGAAATTCAAGATCAGCTCCCAGAAGACCTAATTGATTCTATCTCCCCAGCTGTCTATTTGGAGCAACATCAATTCAAGCTTGAGAGAGCAAGGCAGAGAATATCTGATCGACTAGAATACAAGGCACTTGAAGCAACTGTCCAAACCAGCTGATAAAAAGTAAATGAAGAGAAATCAAAGTTAGATGAACTAACGGCTGGCCCAGAAACGACTCAGCAAGAATTGGACAAACTTAAGCAAGAAGAATCTAATCTCTTAGTCCAACTTCGTCAATGCCGGGTCAAAAGTGCTGATACAGAAAAGAAGTTAGCCGATCTGCCTCAAGCTATTGAAGAGCAGAAATCCAAGTTAAAATCTTCAATCAAACATCTGGCTTCTCTCAACAAAGCACTCAAGCCTGTACCGGGAACTGATGCTGCAGACGCCAAGATAATTGACGAAGTTGAACAAATTCGCCTGCGTGCGATCTTGGCAATCCAAAACTTCTTGAGTTGATGTTATAGTTAAACAATACTCTTGAACAATATTTTGCTATAATATACGGATATCGGCCATCAAGCCGATTTATACCTAGCCAAATGCTTTAAATACAATCTGTTATAATCTGTTATCGGTCATCGAGCCAATGTGTAATATTGACTGATATAGACTTGATCTATAACTGTAATAAAAAAATTTCAAAAATTTCCAACTTTTGTCCTCCATGCCCCCCAAGTTTGTAGTAGGGAACATAATGTTGCAAACTTATATGTCTAAGGGCGATAAAAAATATCGGTCATCTGAAGGCGATGTAAATACATCGGCTGACACCATATATCGGCAAAACGCAGCTGATTATGAACCAATCCAGACACTTGGATAATATTTCATCAGATATTTCCCATTAAGTGCACGACCAAAAATTTCTCCATCCAATCCTTTTAACATATAAGCCCCTTTAGAAACACATTTATGAATCTGGAAAGACCCTTCCCAATTCGGTGACCACTTGCCGAATTTATTATCTCTGGCTCCTATCGGCAGTACCAATTTCCAAAAAAGTTCATCCTTCTCAAAAGACTTTGGCACAACTTCTTTATTGTAATATCTAGCAAGTCTCTCTTTATCTTGTCTAACATTTTTCAAGTGCACGCAATCTTGCCTGAACCAAATCTTCTGATTCATCAACCATCAAATTATGATAATCATCGGCTGTCAGCTCATCTTGTAAAGAAACCCTCCTGGAGCCGATGTTGGTTTCCCATGGTAACACAGCTTCATGCCCATAAACCAGTTGATACGGAGGTACTTGAATTGCACCATGACAAGCCATCCGATAAGACCATAATGCCTCTGCCAAGACAGCATGCCACTTTTTGGGATATTCTGCAATCTTCCTTTTGACCAACTTAATCAAGCTCTTATTGGATGCCTCAGCCTGCCCATTTGCTTGTGCATAATACGTTGAAAAATTCAATAATTTAATCCCCATGCTATCTGCAAACTGAACAAACTCATCAGACACAAAAATAGATCCTTGATCAGTTGTAATCGTCTGTGGCAAACCAAACCGATATATAATGTGTTCCTTGACAAACTCAATAGCATCTTTACTGTCAACTTTCTTCAAAGGAATTGCCTCAACCCACTTGGTAAAATAATCAGTAGCAACCAATATGAATTTATGCCCTTTACTCGATGGTGGATTGATCTGGCCGATCGTCTGAACGGCCATGGCTTGATAATAGGATTCATAGCCGATGCTGGTGCTCTTTGAATGTTCCAAATTTCTGACAATCTTGACACCCCTTGTAATATCTGAAACAATCTTCCAGCATTATCGGCCAAAAATATCCAACTCTTCTAATCAGCCATCTCATCTTGTGAGCCGATTGATGAGTCCCACAGATACCCTCATGTACTTCACACATGACAACTTTTGCTTCTTCCAGATTCAAGCATCTCAAAAGAATTCCATCAATCGTCCGATAATATAATGTATCATCCAATAGAACATATTTGAGGGCTTTATATCTTAACTTTCTGGAAACCGATTTAGAAGGTTTCTTCAAATACTCAAATATATCAAACCTCCAATCATCGGCTGGTATGCAGGCAACTTCTACTTCAACTCCTTGCAACATCGGCTTGTAGCCTGATTCACCTTGAGCTAAATCATTGGCTTCAACATTCTGCTCCCTAGGGATATGTTTCAAAGTAACTAGTTTGAAGGTCTTCATCAACTCCTGACATTTCTCATTGTAGACCATCAAAATATCATTCTTGCACTCATATTCCCCAAACAACTGACTTATCACCAATAATGAATCACCCATGATTTCAACAGCATCGGCTTCAACTTCTCGCAATAATTGCAATCATTTCAGAACAGCTTCATATTCAGCTTGATTATTTGTAGAGTAAGGCTTGATAGTAAAAGCAAACTGAAAACTTGCTCCCCTAGGCGATATGATCACTAAGCCGATACCACAACCATGAGTGCATACAGAACCATCAAAGAATAAAGTTCATGGCATAATATCAACATTATCAATACTGGTATCCCAGCGTTCAACTATAAAATCGGCTATCGCCTGCCCTTTAACTGCCTTAGCCGATTCATACCTTAGGTCAAATTCTGATAAAGCAAAAATCCACTTCCCAATTCGTCCTTTCAGAACTAGAGCCGATAGCATGTATCGTACTACATCAGCTTTACATACTATTGAGCACTCATTGGAAAGAAAATAATGCCTCAATTTTGTACAAGAAAAATATAAACACAGGCATAATTTCTCCATAGGTGAATACCTTGTCTCTGCATCCAAAAGTCTTCTACTGAGATAAAATATGACTCTTTCTTTACCTTCAACCTCTTGGATTAAAACTGAGCCGATAGAATTCTGATCGGCTGACAAATATAATTTGAAAGGAAGCCCTTTCTGCGGTGGTATGAGGACTGGAGGAGTACTCAAATATTCTTTGATATTGTCCAATACTTGCTGCTGTTTTTCTCCCCAGACAAACTCTTGATCAGCTTTCAACCTTAATAACTGAGTAAATGGTTCTATTCGGCCAGACAAGTTGGATATGAAACGCCGAACAAAATTTATCTTGTCGATCAGTGATTGCAACTTACTCTTGTCTTCTAGAGGTTTTATGTCTTTGATTGCCTCAATACTCCTCTGGAGTATCTCAATCCCACGCTCATGTACCAAAAATCCAAGGAATTGCCCAGCCGATACACCAAAAGCACACTTAGTTGGATTCATCTTTAAACCATATTTCCTTGCTCTTTCTAGTACTTGTCTTAAATCGGCTATATATTTATCAACTTCCTTAAATTTGACCATCACATCATCAATATAGATTTCTACCACATGCCGATAAAGATCATGAAATATATAATTCATAGCTCTTTGATATGTAGCACCAGCACTTCGCAACCCAAAAGTCATGACAACCCACTCATATAAGCCGATTGCACCAGGACACCTGAAAGCAGTCTTGTGAATATCCTCCTCAGCCATGAAAATTTGATTATAACCTGTATTGCTTTCTATGAAGCTGATAATTTTATGTCCAGATGCTGCATCAACCAGTTGATCAGCAATTGACATTGGGTATTCATCTTTTGGTGTGGCTTTATTCAAATCTCTGAAATCAATGCAAACCCTAAGCTTGCCATTTTCTTGATGACTGGTACTATATTTGAAGTCCACTCAGCATATCGGCATGGTCTAATGAAATTGGCATCGTAAAGTTTTGTAATTTCGGCCTTGATAGCATCATATATGTCAGCTTTACAACGTCTTAGAGGTTGTTTGTATGGTCGATAGCCTGGTTTGATAGGGAGCCGATGTTCAATAATCGATCGGCTAAGTCCTGGCATTTCATAGTATTCCCAGGCAAAACAATCTCTATATTCCTTCAAAAGTGATATTAATTTACATTTAAACTCCTTTGATAAATCCTTACTAATATATGTCGGCCTAGGCCTATGACCTAGTCCAATATCAATTTCTTCCAACTCATCGGCTGACATAAACCCTTGTCCTAGCTTGCTGTCGAGATCATCAACAGTGTCCTTTCTGTAGAAATTGGAACCCTCCACGGCGCCCTCAAAACAATAATTGGGGCTCTCCATCTCCTGTTGGCTGTATGGCATAATCAGAACTTTTTAAGTAATCTCCATGCCAAACTTTTCCACATAAGCAATCAATTCCTTCCATCTCCCAAACAGATAAATCGGCACTAGCTACATTGACTGACCTGTCGGCTGGCACGATTTCGATTTGGTCTCCTTGCCATTGAATCAAACTTTGGTGCATTGTTGAGGGAATACAACAATTAGCAAGGATCCAATCTCCTCCCAGCAACAGACTGTAGGAACCCTTCCCATCAATAACAAAGAACGTGGTAGGAATTATTTTACTGCTGATGGTCAGCTCCACATTCAAAACTCCCTTAGTTTCAGATGGATTCCCGCCAAAATCTTTCAGAATCATATTGGTATTGATCAAATCCTCTGAATTCTTCCCAAGCTTCCTGAAGGTTGAATATGGCATTAAATTGACAGCTGCCCCTCCATCGACAAGCATTTTTGACATCGGCTTGCCGTTGACAAATCCCTTGACATACAATGGCTTGAGGTGTCGATGATCAGTTCCTTCGGGCTTCTGGAAAACAGCTTGCTGTGGAGATAACATCAACTTAGCCGATGACAACTCATCATCTTGCTCAACGACTTGTTCAACTGCATATTCGGCTGGTAGCATGAAAACCATGTTTATTGTAGATGACATCACCCTTTTGCCCTTATTTTGGAGACTTCTATCTTGATCGGCTTGGACTTCATCGGCTGGCACCACCTTGCTCTTCACACGCCAAACCTTCTTTGTTCGTTGTCTGAGCCGATGTTCAATTTCTCCTTCAACCTCCTGGAATTGCTCCCTGTTCCTCATCCTTTGAACTCTCCTCTTTTGGTTCTTGGTAAAAATTCCAGAAGGGCACCATTGTGGTTGCATATTTTTAGGCTCTCTTTTTGAATCATCTTCATCATTGTCTTGCTGAATCGGCCCAAGTCTTTCATGAACTGGTAATTTTTTTGAATCGGCCGATGCATACTTGTACCCTGCCGGCTTGATCTTTGAACATATTGAGCATCAGAATCACTACACCCAGGGCAATCCTTAATAAATGGTAACCTCATGCCTTCATTCCAGCAGAATCTGAAGAATTCACAGCTCCAATGGGGATCAAAATATCTCTCATCATCATGGTGATATGACTCCTCTTCCCTCTGGCGTTTCTCTTGAAAAAGAAGATAAAATATCTTGTCAGCTTTAGTAATGTCAAAATCAAATCTTTCTTCCTTTCCCGAATTCTTGACCCATTGGCAAACTGCTGTTTTCTTGTTCCTAGCACACTCAGCTGCATTAACTTCTGGATCATCATCTTTGGAATCAGAATCATAGCTATAAATATTGTTGACATTGTTGGCTTTCTTGATGAACTTTCTAGCCTCCTGGAATCTTGTTTCGTGAGCCGATACCTTCTGAGCCAGATAAGCTAAGCTTTCAAAGTCTTGAGCTGAAAATCTTTCCCTTATCGGTGCCAACAAACCCTGGAAGGCTAGATCGGCTAATTGTGAGTCTATCAAGGCTAGACTGTAGCACCTATTCCTCACAACTCTAAATCTTTGAATATAATCGGGAACCGATTCATCTAATTTCTGTCTAATTGTTGTGAGGTCTGACAATTTCATCTCTTGAATACCACTGAAAAAGTATTTATGAAACTGTTTCTCCAGATCGGCCTAACTTCTGATAGAATTCTAAGGCAAGGATGAAAACAATGTGAATGCCGATCCAGATAGGGAAAGTGGAAACAATCTAACTCTGAGGGGTTCTGTAACCGATGCTTCACCACATTGAGCTAGGAATCGGCTACCATACTCATAAGTAGTTATGTTGTCTTGCCCTGAAAACTTGGAAAAGTCTGGCACCTTGTATCGGTTTTGCAGTGGTACTCGATCAAAGTACTTTGGATATGGGTGCCGATACATATTGCCATTGTCCATAGGTTTAAGTCCAAACTGTTCCCTCATGACATCAGCGATCATATCGGCCCACGGCTGCTGAGGTGTTGCTCCACCATATTGCTGTTGAATTGGATCAAACTGACCATATTGGATCGGCTGAGGTCGTGGAGAATGAGATTGATAGATATGATTAGCCGATATGCCTTGAGGTGGCACATATGGAAGTTGCTCTGTGCTGTACTGTTGGCTTATCGGCTGAGTAATTCCCATCGGCTGTTGTGGAACCGAAGGAATTTGATATGAAGTATCGATAACTGGCGGTTTTGGATTAGGGATACATATCAATTGTTCCGGTGTCAGCTGACTTGAAGCTTGCCCCCCAGTGATCGGCTGTGGTCTTGTCATGATTGCTGGGATATTTGAACTAGAGTAAGGAGCCGATGGAGCCTGGGTTCGATGCGTTTGTTGTCTCCCGCCAATTTCTGTCTTTAAAGTCCTGTAGCCTGGAAACGTACCGTCTGGTAAGTATATAGGTCCTTTAGCTTTTTCTTCGGCTATAGTTCCATCTATTACTGACTTGATCATGTTTGTTAATGTGTTCACAAGTACTCCAGACTGGTTGATGAGTGCGTGGTGCACAGCCGAATCGATGCGATCTTATATCGTGTGGAGCACTTCATCACTTGATTCGACCTTGGGTTACTTGTCCTTTTCTTCACTTGTTCCAGACGTACTTGGGTCTTGCTTCACGATCGTCGGCAACTCAACTTTAGTTCTTTGAACAACTGTGCCCTGTCGGGTTACCGTGAACGAGTGCAGATATTGTTTCTGAAGTTGATCCAGCATCTGTCTCATCTCTTCTCTCTGCTCATCGCTCAACTCCTCGATCGTGATCAGCAGGATGTTGTCTTCTGAGACTTCAGTAGTACTTGACGACATGATGACAAAGTGTCCCACCGGGCGTGCCAAAAGCATGTTGATGCAAAAAACACACACTGGCCTGAGAGATTTGCTTTACTCTAGTGTAGGTCCAAAATAAGTACTTTAGGTTTAAGGGCGTGCCAGTTGATTTGATCCTGCAATCAACAAGAAGAAATATGCAAAAATATTAGTAAACAATAGTCTATCGGCCAGCTAGCCGATTTCATATCGTATATAACCTAGCCGATGCAATAAAGCATGAATCGGCTGTAAGGTATAGTCAAAGATAGAACTAACCCTAAAACTAGTATATCGGCTGTAAATATCAGTGTTACATAATCAATATATCAACATTACTTTAGAAATAAGCAATTGGGATAGATCGGACTGAACCGAGACAGTATAAATTGCCCAAGTCTAAAATAACATGAAATAATGATTATATAAACTCATGCCATAGCCGATATCTAGATTTAAGTATGTATCGGCTATAGCTCCGATACAACCCTATACTAGGATATTCTCTAGTAATAAATATATTCAACTATAACCAATTAGATTGGTATCAAGCTCAATATATTTATATTAGATTAGATCCTGATATAAGGGGCAGATATAGAACATTAAGCAAAGCATAAAACAATGTAAAACATCTATACCAGGTAAGATCGGTTGAAACCCCGATACTATCCTTATTAACAACCAGAAAACAGGCTAGAGATCATAATTCTAAATACGACTTAATAGGTTGGACTTAACCAATGCAGCATTAAGTATAAATAGAAGCATGAAATCTAGACAATCAAGCCGATGGTTGCCTTTTCGGGATGGTAAATACATTATATAATCTAAACCAGCAAAGTAATCTAGCCAATATCGATGGAGGCCATTCGGAGGAGTAGGCTTGTGGCTGCCGTCAAGGATGCCCGTGGAGTGGAGTCGCCACGCTGCGAGCGTCTAGTTATCTATCTAGAATAGCTTGTTTGTCTCTTTCCGCTGCATTTATGTAAGACCTTTTTATGGTGTTTGTAAGACGTGGATCTGTATGTCAACTTTATCGTTTGTGTACCCTGGCCGGTCCTAGACAGGGGTTGAATGCACATTCTGCTTGGAATTCGTGTTAGCGAATCTCTCGGCGTGACACTATGGCCCTAATCTGGTGACGCTAGGTCGCTAGCAGATGCTGGCGATGGATGCCACCTAGGTTGGTTCATGTTGAGGCCTTGAGGAAGGAACCGAGGAAGAGCGGCAGCCAGAAGGCAAAAGTTTTCAGGCTAGCAGCCTAATTGGTTAATCATTATGTAATTTTGGCTATCGTGTTTGTGGATTTGCAGTGAACCTTTTGCAATGAGAGTTGTGAACTAACCTTATACCTTATATCTGTCAATTCATCTGTACTAATATAAAAAGTACTAGTTCATCTAACACAGATCTCTTCTGACCCTTAGATCTGTATATCCGATGGCTCATATCAAGAGTTAGATCTGCCCCTGCAATTAGCAATATCCCATGTTCGAGCAGGAGCGGTTATAGGCTTATAGCGATCGATCACAGCGAGAAATAAGCGAAAAAGAAAGAAAAACTTTGCTCCGCGCTAGCCCGCCGTCGCCTCCTCGCTCGCACCTACTGGATAGCCCGGCGCTACCGTCGGCTCCGAGCGTGCGCCCGCTGGAGCGACGCCCCCTACCCCGTCGCCTCCTCGCTCGCGCCTGCCTGAGCCGCGCCCCTACCCCTCCGCCTCCTCGTGCCCACCCGACGCTAGCCCTACCCCACCGCTGCCACCTCCTCGCGCCCGCCGGTGAGCCGGGGTTGCCGTCAGCCAGCGCCTTCTCCACCGCCACTGTCGCCTCCTCGCGCGGCCGCTGGAGAGCTAGGGTCACCGTCGGTCGGCTCCTTTTCCTCCTCGCGTGCGCCCGACGGGGAGTTGTGGTGGGTTACGGCACTACGCAGCATAGACTCCAGGTTAAAGTGATGTCCTCTCTTCCTAAATCCTCAAACAATAAATATTTTGTGCTTTCTATTTTTCGGTCATAAAATTGTTTACCTAGGGTTTGGGCATGGTTGCTTATGATACGGGGCCCCAAATGTTTAGTCTATTGGTTCTCTCGTCTCGCTATGTTATTTGCTCATGCTTAGGAGATATTTTTTCTTGGTACGAAAATTCTGCTTGCTAAGCATCTCACAAGTATCATATCAGTCATGATTCCTCAGGAAATGTCTAAAAACATGGTGGACTGCCAATTACACAAATTTCTTCTACAAAGCAATTAGCAGTTAATTACCTAAGGACTTGGAACAACTCTGATTCTGAATAGGAATAACTTCTTCCTTTTTCTGGGCTAGGAATTTGAGTGTTTACTTTTTCATTACTTATATACTCCTAGCTAGCAGGTGCTGGTGATTTGATAGAATTTTGGTGATTTTGTCCTAACGCTTCAAATTTTGTTTTGGGTAGATCCAAGGAAAAATATATTTTCTAAACAGATGAACTTTTTGAAAGGACTTGATGTCGCCTAGAGGGGGGAATAGGCGTTCCTAAAAAATTACAACTTCATAGCATATTAGAATGATGAGAACTTTCGGTTCAAATCGGAACTTCCGGTATAGGATTGGAAGTTCCGATCTCAACCAAAAAGTTCGGCGAATAACGGAATAAAACACCAGCTATGAACTTGTAGCTTGAACAAACAAAATGTATATGAATCAAAAGGTGACAAACAAGGTATCTAAGCAAGATATGACGTCACTAACTATATCAAGTAAGCATACAAGTAGATCGGGTTAAAACAAGCTCAAGCACAATACGAGAGATGGCAAGAACGAGCAAACCAAGAGAGGAGACACGTTGATTTGTTCCCGAAGTTCGGATCCGTGGATCCTACGTCTCCGTTGAGGGGCCACAAAGGTCGGGTCTATTTCAACCCTTTCCTCACGAGGTTGCACAAATGCACTCCTCGGTTTCACTCTTGATTTCTTCCCTTGCGGAGGCGAAATCGAATTCTTCACAAACTTTCCGTAGCACACCACAACCTTGGGTGCTCACCGGTGACGCCTAGCTGTCTAGGAGACCTTAGTCCCCAAGAGTAACAAAAACAAACAAAGATTTGCTTGCTATGAACTCGAGTGCTCAAAGTATGGAGTGAAGCTCACTAGCTCTCAACTTCTCAATCTCTCAATCCAACTCTCTTCCCTTCTCAAATCCCTTTCACAAAGAGACACCACAAAGGTAGGGGAATGGGGATGGCTATTTGGCTTTGGATGTGTCTAATAATGCCCATGAACAGCAGCCACTCAAAGGAGGGGTGGAGGAGTTTATATACCTGAGCCTCTAAAAACTAGCCGTTGGAGGCCAAGACTGCGATTTTCGAAATTTCCGAAATGCATTTTTGGACAATTCCGAAAATCCACAAGGAGAAATCTCAGTTTCGCAGCCATTTTCAGAATTTCTGAAAAATTTTCTGACTTTCCGAAATATTTTCGGACTTTTCGAGAATTTTTCGGAATTTCCGAAAATCACGGAGTAAAATGACCATAACTTTTCGCTCAGGGGTCCTTTTTGATGATCTTGGACTCTATGGAAAGCTCACTCAGGAGGCTACCCAACTCAACCAAAAACAAGGTTTAAAACCACTCAAAGGATAGATTAAAGCTTGGATTTCTCTCAAGGTTTAAAACCACTCAATGGGTCACTTTGAGCACCGAGACATACACAAACGTATCGATGTTGCATCCCTTTTAATAGTACGGCATTCCTATACTCAAAGTTAAATAGGAAGATAATTATACCAATAGGAATGCCTTGTTTCCATCTTTCTTTCTTTGTCTTTAAGGGACACCAACATCAAAACCGTTTCACCATATATTCTTCAAATGATTGATGCGGTTACTTGTAGTTTCAAATGGTCTCGCACGGTCCATCATGACAAAGCCGTCACTCGCCCTTTACCACCGGATTTGGTTCTTCGGTACCAAGCCTCTTGCTTGCCCTTCACCGCCACATGGTCCATCACGACCGAGCATCGTTTGCCCTTCACCGTCTTATCATAGTAGCCACTTCGTATCTCACATCTTCAATATCTCCACGTTGTCATCCTTGGTATCTTTAGGTGTAATGATATCACTTGAGCATCAACACCTTTGCAATCCTTAGGACCTATTTCTATCATTCAACTTAATGAAATTATTAGTCCCTGTGAGCCCCCGGTTTTGTATACCGAAAACCCCATGTGTATTACAATACCATTCCCTGAATCAGTAGATGGTACACACATGGCACAGTTGTATATCTCAAGCTGACATCATCATACAGGTCTTACAATATATTAATAATACAAGGGTAGCCCAAATGGAACCCGAATAGACCAAGCATGATCGATAGCAACACAAAATACCAAAACAAATAAATGAAGTAGCGGAAGCGAAGCAGCGGCGGTCCATCTTATCCCACACGCATCGACTGGTGAACCTAGGTCCCTATTCCACCGTCCTCGGTAACTCCTTGCCAGCATGGCACATGTACAAGTCGACACCAACACCTTTCTAAAAGATTTAAATAAGCAAGAGTGAGTACCAACCGTACTCAGCAAGTCACCACTACAGAATGCATATAATGTTCATAGGGGTTCAAGGATGGCTCGATTCATTTGCATAAAGCTAGTTTCACAAATTATTTCACAAGCCTATGACGTAGCAGTTTTAACTGAAAACAATCGTTAGGTTGAAGTTGTCATTACATTCGAGGGTTCATCCACCTTCCCCAAGCCTCGCTTGGTCCGATTTACCCTCACATCAAATTTTCCACAGTTTTCACCGTTACGACCTTCCCGCACATCGGGCAAGGTCACACCGTCAATTCCAATCATATTTTAAGCAATATTAAAAATTAATGAGGCTAGTCAAGAGTAGTACACGTCCCGACGCTCATTAACCGCGAGCACGGCTATTCGAATAGTTTAGTTTACTCACACTGCAGTGGATGTACGCTTTTAATCCCGCACTCCGTGACGCACCCAACACATGAGAGTTGTCACGGCCCAGCTTTTCAGTTACCCTCGCATGGCGGCACCCGCTCCAAGGACTATGAATCCCCATTGCACCCCCGGCGCCACATTCCTACCTCGAGCTGGTTGTGAGAGGAGTCCTGGCGCTCCCGAGATCTTAGGGGGGTTACATAATATATACTTAGGGTGCATTTTAAGTTTTTGCCGGTGTTCAACAGATCGACCCAAGCGATCTAAACCACAACACTTCATCAACACAATGACGAATGTCCAGAACCGACCATGTCTGGGGTGCCACCTCACGAGAATTTTCTAGTCCACCGGGTCATACCCCACTCGAGAAATGCGGTCGTACTCTGTTCGTTTCTCGCATAGCTTCTTGAATCGGTCCTTAATTGACCAGGGTCGGCGGCTTACCGTTCCCAGAACCACCCATATTCTATTCATGCCGCCCCAGTCGAAATAGTTTTGTTTTATTAAGTTTTTGGTTTTCGCAAAGGTTTTAATGTTGCGGGTGGTGCTTATGTCTCCACTTGTCTCTGACAATCACTCCCGCTGAGTGATCGCCACATCCACATCCATAGCCATATATCATAAGTATGGAGTGTACAAACGTCTACACATAAGCAACGCTAAGCAGTATAGATAATTAACCGCGCATAAATAATAGACTCAGGTAACAAAGTTGTATAAGTACATAAAGGTAAACAATATCAAAGGTAAGGCTTAAACAATGTAGGTACGCATTTTATAAATAGCATGCAATTTTATTTGCAATCAACACATTTATAAAAATAGGATCAACATGTTCGAGGAAGGGGGCGTAGTGACTTGCCTTGCTTTAGGTTCGCATATTCTTTGAGAAATCCGTGTTAGTTAGAATAACCGGAATATCCACGCTCAAAGAATAACCCGAACATCCAGAACATCCGACAAAAGACCGAAGAAAACCACACATAATCCTAAAAATAAAATAAAAGAATATTCAATACAAACTAATGGTGCCAATAAATAGATCTCGATTTTAGAGAGATGATGGAAGTTGAACGGAGTCAAACGGAGTTACAGTTAGAGAGATATGAATTTCCGAATATTAATAAAAAGAATTACACACCGCAGATATAGGATTTCTCGGGCGGGGAGGTATTTTAGACTTTTGGAGATGGCTGTAGTTTGCAGCGGGATGTATCATGGACTTTAGTGAATAAGGAGGTTGAGGATGGGCTTTGCCCGGAGGTTAGGTGAAGGACATGATACAGACTTCTATAGAGGAATCGATCCCTCGGTTTCGGCCAAGAGAGTATAGGGAGGTAACACAGACTTTTGTAAGGAGTAGACCTCGTGGGCTTGACAGGGAAATAGAGGGACATGAAGTAGACTTTTTTTTCTTTAGACGGAGAGAACTCAGGGAAATATCTAGAGTGTGGGCCCCACTTCTTTTTCCTTTTTATTTCTTTTCTTCCTTTCCTCCTTCTCTCTCCTTATCTCTTCTCTGTGTCTTTCCTTCTTCTCTGTTTCTCGTTTTCTCTCTCTCTTGCTCACAGCCGACCAGGGGAGGAGGAGGGAGGGCGCATGGTAGCGGTGACCGGCCGGGGAGGGCGGCGTGCAGTGGTGGCCTGGCGCGGCGCTGGCGCTGGTGCTGGCGCACGCGTGTGCGGCGGCCTGGCACGACGCACTGGCGGCGGCCTGGCGCAGGCGCTCGGCAGGGGGTGGGGGAAGAGGCGCGGTGCCACTGGGGTGTGGGGAGGTGGTCGGTGTAGGTTGGGAGGAAAGAAGGAGGCTGGGGCGCGCGGCTCGGCAGGGGGAGGCAGGGGGCGGCGCGGCCGGGCCTGGCATGGCCGCGCGCTAGCGGACAGCGGCGATCTGGCGCGGCGACGCGGTAAGGGGGAATGGGGCGGTCGGCGGTGGGGATGGGGAAGGAGGCGGTGGCTTGGCAGGGAAGGGCGGCGCACGGCGGCGGAGTGGCACGGGCGCGCGAGCGGCAGCCGTGCGTAGGCGCGCGCTGGCGGTGGCCCTGGTGCGCGGCCAGAGGGGTTGGGCTTGCGCGGGATGGCGCACGTGGTGGTGTCCAGAGGCCAGGCGGTGGAGAAGAGCAGTACGAAGAGGAGGCCGAGCAAGGAGGGAGAACGAGGCGGTGCCCGGGAATGGGAGGGAGAGGAGGAAGCCGGCATGGCGCCAAGACGATGGCCGACGCAGCGGCATGGGGAGGAAGAGAGGAAGAATAGAGGAGGGATGATGACAAGGGGAACAGGGAGGTAAGACTAACCTCGCGGCAGCCGTGCAGCGGCACGCCGAGAGTGACCGACGGCGTCGACGATCGGCTCGCGGTTCATCGTCGGCTCGTGGTTCATCCTCACGCCAAGTGTTCGACCACGGTCGGAGAGGTTTGATTTTCAGTCTTAAACTTCAAGTTTTAGTTTGTTTACGTTCAAGGTTTGAATTCGTTCTCACGTTCTATTGTTCGGCGTTCAAAAATTCGTTTGGTGGCGCGACGGTCTACCCGTCCATTTGCTTAGCCGAGGCTTAGCCTAGGCCAGCCGCGGTGGAGCAAATGGAGGGGTGGCAACCAATGTGCTGGACAGGGAAGAGGATTGGCAGAGCAAGGGTAGGGAGAGGGAGAATGAAATGGAGAGGCAATGTGGTGCTGAGCTTTGGCGGCGGTTTTATAGGCTTGGCTGTTGCTGCAGGGGAAGCAAGGTGAGAAGGACTGTGAACTCGGTGTTTCTATTCGGTGTGCACTCTCCTCACTGTGTTGTTGATGTTTTGGGGAAGGGTTTTGTAAATTGGTAGTATGGGTGCAGGGGAGGTGGCTGGCAACATTTAACTCATGTAGGTGGCTTGCAGACATTCCATCGAACACCTGCATGCATGCATGTTGTGCTAGCTGAAACAGGGGAGGTAAAGTGGACTTTTGCTGGTTGGGCTGAGAAGAAGAGAGGAAATGGGCTGGTTGTGAGAGAGGTGGCCCAATTGGGTTAGGGACTTTTATATTTCCCTGGGATTTGTAAATTTATTCGGCTTTATGTAATTAATGGGACTGTAATTATAGACTGTATAATATAGGACTGTATAAATTGGGATATTTGAATTTGGTACACTTGGATGTAAATGGGTTCGTATAATTGGACTATTATTTGGGATATTTGAATTTGAATTTGTAGATGGATTGTATATATGGACTTTTGAATTAAATTTGGATGTCGTGGTTGGGTTGCATAAATGGGACAATCGATTTTGGGATTTTATTGCGAGCGCTCTGACGGTACCGAAAAAAAGAATTTCTAGGACGACGTATGATATTCAAATCCAACCGTTGCGGTAGAATAAAACCGGGGATATTCGAATCGACGCGTGATAGATAAATACGTCGATCGATCGTAAATATTCGAGGGAATTATCGAGTTTGAATCGATAGAGCGGTTTTAAAATAACCGTAGGGCAAGAGAAATGAATCGCATCGCGATCAAAGGAAAAGACTGGGATTTTATTAAATTAGCACCGGGACGTCTGAAGAGCTTAGACATAGAGGATTAGAAAGGGACGACGAATGGAGGGCCTCTTTTTAGGATAAGAGATTAAACCGAGATCTTTGGCACAAAACCTAAACACACACAAATAACTAATAAATATTAACAAGCAAACTAGAATTACGTCAGAGGACTAGACTTTGTCTGAGGAGGTCATAACTTTGAAAATAATCTATTAGGAATTTATATTTCGCAATTAAGGTTTCTAGTAAATACTTTACCAATAGATATTATTTTGCAATTAGTTTTCCAAAGGTAGACTCTGCAAGGTTCATAGAAAATAATCAAGCTATATTTCTCTAGTAAAATAGTATTTGTTTTAATAAGCTATCCCATATAGGGTTTTATCAAAACGGTGTTACATATATATATATATATATATATATATATAGCTTTATTCATAAGGTAAATATGCCCGAGGGTTTTTAATATATATAGAGAAGGTTTTTTTTTTTTGAAAATAGTTGGCATATGCCAAGATTAGGATATCTCATAATCATAGTTCCTTGAATAAGTGATATTTGAAATTAAATACCGACATATCCTCAGACGTTTGTCTATTAGCCCACGCATAAAGGAAAAACGACAGATCGAAATAAATTAATCCCGGCATGAATGTATTTTGATAAAGGTTCTTGATTATTCCGAATTTTTAATTTCGTATTTCAAAGTCGAAATTTTCAGGGTGTTACAACAATGTTCCGGTTGTCAACCTCCACATGTTGACCAACCGATCGCATGTATAAAATGATATGAATAAGTGATGAGTATTAATCAACACCACAAGTGTCCTATACTCAAATATATGCTAAAATATAAAAATCCCAATTAAATGAAAGTGAATAACTTGGATCAAGTGCATGCATAACTAAGGTATAGGATTTGCTCCCCCTAAATGTATGCATACAAAATATTTTGTGTGAAGCAAAAGTATGCATAACTAGAGATAAAACATTGGAAGCTTACCTTATACAAGAATAGAAAGTATTGATCATATGGAGTCATTAAGATAAAAGTATACCTTCATCATCTCCATGTTCTCAATGTGAAGAGACTAAACAAGATATGGCTCAAACAAAACATTAGTCTCAAATACATATATCAATCACATGAAAATATTATATATGAATATATCAAATGTGCATGGAGAGAAAGAGTGATACATATTGCTTGATCTCCATGCATTTCATCCTTGTGATTTAGGTCCATCATCAATAAACGTTTCTATCTTAACTCATATGAAGTCCGGGAACCACCTCTCACAAATTTCACTTTCATATTCACATGAGACTAGGCAAAAAAATGCTTATAAAAACATTAGTCTCATATAATTGGATTTGTCATTAATCACCAAAACTAAAATAATGGCACTTAAACTTTCACTTTTGTTAAAGGTAAATCACATATTCTATTTTGAAGCACAAGTATGTGCTATAACCCCAACCTCTACCCAGGGGCACATGACCAAAACGTCTTCCATGATACTCTAGAAGTCTAGCACTACTATAACATGCATAATTTCATCTTTATATTGGCATTGATCTAGGATTATCCTAGCCAATGTCACAAGCTGCTAATAGGCGTTCCTTTTTTCATTCTTTGTGAGAGGAGGCAACTTTTATATAAGCCTGGTGGCATCTCTGACCACATGTTTGGAGAATGGAATTAGCAATGCGATGCACATGACTTCAGTGAAGCACGTTAATCGGGATTGTAGGTTTGGAGGATGGCATTAGGGAAGGTGATGCACATGACTTAAGTAAGGCAAGTTAATCACGATTGCAGGTTTGAAGGACACCATTACTTACATATATTTCCCTGTCAGAATAATATTTGACATTCATATGTTTGTACACATGAAATCCCAAAATTATCCACCTGAATGTTCTGGATTGCCACATGCATACCACAACACTATTGACTATTTGTGAATTATCTGAAATTTGTATTTTGCTTATGTATGCTGATGGTTCTCTCCGCACAATCTCAATTCAAAGAGTTACATGTCATTTTCCTTATAATCTACTGTTAAGTTCCTATTGAATTTATATTTGCCTTTATATGTTAAAAAATATCTAAAATGCTGCTATACAGATTTCACACGCATGGCTTATTCAATGGTTTGGAAATGGACAATGTGCTCTATTCTATTTAATTTTTTAAAATCTCAGATTTGGCCGTTAGATTGTATGTCAGATTTTTGCATGGCCTTCAAGACTTCAACTACAGTCTGCACATAATGTAATGGTAAATTGGTTATGTCTACATCTTTACAGATTGTTTGATCTCTCAGTTCTATATTTCCTCTGGAAAGTACATAATGTCTACATATTTACATATTGCTTGATCTCTTAGTTCTATATTTCCTCCGATAAGTACATATAAACATATTTAGATTTGCAATATATGATACATGTAATAAAAACTGGTCCCAACCATTTCAGAACTATATGAACTTTGCATTTAAATAAGCACATTGATATTGTTCCCTCGGATAGATCATACTTATAAAAAATACCTGTTCTTTTAAAAATTATTTAATATTATAATTTACTACTGGCATTCTCTGCCTCATGTTACAAAGTAGCCAACTATGTTGTTGCTCCAACCGAAAACCATGTCTGCCACTGAAGCGATTACTGTAACAAGTTCATTTTGCCTGCTCGCTGAACTCTACCCAACCACGTTTGCTGTTGCTCCAACCAAGGAGGCTTTATGGTCTGTGTGCCATACAACTTTATATATGAATTTAAATTTAGTTTTATATGGTCTGAACTTGGGCTTGCATTGCTCAAGAACTTGGTTGACAACATTCTGAAATTGGCCTTGCAATATATGGCATCCTGTGTAGTGTAATGTATAGTTTCTATTCAACATAAACATGCATATTTTCCCTGTGGACTATTGGGACTATTGGTATTTTCCCTGTGGACTATTGGGACTATTGGTTATGTACTGAGTTAATAATTCCTGACAGCCTTTAGAAATGTGGAACACTTTCTTTTTTTTAACAATTTCAGTACAAATTTTCTGGGAGCAAAAAATTGCCAATCACATCCAATGTTGTGTCCTCCAAAAAAACAAAAATATATTGTAATTTTCTGTCGTGCTGATGACAAATTCTTCATATATACCTCAAACGTGCTATTCATTTTCTGTATTTGGAGTCTTTGTCCTTGCAATATGTGTGAACCATAGATGTCGAACATTTGCCAGATTAGTGTTTGAACATTTCATATATTATTTTCTGAGCATTTGGCATATTAGTTTCTGACTTGTCCTTATGATGTAGGAGTATCTGAATTTGGAATCTGAACTTCGACAAACATCTAAATATTGATCAATGTTTTAATTTGCTGTGAGCTAATTAATGTTATGAATTTCTTATAGCTCAAGTACTGGAAGTTTAGAAATTCACTAGTCGATGTAAGGTTTGTTTGGGTTTAGTGTCTGACCTTGCCCCTTGCAATGTGTGTAAACAATACACTCCTATTACCATTTAAGGTTGAACATGGAATGTATCTGAATTTAATTCAGTGTGTGGATATACCCTTGCCATGCTTCTGAAGTCACTGTATGAATATGCCATTGCAAGTACTGTTTTTCCCCGTACTTTTACTTTTTTAAATATACTCTGTAAAAATTGTGTCTTGCGCGTGCACTATTAGAGGAGCAGCCAAACTACGATTAATTAACTACTATTGCCTTTCCCCATCCTTTTGTCAATCCTGTATTCCTGTATATATATGTTACTCATATCCTTCTTAATTATTATTGCCTACTACCGTTGCTTTTCTGTGTTAAAGAAGCTGTATCATCACTATTCGCTATCGACCTTGTACATGTAGGCTATGTGGTATAAAGAAGTTGATGCAGTTCACAGTTCCGTCTTCAGTGTCTAAGCTCCAGTTGAGTGCATTTATTGGCAATGAGATATCTGCTCTTTCACGGGTGACTATCAGACGAGTCTCGCTCTGGTGCTTTTTATTAATAGTAGAAAATAATCTAAACCATTGATCTCATTTGATCTGAAGGGTTTAGATTGTTTTCTACTACTACCCTAACTAGCGGTAATAGAAATGTGAAGGGATATTGTTGTCTCAAAAACTAAGGGTATAATTATCATTTAGCAGTGACTAAATTTTTTTCCTTCTTTTATTGTTTTTTTGATAAAATATGAGCAATACGAACATAATAGATAACCACGTATCGATCCAGCGCGAAAAAATATAGATGATAAAGTTACTCGTAATTATTGTATTAGTAAATTACTAATTTAACCTTAACTAGCTGGGTGGCCCGCACAATTACACGGCTAGTACTCATATAAAAATTATTTATTTTTTACATATGATTTTACTTAAAATTTGTTAAATATCTATCGTAAGATTTTGAAAGACCGAACTTTATCATCCGCGTGTTTCTAATTTTATAGTTTTTAAAAGTCGCTTCGGTCGCTACCCCTTACTCATTTGTCAGGTTTTTATTTGCTTATCGATCTATCACTATTTCTATTCATCTTCCATAAAATCTTTAAAAATTAGACTTTTTAGTTTTTATAGTTCATTGTCTTGTTGGGTTTTGTTTTTACAAATTTTTTAAAATTCCATCAACACCGTCACTGTACTCCTCTACGGTCCTCCGCTGCCTCCTCTCTTTACTATCATTGGGATTTTAAAAATCGAATATAACTATCGTTTAGGTTCATTTTTTACTTTTTAAAAGTCCCGCTAAAACATCAGCAGCTTTACCACTGTACTCCTCTACACACGATTCGCCCTCTGCCTCCCCTCTTTATTATCATTGAGATTTGAAAAATTGAACATAATTATAGTTCGGGTTTATTTTTTTACTTTCTAGAATCCCGCCAACTACCACAACCGTGCTGCTTAATGACTTATCCGTTGTCCCTCCTCTTAATTATCGTTGGGATTCTATTTAGGGTTTTGTTTATATGTTTATAGTTTTTATATGTCCCATCAACCGCCACCACTTTACTCCTTTACATGCTTCTTGTTTTTACTCTCTTTATTGTTATCGCCATTTGATATTGTTGTAGTTCATCTATTCCATATTTTCCATTTTAATATTTTTATTTGTAAATTGTATTCCTACTTAAACTCTTATAATTATTTTTCTATTTTCAAAATTTATTTTATTTGTTATTCTGAATTCTAATTAATCTCATTATATGTTCTAGATGGTCTATTCTTTAAACAGTCTTTATTTTTTATTACGAATTTTAGTTATTTATAAATTATATTTCTAGTTAAAATCTTATTTTTATTTTTCTATTTTCGGATTTTATTTTATTTTTTATTTCGAATTCTAATTAATCTCTTGTTGTGTTATAGATGGATTAATTGTTATTTAAATATTTATTTTTTATTCTGAATTTTAGTTATTTAAAAATTGGATTACTACTTGAACTCTTCTTTTCCTTTCCTAGTTTTAGAAAAAAAAATTTCAAATTTTAGTTAATCACGTTTTAGGTTCTTATATGGACTCCTATTTTATTTTTTATTTCAAATTCTAATTAATCTCATGTTGTGTTATATATGGATTAATTGTTTCGAATTCTAATTAATCTCGTGTTGTGTTATCGATGGATTAATTGTTGTTTCAATATTTCTTTTTTATTCTGAATTTTAGTTATTTCAAAATTGTATTCCTACTTGAACTCTTTTTTCCCTAGTTTCAGAAATTTTTTTACTTTTATTCTAAATTTTAATTAATAACGTATTAGGTTCTTATATGGACTCATCTTTTAATATTTCTTATTTTTAATTCCGAATTTCAGTTATTTTTTAATCGTATTTCTACTTAGACTCTTCTTTTCTTTTTCTTCGATTAATGTGAAGGAGCCTTCACAGCGAACGTGGTGCTTTATTTTCGAGCTGTCTTAATAATATAATAGATATCACTGGTAGTAATAGAATATCGGAGTATCATATATGAAACCCATCTCGTTCCATTTCTGAAGAGACAACTCCAAGCAGATAATTGCCTTTTCCTCTCCATTCTTCAATCTTCAGACATACTCGTGATGCCGATAACTTTTGCACCAGTGTTGTTTATAGGTAATAAGCGCCATCTTGTGCCTGTTAATTAATATCTGCTTAATTGCACCTATGATGCGTCTTTGGTACGTACATTCATCTCGCTTTCGTGATTATGCAGGCTTAAGCTTTCTAGTGATAGTGGATTGGTCGGAATATGTCAACATCAGCCTGGATCACATTCAGGTTGTTGAGGGTGATGCTAGCATGGAAAGGGTGGATGAAGACTGAATGGCTGCTCGGGAGTCAATCTTTTTTACAATATTTGGGGTGTGTTTGGATGGGGCCTACTATCACATTGAATGTTTCTATACTAATTAGAAGTATTAAACGTAAATTAAAAATAAAACCCATTTTATAACTCTAAACTAATTCGCGAGACTAATCTATTGAGCTTAATTAATCCATGATTAGTCTATGTAATGCTACAGTAAACATGTGCTAATTATGAAATTAGTTTTTTTATTAATCTATGTTTAATACTCTTAATTAACGTCCAAAAATTCGATGTAACAGGGATTAAAATTTAATCCTTGTATGCAAACACCACCGTAGTATAGCTAGTGTCACGACCTGAATATTATTAAGTCCAAGAATTCTGAATTAATTATGATTGCTACCTCACTGGACATTGACTCTACGTTTGAGTTCTGTAGCTACAGGTTCGTTGTGTCGTGTGATGTGCATTGTATCTCTTCCCAGGCTTGTGACATCTCGATCATCGGTGGATCTAAGGTGCATTTTTGGCCGGGGGATCTAAGGTGCATTGTTTTTCAGTTTTTCACAAGCGATGCTGTCAAAGTGAATTACTAACAGTGGCTCAACCAAGCATATTAGTTGTACTTAATGTATATTCTCCCTATATCTTAAATGAAACTTGGTTGGCCTAATCCTTTTGCCGACATAGGAAAAAAAGTATATACATGTGGAGGGGAAAAAGGCTCGCGTATGAATTTTTAGTAGTGATAAATGTAATCACGGACTATCATATCTGTAATGTTCTATTATCCTTTTAGTGAGGATTACCCTGCAGTTTAGAGATACCACAAACCTGTCACCTAGGTTTTAGTAATAGTAAATTTATAACTACAAATCTATAAATATGCTGTGCTTCTCCTATCCTATAATAAATTCATTTTTAGCTACTTTTTTATCCCAAAATAAATTTATTTTTTTTATTTTTTATAATAATTACATCAGAGCTTGTGAAGGTAGAGAACAAATGCATTTAAAGTAGATAAAAGGAAAAACAATTATATTGAGATATGATAAAGTGAGAGCATTGCATTTTTTTTATTTTGTATTGGTAATGTATATGAGATGGTAAAAAAATGAGTTTGTTTTGAAGCGGATATAGTAGAAAATTGTTTCTGGACCCGTGAACTATGCTAATGATCTGTAAGAGTGTAAGACTGTAAGTAGATCTGGTGCAATTCAGTTTCCTCGAGCAAAATCATCCTTGCATTCCAATGGCCACTCTGCCGTGAAAAAAAGAAAAAAACTTTCCATCGTCATTTGGTAGGCGCACCTGGCGCCTGAAGATTCATGATGCCAAGCCCGAAAACCGAGGCCGCGCGCATGTGGCCGCTGTACTCGTTGCCGCTCAGGAGCATGTGCGGCCGTAGTACCGCCGCTCCTCGCCGCGCGCTGCGACCTCGCTGCGCCGGGCCGTGCCGCTGCCGGTGGTGATGGTGCTCGCGTGCACGCGAATCGTGCGGCTCCTAAGCCGCGCCCGCTTGCGCCACCGATACGGTGTAGATCGCCACCGTCAGTTCAGATCCGGTCTCGAAGTTGTTAAACAAGGCATTAGCATGATAGTATGCATCCCCTTGACCTCTCGAATTCGAAGCAAATCTATGCAGAAAGTGTTTTCTTTTATTATACATGGAGATCAGAAAACAACGTCTACTTGGATAGCATTTAGCACCTTGAGTACACGGTACTATGGTAGCATTCTTATTAATCACAGATCGTGTCTGAACTGGTTTAGGGGGTGACACTTTCAGAAACAAAACTATATCTGATATCTTGTCATTTTTCCCCTCAAAAGTGAATGATTTATTTTCTAATACCTATTAAATGATTTTCACAGTCTCTGAGTTGTTATTGTGAGATATCCCACCCTGTATTGATAAATTTGATACTTCTAGGATTTTTCTACCGCTGAGATACCGGGAGAAACCATAAACGAGTACACTAATTGCACTGCAAAGTAAAAACGTAGTATTAAATGTTAAATTTTACATATTGTTGTTCGTATTGATATAAAAAATAAAAATAGCAGGATTTCAAACCGAAATTCTAATGTTAATTAATGCTGACTAATGTTCTAGCCGTCCACACTAAACCATTTATTTTTTTATCAAACAATGGGTCTGTTCGACTGCTCTACACAATCACTGCGCTACTGCAGCCGTAAATAGGAAATACTGTCTCTGTTAGCTGCACTACGGTAATTATCAGTGCCAATGTAGATGCATCCTAAGACTGTGTTCTTCCTCCCCTTTTCCCAACTCACCACTCTTATTTTTCGCGCGCACGCTTTTCAAACTACTAAACGGTGTGTTTTTTAAAAAATCAAATTAATTATTTTTTTAAAAAAATAGTTAATACTTAATTAATCACGCGCTAATGAATCGTTTCGTTTTCGTGTAGGGTTGAGAACACCCAACAAGGAACAGACCCTAATTGTCAAAAGACCCGTACCGCATGACACGAAATTTCAGTCTCACTTAAACAATTTCAGCACAGTCCCGATGATTTATTAGCAGCAATAAACAGGTCAACTAATCAAAGGCTTAATTTTCTCAAAGAAAAAAAAATAAAATTAAAGGCTTAATTAAGGCAAATGACGCGGCCGAAAAAATTGAAAAAAAAAACTAACACCACGTCCACGGTCCACCTCGACTTCCACTTCGTCTCGCCTCCAACTCCGCCCTCTCCATCAGATCTGCCACTCCACTCTCGTCCTCCCGAGCCGCCTCCCATGGCGACCCCGACCGGAAACCCTAATCCTAACCCTAACCCCAGCACTCCCTTCGAGGTCAGCATGCTGTTCAAGCCGCCTACCAACACCCCCGCCGCCGCTCCCATCTTCCCCGGCGGCCCCGCCATGGGCCCGCCGCCGCCGTCCACCGCGTACTCCTACCCGCCGGCGACTCCTCCCTTCCACCGCGCCCCGTTCCTCCACTACCCGCAGGACCCCATGGCGGCGCCGCCCATGCCCCGCCCCGTCATCTCCTTCCCGATGCCGACCCCGAACCCGGGCGCTATCCCCAGCGCCGCCGCCGCGGGGCCCAGCCAGAACCACGGCGCGCGCCTCATGCAGCTCCTGGGGAGCTCCGGGCCGGCCCACCTCGATTCCGCCGCCTCCATGCCCCCGCCGGCGTCGGAGTTCCCCGCCGCGCAGCAGCCGCAGCCGATCCCGGCGATGCCGTCGGCGCCGCCGGCGAGGATGCTGAGCAGCGCGAGCAGCAAGATGCCGCGGGGGCGCCTTCTGGGCGGCGGGGACAGAGCGGTGCACGACGTTGACTCGAGGCTGCCGGGGGAGGCGCAGCCGCCGCAGCTGGAGGTGACGCCGATCACCAAGTACACATCGGATCCCGGGCTCGTGTTGGGCAGGCAGATCGCTGTGAACAGGACGTACATCGTGTATGGGCTTAAACTCGGGAACATCCGCGTGCTGAACATCAACACCGCGCTCCGTTCGCTCCTTCGTGGCCACACACAGGTATTCACTGCATACTCCTTCACTGGTTAATGAATACTTGATGATGATGCGTATGATCCAGGTAATGTGAAAGGTATAGGTTGGTAAAATTCAAAGTGGGGCATATTGCTTTATGTATGAGGCATGATCTGGTTGTTTCTACATTTATACAGTATGATTTGAATATGGTACCTTTTTGTACCGTACTCAGCTGGTCCTGTTGTATGCTACTTCTAAACATCTTGATTTTGGCTTCTTGGTGTACTATTATTCGCTTCTGATAACATGGTGTTGATGAAATAATAGATGGACGAATAGAGAGGCTAATCACATTTTGTTAAGACTGTAAAATGGCTTAGATTAGTTATAATATGGTCGTCCAATGTGCATTCACATTTTATGGAGCAATGATCAAATATTTGTCATCACTGATAAATTTATCTAGCTGGTGTAAAATGCCTATTGTAATTTGAGTGGTTAAGGAAATCATTGGGGGTTTCGAGATGGTCATATACTCATTTCCATGTGGATTTGTGAGTTTTGGTCAGTGCATTAAAAAGTGCATTTGTATTTGATTCTTGTGTTGGATATTTTTTTATTTTGCTGCAGAGGGTGACAGATATGGCTTTCTTCGCCGAGGATGTTCATCGTTTAGCAAGGTACTGAGTACGTAGTGATAAAACATTACCTTGTTCGTAAGGACCTTTAATTTTACTGCAAAAGCTATGTGCATTCTACCCCTGAAGAACTCATATTCATTTTTTTTGGGTTTATGGCCTTTCGTATAAAAGAAATATCAGATTCTTTCCCCTTCTATTTCTTTTGGATTTTTTGGTGGGTCTTAAGTGTTAACTTGATTTCTTATTGTGCAGTGCAAGTGTAGATGGTCGGATATATGTTTGGAAGATTGATGAGGGTCCTGATGAGGACAACAAACCACAAATTACAGGAAAGATTGAAATTGCCATCCAGATTGTTGGTGATTCTGAATCTTACCATCCAAGGATCTGTTGGCACTCTCATAAGCAGGTAAGCCTTATTTGTATCACATTTACTGACTTTAAACTCCTCAACTAATGAATGTACTCACACCTTTGTCCTACAGGAGATTCTGTTTGTTGGCATTGGAAACTGTGTCTTGAGAATAGACACAACTAAAGTGCGACGGGGAAGGGACGTAAGTGCAGAGGAACCTATTAAGTGTCATCTTGACAAGCTGATTGATGGTGTGCGCTTAGTTGGTAAGCATGATGATGACGTGACAGATTTGTCCTTATCTCAATGGATGACTACCCGGCTGGCTTCAGGAGCAAAAGATGGCACGGTTTGTATCAAATACCCTCTGCTCATTTTGTACTTGCCATTGCTGGCAACTTTGGCCAGAATATAATTTTCAAAATTGTGTTTTGATTGTCATTAGACCTTTATTTTTTCTCTTTCAACGCATAAACAATAAGATCATTCGGTTTGTATCAAATACCCTCCTTCTCATTTTTCAGCCTGGTGCTGTGCATGGGAAAGACAAACCCCTATTTCAGCCCCTATCCCACCTCCACCATCCCTAAATCCACACACTCCATGTGATATAGAGAAATGATCATTCTTTGTTAGCCCATTTTTAATGTATGTTTTTCAGGTAAAAATTTGGGATGATCGCAAGCCAGCGCCTCTATCGATTCTGAAGCCACATGATGGCCAAGCTGTTTATTCTGTTGCTTTTCTCACGGCACCTGAGCATCCAGACCATATAAACCTCGTTACAGCAGTATGTATTCTTTTTTTTAAATGACACATCAGTATACATTCTTATACATATTACTTCATTTTAGCCAAAATTTTATTCAGTGTGCATAGATTTTTTATGCATACTTCTTCTTGGGGGTATCTTGTTCTGTAAACTTTTGTAGACAAGCCATCTAAGCCAAAAGATTCGTCCAGCAGCTTGAATCCATTATGCTAACTGATGGATAAGTACGTGTATCTCATTCTTGCGTACACTCCATATACTGGAAGCATTTGATTGTACACTTTCTTTTTATCAATTAATGAATTAATAAGATGTCTCATAGTGGTGCGTGCACAACTCGTATTTAATTGATAGTGAAACCAGTAACCATCATGACTGGGTTGAGGAACAGCATCGTGGGTCACTGCAAATGTGGGTTTAAGAGGAGGTGGTATTCTGTACTCTAGTCTTGGACTCGGAACATGATTCCAATCAAGTCAGGCAGATGACTCAGATTAAAATGCTGTTTTCCCTTCAAAGTCTGACAAAAGTATTAAGTCTAATCCAAGTCTAGTTTCTCTTAGAGGAATTCAATCTAATTTAAGTGTTGCTGCAAAATAAAAAGTATGAAGGAGAAGGGAGTAGTCTGACCCCACCTCACCAAAAGTTCTATTTGTCCATCTCACTTTGCTCTTGCTGTGCATGGCTAAGACCAACCCTAGCACCACTTCCTCGTGCCTCTGCTGGTCTACTCTTGCTTCCCCTTCCTCTTCCTCACTCTCTTTTGTCAAGTTACCAGTGACGGACTACCAATTAGGCTGAGCCAGAATTGTAGCCTACAATTACTAGTAGCCAAAGGCTGTCCTGGGTTGGATAAATTGTGAGATGCTAGGTATATTTAGTGTTTTCGGATCTTTTGGTTTCTATGTGTTTCATTTTCGTTTAGAACAATCAATTAACGTGAATGTTTTTGCACCTGCTGTGAAATTAAGCAATTCGCTGTGCATTTATAGCAGCTATTGTTAGAGTTTAGACACATTACATTATTCTGCTGTTAAATGATGTAGGGTCCTCTAAACCGAGAAGTTAAAGTTTGGGCTTCTGCCAATGAAGGAGGTGTGTTGTTGCCAAGTGATTCTGAGACTTGGAATTGCACACAAACCTTGGAACTTGTCAGCTCACTGGAACCTAGGGTAGATGAGGCATTTTTCAACCAAGTTACCGTGCTGCCTCAAGCAAGTATTATTTTACTTGCGAATGCTAAGAAAAATGCTATCTATGCTGTGCATGTTGAGTATGGCACAGATCCTGCTTCAACCCGCTTGGATTATATAGCAGATTTTACAGTTGCAATGCCTATTTTAAGTCTCACTGGCACACATGAAAGCCAACCTGACAATGAACAAGTTGTGCAAGTTTATTGTGTTCAAACAATGGCCATCCAGCAGTATGGGCTGGATTTATCACTCTGTTCACCTCCTACAAGTGATACTTCTGGACTTGGAAGGGATCCATCTATTTCTCGTGTTTACGAGACACCTGTGGAAGTGGGAGCAGAGTCATCCATGCCAGCTAGCTTCACTGATTCTTATTCTGTCAGTTCTCCAAGTAAATCATCAACCGTTGATCAACAGTCTGGTTAGTTCAGTTAATTCAGAAGTTGTTATTTTTTGGTGTTAGAGTTAATTGAGAAATTGTTATTTTTGTGTTGTAGTTAATTCAGATTTTGTTATTTTTTGTGGTTATCTGCAGAACTTGATCCTAAACCATCAGCTCCACCACTTACATACACAGAAGGTGATGGTTCTGCTCATCTTCCATCAGCCTCTCTTGCATCAAACATGGACCCTTCTGGATCAGGATCATCACTAGGTAACCGTGAAATGGACCAACCAGCTTTTGATTATGCGATGAACAGAAATGTGGAACCTAATATTTTGACTAGGCAAGATACACCCATGCCTAAGGACAACTTTGGAAAGGATGATCCAAGAGATGGTCGCAATGATGTTACAATGCTTCCAAATCCCCATTTGATGTTTAAGGTAGGAGGGAACACTACACACTTGGTAACTCCATCTGAAATTATATCTGGCGCTCTATCTTCAGCTGAGAGCAACCATGTCCCTAAGTCTGATGGAGTGAAAATCCAGGACGGCACAAGTAGTGGTCCTCAGATGGCAGAAGTAGAACCAAAACGTGCCAATGAGCACAAATTTGATCAAAATTTGGACCTTGAAGTAGCACAGGTTGTTTGTGAGAATACAGAGCAATCTCACAGTTCATCGGAGCAAACTGTTAAAATGATTAGTGAACGCTCAGTAACAACTGATAAGTACAGTGTGGAAGAATCACAGACATCATGTGATCGATCCATTTCTGAGCATACTGGTGCTGCTGATGAAAGTGTTACAAAAAAACCTGTTGAAGTGCCTGAGAAAAGTGATTATTCCTCTGCTTCTATGGAGCAATCATCTTCATATACCAAGGAGAAGGAGAAAATTATGCATCCTCAATTATCTGGGCAGTCATCTCCTTCTACAAGCGCATTCAACTCAACTGAGTCTTCACATGAACCTCCGAGTAGTGCGTACCCTCCTATCAATTCATTTCCAGAAGTTACTACGCAAGGGATGCTTCAACAGGTGACCATATTCAACTTATTTATATTGTGTCACTGTGGCTGCCTTGACTAGACGGCGCATCTGGCATTTACAGTTATACTTGTTTTGTTGAAGAATGCATAGTAACAATTTAGTGTAGCATTTTCCCCATTCTAAGTCATTAACTGTTTGCATGCTTTTTATGTTACGATTATTATGTACTGCTACTGCACTTCCAAACTTTGATGTTAGCTATATGTTGCTTAGCTATTTTGTTGTGAGATGATGTCCTTTACAAGTAGTGTGTCTGGCATGTTACCAGAATCCTGATTTTATCAGTGTTATGAGTTTTTTTGGTTTTACAACAAGGTGTGGATAGGCATTATATAGTTTTCTTAGGAAGACCAGTGAATCCTGGTTGGGTCTAGTTTGGTTATTATCCTAGGCCGAATAGGTCCTACATGTTCTATACCATCTATTTGGGTAGGTGAGATCTAGTCTAGCTTTTAAATGCCCGCAACATTTTTCTGTTACTAATCTATGAGAGAGTTTCGCCAGTTGGATCTGTTTAGCCTGTCCATTGTTTGAACCAGAAATCAAGTACCCTGAATATGCTTTTAGAATCCAGAGGTATAATCCTCATTCCTATTAGCACTAAAAGTATTTCAGGGCTGCCTTTTGGAAAGCAAGCTGTTCGATTGGATGCGCTGGAATCTGTTGTTTCCTTTAGAGGTCAAGTTTCACCTTCCATCTGGATGAGCTGAGATCATACCTGATTCTTGCTCTATCCACATTGGGCCTTAGAGATGCACAAACTATATTTCATTGCCTCAACTTATCAGCATGTAAAACACTGTTGTCTGAGTTATTTCAGAAGAATAGAGGAATCGTAAAAAATCACATTTTTTCTTGGTTTCATATAAAACAAGCAACAATGCTTGCTTAATTGAAATCAGCTCTATGGAATGCCAATAGTGTAATTCCATCTAGTATTATGCCATCCTGCTCAGTTCCATGATCTTGAAATCTGAGTGGCGTTTGTGAAAAATTTTGAAATCTGAGTGTGGACCTGACATTACTGTCTATTGTTCATGTAAATTAAGGTTGCTTTTCGAGAACAAGCAAAAAAAATCACTTGTTATTTCACTTAGTTATTTTTGACTTGTTTATTGCATGATTAATGCTACTGAAGGACAATAATTGTAGGTTAGCTATATATGCCTTTCAGCTGCAAGTTAGAAGGTATAGTTGCAAGTTATCAGATTATTTACTGTGCACGTTTGTGTCTTGCAGCTCATAGCGATGCATAAGGACTTGCAAAAGCAGCTGGGTACTATTGTTGTTGCACCTCTTGCAAAGGAAGGCAAAAGAATTGAGGCATCATTAGGGCGCACCATGGAGAAATCTATCAAGGCTAACCTTGATTCCTTGTGGGTTCGTATCCAGGAGGAGAGTGCAAAACGAGAAAAGGCTGAAAGAGAGCGAATGCAGCAAATGGTTGCTCTTATCTCTAATTCAGTAAGCAAGGACCTTCCTGCTACTTTGGAGAAGTCACTGAAGAAAGAAATTTCTTCACTTGGACCTGTTATTGCACGGGCAATAACACCTATTATCGAGAAGTGTTCAGCCTCTGCAGTTGCTGATTCAATTCAGGTTCTGACTAATTTCTTGTTGTAAATCTTGTTCTGCATGTTGTCATCACTCATTGACATTTTGCTTTCAGAAAGTGGTTGGTGACAGAGTGGCGAATCAGCTGGATAAGTCTGTTAGTGCAAAACTTGAAGCTACCGTCGCTAGACAAATCCAAATGCAGTTTCACACATCTGTAAAACAGACCCTTCAGGTATGCACTCTTTGTCATTTATTTTTATAGATGACTGTCAAGCAGCAGTTGAACATAATATAACGTTGCCAGTTGGTGGATTTCTATGTCTTGATAAATTGTTTCATCTATTACTGTTGCCACTTGGTGGACTTTTGTGTCTTGGTATCCATTCAGGAGATATAATGCTTGCTGTTAAGGCCTGTTTTTTTTTTTTTATCTTCTCACAGACAAATGCCTTGTTACCTTCTGAAAAGGTGCTCCAATTGGTTTTAGCTTTCCTCCACGTACTGATTAGCCTTAAATGGTTGCTTGCAGGAGGCTTTACGTGCTAGCCTGGAAGCTTTCCTTGTTCCAGCATTTGAACAATCTTGCAAGACAATGTTTGAGCAAGTCGATAGTGCATTCCAGAAAGGAATGTCTGAGCACACTGTTGCTATTCAGCAGCAAGTTGAGGCAGCACATACCCCATTGGCGCAAACTTTAAAGGTAAAATTTCCCAACTATTAGTTGTACACTTGTATGTAAAATGTCAGGGCACAGGTAGGTTTAAGATGCTAATGTACTTTCCAGTTATGTTAATACCATAAGAAAGTGACTAATATTTGTCTACTTGAGTTAATTCCAGGATACCATCTCTTCTGCGTCTTCAATCACCCAGAATCTTACAGCAGAGTTGCTTGATGGCCATCGCAAACTATTGGCGCTGCTTGCATCGGGAAATGCAAAAGCACATAATACAAGTGTTTTGCAGCCCAACAATGTCCCTGTGACTGGTCCACCGGAGGTGCGAAATACTTAAAATATTTTTAATGCTTCAGATAATGAATTTTTGTTTTCTTATTAAGAAAATCTGGTGACTTGTCTAGTTTGATTTAATATTCATCTGTGACAATGTCTATTGGGTATGAGAATGATAGTCGAGTATAACATGACGAATGAAAGAACAAGCTTATTTATATAATTCACATGCGCGTTGTTTTTTTTCTAAAGGTTGAGGCTCCATTAGATCCAATGAAGGAGTTGGGCAGACTAATATCTGAACGCAAATTTGACGAGGCATTTACAATGGCTCTCCAAAGAAGTGACGTGTCGATAGTGTCATGGTTGTGCTCTCAGGTATCTTCCTCTTCCCCACCTGATGTGGAAATACCAGCTATGTTTATTTTCTGCTAATTATACTACTCAACAGGTTGATTTGCGTGCATTGTGCTCAATGGCTCCCGTCCCCCTTAACCAGGGGGTCCTCCTAGCCCTATTGCAGCAGCTAGCAGTTGACATTGCTACTGATACGCCGCGGAAGATTCAGTGGATGACAGATGTTGCTATGGCGATAAATCCAACCGATCCGGTGATCGCCATGCATGTGAAGCCCATTTTCGAGCAGGTCTACAACGCATTGCTCCACCTACGCTCGCTCCCCACCACCAGCCCATCAGACAGCACCAGCATCCGCTTATTCATGCATGTAATTAATTCAGTTCTGCTTAGCTACAAGTGATTCTAGGCACCCATTGGAGGTTCTGGAACTGTGAGAGGCATATGGTCTACTACCGTTGTATAGAGAAATTTTGGTAAGCAAAGGAAACCTAGTAGGGCGTTCCATTGCCTATGAGCCTGAGACCGATGAGAACACTAGCAGGAGGGTGGAAGCGCCCCCTGTGTAAATTAGGCTTGTGTCTTAATTTGGAGTATTTCTATGTCCGGTTAAGTGTCTATTAGTTCATCGTCTTGAGCATACAGGCATGGAACTGTAGCACCTACACCTCAAGATTTGGTAATCTGTAGCGGCGGCTTTCCCGTGAGGCCGTGAGTGACAATTTCCACTCAAAATTTTGAAGTTCAAAATGATAGATGTTTCGTAGGCAAGAAAGGTTTCTCTCTCGCCCATTTGTGTTGCAGCTCAGTGTTCTTGTTCCATTTCCTGCAACATTTGCGTTGCAGCTGTAGTGTCCTCCCGTTCCTTTTCCTGTTTGCAGAAAGTCACGCAAGGTCTGCATCAGATGACAAGCTGCAAAAAGGCCTCGAAAAATATGAATCAGATGAAGCATCCGAACTGCTATGTTCGCAAGGCAAAGTCTGCATCAGATGACTGCAAGCAAAATGTCCGTGCAAACTCTTGACGCTGCTGCTGTGCACTGACCTGTTTTTAAACTGTTCAGTTCCCAGTGAAAAGGGTTACCTGGAGGTTGTCCATACTTCACAGACTACAACTGAGGTGCAGCATGATACAATACATATGTATGATAACGGGATACCAAAATCAATTCTGCTCAACGATTAGTGTGCGATAAGCAGTAAGACCATAAAAATGTTACAAGTTATACAACGCCGCTTCAATCCAAGTTCTCCCAAACATCATCCTTAGATCAAAGTCTTAAAAAGTTCAAAATACAAGCTCAGGGCCTTTATATTCAAACCCCAGATATCAGTTCATAGCAATACACAAACCACATAGCTACCACCAAACCATGCACAACCCAATATAGCCAACATCCTACGTTGCCATAACCAGACCCCTCGGTAGGCGGTAGCAGGAATACACAACTCCAGATATATGGTATTATCAAGTATGGGCCGCTCCGATGCTGGCGGTGCGAGACCGTTTTTGGGCCATTAGCCAGCAAGACAACCCCATAGGCATACTTCGGCATCGGTCTCAGAATAGACGATTGGTCCTCCCATCATGAACACTTGCTCACTTACCCCCTTGTCTTTGCCCTCTTCATTCCAAGGCTGTTGTGGAAAGGGGAAGCTGAACCAGATCTTTGCATCCCTTCTTCACGGAGGGTGCCGTTGAGCATCGCGAGTTCCCGGAGCTGCTGCTTCTTGAAGAAGTCCTGAGACTCGTCCTGCAAAAGGAGTAAAGAATTACTTCTAAGGCGTTCATTCTGTAGAATGATTCGTGCGTTCTAAGATCGTATAAAGGCGAATCAGTTTAAGAGTTTAAAGAACAGAAATGTTCAAAAGCATAATACCACAGGCTTCAGCAGATCTTCAAGGATCTCACGGGCTTGGATCAGACGGGTATCAATAATTTCAACAGGCAGTTCTGCCTCAACCAATATGTGCAGGGGTTCGTTCAGATGTTCATAACCTGGTTTCCCTCGCATCATGTCCTCCTACAAAGCATTAGCATAAGTGCATTAGCAAAAGTGAACACTGAGAGGTAAACTCTAATGAAAATACAAGAGATGCATCAGAAAGGCAAATAAGACCAACCAAAGGATAGATGGTACCAGTTGGAAACAGGCAGGTTTTGGGGAAGCTGGAACAGGTTTTCTATGACAGTAAATCAAGGAACTATTTTGCCATGTTCAAGAGAATGTATATTTGTGATAATTCAATCTTTAGTCCAACGTTCAACAAAAAAACTTGCTTGAAATGCAATAGTCAATACATAATTCTCCAAATTGTCCAGTTTATCTAACGAGATAAAAAGCACAGTATATTAATATCAGGAGTTATACCCGAGCTGGATCTTTAATGCTTCCCCGACCTCTTATAAGCACACGGCAGTCGGTGGTTGCCTCCACTCGCTTCAAAGAATTTCCTCTAGGACCAAGGATGCGGCCAACAAAATTGAACTAAGAAAAATAAACACAGGTGCACATGAGGATGAAGCCATAAAAGATATAGCTATTCACGACTATACCAACTACAAAAATAGCACACTTACTGTGGGATATTTGTCTACTGGGATATCAACCTTCATGGTTTTCTTAACAATTAGTCCAGAGGAACTGCCTTGAGAACCTCCAAGCCAGCTATAAGCTGGTGAACCCTGCAATGGTAACAGTTTGATTATTTAAAACTTGTTCAAATAGGAGCATTGGATACAGAACAATGGAGTAGCTTTGCATTCAGCAATTGAAAATGCAGAAATTTAAATCCAATGTAAAAATACATTGAACTGATTTAGGAGCACTCTGAAGAGTTATATGATTAAACTTAAAAAGAACAATATTTTTTGCCCAACTACTTCTGGGCTTTATATGGGTTCCATTGACAAGCTAAGTTTTCCCCAAAAGATGACAAGATATTTATGATCTATAAGATAATAAGGATAGTTTTATGACAACTCATTTTATATCTATTATAAAGATTGGTAAGGGAATCACTATTTTGCCAAATCAGATACTTACAAGCCTCATGAATAATTATCTGAAACTGATCTGAATTCTGAAGTGCAGCACAAAATATAAAATAACAAATAACATTGTTAGAGCAATTAGTTGACTCTGATGTTAGCATGGCAACTAACTAATTGGTTAGAATCTCTTCCTATGGACCAAATTAGTGAATTAGTGTCAGCATGTTATCCAAACTCCACTAGTTGCAATAAAGAGAAGGATTTAATGCCATCTTTTGAACCCACTGCCTGGAAGGGATAACAAAGTTAGCAAATTAGCACAAGGAAGAAGCAGTACCAAGCATGTAACCGGCTTCAGTAGTGTTAAAATCAGTTAGAAAAAACCTAACCTAAGCTTTAAAAATGGTAAATTAGGCATGAAGAGTAAGTTATGTTAAATGGTCAGTATCCATACTTCTGATTGAAATGCTGATGTCCACCCATTCATATCAGCTGCAGCTCCATTTGAATATAATCCTCCAGTTGTTAGTGGACTACCATGTTCAAGGCCACTTTGATTTAAAAGGGACGCGTTCTCCAATAGTGTGGAAACACGTAAAATTTCTGCTCCAACATTGCAATTTCAAGCACAAGATATAGAAAGTTAGCAGTTAGAATTAGGTGATTAGTAAATGCATACATATACCTGATGGGTTAGTTTAAAATCATTTAACTCTCTCTCCTTTACACTAGAAAATTAACAGTCATAACAGTGTCAAACTGAATCCATGTATGGTTAGTTGTATAGTTTTATACTGAGAAGTTATGCAAATAAAACAAATGATTATCACGCACAATGTAAAAAAAATTTGTAGCAGAAGAAATACTAGAACAGATAAAATTTATGAAAACAAAACAAAAGATGTACTTTAGAGCAGACAAATGGAAGAAATACCAAAAGATATGTTCAAAATATTATTTAGGAATTATGAATATGATTTGTACATTATTTGTCCGTTCACAGGTATAAATGCAAGAAAACTGGCTATCATCCCACTAAGTTGGTGTTTGCCTAGTGGACCTATCGAATTTATAATCTACTCAACCACAGATGGTCCCCATCAGGAGATGTATTATGTACATACCCCATAAGACACGCCATCCAAGTTCATCAAGAGAAATGTGTCACTACAAATTTTAGTATTCCCACCAAGCTCCAGCTTAGGGGTGTTTGGATAAGGTTACAAGATAATGAATCCTATCAGCGGCATGCATGCTGTGGTACACCAAAAAAAACTATCTTAACATCCTAAATTTACCCAAAACAGGTCAGAATTTGAACCCTGTATTCAAAAATCACAAACTATACTCCATTCTAACCTCACATTGAACAATCCAGATCTATATCTCTGAAACAGCATTTGGCGTTATCTTCAAATGAGGCAGAAATCAGTTCTGTGAAACAGCATGCTCCTCGAACTATTCTGAATGAGCTCAAAAGGTACCATAATAGTCCAGCCAGCCCTGGGCAAAGTTAGAGAAGGTATCTAGGGCCAAGCTAAAACAAGTAGGCTGTGTACACGGTAAGCTTAAAGAGTTGAGGCCAATGTGTGGCATGGTAAAGAGGAAAATTGATATAAGAATCAAAATTTACAACGCAAAGGAAGAAAGCAAAAGTTGATTGTTGATTACCATGTAGGGATTGCTTGGCAGTCTCAAAACTGATAGCTACTCATTATTTACACAGTACGAATTCATCGTAAATCTATTCTTAGGCTTTCTGGTAGAGTGAACAAAATATTAAGACAAACTACAGCATGATTAAGCAAACACAGATGTGCACAAGCCACAGCAAGAGTCAAAGATTCCCACATCGCAACAGAATATTCCGTGTGTGTGTGGAAGAAATAGCAATCAACCAGTATTGTCACTCATGAGTTCAGTTGTATCATGGTACAGATGGCATGGGTACACGAGGGCTCACCTTGATTCAGCAGCCGTACACTATGAGGGAGAACTGGGATGAACGGACTAAGCTTGTGCCGCTCCGCGAGCAGCTCCGCAAGGTACCTACAAATTACCAGCACAAACTCATCAATATCATTCATCATCCTTGTGATACAATACATCATTCTGTAACCAACTCAGCTTTGATCTCCCCTGTAACACTTAGCAAAAACAGGAGACTACCCACAAAATCCAACGAGATAGGCACCCGAAAGTCAGTGAGATGATCACCGACCTCAGCAAACGCTGAACCGAGCATCCCACTTGTTCAACACAGTCCAAATGATGCGGAGCTACCACGAACGGGAGATCTCGTCGCGGGGAATCAGATCCGATGCTAAAAATCCTTAAACCCGACATCAGATTCACGCCACAAAAAAAACCCTTAGGGGAATCTCACAGCACGTAGAATCCACCCTGGAACGGGCCGAATCTTAGCCTCCCTGCCACGATCGGAACCGAGCCGCACGCCTTCCAAAGCCCGCGGCGGCGGCGGCTCTTCCCCCATCCCCAGACAAGCGAAACGAAGCAGTAGAGGAAGTGCGTAAGTGCGTTGCTCAGCTTACTTCTCCTGGTCGGCGACGGCGGAGGAGGCGGCGCGGAGGCCGGAGATGCGCGGGGAGTGCGGGGTGGTGGAGGGCGAAGGCGAGTACGCCATGTACCGTCCCGACGCCATACTACCAGCCTTCCTCTTGCTACTCACCCACTCCCCTCCTCCTCCTCCTCTCCGTCAACGGCGGGATCTCGCAGGCAGCTCCACCGGCTTCCTCCTTCCTCCCTCCGCTCTACGCGACGGCGGCGGCGGCGGCGGCTGCGGGGAGAGAGGAGGAGGGGGAGGATGAGCTGGAGGATGGGGAGGGGCTTATATGGGGGGGAGCCCGGCTGGCTTGCCCTGCCGCGCGTGATGGGCGTGGCGTGCGTGCGGCGCGGCGGGTAAAAGGGGCAGTAGCGGCGCGCGGTAACAAACAAGTCAAGTGAACAGTATCGGGAGGGAGAGGCGACTCGGCGACTGTACAAGAGTGACGGCGGCGCTCGGTGGTTCGGTGGCGGTAGGTAACTTTTTTTTTTCCCGGGAGAGGGGGCGCTGGGAAGTTGAGAAATTTAGGACGGGGGGTTTGGACTGAGACTGACAGTGGGGCCATGGTGAACCTCTCTAGTCTACTCCCAAATATTACACATTGTAGACATAGTTTATGGGGTTGGTAGTTTCTAACTTCAGGCTTCTCGTTGTAGCCTTGTGAGTGTGTGACATGTTTTTTTGTCCTCGCAGAAATAAAGAAGAAGAAATGTTTCTTATTTATTTATTTATTTTACTTTGCAAGCATGCAGTAACTACAGTCCATAGAAGCTACTAGTAAATATTCAGATTTTTATTTTTGATTTATTAGTGTAGGTCCGTACAACCAAATAAAAAACAGTTTCTTCCGTTTCGAGCGTGTGTTACGCTCCTTCCGTTGTGAACGTTTAATATTATAAATCATTTAACTTTTTTTCTATTTAAACCTTATTAAGTTTGATTAAATTTATATAAAAAATTAGCAACATAAAAACATCATCAAATTAGTTTTATTTAATCTAATATTGATTATATTTTGATAATATGTTTGTTTTGGGTTGGAAATGCTAATATATTTTTCTATAAATTTAAATTTAACTCAGAAAAAAATCAAACGACTTATAATATGAAACGGAGGGAGTAACTTAAAACTATAAATAAAAAATAAGTCCTTGTCTAAGTAGACTCTTTTCTTATAATATTTTTTTAAAACCACAGTACAAATGTGTGTTCTTTTGAACACACAAGTACACCCTATCCCTCTATGCACCTTCGTAAGACTGAGCTGTTGTATATTGAGATTGATGGGTACATTTTTATAAATTGGCTCCTAAGGTTTGTATTTTTTAGGTTTGATTTAAAAATAGGTAAAAACATGATACTACTATTTTTTATTAGTCTCGTCTCTCATCGTACTCTAAAGATAATTGCCTAATAATCACGGAATATTTTACTACTAATTATAGCTAAAGTTTAGTTTGAAAAAAACATACCACCATGTTAGGCTTTTCTAGGAGGGTAAACTCACTAGTATAGTCACTTGAATGTTAAAAAAAACAATGTGAGTAGCTAATGTTTCAAACATGCACGCAGGACGTGAATCCTTGTTCTTAAAGCACATTGTATGAGATAACTTATGCTTCATGTTTTCAAACCTTGAGCTTGAGAAGACACATGTACTTCACCAGATGGGACGGAACCGTGGCAGCAGATTGAATTGACGAAAGTTCATTTTGCATTTTGCAGCTACTTCTGACCCGGTAAATAATAAGGGGAACGACTACGGCATACTTAGGCATGCCCAATCCTGCACAACATTCTTAATCACCGTCTCTACAATTGTACGCATGGCTGTCAAATGCACCAACCTACATCGCTACATAATTGCATGGTCTGATTATTCTCAAATCAAAATAAATCTCTCCCTGTAATTAAGGAGAGAACAGAGAAAATCCACATCACATCAGCAATTCAGCACAGTACCCTTGCAACGTGTAAAATACATGTGGTGATTAGGTGTCTGATTGCCTCTCCTAATCTCCTTGCATTTGCATAGGTGTTTTCAGGAATCACAGAAAGAAAATATACCATATATTTTTACAACAGCCAGGGCACGCGGCATACACGTTTTCAACTGCTCAACATAATGGAAACACAAATGAACGAACCACCGTTTCGTCTAATGTTTCAGTATAGAACAAAATAAAAAAATCGTAACATCGACAAGAGACTTCAACAGATTACCGTAGAAAAAAAGCCTAAATACAGGGACGGCGCCGACGACTTCCCTGCCTCATTGAACCATTCACGATTTCCAGTACATTAAGCAACTGAAAGATAACTACAGGAAAAAAAACCATTATATTACAAAGAATACAATCACACGAAAAATAATATAAACTTATCTTCTCTTAAGAAAAAATGTAAAGTAATCCCGAATCACTGGCCACCCGTAGATGTCCGCCATTTGCCAAGAAATGTACCACACAAGAATATAGGTTATGTATGAACTTGGAGTGACATCGATGGAGGGAGATGAGCAGATAACCACTACAGGCAAAGACAGGTTCAGAGGGATTACTCGACAAGGCAAGATGAATGGCGATAACCCAGCGATCCGTCCCAATCAGCCAGGCTGTTCTTGGAAAAGGAAAAGGAGAGGGAGAGAAAAAAAAATAAAAGATGAGAAAACGAAAGCGCTGTGATTTGATTGCTTCGCGAGAAAAGCGGGTAGAGAATCCGTCCCCCCTCCCAACATCTACTGATGGAAGCACCTGTGCTTAGTGTCCAGTACTCCAGTGCCAGTTGGTCCAGCTCTCCAGAACCTGAATTTCTTTAGTTACTTCAACCCCCAACTCTTTTTCTTTTTACCATTTTATCTGTCAAGTACCCTGTGCGTTGCAACGGGTTCTAATTACATTAGATGAGTTGATTTAAACTAAACCATCACCTTCAACCTCTGGTTAATGATAATAAGATAAACAATATGTTATACATGCTATATGAAGCAAAATTCTCATTGTAATATAGTGTTGGTAAACAACCATATAGGTCCACAAGATAGGTGGTGACTCCTATTTTGGGAGTGGCACCACTAACACTAGCATATTTTAAGATAGTATAGATTATCTGCCCTGAAGTACTTTATGTTCTGTTGTTTCCTGGCTAATCTCTCCTATTAAATATTAGTGCGATCAAATTTAATTTGATTAATTTAAGGGTATTTTGGTAACACATGATAAAAGCAAATCATTCCTAAGTGTGCAAGTGGCTGTAGACGGAGGAAGAGCCAGTTTGCAGTTGTTGTTATGTGCTGCATTTTGTTTAATTTTTAAGGTCATGTATAATCATAGTTATGAAAAAATATAGTACAGTAATTTGTTTGATAAATAAAACTATGCTTAGACAGATTCTGTTATCCAACTGTTTCTTCTGTCACATTTGTCCCATTTTTCAAAACACAACAATTTCTCCGTTTGCAACTTTGATTAAAAGAACTGGTAGAGTAAACAGAAAAAAATATTTTTTTGCACAAAATAATATTATCATTATGCACTTCAATACAAACTTAACCAAAATATTATGGAGCACACCAACCTTAAGCTAGTAGAAAGTGAAGTTTAAACTTTACCTGTCTTCGCTCTGGCTTGCATGACAATGAAACATATGTGCCTTATCTCCTCGCTGGTCTCATGACACGGCAAATGGAACTTCTCCAAATACGATAAGATGTCTCAGGTTAGTAGATCACGATAGCACACCTTTCACTTGAGGGAAGGTTTAGGCATCACAGAGACCAGAGCTGCATTAGTAAATTATTAGTTATATAGTTCAGTAGTTTCCACACAAATGCAGTAACATTGGTAAAATTCAGTCTCAGGAACTGAAAACGACCTGAAAATAAATGAGACCGATAGCTGCCCCAAAGGTTCAAGCAGAGGACACAAGTGGACATAATCATTCCTAAAGGTGTTCAGAAAAGTGCCAACTCAAAACAAAATGTTAGTTGCAACACTGGAATGCAGTGCAGGTATCCAATGCTACCAATTCTGGTTGGTAGTTATTATAGATTTCAGACAAGGGCCCCTCCACATTGTAGGCTGTCACTTGCCTACCTGTACCTGAGTTTAGTGATTTGTTAAGAAACCCAGCATAAGCGCTGATACGGCGCAGATGCTGGAGAAATATATTATTGGCACTGGTAGGTTGCTCTTGAAGAAAAAAGATGTACAGAAAATGGGGCCAGATATGGATATAAATCATATATGCAGTAAGTGTACGTTTCACCAGATGATCCAGAAAATTAGTCTACTGCAGTACTAATTACTCTTAGCCATGACACCACCAATGGTGGCCTAACCTGACAATTTTCCACGTTAAATGAATGAGAGCAAACCACCAACAATGTCGTGTGAACATGCTTATCGTTTGTAGCTTTCTGGACCAAGTTGATCGTCCCCTATGCATAGCTTCAGTTAATTTCTGGGTGTCACTGTCAGCTATTCTTGCTTTAGTAATAGCACTGTATTTCTTCTGTTGGAAGCCTGAAGTATTCGGAACTGAACTTGTAAAATCTGGAAAAATGCATATTCTTTAGCTGCAAAATCACACTGAAGATAAACAAGTGAGCGTTGCTTGGGTCAATAACAGAAGTTGGTAGGTTGACTTTCTCCATACTCCTTTCACGGTGATGCAATTATATGTTGCAAAAAAGGACTTCCACAGTAAAATGCCGCAAAATGAATGAAATAAAATAAGAGAATTATTTACAGATTGATTCAATTGATTTATAATATAGCAATAGTGGGCAGAGAATCAGTAAGGAAACCATGCAATAAGGTTTATTTTGACAGAAAACCAGGTGCAAAGACCTCAAACTTTTAACAGAAACCAGGAGAGGCGCTGAGAGCTAGAGTACATAATGACAAAGTCACTTCGTAATGAACTCAAAGAGATGAATGGTGTGCATTTTCTTAACATACCACTCAACTGATTCGGACTACTGAAGTTGGAACACGACAAATAAGGGCAATGAAAGTAATCTTACCAAGCTCTGTAATGACGCCATAAACATGTGAATTACTAGAGAATAATTGAAGCTATGCATGTGGGGCAAGTGCTTTGTCCATCTAGCAGTCCAGCCATGACATCAAACAGTGCACATAGGACAAATGTCCACAGAGCAAACTAGTTGATCTGCTTAATTCCTCACAACAGATAATGCAACTTGCATCAGTTATGCAAAAAAGAGGTTAGCGAAGCAAAACAGTGAGCAATTTTATCATGAAACCAACAAAGCAGTGCAATATGAAGACAGCACTCTGGAATAGCATTAATCTGCTGTGGCATCTGGGAAAACTCAATAGTCCTTCATTTGCAGAAGGTATCCTAGCAATGGTGTATCATGTGCCCCGGGACTCCGAGCTCCTGACTTTAGAAGAAAAAAAAACATCATCCCCCAAATTTACACGGTGTGAATCACATATTACAAATTAACACAAGAAATGTGAAGATGATCATGTATAGGGCCAAATGCAGAAGGTTACTGATGATCTCCAGGAAAAATATACTATCCTACTTTCTCTCCCATCAACCTTCCATGAACTAATCATTGACATTGAAAATATATTTCGTGAAAATTCATATTGCAGATTTTGCTAATATTGTCCAAACTCCAAAATTGGTATGTTCAAAATTAAACCAAGTGAAATGTAAACAAGATGTACTTAACTTGTTTGAGCTTCTATCAACATCAACTAACTGAAGTGGGTCCGTGAGACTAGGAAAACTAAAAACTCATATGCCACAACAGAATTCAATGGTTGAATGTGTAGTTTTGCAAAAAACGCATCGTTTAGCAGCTTGGTGGTGTAGTTTAAGACGATGCATTTTTTGCAAAAAAGTTATATAAAAAAGTTTTTTTAAAAAAAATCAAATAGATTTCAAGGTATGACTTAACATATCACTCATGTTCTTAAATTGAGGTCTATATGAAGCTTGAGGTAGTAGTGTGATTAATCGATAGGACGATACGCGTTGAAGGCCACTCCGGCATCAACGGCCACCCAAACGCACCGGCGGCCACCAATCTAGGCCGCAAATGTCGCAGTCCGGGCGGCGCTCCTGGCGGGACGTGGGGGTGAGGGGCCCCGTTGCTCGCCCTGGCGACCAGCACGACGACGCGGACCTAGGGGCCTGGACCGAGGTCCGCCGGAAATCCAAGCGGCATTTCATAGCAAGCCAACAACCTTCGAGACACCAACTACCTACCGGCATTCAAGACCGCAAAGTCCATCCCTTGTTGGCTGCACGTCAGGTGCTTTAATTGCCTTGGGTTGGGACACCAGAAGTCCGCTTGCCCCGGGGATACAAGGTGCTACACCTGCTGGTACCCGGGCCATATTGTGCGCAAGTGCCCGAACTCCACGAAGACGAGAGCGCAGTCGGTGGCTGCTGCAAAGGAGGTTCATCCGAAGGCGTCGGTGGCCCGAAGCCCGAGAAGAGAGCGAGAAGACGGTGACCCTGATCTGCGCAGGCCTGCCGTCAAGGAGCCGGCGCGTCGAGGGGAGGAAGAAGGCGAAGGGCAAAGAGGAGGGACTCCGCCGGTCGGCAAGGCCGGGTTTCAGATCTGCGCTCAGCAACCAACCATGGTCATGGAGGAGTGGAGAACCGGCGACCCAGATTTGCGGCCGGGTAGAGGGAGCTGCACCATCTCCTGGACTCTGCACATGGTAGAGATGGAGACAATACTCGACCAGAAGGCACTCCTAGCTACAGTGCTGGGCAGGCAGCCGACGCTATCTCCCCGGGAGCTCGTTGCGATGGTGATCGGCTGCGGCATCCTCCCCTCCAACTTCCGGGTGGAGGTAACGACCCTTGAAGATTACCTGATCGCGTTCCGCCATGCCAGGGACAGGGAGTGGGTGCTCGGCAGGTCGAAGCAAGTCTTCTTCCAGGGTGCTCCAATCTCTTTCAAGCGCTGGGATAAGCGGCTGCAAGTTAGCAGCACCCAACTGCAGTTCTTCACCAAGCTGTCCTTGGAGGGACTGCCGTAGCACGCGCGGGACGCAGAGGCGATGGTCCAGCTCATTCGGTAACTGGGCGGCGAGCTCGTTGAGATGGTGCCGCTGGCCGACGCACACGTGCTCACGCTGTTCGCATGGCTAAAGAACCTGTGCATGGTTCCAACCGCTCTCAAGGTGGAAATCCCAGAACGGGCGGGAGGAGGCTCGCCGCGCTGGGAGAGGATGCTGGGGTCGATCCTGATCCCAAGGGCGCCCCTTCACAAGCGCACGTTCACCTACAACGTCATCGTGCACATTGAGGAAATCACAGACCCAACGCCACTGCACGTGCCGTTCTCCACAGGTTCGGATGATGACGACATCCCACGTCGCGTCACCTTCTCCTGCTGGACGAGCCACCTCGATGGCACTAGCCCGTGGACCTCGGAGCAAGGTGGAGGGAGACCTTTCAGCGGCGTGAACGGTTCGGCAGGTGGCCTTCTGGGGCGCTCGTGGACGACCACGGCGGAACAAAGAATCACCGCTCCCGGGGAGGTGACAAGGGCGGCGGGGTCGGGGGTAAGGGAGGCAACTTTGGTGGTGGCGGCGAGGAACGAGACGGCGGGAGGAATTGAAGAGATGGAGATGGGGAACGAGGTCTTGGCGGCGGAAGACGACAGGTCGACCGCTGCGTCCTTGACGGGGGCGAAGGAGAACCACGATTCAGGAAGGGTGCTCCAAGTGACGGTGAGTGGTGGCGTTGTGTCCTCTTCGGGAGTTTGGTTCTCGCCGTAGCTGCTGGCTAGGGGCGGAACTTCCACCGTCAATGTCCGCAAGGAGCAACATGTGCCATAACCCTGCTCGCAAAGTTCGTCAGCAGATCTTCTCAGGGGGGTCGGTGGGGAACAGTTCGGGTCCCCGCCGCGTCTGTCTCTTGAAGAGTTGGTAGGTGGTGAGACATTGCTAGATTCTAGCAGAGGGACACCAGAGCTGCAAATTCTGGAGACACCAGTGGGAAACACAGCCGTAGTTGATGCCTGGGAGGTAGGCCTTGGGCAACTGGTCCATGGGGCCACGGTTTGGCCGGTGTGCCCTGCCACAGCACCGGCTACAGCTTGGGGACCGAGAGCTATGATGCATTTGCCAAGAAATTGCAGTTTGAAGATCCTATCCAAGATCTGGAGACACAGCCGACCGCATTAATGGCTGCTGCCCATGAAAGCGTGCCCGTGGTTAAGTCGCAGGAGGAAGAGTTTGGTTGCCTCGCTCTAGGCGGGAATTCACCTATGATGAAGGAGGCGCAGGTGGATGCTGGGTCACGCCCTTTGCCAACGATGCGTGACAGCCCACCTACGCCGGCCTAGCAAGGCCTACCGGAAGAAGTTGCTCCAACAGGGCTTGATCAAGCCCACCCAATCTTTGTGACTCTAGCGAGGGGCCCAATTGAAGATACCAGCAGACGGGCCATTTCCGGCCCAAGGTCAGGGCTAGGCCTGATCCATGAGCTGCCACTGGTGTTTCACAGGTGCCAATCGAACTCAGGGCAACGCCTTGGGGAGCGGTTGGTTCAAACCGCGCCTGATGAAATCCAAAGCTTTGTCAGCAACATTTCCTCGACACCTCCCCCGTCTCTCCTAGGTGCCCAGCCACTGCCAACAGCTCCTGTTCCGCGTGGCCAGCGCCGGAACACGATCTCGGCGGATTTCCAGACATGGCGCAGCCAACGCCTGATAAACCAAGGGAACGGCGCACGCCAGCACGTCATCTCCAAAGCACAATGGGTAACTATGAAGAAGTTAAGGGTGACGAATGACGAGGAGGAGGTGGATGTCGACTCGATCAAGCAATACCTGGGGCTCTTTGACCACCCTTTATCACCACATCATGTGCGTGCGTTGGCTGAACTCCTTGATGTTGACATTGCACACCTCATCGCAAGCTTCGAAGGAGTTGCTCGGGACACTGGCGCCAGCTGCACCGGACGGCAGCCCGCTCATCGTCGCCGCGTAAGCTTGAGGCTCTGCTCCGCCTGGAGCAGGAAAGGGGTGGCCGGAATCAGTGTATCTTTATTTTTTCCATGTCTTTTTCGTCCTTGAGTTTTAGTTTGTTGGGGTGGAATGTTAGGGGGCTAAACAACCCTGACAAAAGAACCTTAGTAAGGGAGGTAGTGCTTTCAAGCGGTGTTGCTGTTATTTGTTTTTAAGAAACCAAGTTAGATTCTGTTGATGCTTCTATGATCTTTGACCTCTGTGGGCCGAGGTTTGATGGTTTCGTGGTGCTGCCTGCAGAAGAAACAAGAGGGGGTGTAATCATTGCTTGGAAGGGGAGATTTTCTAGGGATCTGTCCTCAATGTTGGCCGATGGTCTGTGTCGCTGAAGCTAGATTAGATTGTGGGGGATAGGAGTTGGTGCTTAACTTCTGTGTATGGGCCACAACACGACGATGACAAGCTACTCTTCCTGGGGAATTGGCTGCCCTAGCGCCTTTGGTCGAATGTGCAGAGGGGCAGTGGATGGTAACTAGGGATTTCAACATGATTGTTGCAGCTGCCGATAAGAATAATTCCAGGATAAATAGAAGGTTGAATGCATTTCACAATAAGCTGAACGAGCTGGAACTAAAGGAGGTGTACCTCTTCGGTAGGAGGTACACCTGGAGCAATGAGCAACAATGGCCTACGCTTGTCAAGCTGGACAGGTTGTTTGTCACAACATCCTGGGAAGTTGCTTTTCCTGATGCACATCTGTAGGTGTTGAGCACTTCCGGCTCTAATCACTGTCCCCTTCTTCTAACATGTGGTGATCCTGGCGCAAGGAAGAGGAAATTCAGATTTGAGACATATTAGACGAAAATTGAAGGGTTTCCGGACATGGTGAAAGAAGGTTGGTTGCAGGAGGTGGATTCTGACGATCCATATGCCATCCTCTATGTCAAGATGGCCAGACTCTGCAGGAAACTCTACCACTGGGGTCAAAAGAAGTTGAGCCACTACAGGTTACAAATTCAGATTGCAAATGAAATTATCCTGGGACTTGACATCACTCAGGAACCCAGGCTCCTTTCAGACTTGGAGCGCTGCCTTAGGGCGGCTCTGAAGGCAAAATGCTTGGTCCTTGCCTCCTTGGAAAGGACCAGGATCAGGCAACGAGCTAGAGTATGCATCAAGGAAGGAGACGCTGGTACAACATACTTTCACATGAAAATGAGAGCAAGAAGAGGAAACAACTCATTCCCATTCTCGAGCATGATGGTAGGATGGCCACAACTCAGAGTGATATGCAGGAGTTGGCCAAATATTTCCAGCTGATCATGGGTTCCTCTCACAGTGACATCAGGCTTTTCAAGTTCCAGCATACCCAGATGGCCCGAGCTGATCTGGCCACAGATGATTCCTTCTCTGAACAAGAGGTTTGGTCAGCCATAAAGAGTCTGCCAACCGAGAAGTCACCTGGCCCGGATGGTTACACAACGATCTTTTACCAAAAATGTTGGAAGTGATCAAAGAAGAGTTGATGGTAGCATTGAGTAAATTCTGTAGAGGTAATAGTCAAAATTTGGAGATTCTGAACACCGCAGTGATCACTTTTATCCCGAAGAAAGAATCCCCAACCTTGCTGAAAGACTATAGATCAATTAGCCTCATATATAGCTTTTCCAAGCTCGCGGCAAAGATCATGGCTCACCATTTGGCGCCTAGGATGGATGATGTTAGAATAGGTGTCGAATCTACTAGTTCTATTTGGTTACAGTTGGACTTGGAGTTGTAATAGGTGTTAGGACTAGAGTAAGAGTCGGACTCTATCCTAGGATCTCTCTTAAATAGAGATGGGGGCACCACAATGTAATTATGATGACTATAATGTAGCGTAGACACGCAGGGAGATGATCGAGGCATGGTTATCGACTCGTAACGGCTAGGTGCTATATTGATTGGGGAGGAGCGCCCATAATCAGAGCCATAGAGATGTGGGCTTCGGCTGAACTCTGTTAACAAATATCGTGTTTTCCTATGTGGTCATTTGGCATATCTTGGGTGATCAATGACTGAAGCGATCGATGAGATTAGTCGTCGTTCCGCTATATTGACTAGCTTTTATAATAGATAACTTAGTGCCCTACACACAGAGTGCGTTCATAAAGGGCAGATCCATTCATGAGAACTTCATCTTCGTCAAAGGGTTGGCACAACAGTTCCACAAACAGAAAAAAGAGATGGTTCTTTTAAAATTAGATATTTCTAAAGCCTTTGACACCGTATCTTGGAGCTTCCTTCTTGACATGCTGAGGTACAGGGGTTTTGGCCCAAAATGGAGATCATGGCTAGCTGCACTTTTCTTGACGGCGGAGACAAGCATAGCAATCAACGGAGTGGAATCCAACCCCTTTAAACCTGCAAGGGGTTTAAGGCAGGGGGACCCTCTCTCCCCCCTCCCTGCTCTTCGTCTTGGTGATGGATGGGTTACAAGCCACAGCAGCACAGGCGCAAACTATAGGGTTGCTCTCCCGGCTGAATGCGAGGTGCCACGTGTCCAATATCTCAATCTACGCAGACGACGCGGTCCTTTTCTTCCGGCCAACTGAACGAGAGGCTAATGCAATCAAGGTAGTGCTGGATGTTTTTGGTGCAGCCACTGGCCTTCAGACGAACTTCTCCAAAAGCACCATCACCCAAATCCAGTGCAATCAACAGCTTGAGAGAATGAAGAGGTTTCCTTTGGAAAGGCCAAGAAGAGGTGAACGGCGGTCACTGCTTGGTAGCCTGGAAAGACGTAAGTACACCAATCGAATTTGGGGGACTGGGGATCAGGAACTTTGATATGTTTGGGCAAGCTCTGCATCTCAGATGGCGTGCTAACAGTTTAGAACACAAAGACAAACCTTGGGCATTGGTAGACTACCAACTAAGCAAAGACGAAGATAAGATCTTTAGCTCTGCGGCGGAATTCTACATTGGGGATGGCAGTGATGCCCAGTTCTGGTCAGGGAATTGGCTAGGTGGGGGCAGCATCAACTGCAGATGGCCCATCCTCTCAATGTACGTCGGCCGATCGAAGCTTACTGTGGCACAAGCACTGGTCAATCACAGATGGGTGCGGGACCTGCAGGGTGCCCTGTCCAACGAAGCCTTGGTACAATTTTTCCAGCTTTGGGATGAGGTGCAGACGATTGTTTTAAACCAAGAGAGGGATGCCATCTGTTGGAAGCTATCCGCTGACAGCCAATTCTCAATTTCAACAGCTTACGACCTTTTCTTCCTCGGCAGAGAGCGCTCCACCTTTGGGGAGCTGATCTAGCAGACTAGTGCGCCGTCATGAGTCCGGTTCTTCCTCTGGCTTACGGCAAGAGGAAGATGCCTGGCAGCCGATAACCTGGAGAAGAAAGGATGGCCGCACGAGGAAAGCTGCATCCTTTGCCATCGCGAACAGGAGGGCTGTTTACATTTGTTCGTCAGCTACGAGTTCACTCAGCGAGTTTGGAGGCTGCTGCGCAACTGGACCGGTGTTCATTTTCCCTTGCCGGATCTAGATGAGGACAGCCTGACGAACTGGTGGCTGAAGGTGCGGACATGTTTTTGCCCTAGTGTGCTGGCTTGTGTGGAAAGAGAGGAATGCAAAGGATCTTTGAGCAAAGACAAAGAACAGTGGGGCAACTTGTGAAGGACATCGAAGAAGAGATAATGGTGTGGAAGGCCGGAGGGATTTTCCAAATAATGCAATAGAAGCACCTTTTCGGTGCCTTTTGGCAATTGTGTTCTTAGCTTAGAATGGGGCGGGGGCTCTATCCCCATCCAACTCGACAGCATATTGTCGATCTAAGCACTTGTTGTAACTTTGTAATCTGTAATTTGTAATTTGAACTTTACTCCCCCTTGATGAAATTGGTCGACCGAATCTTTCGGCCGACCCGTCAAAAAAGATATCATAAAACTTCATCAGAAAATGTCCCATAAATATTTGAATATGAAAAATAACATATCAACTACAATAAGTTAATGGAGGACATTAGTTAAAATAAGTTATGGTAGATTTTCTAGTAGGATATGAATGGCAGCTGCAAAAGTATACGAGAACGTGAGCTAAACAAAAGTCTACCTATCATGCATCTGAGCTGACTGAGCATGGTGCAGAGTGGCACAATTCTTGACAAGGAACCTCGAAAAAAATTGAAAATATGATGCAATTGATGGAAAACATGAAGGCCATATCAATTCAGCAAACAGTGACATCTCAATAAATTTGGTGGACCAACCATTAACCAATGCAATGCCTCGATCAGAATTCAGAAGCGTCTCCTCCACCACGGCAAGCAACATGACTGACAGTCCTGACGGAACCAATCAAAACTGAAGCCAAAATAGCCCATGCTAATCAAAAGAAACCACATCAAAGCTGATGGAACCAAAATCATGGACATGCTTAAAGGGTCGCACATTGTATGTCGCAGATTTGAAAGTAGTTTCTAGTACGAAACAGGTCGGAGAGCCGGACCATCAATCCAAATTCCAAACACTAGCACGGTGAACACGAACCCTAGCTGCAAAATTCCTCCACTTCCTCTTCCATTCCAGATTCGAGAACACCAACACGGGTGGACGGGCACGCGCCCAACTGAGGAGACTACAAATCCACGCGCTCCAAGCCTAGAAAAACTGGAACAAACGTACGATTCGATCAAAGTGATTACCACTTTGGTGTGTGAACGCCATATCCCGTCGACGTGCAGGCGAAGAAGATCGGTTCTGCCCTCGCCCAGTGCCCGCCGGCCGGCCGCTACCGCCGCCTCGCTCGCGCGGCCGCGCCATTGCCGGCCAGCGCCGTCGGCTTGGGAGTTGGAGGCGGCTCCTCGTGTGCCAGGCATGTGTTTAAGAAAATGTTTAGAACAATGATTGTTAAGATAATATCTGACGTTAGATCGCAATTGGACGGTTCGGATTAAAACGAAATTAGTTCCAGGTTATGCAGCCCAAAGTTTCTTTTTCTTTTTCATCGATGAATACATGAAGTTTGAGTTTGATAATTGAGTTTTGCAGACTCAAAGGATGTCTACGTATTTCATCAAAATATAGTTTGTACTCATTATTACAAAATATAACGACCCGCTCCATATTATAAATCATTTTAACTTTTTTATTCATTTTTCTAAAATTTGTATTTTTATAAAAACAAACGTATTATAATAAAATAGTTTTAATGAATCTAATTTGATGTTGTAAGTGCTGCTAATATTTTCTATAAATCTATCTATTATATTATTAAGATAGCTCGAAAAGAAGGCACCACGTTTACTCTGAAGGCTAGAAATTCTCACATTAATCGAAGAAAAAGAAAAGAAGAGTCCAAGTAGAAATACAATCTAAAATATTAAAATAGAAAATATGGATTTTTCGAAAAGAATAGTTTATCTAGAATGTAACGATATCAAATGATAATAAAGAGGGAAAAACAATAGATCTGTAAAGGTGTAAAGTGGTAGCAGTTGATGGGACATATAAAAATTATAAACATATAGACAAAACCCAATACAATCCCAATGACGATTAAGAGGAGGGATAACGGACAAGCCATTAAGCAGAACGGTCGCGATAGTTAGTGGAATTCTATAAAGTAAAAAAATAAATCCTAATAATAATCATATTCAATTTTTAAAATCTCAATGACAATAAAGAGAGGAGGCAGCGGGTAGATCATGCGTAGAGGAGTACAATGTGAAAGCCGCTGATGGTTTAGCGGGACTTCTAAAAAGTAAAAAATGAACCCAAACAATAATTATGTTCAATTTTTAAAATCCCAATGATAATAAAGAGGGGAGGCAGCGGAGGGACCATAGAGGAGTACACTGACGGTGTTTGACAGAACTTTAAAAAATTTATAAAAACAAAAACTCAACAAGACAATGAACCTAAAAACTAAAAGGTCTAATTTTTAAAAACTTTATGGAAGATGAATAAAAATAGTAATAGATCGATAAGCAAATAAAGGACTGACGAATGAGTAAGGGGTAGTGATCGAAACAACTTTTAAAAACTATAAAATTAGAAACACGTGGATGATAAAGTTTGGTCTTTTAAAAAATAGATAATTTTGTACGGGTGCTAGGTACGCAATTGTGCGGACCACACCCAGCTAGTTTGGTTAAACTTAAGTAAGTTTGACTTATAAAAAATCAAAACGATCTAATATGAAATGGAGGGAATACTGCCTAATTCAATACAAGATCGGTATATTTTATATCGGGGGAGTAAAAACTAATTCGACTCAGTATTTTTGCTACAACGGTTTACAGCTCGAAAAACAAGATAAATCATTAGCGCACGATTATTTCTGTATTAATTATTGTAAAATTAATAAAAGATGAATCTATTTGATTTTTTCTAAAAGAAATTATATAATTTTTTTAAAAGAATACCGTCTAATCATTTAAATAAATATGCTAAAGAAAAACGAGAAAATTATTGTGTCGAAGAATTGCTAAAAAGAACCCAGCCTACTTATATCAGAGTTGCAAAATGCGACAATTGAGTTGGCAGACCTGCGAGGGCGGTTTCCACCAAGCGAAGCCCCGGAGAAGAAGAAACAGCTCTGGTCAGGTCGACGTCAGGTCAAGCCGAAGCACCCAACGCGCCAATCCGCCATGGGGTTACAGAAATAGGAATAGGAGAATAAATATCATCCCCAAATACTAATTCCGCTCCGTCCTCACGTCGTCGTGCACTCGTGCTCCATTTGCGCGTCCACGACCAGGCTTGCCCCCAGCGCGACGAACCCCCGGTGGGCGATCGCTCCACCGCCGCCGGCGACCTCACTCCCACCCCCCCCCCCCCCACCACGAAGCCGCCGGCGGTACCCGCCCCCGCCTCCCCGCCCGCCCGCCGCGATCCATCCGGTTGGTCCTCCCCTCATCCATTTTCCTCCCCGCTTTGCTGTTCTTGGTTTTGCTGATTTTAGAATCTGGATGCGGTTAGCCTTCCTATTGCGCGGGAAGAGAAATGTGGCGGCTGCGCTTCATGCAGTGTCGTATGCGTGTTTGATCCGGTTTGATTTGCTGGGGCCTGATTTGATGGTTTGACCCGTGATTGGTCCCCAACGAACTCACGAACACCTCGATGCTAGGGAGGGGGGGGGGGGGGGGCTTGATGTCTGTTTTCTCAATTTATTCTTCGACCATTTCGTTCCATTTCGGAGCTGGAATGCGACCATGGTGTCATTGCCTCGGAGATTGGGAGGTTGACACGATTGATGAAGACCTTAGTTTTGGATGTCTGGAACCTGGGAGGAATCTTGGGTTGCGTGGTTGTCGTAACACCCATTTAGAGTAATATTCTGGAAGCGTACAATTTATGGACATCAACCAGCTATTGCGATCCATGGCCTTATGTATTCAAGTTTGTCATCTGCCTGATCTAGGCCGATGTCTACATGCTGGCCTGAGAGATTGTGAGATACTGAGATCAGACAATGTCTGGATCCACATGGGGTGTTGGGCTGGGCTGTTGGGGTGGTCGAGTGGAGACTACTGCAGCAGTGATTCTTGTTTTTCCCTTGTTGAACACGTTCTTTCAACTCTGACAACGATGTAGCATTGAAGAAATAGGATCGGAAGGAACAATTGGTGATCACATTTACACCGATAAGTGGCATATGCCATTTGGTTTGGAATCTGGTCAAATTATTCCAGCCATCTCTTCTAGAGTTCCTTTTCCCTGAACTACATAATGTATAGATTCTGACCAAATGTGATAAACTCTTTATGGTATCCATGATTTCCAACTCTGTACAAACCCCAAAACCAGGTTGCTTATATGCTTCGAAACCAACAAAATGTTGATAACCAGACCCATGTACTGGACTGTGCCTCCTAAATTTGCCATCCATTGGTTTGATTGACTAATGGCATCTGGACCTTATTTGTGGTGAGGCGTGTCAGCTGAACACTTGTTCTTGTGCATTGTGAAATGTGGATTTGTGATTTTTTTTTTAATTTAAGTTAGAAATCCTTAGAGAAATTCACATTAGCCTTCTTATTTTGTAAAGAAGCTGGTCCTTGACTCTTACTTTTATGCTTTCTGCAGGTACAAAGAGTTTATTTGCTGTTGTGAGCTATCTAAGGTTCCAAATCCAAAATGAGTAACGCTAATCGTTATCAACACGTCAAGTCAACCAAGCCTGTTACAGGTGCAGATATCTTACTAAATTATATACAATATGTCATTATCCACGAACCGTAGAATGCATGTATTTGTATTGATATACAACGTATGGATAGTGAGGATAAACCTGCAAAATAGCAAAACTTCTGTGGTGGATTTCACTTTATTCACAACTAGGATAGGAAACGATGTATTTGCTATAGCATGACACACCAAATTTAGTTTATTCAGTTCCCTAAATGATGCCAATGGTGTTTATGTTCTTGTTTTCCCTAACGTCTACAAGTTTTTAGCTATTTGTTTTTACTATATGGCAGGCAAAACAAGAAAATTGAAGGATCTAATGTTAAAAAGTGACAATCGGATATGTGCTGATTGTGGTGCACCTGACCCCAAATGGGCGTAAGTGCCTCTGTTACAGTGATTAGGGCATCTTTTTTTTTATAAATACCTATTATGTTCTGATGTCTCGACACTAATGGAAAGACATTTGCATGCTGAAGACCTTTGTTTTGGACTTCCCATGTCTTCTATCTGAAATTTATAGAGTGTAAGCAATGTTTACTTTGCATTTCAGGTCTGCTAATATCGGGGTATTTCTTTGCTTAAAGTGTGGAGATGTTCATAGAGCACTTGGACCAGACGTTTCAAAGGTTATTTGGACCACAGGAACTATTCTTTGTCAGTTTTAGTTCTTGCAAAAGAAGAAAAAATTCCTCCTGTTGTGCAACTGTATCTTCAAACTTTTCTCCCATCATTTGTTCTTAGAATTACTTACACAATTAGTATTCATGTTTGCAGCCTTCACTACGGATTTCATTCTTCCACCTGTTCTTTTTTTTTTCTCAGGTTTTGTCAGTAACTTTGGATGATTGGTCTGATAGTGATATAGATTCCATGCTTGAGATTGGTGGAAACTCATATGCAAATTCAATTTATGAGTCTTTTCTTCCAAAAGATCACCCAAAACCCAAGATGGATTCAACTATGGAATATAGGACTAAATTTATAAGGTTTGATAATTATCTATCCAATTATCTGTAATTTCATCGGAGTTATTAATAATATTACTCCCTCAGTTCCAAAATATAAGCATTTCTGTGTGTTTCCCAAAATGTATCTAGACGGAGGATGTCTTGATACATTTTGAAGAACAAGCAGAAATGATTATATTTTGGAATGGAGAGTAATATATTATCTTTTGATACACAGAGCCAAGTATGAGACACAAGATTTTTTGACGCCAAGTTTGCGCATTACCTCAAAGGGTTCTTTTGATTCGACCAATACTGTGAAGAGTGTAACTAGCAGTTTCTCTAGCGCTTCAGGGAAGCATGCCGCTGTAAGCTGTTCTGCTGAAACATATATGATACATGTGAAGATTTGTCTAACCATTTTATTTTGTGGGTTCAAGTTAGCCATTGAAATGGAGCATATTTAATGATTGTTGCATGATTTTAGTGATCCAGACAATCAGCCTTAACCTTGCAAATGGTCACAGGACGATACAAGAGAATTTGTTGGAGAGCTGAACATTACAGTGGTAAGAGGTAATCAGTTGGCTGTCAGAGACATGCTAACGAGCGATCCATATGTTGTTCTAACACTTGGGGAGCAGGTATGTTTTTTGTTTTGACATTCATAAACCATTTTGATTGTTATGCTAATTTGTTCCTTTAAACAATCAATTGTTGGCCTAATTGCAGAAAGCTCAAACCACTGTTAAACCGAGTGACTTGAACCCAGTATGGAATGAGGTGCTTAAGATATCAATTCCTCGAAATTATGGACTTCTTAAACTTGTAAGTTCGATCAAAATTATTTCACGAAGTTTCAGAAGCTGCTAATGGAAGAGTGTAGTACACTAATAAGTAGCAATATCAGCACACGGTTTTGTCTTTCCTGAAACTAGTTACAATAAGAAACATAATTAATCAACTACAAAGTCGGTTAAACACAACATGCATATTGCTAGAACCTAAAATAACGATGTACATAGTTGGCTGGATTACATTGATTATTCCCGTATTGCAAGTGATGAATGTAGTGCTAACTAAGTGATGAAGATATTTCAATTTGAGTGTAGTGAAAGTGCTAAGCAGGAATGTAGATCTTTTGATGTTCCCTTTAAGGAATGAACATATATCAAGTTTATTTTCCATATTGTTGGTTCCTTACTGTTTTAAATGTATGGACAGTTTAGTGGTTTAATGTAGCTCACCAGTTCATATGGAAATACTTATTTGCACCAATGGGATGGTATGGAAATATACACAAATTATTCAACATAAAAGTGCATGAGTTATATAATAAATAAAAATGATACTGATAAATTGAACTTTGGTATTTCCTAATATCATACATCTCATTAATTGGTACAGGTTGCAAGGAAATTAAAAAATTGATGCTTGAAATTTGTAGGAGGGAATTAACAAGAAAAATGAGGTCTCTAAATCTCTATGGCTCCATATCAGAATTTTTTTAATCATAAGGTGTATAAAAAATCCTATAAAATGAGGCGAGACATTCTTTTTGAATAAAAATAAATGATGGAGAGAGGGGAAGCATTTATAGAATAAAGTACCCTTATATAAAGCAGCCAATATGAAGCTTCTGTCTTTTCACTGCATCCAAATAACATAATAATCTCTCTATTTCCAGGAAGTATATGACCATGATACGTTCTCTGCTGATGATATCATGGGGGAAGCGGAGATAGATCTTCAACCAATGATCACAGCTGTCATGGCCTTTGGAGATCCCTCGCGTATCGGTGACATGCAAATTGGAAGATGGTTCATGACCAAAGACAATGCCCTGCTGAAAGATAGCACTGTCAATGTTGTGTCGGGCAAGGTAAAACAGGAAGTGCACCTAAAGCTGCAGAATGTAGAATCAGGTGAGATGGAGTTAGAATTGGAGTGGATTCCAATACTCTAGATTAATAAAGCTCGATTGGTTCTCTGCCAAAAAAATTACTCAAGAAGCATCACTTTTGTAATTTAAATGAATGGCTTCAAATCCCATGTACTTACTGAAACTCTGTCTTCAACATTTTGGCCACCTGAACGAAATTTGTAAAAATGCCATTGTAAAATATCATGTTGTAATCCGTCGGCTGCACTCACGACCAATTCTATTATTCTTTAGTGGCGTGTGCTTTCAACCCGTTGTCATAAAATTGGCTAATTTATTGTGGTGATATCAAGTACTGTAAATCATGGTGCAAATGCCATACCGGTGCTTCAATAGCTCCCTGTTTTTTTTTGTTCCATTTCGAGTCAAAGTCCTCTTTGGCAGTTTGGCTGAAGCCTGAAGATGTTGCTGCACTTCAGTTACAGGTATGTGTATCCAGACCATTGAAGTGTCATTTCGCACATTTAATTTTACCGATCTGTACATAAATGCTCGCTTCATACAAGAACAAATTAACACTTTCATTTGCTACTTACAGACCATTTTTCTTCGATTCATTTGCTGAGCTGATGCAATTTAGCTGGTCTTGGAGGTGAACACACCGACGGCGGATCCAACGGAGGCGAAGGCGCTGATGACGAGGCAGGCGGCGCTGAAGGCGCGGATGGCGACCCACCGCGGCGTCCACGGCGCCACCTTCTTCTGCGCGAGGTACATCTCGACGGGGAAGTGGATGGACAGCGGCCAGAATGTGAATGCGCCGAGCAGCCCGACCACCTGGTTGAAGTAGGGGAACCACACTGCCAGCGCCGTCGTCGCCGCCACGTACGCCGTCCGGAAGCACAGCCTGTACACGTTCACGCGGCAGCCGCGCCGCCACCGCGACGGCCAGGCCACCGGCGCCGGCAGCGCCACCTCCACCACGCCCGCCCCCGCGCCGCCCATCCGCCGCTCCACCACCGCGAACACCGGCTGCGTGTACACCTGCGTATGTGTGTACACGCGCGGTGTTGGAGTACAGAGTGAATTGCCCGTACGTCTTTCCTCATCGGTTTAGATTTTTGGGTTGAATTGGTCGGTATCGGTGCATGCAACTAAAAATGGTACGAGAACCAGAGATCTCGAGGAGTGGACAGTGGAGTGGCACTTGCCTGGTAGCCGCCGAGGAGATGGATGGCGACGCAGAGGTTGGCGAAGTCGATGAGCCAGTAGGGCTCGTAGAAGCCGAAGCCGGTGAGGAGGTTACCGGGCGTGGCGTCGCCGAACGCCGCGTAGCCGAAGCAACCGCAGCAGAGGTAGAAGAAGGTGGTCACCGCGATGCTCGCCCTCGACGCCGTCTTCATCGTCTCGTTCTCCGGCGGCGGCGACCTCAGCGTGTCCTTTCACCGCATACACCGCCATTATATTGCTGCTCAGCTCATGCAATGCATGGCTCATCGCCGTTCACCTTGTCGCGCATTGCACATACGCATCATAGCACGTACGAGTACGTACCTCGATTTCCAGCAGAACGGACGCGTAGGGGTACGCGAACGCGATGTCCCCGATTGCCTGCGAGACTCGCCACACCTTCTGCGTCGCGGACACCATGGCAATCCCCCCGATTCCTCCCTTGACAACTCCATTAGCTAAACAAGGAAAAACGTTAACAAAATCACAATCACATTGTTCATTGCTAGAGTACGAGATATACTTGATAGTACAGTGGAAAAGGATGTGTGGCTTCAACTCCAAGATCTCGTGTTTAATCTCCAACACGCTTACAATCTTCTTAAGATTAAGAAAATATTTAGAGGAACATCTTTCCCTCCAAATCTCGTTAGTTTTTTTCATAGCTAGAGTACTAGACAGTTACCATTCTTTACTGCATTATACACTGTAAATCAGAACAGTTTTTCGCATAAGTTCTAATTAATAAGCTTCCATGTGCAAATGACATGGATATGGCATTATTAATACTCCACCTATTTTCGCTTTAACTTTTTTCATTAAACTTCTTTAGATTTATCTAAGTTTATAAAAAAATTAATATTCATAACACTAAATTAGTTTATTAAATGTAACATTGAATATATTTCGATAATACGTTTGTTTTCTATTAAAAATATTGCTATATTTTCTTATAAATTTAATTATTTTTTAAAAAAATTAAAACGACTTGTAATACGAAATAGAGGTTATAATACGAAATAGAGGGAATAAGATGTTAAATGTGTGTACTCACCGATGGTTTTAGCGGCGCCGAGGCCGAAGCCGATGAGGGAGTAGGTGAAGGACATGGCGGCCGACAGGACGGAGAGCCATGCCATGTCATGGAAGCCCGGTATCTGCGAAAGGACCACCTGGGCGAGCCCGAACATGAGCATGTAGTAGCCATCTCCGCCGACGGAGCACGGCGCATCGTGTCCTTCCCGGTGGTAGCAGTTCGCCTTCTGAATAGCCCTGCAACCCAGAAAATTATCGACTTGAATTGCTAAGAGCAAGGATAATAGTAAAGCTCACTTCCTACTATTAGCCTATTTTAAAGCCAACATATATAATACATTAGTTATAAGGTTGACTATAATATTCTTCTTATCTCTCTATCTCTCACTTATACATTTGATGTATTTGTCTTGTAACCTGTGTTAAGCTAGCTCTTGTATGAGAGCTAATACCCTTAATTTTTTGTTACATCTCTTCTCCACATAAATTTATAGTAAGCTTACAATTTATTATTATACATGCTCTAACTAGAGTAGCGTCCCATGATCAATGTCAAAATAATCAAGTTTGGCCATCCTGACAGTTTGACATGCCCAGCATGAACCATGGGGTAATTAGACTGAATGAAATGGTCCAGATGGATATGCAAAAACTTATTAAATTCCATTTCCATGATTTTAATTAATAATTTAGTTGTGTGTGTCTGTCCTGATCCTTTTTTCTTGAATGGTGTGCGTGTCTGTTCTTTTTTTTTTTTGGATGGGGTGTGTGTGTGTGTGTCCTGATCCTCTTTTTTTTAATGGTGTGTGTGCCCTGAACTTAGTTATTAAAAGAAAAAAAAGAACACCAACTACGAATGCAACATTGCCCAAGCATACAAGAAATTCTATGCACACGCTAGATCCATGAGAAAATGACCCTTATCTGTTTTCTATCTTAACTAAGCACACTCCCCCACCAGCAATTAAATAACATCATTGGTCGCGATGGTACAAATACCAACGGTGATCCACTACCTCAGCTTCTAATAATTGCTAGTACTATTATTTAGACGACGATGACACATCAGTTCATCATCACCTCCCAGTATTGGCAGTGGCATAGCCAGAAATTACTAAAGAACTAAAGAGTAGGACTAACCTAAGAATCAACTAATAAGTTATTGATTTTTCTTTAAAATTATATGGTGATTTAACATAATTTATACATGGTTTTGAAGATAAGCTAAGGCTCAAGCCCTATCTACCTAAGACTTGCCTCTGCCCGGAGTAGACAAAATGAACTCCATCCAATCTTATTAATTAATTAACATATTTTTCTACATCTTACAACTGCATTGTAACTAATAAAACCGTGTGTGGTAAGACGTTTATCACGCAAGATACATAAAGTGATACAAAGCAAGAGATCCTAACATATAGGTCGGTGTTAACGATAAAATTTGATAAACCTCAGAGTCATCATCGGCCTAGTGTCAGTATCATCTTCAGAGTTCTAGAATCGGTCGATGGACATTATCAATCGCCAGCAGTTGTATTATTGATGGATTCGATTAAAGAAATTAATCAATTAAAGGAAATTTATCTAGAAGAATCCGAGTTCAAGGAGGATGCGATATGACAGTTTATCTATTAATTAGGCAGAGTTGTTAGTTTCCTTTTATCTTTAGGAAAGTGTGTTTAATGTCCTATAAGAACTTTATGTTTTTCATTTTATCTTTAAAAAAATTTGTGTCGTGTCCGATATGGACTAGTATCTACCCATGGGTATAAATATGTACAACCAGGGTCCCTGTAAATTATCTCCACAGATCAATACATTTACTTTCGGCGCATCGCCACCCTTTTAGTTTCGACGAGTTCTTGTTTCAAGTTGGGCTGCATCGGTTTTGATCGACGAGGAGTAAGGCTTGTTATGGCAGCTTGCGTTGTCAGGATTAGTGCTTCCATCGCTTCGACACTCTAATCTTGTCCATATAAGTCGTCGAGTTATCATATATGTTATATAATCTAGATTGACAATGTTTTCTACTTGCATCGACCGATCTCCATCTAGGATTTTATCGATATTAGCTAGATTACTTTGTTGGTTTAGATTATATAATGTATCCACCATCCGGAAAATCAGTCAAAGGTTTGATTGTCTAGATATTATATTTCTTTTCATACTTAGTGCTGCATCAATTAAGTTTGATCTACTAAATCGTGCTTAGAACCATAATCTCTAGCCTGCTACTTGATTGCCAATAAGGGTTTCATCGGGGTTTTAGCCGATGAGTTATCTGGACGTTGCATCGGCTTATAAGGATTACTTACAAGTTGGTTTTAGCCGATGATAACAAAGGTTTCATTGTTTATCTAATCGTTTGGATTTAACGATATAGGACCTCCAGCCGATGAATGCTTTAACCTTCGAATCAGTGTTTATTTAATCATATCACTTATTGGCATCGACTGTAAGCACTCCATCTGCTTGTCAGTTGATTGGCTGTTTTATCTACTATTTACATATCTTGTCAGTTACAGGATCAAACTGACTGGTACACCCGCATCTCATCATTATTCTGGACCTGCACTGGAGCTAAGCAGATCTACCAGACCGTCGTGTTTTTACGTTAACACTCCGCTAGTAGAGTGTTACCAGTCCGTTATCCTTGGTTTGATTCCTATCGAATATAGGTTTTCTCACAATTTTCTTTTCTATCAATAATGGGTGCTAAGTTTTTTCTCAGTATCCTAATAATTTGAATTCCCTTAAAAAAAACTTGCCTCATGCTGGTGGCCGAAGTGAGAGTGTACACCACGGCGCCCCCAAATAAGCTGAAGTTGAGGAAAAAACCGCAGAACCACTGGCTCTTCTCACCTGCAGCCACCGTTTGTGCCAGCCACAGTCAGTACTGGCATTAATTAAGTCATTAGCATAAAATGGCACAATTTGCTAATTTTAACCATTACTAAATTAAGTACAGATCGGTCGATGAACTGCAAATCATCGATCGTTTTGTTTTTTTGTTCGTTCTACCTACTTGTATGCACTTGTACATCGACTTCCCCTTATCAGGCAAAGAGACAGGATTAATTTTATTGACAATAATTGCAACTACCGACGACTGCATTTCTAATTTTTAAATTTTCTTAGCTAAATATTTTTTGGTGCGAATCTGCTAGATAGCACCACCTACTGTATGATATCAACTAATAATAAAGTCACTGTAGTGTGCAAACAATGACATTATGCTCTGATTATTTGAGGTATGGTTGATAGATCGTGGAAAAATTGAAGCATTGGAAAATAAACTATGGATAAAACTTTCATATCTATATTGGTTGTACCTGTATTAGTTTAAAAACAAAACGCTGAAAAGTATATTGCGGTGAAAAAACTCAAAAATCAGCTCCAAAATCCAGTTATAAAATTTAAATTTTTGTTGTGGATGATAAAGCTAACAAGCAGACGATGAGACGCTACATAAAAAAGGAAGAAGGGGATGATCACCTAGGTAAAACCTTACAGCGTCCACGTAGGACCTGTTCCTGACGACGCCGTGCTCCGGGTCATGAGAAATGTAGCAGTCGGCGAGCAGGGAGGACTGGACCACGGTCACCCCGGCGAAGAGCACCATGGCCGCCGGCCCGCCGACCCAGCCGAGCTGCGCCACGCTCCACGCCAGCGACAGCACGCCGGAGCCGATCACCGCCGTTATGATGTGCGCCGTCGCCGTCCATGCCGTTCCTGCACCACCCATCATTCCATCAATTAGAGCCTCTCGCATATGCAATTCATATAGCGTGACCTGCTATTTGGCACATATGGGTATCTCTGCTGGGATATGAATGTTTTCTAGCTAAAAGTTCACTTTTTATATACTGTTCGAGCCTCATGGTCCCCCCACAAAGCGTACACATGATCCAAGGCTTCTTTGCCTTCCAATTGAGCACACATGCATCGCATGCATATTGATCAGCTACTCATGTCCTATGTGCAAGCATATGAGGTGTTGGGCCCTGCTCATAACTTGACATGCTTTTTCATACATATATACATGCACTGGATTCGTGATCTCTAAGAACTCAGATATTAAATGTGTAGCATGGTAAGATTATTTGTTCGTGCAAAGATGAATGATCGGCGTAAAAACGCCCAACGTGCAACTCTAATTGTGTATCTATAAAGTTAAAGTTAACAATCTCAAAACACACGTTAAGAATCAATCTACAGGGGAAGTCCGTGTGTAGGGGCTAGGGTTTCGTGGCTTTTCTCGATCGGTTCGATCGGTTTGGTTAAGGTTACCTCTTCTTAGTAAAAAAACCGTGGGGACAGTCATGCCCCTGCCAGTCAAGTTTTTTTTTATATTCATACCGGTGCAAGTGTGCAACTATCTGACAAAGTTCACAATTGAATTGTTCTCTTCATGTCATAATTTGCTTCCATTACCTAAAAAATAAGTCGTATTTTGCTTTGAGCTAGTTCCCGTTGTCATTTTCAGATGTTTATGATATCCTAAAAAAATTTATTAGCCTATTAGATTCTAGAGGTTTTCTTGTTGCTCTTGCAAACGTTTAACCAAATCTATCCCACGCAATCCCAGTCCATCGCAGTGGTTAATTGTAATTCCCTCTGTTTCATATTATAAGTTATTTTAATTTTGGTCAAAATTAAACTACTTTAAGCTTAACTAAGTTTGTAGATAAATATAGTAATATTTACAACACCTAATAAGTTTCATTAAACGTATAATTGAATATATTTTCATAATATAATATTGAAAATGTTACTATTTTTTTCTACAAATTCGATCAAACTTAAAGCAGTTTGACTTTAACCAAAGTTAAAATGACTTATAATATGAAACAGAGGGAGTATGAGACAGTGACCTGACGGGGCAATCACAGCAATGTGACTACCCTACCTTATTTGTACCAGCCACGTTGAAACATAATGAGAAATTAATGTGTACAGTGGTATGCCGTCTGTGTTGATATCACCACAGTAACTGGGCCATGTTTTTCTTATGCAGGGTATATGTAATCCAGCAATATGGATCGATCGAATGGGGAAAAATTTACTACCTAGCTGTAGCTGGTGCTAATTAAGAGCAGCTACACAGGAAGATCATCACCAGCACAGACAGTTCAGAAGTCAGAGCTCGGAAGATTGGAACCTTGTGACGGATGATCTCGATGCAGGTAATTAAGCAAATAAAAAGAATGAAAGAGTAATCTTGCGAAGGATTAGCTGATGATCAGGCCTGACCTGTTCTCTTGACAATCTCCTCCGACGATGAACTGTAAGAGGAATTCGAGAGCTTCTCGAGGAGCGGCTCCGTTTGGCCGTCGCCTTCCCCTGCACCTCCCATGGCGGTAGCTTGATTCGATCTTCGATCTTGCTTGTCAATCTCTTCCTCTCTGGGCAGTTCAGCCTAGCGTTGAGACTTGAGAAAGCTAATACTTTGAAGCTACATGCCTGTGCTTTATATAAAGAAAGCTTTCCTGATGACAAAATCATACTACTTGCTAAACCAGCACTCACTCTGCAGTGCAATCTGATGGCTATTGGATTGGTTGGTAATACGACTGGTACGCACGACGTCAGGTGGTTGCTCTGCTCTGCTGGTGGGGGCCGGCAGCTGTGGCCGTCACCATCAGGAATTCTCACATATCATCTCGGATGCCACTGTTGGTACAGTAGTGGTACGCAGAAGAGAGTGCACTATCTGAAACGGTCTGGAGATTCAGCTAGCTTAAGTATACGTGCTTGCTTGCTTAAAAAAAAGAGAAATACTTAAAAAAACTATCATAAGTTGTGGGTTAATTGGTTCAATGTCACTACAAATATGCCATTTTAGATAAATACCACTACTATTCACGATATCAGCTACGTGCTACTGAAATTTGAGAAAATTAGAATCGTGCCACTCCATCAAGTTTTCCGTTAGACCCCTAGACGTGGGACCCACATGTCAGTTCCATCTTCCTCCATCCTCCCTCTTCTTTCTTCCCCACATGCAGTTGAGGTTAACGGTGAAACTTGACGAAAAACACAACGGAGTGGCATGGTTCCAATTTATTCAAATTGCAGTGGCACGCAGCGAATATCGTGAATAGTAGTGGCATTTATTTAAAATGATATATTTATAGTGGCATGGATTGTTTGGGTAAAATACTTTCAAATGTATAGTATAATAGTATGGTTGTGGTGTAACTACAATGTAATTACACTATCAACAACATCATTTCGCTTGTGTTTATAAGCCAAAATTTAAAATTTAATTTTGGTGTTGATTTTGTGATTTTTTCATCATAGTGTATTTTACCACATTTTCTTATTAATTGCTAAGAACAAGTATATAAAAATTTTACTCATAAATTAGGAGTATTTTTTTAGTTAGTACTAATAAACACTTCGATTATGCATATGCATAAACGAAAAGATAGTCGTACAGTTGTATTGTAGCTATAACGTAACTACATTATAATCTATATACAACTATAACCAAATTGTAATCTATATATATATGACCTGCGTATAAAGTTGCATATATCTATATACAACAATTTAAATATAATGTAACTACATCGTAATCTATATATAACTTACATATAAAGTTGCATATATATTTTTATTACTTATGTGCAAGTTATATTATAGTTATATAGTATAGGTATGATCAAATTATTACAACTATACTTATATAGCTATATTTGAGATTTTTTTACTTAAAAAAACTTATGGCAGTTTTAGATAGTCAGGAAAAGAGAAGGAATAAGAAAAAGCTTAATTACTTGGCAGTTGCAGCTGCTGAAGCGTGCGTGCTCCGCCGTCGCCGTCGCGCGCCCGCTGGTGGGCGCGTCTGTCCTCCGCAAAGGCATAGTGGCGGAGACGGAGGGCGTCCCGTACAGCCGAGAGAAGGACGCCGGACTGCCGGAGCAATCAGAGAATTGAACCACCCGCTCGCGATCTGGCTCCGGCGGTCCGGCCATACGTGACGGTGACGCGGCGCCGCGGGCGCTCTCCCTCGGGGCTGCGGGGCGAGTCTCCGGATGAAGATACTGCAGAATACGAGCATGTACATCGGGTTTCATCCTGTCGCGGCGGTCGCCGGAGGACGTACGCCTGCCGCCGGCCGGCGGAGAAGGGGTTCGTTTGATTCGTTCGATCAGATACTGGCGGTCCATACCAAAACAGATGAAAAAGGCCGTGATCCCGGCCTAATGGCCCATCCACTGGAAAGGCCAGGACATGGGCTTTGCACGGGCGTCGTCCACTTCCTCTCCTCGCTCTGCTACTCCACGGCCACCATCTATCCATCCATCCATCTCTTTTCCCTGCATCATCGTGCGTGCCTCCTCTCCTACTTTTCAAGGTCCGGCAAAAAAAAAAAAAAAATCGTGGGTAGTTGCCTCACCAAGCAAATATACAACCGGAGCAGGTTAAAAGCACTCACCAATGCAGTTTGTTACAATTCCAGTTAAACTATCTTGCATTCTTGCAACTTGTCAAGTTGTTATAGACTCTGTTTTTTGAGGTGTCCACCACTATATGCATCTGATTTTGCTTATCACAAACGAACTTATATTTCTTCCTAGAGTTAATTGATATGATGGGTAATTCTAAATACCTTTTGCAGTTATATTTCCTAAGGAATTTTTGCAATAACTTTATATATAAAAACTGATTAGAAACTTTTCTAAAACAACATTTCAACTTATACTACTCGTAATTATAATTTATTCATTTATACGCTCAAATATTATCGCAAAACAAATAATCCATCAGCCACTCAGCTCCTTCAAACTGGGCGACAATCAACTGCTTTATTCATCTAGCAAGCTGGGTATTCATTTATACGCTGAAATATTATCGCAAAACAAATAATCCATCAGCCACTCAGCGCTTTCAAACTGGGTGACAATAAACTTCTGCTTTATTCGTCTAGCAAGTTGGGAGAGCCGTGTGTTAAGGCCAGAGGTAGCAGTTTGATGTTTTACTCTAATTGATCCAATAATAGACAACAGAAAACGCAAATGTAGCACCAGGGAAGAAAATGCGAGCACAACAGGGTGTAGATGTACACATTTCTCACAAAAGAATGCAACAGAAAGAGTGCAAGTATATTATCCACAAAATGAAGTGCAGACATCAGAATATCATAAGCATACCATGAACAGATGCAGCCATATCTGAACGCTGCATAATTTCTTCAAGGAATCAGGGATTTGAAGCGGCTTATGTTGCTCTACTGTTACAGCTTACCAGAAACAGTGAACCATGTCACAGACGTCAGAACATGTGGCAACTAACAGAAAAACTGTGACCTGATTACAACCTTCAGAATTAAGAAAATGAGTATGCACAGCGAGCAGGTTGACAGCAACTTTAGAACTCATGTAGACATGTTTATCAAGAAAATTGCTCAACGGCATTAACTCGTTTTACAAACTTCAGAGTAAACATAAGGACTGTAATCGAATAGCTCTTTAATATTGAATATCTGTCAAGTGTTCCAACAAAGGCTGCTCACAAATGCCCAGAAAAAAAACAAAACATAATAGTATTACAAGGTCAGAAAGCATAGCTGAAACATTGCAAACATGCCTACAAAATATAAGCACGGACTTAAGGAAAAAAATAAAAATAATTCAGATGGATTGCATGAGCACGGAAAGGGACACGTTTCTTCAAGAAAACACTACCTGCATGTGTACACTACCTTTCAGTTTTGAATTAGTCCAGATCGCAATTGTCAGAAAAGGCTAATGGTGTGCATCAGGAGCAAGATACAAAGCACATGCCAGTTTGCCAAACAAGAATACTAATTCAATATATGATAAACTACTCAAAGGTACAAACACCACAAGTAATATGCAGTTTCCTCTTAAGTAGTAGTGTTCTGAAGCTGCAGAGATCAAGTCTGTGTAGGTAGAGTAGAGCTGTAGAACAGTAGAAGACAATGTGGATGGGGGAGGTAAAGGCTGAATACTTAAAGCAACCCAAATCGACATCAGCCTTTTGCTAGTACATTTTGTATGTCATGACTGAGAAGAACAGCTCAACGCCAAGGGGAAGAATAATGCACAAAACCACAACAGCAAAGAATGAGACGAATGAGACTTGCTTGCAGACCCCCCCCCCCCTCCCCATCTAAACTGAAGTTCCAACTGCCATAAGAGGAGTGGTCAAAAGTTCCTAATGACGAAAATGTTAAAGTTGCCCAACAACGCATTTCACCGGAGAATAGATACACCAACATGGAACCATCAACCATACATGGATACTGGGTTGTGTGTGAAGTATTGTTCAAAGCTACCAAACAATATAGCATTTGAAGGAACACGTTACCTTGCATGATGCAGGCAAATATGCAGAGCCTTGCACCCTGTCATTTTCACAGGTAAGCAGAAACACACTCGCAACTAATGCTTTACAGCGGATCAGAATGACATATTCTGGATTTATGTGCAAAAATAGCTGTGGTACTGGTAATGCCTGTATATATATATACCTCATGTTTCAAGTGTAGCTACAGTGTAGTACTATACATTACGTGACAGTGTAGTTTAGAAACCTTAAAATAATGGTGAAACATGTGAAGCTATCCAATAAAGCACGGTTCAAAGTATATGAACTATCTGTTAAAAGAATTCAGAAATTACAGAAATCAGAGAAGGCACTGAACAGATATAATAAATCTAAGAAGACTGAAATAAAAGACTAGAAACACATGTGCATGCCGAAATAAAATGGTTACAGCTCACTTCTGGCAATAAATGGTTCAGGTAAAAAATGTGTATGAACTATCATACATTATAATCAAAATAAAGCTAGTAATAGTGCTGTATGGAATCTTGCCAAAAGGAGGCAAGTTACAAGAACAAGATGTTATACCTCAAGATAATAACCGGTTGATTGCAAAGTCAACTTACATAACAAAGCAATCACTCCGTGATGTACCACTGATATGCTAAGTAAAATTCATGGTCTTTTCAGAAAACATTTGCACAATCAACAAAAATGTCAACAAAGAAAAATGATGATTGCAAGCTTAAAAGCATATATGCTGGTACATACCATCACCATATTCATCGTGGTACAATAGTCTCAGTAATTAGCTACATAAGGAAGACATCACAATTGTGTAAAGGGCCTTCAGATGCCATGATCAAATCATTGCCGCTTTAGAGTGATTCAGTGTACAGTCACCCTTGGAGATTTGTAAGGTATGATCTTCAATCAATCTTAACTGATGAGAAAAGGTAGTGGACGAAAGAGAATGATGTCAGGAACCCAACAGTGCCAGTAGCCAGCATAATGGCAAGAGAGACAACGAAAGCATATCCAATGTAGAGCATAGCAGAAACTGGGCCACTCAAGCTTCTGAGATCAAACACCAAGTAGTTGATAGAGTAAAGGAACACATAAAGCGCTACTGCTCCAGAGGCAAAGAAAGCTTTCCACCACCAACGCCAATCTTCCGCACAAAGATGCATGTAGGTAAGAACAACAGATACCTCAGCACAGACCACAACCAGCAAGAGGAGGACAACAAGGAGGAACCCAAACACGTAGTAGAACCTTCCGAGCCAAATACTTGAAAGAATAAAGAACAACTCGATGAATAGTGTTCCAAAAGGCAGAGTCCCAGCACCAAGCACAAGGAGCCAAGAGTAATTTTTTGCAGGGATTTCTCTTGGTATTTGATTGGTTCGAACTGGGAATTCTATTGGCTCAGCCCTTGTGCCAAAGAAACCACCGAGAAGGGTAAGTGGCACAGAGATGCAGAACCACAAGGACAGAAGCGTGAAGAAGAGTGAGATGGGAAGAGCTCCTGTACTATTCCTTGACCACAGCATGAAGTTTAACACGGTGAGGACAACAAAGACAATACCAGGGAAGAAACAAGCTGTTGACCAGGAGACAGACCTCCATCCCTCAGAAGTTCCTTTTAAAGTCCTCCAGAGCCTAACAGCAGCATATCCAGCAACAATTCCGAGCAACATATAAAGAAATATCATCCCTGTGAGCAGCATTCCTCTTGATGCCGGAGACATGAACCCAAAGGCAGCAAAGAAGATGGTGACGATTGCCATACCCAGAATTTGAACCCCATCACCAATCATGACGCAGAGAAGCTTTGATGATGTTGGTTCTCTGAAGACATCACCAACAACAAGCTTCCACCCAGAGAGCTCCTCATTCATCTGAGCTTGGGCCTCTTTATCCAACTCCTCATATCTAGTTAAGTCTCTCCTCACCGTCCGCAAGAATATGACAAACACAATTCCAGCCAAAAACAGTATTACCATCAACGAGTTCATGATTGAGAACCAGTGAATTTTAGCACCCTCCATCTTCAGGTATGCATCCCACCGTGATGGCCATCTGATATCACTGTTTACAAATTCAACCTCATATGTAAAAGTAATCTGCTCTTTCTCCCTAATCAATTGAGATTTCTCCATCTCCACAAGGCAGTTTGTAGGATCAACTTTTTCATACATCTTAAGCTTTGACATAGCTTCAGGATCACGCTTCACGCTGCATGGGACAACCTCAAATCCCACAATCTCATAGCCAGACTTGGCATCTGTCTCCGTCTCTGAGATCACTTCCATTCCTTCCCCAGTTCCAACCACCTTGACTTTACCTCCTTCGTACCTATGGACCAAGACCTTGAATTTCAGGTGATTAATGATGTAGACCTCATTGCTTCCCTCCGGAATATAACCAACTGGATAGCCTGTCCACTGAATGGTCACTCCATTCTGTTCAGTAAATCTCCTCACAGGAAGATTGTCGAGAATCATGTTCACCTGGTAGAGGTCTCGGCTTCGCTGCTTGAGGAGCTTCACATCACCCTCATCAAGTGGGCTTGTGGTACACAGATAGAGTGATTCATTGACATTCACATGAAACCGGTATGGGGAATTGTCAATCTGGTCACCCATCAGGAGCTCCCCTAGATTTTCAGCACTCTTCTTTATCCCACCTTGGGGACGGCAGTATGGGAGACTGTAGTAGCTGAATGGCAGTTCAGTCTCAATGGAAGTGAGCGAGTTCACCTTTGCCCATATTTCCTCACCTTGCTGGTACGTGTGCATGTAACTGCCTGGCAAATAGAATGCCTCGCAGCGGGGAGCCAAAACTAGAAACACCATTAACACAGCAGAGAATATCCAGCCTTTGGCCATGACTAGCAAATCCTGGAAAAGTTGACCTAAAATCTGAAGGGGGAAAAAGATCATTCACATTTAAAATATATATAAGAAGACAATGTGGCTACTAGATGATACTACTTCTCTTCAAGAAGAATACTATACACAACACACATTGAAATCGTGGACAGGTTTCTTAAATAATTCACCGGTAAAGCATCCATATATGGGTAAATCAAATGTACCAAACAGATCGACTCTTACTTGTTACTAGTTAGGATTTTAGCATCCATGGTTGAGGCATATAGGACACGAAAGTAGCGAACAAGCAAATGGGATGTATTTAATCATCCATCAGCACAACTTGGTGCTAGAAGAAAACGAAACTAAATGCACCAGTGCTCACTGAAACATCATGAATCAGGAAGGGAGCTACCCTGAACGCAGGGCATGGAGGTAGATTCAGGACCAGATTCAGTTGAACACCCAAATTTTTTTTCTAGGAACAAACTGTTATTAGTGCTAGGTTAAGGCAAAGAAAAAAGCTTCCAGATCTAGAAGAGAAGATGAGATTGGGGCAAAGAGAAGAGGTGTGGGTAGAGGGGTGAGGAGGAGGATTTGCGTATGGGTGCTCACCGGCGAGGATGCGGCGGAAGCAGCGCGACGTCGGCACCCGCTGCTCGCGAGATCGGCGCAGACGACGGGAGAACTCGCGAGAGACGGGGTCGCGTCGAGGCCGAGGTGATGACGAGATCGAGCGCAATGAGTCAGAGGGCAGGGGCACTAGCCTGTTATTAGGCTGTTACGCTGGCTTGGATGACTGTATAGGCTTTTATTTTTTTTCCCTCTTTTTAAAATCTAGTAACAAAATCGTAGGAGTACATGCATTGAAAATACTATTACACCTATATAGAATTTGTTAACATAGTAGAAAAATAAAAATAACAGTTTTAGAGTATAAATCAATCGGAATTTTTTCCTTCTTGTACGCGATAAATTTAAAGATAAGACTTTAAACACAGATATAATACTACTAAAGTATATGTATTTTTTCTATAATTTTTGATGATGTTTATCAGTTAATGTGCACACCATGTACATGTAAAGACTCATGTGCATAGGATACGTTTAACGAGTACTTTTTGCGAAACACAATAAGGATGTAAGCGTCATGTAAACGCGTGCATGCTCACCCCTATAAAGACACTAATGGATATTGTCACCACCTACTGGTCAATCTATTTTACACGAAAACATGAAGATATATAATGGAGGAGAGTACATTGCTTCAAGAAATCCCCTCCTAAATAAGGGAGAGAACACTTATGGACGAATTGGATGAGCATAAGGTGTACTATGAAACAATGAATCATATATGGCCAATGTGAAGTTGCTGCCATTGGATCAACACGCCAAGCCACTAGCCATATCTTCAAGGCCAAGCTTCCTCCGTGTCCAAGTTTTGAAACCTACACTATCGATCCCCCATCAAACTTGTTCTAGTATACATGCCTTCTTCAATGCCACCGCTAAGAGTGCCTCCATATGTATGTGTCATGGGGAGAGAGATAGGTAGGAGTTAGCTAGGAGGAAGAAGATGGATAAGAGCAACTCCAATAGACTCCCCAAATTACTCTCCAAGTTAAATTTTGGTAATTATAGTAAAAAAACATTCTCCAACAACCTCTCTATCTGACTTGCCAAGCTATTTGGTTAGCCAAATCCTTCCCCTCACTAGCCAAACTTGGCCAGCCAAATTCACTTACCATTTGTAGGTCTCACCTATTCCTCCTCTCTCCTTCGCATCTTCTCGGTTTCTCTTGTCTGCTGGTCGAAGGTGGTCGCCACCGCCCTAATTTTCCGCATCGAAGCATCGTCGTCTTTCGCTGTCGCAGTTGGCATCCCTGCCACTACCACCGCCCGCCCACCACCGTCGTCCCCTTCTTCCCTTGCACCGGCCTCGAGGGAGCTAGGGGCACTCGAGGAGGAGCTCGCGGTGGGAAGGAGCCGACGTAGGCTCGGGCGTGACCCTGTGATGGCCGCCTCGTTCGCATCGGCGCCGACGCTCGGGGCGATAGGAGGCGCCGTGAGGCCGAAGGTCAGCCAACGTGGAGGTAGTCCGGTCGATGAGGTGGTCCGGCACAAGGAGGTAGGAGTCGCGCGGTGGCTCGGCGAGCAGGAGGGACGCGCGAGGCGGCGGCGGCGGCCGTGGAGATGGCACACCGAACAGCCGCGGCGGAGAGCGTGCGCCGGAGCAGGAGACGCATTTGGCGGAGGAGGCCGGAACGGATGCGCGGCGGGAGATCTCGGTGGTGGGTGGGGACTGGAACTCTCTAGGCTGTGGAGAGAAGGAAGGAGGGAGTAGGACTGACGTGTAGGTCCCACTGCAAAAATGGAGAAGATAGATGGAGAAACTGTTGGAGTAAAAAACAAAATTGACTCTCTATTTGATTGGCGAACTAGCTAAATGGTATTTGGAGAGGCAGATTTGAAGAAGCTGTTGGAGATGCTCTAAGAGACTAATGTATGAACACAACCAAAGTTTTTGAATTTTTTTAAAAATAATTTTGATGGGAAGGTCACATGTGTACCATTGTTGACGTAAAACACGGCGGCCTAAGAGATTTGTTTTACTCTAATGCAGGTCCAAAGCTTGCTTTCGAGTTTTAGGGTGTGCTAGTTGATTTGATCCTGCAATCCACAAGATGAAACATGCAAATACTATTAGTAAACGATAGTCGATCGGCTAGAAAGCCGATATCGTATTGTAGTGTAACCTAGCCGATGATATGCATGGTGAATCGGCCGTAAGGCATATTCATAAGAATAAGTAAACCCTAAACTTGGTCCATCGGTTGTAAAGATCAACATCATATAATCTATAAATCAATATTACTTTAGAAATCAGCAATTGAGATAAATTGAACTTAACCGAGATAGGATAAATTGCCTAGATCCAAAGTAACATAAAATAACGATTACATGTGTTCATGTCATAGCCGATGCCCAAATTTAGGAATGTATCAGCTATAGCTCTGATGCTTCCTTATACTAGGATATCATCTTATGATAAATATATTAAACTAGTATCAATTAGATTGATGATAAGATTAATATAGTTGAGATCATGATATAAATGGCAGATACATCATGTTAAACAAGATATAGATCAGGTAAAACAACTGCACCAGGTAAGATCGGCTGAAACCCCGATACTATCCTTATTAATAATCATGAACCAGGCTAGAGATCATAGTTCTAAACACGACTTAGTATATCAAACTTAACTGATGCAACACTAAGTATTAAAAGAAACATGATACCTAGACAATCAAGCCGATGGCTATCTTTTCAGGATGGTAGATATGTTAAATAATCCAGGCCAACAAGATAATCTAGCTGTTATCGATCAAACCCTAGAAAGAGAACTCGGAGGTTTACGATCTGGATTATAAAACATATATGATAACTCGGAGGTTTACGAGAACAAGGTTAGAGTGTCATAAAGATGTAAACACTAATCCCGATAATGCCAACCGCCATAACAAGTTTTACCTCTTATCAAAAATCGAAACCGATGCAGCTCGACTTGAAAGCAAGAACTCATCGAAATAGAAAAGTAACGAAAGGTTGGCGATTCGCCGACAGTATATTGAACTGGTGTTAATTATTTAGAAGACCTCGGGATTATATTTATACCCGAACATACAAACTTGTGCATAACGGAAACGACTCATACTTTCCTAAAACAACTCTAACCGAACAACAAATCCCTTAGGCGGACTCTTACCGAAAATATCTATAAAGAAGTTACATAAAATCGTAATTAATAGGTACAATTTCCTATCTTAGACTCTATCCTCACCTGACAATGTCATTGAAGTTCTTCTTTCAAATCCGACATTGATCACGTAACAAATCTTACCAATATCGGCTGTATCGGCCAACCGTATTGAACTCGGTATCAGCCGATATAGACCTCCAGCCGATGCACACTCTGTTTCCAAAATTCCCGCATATCTTCAATTCCTCTTCGGATTAGACCTTGACTCCGATTCATATGCTTGCCAAATTTCATCGTCAACACATGCCTCCAATTCCGAAGTATTATATAATGCAACAGAATTATCTCATCAATCCCACAAACATCTAGGGTTATCCTTTTCAACCATTTTGCGTGTGCTTTTATAAATAGTAATTGCTCTCCCGGAAACTTCACGGTGTTAACTTCTCTTTTCACCGCCTTAGCCTCGCAATCTTGCTCTCGAAGCTCCGGCGACTTCCTCGGTGCTCCGACGATCCCTAGTGACAACTCCGATCTCTAGCAGCAAACTCCTCTGTTCTGCTCCATGGCAACCTCATCGGAACCAACCTCTCCAAGCCAAACGGCCCCAACTGAGTTCCCCGAGGTAAACTTTTTCTTCATTATATCGACTTTATCCCTGGATCTTTACATTTCTTCTTCTTTCTTTTGACCCTTGATTTTGATCTCTTTCCCCTTTATCTGTAGCATTTATCACACCAAATAGCCATCCCAAGTCTAAAAGAGCCAAATCATTTCTTCTTGGGTCCGATGGGTGATGGGCTCATCAATGCTGAAAATAACAGTCCCTTTTCGGCAAACCAACCCAGATCTAGCTCATTGGGCAGGAACCTTCAGATCATGGCCCTCTCTGGTCGATGGATGGAAGGACTGGTACAAAAGGGTAGCAGCCAACAAACAAACTCATTGGGACGAATTAGGGATCTCACAATGCCTTTCTCTTTCCTTAGCCGATATGAAGAAATACGAACCCATGCTTTCGGCTGCCAGCTTTTTCTGGCTGGATTCAGTGAATGCTTTTATGTTCAATCCTGGGCCGATGACACCCACACTTTTGGACATGTTTATAATTACTGGCCTAGATATCACCCCATCGGCCAATCCTATCAGTCTCAAGGTCAAATGTGATCACAAATTTAAAACCAAGAATATTGGAGGATAGTCATGATACATTTCTGCAAATATAGGAACAAACCCTGTAACCCAGAGAGAACATGTAGCTTTTCTCATGATGTGGTTGGATAAGTTTGTCTCCTGTGGTTCAACATGCGGTCCCACAGCCAACTGAAAACACTTGGCCGAAGCCCTCGCCTCTAAAAAATCAATCCCTTTGGGTAAATACCTTCTAGGGGCACTATATCAGATGATGAGCCAAACATCGGCTAGGCTCTTAACAAACAGCAATGTCAATCTTGGTGGCCCTTGGTGGCTGGTATAGCTCTGGCTCAACTTAGACACCTTCAAAGCAGCTCACAGACCTACCCTCTCAGAGTCAAGCTTCCAATCTTTGGCTGATTCTGACAGTGAAGAACCTGAAACACGCCGATGTATGTCCTATGGAGAAGCAGCTTCTGTATACCCTGGTTCAGGACCATCAGCCGATCACTTTCAAAATTGGTTTTGTAATTTTTATGATGGCTTTCCAAGATACACCAGAATTCCGTTTGCTTATGAAGACTTCCCCATGTATGAGTTGCCAGCCTATTTCAGATTCAGTGAAATCAATGATGAAAGATTTGAAAAACCCAGAGAAATCTTAACAACAACTATCACACCATGTATCCTTCCTGCTTGCATATCTCAAGGTAGAAATGTCCAAGTCTCATATGAATTTTACCACCCGATGATTGTAGCCACACAACTGAGTATGTGCCAACTTCCCATCGACCTATATTTTGCTAAATCCAACCAAGGGGTATTGTACCATTAGCTCTCTTCACGGACAAACTCCTGAACATCGATGGCCCGCCACTTGGGACTATCGATCGTTACAATCACATCCTTATTAGGAGTATTCTTTTTGATCGGTGGTGGTCAGAGTGGAAGAAACACATTTTCCACCTATCAGCTCAAATGTACCTGACGAAGATATTACTTGATTTGAACCCTCAAGTAAGCTACTTTCTTTAATCCTTTCAGCATATCTTGATACCAACAAATTTTCTAACTTTGAAAAATCCTAATTATATTTTCAAGCTTCTGATTCCTCTCCTCCTCACATCAGCCGAAGTGGTAAATCAATACAATATGCACCTTCTCTCCTTCCAAACAATGCAGGCCCAGCACCATCTGTCATCGGCTATCATGCTCCCAAGATTTTGTTGACGACGAAATTTGGTAAGCCTCAAAGTCATTATCGGCCTAGAGTCAGTATCGGCTTCAGAGTTCTGGAATCGGCCGATGGGTATTATCAGATCGCCAACAGTTGTGTTCTTGATGGATTCGGTTAATGAGATAGATCAAAGTCCGAGTTCAAGAAGGATGCGGCATGGCAATTTATCTATTAATTAGGCAGAGTTGTTAGTTTCCTTTTAATTTTAGGAAAGTGTGTTTAGTGTCCAATAAGGACTTTATATGTTTCCTTTTATCTTTAGGAAAGTTTGAGTCGTGTCCGATATGGACTAGTATCTACCCATAGGTATAAATATGTACACCCGGGGTCTATGTAAATTATCTCTCGATCAATACAACTTCGGCGCATCGCCACCCTCTTTCTAAGGTTTTCTACTTATCAACCGGCGGAATTGGCACCTGACGCGGGGCTGCATCGGCTTTCGATCTCCGGCGAAGGGGTAAGCCCTACGTTCCGTCGGGCCCTGGTGAATTTATCGGCTACATTGGTGTTGTTCAAGGCTGCATCGCTTCGATCTCTTGATCGCTCTGGTTTGGTTGATATATTTACCTGATATCTCAATTCTATCTTAATTGCATTGTGTTTAGAGACGCATTGGTTTAGTTAGGACTGTCTCGGTTCGGTCCGATCTTCTATCTTAGCCGATATATCTCTACAATCACAATGTTGTTTTAAATAGATTTGCTATATCCATCACATTAGACAGATCTATCGGTTCATCAAGTATTAGATTATCATATACAATCTCGTGCTGCATCGGTTCAGTTCGACCTACCAGATTGTTGTTGATAATATAAATCTTGTTAAGCCGATAGGTTCATGCTAATGTTTTATCGGAGTGCTAGCCGATGAGTTATCTGGACGTTGCATCGGCTTGTAAGGGTTACATACAAGTTGGATTTAGCCGATGACAACAAAGGTTTCATTGTTTATCTAATCCTTTGGATATATTGACATCGCACCACCAGCCGATGAATACTTCAACCTTCGGATCAATGCTTATTCAATATATCATTACTAGCCGATTGGTTTCTACTGGGTTATATTATTTCATTATCATCAGCCGATTATATTTATGTCATTATTTACTCAAGTATCAAGATCTATATTGGATATCGGCTGGTATCGGCATCGGCTGGATTCACTCCATCGGCTTGTCAGCCGATCGGCTATTTTTTGATCTTCAATTTATATATCTTGTCAGTTGCAGGATCAAACTGACTGGCACGCCCGTATCTTTTCATTATTCTGGACCTGCACTGGAGCTAAGCAGATCTCCCAGGCCGTCGTGTTTTTACGTCAGAACTCTGAAGCCGATACTGACTCTAGGCCGATGATGACTTTGAGGCTTACCAAATTTCGTCGTCAACAGATTTCTTCACTCCTTCAAGGGCAAATCAGAGAGTCGATCACAGGCAAACGCAAAGTAGTGAAGAAAGCTGCAAGCAAATCTACTGTGGCTAAGAAAAAGAAAACATCGGCTGATGAAGATCTCCCTCTCATTGATCCTGATGTAGAAGAATATCTCAAAGAAGGAGAAATGGAAGAAGAAGTTGATGAAGGCGCTGCAAATGTTAGTGAGATAGAAGAAACTCCAGCTGATACCCCCCAAACTACCATACCAACTTCTCCTGCTCTAACTCCTTCAAGCCACACAAAGCTACTGCTGACGCTAAGGTACTTACCAAATTTTCATTATAAATTTCCTCAAATATTCTTGCTATAACTCTTCCTTTATATTTCTCAGCCGAAGAAAGCACCGACTATAGTCAAATACAGCAAACGTTCAACAAAAATTCCAACTCCACCACCTTCACCAATTCCATCAATTCGCATTTCTTCCCTCTTTATTTATTTTAGCCTATTGAATTATATACTTAACTATTTTCCTTTCAACCTCGTTCAGCCTACAATTCATCAATCACCTCCCCATCAACCAGCATCCAGCGAACATACTCCATCGGCTGCTGGGAGTCATCATGGAGAAGAAATAACTGTCATAGTTCCAGTTCCCCCAATTCCTGTAAGAACATATTTAATTATTACTCATATCGGCCATATATGAATCCATCACTTATTACAGTTTTCCCTTGCAGACTTTAGTCGATATGTTCTCTTTTGACATAAGGCAGTTTTTAGATGAAGATGATGAAGATATCTCAAGCAAGATCAAATCTCCTATTCCAGAAGATATAAAAACAATATTGTTTGACATTTCTAATCGGCTAGAAGCCTCTCTGGATGTCTTGGTAGCTGACTGTGGGTCAATCCGAGCTCGTTTTCATGAGAGGTCAACTTCCTGGAGACCTTGTAGATATTATCTCTCCAGCGGTCTACCTCGAGCAACATGGATTTAAACTTCAAAAGGCTAAGCAGAGAATGGCTGATTGGCTAGAATGCCAAAGTATAGAAGTAATAATCCAAGCTATCCAACAACAAGTTAATGATGAAAAGATCAAGCTGGATGAGTTAACTGTTGGCCCGGAACGAATCCAAAAAGAACTCCAAGCCTTGAAGCAAGAAGAAGCCAATCTCCTAGCTCGACTAGAACAATGTCGTATCAAGAGTGGAGAAACAAAAAAACAGTTTGCCGATATCCCGAAAGCTAATGAAGATCAAAAAGCCAAACTCAAGTCATCGGCCAAACATCTAGCTTCCCTTAGTAAGTCCCTCAAGCCCATCCCGGGAGCTGATGCTGCCGATGTCCAAATTATAAATGAAATTGAACTAATTTGCCTACGTGCGATATCGGCAATCTACAACTATTTGGGTTAATGTAATAGATCAATACTCTTTAAACAATTACTTTTGCTGTAACCAAAATTGCATTTTAAATCTCAAATTTTATTCTTCATGCCCCCAAGTTTGTAGTAGGGAACATCATGCTGCAACCTTATAATATGTCTAAGGGCGATATTTCATATCGGCCATCCAAAGGCGATGCAATCAACATCGGCTATTAATCATACATCGGCACAACTCAGCCGATTATGAACCAATCCAAACACTTAGATAATATTTCTTCAAATATTTTCCATTGATAGCTCTGCCAAAAACTTCTCCATCAAGTCCATTCAGCATATAGGCTCCTTTTGAAACACATTTCTGAATCCGAAAAGGCCCTTCCAATTCGGTTACCATTTACCAAATTTAATATCCCGTGTTCCTATCGGTAACACCAACTTCCACAAAAGTTCCTCTTCCTCAAAAGACTTTGATACAACCTTTTTATTATGATGACTGGCAACTCTTTCTTTATCTCTTTTGAACTTTTCTAGGACTCGCAATCTTGATTGAATCAATTTTTCTGACTTATCAACCATTAAATTATGATAATCATCGGCTGTCAACTCATCTTGTAAAGAAATCCTCCTTGAGCCGATGTTAGTCTCCCATGGCAAAACAACTTCATGCCCATAAACTAGTTGATAAGGTGGAACTTGTATAGCACCATGACATGCCATCCGATAGGACCATAACACCTCAGCTAATATAGCATGCCACTTCTTCAGATGTTCAGCAATCTTTCTCTTAACCAACTTGATCAAACTCTTGTTAGATGCCTCAACTTGCCCATTAGGTTGTGCATAATACGGTGAAGAATTCAACAATTTAATCCCCATAATATCAGCAAACTGAACAAACTCATCGAATACAAAAATAGATCCTTGATCATTTGTTATTGTCCGTGGCAAACCAAACCGGTATATGATATGTTCCATTACAAATTCAATTGCATCCTTGGATTCCACCTTCTTGAGAGGGATAACTTCAACCCACTTAGTAAAATAATTTGTAGCTACCAAAACAAACTTATATCCTTTATTTGATGGTGGATTGATTTGACCGATCATATCAATTCCCCAACCCTTGAATGTCCATGGCTTTACTATTGGATTCATAGCCGATGCTGGTGCTCCCTGGAGAGCTCCAAACTTCTGACGATGTTGACAACCTTTGTAATATCTGAAACAGTCCTCCAACATCGTCGGCCATAAATATCTAACTCTCCTAATCTTATGAGCCGATAGATGAGTACCACAAATCTCCTTATGTACTTCACACAAGACAACATTGGCTTCTTCAAGACTTAAACACTTTAATAAAACCCCATCAATTGTCCGATAGTAAAGATCATTGTCCAACAAAACATATTTGAGGGCTTTATACCTCAACTTCCTTGATGCCGATCTAAAAGGATCCTTTAGATATTCAACAATCTCAAATCTCCAGTCATCGGCTTGCATAGATGCAACCGCTACTTCTACATCTTTTAACATCGGCTTATATCCCGATGCACCCTGGGTTAAATCATTGGCTTCAACATTTTGCTCTCGTGGAATATGCTTCAAAGACACCATCTTGAAAGTTTTCGTCAACCCTTGATACTTCTCATTGTAAACCACCAAGACATCATTCTTGCACTCATATTCTTCAGATAATTGATTGATCACCAACAATGAATCTCCCATAATCTCAATGGCATCGGCTTCAACTTCCTTTAACAATTGCAACCATTTAAAAACTGCTTCATACTCAGCCTGATTATTGGTATAATAAGGTTTAGTAGTAAAGGCAAATTCAAAACTTGCCCTCCTAGGTGATATGATCACTAAGCCGATACCACATCCATGAGTACAAACTGATCCATCGAAAAATAACGTCCAAGGTACAATCTCAACATAATCACTGAATCATTCCGATGCTCAACTATGAAATCGGCTATCACTTGCCCCTTAACTGCCTTAGCCGATTCATACCTCGAGTCAAATTCCGTCAAGGCAAAAATCCACTTCCTAATCCTTCCTTTTAGCACAGGAGCCGATAACATGTACTTTACCACATCGGCTTTACAGACTATCGTACACTCATTAGAGAGTAAATAATGCATTAACTTTGTACATGAAAAATATAAGCATAAGCATAACTTTTCCACCGGAGAATATCTAGTCTCAACATCCAAAAGTCTTCTACTTAAATAAAATATAACTCGCTCTTTGCCTTCAACTTCTTGGGTTAAGATAGAGCTGATTGTTTTTTGATCGGCTGACAAATACAGCTTGAAAAGAACACCTTTCTGTGGTGGAATAAGGACTAGAGGGGTACTCAAATACTCCCTTATATAATCCAAAGCTTTTCGCTGCTTCTCTCCCCAAACAAAATTTTGACCGACTTTCAACCTGAGTAAAGAAGTAAACGACTCTATTCGACCAGATAAATTAGAAATAAACCGTCTGACGAAGTTGATTTTGCCGATCAAGGATTGTAATTTCGTCTTGTCTTCTGGCGGCTTGATATCTTTAATAGCATTAATACTCCTTTGAGGAATCTCAATCCCCCTCTCATGCACTAAAAATCCAAGGAATTGTCCAGCCGATACTCTAAAAGCACATTTAGTAGGGTTCATCCGTAACCCATATTTCGATGCCCTTTCCAAAACCCTTTTTAAATCGGCTATATGCTCATCAACCTCCTTTGATTTGACAACCACATCATCAATATAAATTTCAACCAACAAGCCGATAAGATCATGAAAGATGTAATTCATTGCTCTTTGATACAAAGCACTAGCACTCCTCAATCCAAAAGTCATAACAATCCATTCAAATAAACCGATGGCACCAGGACACCTAAAACCGGTCTTGTTGATATCTTCTTCGGCCATAAAAAATTGATTATATCATGCATTGTCATCCATGAACTGATAATCTTATATCCAGATGCTGCATCAACTAACAAATCAACAATAGGCATTGGGTATTCATCCTTAGGAGTAGCTTTATTTAAATCTCGAAAATCAATGCAAACTCTAAGCTTGCCATTTTTCTTGATTACCGGTACTATGTTAGAAATCCCCTCAGCATACCAGCATGTTTTGATAAAATTAGTATCATAGAGTCTTGTAATTTCAGCCTTAATATTATCATGCATTTCAACTTTACATCATCTTGGAGGTTGTTTGTATGGTCGATGGCCTGGTTTAATAGGGAGCCGATGTTCAACAATCGATCGACTTAGTCCTGGCATCTCATAATACTCCCAAGCAAAACAATCTATATATTCCTTTAATAATTCTACTAATTTATGCTTAAAATCATCTGACAAATCCTTACAAATATATGTCCGCCTAGGCTATCTGTTGATGCAAAAAACACACACTGGCCTGAGAGATTTTCTTTACTCTAGTGTAGGTCCAAAACTTGTTCTTTACGTTCGAGGGCGTGCCAGTTGATTTGATCCTACAATCAACAAGAAGAAAAATGCAAATTCAGTAATAAACGATAGTCAATCGGCCAGCTAGCCGATATCGTATCGTGATGTGACCTAGCCAATGCAATAAAGAATGAATCGGCTGTAAGGTGTTTATTGATGATAATCTAACCCTAAACTTGGTACATCGGCTGAAAAAATTAGTGTTGCATAATGTATAAATCAATATTACTTTAGAAATAAGCAATTGGGATAGATCGGACTGAACCGAGACAGTATAAATTACCCAAGTCTAAAATAGCATGAAATAACGATTATGTATACTCATGTCATAGCCGAAGTCCAGATTTAAGTATGTATCGGCTATAGCTCCGATACAACCTTATGCTAGAATATTCTCTTGCAACAAATATATTCAACTGATATCAATCAAGTTGATAGTAAGTTCAATATATTTGTATTAGATTAGATCCTAACATAAGGAGTAGATATAGAATATTAAACAAAGCATAAAACTATGTAAAACATTTATATCAGATAAGATCGGCTGAAACCCCGATACTATCCTTATTAACAACCATAAAACAGGCTAGAGATTATGATTCAGAACACGACTTAGTAGATCAAACTTAACTGATGCAGCACTAAGTATGAGGAGAAGCATAATATCTAGACAATCAAGCCGATGGTTGCCTTTTCGGGATGGTGAATACATTATATAATTCAAACCAACAAGACAATCTAATCGTTACCAGCAAAACCCTAAATAGAGATCGGCCTATACGAATAGATTGCATTGTCAACCTAAATTATATCACGTATATGATAACTCGGAAATTTACAAAATAGAACTAGAGTGTCATAAAGATATAAGCACTAGTTCCGATGATGCAAACCGTTATAACAAGACCTACCTTGTTGCCGAAGATCAAGCTGATGCAGCACGACTTGAAAGCATGAACTTGTCGAAAATAGAAAATAAAGGTTGGCGATGCGCCGAGATTGATTGAACTTGGTTGTTGTTTATTTACAAGACCTCAGTGTTGACGACGAAATTTGGTAAGCCTCGAAGTCATGATCGGCCTAGAGTCAGTATCGGTTTCAGAGTTCTAGAATTGGCCGATGGAAGCTATCAATCGCCAACAGTCGGATTCTTACTAAATTCGGTTAAGGAAATTAATCTATTAAAGAAAGTTTATCTAGAAGAGACCGAGTTCAAGGAGGATGCGGCATGGCAATTTATCTATTAATTAGGCAGAGTTGTTAGTTTCCTTTTAATTTTAGGAAAGTGTGTTTAGTGTCCGATAAGAACTTTATGTGTTTCCTTTTATCTTTAGGAAAGTTTGAGTCGTATCCGATATAGACTAGTATCTACCCATGGGTATAAATATGTACACCCGGGGTCTATGTAAATTATCTCTCGATCAATACAACTACTCTTGGCGCATCGCCACCCTCTTTCTGAGGTTTTTACTTATCAAACCGGCGGAATTTGGCACCTGACATGGGGCTGCATCGGCTTTCGATCTCCGGCGAAGGGGTAAGCCCTACGTTCCGTCGGGTCCTGGTGAATTTATCGGCTACATTGGTGTTGTTCAAGGCTGCATCGCTTCGATCTCTTGGATCGCTCTGGTTTGGTTGATATATTTACCTGATATCTCAATTCTATCTTAATTGCATTGTGTTTAGAGACGCATCGGTTTAGTTGGGACTGTCTCGGTTAAGTCTGATCTTCTGTCTTAGCCGATACATCTCTACAATCACAATGTTGTTTTAAATAGATTTGTTATATCCATCACATTAGACAGATCTATCGGTTCATCAAGTATTAGATTATCATATACAATCTCGTGCTGCATCGGTTAGGTTCGACCTACTAGATTGTTGTTGATAATATAAATCTTGTTAAACCGATAGGTTCATGCTAATGTTTTATCGGAGTGCTAGCCAATGAGTTATCTGGACGTTGCATCGGCTTACAAGGATTACTTACAAGTTGGTTTTAGCCGATGACAACAAAGGTTTCACTGTTTATCTAATCGTTTGGATTTAATGACATCGGACCTCCAGCCGATGAATGCTTCAACCTTCGGATCGGTGCTTATTTAATCTATCATTACTAGCCGATTGGTTTCTACTGGACTATATTATTGTTTTATTACATTATCATCAGCCGATTATCTTTATGTCATTATTTACTCAAGTATCAAGATCTATACTGGATATCGGCTGGTATCGGCATCGGCTAGATTCACTCCATCGGCTTGTCAGCCGATCGGCTATCTTTTGATCTTCAATTTATATATCTTGTCAGTTGCAGGATCAAACTGACTGGCACGCCCGCATCTCATCATTATTTTGGACCTGCACTGGAGCTAAGCAGATCTCCCAGGCCAGTGTGTGTTTTTTTGCATCAACACTCGGGTTTATATTTATACCCGAAAATACAAACATTTTCCATCACGGATATGACTCATATTAACCTAATACAAATGCAACTAGCGAACAAGTCCCTTAGGTGGACTCTTACCGAGATTATCTGTAAGGAAATTATACATATTCCTAATTAATAGATACAATTGCCAATCTTGGACTCTATCCTTGCCCGGCAATACCATCGTAAGCTCTCTGTCAAATCCGATATTGACTTTACAAGTGATAACGGCTTCATCGGCTATCCCAATCGGACTCAATTTCCAGCCGATACGGACTCCAGCCGATGCGCACTCTGTTTCCGAGATTTCTGCATATCTTCGAATCCGCTTCGGATTGGATCTTGTTTCCGATTCATGAGCTTGCCAAATTTCATCGTCAACACTATCGCCTGGTACAATGTCTACTTCTTCTAACTCATCGGGCGACATGAATACTTGTCCTAACTTGCCATCGAGATCATCTACAATGTCCTTGGTGTTGAAATTTGAATCCTCCACAGCGCCCACAAAGTAATAATTGAGGCTCTCCATCTCCAATCGGTTGTATGTCACAATCAGACACTTTTAAATAATCTCCTTCCGAAACTTTGCCGGACAAACAATCAACTCCTTCCATCTCCCAAATAGATAAATCGATATTAGCAATGTTGACTGACCTGTCGACTGGCACAATTTTTATCTCGTCTCCTTGCCATTGGATCAAACTTTGATGTATGGTTGAGGGAATACAACAATTGGCATGAATCCAATCTCTTCCCAGCAACAGACTGTAGGAGCCCTTACTATCAATGACAAAGAACATGGTAGGAATTGTTTTACTGCCGATGGTTAACTCCACATTTAACACTCCTTTAGTTTCTAACGGATTTCCTCCAAAATCTTTCAGCACCATGTTGGTCTTGATCAGATCTTCTGTAGTCATGCCCAACTTCCTAAAGGTAGCATATGACATCAAATTAACGGCTGCTCCTCCATCAACTAACATCTTTGATAACGGCTTACCATTGACAAATCCCTTAGCGTACAATGGTTTGAGGTGCCGATGCCTAGTCCCCTCTAGTTTTTCAAAGATAGCTTGTCGTGGTGACAGTACTAACTTAGCCGATGACTCTTTGTATATTTCCTCTATAGCTTGTTTTGAGCCATATTCGGATGGTAACACAAAAACCATGTTGATCGAAGATGAGACAACCGCTTTTCCTTTGTCTACTGCAAGACTCTTGTTCTTGTCGGCTTTGACCTCATTGGCTGGCACAACCTTACTCTTGACAGCCTATCCTTCCTAGTGCGCTTCAGCCGATGTTCAATTTCCTCATCTACTTCTTGTATTTGCTCTCTGTTCCTCATCCTCTGAACCCGCCTTTTCTGATTTTTAGTAAAGATACCAGATGGGCACCATTGTGGTTTCATGGTCCTTGACTCTTTCTTAGCATCTTCTTCGAAGTAATCCTGGTGAATCGGCCCAAGTCTCTGATAAACAGGTAATTTCCTCTGAGCCGGCTGATGCGCATTATCAGGTCGCCTGCTTGGCCCTCTAGCCTGCCTCGCATCATGATCACTACAACCAGGGCAATCTTCGATAGATGGTAGCCTCATCCATTCATTCCAGCAAAACCTGAAGAACTCACAACTCCAGTGAGGATCAAAGCAATCTCCATCATCGTATTCATATGCTTCTTCTTCCCTCTAGCGTCGGTTGTGATATTTATTAATCATACTGGCCGAATTGAATCTTCTTGCCTGATATTTCTTCTTATCGGCTTGACCCCTATCGGATCCAGTGTGTACCATGTTCACTGGAAAAGGTGGCCATCAATCTTCATCGATTTTTTGGCTTCATCAAACTTGATCTTGCCTTACTCTATAGCCGATTGAATCTGCTGCCTGAATATTTTGCAATCATTGGTGCTATGATCCTGTAGTGTGCCATTTACAATATTTTCTCATCTTCAACTCTTCAGCCGATGGTATTACATGTCCTACTGGAAGTTGAATTTGTTTCTCTTGAAGGAGCAGGTCAAATATCTTATCGGCTTTAGTAATGTTAAAATCATATCTTTCTTCTTTACCATAATTCTTCACCCATTGGCACACCACTGTTTTCTTGTTTCTGGTCTATTCGACCGCATTGATTTCTGGGTCTTTGTCTTCTGAGTCAGAAGTGTAGTTATAGACATTGTTGACATTGTTAGTCTTCTTAGCAAATTTTCTAGCCTCTTGGAATCGTGTCTCATGAGCTGATACTTTTTAAGCTAAATGTGCTAGGCTCTCAAAGTCTTGGGTAGAAAACATTTCCCTTATCGGCGTCAACAATCCCTAAAAAGCCAAATCGGCTTGTTGTGAATCGCTCAAGGCTAGACTATAACAGCTATTTCTTGTGTCTCTGAATCTCTGGATATAATCTGGAACCGATTCATCCGATTTTTGCTTGATGGATGTTAGATCTGACAATTTCATCTCCTGAATCCCACTAAAGAAATATTTATGGAATTGTTTTTCCAGATCGGCTCAACTCCCGGTAGAATTATATGGTAGAGAAGAAAACCATGTAAATGCCGATTCAGACAATGACAGTGTTCTGTAGCCAATGCTTCTCCACATTGCGCTAGGAATGGGCTAATGTGCTCGTAGGTTGATACATTATCTTGTCCTGAGAACTTTGAGAAATCTGGCACTTTGTATCGGTTTGGCAATGGCACTCGATCAAAATACTCAGGATATGGATGCCGATACAAGTTGCCCTTGTCCTTAGGCTTAAGTCCAAATTGTTCCCTCATCACGTCAGCGATCCTGTTGGCCCAAGGTTGCTATTGCACCCCTCCTCCATACTGCTGTTGTAACTGTTCATACTGATTAAGCTGAGTGGATACTAAAACTGTGGTGATCCTTCTAGCCGATACTGAACTTGTGGAGAGTGAGGTTGATATTGATAATTAAAATTACCCCATAGACCTTGCTGGGGTGTATGATACTGGTTGTTTAGAGGTGGTTCTGGTATGTACTGCTAGCCGATTGGTTGAGTTCCTCCTATCAGCTGCTGCAATGATGGTTGTGGTGCTACGGGTTGCGTGCCAAAGATATGTGGGAAATCGGCTTAGTAGCTAGTGGCTTCATCTTCAACATGTTGATCAGTTGCTCTGGAGTGAGTTGGGTTGAGCTTTCCCCCCATGCATCGGCTGCTGTCTTGCCAATACTGTCGGAATAGGTCCACTGGGTATATGAGCCGATGGGATCTAGGTTGCTCCCGAAGCCGTTTGTTGTTTCCCGCCTATCTCAGTCTTCACGGTCCTATAACCTGGGAAAGCATCTCCTAGAAGATAAATATGTCCTTTAGCTTTTTCTTTAGCTATAGTACCGTCCACCACCGTCTTGATCGTGTTGGTCAAAGTGTTGACAAGCACACCGGATTGGTTGATTAAGGCGTGATGTACTGCCGAGTCGATACGATCTTGAAGTGTGTGAAGTTCTTCATTGCCTGACTCGGTTTTAACTTCTTTACCTTTATCTTCTTTTACTCCGGATGTGCTTGGCTCCATGCTTCCAACTGGTGGCAACTCGACTTTGGTTTTTTGTATCACTGTGTCGTGCCGAGTCATTGTGAATGAGTGCAAATATTACGTTTGAAGTTGATCTAGTAGTTTCTTCATCTCTTTTTGCTCCTCGCTCAGATGATCGACTGTTATGGGAATTACGTTTTCCTTCGTGACTTCTGTGATGGTGGGCGTCATGATGATGGAGTCCCACCGGGCGTGCCTAAAGCATGTTGATGTAAAACACGGTGGTCTAAGAGATTTGCTTTACTCTAGTGTAGATCCAAAGCTTGCTTTCAGGTTCTAGGGTGTGCCAGTTGATTTGATCCTGCAATCAACAAGATGAAACATGCAAATATTATTAGTAAACGATAGCCGATCGGTTAGAAAGCCGATGTCGTATCGTAGTGTAACCTAGCCGATGCAATGCATGGTGAATCGGCTGTAAGGTATATTCATAAGAATAAGTAAACCCTAAACTTGGTCCATCGACTGTAAAAATCAACATCATATAATCTATAAATCAATATTACTTTAGAAATCAACAATTAAGATAGATCGGACTTAACCGAGATAATATAGATTGCCTAGATCCAAAGTAACATGAAATAATGATTACATGTGTTCATGTCATAGCCGATGCCCAAATTTAAGAATGTATCGGCTATAGCTCCGATACTACCTTATACTATGATGTCATCTTATAATAAATATATTAAACTAGTATCAATTAGATTGATGATAGAATTAATATATTTGAGTAGTTGAGATCCTGATATAGAGCACAGATACAACATGTTAAACAAGATATAGATCTAGGTAAAACAACTGCACCAGATAAGATCGGCTGAAACCCCGATACTATCATTATTAATAATCATGAAGCATGCTAGAGATCATAGTTCTAAGCACGACTTAGTATATCAAACTTAACTGATGCAACACTAAGTATTAAAAGAAACATGATACCTAGACAATCAAGCCGATGACTATCTTTTCAGGATGGTAGATATGTTAAATAATCCAGGCCAACAAAGATAATCTAGCTGTTATCGATCAAACCCTAGAAAGAGAACTCGGAGGTTTACGATCTGGATTATAAAACATATATGATAACTCGGAGGTTTACGAGAACAAGGTTAGAGTGTCATAAAGATGTAAGCACTAATCCCGATAATGCAAACCGCCATAACAAGTTTTACCTCTTATCGAAGATCGAAACTGTTGCAGCTCAACTCGAAAGCAAGAACTCGTCGAAATAGAAAAGTAACGAAAGGTTGGCGATGCGCCGAGAGTATATTAAACTGGTGTTAATTATTTAGAAGATCTCGGGATTATATTTATACCCGAACATACAAACTTGTCCATAAAGAACATGGCTCATACTTTCCTAAAACAACTCTAACTGAAGAACAAATCCCTTAGACGGACTCTTACCGAAAATATATATAAGGAAACTACATAAAATCCTAATTAATAAGTACAATTGCCTATCTTGGACTCTATCATCGCCTGACAATATCATTGAAGTCCTTTCGAATCCGACATTGATCATGTAACAAATCTTACCAATATCGGCTGTATCGGCCAACCATATTGAACTCGTATCAGCCGATACAAACCTACAGCCGATGTGCACTCTGTTTCTGAGATTCCCGTATATCTTTAATTTCGCTTCGGATTAGATCTTGACTCCGATTGATATGTTTACCAAATTTCATTGTCAACAACTATATGAGACCAAAACCAGCCCATACGCCTATTCATGTTATGCTAATTCGTTGGTGTAAGCAGTACATGATAAAAAAAACTATCTATTTAATTTCAAGGGGTTTGTTACGACCCCGATCGCCGGCGACGAGGTTCGCCGGAGATCCAACGGAATTCAGAAATGTGGAGAGGAAGAAGAAAGCAGAGCACGAGGAAAGAGAAGCAGACAACGGGGAATATTTTTCATTTCTTCCATTAATTTGTCTCACGCTTAAAGGCTGGCGTTTATACGCCTCACACACGCTTTACCAACCCCCTGGTCCCACACACCAGTGTCCTTTCCATTTACACAAAACTCAACCCGCCTCGGCTACTTGATGATGTCTTCCTGAAGTGCGCCTTCACCTCTGAATCTCCAGCCTCGCTCGTCAGACAACAGCCGTGACAGGTTCCCCCCCCCCACCCCCCATGAATTGGAGCTTGCCCCCAAGCGACCACGTCAGGAACCCGGTGCTCGAGCTCGCTGAGATGGTGGCTGCTTGCAGGGACCTGTCACGTTCAGTCGCAGTTCTCCACGTGGTGCGTCGAGCTGCTTCTCCAGGCCTTTGGCGGTTCAATGGCCTATTTGCTGGCCTCGTTGGGCACGACGCCGAGTACGGCGGCACGGCGTGAGGCGCGGCAGCGAGGAAGTGGAACGAAAGGCATGAAAGATGCAGCGCCTGGTCACGCCCACGGTGAACGATGCTCCCGTCCCAATAGCTCGACGTGCTCGTCGAACTCGAGCAGGCCGACATGCACCGATCAGGCCCTAGCTAGAACGGCGCAGCCGGTGGCAGCGGCGGCGGAGGAGAGCACGTCCGCCGCGTGTCGCAGTAGATGCTGCAGATCGATGGCCTCCGTATGGCACCGAGAGCGACGAGCAGGGGTGGCGGCTACCGGCGTGTTGCTATGGCGACGACATAGCAGGATTGGAGGAGGTGATGGATTTTAGCTGAACCTACAGTTCAATCCAATGAAAATCCATGGATCGAGTCCATTTTGGACCCAAAAATTTCTAACTAAACCCCAAACCGCTCCAAACCATTCCTGTCTCCATCCAAACCGCTCCAACCCAATAGCTGTCTAAGACCAATTCAACCCAACCAAAACCAATCCATATTAAAATCTAAACCATTTGACCTATTCCAACCCAACCCATTAGTAGGCTTACATCCACCGCGAGCTTCAGCAGCCAGCGTACTCGCGTTGAGCTCCTCCTTCCTCTGGTATCTTCATCTGATCTTTTTCCCCTTTTGAGATTTTTTGTTGCTCTGATGGTCGCGTGGTTCCTTGATTGCCTCGATGATCTTATGGTGAAAGAAACGGAAAAGGAGCTCGAGGTAGTTGGATTTTTATTCACGTGAAATTAGTATCAAAGCAAACTTTACTTTGGTTTTCCCACGACCGGTTTCCTCGGTCCAAACGGCAGAAATGAAAGAAAAAAAAAACCCAGTGAACAGTATTCCTCCGAAAATCACTACGAAGAGCTTCCCTGAGAGGTACTAGTAACCAACAACAGGAAATGATGTACTGCAAAACTGACCTTTATGTATATGTATACTTGCATTTGTTCCTTACCCAAAGGACAGTATGTAGTGCTAGAAAATTCATAGAGAGGTACAGATATAGCAATGCTATTCCTATAATATCCACAGACTTTCGGCGGCACCACTTCCCAGTATATATCTACATGATTGTCATGCTATATACTCCATCTACCATCTTTGGTTATTTCTTCTTTACCCTTCCGTTACCCTTCCTTCTGGCTCGAAATATGTTCCTGAGAAGATATAACAAAATTAAAAGCTATACTTTCTCCATTTGCATACACTTGACACATCCACGAATACTTGTCACTACACTATTCAATGCAAAATTTCTCATCTTGCCCTTCGGTTGTCCAGTGAAGTATACGATCTTGAGAGTACTGTTGGCTGCAATCAAAATTTGAATTGCTGTCTAGAGAAGAATTTAATGATGCAGTGGCTGCCAAATGTTGCATCAAGAACTTTTAACAATAGGTTGTTCTAAGGGGTATTTTAGTCATTCTTTTTGTCAAAAAATGATGGCATAAATATTTTTGCATTGGTCAAAACTGACGAGTAAATGCAAAGGTAGTGAGTACCTTAATTTCTATTGCTGAAAGTCGCTCCCAAGCATTTGGACTTATCATGCTCTTTAGCAGCTTGTAGTCGCCCTTCCAGTCCGTAAGCACGTCAGTTCCATCTAGAGCACTATCCAAATCAAATTGTACATCAAGCTGATGGCATTCCTGTATTTTTCTCCTAATGGTCTCACTGAGCTTGTTCAATTTTCTCTCCTCTCTTTTACCAGGCATGAATAATTCAAAATATATCATTCCAACGGAGAAAATATCAACCTACAAGATTGATGCAACTTTCAAAATTAAAAACAACTCCGCATCCAATTAATACAATAACACAGTAAGGCTATACTACCTTCTCGTCATGACGAGCATAGGAGTTTACAAGCTCTGGGGCCCAGTAGGGCAGACTTCCATACCAACCCCCAGGGAAGTCAAGGGTATATGGTGGCTGCTTCTTTTTGGCTAAAAGAGAAAACAGAATTATCAGCACCTGTAGTAACTTAAATGATATTAAACGTATGGAAGTGATGGTTCATACCTATTCCAAAAATCGGCCAATTTTACTGTAAAGTTTTCTTCTAAGAGGACGTTTCCCGGCTTTACATCTCGATGCACGATGCAATGCTGGTGCATGAAGATAGGGGAATCAATTAACTGTGCAAACATATTCTGCTCATTCTGTAACCCGAGCTCTTGTCGTTTATTAAGGTACTCTGAAAGGGACCTGGTCAACAATGTAAACTATTATATTAAAACAACATTCATGACACAATTTGAGAAATTTCTTTCCAATTTCAGAATAGTACCTGGTGCATTCGTTCATGCAAATATATATCACATTATTCACAGAGCCAAGGGACATTCTTTTCTCAATCCATGCCGAATAGAGATCAACAATATTTACATGATCCAGAAGCGCAAGAATGCTGACATCACTGCATGTCACATACATGAAACATAATTAAAATGGCATTCTTTTAAGAGAAAACATTACAACTTGAGAAAGGAAATATTTCACATATTTGGCCGCAACAGCATATAGAAGTAAGGTCATTCAGCCTCCTCTTGCTAAGAGTCTAGAATTCAACCTTGATAGACATTTATTTCCAGACAGTAAACTTAGAATTCAACCTTGAACTAGCGATCAAATTTTGCCCCAAAATATAGCACTTTTTTTGCCTACCCACTTATCTCAACCAATCACAACCATCCATCGTTTAATTTCTCTACCTATTTTTCTCATCTTAATCAATCACAACCATCACCATAAAACCTTCAAAAGTGTTTATATTTTAGGCGGAAACATGAGAATTGCACGAAACGATTGCATCGAATAAAAGCAAGATCAGGGGATATCGATAAAAGCCTCCATGGATTGATTCATTGATACAAAATCCGCCGATCTATGTTTCTTGTTACAAAGTAAATGAAACATTAAATGAAGCAAGAGAAAGAAGGTACATCGGTTCACAGTGTGTAGATGCCATCGTTAGCTCACTTGACTCAACTTCTTTAATAGCAAAACAATGAGGACTAAAACGTGAAGTGCATTTGTAGACCCTTCCTTCTGATCCTTCTCCTAGAATGTAAAAGTATTTTAGACATAAACTTTAACTATTAAAACTCATGTATCAATAAGATGTGAATGTAACGGCATAATTACCTATTTGCTTTTCACGGCGGTAGTCCTTTTGGAATTTCATCATCAAAGGCGGCATATGTATATCCATAGATGTTTGACCATGTAACTCAATCGGGTCTTTCCCCAAAGCATCCTCGGGAGAATCCAATTCAATCGGGTCTTCCTCCAAATCATCCTCAAGTGAAAGCAAGGCCAAATAATAGATGCTAGTGGACACCCACTGTTTCTCTGAACCTACATAGGTCAAATAAAATATATGTTACTGATGCCAGTCGCCCAATTTTGCGTATGCCCATTACAATAACCAAAATCAGGTTCAGTTTGAATGACCATTAAATTCAAAAACACTAAGCAACAAGACGACAACAGTGATCTGTAGTAAACCCCTATGGATCCACCACCTCTCATCCGGTAGGAAATGAATTTTCTGAACATTTAAGAATGACACAACAAAAATATCTCAATCATGCTTAGAATATCATACCTCGGTTCTGATGTGTCTGAGGACACAGCGCCCTTCAACAGGATGGGTGCTTATAGAGAAGTAAGAATTGCCATCGGACAATGCTGTCCCTGGATCACTCGGTGCGATCGGCACCATGGGCAGAAGCCGCAGAAGAGAGTATACGCAGTCATCAGCGCTCACCATCGTGAGTACCATCTCCTGTACACAGACGCTTGCGGGCTGATGCGGTTGAGAGGATTCACCTGAATCAACATCGGTGGACGATGTCAGCTTCTCCACCTCCAATGTAGGCCCTCCCCGTCCAGTGGATTCGCCTTCGTCGGCCGGCAATGGCTGGGAGGTTGTTGTAGTGGATGCCGCCACCACGCCATGGGAAGAGGAAGACTCCCACACTGGAAGGAGACGGTAATCCGAGGTGGTGGTGCCGTCGGTGAGGACGCCATGGATGTAGAGCTTGAGGAATTCCTTGGCCCCGCCGGACCCCGCCATTGCTCGATTGGGGAATTGCGAAAACCCTAACTACCCTAGCCGGTTGGATTTGAGGGAGACGCACGATGAGGAGAAAGGAGGAAGCATGGGTTTGGATTTCTTCGGGAGAACGAAATGCTAACCGGGAACGGGGAAGAGCCCGGAATTTGATTTCTGGAGGAGACTTGATATGCTCACACGGTGACACCGACAGGAGTCTCCCCATTTTTTTTTTCTGGACCCGTCAGATTTTTATCCAACGGCTCCAAATCGGTTTCTCTCTTTAGGATGCTGCTGATCAGCTGCAGTTGCTACTCTTTTTGAAAACTTTTTTTTGTTTGAAAACTGCTGCAGTTGCTACTCCATCCGGTTGAATCCTATCGAGTCGAGAAGCAGGGGGCGGAAGCAGAGGGACATGCCTGACAAGTGAGGCCCACTCGTACGTTAGAGGAGCCTCGACGGGAGGGCGGGTGGGGGAATCTGGGCAGCCGCGGCGGCGAAGCAGATGCAGGGGAGGGGGAAGGAGGCGAGGAGGACGTAGGGGGTACCCGTCCGGGTCGTCGTGGTGGTTGAGCGATTCCGCGTGATGCCCCGCCGCCACCGCCGGTATGCCGTCTCTCGTCGCACCTGCGCGTGTCCATGCCTACCTGCGCCGTTGGCCGCCGCATTGGGTAAAGGATGGAAGAGATAGGATCGCCATCCAACTATCGGTTGCTTGTTGAACGGTTGGATGCCGATCCGGATCTCTCTCTCTATAGAGGATCTTTCCTTATTATTTGGTAGTCCTCCTCAATAAGCCGCCGCCGCCCCAGTGCCATTAGGCCTCCCACCTACAGTCGCCGGCGCTGATACCAGCTGCTTCTTCCTCTGCCACCCCCACCCGCCCCCACCTCATCGCCGCTCTTGCCGGCCGCCGACCCCGCCGCAATAACCACACCAGCTTTATCTTTCACTTCTGCGGCACTGCATCCACCACAATGGATAACTTAGATGATGTCGCCTTCGACATCAACGAGTAACTACTCGTTCATACGGAATTTGTAATTTTATATCCGAAGAGTTTGTTGTAGTAAGGGCACGTGAATTTGACGTTTTCTTGTAGGGATAACATGGTGATTAATTCTGATGAGAAGTTTGCAGTTCTGAGGAGCATTGGAGATGAATGCATCTATGAGGATGAGCTCCGCGTCCTGCTGAAGAAGAAGAAGCCCAGTCCTACATGCTGTGTTTGGTTTGAGCCATCCACCAACATGGACATAGAGCAGGTACAGCACACACAAACAGTAAACACACGAATAAAGGGAATCTTGGAATTACTTAGGTCATTTTTTACCTAATGCATCAGTTATAAACAGTTAATTGCTGCTCATGTCAAGATAGTTCATAATTTTAATATACTGTTTGCAAATGAATTGGCTGTACCGATCTGTCATCATGCAGGGGATTATGAAGACAATCTACGTCAACAGGATGGTCAAAGCTGGTTGTGCAGTCAAAATTGTGATGGCAGATTGGTTTTTGCAGCGTCATTATAAGATTGGCAACAACCTAAGTAAAATAAGGAGCATTGGCTATCTCAATATTGAGATGTGGAAAGCAGCTGGCATGGACCTTGACAGGGTAGAACTTGTGTGGTTGTCAGATGAATTGAATCTCAATGCAGTTGATTACTGGCCAGTTGCCATGGATGTCTCCAGAAGATATACCATGAAAAGAATTGCAAGGTATTATTTCCTTCTTTTGCATTTTTATGTTCTTTTCACTTGCGAACCTTGAACTTGTTCATTGCATAACCAAATCATTCTTTGTTCTTGTAAAAAACAAATCACATCATTACTGTTTGCCAAGCAGGATCTTTTGGAGTAATGCAGAACATGGGCCACAAATACTTCCTGCTGCTGAGATAATTTATCCTTGCATGCAGGTTGCTTCTATATTATGCGAGAAGGTTGGTTTTACAAAATTAGTCAATTAGAGGAATACAAATTATTGTAAGTGAATGAAGATGAACATAATGATATATACCATTCATAGCATTGCACAGTATACTAAATGATACATTATGTGAAGAGAAAGCCCAGTGAACAGACACATAAGGATTTTCGTTCAAAATAATAACAAAAAAGCATAAGGCTGATAAGCTATTGTGGAGTAGATTGGTAGGTCTGTATGTTTATTAAGTCCCTCAAATAAGTTACTCAATTTTCAATAGGTAGTTAGGTAACCTTGAAAAACAGCACACCATTTTTCCCATTCTGCATGCCTGCAAATGATGCTGGGGTGAAGCTTCCTAGCATTTTTTTTATATTCTTACTCTAAGAAGATCTTTGATATGAAGTGCCCTTCCTGTAGAATTGCCATCATATATCACAACGTTAGCTCTCAAGTAATAGCCTTCCAGTTCTTATTTAGGTCAACTATTGTAAGGAGCAGTCTGCTATATATGTGTATTACTTATAATCATCTTGGCCCTGCACGAAAATACTCACAACCTTCCATTGTTGAACTGCAGACAAACATATGGCTATTCAGCATGGATCAGCGAGATATTATCATGCTCGCTAGAGATTATTGCGAAAACATAAACTGGGTGAACAAACCAACTATTTTGTTGCATGGTATGATTATCAGACCTCCTTTTCTGTTAACCCCAGTTTGCTAATGATGGATGCATATGTTTGTACTTTGCTGTTTTAGCATTGGTGTTGACATTCTTTGAAATGTATCCTTAACTTGAAGAGTTGAAATGCAGAAACTTTACCTAATTTACTAGAAGATCCTGAATATGTGGACTTGAGAGATCGTGGACGAACTATCTTCATGCATGATATGGAGGTATCTTGTGTGATAAACTGATAATTTTGCAATGGCCATCTGGCCTTTATTGCTAATGGCCAACATATCGATCTCCCTTTTGCACATTTTTAAGCTAAATATGCACAATCTGGTTGAATTCAAGAGTTTTGGAGGGCATACACTCACAATTGCTGTGGAAAAATGGGAACTGATAGCAATATATAGGAATAGGATTTGTATTGCAATCGATTAAGAAAAATGAAAATATGAACAAATTATGTGATGGTTATGAAATATAACTTAATTTCTTGCATGTAATATTTATGTGAATTTATGTTGTTTCGCCAGAAAAAAACTGTTGTTTTCCTTAAGCTAAAGCATCAATAAGTGAGATACTGAGATGGACAATCCTTTCTGATGATACTAGTGTGTTCTCCTTGTTAAAACAGATTTGACATTCCGTATGGCATCATTGATGTAAATAAATTGTAACATTTTAATGATCTGATGGATACATGTTCTTGGTTAGACATAAAGCTTGAGGCTGTGGCTCATGGAAAATGAGGATTTTGTTAGGTTTTGAGCTGGCTGGGTTAGCTAAATGAATTAAACATCCGTCTGTACCACTTATTCATCTAAAGGTTGAGTAATAGGGACAATATGGCTTGCCCAAGGAAAGATGGAAATACCAATAACTACACTTGGGGGATCAACTGTATTACTTGTACAAGTTAAATAGATTAAAACGATGCAGACAATAAAATAACTCTATTGCCTCCTGATGCCATGTAAGAATATGTTATCCACTTAGCCCTATAGTTTTCATAGTCGTATCTCTCTCAGCATATGTGGTAAAACCCCTTTTACACCTGAAAACATTTTTTTCTGTACAAGAGATTTATCTCAAATTGTTGTATTTTGGCTTCACTAGTCAAGTCCTTCTAAATGCTGATCAAGTAGTTAATTTTGAACATTTGTGCCATTCTTGTAATTCTCCATGAGATATACAATGTGCTGCATTATTAGGGGACAATCAGGTTTATATTATGGGCAATCTTTAGCTCTCTTGTTCACTGTTTTTTTATGAATGTGGTTATCTGAAAATGACACTTTAAATTAAAAAGTACAGAGGGCATTCTTGTTCACTCTTTCATTGCAGCACACTTTAAATTCAAAAATACAGAGGGCATTCTGCCCTCCAAAAGTAGTGGTACACAACCCATGTTTGGAGTACATCAAATATATCATCCTACCTTGGTTTGGAAAGTTGGAGGTAGTCCAGAATGAATGGAATGCTAGTACCAAGTAAGGTTCTTTCGCTTATCTATTAAAAGTTACAAAGGTCAATTTTATTATTCACCTATAGAATGTACACTGATCCATTCTATATCATGACAATCTACATTCAATAATCAGTCGGTGCAGCTTAGTAAATACTAATTCACCAAATAAACTATATATGCTGTAAATATAAGTGCTATAGATTGATATCATACTCCAAACTCCAGGACATGATATTTTTACCTTTCTACAGGACATACGTAAGCATGGAAGAACTTAGTGTTGATTATGAAAGAGGTTATCTCAATTCTGCTGATGTTAAGATGGCTCTTGAGAAAGCAATAAACAACATATTAGAGGTAACTATATATTGCTCTCTTAAGAGCTACGGTCCAAATGGCTAGTCATGTGTTGATAGCTTCTACTCGGATCACTAGGCTATTAAGGTTAAAAACACCTTTTAATATAGCTGTATATGGAATTATTGTATACGAATGAAAATTGAGTGTTTTTAAGGGGGATTTTTTGCATTATTATGGGTGTAAGTGTGGTCCAAGTCCACATTTCAATGAGATACCTAGCGGCAAACAAGATTTTCTTTAATATAATTTTAGTAAATAAAGTTACACAATGAGCAGTGGGATGTGGGATGTTTTTCTGGGTTCGATCAGTATGTGAACTACTACAGGATTATTGAATATGCAGGAGTTCAACCATATCTGAGGGATGCTTGTAGATATTTTGTGTTGCCATTATGTTCTTCCCCTTAATTTAACTACTCATTATTCTCTGCTATTAATTTGTTCTTACTGTATTTTTTGTTCTTCAAGCCTGTCCGTGACTACTTCAATGGAAACACTAAAGCCCAAGCTCTAATTATCACCTGCCAGGTACAATTATTTCCTAAGCTTTAATAATGTTTGCAGCAATTGTTGTTGGTAGAACACCTGTGATGACTCTGCGCCTGAAAATGACCAGTAGGGTTTCAGGTTGAGAACATTGGCTTGAAAAATTTTGCCACTTCATTCTGAATTAATGTTCTTCCATGCCAACATCACCAATAAACTAGCAATGTTGTTTTTGTGTGGCTGTACGTTTTATCTAGTTTAACAGGCATCTTAGTGTGTTCTATATCTATGTTTACGCATCTTTGTGTGTTAACATTAGTTTCTGGTAGGTCATCCTTTTAGTGTGTTCTCATGGACTAATTACCTTGGCTAAGTGAGCATTTCAATATGTGTATATTCGTCGTGTATTGGTAGGTTAACAAATGCATCAATCTTTTTTTATGTGGCTGGTTAAGGATCTTGATTTTCATTATGTCCATTGTTAAAAAAAAATGTGTGCTTTTGATGACATAGCACTCTTGTAAGTTATAATCATGGGTGTACTCAACTCTCGTATACTATGTATGAGACTGGGAGCAGACAATACTAATATACTGATAATAACATAGGGGACCAGTAAACTGTTCTTTGAAGAATCAAACTAGATAAACTATCAATGGAGAGAATTCATGTATAGCTAGCACTATGCTCAAAACAACTGGCGTTTCGTTAATGAAATGGAGAGGTGATCCTCTCTTTCTCATAAAAAAAAAAGAAAAAAAAACTAGCACTGTGCATGATTCTCAGAATGTGCATATAAGGTGGAAACAAATCCTTACAAACATGTGAATCAAAATCACACAGCAATCGTGCTAGATCAGACGTGAACTAGTAACATCTACTATGTACTTGCTGCTATGACAGTTGCATGTAAGATACTAACATTTTGTAAATATATGGTTTGGTTAATATATATTTTGTGAAGTGGGGTTAGCAAACTTCAGCCGTAAAGTGTGTGATGTTTACCATCTTCAACTTCAGTTGCAGAATGAAATTACCGCAGATGTCCTGAAGATTCAAATGCAGAACAAAGAGATGTGCCATCGTGTAAGTTTTCTCGGCCTGAACTGTTTGGTCCGCTGGATACTCTACCACGACGCATATCAATAAAATATTTCTTTTTCAGTGATATTCCAGTGCTATACGAGGACGAGGAGCAAAGTGTTATATATATCATCATATCAGACATTTACCTATGCATGTAAATTTGTGTTTATGGAATATGATGTTGAATGATTCTGCTTTCTGTGTGTTTCGGCGAGAAAGTAATGTGTGCAATATTTAGCTATTTAAGATGGCGAGGCTGTACCTTGGTTTTACATCCTACTCCCTCCTTCCTAAAATAAAAGCAACTAATACTGGATATCTGGTGTTACATTCTTACATTCAGTACTGGGTTGTTTCATTTTGAAAGAGAGGGAGTGCGTTCTAAACTTCTAAATTCCAATGGCGCTTCTGTGTGGCTATATCGTCCCAATTACTCTATTCTTTATATGATTGGTCTATGGTATAAACTGTCCAAAGTTAAAAAGGCATGTCTTTTAGCTGGAGTGCTAAGCAAATCCATATTTCACACCATGTGTAGCATCTTCTCATGCAAATATCATGTATCATTAAAAACCTAAGGTATCACTTTACAAAGACATTGTAATTCTCCATCCATTCCAATATATAGTGTATAATCTTTATTATGGCTTTGATTATTAATTTATTTTGTAATATAATATTAATGACCAAATTAAGGGAATTAATTAATTATGAATCTGAATCACATGCATAATATTAAATACATATTTTTAGTGTATTTAATCATTAGTCAAAAGTTATAAATATCGTCTTCTCTAAAAATAAGGATGTCTTTGTATTTTTGAGACGGTGTTGCGCGTATTATCTGACGCGATGAAGGATCAATCAATACCAGCAAGGAGATCAAGCAGGCCTACTTCACGATACTACCATATCCATTCTCTATAAAATTCTCCGATTTATATAACCAATGTATGTTTAAAAATCATCATCGCAGCCTGCTACAAGATCTCGCTCGCAAAGCACGAGGTCGATGCAGCGGAAGCCGCGGAAAACGACGGTTAACTCCGGCAGTGGCGCCGTCGTGAGGGAGTGGCAGCCTCGACCATATGGATAGGTGGGGCATGGAAGTGGGGGAGGAGTGCAATGGTGAACAGACGGAGGCGGTAGGGGCTAGGGGGTGGCGCCAAAACAAACTGTGAGTATTGGGGGAGTTGGAAATTCCCTTCTGTTTTTGGAACCATGTCCTAATAGCGAAGGTGCGTTCTGAAAAATGGATCGATCCATTAATACATGATTAATTAAGTATTAGCTAAATAAAAAATGAATAGATTTTTTAAATCACTTTCATATAGATTTATTTTCAAAAAAATATCGGTTAGCAATTTGAGAAACGTGCGCATGAAAAACATGAGTGTAAGTTGGGAAGAGATAATAAAGTATACTGCCTAATACTTCCTCTGTCCTAAAATAAATCTTTTATATAAGATATTTTCCTCTATCCTAAAATAAATCTCTTATATGAGATATTTTGGATGGATGGAACACATCCTAGCCTATCCTAGCCTGTTCAGATTTGTAGTAATAGGATGTATCATATCCATTCAAAATCTCTTATATATTGGAACAGAGGGAGTGCATGATATTTTAACCATGTCATATACTCAATAGGTAAGAGACAACATATATAACATGTTACCTTTAATATACAAACCCTAATAATTTTATTTTCTCACACTATGTCACTTTCTCTTTTTATCTTTTTACTTACCTTAGAGTTTGTGTAAATGTTGCTTCTTGCATGAGGAGTGGCTCATCCTCTCCCTCCATCTCATCATCTAATCCTATATGCATTTTTAGATGCAACTTCTTGGATGATTGAAAGAAAAACCATGGGTAAAGCAAAAAACCGGAAGAAGAAAAAAGAACCTACTCCCAGCATTTCCATAATACATGACACGATTGATTTTTTCATTAAACTTCAACCAATAATATTTATTCAATTACCTAGTTTAATAAAGTAAAATTAACACCGCTGGATCTGTCAAAATATTTTAAGCATGCCATCCATGTCTGTCTTGCATAATTTACCAAAGACGAATAACCAAAATAAATTAAAAATTTAATCGCGTCATATATATAAACAGAGGTTGAAACATATGCACATATGGAGACGAGGGTTTGCTCGATTGGCAAGACAAGCCGTCAAGCTGCCGGCCCGCCTAGCTAGGTTCAAACCCAGGAACTGCACCCTCCTCCTTCAAGTGAAATACCAGTGCTTCTGGCCAACTGAACTGAAGAAAAGAAACATACAGACCTACAAAAATTCACATGTGTTCTTTTTATAAAAAATCACTTGTCATACTCGGTTGATTTGCATCAATACTTCTGTGTGAATTCACTTGTGTTTTCGGAGAAAAGAATCACACATGTTATTGTCGACGGGTGATACCCGTATACCGTATCTGAGGGTATTGGAATACGTTGGTACGAGGATCTACACGAAACGATATCAAGCACACAAAAGACAAGGATTATACTAGTTCAAACTCCTCGTAAGGTAATAGCCCGAATTCAGTTTATATGAGATTACAACGGAACCACACAGAGTACAATAGAGAATAATAGAACCGACGAGTTACCGATCAGATCCCTGTCGAGAATGACTCAACGAGATCAACCGGTGAATTGACTTCGAGTCCTTCGGATTACTTCTTTCGTAGCGAGTGGCTAAGCTATGATTCGATTATCCCATACCTCCTGGGAGACTTGTATTTATAACGCAGGTGTCTTGGTCTCTAAGTAGAGAAAATTCTTCGTACGAGATTACAAAGTCCGCCTCATCCCCGAATAGAACTCTAACACCTTCCATTCGGGGAAACGGTTTTCTTACACGCTACCAAATTCTATTACTCTTATGGTAACCTTCCGTATACTTAAAGGTATCTATATTTATATACTTCATTACCCCCAAGACATGAGATGAGGTATGCCTTATCTGTAAATACTCACTAGTCACTCCGTCAAAAAAACTATATCTAGGATAACTTATCCGAGTACAACGAATCAGAAAACACTGTACATATTCATCATGTTAGGATAAGTCACATCCTAAATAGATTTAGGTTTTACTAGAAAAAATACCCGTGCGTTGCAATAGGTAAAAACATTTGTTTATGATACAGTAGCTGTTAAGAGCATTAATAAATTAAAACATTGGAATCACTATACATTATAATTGAAAAAGTTAATGAAAATCCTTCCTTCGTTTTAGGCCAAAAGCACATTCCTTCCTTTTTCTTTTTTAATCCAAGCTCACTCTGATATCTCCCTCCGCTCGGCCTGCCTCTCTTCTGCCCAGCCCACATGTGGAGCTGTAGACCTAGCCATCTTCAACCCCCGGAAGACAATCCCATGCTCGTATGATGCTAGAGCTAATTCTCATATCAAATTGTAACGCCCCGATTTTCGCTTGGCGTTAAAAAGCTATTTTACGAAAATCTTATATGTGAAAATTTCGTTCTTTGTGTAAGAGTCTAAGTCGTGCCATGGATCTCAATTTAAATCCACCCTTGATCCCTCTCCTCGTCACCAAAAATCATCTCCTCGAAATTCCACTTACAAATCCCCGAAATTTGATCCTTGTCTCCTTTGAATTCTTACCAATTATTTCTCGCAATTACAAAAGTATCAAATTCCTATATTGAATCCCCTCTTTGACTCCTTCGTATTTTTCCGGGTTCAAATATGTAATTTGAATTCAATTCCGACATCAAATACCCTTCAAACCCCTTAAATAAATATTCTCTGCAAAAGTCTATTTTCCCTCCCTCAGCTTTCTTGGGCTGAAATTTCTTTGCTTGGCCCGTTTTGTTCCCCGGCCCATTTCTCCCACGTGCGCTGCACGTGCAGCCCAGAGAGAGAGAGAGCTTGCAGCTCTCTCTCGTTCCTTCCCTCTCTCTGTCGTCTCCTTCTCTCTCGTTCCTTTCTCTCTCTCGCTTTTCTCTCTCTCGTTTCGCTTCTCTCTCTCTCCGCCAAATTTTGCTATCGGCGCCGTTTGAACCCGGTCGCCGCCTGCACCGCCCGCGCGCGCATGCGCCCAATCACAGAGCAGCAGCCTCTCTCTTCCCCCCTTCTTTTCCCAAAGTGGCAAGGGGCAAGCCCTCTTTCTTTCTTCCTTTTCCTTTTTCTCTTCCACCGCCGGCGTCATCCTCCCTGTCGCCGTTTTGGCCGCTAGTCAGAGCGCCAGCTCGCGGGCTTGACCGCCCGATGTCGGTTCCTCCCTCCCAAACCGACATTGCCGCCCGCTCTCCCATCCCCGCGCGCTCCACCCCCTATAAAATCCCCCTCATCCTCCCCTTCCGCCTCGAACACCCACGCTACCACCGCTTCCATCGCTGCCGCCGTTTCCTCTTCGCCGCTCGCCGCCGGACGTTGTCGCGGACGCGCGGCGCGGAGCCCACGCCGGTCGCGCCTCATCTTCCCCGGCTCGGTGCCCCTCTCCTCCGTGTCGCCGCCCTTCGCCACCGATTGCCACGCGACGCGCGGCGAGGACCCGCGCTGCCTCCCCGCTTACCGGCTCGGCGTCCCCGCCCCTCTCCTTCCGCGGTAAAGGCCCCTCTCGCCGCCTCCTCCTTTTCCTCCCTCTCCCCGCGTAGCCGCCTTCTTTCGCCGGCCAGCCGCGCCGCGCGTGTCGCCGCGGTCGCGCCCTATCCTTCCCGCGCCCGGTCACGCCACCGCCCCCACCTCACCGGTCGCGCCATCCCTCTCCCTCTCTCGGACGAATCGAAGAGGAGAAAAGAAGAGAAGAAACGAGAAAGGGAAGAAGAACACAGAAAGAAGAGGAGAAGAATGGGGAAAAGAAGAGGAGGAAGAAGAAAACTGACGGTGGGACCCACCCGTGGGCCCCACACCCCATCCCTTTGACCGGTCTACCCCGGTTCTCTCTCTCTCACATGCGCTCCCCGCGTGGGCCTCGGCCTGTTTCCCCGGCCCGCTCGCTCTCTCCCGGCCTGCGGTGCTCGCGCGCCACTGGGCCGCATGGCCTGGCCTGCTCGCCGCTCGCCGCCCGGCCTGCTAGCCGCCACCCCCCTCGCTGGGCTGCTCCCGCTTGGCCTGCTCCCGCCCTGCGCGCCGCCTTGGGCTGCCCCCTCTCACCCCAGCCCGCAGGCCTCTTTCCCCCGCGCGCATGCGCCGGGCCGTGGGCCAATTCGCCCTTCTAGCCGGCCGAAAAAGTCCAAAGGGAGCCCCTCCTTCCTTTTCTTTTTCCAGGGAATTTAATAATTCCTTTTCCTTTAGATAGAAAATCAATTAATCTTAGGAAATTCATATCTCTTGATCCGTAACTCCGATTGCCTCCGTTCCACTTCCAGTAATTCCGTAAAATCGAGATCTATCTAATGGCACTATTATTTAGTCTAAATAGGGTCCTTCTTTTGGTCCTTGTGTAGGTTTTCATTGTTTGCGTATAGTTGCGGGTTGTGGTTTTCCGTTCGAGTGCGGATTTCAAGAAGCTTCGTGAAGACCTTGAGCAAGGCAAGTCACCCTTGATCATATTGTCCCCATAATTGAAAAGTCATTATTATTTGTTTGCAACATGCATTATTAGGAGTACACACTTAACTTGCTTGGCCTCGGTTTGCGTGCCAAACCGACGGACCTACCTAGCAGTTGCACTACTTCCTGTAGGCCGATATACCCTGATCCCTTGTCGCTCCACCTTTGTGGTACTTCGGTATTCGTGCTCTCTGAGCACGAGTACCAATTACTCCACATACACCATTGCTTGTCGAAAACTTGGGAAATGGGTTTGAGAAGCCTTGAAAACCCGATACGTGGTGTCGGTGTGTTTGAAAATAAAAATGATTGTGAAATCTCGCGATGCGGGTGTCGCGCCTACGTGGTGCTGTTCCCGTACTCGCATATAAGGACCGATTCCTGTGGGGATTACATCCAAGCATAGCAAGTGCAACCACATGGTGGAATGGGACACCCTAGCTAAGTAATCAGCTGCTTCTGGGAAATCTTGTATGCCAATAGGGGTGGAAAGCCGGGATGTGGTGGTTGAGACATCCTGCGAGTCCTAAACAGAGGAAGGCAGCCGGGAGTCCTGTATGGAAAGCCGGAGTTGGCCTGATGTTTGTCAGGGAGACCCTCTATGTGGCATGAGGTGACCTAGAATTAGCTTTGGAAAGGCTTTGTCACGAACCTCCGACACCGGCCAGTGTCTGGAGTAAATTCGTGTTATGTGGGTAAAGTGTACCCCTCTGCAGAGGTTAATAAACTGTTCGAACAGCCGTGCCCACGGTCATGGGCGGATGCAAGGTGATTCCCGTTGCGTAGATTTGTTTGCCTGTGCTTTGTGAAAAATGTTGTGGATTGGAAATCGTTACCAGAATCAGCCTATGTGGCAGATGGATGACCTGAGTGGTCAGAAACGGGTCTGTGTGATCCGGGATGTCTGAGGGCATCATAGACTAGGCTTCCCGGGAGGAAGCAGAATGTTGTGCTGTGGAGCAGCAGGACTCTTGGAGTCCGAGAGAAATGAAAATGGCTCAGGGAGCCGCTTAATCAAGTGAAATGGCTGTGTGAGCCGAGAATTAATGAACCGACCTGGGAAGTCGGGGCATTACCAGTTGAGTTGTTGAAAAGCATCTCTTAAGTCGAATTGAGACGCAAGTCTCTTTTCGACCTAAACTTAAAAAGAAGAAAGTCACTTAGTGGTTTCAAAATGGTTCCAAATAAAGGATTTGCAAAACAACCTTTCCCCTCTTTCAAGCTTGCACTAAACACCTAAGTTCCCGTGACTTGCTGAGTACGTAAGTACTCACCCTTGCTCTATATATATATATATATATATATATATATATATATATATATATATATATATATATATATATATATATATATATATATATATATATATATATATATAGTTCCTCCATCCTGAAGGCGAAGTCGATGAGAAGTGAAGATTAGGGTTTCGTCCTGGTTCCCAGCCGTCGCCTGTGGTGTTGGGTGTTAGTTCGTTGATTTCCGTTGTCATGGTCTCCGATGTTGCTGTTTCCGCGTCGTCTGTTGCAATCTCGGGTTCCCTCGAGAGCTGCAACTTAAGTTAAGGTAAATAAGTCCCCTATCTAAATTAAGGATTGCAATGATTCATAATTGTCACCGTGGGTACCAGCGCTATGTCCTAGGACTGGTGCCGATATCGCGGTCTCGTAGGAAGCGGTTCACGCTGTTTTCCTACGACACGCTCCTGTCAGGTGCCGTTGTACGGCGGTGCCGGATTGGGGTGTGACACAAATCCAGTCGAACATTTCTCGATCTTGTAAAATTGATTAAGGGTTTTTGATCGACTCGATCTCTTCTCTTTGTTTTTTCTAAAATCAGAGAGAATACGCAAAACTCAAATTTTTATTCGAATTCCGCAAAACGCAAAACTCAGAGAGAATCCCGTCACCATATTTCCGTCCGACTCCCGTTTGACTGCATCACACACACTAGGCCCATTCCAATGATCATGATTGATATGTCCTTCAAATTAGTAGGATTTACAAAATTTGTCAAACCACATGATAATTACGAAATTTATATAATGTATATATTGTTTTAGGTTAATGACTTCTATAGTTAACTCAGTATGCAGAGCCAAAATGGTTACTCTTTGTACATCAGACTAGTCTTGAAAAGTTGAAACATCCAAGGTCCTGGACATCAATCTGTGAGTACTAACCTAGGGGTATTTTTAAAAATATTTTGTATTTACTAAAGCATAGGATAAAATATACTATTAGGGGTGAAAATGAAAAAAATGCTAGGAGTTAGATGCCACGTGCAGGTTCGCATGTGGTCTTTGGGAGCGGTGCGGTGACCTCGCCGTCCATCTCTATCTTCCAATTCCCATGCTCCACTGTGCTGTACTGTACTGCGCTACTACTCCGGTTTTGCACTGAGAAAGACAACAGATGGATGGAAGAGGCAAATGGTATCTCCGGTCTCTGCATGCATAACGGAGGCAGCGGAGGTGGCCGGGAGACTGCGAGGAGATGATGATGTGAGCGGTCAAGCAGGATGCCGATGAGCAGGGTGGCATCGAGCTGGGCCGCTCCATGTGGATCTGGTGATGACGTGGACCTCCGGTGGGGGGCAAATCGAGCTACCGCCACCACCGCTCCTACTCCTTGTTCCGACGCGGCGTTGGCTGGCGTGCATCAAGACCCCGGGCGGGCTGGCGAGCACCGAGACCGGCGTGGAGGTAGAAGGCGGGCTAGGCCAGGGCGACGCCTCTTCACTCTAGCCCTCTTCATCGGCATCGCGTACCTTCAATGTCGTCTTCAACTTCGTCGTTGGATCCTCCGCTTCCCCCTCATCATCTAGGAGCAGGGCCCTCCTCTCGCCCTCTCCTCACTGGTCAGGGTCCCTGCTCTCCTCCTCTCCCAGCCAGTGACGAGGAGATGAGCGTTGAGGTGAGGTGGCAGACTGGCAGATGTGGCGACAACCTCAACGACGGCGGCACACATAGGCGGCGGAGTGGATCCGGAGTGGTAAAGGTGGGTTCATCTTGTCATCTTTCTCTTCCTTGCTGACCGGCACCCGCAATCACTCTAGCATTCTTTGCTCTGTTCAGCCTCTGAACCGCCAGACCCCTCTACCCTCTTCTTCCTTCCTGGACACTCATTGTCCCCACACCATCGCGCTCTTTTCACCAATGTGATCATCGTCTTCTCCAACGATTCTACCGCCACCATACAGAGCCGCCGCCGTCATGGGCAAGACGAAAAATCAAGGTCAGATATTGCGTATTACTTTGTGATTTGGTCGATTTTATTGGTTTCAAATTTTTAATCCCGTGGATTCCAGCTTCTAGCTGGTTTATTGCGTTTGATTCAGAGTCCAAACCAACATGGAGGCCAACGGAGAATCCTGATCGAAACCGATACGCAAAGCGGACAGTGCGGATGACGGACAAAACATCACCGAGCGATGGACGAAAATCCACCGGAAACCTTACTTATTTTTTAATTTATAACTAGAAAAAATGCTCGTGCTTTGCAACGGGTAAACTAAAATTATAACAAATATAAAAATATTAGATGATTAGGGTTTAGTTTTTCATGAATTGACCTCTTTAAGATAATATATTCGTAAAGAAATATATAAAGTTCTAAAAAAAGTCCTTGTTAGACCCCACCGGCCTGCTAGGGCATTCGCGCGAGCAGCCCATGAAGCGCGCGTGGCCCAGCAGTGCTGTGGCCCGAGGATGGAGACCGGCCTGACACAGGATCAATCTGAGCCGTTCATTTTGATGGACAGCTTAGATCGGTTCCGAATCCATCAAAACCACCGGTGCCCAAAAACCCTAACCCTAGATTCACTTTTTCCTCTCTCCTACCCCCACCGTATGCCGCCTCTCCCCCTCCACCGCTCCCCTCCCCTTCCCATCGGCATCGCTGCTCCCTCTCTGTCGCGAGCCGTCTCTCCCACCGGCGGCGGCGCTCCCTCTCACCCCACTAGCGCTCTCCCTTCTCTTAACGATGGCCCCTTTCCTCCTCATCGGGGTGCCACTGTCGCCCCGTTTCTCGCCAGATCTGGCTTGAGGCTCGCCAGATCGGGCCTTGGGAGGTGGTGGCGGGCGGGCGGCGGCACAGCTCGACCAAGCCACCGCCGGCGACCACTCCCCCCATCGCCGGATATGGCCTTGGGAGGCGGTGGCAACAGCTCAAAGGCAGCGACGACGGCAGAAGCCCGACGGCGGCAAACTTATGTCGCTCGTGTCTCCGGTGATGTCCGATGGTTGGATTTTTGTTTGATTTGGTTTTTTTCTTCGTTTGTGGTTCTTCAATTCTTGTATTTGGGATGTAACACGAATAGGTTTAAATTTTTTGTGTTATTTGATGAGGATTTTGTATATTTTTGTGTCTTGGACTTGGATGTTGTGGACAAAAACATTTAGGTGAGGACGGACGAAAATTTTCACCGGAATCCTTGCGTATTTTTTTATTAGGTATAGCTATAGTAATATATAGATATTACTAAGTGGCAAGACATTCTGACCTCCTTGGACAATAAAATAGATTTCACATTGTTCGTTAGCACTTGTATTTGTGTATCTGTTTGCTGTGAGCAGGTTTTAAAGTGAGATGGATTGTCAATTGTCTGGTGTTAATGGTTCTTCTTTATATGGAGTAATTAATCTCTTCACAAAAAAGGTGAACCTGCTAGTCTGCTTTTGTCCGGTATCGTGCTATGGCCCAAGGCCCACGGAGGTGCACATGTGACCAAAACTGAATAGGATATCGTGATAAAGGAACGAAAAAGTTTTATGGACAAGGGAGATTGTTCGAGCGCTTTGGCGCTATCGCTTCGCGTAGGCCCACGTGTGAAGGACGGACGAACAACGGAAGTCTTATGTATTTTTTAATTAGGTATAGATATTTAAGGTATATTTATATATATCTTAACTTTATTAATTAATTTTTTTATTTTTTAATTAATAAATTCGTAACTTTCCTTTTATCATTTTTTTTCGTTAGGGAGATCAATGAGACTTTATGTTTTTTCTGGGTCGAACGTGTGATTGTGGGCTGAGGCGGATGAGAGAAGAGAGGAAAGTGGGCCAAAGGGGGCGTAAATTAGACTTCTTTCAACCAACGCCAATTAGTCTTTCGGTTTTTCTAGGCCGAACGTGCGCGTGGGCTGAGACGGAGGAGATAGGCCGGCATGGGATGTAAGTTATACTTTCGGTTACTCACTGGACCGTGGGTTGAGCTTGCTGGGCCGAACGTGGCTGAAAATGAAAATATGGTTTTTATTTAGATTTTATTTAAATAAATATTGAAATGGTTTTTGTATTATTAAAATTAGCAACCCACCTCTGAAAATTCTGAGAAAATTTCAGAGAGTGTAATTAATCATGGATAATTTAACAAAAATTAAATCCAGCAATATAATTTTATTTCTCAAACTTACTTTATTTATAAATTAATTTAATTATACACCTACCTACTTTATTCCGGAAAATTGTATTTTAATTAATTACGTAATGTAAATTTTTCTCAACTTTTTCTCAATTTTCTCCTCGTTGCAACGCACAAGCAATTTTTATATATAGATATAGATAAAGATTTTGACGGAGGAAAGTAATTGGCTGATTTGTATCAAAATACTTTTTGTGTGAAGTCAATAAATATAGGTGGTGTTTGTTTGCAGGGACTTATTTTTAGTTCATGTCACATCGGATGTTTGAGCGCTAATTAAGAGTATTAAACATATACTAATAATAAAACTAATTGCATAAATGAGAGCTAATTCACGAGACAAATTTTTTAAGCCTAATTAATCCATAATTAACACATTTTTACTGTAGCATCACATAAGCTAATCATGGATTAATTAGGTTCAATAGATTCGTCTCGCAAATTAATTCAGATTATAAAATAGGTTTTATTTTTAGTCCACATTTTTAATCCCTGTAGACAAACAGGTCATACTACCTCCTGCCGGTGGCTCCACCTCCGGGAGGACCGGGACCCCACTTCACAGCGGGCCCCACCCGTCCTGGATACCGCGCACGTGAGCGTCGGCGCTCCCCTCCCGGCCTTCGTAACGCAGTCACGCAACGCGGGCGGCCGCACCACCGAGAGCGCGCGCGCCAGGTCAATCTCGACGCGCGCACGCTCACCCCACTGACGCATGGGCCCCACCTCAAACGCCCCTCGGAAAAGGAAACCCCGTAACCGAGCACTGGAAGCAGCACTAGTACTAGTATAGGAGGAGTAGGCGGAAAAAGAAGGCCATGGAAGCGTAAGCGCGAGGAGAGAGAGAGAGAGATAGAAGCGGCGGCGCAGCGAGCGGATCAAACAAACAAAACAAAACAAACGCTCGCACCAACTCGAATTCCTCCACGTCGCCCTCGCCGTCGCCGCCTCGAATCCTCCCTCGCCGCCGGGGTATCTCCCCCGTTGGCCTCTCCGATCCGAGCCTGATCGGAGGAGTCCCGCCGCAGCAGCTGGTGGACGCGCGCGCGTGCGTGCGTGCCGCTAGCTGCAGATCTCCTCTCCCGTTGACGAGGTACGGATCGATTCGGATAAGGGCGCTGTTCGCCCGCGGATTGGGGGCGGTTGGATCTAGCTAGCTGCTTGCGGTCGCGTGATTCCCGAGGCGGGTGGGGGGGGGGGGGGGTTGGGTGCGGCTCCCGCTGGATCTCGCGGCGGGAGCATTTATTGCAGATTGAACGGATCACTTCTTTTTTGGGGCTTTCTGGGGGATCGGGTTTTAGCTGTTTCCATGGCTTATCGTTGAATGAGTGTGCGGCGAGTTCGTTATTGTTCTAGTACAACTCTCTGAATTGAATTTTAATCTGTATTAAGTCTCTGGCAGCGTCGAGGATCGTGTGGTTGCGACTAAGTATCGGATCAGCGATCTTTGAGAAAAATACGGTGTGAGAAGTCTGATCGTCTGAGGGTGCATTTGTGGAGAATGTCAGGTATGAAGTTGTAGATTATTGTGCCGGTATGTAGGTTTAGTGGATAATGGCCAATGCAGCTCATGCTGCGTCTCTCTGTTTCAGAGAGCAATGTCGACGGCATCGAAATATCAGCTAGTAACGATGAGAGGAGGGACAGAGGGGACGCCGAGATCTCAGAGGATGAGCCAAGGCAGACGAGGATACGGTCGTTGAAGAAGAAGGCGCTGCATGCATCTACGAGGCTGACACATTCGCTGAAGAAGAGAGGGAAGAGGAAAGTGGGCTGCAGAGTGCCAAAGATCACGATAGAGGATGTCAGGGACGCGGAGGAGGAGCAGGCTGTCAGCTCTTTTCGAGAGGTTTTGTTTGCCAGGGACATGCTGCCTGAGAGGCATGATGATTATCATACGATGCTTAGGTTAGCATCAGTTGAAACATTCTCATATAAGTATTTTTGGTTTTCGAATGCCCACTTAATGATTGTTCATTCCGATCTATATATCGTGCAGATTCTTGAAAGCTAGGAAGTTTGATGTTGAAAAGGCAGCACATATGTGGGCTGACATGCTGCACTGGAGGAAGGATTTCGGGACTGACACAATTTTGGAAGTAAAGACGCTGTCTATTCTTAGAGTTGATCTGAAAACTGTACTACACTTCGATTCATTTTTACTAGGACTATGGATATGAACAATTGCTTCCCACATAATTTCTTTACTACGACATGTATACTGATTGCATTTAACTCTTCTCGTTAAAGGATTTTGAATTTCATGAGCTAGAGGAGGTGCTGCAGTATTATCCCCATGGTTATCATGGTGTTGACAAGGAAGGAAGGCCTGTCTATATCGAGTTGCTTGGGAAAGTTGAACCCAGTAAGCTTGTACAAATTACAACAGTGGAACGCTATATTAAATATCATGTACAGGAATTTGAGAGAGCATTCCGAGAGAAGTTTCCTGCATGCTCAATTGCTGCTAAAAGGCATATTGATACAACAACTACAATACTGGATGTCCATGGTGTGGTATGTTCAATTGTCCATCGCCGCCTAACTATGTTTTCTTCTTGCTAGCAGTTGTCTAATAAAATTGACAAAGAAGATCAGTCCTTGCTTGTCTTTACAATAGCATTCTTTTGAAGTTATTTTCTTGAGAAGCCTTACATTAAGCTACTTTCATGCTCACGATAATTCCAGGCAAACCTGGCTTTTGTCTGAACTAACAATTTCTTAAGGTGTTGATACATTAAGGACATGAAGTTATGAAACCATCAATTTGCAAATTAGCTTTCATCATTGATTATTAAACACCAAGAACATGTAAAAATAAATATCCTTCACGATATTGAGTTGAGAATCATGTTTTAAAAGGAAAGCAATTTCCTAGTCAAATTGGTATGATGTTAGGAGCAACTGAGAAAGAACACCCAAATATTTTGTTTTTCTAATCCCCTTAGTTTAGTTCCAAATTAGTGATCGGTAATCTTGATCTGATCCATGCAAACCAAATGTACAGTGGATTTTATTCTAATACCTGGGTGGAATTTCCAAAGGGTTTGGGATAAATCCACTCTATGCAGGATAAGAATGCCATGAGTAGATCTGTATAGGTTCAGACAATTACTTTCCTTAAATCTGCTGGTATTGGTGGAATTGCTTTGTTCAGTATCTCTTGCTATTTTTATCCTTAAATATATGCACAACTACGAACCGGGATAGTTTTCCTTTTGATAATAGAATATTTTCTTCAAGCAGTACCTTTCTTTACAAGTAATGTAGACCTCTGTCCTGGTTGCATAATAGTGGAAAATGGTTCATAACATTTTAGCTTGATCCTTCTGCTTTATGTGTGTTAGGGCTGGAAGAACTTTAGCAAGATCGCAAGGGATTTGGTGCGTTGTATGCAGAAAATAGATGGCGATTATTATCCTGAGGTAGGTATTACTTATGAAATTTAGCCCTATTTTGTAACCATGCAGACTACCAAGCTTGCCCTAAATCATGCAGACACTACATCAAATGTTCATTGTAAATGCGGGGCCTGGTTTTAAACTTATCTGGAGCACTGTGAAAGGACTTCTTGACCCCAAAACCTCGTCTAAAATCCATGTACAAACTTTTGTAAGCTTTGAAAGTTCACTTTTCACCTTGTGATCTTTGTGTGTGCTCATACCTACTATTTATTACAGGTCCTAGGAACAAAATACCAACACAGACTTCTTGAAGCTATTGACTCAAGGTTGGTGATTGTAATCGTATATGTTATTTGGATTTCAAATGTAAGATTTGTTGGTGTTCTGTGGTGCCTGGCTTACCAACATATATATGCAGCCAACTACCAGAGTTTCTTGGTGGTTCTTGCACGTGCTCTAGCCAGGGAGGATGCCTGCGGTCCAACAAAGGCCCCTGGAGTGATCCTTTAATTATGAAGGTAAATCTCTAAATTTGCCATTTTTCTCTTACCATATCATAGTCTGCACAGTGCAGCAGGAGGTAAATTTGTAACTCTGCTGCCACTGTTCATTAACTTAATTCCAACTGTAGCTTGTACGTTGCATGGAATCATCTGCATTGAAGGACATTGGCCAAGTATCTGATATAGAAGAAGCGATTACAGGCTCTGTAAGATTGCGTGCTCTCAAGGCAAGATTACCAATTGTTCAATCTATGAACTCTCATATGCTCAGTTGGCCCATCTTCTATTTTAATGTTTTATTTGATGTTACTTCTTTCAGTTACCAGAAAGAATTAGTTATACATCAAATGCTGAATCTGGTTCAGATGTTGATGATCTTGGATCTCCTATAGGACAGGAGGATGTTGAGTATCATAGTTTGGCTCCGGTTCATGAGGAGGTTGGTTCTTGGTCCTTTTGTGCTGCCACTATTTAAGAACATTGTCTGCTCCATCTTAAACTACGCACTTACTACTTCAGTTGTCGTGAAAAGTAGCTTAGATGTTCTTTGCTGTTACCATGTGCCTGCATATAGGGTACCATGTAGGCATGCATCACCAATGGCGTTCTATAACAGACTTAATCTCCTGGTTTTATCATGCAGGCCAGGGAGTCAGGATCAACATGCAGTGGTTGTGATGATAAAGTTGTTGAGACAAATACAAGATACAACCCTCCTGGAAATGGATCGGGACAGTACAGTGCAAGACAAAATCCCTCAACAAACAGAGTTTCGCCTGAGCCAGGTATCCATTCAAAATCTGCATGCACGAGTTATTTCTCTAAAAAGCAATTAATCCATTAATATTTTGATTCACTTGTATGAGTAAGTTGACCAGCCCCTCTGACTCTTGAAACTATGAATTGAAACTAGCAGGTCACGTCCCAAATGATGGTGAAGGAGATGCAGATCATGGGATCTTGAAATATATTTCTAGAAAAGTTCTTGGTGTAATTCTTGAAGTACTCTCTTTTTTGCGTATTTTCATCCGTCATCGACAACAGTTGGAAAATGCCTGCCCGCATACTACAACAGTGCACAGTAATCAGGCAGATCTTCAGATAATTAAGGAAGATCGTGTAAATCCTTGTCTAGAGCGTCTTGAAAGACTTGAGTCAATGTTTGATCAGCTCAGCAGAAAGCCTCCAGAGATCCCACAGGATAAGGATCGTGCTATACAGGATTCTTTTGACAGGATAAAGTGCATCGAATTTGATCTGGAGAAGACAAAGAAGGTATGTTGTTTTATCACAGAAGGGTATTCTGTAATTGAATTATGGCGCTGACTTATTTTTTTGGTAGGTTTAAGGTTAGCTCTGTCATGTGTTTTACCACAGAAGGGTGTTCTGTAATTGATAGATGAATTTCTGTTAAATTGTTAAGAGAGTTTTTGAACCAACATAGTTGAAGTCAACTATGAAATTGTGGCTTTATTTATTTGAATATGCAGGTTTATGATACTTCCAATCCACTCCTGAGACTTTTGATCACATTATCCAATAGGAACTGCATGGACTATGCTCGTCCAACCTTTACAAGTTAAACATTGGAGATACAAGGAAAATGCAATGCAGCCTATTTAAATCCAAAATTTTAACAAGAGATCTCCCAAGGGCCACTTGTTTTTTGCATGTATTAAAAATGTACTTTATAACATTTTCAAATCTTACATCGCTATCATTTGTTATGTTCATATCAGTCTTAAAATATGCAGGCTTGCAACTATACTAACCTGCCATATGTAAATCCTGCTATGGGTCAGATCCAAAGACTCTACTAGAGTGGGCATATTATATAGTAATATATAGTTGTTTGCTTGGGTGGAGTACATACTGAAGTTATAATTCATTGGATATGTATTCATTATCTTTTTGCAGTTTAGCTGATAATATTAGGTTCCTTTGTTGCTGTATTTCATTGTTCATCTATTTATATGTGATGTTTTTGGATATGTTTGTTCAGGTATTGCATGCAACAGTGATTAGACAAATGCAGATGGCTGAGACATTGGAAGCTGTAAAGGAGTCTGATCTTAGGGTGAGCATATCATATTATGTAATATACAATATTTCCCACTCTGAGTGCATTTATTCTTCATAATAGTGTGATTTGATTCGTGGTTCAAATACTACTGCATGTATGCATAGATTTATGTAGCACATATTATATTTGTATTTATTCTGCAGCTTTTATTCCTTGGTGTTCTTGTCAGACGCTAAGTTTTTTTTTTTCTTGTCTGTTGCAGAGAAGAAAATTTTGTACATAATAAACTTAGCAGCAATGTACAGGAACAAGAAAAGAAGAGTTGACGACTTACTAATGCCGGCATTCCAACATAAAACTAAACTTCATTGCTTTGTACATGGTTGCCCTTTTCTCGCTTTTTCATTTTTTGGTCTATCGAAGTAAAGAGCAAATCTTAATGTGAATAAGAACAGAGTGGTGAGTGGTGACCCGAGGCAAACTGAGAAGATAGTCAAGAAAGACCGTGCTGGAAATCACTTTTAACATAGTCCAGCTTATAATAGTCCAAAAGGGATATTCTAAAAGAGCCAATGCACACAGCTTATGTCCTGACGGTGTTCTTATTTATGTTCCATTGAGCCTTCTGATCTGCTGTATGCATCTCATCAATGTCTTGTGTGCATTTTTCCTTTTCAGAACAGTCGAGGTAATGGGCCGGAATTCATAGTTATTCATACCCTTTTTTTCCTTTTCAGAACAGTCGAGGTAATGGGCCGGAATTCATAGTTATTCATACCCTTTTTTTGGTCGGCACGGTCAATACATGATCAGAATTTTCATTGCATTGCCTCCCTTCAAATGTAAAGTGTAAATATCAGACTGCATTGCCTGGTGCTGCAAGATACTTATACCAGATAAGATCATGGTGGTGCAATATTCGTTTTCTCGTTTTCTTATTTTGTGAAACGGCCAATAAATCCCCAAATCCACCGTTCTTTTATTTGTCGTATGTAGAGCAAAATATGAACGAGGCAAGGAGGTGTTTTTCAGATTGGTGTTGCTGTTGCCACGTCCTTTCATTGACATCCGCTGATTGTGGATCGCATGTTGGGGAGCGGGTATTCTTCCGCCTTGCAGTGAGCATGAGCTGTGTGCCACTAGATGGTGTAACCAACTTAGCTAGCAAACAGCAAACTCGTTCTCGAAGAAAAGTTTGTGATAGGAGTAGTAACTATAAATACTCCTGTTACAAATGCCATATGGAATATGGGCATTTTCGTCAAGAGCCACGTACTCACGTCCATCTCATGGACAGGGATGGACGTGGGCTAGGCACATGCCTGAGAGGAAAGATTTGTTAGGGCTGAGCCATTTTTACTTGTGTACAGCTGCGTGCGGTTGTCATGGGAACACACTTTGACCATTTCACGTGAGAATAAGATACAATCTACAAAAGGAGAAAGTGATGTATAAGTTCTTTTACGATTAGTAACATAATATTTCAATCAGAAAGAACAAGTGGTTGGCTGCAATTTACCACTCACAGCGTCATACGCTAACAATCGGAAGGAGTAAACGTTAAAATTATCACATTGTTGGACTTGCTTTGTGTAATTTTTACCCGCTTGCCTCTGGGCCTGATCAAGTTCAACGCCTCCAAAGATTCACCGTTCATCTGTTAATTTCAATCCATTATGTCTACGCTCCTCGTCTTTGATTAAAGATGTGTTTGAGAGGAAAAGAAAAAAAGATTAAGAACGAATGCAAAAGAGAGAAACCATCGGTACATAATTTAATTAAGTATTAATTATTTTAAATTTGGAATGATTAATATAATTTTTTTAAAGCAACTTTCATCACACATAAAAGTTGCAGTTTCTAAGCCCGAAATGAGAAAAAAAAAACGGAAACCAAGTGAAAACGCAAGAGTCAAGACGAGCGTGAAGTCCCCCTCCACCGCTTCCCTCACGTCCAAACCAAACCAGCTCACAGAATCGCACCGTCGCGAGTCGCGACACGGTCACAAAGAGCAACGAAAATAAAGAAAAAAATTAAAAAGAGAAAAGAAACGCCAACCAAACCAAAACGCGTCGTGCTTGTCTTGCTTCTTCCAGCTCCAGACTCCAGCTCCGTCCCCGCGATAATTAATTGCGTCACTAACCCCCTGCTTCTTCTTAAGGTAGAGAGAGAAAGAGAGCTCAGGATCGACGAGACACCAGCGAAGACGTTGAGGCGCGCACGTGGCCCGCGCGTCCCCCTCCCCATCGCCGCCGTGCTGCTAGATCCGTCGAGCTCCGGTCCGCCGTTTCTTGAGGCGGCGAGCGAGCGAGCGAGCAAAAGGAGTTCTTGCTGCGCCTGGGAGGAGGAGGAGGAGGAGGTGCAGCGCGATGGCTGTGGACCGTGGGCTCCTGCTCGTCGTCTCGGCCGCCGTCCTCGTGGGGCTCGCCTCCGCGTCACCCTTCATTTCCGGTGCGCGTTTTCTCGCCGCTTGCCTCCAACTCGCTTTGCTTCGGTTTGTGAGTTTCTGACGGGTTGGATTCGCCCTTTGCCTTTTGTTTCTGCAGACAGCGTGTTCCAGGGGAGCGTTGGATCTACGGGGAGGAGCTTGCTGCAGGCCAAGAAGAGTACGTTTCCTTCTCTTTATTGTTCAGTTCCATCGTTTTGTTTCAATTGCTCGTGGTGGATTCGAGGTAGAGTTAATGTAGGAGAGATTTGATCTGAATTTGGTGATCTGGGGGGAACATGTGACAAAGTGCAAGTGACCTTTGGGTGCTGCCGCGTAGATTCATGGAGTAGATTACCCGATCTGCTCATCGAGATCAAGATATGCCTGTCACCCTACTAGTAGTTAGAAATCGTGTCATTGAATCATGGTAGCTTCGAGGATTGCTGAAAAGGATTTGATTGACTCATCCATGTTGTCTTGAGGAAGAGAACTGGGACATGTTTGATGGATAAGCAAGTCCGATGAGTTGGAGGGAGGGTCTGGAGCGATGTTTTAGGGTAGTGTTTATGTGAACATGATGTTGCTAATTTTGCTTATGGAGAGCTGCTTGTTGCTACATTATGTCATTATTATGAAGCGGGAATGGGTCTTTGACAAACAGAGTTCTAGTATAACACACCAATGGAAATTACAAACCACGCTTTGCTGCAACTGGTGTGCCAAAGGGTCAGGAGCTGAACCTTTGTGGTCATTTGATTACCACAACTTTTCCAAGCCTATGAACTGTTTTATGATGGGTGGTGTGAGGTGCTCAGAATCTATTGCACGCCAAAAGTGCAGGTACTAAGTATATGATAGTGAGAAAAACTGAAAATGTCCTACTTATAGGGTATGGCTATGAACCGGCAAACTGCTGTTCTCTTAATTTTAAATGGGCGGAGATGACATGAGTTGTTTGGCTAATTCTGTTGATCCTTGAGTGTTGAAGCAGGAATGTGTTCTCTAGTTTGATGGGCAATATCCAGATAGCACAACAAGTACTTATTAATAAGTGGTTATTGTAACAGATAGGTTAATATGAATATAGAAAATTTCTGCAAAGGGACCAAATGTCAATTAGATAAATTGTCCTTGCAAACATCTGCACAAGAACTAAATTATTCAAGGCAGCCTCTAATTACATATTTTCAGTATCCATGGTCTAATGAACAATACACATAACTGCTGATGCAATGCGCCAAGTAACATTAAGATAGATCACAAATCATCGCTGATCATAGTGTAAGCTGTCTGTAATATACTCCTTACCTTCTCTGCATGCTACAAAACTTTAAAGTACATCGTTCTAATATACTGATGTACTTTTTTACTTATGCTTGTCAGGTTGCCCTGTGAATTTTGAGTTCCAGAACTACACAATAATCACAAGCAAGTGCAAAGGGCCACGATTTCCTGCTAAACAGTGTTGTGATGCTTTCAAGGAATTTGCATGCCCATTTAATGATTATATCAACGATGAGAGCAATGACTGTGCATCAACAATGTTCAGCTACATCAACCTCTATGGCAAGTATCCACCTGGTCTGTTTGCAAACGAGTGCCGAGAAGGCAAGCTAGGGCTATCTTGTGCAGGTGTCTCCCAAAAAGATAGTGTCAGTTCAAACGCCGGCCAGCAAGCTCAAAACAGCTTGCTTGCTTTTATGGTGCTGACCTTTGGACTAGTAGCGTTGTGGTTCCATTGAGTTATGTCTTTCATTTATCCAAACTTGGTGTACTGTAACTGTTGAGGATTGAGTTCATTCACGGTGCCTTAAGGGGGGTGGCTGGGCATTTTCCTTTTGCGTGTAAAATCCTTTGTAATTTATGGCAGAGGCTACATATTATCTGGAATTTCACTTCTCGGTTGGCTACTTAGAAGTTAGAACTCACCTTCTGTCGCTGCATTGTAACTGCTACATTATGTTGCATCAAATTCATGTCATTCATGTGTATAATGGTATATGTTGTTTTGTTAACATGAAGGAACTGAATTGTAGTATTCTAATCATCTTATCACTGATTTATGCTCCTCCCCAAATTTATTTCTCATCTGTAAGACAATTACGTCTGGATCTTATGAATGCAAATTGCATTACAGCACATAATCTTTCAACGTTGGAATCCATTGCATTACAGACTATCTGGCATGTCTTTCAGCCCGGACACCGACACGCTTTTTGTCGGTGTGTGGGATAGAACATACGGCAGCCTCCTCCAGTTTGACCGTCTTATAACCAGTCATAATCTTGACCCGGAATCAAGGTATGCCTGCCACTCTTAGGGACTGTTTGTTTCCAGGATTAACAAACAGGATTATTTTTAGTTCATGTCACATCGGATGTTTGAGCGCTAATTAAGAGTATTAAACATATACTAATAATAAAACTAATTGCATAAATGAGAGCTAATTCACGAGATAAATTTTTTAAGACTAATTAATCCATAATTAACACATGTTTACTGTAGCATCACATGGGCTAATCATGGATTAATTAGGCTCAATAGATTCGTCTCGCAAATTAGTCCAGGTTATGAAATGAGTTTTATTTTTAGTCTACATTTAATATTTCTAATTAGTGTACAAACATTCGATGTGACAGTGACTTACAAAAAGTCCCTGAAAACCAACAGGGTCTTAGTAGTTCAAAATCATGTTATGAAATCATCAATCACGGTTGCTTCGAGGATTGCTGCCAAGGATTCGATTGCAACTAAAACACTGCAAACGATTCAGTCCAATGGAAGTTGCAAACCACACTATTTGCAACTAGTGTGCCAATGTTGTGTTGATATGAACATTTGTGGCTATCTGAATATCTGATCGCCACAACTTTTCCAAGCTGGGCAATAAGATGTTTTATGGTGGGTGAACTGACGTGCTTAAAATCTATTGCAGACCCAAAAGAAGTGTGGGTACTAAGCATTCGATAGCAATGAACTGTTGCGTCAAATTCATGTGTATAATGGTACATCTGTATCTACTAATCATCATGTCGCCGATTTATGTTTCTCCGCAAATTTATTTGTCATCTGTAAGTACACTTACATTTGGATCTTACGGATGCAAAACGCATTACAAAACATAATCGTTCTGCCTTGGAATCCGTTGCCATCGCTGGCATCCTCTTACCAGAAAAAGGAATAGTACAATTATATCGTTTGTTAAGAAGATGGATGTGAAGAAATGCTATCGCTGCCATCCTCTTATCTGAAAGATACAACCATATCATATCAGTTTGGTAAGAAGATGGGCGTGAAGAAATGCAGGGTGTTGGACCGACAGCCACAGCGGTTGTGCACAATCCTTTGATAGCTTCCTCGTGACAGTTCAGATAAAAGTGTCACACTTAAATTCAGGTCGGCCCCAACATGTGCCTGGAATCCTTATCCTTTGACCTCTGCTTGCGTGAATGCTATTAGCCCAGCTGTAAACTTGTTAGAGCAGAAAAGAAAATGAAAATATTTTTTCGTCGTATCACTTTATGCATTTTTCAGCTAGATAGTACTATCTAGTGTTATGAGTAGAAAATGGAGATGGCATGTTATGCAAGAAGATTTTAGAATAATGTGGGTGTATATATGATTATTTATTATATGGGTAAAATTGAAAACTAGACTTGGTGTTTCTTTTTGCATGATGTCATACATTTTAGATGGAGAGAGGATTTGTACACAAATTAAGTAAAAAGAAAGTCGTAAATAACGTTTTGGTCAAAGTTGTTACGTAGTAGTAAAATGAAAATGGAGGGATTAACTAAAAAGAGCTCGAGCAAGGAAGTACCGAGTTGGCTGGAATTACCAGCCATTTGTATTTTACGATTTTTTATCGCATGTTACTAAATTTAAGTGTGGTTTGGCAACAAATAAAACAAATTTTTATCGTCGCAACCTTACCATTCTCTATACTTCTGAAACATTCTATTTACAAAACTACACCAAAATTTTATAAGACATCAAACCAACATCTAACCCATTTAACCTTATTAAATTTCGGTAACGCTAAATTTTGGCCTTGCCGAAGTTGATTTGAGCAGAAAACTAAAGATATCTTAAATCCATAGTTCAGATTTTAGTCGGCTGGAGCAATTCTACATTAAATATATATTTTTCTTGATATACAAATCCTTCCGGCGAGTTTATATTTTTATTGAAATACATATCTTTCCATCTAGTGAATACCCCTTGACCTCCAATGAACCGACAATCGTCAACATTTTTAAACCATGAGTTAAAAAAAAATCATCCCACAATTTTTGGGTTTGTTGTAATTCAAAAAAAAACTTCTTAGATGCATACTTATAAAATTTGCACATCCAACACTATACTCTACGGTGTTGGGCGGCCTAATAATAACAGGGCGACCGGAATATCAACGGTTGATCTACATGGTGCCGCTGAAATTACCCATCAAAACCGAAGTAAAGAAAAATGCCACGCTTTACTTTTAGAGGCAACCTTGCCATCCACCGGTCGGAGGGCGAATCCATCATTTTATATCATCTTGCCACTTTGGCCTATATCACCATATGCTTCTCTCATGATGTGGTATCCATGCATGGCTAGGCCATGTGGTTTGTCCCATTAGTGCATTACAATCAACACAACAACAACGATGCAAAAACTAAAAAGAAAACTTAATTAAAACAACATAACATATTGTAATTGAAAACTAGGAACCCACATGCAAGCAACACTGGTTGAGTCAAAAAAAAAATATACATGTGTATCGACATAGACCAAATGTATGGGGTATTGGGGTATGTTGATACTAGAATCTACACAAAACGACATGAAGCAAACAAGGAGACAAATACTATACTGGTTCAGGCCCCTCGTAAGTGTAAGGACCCCCGTTTTGCAACAGGAATCACTCGTGTAATCTGTGCCATTTCCCTGGATCAAGTAGTTTGGCTCACACGATACATAGTTGAGTAAGTATACGTATGCGTCGTGTACGAATTATTAGATCATAGGCCCGAAGGCGTAGTCTTAGAACAAAGGACCAAACGGTCCGGAATACAGTCCAAAAGCAGAATATAGATAAGTAGCGGAGCGAAGGCAGCGGCATCGTCATTGCCACAGGCAACGACCGTATCTAGACCTAGTGGGCACCCTCATCTTCCGCATCCTCTTCGTAGTAGGCGTATGGATCTTCCGCGGTGTCATCTTCGGCTTCTGATGAAGTTTATAATTGCAAGGGTGAGTACCAACCGTACTTAGCAAGTCACCACGACAACGATGCATATGAAGGATTTTATTCAAGGCAAGGCAAGGCTCTGTTGCATAAAGCTAGTTTTGCAATCATTTTCACAAACCTAAGACCTAGCATAACTGGTTAAGTTTTAATACCAGAGTTTAATTTAAACAACGACGGTTCTGTCTACCATCCATTGTGATCCCAAGGATGGCTTTCCGCCGTTGGTCGTCATGGTTTTCTGTGGACGTCCACCTTCCCTGCTCTCAGGGAGTGGCTCCAACAGCATAAAATTCATCATGCAATATCCCATCCCACTCAGGTTAAGAATTTAGAGTCTAGCCAAGTGTAATGCACGTCCCGGTGCTCAATATCCGCGAGCACGGCTATTCGAATAGGTTGTTTTACTCACACTGCAGTGGATGTACACTTTACCCGTACTCCGCGACTGCCCAACACATGAGCCTCATCCCAACACATGAGACGTGTCACGGCAAAGCCTTTCGATAACCTTACATTGGCAGTACTCGCTCCATGAATTATCATCCTCATGCACTCTAGGCGTACCTGTTTCTAGCAGTGAGAGGAGTTCTGGCGCTCCCAGGACAAGGAGTCTCACACACGCACAAGTTTATATCTTAAGTTTTAGGTTCTCACTCTCACACACGTGGCAGTCCTATCAACGGCGACACCGATGTAGGGTACGCATCGCGTCCCTACCTCAACGGTTGCCCCGACGTAGCGAACCTGCCTCACACACTGGGGTGAACCATCTATGCAAGGATACTGCCACTGCTCGGCTATCTAGTCGGCTAGGTCTATACCCATCCGAGAAGTACGGTTGTACGAGGGACGTTTCATGCTTAACTTCATGGCTCGGTCCTTAACTGACCGGGGACGGAACTAGCCTTTTCCGGATACCACCCAAATCCACCATCCGCCCCAGTCGAAAACATTTGTTTGGTTTTATTCCTCTTTTCTTAAATCATATCATCACATCATGGCAATGTGGCGCTCATGTCTCCACATGCCGCATCTCAATTACCTTCCCCAAGGTAATTGCCCAAGCATAAAGCATTTGATAAATATGAGTATGCATGTTTCTAGATTAGCATCACTAAGCACTTGTCATAATTGACTAGGGACTCATGTATAAGCGTGGTTACAAAGGAATGTAAGGATAAACAATAAGCAAGGTATGGCATAATAACAAGTTGGGTGTTCATCATTGCATGCAACTTTATTTGTAAATAAAAATAATTTCGCAACTTGGGTTCAACATGCTCAAGGATAGTGATGACTTGCCTTGCTCGAAGTCCGGTGGTTCTTGGTCTTCGGTCGGACTCACAGCTCCCTCGGTGTCTAAAATTACGTGCGAAAGAAATTGAATTCTTTTAGAATTCAATTAAAATCCAACAAAATCCAATTAAAGAGAAGATCGAGCGCGAGCGTTTGAATGTCGATATCGATTCCATTTTAATTTAGGAAATAATCCTATTTTGATTTTTAACTCTATTGTCCTAAAATATTAACGTTTGCCAATTAGAATATTATTCCCTTTCAATTTTACGCGACTCGAATAAATTAGATCCCGATAATAATACTTAACCCTTGGTGATAAATAGTTGATTAAATCATCGCGACGGCTAATTAAGCGGGTAACCTATTCAACGAGTATCCAACGGGCAAGATTAAGTAAATAGTGATTAAATGGATATTTTAATGAATATTAGATGGCCACGATTAATTTTTGGAAGTCTTAAAAATAACTGGCGAATAAATTCTCCGGTCAATATATGCGCGAGTTGGCAAAACCTAATGAATGTAAATCTAAATAATTGGCTAAACATCCCGTAAAATAATCGTTAAACGAATAACCTAATTAAGTGAATATTTGCAATTTAAATACCCCGATTTAATCTTACGAGTTTCTAAAATAACATACGGTGACGGGTTTATTGATTTTCTAAACTAACATTTTATATTATTCTAGCACCTATATTCGAGATAACAAAAACTAAATTCCTAATCTCTTAATTTATCTCTCCCTATTTTATTATTTTTCTCCCTCTACTATTTTCTTTTTCTTTTCTCTTTTTCTTTCTTTTCTTTTCTTTTCTCTCTCTTTTCTCTCTCTTCTCCTCTCCTTTGTCTTTCTCTCTCTTCTTCTTCCTCCTCTGTCTCCTTCCTCCCTACCGCTTCTCTCTCTCTCTCGAGCTCGGCGGCGCGGCGGTGGGGGAGAAACGTACCGGCGACGGCGGTGGCCGGGGAAGGGGCGGTGCCGGCAGGCGAGGCGCGCGGCGGCCCGGGGCGCGGCGGTGGCGCACGGCGACGAGGTGGGGAGGGGAAAAAAGGAAGAGGAACGGGGCAGTGCGGCGAGGAAGAAGGGGGAAAGGGGCTTAAATAGGCGGCAAGGCGGCCGGGCGCGAGCGGCGGCATGGGCGCGGTACCGGGCGGTACGGCGGCGTGGGCGGCGACATGCGGGCGGCGAGGCGCGGTACCGAGGCAGCGCACGGCGCGGGCGGTACGGGCGCGGCGGTGCACGGCGTGGCGGTATGGCAGCGCGCGGCGCGGCGCGGTACGGCGGCGTGGCGTGGCATGGCGCGCGGCGTGGGGCACGGTACGGCGGCTGCGACGGCATGGTGCGGTGGTACGGCGGCGTCGTGCGGCGCGGGCGCGCCGGACGGCGCGTGCGGGCGCGGGGTGCGAGGGCGGCGCGCGGCGTGGGCGCGCAGGCGGGGCGGCAGGGCGGCGCGCGCAGGCGTGGGCGCGCGCGGCGCGGCGGACGGCGCGCGGCACGGGACGGCGCGTGCGGCGCGGAGGCATGGCGGGCGCGGGCGGCGGGTCCGGCTGCGGCGGGCGGGCGGCATGCGGCTCGGGCGCGAGGGCACGACGGTGGCAGGGCGCGGGCGCAAGGGCAGGGGCGCGAGGACTCGGCCGAACACCTGGCGTGCAATGAATAGTACCGCCAGGTGATTTCTTTGATATTTGAGCAAATCAAAGTGACCAATGTTTTTAATGTTTGCAACCATTTATCTATCATATATATATATGTATATATATTTTATTCATTCTTTTCTTGTACCCATTATTCTCACATATACCTATATACATTTGTACGTTTGTTATAATCCCCTCCTAAAATATATATATTATTTGCTAGGCGTAATATTGGTTTAAACCCCGCATAGAACTAAATAAAAGTGCGAATAAATCCAGTATGATGCGATTTATTTTAAAAGTTTTTGACGGTCCGTAATTTAGGGTTTCGGTTTTATCGGTCGAATTTTTAGGGCGTTACAGTAAGGTAATAGCCCGAATCCAATTTATATGAGATTGATATGGAAAGCCACATAGTACAATGAGAACCGATGATTCCGATGTTACCGGTGGAATCCTTGTCGAGATGATTCGACAAGATCTCCCGACGAGTAGGCTTCGTGTCCTCCGGTTTGTATACTACGGTGGATGTGTTGGTAATAGAATTCAATGATCTAAACCCCTCAGGGAGTGTACCTTTTATACTGTGAATCACCTTAGTCTCTAAGTAGAACTCGGAGACTACAGACCCCGCACGATATGGTACAAGCCTAATCATCTCTGAGTAGGACTCCGTTAATCACTTGCCCATGAGAGTAAATTACACAATTTTTCGGTATTTTACTTATTATATATAGAAATACCTTATAAGCAAAGGTATACCATATTCATATAGTCTATCGGTCATAGTATAGGAGGTATGCATTATCCATAACCATGATAATTTGGTCCTGTTCTTATCCCCAATAATCTGTTTTTATAAAAGTTTTACATTAAGATACAAATTGTATAGAAGATGTATAATACTAGTGACAATGATCTATAAAGTGAAACTCAAAATGAAACGAGGATGAGCCACATTATTTGATAAATATTAGTTGTTGGATTTACTACAAGATAAAATAGGATGAATGAATCTTGACCATTGGATGGTAAGAAAAAAAATAATTCAAGAGGCTTCCAGAGATGAAGCTAATGTAAGGAGGAGAAAGAAATAAAAAGGAAAAAAAGTTAGAGAATAAGTACGGGAAGGTATAATGTTATTCATATAATTTACGATTTGCACCTACAATAAAAATTATTTTACAAACTAATCCTCATCCTTTAATAAAGATTCACCAGTTAAGATTGAGCTATTTAGAACATATTAAAAATGTATGTTCATGATTAATTTTGTTTCTAACAATTAATTATTAATATATTTGAGTAAAAGATTGCTACAAGGACATGCATTCTCATGGTTGCCCGAATATAGGTTTAATGATTTTCACATAAATTTAAAATGAAACCAAAGTAATTCCTTTAAAATCTACAAATATAAGGATAGGCTATAAAGGGTGTGCACCAATAGAAAATAAGGGGGGCCATGCAACCGTGAAAACCTTAAGACAATATGACTCATGCAGATATAAATTAAGTTTGCAATAAATATTAAGCCATTTATTCTATCAGCATAATATTAGTCATCCGGACTTATTTTTTTAAGGAGTAATGAAACTCATAAGAAATAGATTGCGACTCCAATGTGTACCTAACATGATGCCTAGAATCTCGCAAATGCGCAACGTCATATACTAGTAGACTAAAAATCAATTTTATTTGACTTGGGCTATATAGCGGGAGGATAAGTTATATTGGTATTAGGAATTTGGAATGATCACTCCAATTTTAATGTTGAAGACTGCATTAAATCTGTATCTGTGCAAGTTTAGAAAATAACATACAAAAGTGGTGGTTGCTTCATATCTATATGAAAGTTTATCAGTGGCTACCACACTTTCTTCCCCTAACATAGTATTATCCTACTAACATATGTTTTAGTGAAACACACATATCCTCTAGTTTTTATAATTACAATTATAATCGTTAGGTCTATTAATAGTTATAAATGAGCTCATATTTTTCGCCTCGCTGAGGTGTCAGCCATCGGATAGAAACATCTATGAGATATCAACCATTATTTCATTGCTCCTCGGTATAAGAGTTATAAAATTCCGCTGCGCGTGTACAACTAGTTTTATTAAACTAAGATCACACCAATTTCACTAACCATATATATAGTATGTCAAACATAAGATACGATTGTGGATCAAACACTAATTCATTAAAAAAGAAACAACACTAAAATTTTCTCAATTTGTTGATCTACGGTAGAGAACCATCTTATTTAAACACAGATTTTGAACAGAATTTCCGTTTTCGAAGTATCGGAAAATTTCAATTAATTTCAATTTTCAAATAAAACTAAACTGCGAAATAATAGCCAATGACCAAGTTGCCCTCTTCCTCCATCTTCTCTCCGTCTCGTTCGTTCTCCCACGGCCGCACCTTTACCCTCTGGGCCGATCTGCCTCGCCGCCCACCGATCTGCAGCGCCACCACCTCCTCGCCCGCACCGCCGGCGAGAGGGAGCTCCAAGGGCACGGTGCGGGCGGCCTCCTCCTCCCCCTTCCCCCCGCCCCCGCTCGATCCTCCTCCTCCTCCCCTCTGTGAGGCGTCGTCGTCTTCGGCCGGCGAGAGGGGCGAGGCGGGCCGACCTCCTTCCACCACGCATCCGTCGCCGTCCGGATCGAATTGAAGGTACTCTCGTTCCCCTCTCGTTGCCAGCCTTCCTCCCCCGCGTCCCGCTTGATGAGCCGGCTAAATCCGTCCAGATTTCCTCCAATTAACCATCCAGTTTGTTCTGGATTTCGTTGGTGCGTGGTGTAATACTGGTAGAAGGTTGCGTTAAAGAATTTTTGGGGAGTTCCGGTGAATCCCCATGGCCATCGTTAGGTCTGCCTTGAGCAGTTGGTCTAATTTTTTTGTTGGATTTCATTCCTCCGCGGTAGGGAACTACTAATTGTTCGGGGCGTATTTGCAATACAGGCATGGGGATCAGTTGGATCTTTGGTTGGGTAATTTTTCTTTTTTGATTGACCTCCTGCGGACCACATAGGAAGTCAAATTGGAATTGTGGTCTGTCTTATTCGGTTATTTTCACTGCTTAGGACAGCTTCTAGTATTTGGTGTGGTCATGGCAACCGCTGCAAATTGTGGATTGACCTAGGAGTGCCTAGAAATGCTTGGTTGATTGATGTGCAATTGGTTTTAATTGAGACTGTGGTTTCTGATGGTTGTGCTCTGTTTGCAGGCGGGACACTTATCTTGACGCGAGGATCAATGTCCAATTATCACGAAGACCACATTGAAGAGATGGAGGATGATTACGACATGGACGACACTGCTGATGACATGGGCGAAGAGCACTATGAGCGAGGGATGAGGGATTCGGATTCAGAAGATGAAGAGCATGGCCAGTCGGTATGCCATTCTTCTATCTTTGTTGATTCATTGCATGTGTAATCAAGTTTTCACAACATTATTTTTTATGAAGTTCTTTTTTTGTTTGTTGGAACATTATTCATTGATGATGACGAGGAGTGTAAGATGAGTGAACATTTGGGCAATTGGGCGAGATACTTATTACAGATCCTCCTATTTAGAGAGCTATCCAAGTCCAATAATGACAACACTGACTGCATGTGTGTACTGTTGTCTGTTGGAATCATGAGCCTTATAAGCTGTCTATTGTTTAGAGGGTTGGCTAGATCCATAAAACTTGTGTTCTTACGCAATCTCACAATCCCCTTTGTGTGCTACCATTTGTAATTTCACCTTTTTGGTACTGTCACCATATATCTTTTGCATGATACACCTCTCATGCACATAATCTTATTTCTTATATATAGTAAGTTGAGTACAAAAGATGACACTAGGGGGTGTCACATCACCTTGTTATATACTGCCCAAATTAAATCTGTGGCCATGATTGGTATGATTTAGTTGATCATACATCTAACCTACCATGTAGATCTTCACGAGCATTTCCTTAATGCAAGTACTCCCTTCATCCAATTTTGATCAGTTCCTAAGCAAATTTCAAATTTCCAAGATTGATCAGCATATAAACAGGGTGGCACTGTTTTCTCATGTTGGAGTAAATGCGTTGCGAGCTATGCATGTGCATGCGGAGTCGGTTGGAGTACGATGCGTCACACGCGATGCATGTGCAATCCGTTGAGGTGCATGCGGACGATTAGAATTGGATGGAGGGGCAATTAAAATCTGTTGAGGTACCATGCATGGATTACTGATCGATTTGGTTCTCCTTTGTCTCGTGCAACAACATTATGTGCTGATCGAAATTGGATGGAGGGAGTAGTATTACTCTCTAATAATACATTAGAATTCCTGCCACATATTTAGTTCTAGTTTCCTGCTATGCAAATGTTAATATTATTTTGTCTTGATAAAGAACACTGTTATATCTTCTAATTGTGTATTTTCTTTATAAAAGTAATCTTCAACTTTACCCATATTAGAGTTTCTACACGTATGGTTTTCTTGATACGGTAGCAATTTGATCATTGTTCTTATTAAATATACCACTCTGCAATGCTCTAAATTGTTGTTTTTCCTTCCTGTGTAGAATGATAAGATCCCAGATACTTCATCAGCGGATGCAAGAAAAGGAAAAGATATTCAAGGAATACCATGGGAGAAGCTAGCGATCACACGTGATAAATACAGACAGACCAGATTAGATCAGTACAAGAATTATGAGAACATGCCTAATTCTGGAGAAGCAGCTGCAAAGGTGCGTCCTTTTGAAACCTCACTGCGTAGAACTGTCTATGTATTTGTGCTTGACAGTTGATACTTGTGTACAGGAATGCAAGCCGACTGAAAAAGGCGGGATGTATTATGAATTCAGGCAAAATACTAGATCAGTAAAATCGACTATACTACATTTTCAGGTGGGCTCATTTTTACATCTTTTACTTCCCCTTCAAGATAATATTCCACCACTATTATCAGACATAATTGATTAGATATCATGCTAGTTGGTGGTATTTAGATTCTGAACATTCCATCATAAGATCATGTTTTAACATTTCATTGAACCAAATTAGCTTCAGGCTCGTTTAAGTGTCAAATCATATCTATTTCCTTTAAAGTTTTCCTGCACAATCTCTTTTGAATATTAAAACAAAAGTGCGTCCTGCTTGATTTGATGATCTTCCAAATAGATGAATTTTTTTTGTATCAATTCATTTGGTTGTATTAGTTTATCAACTTTGTACTTTGTATTAGTGTGTTACAATTAACTGCAGGGAACTCCTTTTCTGTTTTCGAGTTAAAAAGACTTGTATACATGTCGAAATGTGTTTGCTGTAAAAAGAACCGATGTCACCTGCTTATTCAATTGTGAAAAAATTGGGACCTGTTGATTTTTATTTCACTATGACTAATGTATCTATGCACTGCCTTTCTTGATAAACTATTCATCTTTTAACGGCTCAGCATATTCAGGGATTTCTGCTGGTCCTGATTTTGTAGTTCTTATAATCACTTGTAAATTGATCGATGAGATGTTTCTGTGTCTGATGATTATTTATTCTTGATTGATGTTTCTCTTTTTTATACGATATGATCCACAATTGCAGAGATCATGAAACAATTGACCTAACTTTTCTCGCAGCTGAGAAATTTAGTATGGGCTACATCCAAGCACGATGTCTACTTAATGTCACATTTCTCTGTTCTTCATTGGTCGGCATTGAGTGGTCTTGATACCGAGCTTATGAATGTCCAAGGACATGTGGCACCCAGGGAGGTATTGGTACCTTCTTTTTCTTTGTTCCATATCAATTTTTCTTTACTCTGCCTCTAGTTATTATGTGTTAGTATTGATGTTTCTTGATTTTCTTATTACAGAAGCACCCTGGAAGTTTACTTGAGGGTTTTTCTGGAACCCAAGTTAGTACCTTGTCAGTCAAGGACAATTTGCTGGTAGCTGGTGGATTTCAAGGAGAGCTAATCTGCAAGGTAAATTATTTAAATGATTCTGGTTTCTTTGAATCAATCCATATAGCCATAGCTGTGTAGCTTCGAACAAGCAGCATATGTTTTAGCTCTATGGCGATCAAATAACATAGGTGTGCACCGCTGGAATTGGTCCTTATGAGATTTAGGCCCCGTTCGTTCCCCCCTCTTCCCAACTCCTCTCCCTCGTTTTCCGCGCGCACGCTTTTCAAACTACTAAACGGTGTGTATTTTGCAAAAAGTTTCTATACAAAAGTTGCTTAAAAAAATCAAATTAATCCATTTTTGAAAAAAAATTTAGCAAAAACTTAATTAATCACGCGCTAATGGATCGCTCCGTTTTCCGCAATCACTGTGCATCTTCCCATCCTCCTTTGCCGAACGCTGCCTTAGAATGCTGTAGTAACATTTGTATGGTGGACCAACATATCCATTGATTTTGCGAATCAGACACTATTTTATGCAGATTTTACTGGAAAATAGCGGAACAATTCATGATGTGCATCTTGATAACATGCTTAATCTGCATATAAACTGTCTGGGTTTATCCTTTTTAAATTTTTTTTAATTCTTTGTTGATGGGAAATGCAGCACCTTGATCGAGAAGGAGTTAGCTTTTGCTGTCGAACTACATATGATGAGAATGCTATTACTAATGCGGTTGAGATATTCAACACTACCAGGTACTCCCTCCATTCCATAATATAGGGCATGCACGCATTTTGATTCAACTTATAAAACATTTGACCAACAATTAGTATAATATGAATTAAATTTGATTTACTGAAAATCATATCATTGGATTCACATTTGAATTTACTTTCATATGGTTATATTTTTATTGCTACAAACCTTATAATATATAAGAAATTATAAGGTAGAGATTAGTTTTGGAGACCGTGCCTATTTTGACCATGCCTTATATTATGGGATAGAGGGAGTAATTGCCTTATCCCTGTTATTAAGATCATAAGATGTGACCTTTTTGAACCTGCATCTGTATTAATACTGTTTTATCCCCAGTGGTGCTGTTCACTTCATGGCATCAAATAACGACTCTGGTGTAAGAGACTATGATATGGAGAGGTTTCAGCTCTACAAGCATTTTCAGTTTGAATGGCCAGTGAATGTAAGTCCTTTTTGTTTATTTGTGACACCTTGCTTTTGGTAAACCTACTACAAGCATTAGGGTATGAATGTATGATTGTGTAGACCTTCATAATTTCACATTGCCATAGTTTGGCTTTATGTGGTTCTGTACTTCTGTCTTCATGGCATCGAATAATGACTCTTCCAAGATAAATCTCGCACACGCTAGCAATAAAACCTTTTGATTTCCTTTTTCTCATAAAAACATAATTGTGCACTGTCTTTTAAATGTGTTGTTAACAAATAGATCCAACATCAGTATACGGAGATCAAAACCAATGGAATGCTTTATATGTTTTAATTTCTGTACTCTGGTCTCACGATTCATTGTTATTTTGGTGATGCAGCATACAGCATTGAGTCCTGACAGAAAGCTTGCTGTTATTGTGGGGGATGATCCTAATGGTTTACTAATTGACGCCAATTCAGGAAAGGTATGCCAGCACACACGCAAACCTGGGCATAAAACGTCATATATATGATAACCAAGCTGTGATAGAAAAATGTTTCATTGAAGTATCGCATGCATGATAACTGGTTACTTTGTTTCCCTGTGCAGACTCTTCATTCCTTGAAAGGCCACTTTGATTACTCGTTTGCATCAGCTTGGAGCCCAGATGGCAGAACATTTGCTACTGGCAACCAAGATAAGACATGCCGGATTTGGGATGCGCGGAATCTCTCAAAATCCCTCCATGTTTTGAGGGGTAACCTTGGCGCCATAAGATCAATCCGCTTCACGTCAGATGGGCAGTTCATGTCGATGGCAGAACCAGCGGATTTTGTCCACGTCTTCGATGTCGGGAGTGATTACACCAGAAGGCAAGAGCTGGACTTCTTTGGTGAGATATCTGGCATGTCTTTCAGCCCGGACACCGACATGCTTTTTGTCGGTGTGTGGGATAGAACATACGGCAGCCTCCTCCAGTTTGGCCGTCTGTATAATCACTCGTATCTCGACTCGCTGTGTTGAGGTGTGGAACACAAAGCAGACGTTGGGCGCGCTGTGCCTCAGCTGTGCACCCTGTGCTGAATCTTGTCATCATACATTAGGTATCCCCAAATCAGAATTTGAAGTCGTTTACCTGATAATTCAATTAATAAATCTTGTACCCTTCTGTATGTGTATATAAAGAAATGTACAGAGATGCCTATAGCCTGTACCAGGGTAGTGCGCCAAATCATGTGTTAGGTTGCAGTGAGAAATGTGATGTGAACCTTCAGATCGATGATGCTGTAACTGGAACTGCATCACCTGTCTATCTATCAACCGAAGCCAAGTCTCTTGGTGTTTTCCGGGCGGAAGCTGTGCGGCTTTGCCTGTGCTTTGTGCTTGCCTTCGCTTCGGATGTGATCGTGCAAATATTCATCCCTTTTAGCTGGTTTGGCTAGAGTGGTGGTATCTTGTTTATGTTTTGACTAGGTATCTGCGTGCTATTCGTATTGCAGTCTTGTCGATCAGGCAGATCTCTCCCATGTCCCATCTCTCCGGATGAGTAGGCCGGAATGAATTACAGTATGACAATTAGGCGTAAGATCAGTATACGCCTTTCCTTCTTCGAATATTCCATTACCATTCTAAAAGATGACAATCCAATATGACGCTTTTTGTTCTTCGAATACGTAATTTCCGTTGGATAAGAGATAAACCCCATCTAAAACAGATCATCCGATTCGAAGTTTCGAACTCGCCACTACGTATCCGAATACGATTAGAACGATCGTCATCTCTACTATAATAACGATCTCGTCTCCCCGTGGATTTCATGAACCCCGATCTCTCTCGCTCGCTCTCGCGCCACACCGAGTCGCACGTACGACTGCACGAGGCGGCAGAGAGGCGACGGCCGGCGTGCATTACACACGTGTTCGCGTCGCGAGGCGGCAAAAATGAGCTGCGAATCGCCGGCCATGGAGCCGGTGCCGGAGCCGGAGCCGCAGCCGGAGCTGTCCACCGCGGCGGCCAGACGGCTGGATGAGGAGCGGAAGACAGCGTTGAGGATCATCAGCAGGGAGCTGAGGCTGCTCTGGCGTGACCCGCCGCCGTACTGCCGGCCGGGGCCGGAGCCCGTGACGGACCCCTTCCACTGGGAGGTGGTCATCGACGGCCCCGCCGGCACCCCGTACGCCGGCGGCACGTTCCCCATCGACATCCAGTTCCCCGCCGGCTACCCGTTCGACCCCCCGAAGGTCACCTTCAAGACCCCGGTAAGCGCACGCTCGTCTGCATCTCTGCTTGTTTCTCCGATCCGTTTGCGTGATAGCCAATTCCCCATTTCATAAAAAAACAAAATTTCGTAAAACCCACATCTGGTTTAAGTTATATAAAACCCCATATATTTTAATATAATATATAGAACCTCGCTCCGGTACTCTTACTATCAGTAGAAAAAACAATTTGAACCGTTGATCTCATTTGATCGAAAGATTCAGATTGTTTTCTACTACCACCCTAGTTAACAGTGGTAGAAATATGGAGAGAGTATAATTATTATTTTTGTTTCTTATGGATATGAGCAATGCCAACATAATGGATAACCACATATCGATCTAATAGGGAAAAAACATAAATAACAAAGTTTCATAATCATTGTATTAGTAAATTAGTATTAATTTACCATTAATATTATTAGTAGTATAATACTACAAATCGAGAGTACCGACACGTAAACCCATATGTTATGATCCTAAAATTTTTAAAAAAACACAATATTGATCAGTTATATATCAAATTTATGAGGATTTTATCCATAGTATAACTGTTACATCTGATTTTTTTTGAAATTAAAAAAAAACACTATTGAACAGTTATATATCAAATTTATGAGGATTTTATCTATCCTATAATTGTTATATCTGATTTTTTAATTTGATATAGGAGTATTTCAAAATGATTAATGGTGTGGTTTTGTGAAACTTTAGATATAATACTCAGAGTTACGTGCATGGTTTTATGAAACTTACTCTTTCAAAAAATTACACGACGGATCGAATTTGAATGCTTGTCTCTGCAACCGCAGGTATACCATCCCAACATTGACGAGGAAGGGAACATGGTGCTGGGCAAGGAGAGCTGGAGTTGCGCCTTCAAGATCAGCGGCCTCCTCGTCGGCTTCGTCTCCGTGCTCTACGACCCGCTACTCGACTACCCGATCAACTACGACATCGCCGAGCAGTACGCGTACGACTACGAGCGGTACGAGGCGGAGGCCAGGGCGTGGACGCGGGAGTTCTCCTCGGCGCCGGTCGTCTCGCACTACCCACCGAACGCCGTCGTCGGCAGGACGCCGCCGGCTGTTCCTCACTTCCCGGCAACGGCAGCCAGGAGAAGAGCGGAAGCGGAAGCTAGGAGAAGAGCTGCTGCTGCTGCATCTTCAGGTTCAGGTGAGAGTCTGTGGAGGAGGGTAGTTGGGTATGTTCAGAGCTAGATGAACAGCTCAGGGAAAATTCTGTGTAGAATTTTTTTTATTGTATTGAGAAGTATATATACCTCTAATGTGTCTGTATAGAATTTGTACGTGATTAACATGAAGGCTGTGCTGACGAGAGTTTGTCTGAGCGACTGATATTGTTCGATGAGTTGGCATCTTTAAGACTTTAGGTCTATATTGAGACTTCTATAATTCACAAGTCAGAACATTACAGTGATAAGGAAATATTGATTGTTTGGCTCCATATTAGTCCGCGGGAAAGTAGGCAAACCCTTCTCTCGAGAAAAGAAAATTGGTGCAATCCGTCTCCACCAATTTTTTTCCTTCTCTCATTGTCACACTGAAGGCCATGCTCCTCATGTTTTACAAATTACTTCACGGAGTACGTCCAAGACTTCGGCTATGTTTTAAAGTGATTCTCGATCGGCTTGGCTACCCCCTCGTTTCTTACGATTATGTTTCTTGAATTGTTAAACTGGTATTTTTTAATAAATACTTGATGTGTAGAAGTTTCTTTAAAAAAATCAAATAAGTTTATTTTATGAGTTTATAAGAATTAATACTTAATTAATCATGCACGAATAGTTTATCTTGTTTTATGTGTCGCTATGATCAGACAGGAGAAATGAGCTTTGGCAAATGTAGGCCGTGGCTTCTCTTGCATAGAGTAATTGTTTGATGGTTTTGTTGCATTCATTTCTCTTAGTTGTTGCACTTGCTGTTTGTAATAATTGTTTTGTAAGTAATATTTTTCTGAAAATTTTTGCACGGTATTTTAAATATTAACATCTTATTTAATAAGTATTAATTACATCAAACATCTAATAAAATATGTCAAAGTTTTGTAGTTATAAATAATATTTCCTTCCTTAGTACGTGTTGGATGGATAATCCAATTAAATATTTTGCCCGTCTAGTCGAGTCGGTCATTTTGACCTTCTGAAACTGTTTGGATTGAAGCCAAATTTTACCCTACCAATTGTTTGGTAGTTTTGATCAGTACTTGTTAGCTATTCTGACTAAGACCAAATTTTACCCATTCAATATAATTAGAAACAATACAATCCTACCAAAATTTTGGTAGTGTCAAACCAAAACAACCCTCTATTCTAATAAATATGTTGTGGTTGCCTTTGATTTGCATATATATGTTGACGTGCGATACCAGCCTACGGTATCCTATAATATTATACAAGTGATCCCCACTAATTATTAGCAATATCCTAAGCTGTGGTTGAGCCACGTCATCCATTTGATTCTCAGCCGTTCGATCTTATATCAACGCTCGCCAGCACTTTCGACTTAAGCAGCCCACGTACGTGTAAAGCCCAACCCATTAGGCCTCACATCAAGCAGCCCAGCCCACCACGGCTCCAGGGTTTCCCTTGCCCTCTCCGCCTGCTTCTCTTCTCGCATACGCATTCGCTTCCCCTCCCCAACCCTCGCACGCGGCGGCGCGGCAGCCGTTGGCCCTCCAGCCTCCGCGCTCGCTTCTCCTCCCCCCTCCACCGTGCGCGCCAGCAGCGGGCCCAGCCTCCGCGCTTGCTTCTCCTCCATCCGCAGCGAACGCCAGCAGCGCCCGCCGCCCCCCCCCCCCCCCCCCCCCCCCCCCCAATCCAGCGCTCGCTTCTCCTTCATCCCACCGCGCGGCCTCCCCCATCCCCCGGCGCTCCAGCCGCACCGCGCCGCTTCTCCTCCCCTTACACAAGCGACGAGCTCGCAAGCCACCGCCCTCCTGCCGGTGCCCCCTGCCCCTATGCCTCCCCCTCCCGGCCTCCCCGACCGCTCCGCTCCCCTCTTCTTGGGTCAGCCAACCCATCTCAGGCGCCCTGCCTCCCCCTCCCTGGTGATTTTTGCCCGACTGCTCCGCCCCTCTCCTTGATGGCTGGCATTAAGACAATTACTGCCGGCGTCCATTACGCGAAATCATCATCGTCATCCTATAATAATGATGTGCCTTCAGTCCGCAGAAGCTCACCTCCTTCGTCGTTCTCCATCATCTTTGTTTCATTTGAATTTTTTTTCTGATTGCTTTGCTTTGTAGGCCCCGTTCGAGATGAATGCATATCCCCAATTCATGGATCCGCCACCATTCACAATTTCCGTTCTCTTATCCTGAAGGGTTGATTGGATGGGTTTATATGACTCCAGATGAGAAATCAGGTATTTGTGTTTTAGTAAGCAATTGATGCAAATATCAAAATGATCTACTTCGCATCCTCTTAGACTTGCTTCTGTTCTTTTTTTTACATGTTAATATTCTATGCATAAAACACACCTTTTGTTGTTTCTGAATTTCCTGGCCTCCATTTGCACCTTCAACCTGAATTTTATTCAGTTGCTATATGCAGGTCGCTCGACAATCCTGCAAATACTTAACGATTGGTTAGCGAAAGGTGCAGCCCACGTTAGGAGTGCAACAAGTAAGTGCTTCCATAAGCTTATCTGCTACGTATATTGTTTGATTTGATTTAATTTATAGCACCTGCATCCATCCAATTTTTGACGAGTATATAGATATTTCTACCTTAATGTATTTAGCAGGTTTTAGAATCCTCGTTGCAGTGCCATACCTCAGATTAGTCTTAATTGGAAGTTTAGTTTTTTTACTTTGGTTAATATGTTGTACTGTTGATCGATTGTCTGCTCCTCCACATACGAGCTTAGATAACGGTAGAATTATTGGTTTAACTTCTGCATTTTCCCTCATGAACTTTTGAATTTTATTTGACTTTTCAATTAACCCATAAATTTTTACTGCCAACACTAACATCAATCTTATGTAAAAGTACTACAGTGCTTTGTGATCTAAAATTATGTACAGAGAACCATAGATAGTATTTAAAAGTTATACAAATCATGGTTATTATTTCTTTATCTGTATTTCATATACTGTTATACTTGTTATTTTTCGCTCATATGTACCACAGCAACACGCGGGGTATAGTTTGTAGATGTACGATACCAGCCTAATGTGCCGTGCTTGGGCCGAGCAAAATGACCATGCCATGGTCCGGGCCGTCAGGTCTCGGGTAAGCCTGCCAGCGGATTGAAATCCAGCCCTCATCCACCCCAACCCAAAGCAATCAACCTAGTTCACCCAATCCAAACCATTCCACATAATCATTTCCTAAACCCCACCCAACCCAGCCCGCATGTTTCTTTCACCCAAACCACTCCAATCCATAAGTTGAACCCGCATGCCAACCCATGGATCCTACCCATGACCAACCCACCAAATATGCATGCAGCCTTGTTTTCTTCAGTCTGTGCCAACACAGCAGTAGTGCAGCACAACAATTCAAAACAACAATGTATGAAAAAAGCAGCAAGAAGAAAAAATGACAAACAAGAATATATATGTCATGCTTCTCATCGAGTTTGCAAATCCAGATGAAATTTAACTGAGCACAACCTAAATTAATCAAACTTTACTGAACTTTCTCAATATATCAATTACTGAACTTTCTCATCCACAGGTTTGGATCCATCAGCTAAGTATCCATCAACAATCTTGGACATAGATAGCAAAGATTCATCGTCATAGTAGAACTTTGCGTGGATCTCAAATGTTTTCACTCCTCTGGGGATGTCATGGATGTAAACTTCATCAGTACCATTCTGGCTAGCCTCAATGATCAGCCTCTGTAGAACTGAAAATGTATTGTAAAATGGTCAAAATTACAGTGTGTAATGACAGGTATATTTTTACAGGAAAATTAGTACCTAGTTCTCATAGCTGTACATTTACTCATGCATTGTTCTAACTCAAGTTCAATACTTGCATCAAGACATAACAGTGTAATCTTATCTAGCTTTGCTATGCAGCAGTGAAGATAATGGTGAAGGAATTAGTACCTAGTGCAGGTAGAACCTTGCCTCCACATGGATGACAATGCCTGATGGAAGTTCAGACAACACATATTTGCATCATAAGAAAGCAAGAAAGCAAAGGGAGAGGAGAGAAGAAAGCAAGAAACATTTTTACCAATCGACAATAAATTAGTGCATCATCAAAATATCAATAAGTGTGGATATGTTTTATTTAACTATTTCCATATCAGGACAGCAATGATGAAATCATTTGTACTATAGATAGGAAAAAATACATTTAATTGCATTGATCCTTGGGTTTAATCAAGCATATCCAGTATCAAAGAGCTTCTTGTGTCTCCGAGTATCCTTCCTCCAGAACTGAAAGCAGATTATGAGGGCATAGTGCTAAGTGGATTTGCTAGAAAGTCTCGAGCCATAATCGCCAACGTAGGAAACTTGGCATTTTTCTTCCACCATGCCAAAACATCAAAAAATCCTCACTATCATCGTCACACACTCGTTTTAAATATGTATCAATCTTTGACTTATACATACGTGCAACCTTCCAATTTGATTTGAAGAGGATAAATTCATGCTCAAGCTTTCTTTTGCCTAAAACCAGTGAGCCTACAAAACTAATTCTTGACAAGCAACGGTGTTGTTACTAGCATTGTCTAAAGTTAAGGTGAACAATTTGCTACTCAAGCCCCACTCAGTCAAATACCTCATCATGGCTTCTTCAATTGCAAAGCTAGTGTGCGGATACTTCATAGGCTTCAAACTTATAATTTTCTTTTTCATTTTGAATTCTGCATCAACATAATGTGCTGTGACAACCATGTATCCTAAGTTTTGATTTGAGGTCCACATGTCCGATGTTAGGCATACACGCGAATCAATATTCTCTAATTCAACATGCAATTATTGTTTTAGCCTATTGTAATAGTTGTAAATCTTATCACTAATTGATTGGCAGCCTACAACTTTAAAGGTTGGCTGCATGGACTCCATCCACTCAGCACAGTAAGGGTCTTCGATTTTTCGAAATGATATCTCACAGCATGGATGAAATATTTTATCATCAACTCTTCACTCCTTATAGGATCAAACACAAAATTTTCCACAAGTTGTTTCCGAGCAATTGCTATGAACCTATTTCTAACTTCAACTTCAACTAGTGGACAAGAGTCACAAAACATGGTTTATGAGATGACTGTTTCCTGATTTTCTAGTTGTTGTCAACATTAACCGACAATATTTGCATTGTGCTTTGGGGACACCATCTACCACAACAAGCTCCTGCTCAAAATGTTCCCACACCTTTGCTCTTTTACGTTTTTGTGAAGATAACTCATGACTAGAACTATTGCCAGTTGAACTTTCTGAATTGCGTATAGACATGTTTAATAAGCCTGCTTGTGACAAGATTAAAAATTAACATTCAATCTGCTATAACAACCAAATTATTATGAATTAAAAGGGTCGACATACTTTCAGTTATTGCAAAAAAATCTATGACTTATGAGCAATCAGGCAATCCGATGCCTAAAGAATCATATGGCCATGGTTAAAATTAGCATAGCTGATCTTGGAAAACATACAAGTTATTCATAGTTGTGGCCATGAAAACTCCATACATGAAATCAATATTCTTATGACATGCATGGTAACGAAAGATAGCTGCTTGTAAATGCAATTTAAAACAAATCTTTTAAGCATGGCATTCAACACACAATCCACAATATAGAGGTGAAGTAGACATGCTAATATGCTATTCATCAGATATGGCAACTACTTGAAAAGGCAAACAAGCATGTGCAGGCAACACATAGCTCATGAGTTCAAGAGGACTTGATGCCATCAACATCAAAATTCAAGAACCAATTCACTACAGGAGTAGGCAAGATATATACCTACATCCTTCTCCTGAGCGCCGGTGAGGAGGGTTAGCTCGACGAGGTCCGCTGTCGCCGGTGAGGGGGCAGGGGCACGCGGCGGCGGAGGGGAGGAGGCAAACCGTAAGCTTCTTGGGGGAGAGCAGCAGCTTCTTGGCACCGACGGTGAGTAGCAAAGCAGGTTGGAGATGGCGATCTGGCGGAGCAGCGCCAGAACATGATACCTGGATGAGCGGGAGCTGGTAGAGCTTGTTAATGACGAAATTTGGTAAGCCTCGAAGTCATCATCGGCCTAGAATCAGTATCGGTTTCAGATTTCTAGAATCGGCCGATGGAAGCTATCAATCACCAACAGTCGGATTCTTACCAAATTCGATTAAGGAAATTAATCTATTAAATGAAGCTTATCCAAAATTGTGTTTAGTGTCCAATAAGAACTTTATGTTTTTCCTTTTATCCTTAGGAAAGTTTGAGTAGTATCCGATATGGACTAGTATATACCCATGGGTATAAATATGTACACTCGGGGTTCATGTAAATTATCTCTCAATCAATACAATTATTCTCGGCGCATCGCCACCCTATTTCTGAGGTTTTTACTTATCAACCGACGGAATTTGGCACCTGACGCGGGGCTGCATCGACTTTCGATCTCTGGCGAAGAGGTAAGCCCTACGTTTCGTCGGGACCTGGTGAATTTATCGGCTACATTGGTGTTGTTCAAGGTTGCATCGGTTCGATCTTTTGAATCGCTCTGGTTCGGTTGATATATTTACCTACCTGATATTTCAATTCTATTTTAATTGCATTATGTTTAGAGACGCATCGGATTACATATAAGTTGGATTTAGCCGATCGCAATAAAGGTTTCACTGTTTATCTAATCATTTGAATTTATCGACATCGGACTTCCAGCCGATGTATGCTTTATTCTTCGGATTAACGCTTATTCTATCATATCATTTATCGGTATCGGCTGGAATCACTCTATCGGCTTGTCAACCGATTGGCTGTTTTATCTGCTGTTTATATATCTTGTTAGTTGCAGGATCAAACTGACTGGCATGTCCACATCTCATCATTATTTTGGACCTGCATTGGAGCTAAGCAGATCTCCCAGGCCATCGTGTTTTTACGTCAACACATTTTGGCACGCCTGGTGGGACTCGATTTTTTATACCTACATGTCTGAAGAAGAAGTCGATGCGAAGATCATGGTCACAATGGAGAATTTGAGGGAGGAACAGAAGCAACAGGTGGAGCAATCTATGGCTAGTTTTCAAAAGTGTTGTATTCAATCTTTCGTCATGACGCAATAAGGGCCAATTCAGATGACTCAACTTCCCAAGCCGATGGTTCAAACACTTCAAAATAAAGTTGATGAAGTAGTTCATCGCGTATTGTTGAATCAATCTGGAGTTTTGGTGGATACATTGCAAAATTTGATTAAGATAACAGTTGATGAGTTAATTGTTCAAAGAAGCCAGCTCGGGGGGCAGATTAAGGAACATCAGTATCGACTCGGGGGGCAAGCACATCAGCATCGGCATGATGAGCCATATCAACAATATCGGCCAAAAGAACTTCAAGAGTATCAATGTGGAGAAGAACAATACCGTCAGAGAAACGATGGTTGGGTCGATAGAATTGTAAATTTAGTAGAGAAGCAGTTTGGAATTAGACCTAAGGAGCAGATCCATATGTATCGGTAGCCATATCCTGAATGGTTTGATAAAGTTCCACTCCATACCTATACAAGATTCCAGACTTCTCCAAGTTTTCAGGGCAAGATGATACATCTATAGTGGAACATATCAGCCGATTCCTAGTGCATTGTGGGGAGACATCGGCTGAAGAAGCTTTGAAAGTTAGACTTTTTTCATTGTTTTTGACTAGATCGGCTTTCACATGGTTTTCGTCATTACCTCCATACTCTATCAAGGGATGGGCCGATCTTGAGGAACAGTTTCATGAATATTTCTTTGCTGGAATTGATGAGATGAAGCTTTCAGATTTACTATCAGTTGAGTAGCAAAAAAGTGAATCAGCTATGGAGTATATTCAAAGATTTCGTAATGTCCGCAGCCGATGTTACAGTTTGAGCCTAAGTGATGAGTAGCTAGCCAATCTTGCATTTCAAGGATTGTCAGCACCTATGAGAGATATATTCTTTTGCCATGAATTTGACAATCTGGCTCATCTAGCGTAGACAGCATCGGCTTATGAAAGTGTTGACGATAGAATTTAGTAAGCATATAAATCGGAATCAGGATCCAATCCGAAGCGGATTTGAAGATATGCGGAATTCTCGGAAACAGAGTGTGCATCGGCTGGAAATTTGTATCGGCCGATACCGAGTTCAACATGGTTAGCCGATACATCCAATATTGGTTAAATTGGTTGCGTGATCAATGTCGGATTCAGAAGAAGGGCTTCGATGGTATTGTCAGACAAGGATAGAGTCTGAGATAGGCAATTGTATCTATGAATTAGGATGTTTATGTAATTTCCTTATAGATATTTTCAGTAAGAGTCCGCCTAACGGACATGTTTGTCGATTAGAGTTGTATTAGGGAAGTACGAGTCGTGTCCATTACGGACAAGTTTGTATATTCGGGTATAAATATAAGCCCGAGGTCTTGTAAATAATTTACATCAGTTCAATCTAATTTCGGCGCATCGCCACCTTTTCTTATTACTTTGTTCAACGAGTTCTTGCTTTTGAGTCGAGCTGCATCGGTTTCGATCTTCGACAACGAGGTAATTGCTTGTTATGATGGTTTGCGATCTCGGGATTAGTGCTTACATCTTTATGACACTATAATCTTGATCATGTAATCCGCCGAGTTATCATATATGCTATATAATCTAGATTGACAATGCTTTCTACTGACACGGCCTACCTCTATCTAGGATTTTGTCGATATCGGCTAGATTACTTTGTTGGCTTAAATTATATAATATATTTACCATCTTGAAAAGACAACCAATGGCTTGATTGTCTAGATATTATGCTTCTTTTTATACTTAGTGCTGCATCAGTTAAGTTTGATCTACTAAGTCGTATTTAGAATCATAGTCTTTAGTCTGCTTTATGGTTGTTAAAAAAGGATAGAATCGGGGTTTCAGCCGATGTTACCTGGTATAGTTGTTTTACATAGTCTTATATCTTGTTTAATATACTATATCTGCCCCTTATATCAGGATCTTTACTAATATAAATATATTGAACTTACTGCCAATCTAATTGATGATAGTTTGATATATTTATTGCAAGAGAATATCCAAATATAAGGTAGTGTCGGAGCCATAGCTGATACATGCTTAAATTCGGACATCGGCTATGATATAAACACTTGTAATCGTTATTTCATGTTATTTTAGATCTGGTCAATTTATACTGTCTCAGTTAAGTCTGATCTATCCCAATTGCTGACTTCTAAAGTGCTACTAATTTATAGATTATATAATATTGATATTTACAGCCGATGAGCTGGAAGAAGTAGATATTGGACCAAGTGATAGACCTAGGCCGACATATATTAGTAAATGTTTGTCAAATGAATTTAAATGTAAATTAATAGAGTTGTTAAAAGAATACAGAGATTGCTTTGCCTAGGAATACTATGAGATGCCGGGACTTAGCCGATCAATTGTTGAACATCGGCTCCTATTAAACCTAGCTATCGGCCATATAAGCAACCTCCAAGGTGTTGTAAAGCTAAGATGTATGGTGCTATCAAGGCCGAGATTACAAGACTCTATGATGCTAATTTTATCAGACCATGCCGGTATGTTGAGTGGATTTCAAACATAGTACCGGTAATCAAGAAAAATGGCAAGTTTAGAGTTTGTATTGACTTTAGAGATTTAAATAACGCTACTCCTAAAGATGAATACTCGATGCTGATTGCCAATCTATTGGTTGGTGCAACATCTAGATACAAAATTATCAGTTTCATGGATGACAATGAAGGATATAATCATATTTTTATGGCTGAAGAGGGTATTCATAAGACTGTTTTTCGATGTCCTGGTGCAATCGGCTTGTATGGGTGGGTCGTTATGACTTTTGGGTTAATGAGTGCTTGCACCACGTATCAAAGAGCAATGAATTACGTATTTCATGATCTTATCAGCTTATTGGTTGAAATTTATATTGATGATGTGGTTGTTAAATCAAAGGAAGTCGATGAACACATAGCTGATTTGAGCAGTTTTGAAGAGGGTAAGAAAGTATAGATTAAGGATGAACCCAACCAAGTGTGCTTTTGGTGTATCGGCTGGATAATTTCTTGGATTTTTAGTGCATGAGAAAGGAATCGAAATACCTCAGAGAAGTATCAATGCTATCAAAGATATAAAACCTCCAGAAGATAAGATAAAATTGCAATCATTGATCGGAAAAATTAATTTTGTGGGATGATTTATATCTAATTTGTTCGGCGGGATAGAACCGTTCACTCCGTTACTCAGATTGAAGGCCGATCAAGAATTCATTTGGGGGGAGAAACAACAGTAGGCTTTAGACGGTATAAAGGAATATTTGAGTACTCCTCCAGTCCTTATTCCACCACAGAAAGGTGTTCCTTTTAAGTTGTATCTGTCAGCCGATCAGAACACTATCGGCTCTATCTTGATCCAAGCAGTTGAAGGTAAAGAGCGAGTTATATTTTATCTAAGTAGAAGACTTTTGGATGCAGAGACTAGATATTCATCGGTGGAAAAGTTGTGTTTATGTTTATATTTTTCTTGTACAAAGTTAAGACATTATTTACTTTCCAATGAATGCACGATAGTTTGTAAAGCCGATATGGTGCGATATATGCTATCGGCTTCAGTTTTGAAAGGGAGGATTGGGAAGTGGATTTTTGCCTTAACAGAATTTGACTTGGGGTATGAATCGGCTAAGGCAGTTAAGGGGCAGGCAATAGTCGATTTCATAGTTGAGCATCGGGATAATTCGGTTGATCATGTCGAGATTATGCCTTGGACATTATTTTTTGATGGATCAGTTTGCACTCATGGATGTGGCATCGGCTTAGTGATCATATCGTCTAGGGGGCAAATTTTCAGTTTGCTTTTACTATCAAACCTTATTCTACTAACAATCAGGCTGAGTATGAAGCGGTTTTAAAAGGTTTACAATTACTAAAAGAAGCTGAGGCCGATGCTATTGAAATCATGGGTGATTCACTATTGGTAATTAGTTAGTTGTCCGGAGAATATGAGTGTAAGAATGATATCTTGATGGTTTACAATGAGAAGTGTCAGAAGTTGATGAAAACTTTCAGGATAGTTACTTTGAAGCATATTCCTCGGGAACAAAATGTTGAGGCTAATGATTTAGCTCAGGGTGCATCGGGATATAAGCCGATGTTAAAAGATAAGAAGGTAGAAGTTGCATATCTACAAGCAGATGATTGGAGGTTTGAGATGATTGAGTATTTGAAGGATCCTTCTAGATCGGTGTCCAAGAAATTGAAGTATAAAGCCCTCAAATATGTTTTGCTGGACAATGATTTGTATCATCGGACCATTAATGGGGTTCTGTTAAAGTGTCTAAATTTAAAAGAAGCAAAGATTGTCTTGTGTGAAGTGCATGAGGGGATATGTGGTACTCATCAATCGGCTCATAAGATGAAGTGGCTAATTAGGAGGGTTGGTTATTTTCAGCCGACGATGCTGGAAGATTGATTTTGGTACTATAAAGGTTGCCAAGATTGTCAGAAGTCGTAATGTCCGCAGCTGATGTTACAGTTTGAGCCTAAGTGATGAGCAGCTAGCCGATCTTGCATTTCAAGGATTGTCAGCACCTATCAGAGATATATTCTTTTGCCATGAATTTGACAATCTGGCTCAGCTAGCGCAAACAGTATCGGCTTATGAGAGCCGATTGCAAGAAGCAAAGGAAGATCAATTTTGGACTAATCAAGGTGAGACAGAAGAGAATTTTGAAGCATGAGTCCTCATACTCCAAAACTGGGGGGCATGTGTTAACGATGAAATTTGGTAGGCCTCGAAGTCATCATCAGTCTAGAGGTAGTATCGGCTTTAGAGTTCTGGAATTGGCCGATGGAAGCTATCAATCGCCAACAGTCGGATTCTTACCAAGTTCGGTTAAGGAAATTAATCTATTAAAGGAAGTTTATCCAAAAGAGACCGAGTTCAAGTAGGATGCGGCATGGTAGTTTATCTATTAATTAGGAAGAGTCTGTTAGTTTCCTTTTATCTTTAGGAAAGTGTGTTTAGTGTCCAACAAGGACTTTATGTTTTTCCTTTTATCTTTAGGAAAGTTTGAGTCATGTCTGATATGGACTATTATCTACCCATGGATATAAATATGTATACCCGGGGTCTATGTAAATCATCTCTCGATCAATTCAACTTTGGTGTATCGCCACCTTTTATCCTTTTACTTTCGACGAGTTCTTGTTTCAAGTTGGGTTGCATCGACTTCGATCTCTGACGAGGGGTAAGGCTTGTTATGGAGGCTTACGTTATCAGGATTAGTGCTTCCATCGCTTCGACACTCTAATCTTGTTCATTTAAGTCGTCGAGTTATCATATACGTTATATAATCTAGATTGATAATGTTTTCTACTTGCATCGACCGATCTCCATCCAGGGTTTTGTCGATATCGGCTAGATTACTTTGTTGATTTAGATTATCTAATGTATCCACCACCCTGAAAATCAGTCAAAGGCTTGATTGTCTAGATATTATATTTTTTTCATACTTAGTGCTGCATCAGTTAAGTTTGATCTACTAAGTTGTGCTTAGAACCATAATCTCTAGTCTACTTCTTGATTGCCAATAAGGGTTTCATCGGCGTTTCAGCCGATGAGTTATCTGGACGTTGCATCGGCTTACAAGGATTACTTACAAGTTAGTTTTAGCCGATGACAACAAAGATTTCACTGTTTATCTAATCATTTGGATTTATTGACATCGGACCTCCAGCCGATGTATGCTTTAACCTTCGGATCAGTGCTTATTCAATCTATCATTTCTAGCCGATTGGTTTCTACTGGATTATATTATTGTTTTGTTACATTACCATCAGCTGATTATCTTTATGTCATTATTTACGTAAGTATCAAGATCTATACTGGATATCGGCTGGTATCGGCATCGACTGGAATTACTATATCGGCTTGTCAGCCGATCGGCTGTTTGATATTCAATTTATATATCTTGTTAGTTGCAGGATCAAACTGACTGGCACGCCCACACCTCACCATTAATTTGGACTTGCACTGGAGCTAAGCAGATCTCCCAGGCTGTCGTGTTTTTACGTCAACAGATGGTCGATATGGATTATCGTCCTTAGAAATCTATTTAAGTTTGTAGCATTATGTTCCCTACCACAAACTTGGGGGCATGGAGGTTAAATTTTGGGATAATTTGGGGATTTAAAAAACAAAGTTTAGGACTGCATTGGTATAAGTTTAACTCGGCTCGACGGCCGATGGCAGTATGATTACATCAAAAAGTTGCATATCAAAAATATTTCTAGGTCTATTACAGGCAATCAAGACAAATATTTTTGGATAGACGATATAGCTCGCTGCCTGACTTGTTCTACTTCTTCTATTGCTTGAGCATCGGCTGCGTCTATCCCAGGAATCGGCTTGACAGCTTTATTGAAGGAAGACAGATGTTTGATGGACGATTTCAGCTTGGACTTTTGTTCTTTGATAGCTTGTGGTAGATTGGCCAACTTTTGTTCTTCAGAGGCGAGTTCGGCGTTGCATCTCTCCAATTCAGCCATCAGTCCGGCTTGTTTAATTCTTAGCCGATCAATATTTTCTTGAGTTGGGCTCGGACCAGCTATTACCTCATCTAGCTTAGCTTTTTCATTGATGATCTCTTGTCAGCTGGATTGGATAATGGCTTCAAGTGCTGAACGTTCTCGCCGATCTGCGATCCTTTGCCTTGCCCATTCTAGCTTGAATCTATGTTGCTCAAGGAACATAGCTAGGGAGATCGCATTGGCAAGATCTTCTGGAAGTTGGTCTTGTAGTTCTTGAAACCTTGCTCTGATCGGCCCATAATCAACGACAAGAGCATCAAGGGAGAGTCCCAGCCGATTGGACATATTGGCTAACTTTGTTTTTAGTTCGTGTGATACTGATATTAAAGATTTGCTGGTGGTTTCTTCTTCTTCTTCACCTAAAAATTGTCTTATATCAAATGAAAACATATCGGCTAAGGCCTGCAAAAGGAGATAGGTTGTAAGTGGTATAGTCAAATGGCCGATATTAGAAGAATATGAAGAATGGGCTTACAGGGGTTGGAGGAGTTGGATCTGCAGCAATTGTATCTTCTCCATGATGACTTCCTACAGCCGATGAAGTATGTTCACTTGAGTGCTGTTGAGGAGGCGATGGAGGCTGGGGAGGCTGAAATAATTTAAGGTTGACATTGAGTATTGGCTGAAGGAAAAATTAAAACCATAAATAAGTTAAGAGTTTACTAATGCTAGTGGTGGAGTTGGTTTCTTTTGAATAGCCATTTGTTTCTTTTTCGGCTGAAAGATATGAATAAATTATAAAGTGTAATGTTTAGAAGAAAAATAAGGATTTTGAGAGATATATACATGTGCTTTACGAGACTTTGAAGGGCTTGGAGTCTTGATTGGGCCAGATGGATCGGCTGATAGAGTGTCGGCTCGTGTAGGTTTGGTTGTAGCTTCTACTGTTTCGCTCATTTGAGCTGCTGCTTCACTTATGTCTTCCTCAATTTCAATTTCCTTTAAGTATTCTTCCGCGTCTGGATCCAAGGGAAGATCTTCATCGGTTGATCTCTTGGATTTTTTAGTGGATTTCCTCTGAGTAATGGAAGGTTTGATGGCAGCTTGCTTGGTTCTTTTGCGTTTTTCACCTACTGGTATCGGCTCTCTAATTTGGCCTTGGAGTAGGGAAGCCACCCTAGGAGCATTGTAGCCGATGGTGGAGGGTGCTAGACCACCAGCCGTTTGGAAGTTTTGCAACAGCATACTCGATCAGCTGGCCACTTCGGCTAAGTTGAGGGGGAGGTGATTCAGATACCTGCAAGTACAAAATAAGAGTTTATGAATATCAGAGATTTGTCGATATTGAAACATGATGAAAAGAGATAAGAGAAGCTAACTTACTTGAGGAATTAAGTCAGATGATATTCTTGTCACGTATGACTTAGCCGATAGATGGAATATGTGCGTTTTCCATTCAGACCACCATTTATCGAAAAGGATGCTCCTCATCAATATTAAGTTCAATCTGTTGATGCTACCAAAAGGAGGTCCAGTGATGTTTAAGAGCCCTTCCATGATTGTCACGCCCCGATCTAGCCCCGGACAGGAACTAGAGCGGGACGCTCCAAATAAACCTGTAAGCTGATACCAGTCCTAGGAAAACAGCGCTGGTATCATAGGAAGACGAAATATCACAGCACAGCGGTCTCTTCATTAAGAGTAGTCTTACAGTCATGTTGGGCTACGGATAGACCCCATGCTCACAACTGCATTACAAAAGGGAAAGGCGGAAGCGAAGACTGGCCCAAGGCCACAAGCATAACTTGGGAACTATGACAAAACCCTAAAACTGCTCGAAGCCGGTCTGCTCCTGGTAGAACTCCTCGTCAGCGGGATCCATCTCCTCCTCTTCGAGAACTAGGGGGGTTATTTATATAGAGCAAGGGTGAGTACGGGGAGTACCCAGCAAGTCTTGGGAATTAAGTGTGTATTGCAAGCTTCATAGAAACTGTTTGTTTTCGCAATTGATTTGGTTTAAATCTTTCGAAATGATTTCTAAGGAAGTGCTTCTCGATGACTCGAGCCTGACAGTGCATCAAGCCCGGTCGGAGTTGTGCAATGCATCAATCTTTCAAGAATCAAGTATTGGCTCCCAGCCAAACGATTTTTGACGGCCTCTCGGGCCTAGCTGAACCCATCAGCCATATTTGAAAACAACATTATCCAACCCATCAAGTCAATTTCACAAGCAGTTGTCAAATAAAACTACGCTAAGGAATCACCTCACATCAGCCCATAACCGTGGGCACGGCTGTTCGAACAGTTTGTTAACCTCTGCAGAGGGGGTACACTTTACCCACATGACGTTACTAGCCTGGGTCACCCAGTCCGTGTGGAACAGCCACGTCTGGTGACTTTGAGGTTTTCACGACAAGGCCTTTCCAAAGCCGACACAAGGTTACCGTATGCCAACGGGACGGGTCATCCGGACCAACAACAGGTTAGGTCCCAGACCATACTGCGCCAGGAAGCCCAGGAGTCCTCCTCGACACAACCCCGGCGAATCCACTTGTCCTTTGGCATCAAGGTTTCCATGGCCCAACTAGTTACTCGGCCAGGGGTGTCCCATTTCACCCATGTGGTCGCACTGATTATGTTTGGATGAAATCCCAAAGGAATCGATCATTAAGTGCAAGTACGGGAAAGCGTACTCCCGGTACGTCCCCCACACTGCGATTTTAGAAATCGTTTTATTTTGCAGACACCGACCCAAGTGTCGGGTTTTCCAAGTATTTTATAAACCCATGTTTTATCCATCGTTGAAGGTTTTAAATTTGAGAGAGTCCCCGATGTATGTGCCCGAGGGCTCGGATATCGGGAACCGGCAGTTGACAAGGGAGGTACGGGTATTCAATAGCCAAGGAGAGTATGTGCATCAAACGGGTTGGGCCGATAGGTTATCTTGCAAACCGAGGCCAAATTCAAACAGGTGCGACCTAATACTGCATAGTTCGCGAAATGGAAATACTTAGTTTTAAATTATGGGTGCAAGATGGTCAAAGGTGACTTGCCTTGCTCGAGATCTTGAACTTGCTCCTCGAAATCCGCACATTGCGAGTCTTCGAGCTCCGATACTATATGCGAAACAAAAGACTCAATAAATGGTGAAAAGAAAGCCCTAATACTGACCCTAAGTGTGCCATTAAAAAGATCTCGATTTTTGAGAAATGTTGGAAGTTGAACGGAGCCAATCGGATGAACGGTTGAGAAGATATGAATTTTCTAAGATTTAACGATTTTATGTCTAAAGGAAAAAGGATTACTAAATCCTTTACTAATCTTGTTCATGTAAGTCGTCGAGTTATCATATACATTATATAATCTAGATTGACAATGTTTTCTACTTGCATCGGCCGATCTCCATCTAGAGTTTTGTCGATATCGGCTAGATTACTTTGTTGGCTTAGATTATATAATGTATCCACCACCCTGAAAATCAGTCAAAGGCTTGATTATCTAGATATTATGTTTCTTTTCATACTTAGTGCTGCATCAGTTAAGTTTGATCTACTAAGTCGTGCTTAGAACCATAATCTCTAGCCTGCTTCTTGATTGCCAATAAGGGTTTCATCGGGGTTTCAGCCGATGAGTTATCTGGATGTTTCATCGGCTTATAAGAAGTACATACAAGATGGATTTAGCCGATGACAACAAAGATTTCACTATTTATCTACACATTTGGATTTATTGACATCGAACCACCAGCCGATGAATGCTTCAACCTTCGAATCAGTGCTTATTCAATCTATCATTACTAGCCGATTGGTTTCTACTGAATTATATTATTTTATTTTCATCAGCCGATTATCTTTATGTCATTATTTACTCAAGTATCAAGATCCATATTGGAAATCGGCTGGTATCGGCATCGGCTGGAATCACTCCATCGGCTTGTCAGCCGATCGGCTATCTTTTGATCTTCAATTTATATATCTTGTCAGTTGCAGGATCAAACTGACTGGCACGCCCGCATCTCATCATTATTCTGGACCTGCACTGGAGCTAAGCAGATCTCCAGGCCATCGTGTTTTTACGTCAACACCACGGTCCCAGATAATTTATAGTCTCGTAAATACTAACTACTATTTTATTTCTTTCCTCGGAAAACTACTTTCTTCAAAAAAGAGCATATCCAAAAAAGGGCAAGTGGTGTTGTAGCTCTCCCTCGAAGGCAATACGTTCGTCGTCATTGTTCTAATGGAACTCTCGGTTGAGTGCAGGCTAGCTTCGTCAAACTGAAAGATACGGCGTTCTCGGAGATGAGTCGTTGAACTACTTGAAGACAACTGGCTTAAGGCCTGGTCGAAGTCAAAGATACGGCTAGGGCTGCTTCGTCTCATCATATCGTTACTGTCCATCTTTTTTAGCTCTGCTCCTAGAAAGGGAGACTTGGATTTTGGTCGGCGTTGGTTTTTCCAACAAAAAACAAGAACATTCTTTCACGAACTTCCATGACAAAACAAAATGCTAGCTTCCCTCGTAACACATACACTGGAGCGTTTGCTGGAATTGTTCTAGCAAACTCTGGGCTAGACATTGCTCTACATGATACTTATTATGTGGTTGCACATTTCCATTATGTACTTTCTATGGGAGCCGTTTTTGCTTTATTTGCTGGATTTTACTATTGGGTGGGTAAAATCTTTGGTCGGACATATCCTAAAACTTTAGGCCAAATCCATTTTTCTCTTCTCCACTAACCACAAGGATATCGGTACTCTATATTTCATCTTCGGTGCCATTGCAGGAGTGATGGGCACTGCACCACCTCCACCGATCTATGGAGGCTTCTCAAAAGCTCTTACTCCTCTCAATCGAATAACTAAACCAGAAGAACCATCGAGAAAGAAAAGCTTTCGTCATGCAAATCAAAATTGGAATTAGCTCAATTCGCAGAGTTACAAGCCTTTGCACAATTCGCCTCTGCTCTCGATAAAACAAGTCAGAATCAATTGGCAAGGGGTCGACGATTACGAGAATTGCTTAAACAATCCCAATCAAACCCTCTCCCAGTGGAAGAGCAGATAGCTACTATTTATACCGGAACGAGAGGATATCTTGATTCCTTAGAAATTGGACAGGTAAAGAAATTTCTGGATGAGTTACGTAAACACCTAAAAGATACCAAACCTCAATTCCAATAAATTCTATCTTCTAGCAAGACATTCACCGAGCCGAGTATGTGCAAGACAAGACACGGCTAGATAAGTCAAATAGAAGATATTGCTCGCTTGCTAGAAACAAGTCTTGGATGCCACAACTCCACATCCAGTCAGTAAGTCTGTAAGTAAGGTAACTTAAGAAAAGCGAGCCAGATAAGATTGGTTGCGCTTTCGCAATAGTGTATTGAGGCAGAATACACCACCTAAGAATTAGGCATGATTGATAGAAAGCTTATCTGTAGACGGATAAGTGAGTCTCCAACCTTAGCTAGTTGTACAAGGCACACTCCCAAGGCGTATGTATTAGCCAGACCTAGATGGAACCAGGGGGGCGGGATAAAATCCTTTCTTTCTCGTCCACTCCAGGGGGTGCGGACACACCTGCGCGGATTACAGGTGACGGTTACAAGAATGGCGGGGAAGTGAAGAGTACCCGACGACATTCAGGGATGAATGTAGACCCATCGGGTAGGGATAATCATTCCGGTCCTGGGAGAGGTGGCGGCATCAGTCTGAGCTGCTGATCGTTCTGAAATGAGAAAAAGTATGGGATTGAATAAGAGATTCATACATAGAGATCTAAACTCATGGAAGGGCCCGGCCAGCAAACGAGATCTCTTACATCCAAACAAGCAACGGATTGAGCGCACTAGCGCGAAAGCGTTAGCACGTGCATCGATATTGACATGTAGAATGGGACTCTCTCTTTATTCTCGTCCGATTAATCCGTTTTTCAAAAGATCTAAAGAATGAATGATTTGATTACTCAATATTCGATTCTTCTTTCACCTTCGATTGGAATGGATTCAGTGTGGAGGAGAGAATAACAAAAGCAATTGAAGAAGCAAAAAGTGATAATAAATTTAATAAAGTGGATTACATAAAAAATGATAAATTATCGAGTAAAAAGAATGTGTTCATAGTTGCGGATCTCGAGAAGCTATTCTGGAAGAATCCGGCTAAAAAAGACAAAAAGAAATTGAATCTTTCGAAATCCGAAAATGAGATTATTCTTTCAGAAGAAGAAAAAGAACGTTCAAATACAACAGAAATATTTGACGTGGAAAATGCAGATGCACCATTAAATACACATCAATGGCAGTAAAGAGTCTCCTTCGTAACCTACGTGGTATGATGAATCTCGCCTTATGCTACCAAGGTGGTAGTTTTCATTTAGTTGGATACAGCGATACCGAGGGATTTGCTGAGAAAGATGGACGAAAAAAGGCAAGGGTATATGTTTATCCTTGAAGGAGGCTCAATATCTTGGTGCAGTAAGAAAGAAGATTGTTTCTCTTTGTCTACCATGAAATCAGAATATATAGCATGCACGGCTGCAGTTCAAGAAGCAATATGGCTGAGAAATTATCTTCTCTGTTTGAAAATGGTCTACCAAAAAGAATAGGTGGCTGCTTCCCCTTATGCACCACCCCCATGTCAAAGTATCAAAACAGATGCTTCTAGAAATTGGTACAGCTGAAATTTCTCGCACCACCTCATCGGGGAGAAAAAAAGCTAATAAACTAAATATTCGGGCATCAGCTGTAATAGCCGCAGATATCTGAACGGCACTATTTGAAAAGTCATATTTTATAATCTCGAGAATATCTTCACTTCTTCTGACTTCTTTAAAGATCATTACATAACTATCCAACCAGAGTTCTCCGCGGGGTGGAGCGCTAAGAAAGAGAAAGCGTTATCGCTATACGAAATGAAGCAGCGGCTAGCACGCTAAGATAAACCACTTGGTTTAGGCCCCTGCTTAGTGGCGTGTGATTTCAACACTATTCAAGAGGGTTTTTTCAGAATGTTCTAGCTAAGAACTGTTATTATTTGCTCCACTCTTGCCATCACGCTCTGTCTTGAGCATCTGCCACATCTAACTGCAAGCCTTGCTTTCCATCCCAAATTTATAAAGAGAGGTAATCTAATTACCTTCGGTCTATTTCCCAAAGACCCTTTCACCCTTTCCGCGCCTTTTCCCTCTAAAATCCAATGTTTTCAAAGTCGAAAAGACTTTCATACCTGTATTCCTGTCCGGTATGACGTCGCTTCGTGTCGGCATAGCGTGCCCCAGTTGCCACAGTTGCTAGGCTGTTCAGAGTCCTCTCGGACCCCGGCGTCATTGCAATGTTTCATTCCACCCTTCCCTCTTCTAACTGGTATGTGTATTGGATCCCCTCTTCTGCTAAGGTATTTGTGAAAAGAGAAAAGAAAGAAGAGAAATCATTGATATTAGTTATTAGTGGAATAGGATTCAATGAGCAGAGTGAGGCGAGGATATTCGGAATCTCTGTCGACACAGGGTGGACCGGGTCAAAGGGGGGTGGGGCCCACGGATGGGTCCCACTGTCATCTTCTTCCTTCTTCTTCTCCTTCCTTTCTCCGTTCTCTTCCTCTTTCTTCGTCTCTTCTTCGTTTCTTCTCTTCTTCTAGCTGTCCGAGAGAGAGAGAGGGACGGCGCGGCTCGGCCGGGCGCGGCGGCCAAGGTCGGCGACGGCAGAGAGAGGCGGCGCCGCGAGGGAGCGGGAGAGGGGGAGAAGGCCACGGCGGCACGACGAGCTAGCGCTCACCGGCGCGGGGCGGCGACGCGAGACTATGGCGAGCGGCGGCGGTCTACGCGGTGGCTAGGGCCTACGAGGAAGAGGGAGAGGAGGGCAACGAGGGGGAGGTTACCGCGAGGGAAGAGGAGCCGGGCCGAGGAGAGGAGCGAGACGGCGCGGTTGGAGTCCGTGTCGCGCGTCCGAGAGCGGCGACCGGCGGCGATGGCATGGTGACACGGGTACAGTGGTGGTGCTCGGTGGCGGAAAGGGGGAGGCCGAACGGGGAGGGGCGCGGTTTTTATGGGGGCGGTGGAGCACGCGCACTGAAGCGGCGGTTCACGGGTGTGCGCGCGGGAGCTAGCGCTCCATGGCGCTAGCGGCCAAGCGACGACGGCAGAGGGTGACGCCAGCGATGGAAAAAGGAAAAAGGAGGGAGAGAAAGGAGGCTTGGTCGCATGCCATCTTGGGGAGAGAGAGAGAGAGAGAGCTGCTGCCTCCCGGTTTTGGATGGGAGCGGCGTGGAGAGGTAGGGCATGGTGACGCTAGTGATGACGGGAAGAGAGGGCAGGCGGCGCAGGTGCGGCAGGCGACGCAGGCCGGTCGACCACGACGCGCACACGCGCGGGCCAACGGGCGGCGGCCGGTTTCCAGCGGCGCCGGCGGCAACCAGTGAGAGGGAGAGAGAACCGTGAGAGAGAGAGAGAAAACGGGCCGGAGCGGAGAAGGGCCGGAAGGAGGTGCGGAAGGGGAAGGAGGAATTAGGAGGGAGGGTGAAAAGAAGCTGGGCCAGCCAGGAATCGGCCCAAGGGACCCAGGGAAGGAAAATTTAGATTTTGTGGAGGGAGAAATTTATTTCGAGGGAATTTGGATTTCGGATTTGATTTTTTGAAATCGAGATTTGGACTGCGGGGGAACGAGATCTTGGCGCGCACACACATGCAACAATAAAAGAAAAGCAAAAATTTCGAAATTATAGTTTTTATGAAAATAGTTTTTCTCGCTAACGCAGCGACAGAACGGGCGTTACAATGATCAGGGTCGATGCAATTTCTCCTTTGGGTTGAATCTTTTCAGAGAAGTACAAGCCGATTGGGAGTTGTCCCATACGAAGCTGACATGCAACAACTGTTGGATGGTAAAATTCATATGAGGGTTGCACATTCCTGCCTCGAGAGATGCCTGTGGGAAGGATGCAAGGAGAGATTGCTGCAATCAAGATCTCTTTGGGTTTTTCAAATCTCTCATCGTTGATCTCATCTAATTTGAAATCGGCTGGCAACTCATAATCAGAGAAGGACTCGTATGCAAACCAGATTTTGTTGTCCCTGGGAAATCCATCATAAAAATTTCCAAACCAGTTTTGGAAGTGTTCAGCCGATGGTCCTGAGCCAGTATAGCTGGTAGCTGCTTCTCCAAAGGACATGCATCTGCGTGTTATGTTGGTATCATCGTCATCCTCTGGGTCGGCTAAAGATGGGAATTCGGCCTCAAGAAGTGCTGGTCTAAGTGCTAATTTCAGGGTATGTAGGTTTAACCAGAGTTGTACAAACCACCAAGAGCCACCTGTACTGATGCTTGCATCCATGATAATCTTGACCGATGACTAGCACAAAGTTTGATAACCTGCACCTAGAAGATATTTGCCCAAAGGAAATTGTTTCTTTGATACTATGGCTTCAACTAGGTGTTGCCAGTTGGCTGTTGGACCGCATGTGGAGCCGCAGAATAGGAATTTGTCTAGCCACAAAAGGAGAAAAGCAGCGTGTTCTCTGCCCGATACTAGACCTGTTCCCATGTTTTCAGATATGAATCCTGAATAACCTCCAATATTCTTGGTCTTAAATCTATGGCAACATTTGGTTTTCAAGCTGATAGGGTTGGCCAATGTAATGATATCTAGACCAGTGATCATGACAATATCTAGTAAGGTGGAGGTCATCGGCCCATGATTAAACATGAAGGCTATGAGGGTGTCAGACCAAAAATAGGCGGCAGCCGATAGCATTGGTTCGTCTTTCTTCATATCGACTGCTGAGATTGACAAGCATTGGGCCATTCCCATCTCATCCCACTGATCCTGTTTGCTTGCTTCTATCCTCTTATACCAGTTTGTCCATCCTTCAACTTGGGATGACCAGGATCTAAAGATGGCAGTCCAGTGAGATAGAATCGGGTTCGTCTGCCTAAAGGGAATCATGTATGTTTCTGCGTTGATAAAGGTGATTGGACCTGTGTCACCTATCGGGCCCAAGAAGAAGTGATTTGTCTCTTTCAGGCTTGGGATGGCTATTTCGTGTGTTAGGTGCTACAGATTGAAAAAAGGGAGAAATTGAGCAACAAAATAAGGTGAGAAGACGAAAACAGAGTTTGAGCAGATAAGACATACCTCGGGGAATTCTGTGGTTGGAGCGCTTGATTGGCTTGATGAAGATCTCATTGGCTTGGATGGGGTCGCCATCGGAGGTGATGTTCGCCAAGATGGTCACCGGAAGAATCGAGAGAATCACCGAAGTTGGTGAGGAAAGTTTTATTGATTTGAGCGGTGAAAACGGAGTTAAAGCCGTGAAATTTCCAGAAGGGCGGTTGCTATTTATGAAAGTAGGTGCGTAACGGTCAGGAGAGATAACCCTAGATTCTTATGGGATTGACGAGATAATTCCGTTACATTATATAATACTTCGGAATTGGGGGGCATGTATTGACGATGGAATTTGGTAAACATGTGAATCAGAAACGGGATCCAATTCGAAGTGGATTTGGAGATATGCAGAATTCTCGGAAACAGAATGCGTATCGGCTGCAAGTCTATATCGACCGGTACCAAGTTCAACATGGTTAGCCGATACAGCCGATATTGGTTAAATTGTTTACGTAATCAATGTCGGATTCAGAAGAAGGGCTTCGATTATATTGTCAGACAAAGATGAAGTCTAAGACAGGCAATTGTATCTATTAATTAGGATTTTATGTAAATTCCTTATAGATATTTACGGTAAGAGTCTGCCTAAGGGACTTGTTTGTCGATTAGAGTTGTGTTAGGGAAACATGAGTCGTGTTCATCACATACAAGTTTGTATATTCGGGTATAAATGTATGTCCGAGGTCTTGTAAATAATTAACATCAGTTCAATCCAATTTCGGTGCATCGCCACCCTTTCTCATTACATTGTTTCAACGAGTTCTTGCTTTTAAGTCGAGCTGCATCGGTTTCGATCTTTGACAACGAGGTAATTACTTGTTATGGCGGTTTGCGTTCTTGGGATTAGTGCTTACATCTTTATGACACTCTAATCTTGGTCATGTAATCCGTCGAGTTATCATATATATTATATAATCTAGATTGACAATACTTTTGGCATCGGCCAACCTTTATCTAGGGTTTCATTGATAACGGCTAGATTGACTTATTGGCTTGGATTAAATAATATATCCATCATCCTGAAAAGGCAACCATGAGCTTGATTGTCTAGATATTATGTTTCTCTTTATACTTAGTGTTGCATCAGTTAAGTTTAATCTACTAAGTCGTGCTTAGAATAATAATCTCTAGCCTGCTTTATGGTTGTTAATAAGGATAGTATTGAGGTTTCAGTCGGTCTTACCTGGTATAATTGTTTTACATAGTTTTATGCTTTGTTTAAAATACTATATATGCCCCTTATATCAGGATCTTAATTAATATAAATTACTGCTAATCTAAATTGGTGGTAGTTTGATATATTTGTTGCAAGAGAATATCCTGGTATAAGGTAGTATCGGAGCTATAGTCGATACACGCTTAAATCTGAACATCGGCTATGATACAAACACATATAATCGTTATTACATGTTATTTTAGATCTGGGCAATTTCTATTGTCTCGGTTAAATCCGATCTATCCCAATTGCCGATTTCTAAAGTAATAATGATTTATGGATTATGTAATGTTAATATTTACAGCCGATGAATCAAGTTTAGGGTTGATTTATTATTGGAAATATACCTTACAGCCAATTCACCTTACAATGCATCGGTTAGGTTACATCACGATATGACATCGGCTTCCTAACTGATGGATTATCGTTTACTAATAATATTTACATGTTTTATCTTGTTGATTCCAGGATCAAATCAACTGGCACGCTTGCATTTCACCATCATTTAGGACCTGCACTAGAGTAAAGCAAATCTCTCGGGCTAGTGTGTGTTTTTTTGCATCAACGCAAGGAGATTTGACTGGATTTATATCTTGGAGTTGGAACGAATATTTGGGAAGGGATTCAAAGAGGAAGACAATATTCGGAAATGAATCAAGAGGGAGATAGATAGTTAGAGAAAGAGAGGGTGTAACTTGAAAGTTTGAATTCGGATTCAAGAATTGATTTTCGGGTCGTCTATTCGGCAGCGAGGAATAAGAGATGACTTGAACGTCGGTTCAAATCTTTGGAGGGATTATTGAACTTGGACAATTTTGAGAGAAATTCGAATACGAAGATTCGAATTTCTTGAGTTGTTTCAATGATTCAAGGGAAGAGGTTGGGATTTTACAAGGTGGATGCTTGGTCTAATTGGATTCAAGAATTCGAGGGAATTTGTGGTTAGGGTTTTAGAAGCAAAATCCGAATATAAGGATTCGAACTTCAAAACTATTTTTGAAACAAAAACAGGAATTTGAATTTGCCAAACTTAAGATTTGCATTCATGGGACCTTCGCAAGGAGTAACCGGAGATGATTTGAGCGCGGACTCAAATCTTTGGAGAACAACTGGACTGGAATTATTTGAAGGAGAAATCTCTCGATAGTGGTTTAGAAAGGGATTTGAATACGGAGATGCAAATTATGACATTATTTTCGGACAGAGATTTTGAGCAGGCGATTTTGACATCAAGGAATTGAGACAAAGAGGAGATTTAAATTGAGATCTACAGCACAATTTAGACTCAACACTCGAAGAACAAAATTTTCACATATAGGATTTTCGTAAATTAGATTTTTAACACCACGTGAAAATCAGGACGTTACAGTATTCCTAGGATACCGAGTCAAAGCCTTCGCTACGTCCAGCTTGAAGAAAAGTGTAGGTTTCCTCCTCATATGCATTGATGTGACTAGGTTGTGCACATATAAGAAGTTATCTTGTATGCATCATTTTTTTATGAAGGCACTCTGTGCATGTGAGACCAGACCATCCAATTGTGCAGCCAATCTTAGCGCAAGCACTTTTGATATGAGCTTTGCCACCGAGTGTATCAAGTTTATTGGTCCGAAACCCTAGACGGTTTGAGGTGAATCTTTCTTTGGAATCGATGCTAGCATGGTCCTGTTGATGCATCCAAAGTTCCCACCTGCCAGCCCATAGAAGCAGTCAAAAACTTTATTAAGCCATGTTTTATGATTTCCCAGCATCCCTTGTAAAACGCGTGCTTGATTGCATTCCATATTTCATCCTCTGAGAATGGGCCATCCAAAGCATCATGTTGTGCTCTCTGCACATCTAACATCTAAAGCCTCCCAGTTCAGTCTACACGTCCGTTGCTTCTTTTCTCCTAAAATTGAGGTGAAATGGTCATGTAGTAGCTTAGCCTTGTCCTTGTATGCGTGTGTAGATGTTTTCCCGTGATGCAAGTTGTGTATGAAGTTTTTCCTTTTCCTAGCATTTGCTTTTATAAGAAAGAAGCGTGTGTTTGCATCTCCTTGTTTCAACCATCTGACTCGTGATGCTTGCTTCTTCCTTGCTTTCGTGGCTTTCGTGACTATCGCGAGACCCAGTATTCTTACTTTGAGGTCTTTCCTAAAATCATGCTCTTGTGTTGTCGGTGTCCTTTTTTCTTGTACCAAATCCAATCTATAAATCAGCTCTTGCACTTTTTTCCTGTACCAAATCCAATCTATAAATCAGCTCTTGCACTATGCAAAATTGCAGTTTTGCCTGATCGAATTGCTCTTTGCTCCATGCTCTCAAGGCTCTCTCGGCGTTGCTTAATTTCCTGCTCAATCTCTGCACTGGGTGTTCACTTTGGATCGGCTGATTCCAAGCTTGTTACACTACCTCTCGGAATCCCTCTACCCTTAGAAGTTTTCAAATCGAAAAATTCGTTTCCGTTTTAGTTACTGCATTGGGCCCAGCAGTAGGTGTATTGGTCTGGCTGTTCTATTTGCCAGACCTGGTGCCATGTGATCTACTGCTTTATTGACGTGTTGCAATTTTTCCATTTTAACAAGAGGCGGCCGTTGCATGGAGCCAAGATGTTTATGGGCGGGGCACAGGTAGAGTAAATTAGGAGGATTAGAAATCTGGTCAAGAAAAATTTTTTAGCTATACTTTATCTATTTTTACCATGTGTGCACCTACTCATTATAAATTTAGATACTCATATCAGTTTAAGCTTGATTTAAAATAGAGTAAATTAAACAAGTGACACCCTCTATTTCGTTCTAACTCCACAACTGCTCATGGCATAACTAAACTAGACCGAGAGCATTAAAACGAAGTGATGCCAGACACCGCTAAGCCCAACAATAAACCGGAATATCCGCTCCAAACTCTCCCAAAACTCCTTGGTACTTATCAACCCCGAGATCACCGGTCTCTCACTCTCGAGCCACACCGATCGAGTTTCCATCCTGCACGTGATCAGGCTAGCTAGGCCGCTAGGGCCGGCGGGGCAATACATACGTGGTAGTAGTAACAATGGGCAGCGAGCTGCCGGCCGCGGCGGCGCGCAGACGGTTGGCGAAGGAGGAGACGGCAGACTGGAAGACCGCGCGCGCGAGCAGACGGATTGCGCGCGAGCTGTGGCAATTCTGGCTCGATCCGCCGCCGTACTGCCGGCCCGGGCCAGCGCCCGTGAAGGACCACTTCCACTGGGAGGTGGTCATAGATGGCCCCGCCGCCACCCCCTACGCCGGCGGCGTGTTCCCGGTCGACGTCTGGTTCCCACGCGATTACCCCTTTCGTCCCCCCAAGCTCTTCTTCAAGACCAAGGTATGTTAATCACTCGTTTGTGATCACGTGATCCAAGATTTGCTCATGTTCATCGCCGATGATTAATTCCCCATCCGTCCAAACATTGCACGCCGGAATTAATTCTCTAACTTCGTCGTCGCTAAATTCTTTTTGCTGTTTTCGATCAATCTCGTGATGAATAGGTGTACCATCCGAACATTGATGGGAAGGGGAGGATGGCACTGGACATCTTCCAGGACAGCTGGTCACCGGCCTTCACGATCAACACACTCCTCATGTGCTTCGTCTCCGTCCTCTTCGACCCCCTGCTCGACCGCCCGACCAAACACTGCATCGCCAAGCAGTACAAGCACGAGTACGAGGAATACGAGGAGAAGGCCAGGGCGTGGACGCAAAAGTACTCCTCGACGCCGATCGTCTCGCACTACCCACCGTACGCTGTCATCGGCAGCACGCCGCCGGCTGTTCCTCACTTCCCAGCAACTGCAGCCAGGAGAAAGGCTACTGCATCTTCAGCTTCAGGTTCAGTAAGCTGCAGCCGCATTCCGTTGCTTATGAAGGATGAGTCTCTCTGGAGAAGGACAGTGAGGTTTGTTCAGGGTTGGTCTTCTTAATTATCGTCTACTGCACAGAGACTAGCTAGCAGAACAGATCAGGGAAATTGAAGTTCTTTCTTCCTCACAGATGAAATACAGTATGTTATCTCCAGAATTTTTTTTACTGTATTGTGAAGTGTTGAGAGGTATGCATACTTGTGTCAATTATGAGGTATATTACCTTTATTGTGCCGGACGGTCTATATTTTTTATCTGACCAATGCTGGGGAAGCGATCGATGAGTTAGTCATCTTCAGGTGATGAATCAGTCCTGTAACATTGAAGTCTAGAGTTGATCACGACACGGTAGTGACATGGAGCTGCTGACTATGAGTAATAAAACAAAGTCAATATTTATCTTTTAGTCTGATGTTCAGCACTTCATTTTCCAATCTGTTTGTAAATAAGTGTTGATGTGTGACAGTGTGAGCACTGGAGCCAGTGTGATCTGTAATGCATTATGTCGAAACCATTCAGTATGCCGTTGTTTAATGTTTTGGTGGTGCGCCTGGAGCTATAAATATCCCGCAAGGAACGAATCAAATTTTTAGAAAATATACTGGTTCCAGGAAAAGCTTTGCTCTGCTTTTGAGATAACCAAGTGAAATGGCTATCCAAATTACTCCAGTAATTTTTACATTGTACTGTTGGAGGTTACCCATCAGCCATTTAGGCTGCATTCTATCCCAGTTGGCGAGAGTTTTCCAACACGAAACGGGAAAACTAATTAATACATAATTAAGTATAATTATAAACTTAAAAAATAAACAACTCATATATATAAATTTTGTGTAAAAAAACACACCATTTAATAGTTTGTAAGTGTATTAACGGAAAATGATAAAGTTAAAGTTTGGAGTTGAAGAAAAGAATTAAGCATTACATGTTATCAGCTTTCCGACTTTAGATGCTAGGTGTACTTAGCACTTCCTAAACTGATAAGAGAAAGATTCAGCCGAGAAATTAATTGGCAGCATGAGTTGGTGGTGACCAAGTTATGAAAAGATAGTTATAAAAAGGACGATAAAAGGTACAAAACGTCAAGCAATCTACTAGACACAGTCATATCAATCTACGAGATATAGTCATATACCAGCTCAATTACTAGGAATCTAATGGCGCAGCATCACAAACAATCCTGAAAAGCACCGTGGATCAACACTGGGATCCACTAGCGGAGTAGCGCATCAAAAAAAGGCTGAAACGTATCCGCGGATCGACTGTTTTGTTTTTGTACGCTTCTTCATGCTAGCATGCATACACTTGTCGTCTGTCGAGCTGTTGCTAAAATCAGTAAATCACTTGCTAACAGTGGGAGCAATGTAGCATAACAACACCAAACCTCTTGCATGAACGTGTTACGTACCGAAGTCGCAGTGCGTAGCGTATGTGGTTCACTCAAAATCTCAGAAAGGCCTTCTACTCCAGGCCCTCCAGGACGTGGCAGCCAGTGCAAGTTCAACCGGCCCACCTGTGGTTGAAACGTCAAACGGCCCACGAGACGCGCGCGATGCGCACCCACGGCCACAGGCCACGGCCGAGGCCCAGAAACATCCGGAATTTTTTTTATTTTTAATTTTTTTATTAAAAGTTTTGCAAAAATAATTTTTTATTTCAAAGTTTGACAAAAGTAGGCTCTCGCCGCCCTTTGGGAGGGCGATTTTTAAAAATCGCCCATCCAAAGCGCGGCCAACGTGACGTGGCAGACGACCGTTAGCTCTCTGCCGACGGCCGTCTGCACATTTTGCAGGCGGCCCCTTGCGGCCCTAGCAGAGTGCGGTTTTTACTGTGCCGGAGGACCGCCTGCAAAAGGGCGGCGAGGGGGCCTAGAATTTTGCAGGTGGCCCCCTTGCCGCCCTTTGTAAGGGCGGTTTTTAGCCTATCCCCTATAAAACCCTTCCCCTCTCTGAAATTCGCATTATAATCACTCGTAATTCCAAAAAAAAGAAAGAGGGAGGGGTGAGGGGGAGCAGAAGGAGAGCGGTGAAGCCCTGCTGGTTTGCGCACTTCATCACAAGTAAATACATCACATTACATTGTGTTGTTAATTTATGTTGAATTGCAGTTCTAGTTCCATAATTTTTAGTACATCTGTAGAACACAACACATTTGTGTAGATCTAGAACACAATAGATTTTAGTAGGAATTGAGACTTAGACTGTAGTGTAAATTGAAAAATGTAGTTTAGTTCGATCTGAAGCACGTCATCTATTTGTAGAATTGTGGACATAGGACACAAAATAATATTGTAGAAATTGTCACTTAGTGCGGAGTACAGATGAACATGATGTTAAATCTTATTAGTACGGTATGAACTTAGTTAACCTAGTTATTTTTTTTAATCAGGCACAATGTCAAATAAGGTCCTATAAGGGAACATTAGATTTGGTCCAGATGGTGTTGATCTATCAGATTTTGTAATGACATCTAAGGGCATCGATAGGCCTGCAGAGAGAATATTTCAGTCAATTTACAGTTGGTTGTTGAGAGGATTTAGAATAGACCCAGAAGTCTACACAATGTCAGTATCTGTTGTAGTGAGTCGTGCAACAGAAGGTTATTTTTGGGAACTAATGCCGATGGATAGTACTGTTGCATGGAGACGATATGTGGAGATGGCTTTTGAACGGTCATAGCCCCTTGTTATATTTGTGTCGGTGCAAGAGAAAGATGCAAATGTTTCAGTGCGAATCAAAGATGTCAAGGGTCCTAGCAATGCGGGTGATGTTGTTGGACCATCGATACAAAGTGAGCAAAATCAAACAAGGTTAGAGCAGGCCATGGGCATGGCGGATGAGGGGGAAAGAGTCGGTACAATCGTTGATGAAATGGAGAGGGAAGATTCGGATAATGAGCAAGCGGAGGGCGACGCATCATCCGATGAGGAAGGTGATGTAATGCCCACTGATTGGACAATCGAGGATTTCTCTGGACTTGTTATCTCAGAGAGTCATCATGTACCCTGGGAATACAAGGAGAACGAGGTAATTGAGGGTGCTAGGTATGCTCATAAGGATGAGATGAAGGAGGTGGTCAAGCATTGGGCAGTTTCCTTGCAGAGAGAGTTTAGGGTGGTCAAATCAACCAACTATGTGTATGAAGTGAGGTGCATGAAGGAAGATTATCCCTGGCGTGTCCACGCATATAAGGGGAAATGGAATGATTATTGGAAAGTTAGCATTGTCACCGAGCACCAGTGCTATTTACAAGGGGTGGAGAAGTATCACCGGAATATCACATCAGCTTTTGTGGTAAGTGAGATGTACGGCAGTGTTGTTTCTGGCTTTGAACCAAGATCAATTATCAGCCACATTGAAAACAAATTCAAGTCCACCACAGCACGAGTTGTCACGATCAACTTTCGGCGCTGCTTACTGATATAAAGTGAATCATGCCCGTGCGTGCTCGTGTTATCACATCGATTGAAATATACAACTTTCATTTAGTGCAGATATATTGCAATACGTGAGGGGCTATATAATTGACAAGTCGAAGGCAACCCGTTCATATCTTCGTTCCACCTATCGCACAAATTTACGGAATGGAACCACCATTTCTTGAGCATCTGAACTAGCGAAGCGATCCTTTCGCCGGTTGGTTTCCACCATGGTGTGACCGTCCATTGTGCGATTGTAGGGATGGATACATACTCAAGTCATCGCTCATGGTACAAACTCGGGGCAGGAGATTCTTCCAATACGTGAACGTTGATCAGGTATGGTTCATCTATTCGCAGTTCCAATAGATATAACACTAACTGCTTTGTACAAAATCGTAACATATTTTGCAGTCATATCGTACATTGTGCAACTTCATTGAGTGGGTAGACATGGAGAACCCACGATTCGATGGAACACGTTTATACCCACGTAGTGAAACAAGATCGGAGTACCTAACGCGGAAGGATGAATATGAATGCCGAATTGCTGCTGAAACTTTAGAATGGCGGGTAAATCCCCTGGGACTCCCCACATGGCGTGAACGTCCAGAGTGTCATTGTGGTGATCGTTGTCAGGTCATACGGTCCGTAGGGCACCGAACTCGAGGACAAAGATGCTTCGCGTGTCCAAACATTGTCGATGATGATTTCGTCGTAAGTGCAATTCTTCTTTTCATCACTCATCGCTATTATCGTGACCTTAAATATCCCCACAATGTGTATACGTAGGAGGATGTAAGGAAATGTCAATTCATACAATGGATCGACACGGCCAGAGTTACTTCCAATGACGGGCCGATAACGCAACCTGAACCGACCACACAATTCATTCAGGCTTGGATGGAGTACAAACGTCGGGTAGAAATTGCAAGCTTATACTGGAGGAACAATCCATTAGGGTTACCTAAATGGTCGGAGCGTCCCAAGTGTGGTTGTCGAGATCGCTGCCAGATGGCTACCTCCTTTGCAGAACAAACATTTGGTAGGAGATATTTTGTCTGTCCCAATGTAGATAACAATTTCGTTGTATGTCTAACTTTTTCCAAATTGCCCTAGATTTGCACAATATTTCTACCCTTACTAATTAATCTTATTAATTTCGTAGGGCAATCCAAGGATGTGTCGATTTACTCAGTGGATCGACATTGTTACTCCATCCTATCATTGCCAAAAGATAACAGATTTTGAAAAAAAAGAGAGTACCAACGATTGAAGGACCATGAAAATGAAACGCATATTGACCAACCTAGAAGGGGCTAGTAAGTTAGCGCAATCTACATTTGTCAGGACCGATAAATTTGTATTGTGTATCCATGACACTTCTTTCCTATCTTATCATTACAATGTTTAATTATGATGGTGTATTGCTTGCGTACAAATAAAAAATATCAGATATATTAACATGGTTCTTTGACGCCCCGTTACGCTCCTTTCCTTACAATTGTACGCAATACAAATACCTAACAATATATCATCCGATACTTACTAAGTTTACATACTCTTCTTGTTTCTACAAGATCATTAACCTAATGCTTCAAAATCACACACCGCATCCTTGACCTAATATTTGACCTAGTCTTTAACTTTATAAAATATACCTGATTTTTCTCTTCTCAGAGTGACTGTTTACCTACTTTTATTCGTCCAAATATCATAGTTTACATCAAACAAATTTACAATCATTACTCCTGTTTTATTAGTTTTCAATATGATGCTTTACTAAAATTTTGTACCAAATGTTTCGATAACAAACATAATAAAATATGAAACAATAATCTGAATGGACAGTAAAAAACCGCCCATACAGAGCGGCAAGGGGGGCGCCTGTAAAATTCTAGGTCCCCCACCGCCCTTTTGCAGGTGGCCCCCCGGCACAGTAAAAACCGCCCTCCGCTAGGGCGGTAAGGGGACCGCCTGCAAAATGTGCAGATGGCCATCGGCAGAGAGCCAACGGTCGTCTGCCACGTCACTTTGGCCGCCCTTTGGATGGATGATTTTTAATAATCGCCCTCCCAGAGAACGGCGGGAGCCTACTTTTATTAAACTTTGAAACAAAAATTATTTTTGCAAAACTTTTAATAAAAAAACTAAAAATAAAAAAATTCAAACATCCGTGGGCTACTACGCGTCACCGCGCGAGCGAGCGAGCTATCGCCCACGGGCTCTACGCCCGCGAGGACACCACTAGCCAGGGCCGTGTCTCCCATTGCCGGTGACGCCGTTAGGCCGGCCTCCCGCGAGGAAAAACCACGGAAACCCGAGAAATCGCGGCCCGCACGCGCGCACGGTACGCGTGCGTCCTGCGGCTCGTGCCACGTACCGCGCGGCGCGTCCGATTCGGCCGCGCGCCTATCGCCCACGCGTGCTCCCCCTGTGCTACTGCGAGCAAAACCGCCAAATAAATACCCATGTAAACGAAACGTGCAACAGTCACGCGAGCCGTTTGCAGGCGGAAACTAAGCCCACATATACACACACCTCACAGGCTCACACGTCCATGTCGAGGAAACGTCTCACGCCAGAACACGTCGACGTTGATACGCTAAGACGCAGAGGGCACAGTGCGCACATCACCCGACCGGGGCCCCAAAAAACACATCCGATAGTCTTAACCTCCACACGCAACAACGAGGCTTGTCAACAAGCGCGTCCGCGTCTCCCTCTTTGGCGCTTCGATAGGACACGCAGCATGGTGCCCCACCACCACCTCCATGTACGCGCGATCGAATTCGATTGGCGCCTCTCGGCTTTATTTCCATACAGCCCACACACACACACCTGGTTGGATGGATGCTGGCACGACGGCCACTCGCACCGGAAAATGTATACATGCATGCGTGCCATGGCGTGCCGCGCTGGAGGTCCCGGCGGGCGGATGGCAACGTGTTACCGGTCGATCGACGGCGACTCGGGTGATGGATACGTAGCCGGAAAAGGATCAGATTATCAATCGATCCAACAAGCTCGGATCGATGCAGAGTACCAGCCGGTATACGTGCTTTAATGAAGTCCAGGTTATTAGCCGGCGATCGATCAGCACCTGTTTCGTTTCTTTTAGCCAACGTTCAAAAACTGTTGCTGGGTAACTGATCATTACAAATTACAACTCTTAGGCTGTGTTCGGGAGCAGCTGTTTCCAACCAGCACGTGATTAATTAAGTATTTGCTATTTTTTTTCAAAAATGGATCAATATGATTTTTTAAGCAACTTTCATATAGAAATTTTTTGCAAAAAAATACACCGTTTAGTAATTTGAAAAGCGTGCGCGCGGAAAACGAGGCAGAGAGGTTGGGAACATGGTATTGCAAACTCAGCCTTAGTATACTGATGAATATCTTACGGTACTTGCCTGCTTTCAGAACGTGTCAAAATACTCCATTTGGCATCCATTCTTGTTCGTCAAAAAGTAGAAAGTAATGTAGAGAGAATCAAACCGGCTAGGGAGGGAAAAAATTTTGGTGCAAACCTGATCAGGGTTCACAAAACGATGGAATTTCACGAAAATCGATCGGATTTCGTGAAACCACTAGGTCTCGGTTTATAAAAACCGATCGGTACTAGCCGGTTTTCGTACGGCATTGACCGAAAGTAATCGGTTTTTATCGGTTTTCGATCGAATCTCGGTAAACCGGTGAGAAACAGTTTTACTTCGAAATCGAAAAGTTAAACCCTGGACCCAATGCAAAGGTCCTCTATAGCCCCGTCCTCGATGGCCAACATGTGTGCATGTTACAGATCCAACGATGGGCCTGGGAATTGTGCCCTAAGCCGAGCGAGCCGTGTGCGATCCTCGTTGCAGTTGTTTGGAGCTAAGCCATCTCCCGTCGAGGACCTCAGTCTAACATGCAGTTGTCGAGCGTCCCAATTAAATTTTTGATCTTAAATTCTCAATGTTCGTCAAGCCAGGCATCCGCGCGTGGATCCTCTGACTTCACTGACTTCACACAGTGAAGTCAGAGAAGCACAATGTTGTGACTTTAGGGTATTTTCAGTCGTCCGATTTGCAGCGAACGGATGAGATTGATCGGTACAGTGCACTACAGTAACACATGAACAATACCTCCTCACAGTATGTTTTATCACCATTGTTACAGTAGATAACTGCTAATCGTTGTTTCGCACTGTAGCACAAAACACAATTTACTGTGCTCTTCTACCTTTAGTAGCACCTAAAGTCAAGGAGCCGGATCCCCACGCTGCCCTCTATGACCGTCTAAGCAAATCATGCATGGAAATTCAACAACCGTACGCCTAAATCAAAGTAGTCCACTCTGCTTGTGTCGATTAACTACCAGCCGGCCGGCCAGATCACCGGTGATGAACTTAACTACTTGTTGCCAAGGATGATATGGAACTAGATGATGGTTCTCCTCCTCGAAGGAGCAGCAGGCAGCAACCAAGCTTTATGTCTGGCCTGAGGTCCATTGTAGCCAGCAGCTAGCTCTCCCCACACCGTGTGAGTGCTGCATAAAGAGGAAGATAGTTCGCGATGGCGGTAGCTCACCGCCATTCTTTGAAAAGAGCTTCTCGCCCTCCTCGGGCAGCCATGGTCTTCAGCGATCCTCCCCGACACGAGGAAAACCTCCCGGTAGCTGGATCAAGAGGAAGGCGGATCGAGGCCATGGAAAATGAGGAAGTCGCGAGGAACGCGGCTGTTACGGCGGGGGCAACGGCAGGTCGGCAGCAGTAGCTGACGTGGAAGGGGATCGTGGAGCCAACGAGAGCTGGCTCGGCTCCAGCCGGGTGCGATGAGGACCGCACGGGGCTCACTCCTAGGTCTATATCGTTGGATCCTAACATGCACACGTGTCAGCCATCGAGAACAGAGGTGCAAAGGACGACTTTTGCATTAGGTCTGCACTATTTTTTCCCTAAGAGAGTAGAACCATGCTTTGATAATATAATATAAAACTAGCTGGGTGGTCCACACATTTGTGCGGCTAGCATCAATAAAATATTATCTATTTATTACATATGATTTTACTTAAATTTGTTAAATATCTATTTTGTTATCTTAGGATTTTGATAGACCGAACTTTATCATCCATGTGTTTCTAATTTTATAGATTTTAAAAGTCGCTTTGGTCACTACTCCTTACTCATTTATCAGTTATTTATTTGCTTATCGATCTATCATTGTTTCTATTCATTTTTCTTGAAATCTTTAAAAATTAGACTTTTTAGTTTTTAGAGTTCATTGCCTTGTTGGTTTTGTTTTTATAAATTTTTCAAATTTCCGTCAAACACCGCCACAGTACTCCTCTACGACCCCTCCGCCGCCTCCTCTCTTTATTATCATTGAGATTTTAAAAATCGAACACAATTATCATTTAGGTTTATTTTTTTTACTTTTTAGAAGTCCCGCTAAACCGTCAGCTGCTTTGCCACTGTACTCCTTTCGGTCCGTCCGCTGCCTCCTCTCTTTATTATTAATGAGATTTTAAAAATTGAACATGATTATTATTGGGGTTTATTTTTTACTTTCTAGAATCTCGCCAACCGTCGCGACCGTGCTGCTTAATGCTTAATGTCTTGTCCATCGTCATTCCTCTTAATCGTCATTGGTATTCTATTTGAGGTTTTGTTTATATGTTTATAATTTTATATATTCCATCAACTGCCACTACTTTACTCCTTTACGAGCATATTGTTTTTCCCCGCTTTATTGTCATTTGATATCATTGTGTTCTAGGTGAACTATTCTTTTCCAAAAATCCATACTTTTCATTTTAATATTTTGTATTTGTAAATTGTATTCCTACTTGAACTATTATATTATTTTTCTATTTTCGAAATTTATTTTATTTGTTATTTTGAATTTTAATTAATCTCGTTATATGTTCTAGATGGTCTACTCTTTCACTGGTCTTTATTTTTTATTACAAATTTTAGTTATTTATAAATTGTATTTCTAGTTGAATTATTATTTTATTTTTCTAATTTCTGAATTTATTTTATTTTTATTTCGAATTCTAATTAATCTCATGTTGTATTATAGATGAATTAATTGTTGTTTCGAAATTTCTTTTTTATTCCAAATTATAGTTATTTCAAAATTGTTTTCCTACTTGAACTCTTCTTTTTCTTATCTAATTTCAGAAATTTATTTATTTATTATTGCGAATTTTAATTAATCACGTATTGGATTCTTATATGGACTCATGTTTCAATATTGCTTATTTTTAATTCCGATTTTCAGTTATTTTTTAGATTGTATTTCTACTTGGACTTTTTTAATTTTTAGCCTCGACAGCAAACGTGGTGCCTTCTTTTCAGGGTTTATTTTTTTACTTTCTAGAATTCCGTCAACCACCACGACCGTGTTGCTTAATGACTTGTCCGTCGTCACTCCTCTTAATCGTTATTGGTATTCTATTTGGGGTTTTGTTTATATTTTTATAGTTTTTATATGTCCCATCAACTACCGTCACTTTACTCCTTTACGAGCCTATTGGTTTTCCCCTATTTATTGTCATTTGTTATCGTTGTGTTCTAGATGAACTATTCTTTTCGAAAAATCCATACTTTTCATTTTAATATTTTTTTATTTGTAAATTGTATTCATACTTGAACTCTTATATTTTTTTCTATTTTCAAAATTTATTTTATTTGTTATTCCGAATTTTAATTAATCTCGTCTTATGTTTATTTTTCTAATTTCTAAAATTATTTTATTTTTATTTCGAATTCTAATTAATCTCATATTGTGTTATAGATGGATTAATTATCGTTTTAATATTTATTTTTTATTCCGAATTATAGTTATTTCAAAATTGTTTTTGTACTTGAACTCTTCTTTTTCTTTCCTAATTTTAAAAATTTATTTATTTTTTATTGTGAATTTTAATTAATCATGTATTGGATTCTTATATGGACTCATGTTCCAATATTGCTTATTTTTAATTTCTAATTTCAGTTATTTTTTAGACTGCATTTCTATTTGGACTCTTCTTTTCTTTTTTCGATTATTGTGGAAATTTCTAGCCTCCACAGCGAACGTGGTATCTTCTTTTTGAGTTATCTTAATAATATAATATATAGAAGGCAAAGGAAAGAGATGAAATTCTCGATTCGATCTTCCGACCTAATATATTTGATTAATGATCAACAACCAAACCCATTTTATGAAAAAGGAAAGTGCTTATTCAAAATCAAAGCGCTTCGTAATCTTCAATCAGTTCTAAGCCTCAATATAATTTTCCGGAGTAAGTTTTCCAATACTCAACAACTTGATTAAACCAAACTTATGCAATTTCTGAATCATCCTGTAGAATGGTATGTTCTTCCCGGTCGGAACATTGGCATGCATGCCTCACCGTCGTCGCCGGGCGTCTTGGCCCATCCCGTATCTTTTCGTCCATCGTCAGAACGCGCGGTACGTACTTGACTGTACTTGTGCCGTTGTGCGGTTGCGCTTTCTGTATTGCCATTATTGAAGAGAGTGCAACACTCCAGCGACTAAAGTCTCTATCTTTATTCTCGTCGTAACAACCAATGCAACTAGCTTCCCTGCTTTGCATATAACCCACCTTGGATGTCCAATCATACATTTGTAAAAGTAACTGAAAAATTAGATAGCAGGAATATATAACTCTTTGGAGTATATAAATCAACTTGATTTCATTGTCCAAAGTACGCACATCCGAATACAGGTTTACAGTTTTGGAGCTCTTCTACTTACTAAAGAAGAAGCTACATACTCAGCACACAACCCCCCTTAATTCACCTTTATAGAGTAAACATTTTGGCCAGCACGCCTAAGAATTACTACATGACAAGCTATATATGTCACATGTACTGGATTTGTGTAGTGTTTCATATTTGGAGTCCTGCTGATCCACTTTCAAATACTTTGTACCCCTTGGCCTCAACAACATAAATTAAATAACATTACAACTAATATTGTTTTTTAGTTGTGTTTTCTTATCTAAGTGCTAGAGCAAACACTTTTACCAATTCATTTTTATCTACCTTTTGATATGTTCATCCCCATGCTTATGTAACAGCTTGTGTGGTTGAATTGATGAATGGCGAGCTAGCTAGTATAGCCAATAGCAAATGGGTTGCCCATTAATTTACCCAAGTATCCATGCCTGGGTGCGCGTTCGGCGCTCTCGGCGTTCTCAGCTGCAGCCGCCGGCGGCGAACCCGATCCTGCTGCTCTTGACGTCGTAGACGACGCTGAACGTCTGCTGCTGCGTGTTCCCGATGATGGCGGCGCTCCTGGCCGGTGCGAACGCCAGGCACGTGGTGGAGTCGTCGACGTCGACGAGCAGGTTCTTCGCCGACAGCTTGAGCACCGCGCCGCCGGCGAAGGACATGGTGACCGCTGGCGCGCTCACCCTGGAGGCCTGACCCTTGAAGCACGTGTCGAGGATGGAGTACGCCGACGTGCGAGACGTCCCCTTCATGGCCGCCGCCACCGCCTTGCTAAGCGCCGAGTACACGCTCGTCGGCAGGCGCGTGATCACCGTGCCGGAGTCGATGATCGTCGGCAGGCTGGAGTACGCCGACGACGACACGGACAGCGGGCTCCCGGCGACCGTCATCCCGGACAGCTTGATGAAGTAGAGCGAGTCGTCGAGCGAGCTGGATACCATTGGCGTGTACGAGTACTGCCCCGGGTTGTACGACCCGAGCGACAGGTACCCCGACGACGACGACGACGGGAGGCAGTAGGTGAAGGAGTAGCCCAGGCTGGGCGCGAGCTGGTACAGGAGCGAGAGCTTGTTGCGGGCGAGGCCGATGAGCCCAGCGGATCGGCCGAACAACCCCTCGTTGTCCTGGCCACAGCCGTAGTAGAAGTTTGGCAGCGACGTCGAGCCGAACGACACGGTGTCCTTGCTGAGGTAGCCGACGGAGAAGGAGCTGTCGCCGTAGCTGGCCTGATAGATGCAGACGTTGGAGGACGAGCAGGCGGACGGGTTGAGCGTGGCGGAGGGGAGGTCACTGCACTGCTGCGCGGAGCAACCCACGGAGGCGTAGGTGCTCGACGACTTGGGGTTGAACATCGGGCCGGACTGCCGGTGGCACGACACGATGCACGGCGAGCACTGCAGCCAGGTGAGCGAGGAGCCCGTGTCCACGACCATCACGTACTGCGTCGCCGGCGTGCCGAGGCCCATGCGGGTCACGTAATTGCCCACGCCCACAGACGCGCCAGGGCTGAGCGGCACTGACGCGAGGGAGTCGGCGAGGCCGGCGTCGAGGGAGGTGGCGCGCGCCGACGGCGTCTTGGCGAGGCGCGCGGCCAGCGACGAGATGCGCGCATCGTCGTGGGTGAGCACCGCCGTGAACGGGAGGTCGGCCGGGACCGGCGCCGGCGAGCAGGGGCTCCGCGGGTGGTGCAGCTCCAGGTGCAGGCCCGTGCTGTTGCGGTGCTGGAAATCTGCACAAATTCACCGGTACGTCCTTAATTTGCCCGCGTCAATTCCTCCAAATTTTACCGCAACCGTGACAAAAATCTACTTTTAAATTAGAGATTCTAAACAAATTCTGCCGCGGCTATAAGGCCATTTTCAATGGAGGTGCCATTTTTATGTTTCCAAGTATGCCACATAAGCAACAATGCATTTAATTGATGATTGAAATAGCTCACATAATGCATAGATTTATTTTTGTGGTCTCAAAGGTAGTACATGCAATAGATAAATTGTATTGGACAGTGTAGACATGGTTTTATCTCCCACTTTATTATTTTCTTACCACATCATAAAATTTATTTAATGAGAATAAAACTCCTAATGTAAGTGCCCTAAGCTCGTTAAACATGGCCATCAGTTCCGGTGCACCATCTTGTCGTCAAATTTTTAGCAGTCTTGTGATAGGACAGTGACGTATAACGACGTACGGACATTATACAACTAGGGAAAAGTACTGGGCATCAGATTGTATAAATGTCCTAGCTCATGATTTCCATTCCCAATGGAGTTTGGATATATCATCACATGATCCAATTGTCCAAACAATCATGTAACAATAATTCATTTATTTATGTTACAGATAAGGAGCGGCGATCATACATATATATGACTTGCAGCTGTTGCGTGCTACCGGGGAATATATAAATATGTACGTACAGCGTACAACCCGGGCACGTACCCAAGATTGCGGTCACGTATCGATCAAGCATTCAAGCTCTTATTGATGGTAGGCTTTGCAGTTGGCATATATCATCTGGTCATAACCGTATTAAATCCCAAGACAACGCTAGAGCGATGTAGGTGGTAGATAGGCTAGCTAGTTAACCAGCATAGTCATTGTGAAATTGAGTGAAACATTCTCAGTAGACGGTCCATGCCAAAGTAGTAGGAATAGTAGTCTCAGTTAATTTCCAGTGGTTCTGAACTAGTGCAAAATGGAAGATTCTACTTTAGCATTGTTTGGACAATCTAAAAAAAACGAGCTTGTGCTAACATTAGTCCAACAAGAGAGGAAACACGTCAAAAAGGGACTGAAGTTGATACATTTGGTTGGTAGTTAACATGATACAAGATAATGGAGTGGTTGTCTAATGTCTATAATGAGGACCACAAATTAACTCAACACCCAGCCTTTGTGCCTAAGTACAGAACACCTACAAGCATATGGTACCTTGCCTTCCCCCTCTCTATTATGACGAGCACCCAAAGATATTTTTCCTCAAGTGGGAACAACCAAGATTGTACTGCTGCTTTGGATGATTGGAGAACTAACAACTTCTGAAGAAGCCAGGGGGCGTTGGACTGGACCATCACGTACTGCTACTACCTCCATATCGAAGTATAACGATCTTATACCGAATATGATATGATAGATACTAGTATTATTATTTTGGATAGTTTGGTCTATCAGATTTATAGTACTCGAATATTTTCTATCATGTGGGCAATGAATTTCTGTTGAGCATGCCTACATGCAGCCGTAGTATCATCGATCGGTGCTGGACGCTGCCGGTACAGCACTCTTGGTTGATTCATGTCACGGCGAAAGAAAAGGTTGCCAAAAGGGAAGCCATTTGCAATGGCATTGAAAACCCCGCGTATCCGGTGACGTTTTCCTGACCCCGCCGCGTCTAGCCGCCCATCTCGGCGGCCATCCTGTCCGGCGCATGTGTGGCCGCGCGCCGCGCGCGATAGGTTGATAGATATGGTGGTTGGCGGCGGTGGTTTCACGGGGGGAGGAGAAGTATGCATGGCTACCGCTAGAGCTTCACATCATGGCCTTCCATGGCAGCAGTCAATCGCACCACTAACCGGCCATCAATTTCGACTGGGCCTATATATAAATTGCGATGGCTCAGTGAACAGTGTACGGCCTTCGATTGAAGTCTGGCTTTGGTCGTATTTAGAACAAGTTTTTTTCGCTAAGGAAAAATGCCATCTTGGAAGGAATTTTTGACGTTGATAATAGTATGAATTTGTACAAAAAAATTGTCGGTTAGGACAAAGCATTGGAAAAATGCTTGTGTGGTGATAAGATCGATTGTTGCACCTGCGTGCAGCCCGGTCACAATTAGCCGTCGACAAAAGTGAGTACTACCTAACAAGACTCTTTTGTTCTGGTGGCGACGGATCATTGACTGTCCTGTATATTTTAATTCAAGGCGGCGAAAAGAGTTGGAAAAGAAGAGAAATGATCGAGCCGAAAAGATTCGATCTTGGTTGTCATTTGGCTCCCACCCTCGCTGTCATCTTGCCATTTTTTTTCTCAAGTTAATTATAGTACTTTTGGCATCGACAAGAAAATTCATACTCTGCCTGAAAGTATTTATTTGCAGAAAGATACTACATGTCCAATACAAATTTGTGGTCAAACTATCACCATATTTACGTCCATTCACCATGTTGATTCTAGTTGTGCTAGTTTAACCGAGGTGCTAAAACAAGCAGAGATTTCAGGCTAAAAAAAGGGAAGTGGTGCCTCAAGCTGATATGATGCTATTCTGACTGCAAACTGAAATTGGTTCTTCAAATCCTACTTATAGGTGCTTTAATTGGTAGTCTTGCTCTTTTCTACTCCTACTCAATTGGCTAACGCTATGTAAACTCAGTAGCAAGCTGTACTGTTATGGATATGTCAACAAAGCACACACCTTTCATCTACTTGCAAAAAACCAGACATAATTAACAGCATGCATGAACAGCATGAATCAAGAAAGTTAACTAAGACAAGGAGGATTATTGATACCCTTGATCTGTGACGAGCACACATCGGTGATGTCCCTGATAGGGGTCGCCACTGCGAAGAGCAGGGAGAAGGCAAGCAGGAGAAGATGCGGCAGCGCCATCTTATCTCTGAACTCTGAAACCACCTCCGTCTTACAGGTGGTTCAGTGGTGTGTATGAGTTATGACTACAAGCCCAGCCAGCCTCATCGCTTTTTATAGAGATTCCGAGTGAACTATAGCGCGCGCTCTTCGCGCTTCGTGGGAATCTCACGAGTAGCTTTCAGGTCAGTTGCTGAAGTAATCTTTTTATCCATGGCGTTCCAAGCTAGCTTCCAACCACCTGGTTATTGAAATAACTAACGTACGTTTCAGTACTACGACTAGTACCTCCGTGATCAAGATCATCGAAGACCTTTTTTTTGACGTGGATGATCACCGTAGATATATATATTTTTCAATTGAAAGTCCTCGTTATCGACATAATTATGATGACATAAATCAACAGTTCAACAGTATAGTCTTTCTCAGTTTATTTCCTGTTTCATATTTTTGCCTTCTTTTGGTTCTTCGGAAGCTTCTGATGTCTCTTGTGCTGCTACTGTATCGTTGCCCTCAAGAACAAGAATCTTTAGTTAATCATGCTGTAATGGGACTGTGATGCAAAAGCTGCTTTTGTTCCTGCGGCTCAAAGTAAGGTTAGGTGCACACAATTATGGATTCGGCTAATCAGGCTCAATTAAGTTGGCAGTTAAGCGCACCTATCTAGCAAAAATGCAGTACGAGTCCTCTACTGATGAACGCCTGTCCGTCAATCAATCATCGATCAGTATTAGCATCCACACTTAAAGATGTAGTAGTGTCTGGGAATTTTACATTTTTATTCCTTTTTTAATTTTATAAATAGATTAAAAAACATATTCTATGACGGGATTTTTTCTCGGTGCGCCGAGCTCTAATGTCTCGGCGCCAATAGCACTAGCACCGACACCCTTCCCCAGTAGAAACTAAGTCACTTATATGAAGGGGAACGATGCCAATGATAATGACGCTGATAACCTATTTTGTAAAAAAATATTGAAAAAGGCTAATTTGTAAAAATCTAAAAAGGTCAATAACAATGAAGCTAAGGACCTATTTATAAGAAAAAATATTTATATGTTAGCTCTTTTCGAAAAACATTTATAATAGGTCTTCGGGTGCTAACTATTATTGGCTTCATCTCTCTTCGTATTAGTGACTTAGCTTCCATACAGGGGGTATCGATACCAACGTAGTTGCCACTGAGATGTTGGATCTCGGTGTCAATAATCTTGGCGCCGAGAAAAAATGTCATTTCTTGTATAAGTTTTTCAGTGGTCTATTTATAAAATAATTTTTTATAAAAACTAAAATTTAAAAAACCGTAGTACCCGCTTTGACAATCTGGAGACTACTGCTAATAGTAGTAAGCTAGCAAGCTTGAGCAACCGTCCAAAACAATCAAGTTAGAACAGGCCCGACCAAAATAACAGAATTTATAATCTGAACTAGTACGTACTAACTACTACTCATACATGCATATATAGTCTCAGTCCAAATCATAGAGAAAGAAGAAAGGGAACCTACCTATCGATATAGTACTCATCAAGGAAAGCATAATGCTATCATGTTCGTTGGTGGAAATTCAGTTATCAGAGAGAGATTGATCAGATTGAGAGAGAGAAAGAGATTCTCCTGTTTGTGATTTAGTCGATCGATGGATGAATATTATCATCTTTTTCTCCGAAGCTTCAGCGCTAAGCCTCCTCCGGTGATGGGGGCAAGACAATGGCCGCATGCACATATGCTAGCTGAAAACCATGAGAGACTGTCTAAGAATATAATCTCTCCTCGATCAGGCTCGTAGTACCAACCGGCGAGACGACCGTCACCAGCAAGGAAATGACCATCTTACCAACCACGTGAGATGTCCCGGTGCTTAGCTTGCTAAAGAGCGCTCGGGCACCAAGAAATCATGCACATTATCGAAGTTAGTTATCACCAGTACGAGAAAAAAAAATCATCTATGGCGTCCATTGGCAGGTACGTACTCGAACAAGTAGTTGTACGTATTAGGTGTAGCTGGTATACGCTGCTAATACGATGGCGCGGCTACTTATTATGTTAATTAACCGCTTGTCGCAGTTGAGAGCTTGACATGGCTTCGCCCCACACCGCCGCCGCCGCCGCCACACGCAGCATCTTTGCGTTGGTTGGTGCAGCTAAGAGGAGGAGACGACAGCGGGGCGACGTCAGAAAATTACTAGATGGGCTACAATGTGTCCGGCTAGCCCACAGGTTTATAGCCCATTAGTTGCTCTTAAATAGACACAATTGTTTGTTGGAATAAGTTCATCTGGTATCCCTTAACTTGTCCACAAATCTGATTTTCACCCTTCAACCACAAAACCCAACGGGTCCTTTAACTATCAAAACAGGTGCAATATAGGTCCCATAGCGGTTTGGACGGGGGTTTTAGCTTACGTGGCGCTTACATGGTTAAATTGACCTAGTCTTCATCCGATGTGGCATTGACGTGGTAATTTGATTTGAAAATTAATAAAAACAGTGACCCCACATGTCAGTTACACCAAAAGAACTAATTAAAATGGTGGGACCCATGTGAGCCCCACATATCATTCTCACCCCTCCTCTTTTTCATCCTCTCTCCCCATCTCCCCCTCTCTTCATCTCTCTCCCCTCTCCCCTCTCCTCTCTCCCCTCTCCTGGCGACATGGCGACAGCAGCGGCCGGTGGCACCACGAGCGGTGGCGGCGAAGGACGCGGGTAGAGCGGCGGTGGAGGCAGGCCGCGGGCGACGGAGGAGGGAAGGACGGAGCGAATGGCTTTCGGGAGGTTGGGAGAGGGAGCGGGGAAGGTGACCGGCGGCGGCGGCAGGCCGCCGGCGACGGAGGTGGCTGGAGGAGGAGATCGCTGGCGAGACGGGGAGCTCACGGATCCGGAGCCGACACCTGCGCCGGCAAGTGTGGTAGCGGCGGACGGCGACCACCACCCTCTCCAACTCTCTCTCCCTCCCTGCTCCCTCCCCCAACCTCCCGCAAGCCACCTCCGCCGCCCCGCCCTGCCACTGCTCCACCCGCGGCCACCGCCGCCGCCCACGGTGCCGCTGGCTGTCGCCTCCGTGTCGCCTGGAGAGAGGAGAGGGAAGAGGGGAGAGAGATGAAGGGAGGGGAGATGGGGAGAGAGGAGGAAGAAGAGGAGGGGTGAGAATGACATGTGGGGCTCACATGGGTCCCACCATTTTTAATTAGTTCTTTTGGTGTAAATGACATGTGGGGTCACTGTTCTTTTATTAATTTTCAAATCAAGTTGCCACGTCAATACCACATCAGATGAAGACCGGATCAATTTAGCCACGTAAGTTAAAACCGTTGTCCAAACTACTATGGGATCTATATTGCACCGGTTTTAATAGTTGAGGGATCCGATGTATCTGGTTTTACGGTTGAAGGACGAAAATCAGATTGACAAGTTAAGAGATCTCATATGAACTTGTTGGGTCAATTTGTTGAGCTGTGTCCCTTTCCTAAATGCACCTATATCAGGCCCAAAGTTCTCGTAAGAAAACTTCGTTCAGTAGTGTCACGTTTATGTGCCAAAATATTTTGGGATAGCACATTTACATCACTACGATCAGCATGTTTAAGCATTAAGCCCCATTGTCTTATAGGCCTGTTCGAAAGGTGAGATTACTATGATACAAAACATTGGAGGAGTGGAGTGTGTACTTGTAGGAAGTGAGAACTCTCGGTGACCTTCTCTCGATCTTTAATTGGTGCCGGTGATTTTTACGTCTATTATGCTCTGTTTTTCTTTTTGAGATGTTGCTTTATCTTTAGGTTAAAATATATTCCCGATATTTCGGGCAAGTGCTTAACGATGTCCTTAACAGTGTGTTTTGCTTGAATGCGTCGTCTAAAAGGGTATCACATGTTAGGTGGTTGTTGACTTTTATTGACGCTATTGACCAGAAAATATTAAGGCACATTTGGATTTTTTACTCAACTAGCCTAGCTCTCAGGCTAGAGTGGGATATAGCCTAACTCCTTATCAATCTCGATTCATAAGACAATGGGGTATAACCTCAGCTAGCCACCAAAGCAAGACAACTCATTCAACAGCTTGTCGATGAAGGAGATCCAATTTGACTCTCCTTGATGGATAAGATTTTGTAGCCAAAGCATGCTAGTTTTAAAGGTAATTACCAAATACCTAGCCTAGCTTAATAAGGAGAGGAAGTTGCTAGTCTGGGATCCAAATATGTCCTTAGATATTTGGTTAGTTTTTCACTTAGCAATGATGACTTGTGTCTGTTCTCTTTAGTTATAGGTAATTAGTTTATGGTGTGTCTCGGGTAAATTTTGTTGTGTTCTCCATGGAGATGTTTTAACCGGTTTTTCTCTAATTAATTGTGCAGTTATAAAGTCCTACGGATTGTTTTTTAATAAAAAAGCCAACTCTTTTCTTCTATAATGAAAAGAAAAATCCCTATCTCTTTTCATAGGTTCTCTTCAATTCGAAAAAATATTTACGAGGATTTCAATTAAAACCCATGGTTCAATTACTGGATCGAACAAAAGTTTCGTTAGTTAACTGCAACATTCGACATCGATCGTGGAACCCACATAGAAAAAGAATATCTACTCAGATGCATCCTTCTCCCTTGCGCGGTCAGCCAACGACTGCATACCATCTTTTTCATCGCTGAGTTTGACTCTTTCTTTGTGATCGATTTTTATCTGACAAGTCACTATCGGTTGTTGTAGTGTGGTGTGTTCGATTTTTTTCATGTATACATGGTTCTGTTTTACTCCTACACAGGAAAATGCTCTAATGTGGGAAGTCATGGGTCCCTTCCGTTTTAAGAACATAATATAGTTACCTTGTTAGCATGTGGTATGTGCACTGTTCACCCTAAGGTGTAGGAATGTAAGCGGACTAACATGCAAATCTGCTTATAGATACAATTAATGGGTATCCCGTAGATTGATTGGTGGATTACCTATAAATGAAATTTTTAAATGGATTTATAGATCGATTTAGTTACATCTTTAGATGTGGTAAATCGGATCACGACGTGAAAACCTATATATTAAATAAGAGCGATGCTCCGGTGCTCTCAATTTGTAGTATTATACTACCAGTAAATTAGTAATTTACTAATACAATAATTACGAGTAACTTATAATTAGTAATTTATAATTTACTAGTATTATTTATGTTTTTTCCCGGCTAGATCGATATGTGGTTATCTATTATGTTGTCATTGCTCATATTCCATCAAAAAGCCAAAAAAGAAAGGAAAAAGGTTTAGTCACTGCTAAATGACAATTATACCCTTATTTTTTAACATAATACCCATTCATATTTCTACTACCACTAACTAGGATTGTAGTAGAAAGCAATCTAAACCATTCGATTAAATGAGCTAGTAGAGAGAGCACCGAAGTAAGGCTCATTAAATAAATATGTTTACGGGTTGATCCGCTTGCAACTCCCGTGGCGGAAGTCCCTGCACGCTACGAATTTGGCACCACGCACAAGATTCACCCAGCCGTTTGCACTGCTTGCTCGTCAATCGCCATCGATCTCGCGCGCCCCCGCGTCGCGGCCGCTGTCTCGCACTGTAGGCTCTCTCTCCCCCCCTCTTCCTCCCGCCTCCGCGCGCGTCAACTTCTCCGCTTTGCCGCATTCCTCCGCGCCCCTCTCTCAGATCTCGATGCGGCCCCGCCGCTGACGCCGCCGCCCGCCGACATGTCGTCCCGCGGCGGCGAGGACGACGACCACGACCACGCTTCGCTCCTCAGATCCCACCCCGCGGCCGGCGCCGGCTCCGGCTCCTCGTCGCCGTGCCCATCTCCGCGGGCTGTCGGTGGCCACCACCACCACCACCAGCACGCGGACGTCGAGGCGGCGGGGGAGGCCACCGTCACCGCCTCCCCGAGGCGGAGCGGCGGCGTGCGGGGCCTCCTGCGGCACCTCGACCGCCGCCTCTCCGCCCGCGGATCCGGGCGTCGAAGCCAGCAGCTGCCGCAGCAGCTCGATCGCTCCGAGCCGTCCCCGACGTCGTCGCCGCAGCAGAGGGAGAGGGTCGGGGAGGAACTCGGGGATGGGGCGCCGCCGGAGTGGGCGCTGCTGCTCATCGGCTGCCTCCTCGGGCTCGCCACCGGCATTTGCGTCGCCGCGTTTAACCGTGGGGTAAGCATTTCACTGGTTCTGCTCAGAGACTGGAAACTTGACCATCCTCTGCAATTTAAGTGGGTTTTGCTGTTTCATTGTGTTACACATAGCTGGAATTGATGCTAAGAAGCTATCATTTATAGGATCTAAACATAGTTAATGGATGCTAGCAAATGTGAACCCAAGGGACTTTGCAAATGTGATTTTGATCCGTTTATGTGTGCAAACTAAACTAGTGCAAATAAATTCACCCAAATGATGCAAAATCAGTTTCATTTAAGTGTGCAAATTCAAAGCAACTTAACAGAGCACTGAAAGCAGTAAATGAAAGACTTATGTCACACGTATCTGCGGTTGCCCAAAACACGATAAATTCTGTTAAAATTTAAAACCTTCCAAGTGATTCCAATTGAAGTTAGGGTTGAGATTTTTCAGTTCCGCCTTGCATGACTGATTCTATAGACAGCTCCTGTTATGGTATTTTTAGGTTCATGTCATCCATGAATGGGCTTGGGCAGGTACCCCCAATGAAGGTGCGGCTTGGCTCCGCCTACAGAGGCTAGCTGATACTTGGCACAGAATACTGCTGATCCCTGTGACAGGAGGCGTTGTTGTAGGAATGATGCATGGGTTGCTTGAGATATTTGATCAGCTGAAACTCGTGAAACCGCCTCAGAAGCAAGGAATCAATTTCCTTGCGGCAATCTTTCCAACAGTAAATGCTGTCCAGGCTGCCGTAACTCTAGGTACTGGTTGCTCATTGGGGCCTGAAGGTCCTAGTGTGGATATTGGCAAATCATGTGCAAATGGGTGCTCGGAAATGATGGAGAATAACAGGGAGAGGCGGATTGCTCTTGTAGCTGCTGGTGCTGCTGCTGGGATTGCTTCAGGTATGTCATTGATGATTAGGTACCTGTTTTCTTAGTAGAATATCATGACTTCAATAGCTAGCACCTTACAATTATTATTTAAGGATGTATTATGTAATGGCAATTCCATGTAAATTGGATAGTGTTTAATAGTTAACATGTATTGATTCGGATATCTTTGTAAAATAACTTGAAGTATTGTATTTCATGACTCATCACTGCACATGTAACTCTAGAATTTAACATTTTGATTTTGTTCCTACCCTTTTGGCCTTTTTGTTGTTAGCGCTTGCTAATATACTGTTTCTTGTGTTGTGCGTTTTCAGGCTTCAATGCAGCAGTTGCCGGGTGTTTCTTTGCCATTGAAACTGTACTGAGGCCACTGAAAGCAGAAAATTCACCTCCTTTTACAACTGCAATGATAATATTGGCTTCTGTTATATCATCTACTGTGTCAAATGTTCTGCTTGGAGAAAGGCCAGCTTTTATAGTGCCAGCGTATGAACTAAAATCTGCTGCCGGTATTTCTCCTGATTCTTTTTACCTTTATCTTTAAGAATGGAGATTCATCTATTAACTACAGTTAGTACAAACACTACCAATTTCTATCATGTTACGATACACCACTTGCACCACTACCAATTCTTGGTTCATCAAGCCCTAATATGTTATCTCCATTGTTGAGGCCTACAGTAATATGTTCCAGAGATGATGTTATCATAAAGTTTAGCAGCACTTGGCCTACTTTTATAAGTTATTCACACAAACCCAACTTTTCTAATATCTTGACACGGCTTCTTGGTTGAATAATTTTCTCCTTTTGTATTGTTGTATTGAACAGCATAAGTTCTAAAGGATGTTCTGTTGTCTCACTTTCTGTTCTGCAGAGCTACCTTTATACCTCATCTTAGGAATGCTTTGTGGAGCGGTCAGCGTGGTATTTGGCCGGTTGGTTGTATGGTTTTCCAATTTTTTCGGATACTTAAAAGAAAGATATGATTTCCCTATTGTAGTATACCCTGCTTTGGGTGGACTGGGAGCTGGCCTCATAGCTCTCAAATATCCCGGCATTCTATACTGGGGTTTCACAAATGTTGAAGAAATACTACATACTGGGAAAAGTGCTTCTGCTCCTGGTATATGGTTGTTAACTCAGCTTGCGGCTGCAAAGGTAGTTGCAACTGCCCTTTGCAAGGGATCTGGCCTTGTGGGTGGGCTATATGCACCAAGTCTAATGATTGGGGCTGCTGTTGGAGCTGTTTTTGGAGGGTCAGCTGCATATTTGATAAATTCCGCTATACCTGGTAATGCTGCTGTTGCACAGCCACAAGCTTATGCTCTAGTAAGTTGCTCTGCTTTCCTTTTTTTTTCTTTTTTTCATATTGCTTGAAGCAATACTATTATTTATACGTCCTTGTATATACATATAAAACTAATTGTCAGAACTCCAGGTTGGAATGGCTGCTACACTAGCTTCAGTCTGTTCAGTCCCACTGACCTCAGTGCTGCTTCTCTTTGAATTGACAAAGGACTACAGGATTTTGCTTCCTCTCATGGTAAGTATAACTGCTTATGTAGTGCACCCATTGTTTTGTTTTGATATAGTCTCTCTTTTGTCACATCATGATGTCTAGAAGAGGACATAAATGTTGTATTTTTATGTTTCGCTATTGCATTATCAAAACTAATGCACTTATTTTTTATCGTCCAACAGGGAGCAGTTGGGTTAGCAATCTGGGTTCCTTCTGTCGTAAACCAACCAAATGATGGTGAACCATCTAGGTTTAGAACACCCAGGCGTGGTTATTCTTCACTTTCTTCAGAAGATAGAAATAGTAAAAGCTGGAGGCGAGGTGACAGTGTAAATGATCTTGAGCTCACTAGCTTACGGACTGATAACTATGACACCTATAATGAGGAAATGCTTCTAGATGATTTGAAGGTTTGTAGGCCTCTAATTATTATTGTTGACGGTCTAGCTGATGCAATGGTGTGTTCAATTTTCAATAGAAGTACATGTTATTATGTTAGTTCTATCCTAATTTGTCATTTGAACTCTTTTAACAGGTCTCCCAGGCCATGTCAAAGAGCTATGTTAAAATTCCATTATCTGCCACAGTGACAGAAGCTCTCAAGCTTTTGCATGATAAGCAGCAAAATTGTGGCCTTGTTGTGGATTGTGAAGATTTTCTCGAAGGAATTGTTACATTAGGGGATATTCGCGGTATGGGATTTGAATTTCATGGGGACAGTTTCACAAGTGGAGACCAGCTCAAGCGCACTGTACGTTTGAATGGTGAAAATATATATTTCCATTAGAATAATTCTATGTAAATAAGTAATGAATCGGTGTGCATCATTTCACTTGGTCTGGTCTAGGCTGGACACTGATTTTGTTTAAACCATTGCCATTCAATGCGATAGCTTAAAATGAACTCTAAATTTGAATGTACATGCTTTCTATCTCTGAAAGGTAAAAACAAAACAATTTCCACAGGCTGGCAAGGAATGTGTACTAATTAATGGAGATGTTGCAGGAAAATTCTTCAACCATATCGGTGTGTCTTACTCGAGGATTCCAGTACGAGGGGAATGAACGTGGATTACTAACCTGCTTTCCTGATACTGATTTGACCACTGCAAAAAACCTTATGGAGGCCAGAGGAATAAAGCAGCTGCCTGTCGTGAAGCGTGGCATTGGCCATAGAACTGAAGGGAAACGCAAGCTTATTGCTCTTCTACATTATGATTCTATTGGTCACTGCTTACGGTTAGTCATAAGCTTATATGTGTTGTCTCAAACTTTCTGTTTTTTGGGTTTACTGAGCTTTAACTCAAGATAATTGAATTATTTTTCCGCTTGTTTAATTCATTTGAATTATACTGACATGTCAATTCATTTGGTTATGAAGGGAGGAAATTGAGAACTGGAAGGCCATATATCAAATAAAAGAGGACTTCCATCTTATAGCAAATGGGCATTGAACAACATTACATTGACCAATATTACACCACAACAATCGCATGTAATTTGATATCCTTGAGTCATTTTTGCCAAATGGGGATACAGGAGGTATACACGAAGTTCATCCTATACAGATTTGAGGCTCCTCTACAAAGAATTAAATTGCCATCTGAGGAAATTATTCAGGCTAGCTAGTCAATTTTGCAATGGAGGTTATGGTCCATTCTTGTTGCGAAGCAACTTGTACTTCACACGGGAGGGGATGGGTATGTATGAATTCAGTTATTCAGAACTGGAAGGTGGCATTGTAATGTACATCTTGTACTTGTACTATTTGTAACTGTAACATCCTGTTGCTGGGAAGCAGCATATGCGCCAGCTTGTATAAGTGCAGTCACACGAGAAACTAGTGTAATAACGTGTGAAGCAGAAAGTTTTGTCAAGAAGCCGATGTTGTAGGTTGTAGCGTCACATTGTATGTAACACTTTATATGAGCACTTGAATTGAATTTCTCCCTTTCCGTGGAGTTACATATAGCTTACAGAGCGACGTTTGCTTTATCACCATCGCTATCCTGAGGCGGAGTCGCAGCATCATGTTTACATCGATCGCCATCGTTGCATGTTATGGGCTTATATGTTACTCCAGCCGTCTTAAATGCAGCTTAGCACTGAATTAAACACAACCTAATAATATGAATATAGATAGAAGTCTATTTCGACTTAAATTCATAATATTAAGTTAATTCTAATATAGTTTACTACTTATTTCTTTTTAAAATATAAGATATTTTGATCGCATGTGATACGTGCTAGTAGTTATATAAATCCGGATGGATTTTCTGTTGAGGGCGAACGACATGCTAAAGACCCAGGACAGGAGTCGCAGCTTCTTCCGGGGTGCCCCGAAGGCCGAAACGGAGTAACCTGGGTGCTCGTTTCCACATCTTCTGCAGCAACCGCACCGCGCCGCGTAAATCTAGCGGTGACGACCGTACGTCTCGACCTCCATGGACAGCGCTGGTACGGTCGTGAACGGCACGGCCCCAGCCTCAGCCTCAGCCGTGCTCCGGCAAGGCGGCACCGGTCTATCGTCTTTTGACGATGCGCTGAAACACTGCAGTTCTCTGAGCCACACGATACCTGTACCGAAGCCTAGTGTGCATGCCAATGCCATGCAGATGACCTAGCAAAACTTCAAGACACGGCAGCCAAGTCTTTCTCACCCAACGTCAGAGTCTTCGCAGAAACGCCGCAAGCGACAACGCGATACGCTGCTGCGTAGAAGCATCCGGCATTGGCCTTTCAGGCAACGGCATCACTATTATATACTCCTGTGTCACTTACCAGTGAGTGGTTTGAGCACACAAGACTTGTCCTCGCCCCGGTGCAAAAGAACAAACTAAGCTGCCGAACCGAACATCTCAAGCCAAGGAGCCAGACGGAGCCGGGCAAGGCGAAAGCTCAGTGAACGTAAGTAATCCTACTTTTCCACGTGCTAGCAACGCGTTTTCTCGACCGGACAGGGGCGGGAGGAAACCCGAACGAAGCAGAAACGGATTGGATTTGTACATGCCACTGTGCCTGTGCGTGGCAACAGAACGGCGCGGCGCGTTGATTCGTTGACGAGTGGGAGATATAATCAAGCCGGGGTTTTGTGTCCGCCTGCTCCCCTTTGGCGGCTTCTGCGACGAGGTGTCGCCGAGCGCACAACAGACGGGGCTAGTGGCACAAAAGGGCAAAACCAGAAAAAGGAATTGGATTTTTTCTTTACGTGTGTAAACAAGTGTATCATGCCTTGTCATTGGCTCATCGCTGTCAAATATATACTAGTATCTTTTCTCTGTGGGGACTGTCGAATTTATATAGGTTATTGTGTATATTAAAAATTCAAGCCAAGACATGTTCATTCGATGTTTTGCATATGCATGTACTAGTACCGATATATGCGTGAGACATTGTTATATGTGCAAATGTATTTTTCATTGTATCTATACTCTTCTAAAAGAAGACAATGGTGGTTGCAGTATGCTTGAGAAATTATTATATGTGCAAATACATTTTTCATTGTATCTATACTCTTCTTCTAAAAGAAGACAATGATGGTTGTAGTAGATTGTCACCCGCCAACTCTATTGTATTTTTTTACGAACTACTTGTTCGTGTACTTAACTATTACCGAATAGTCCTTCTGCATATTAGGTGTGTGTTATTTCATCTCTAAATATAAAATAGAAGTTTATTATGCAAACATATCTAGAGACCTTATAATTGATTTGTTCCAAACAATAATAGCATGAATTTATCTGTAGTGAAATAAGGGTATTTAGCTAGTATATAGAAAACTAGATATATTTTTTTCTAAACTATTTGTTAACTTTAGAATCTATAATGATTAATTATTTGCATATTAATTTATTCGTTAAATTATATGAAATAAGATGGGGCACCGAAAACCGCCACAACCAGGATAGTGATTATTGTTTCGAGAAGTGGCCCACAACCAAATGAGGCCACAAGCTCATGAAAGAGGCAATGACGGATAAGCTTTTCAAGATGCGAGATCTCTGGCACCGCACTGCCACTTGTCGTAACTTCTCTCTTGTGCTGCCACCTGCTCCCTTGTGGAGGAGGTTCACACGGGTGCGGTGGCCAGTACAAATGGGCTGCGGGTTGCACCTACGAGCCAGGTACAACTCAATAAGACTCGGGTCGTGCTGTGCTGGCCTGAAGTCACCACCAGCCCACCGTGCTCATCCTTGGATCGTGCCTTATATATGGCGCGTGCTCTATCTTTGGGCCAGCCGTTGATGGCCCGCGGAGCCGGGAGCGGGGGATGTTAGGCCACGACCGTTAGGTCGGGCTGCGGTTGTGCTAACCGTTGGGCACTAGCGTGCCGAGGAAGAAGCCCAAACACGACCCGACGGTTGGGTAGGGCTGGCACGGGCTCGACAACAGTCAGACCGTGTCATGCCTCGGTCGGGCCAAATTACCATGCCGTGGGCCGGACCATCGGGTTGTGGGTCTTTTGGCCAACGATAGTGGCCAGCCACGCTGCTGCTCGTCCCTTGAGCCACCGCCTGCGGTAGCCGCCCTTCTATGCCGCCATTTGCCGAAGAGATAGGGGCATTTCTAATTTTCACATTGTTTCACTCTCCTGTTCAACCATAAATTAATATTTTTATAGGTATAGTGTCTAGCAGCAAACAACTATACTTTGAGAGTGTCTTCTCTAAAAAAACTAACTTATGTTGTATTCAGAATCTAAAGTCACAAAGTCACAATCCTTCCAATAAAATTTTGCCAAAGAAAAAAAAGATGGAATTGTTGATGTGTTCACTAAAAAATGATACTGAGGAAGCAGAAAGAGAAAATGTGACCGAAATACACCAACTGATGGATTTTTTTTGAACGATCAACACCAGACAACACAATGATTCATTGAATAGAGTAGGAAAAAATTATAAGACTAGCACCCTAGAAGGTAGTAGTTAGGAAGAAAAAAACTCTATCACCACGTGCCGATAGCTTACTACACAGAGCCAAGAAGAAGAATAAGAAGGAGGCTAGCATTGAATCATCCCATTAAGCGTGACCATCCACCATTAAACCAACCAGAAAGCTACAACCGAGATCATCTAAAACCAAACTCTAACAACTGAGTATCTAACTTGACTCTAGCCACGCCAACTGAAGAAATTGGATTTACGAGATGTCCTTGCATGCTGCATGCGAACCCTTGATCCACTAATTAGTTCGTTATCAAATTTGGTCTTGCGCAGAGACTAGTAAGATGGCACTAAAGGACGGGACAATTTCTGATCATGCATGCATATACAGTATAGAAATTGCTAATCCTATCCAAATTCATGGTTGATCCATGGCACCTTATGCAGCCATCACGGCAGCAACACCACTTTTGAAAATGACGGCACACCTTACCTAACAATAAGCTCTTAGTTAATTAATTTTAAGATTCACGAATGTCACATAAAACAGTTCAATTCTCGTTTGAATAGGAAAACAGCTGTCGGAGCACTCAAAGTATTGGCTGTGGGCAATTGCGTCTGTTACGCAATGGAGGTTTATTGAAGAATCTTCGTCAGAGACTTTTATAATTTGCTACTCCTAGATATATATAATGTACGTACTGCATTCTATTATGGCAATTGGGGGATGTGATGTGTTGCCAAACAGCTGCATTTCCTTCCACGAAGTGCGACCAGAAGTAAACGGCGCCATGCCACAGCAGGGCACAAAGAAAAATGTACCATACGGTCTTCCATTCAACTCCGAAATTCTATACTGTTCTTCCCCCAGTTTTCCCAACTCACATCTCTCGTTTTTCACGTGCACGCTTTTTCAAACTACTAAACAGTGTATTTTTTCAAAAAGTTTCTATACAAAAGTTACTTTAAAAAATCAAATTATTCTATTTTTTAGAAAAAATTAGTTAATACTTAATTAATCACGCGCTAATAAACTGTTCCGTTTTCCGCGTGTACTGTGCGTGCTAGGAAAACAACAAACGAACACAGCCGTATGCATGCACACAAATGTGATGAACCCTTGATTCTCAAGTACTGATTAGTTATCAGAAATTTAGACTTGCATAGATTAACAACTTCCAATCACGCGTTAGGCATATGCAGTCTGGAAACTGTTGATCTTATCATAATTCATGTTTAGCAAACATGCAAGTTTACTATTCTCTCTGTGTAAATATATCATTCGATAAACATACAAGTTTAAATTTAACTTTTTTATAAGTTGTAACAAAAACAAATATGTTGCGAACGTACATTAACTATTTTCAGTTTAACTTGTTTTGTTTGTTGTATCTTATAGAAATCGAATTTGACCTAACAAGTTGGTGGAGTAATATACTACATAATAATTTATAGTAGACTGATAACTATTTAGATGATATGTAAGTAATGAAATGTTGTCCCCTTAGAGATAAAATCCATCTCCTTAAATGAGGAAAATGTTGGGATTGATTGAGAACTTGAGATGAGGAGGCATGTGGGGGTAATAGTTATATTTTGAGCCTCACTCAAGTGCTCTATACTGATGGTAGAAAACAATGTGAACCGTTAATCTCATTTGATCGAAGAGTTCAGATTGCTTTCTACTATCACCTTAGTTAGCGGTAGTATATTGTCCCAAAAATAGAGTATAATTGTCATTTAGCAGTGACTAAAATTTTTTTCTTCTTTTTAGCTTTTTGATGGAATATGAAAATACCAACATAATAGATAACCACCTATCGATTTAGCCAGGAAAAAACATAAATGACAAAGTTACTCGTAATCATTATATTAGTAAATTACTAATTTACCCTTAATATTATTAATATTACTGGTAGTATAATACTACAACTAGAGAGTACCGGAGCATCGCTCTTATATTTTAAGATAAACTTGAATTTAAGGAGCAGCTACATTTTGAGATAAAAATAGTGTTCTCGAGTAAAGCGGTCGCTCCACGAGCCTATATGCGCTCCATCAAGCTTTACTAGGTGAGCTATGGCCGTTTAGCCTGGCCAGGGTAAATTGAGGAAGGGAAGTGCTACGTGATATACCTTGATGATATTATGAGATTCCCATGGTATCGAGATTTATATCCTAACTTATTATGATACTTTGAAAAAAATGATACTTTCATAATAATACTTTGTAGTATCTCGAAATTCCATAAACATCATTATCCTTGAATATCATCGTGTATCAATAAATATGAGCAAGTATCAATGGGTATAATTGAATGTTATTAAGTAAAAATGCCCTCCCGAAATGGAGGATAGGCAAAGGATTTTGAGGATTGGATTCGTCAGGAATTTTTCATATAGACCCTTTCATTCGTATGAAAAGATAGAAAATATTTTATAGGAATAGGGTTGGATGAAAAGCTCGTATCTCGTTAGCTCGCTCGGCTTGTGGTTGGCTCGACTCGACTCATTACAATTTTGTAACGAGCTGAGCTGAGGTTTTTACTCGTTAGAGATAACGAGCTAGCTCGAGCAGGCTCGTGAGCTGCTCGCAAGCCAAACGAGCCCAGGATGGCCCAAAGACAAAAGGCCCAACAAAATTTTCTACCCTAAAGTCCCTTCCCTTCCTAGTCCCATCCCCAATCTCCACCGAGCCCCTGCGCGGCTGCGCCTGACAGCGCCACCCGCACCCAGCGCCCGACGCCACCACTCATCGCCTCACCCCTGCATCCACCCATAGCACCCGACACTGCCGCTCACCCCTAGCGCCTGCCGACAGCGCGCCAGCCCTGCCACTTACCCACCCACCTACGGTGCCGCTTGGTAGTGAGCATGAGCACCTTCCCATGGTGACGGCGAGCTCGAGTTCGTCACCTCTGCCATATCGCTCCTCCTCGTGGTCCAAGTGTCAACAAAGGTTGGGCTCGTCCCATCCACCGTCGAGCTCCTCCCTATGGTCACCGGCGAGCTCGAGCTCGTTTCCTCCGCCATCAAGCTCCTCCCCATGGTCGTCGGCGAGCTCGAGCTCATTTCCTCCGCCGTCAACCTCATCCCCGTGGTTGCAGTGCTGATGAGGTCGAGCTCCACCTTGTGGTCGTTGGCAAGCTCCTCTCTGTTGTCGCGGTGGCGCGCGAGGTTGAGCTCCTCCATGTGGTCGCCGGCTAAACGAACTCCCTTCTCTCTTGCCCCCGTAGCTCGCGAGCTAACGAGTTAGCTCGAGCTTGCAGACGAGCCGAGCCGAGCTAGGTTTCTAGCTCTTTAGGACAATGGGCCGAGTCAAGCTAGCTCGTTATCCTAACGAGCTAGACTGAGCTGAGTTGAGCCAGCTCGATATCCATCCCTATATAGGAATGCATTCTTTATGGTCCGGTCCGATTAATAGCATAGAAAAAATTAAGCAAGAAGTTAGATCTCTTGAAAACTTTTATTTGTTCAAGTTTTCTATTGTGGTGTAATCAAATGGCTTGCCTTTATGTTTCTTATGTTTTCAATTTCTATAGGATTCATAAAATCATAAATTTCAATATCTGTGTTTTTTCTATTATTGTATTTTTCCTATCACGTGGTCTAAAGGGGATCTTACTGTCTATCAACCATGCACCGGCAAGTACAAGTAGTACCATCATGTGTCAAAGAGTATTTCAACAAATATATCGCGTATCAACGAGAGTACCATGGAACACCAATAAGAATATCAAACTATTCGTCGTGTATCAACAAGTATCATCTAAGCTATGTTTACTCAGTCAACTACGCAAGTCTCCGTCGATTAGTAGGTAACATGGTTTGCATGCCGGGGCATTTCGTGCGTCTGCATGCACGCATGAAACTCTATCCTCTCTCTATATAAGTTTGATAGGATTTTAAAGCTGCATTTATCTAGCAGATGAGCTTGCCTAGGAAGCAAGGAATTATTAACCATGGCTTCTGTTTCGCCGCTACTGCTTCTCCTGATCTTGTGCAGCTACCACTCTGTCGTTGCTCAGCATAGTTACAAGGTTCTTGAGCTGAATTCCAAGGCCGTCTGCTCCGAGTCCAATGGTGAATGTCCATGCAATTCAAGCGCTTATAGTAGTTTTTCTCCGCAAACTTTTCGTGTGGTTTTTCTGTGAAATTGTAATCGTTTTGTGCGTCAATTCTGCAGCGATTTCGTCGTCGCTGAGTGGAACCACGGTGCCATTGAACCACCGGCACGGCCCATGCTCGCCGGTGCCGTCGTCCAAGAAGAGGCCGACCGAAGAGGAGCTGCTCAAACGCGACCAGCTCCGAGCTGAGCACATCCAGCGGAAGTTCGCCATGAACGCCGTCGTCGATGGCGCCGGCGAGCTCCAGCAGTCGAAGGTGTCCGTGCCGACCAAGCTGGGCTCCTCCCTGGACACGCTGGAGTACGTCATCTCCGTCGGGCTCGGCACGCCGGCGGTGATGCAGACGGTGACCATAGACACCGGCAGCGACGTGTCGTGGGTGCAGTGCAACCCGTGCCCCACGCCGCCGTGCCACGCCCAGACGGGCGCGCTGTTCGACCCCGCCAAGTCGAGCACCTACAAGGCGGTCTCCTGCGCCGCCGCCGAGTGCACGCAGCTCGAGCAGCAAGGCAACGGCTGCAGCGCCGCCAACTCCGAGTGCCAGTACGGCGTCCTGTACGGCGACGGCTCGACCACAAATGGCACGTACAGCCGCGACACGCTGACGCTGTCCGCCACCGACGCCGTCAAGGGATTCCAGTTCGGGTGCAGCCACGTCGAGTCGGGATTCAGCGACCAGACCGACGGGCTCATGGGGCTCGGAGGCGGCGCGCAGTCGCTCGTGTCGCAGACGGCGGCGACGTACAGGAATTCCTTCTCGTACTGCCTCCCGCCAACGTCGGGCTCGTCCGGGTTCCTCACGCTCGGCGGCGGCGGCGGCGTGTCGGGGTTCGTGACGACGCCGATGCTCAGGAGCAGGCAGGTCCCGACGTTCTACGGCGCGAGGCTGCAGGACATCGCCGTGGGCGGGAAGCAGCTCGGCCTGTCGCCGTCGGTGTTCTCCGCCGGGTCCGTGGTGGACTCCGGCACGATCATCACGCGGCTGCCGCCGACGGCGTACTCGGCGCTGTCGTCGGCGTTCAAGGCCGGCATGAAGCAGTACCGGTCGGCGCCGGCCAGGAGCATCCTCGACACGTGCTTCGACTTCACCGGGCAGACCAAGATCGCCATACCGACCGTTGCGCTGGTGTTCTCCGGCGGTGCGGCCATCGACCTCGACGTGAACGGGATTATGTACGGCAACTGCCTCGCGTTCACCGCCACCGGCGACGACGGGACCACCGGCATCATCGGTAACGTGCAGCAGCGGACGTTCGAGGTCCTGTACGACGTTGGCAAGAGCAAGCTCAGCTTCAGGTCCGGCGCGTGTTGACCGGGGCGCGACGCCGGCGCCCGGCGGGCCGGGCAACACGACACACGTAGAGGCCAAGAGGGTAGCAAGGTTGCTCTCGTGTGGTCGTCTACTTGTTTGTGGTTGCGAGGTAAGAGTCGTGATGTGTGGCCCAGATTTGTCTTTGTGATAGTGACACAATATAATGATATATATTGCAATTGTAATCCACCAACCAAAATATTATATTAGGAGTGAAATTTTCCTCAATTTTTATGAATAATAAAGACTTTATACTGATTATTTCATTTGATTCCCAATCGACGGATGCATTATTAGCGATCCAAGAGTCTGGCCTATCAGCTAGCGTGTGAGATTTATACATGGACTACAATTTGCCCTACTTCAGATTTATGGATTTCCAGCAAAATCCATACTAGAATTTCCCAACAAAATGTTCGACTGCACGTAACTGCACATGGTAGCGCTTGTGCGATTTTTATTTTGTTTTTTATACTATATCTCTGGTTTTGTTTTGAATGGACAGGCAAGAGAACTGTGGTATCGCCCACACTGTTCATCATAACATATTTTCTCGCATCTCTCTCTATAGTATATCTCGATATCGACTTGACTAATAACTTTCATTTTTTACTCGTCATGGCTAATATTCCTGGATAATATAGGATTTTAGTATGAAACAATAATTGTATTTTCTTTTCTTTTGGAGCATTTGAAAGAAGCTATCTAACTCATACAGAATTGTGTCCCCCAAAAAAATCCCTTGGAGTAAATCCCATGGTGTAAGCGTAACTCAAATGATTAGGTTTCTTATAGTGGAACCAGACCACTCGGGTTCAAGTTCTAAACTCGATGCGGGTGCTTGTATTTACGGCTAATTATTTTCTCAATGGTATGCGACGTACCCGTCGAGAACAAGACACCCATGGTGACTCCTCAATCTCAAAATATGTTGATCTAGTCTTCCGGAGGTGCTCACCCGTGGTGACTTCTTTAATCTCAAAATATGTCGGCCTAGTCTTTCGGAGGTGCTAACATGTGGTGATTTTCTCAATCTCAATATATGCCGACCTAGTCTTTCCGGAGGTGCTCACCCTTAGTGTCTTCCTCAATCTCAAGATATGTCGGTCTAGTCTTTTGGAGGTACTCACCCGTGGTAACTTACTCAATCTTAAGGTCCAATCTTCCAGAGGTACTCACCCGTGGTGACTATCTTAATCTCAAGATATGTTGGTCTAATCTCCCGGAGGTGCTCATAAGGGTAAGGTACACGTGTGTGCGTTCATAGGGGTGAGTGTGTGTGCATTGTAAATGCATGCGTTTGTACCGTGTTTCTAAAAAGAATAAATTTCACTTTGTCCTACCTTTTATTACCAACGTTTCGTTTTGGACCACGCTTTAACCGATGTTTTCACTTTGGGTTTGATAATTTTACCTTTGTCTTATTTTGGACCACTATTAAGACATCCAATTTATTGTATGCTAAAGAAATGGTCTATATAGTTGTAGAAGCTCACTGACGAGTAAGAGTTGATATAATCGAAATCGTTTATATGCTTGAGAAGAGAGTTCGGGTGATACAAAGTATAACAAAGGTAAGATTACCAAATCCAAAGTAAAAACATTGGCTAAAGGGTGGTACAAAGCAAAACTTCGATAATAAAAGATGATCTAAACTAAAATTTACTCTTTCAAATAATGTTATTGTCCAACAAAACATCAAATGGATTCTTTCTTATGCTCTCTGTCATCGTCTACTTGTCGTCTTATCCGTCACAACGAAAAACTAAATTCTAAACTTAATTTAAGAGTTAATTTTAAGATTTTTAATTATGGTTTATTTTTTAGCGTTGGCTTTTAAACCGTTAAGGACACATGCATTAAAAAATTTTCATATTTTTTGTCGCACAATTTATCTTTTTGCGGCTTATCATGCATAGATTAAAAATAAAAGGGTAAATTGCAAGAGCGCCAACCCACAAATCTCTAATGGCTCGTTCGCTTTCTTAAATGACCTCTATTACAAATTATAGAGTGGTACACTTGCATTCCTACCAAAATTTTGTTTGCATTTCCTACTAACTTTATCCATGTCCATCACCCTGGTATTCGTGTGCTTTATCATCACGTGAGTTTATCATTTGTGATATTTTGTTCCTGGTTTTTTATGCCTGCATCTATTAAGTGTCATGCATTCCAAAGAGGAATATCGTCGGTATAAACATATTTGAAATTCTATATTCTCTAAATTGTTCACACTATAACTGTATGGCCCTTGACTTTCACACACAGATCAGGTCGGCTAACAACCATCAACAATAGAAATCCAGCATTATCTTCGAGATTAAAAAAAAAGATAATTGCCCGTTTTCTCTCTGGGCCTTGGGCCACAGCAGCCACAATCAACTACAGAACGAGGTGGCCCCACACGTTCCCCTAACTGTCCACTAGTTTTATAGACTTTTTAGTCGTAGCCCACAGTTGAGCACCGAGCCACTGACCACGACGCACCAAATCAAACCAAGCGTGTCAAGCGCCTAACACGTGCACGCTTTAGATGGTTTCCCCGTTCAATTAATTAATTAATTATTATTACTACCAAAAATCGTATATCCACTAACGAGAGTACTACTGCTTTACAACCTTTTGTGTATTCGTGTATATGTACTCTAGTGTTATATGTTACGTATGCGCCTAATCATTCTGGTGTACGTACATACATGGTATCGTATATTTATACACCTATACGCCACGTACGTACGTATAGAATACTGTCGTGGGTGAGTTGTTAGGATGGATCGATCAGCAGGAGGCGGGCATGAAGCCGACGGTGGTGCCGTCGAAGCGCACCTCGAACGAGCGCTGCTGCACGTTCCCGAGGATGGACGCCTGGGTGTCGCCGCCGGTGGGCGCGAACGCCAGGCACCCGCTGGTGAGGATCCCCGACGGGCCGAGGTCCATGGCCGCGCCGCCGCCGAACGCGATCGAGATCGTCGGCAGCGTCACGGTGCCGTACCGGGTGAAGTCGTAGCAGGTGTCGAGGATACCCGTCGCCGGCGCCGACGGGTAGCCGTAGGGGGCCATGGCGGCGCGGAACGCGGACCGCAGCGCCGAGTACGCCGTCGGCGGCAGCCGCGTGACCACCGTGCCGGTGTCCACCACCGCGCCCGACGCGAACACGGACGCGTCGATGCTCAGCTGCTGCCCGCCGACACTGATGCCCGCGAGCATCACGATGTAGTATGTCGGGTCGTTCGACGCCGTCAGCAGCGGCGTCGTGGAGAAGCCGGTGGTGCTGCTCGGCCCGCCCAGCGATATGTACCCCACGGAATTCTGCGTCGGCGGTAGGCAGTAGGAGAAGACGCCGCCGTAGGTGCTCGACGCCTGCGACACCAGGGACTGACCCTGCCGGCCGAGGCCGAGGAGGCCGTCGACTCCGGCGAAGAGCCCTTGCTGCGCGTGACCGCAGCCGAAGAGGAACCCCTTGAGCGCGTCCGACCCCGTCAGCGTCAGAGTGTCGGAGCTGTACACGCCGGTGGTCGTGGACCCGTCGCCGTAGCTGACCACGTAGCCGCACTGCCCGCTGGAGCAGCCGTTGGAGTACAACGCCAGCTGCGAGCACGAGGCCGCGCCGCACGGCACGGCGGAGTATGACGACGACCGCGTCGGGTCGAAGAGCGGGTCCCTCTGGCTGTAGCACGGCGGCGAGGGGCACGGCTTGCACTGCACCCACGACACGTCGCTGCCGGTGTCCACCTCCAACGTCTGCGCCACCGCCGGCGTGCCGAGGCTCACCGTCACCACGTACTGCAGCGTGCCGATGGAGAATCCCAGGTTAGCCGGCACCGTCGCCGCCGCCTTGGATCCCGCCAGCTGCATCCCCGGCGCGGCGGCGGCCCCCGATACCCTCCTCTGTATGTACTCCGCGCGCCGCTGGTCCGCGCGCAGCGTGTCGAGGAACGACGGCGGCGCCCCAAGCGCCGACGCCTTCGCCGCAGGGCCGCACGGCCCGTGCCGGTGCGTCAGCCGCAGAACCGCCGACGTGCCGTTCTGCGCCGACGCAGCTGAAACTCGCAATGAATCGCAATCTCTCATCACAATCCGGCCCAAAACCAGAAGCACAAGCGCTCGCTCGCTGTCTACTACTAGTACTAACTGCGTACCTCGTCCAGGGAATTCCTCGGCGCAGGTGGAGCTCACCGCGAAGCTGGATGTGGAGACGGTGAAGTAACCGCTGCCCGACGCGGCGGCGGCGGTGGCATGGCGGGGCAAGAATCCGAGGCCGGAAAAGAGGATCAGCGTCAAGAGGAGAGCCATATGCTTCGCTTCGCCGCGCGCGCGCGCGTTGGCACCGGGCGGGAAGGGGGGAAAGAGGACGGTGCCTAAATAAGGCGTAGTAGCACCACCAGTTGGCGCGTCGGCAGCGGCGGCGGTGGTGCGGTGCGAGCCCAACCCATGATGCGTTGTGCGATTGGAACTCTTCGTTGGTGTGGCGGGGGTAGGAGGGAGGACGAGAGGAGGGGTCGGGGTCCCGTCTCCCACCGAAACGAAACGACCCGTCTCCTCCCCTTTGGACACGACGCGATGCGCGCCGATGCGATGCGACTTTGCCTAGTCTCGTTTTGGTGCGTGCGGCGCCAACGAAGGTGGCTTTCTGCGGACGTATTATTACGTCGATGGATGATTGGAGAATGGCACGTTTTTGTAATCGTACGGTTTAGCGTATCGGAGCCGGCAAGCTTGAGGCTCAAGCGTAGTGTAGTACTGGTATGCTTTCGTTAACATCTTTTTTTTTCTTAATAATAATAGTACTCCATTCATCCTACGTATAAATACAAAGAATTTTATGATGTATCACATCCATTCAAAATCTCTTATATTTTGAAACGGATAGAGTAAGAACCGATCTCAATTCTAAATCTTATTTTTCTTTTCGATGACATGAATCTCATAACCTGTCAAATTGGTGCTTGCACTCTGAACTCTGAAAATGAACTCTAGTAAAGTTTGCATATGGTTCTTTCAGTGCCTTTTCAGTTTCTCGATCGATTCCTTTCAGGAGTACCCTTTTACATGAAATGAAAAAGATACTCAAAGTCTCAAAGCTGTGTCACACAACTGTTACGCTAGCTGTTCGTCTCCCTGACGGAGACCTTTATCTACCGCTATTTTCATCGGTGGCGCAAGGGATCTAGGGCCGTGAGCGCGACACGACTGATGTGCCATCAAATTCCCAAGTTCTCTTCCTTTCTTCTCCCCTGCCACCGTTTGCACCCTGCGTCTCCCGAAAATTCTCTTCTCCTTCGCCGACATGCTGCGAGCCTCCGAGTCCGAGCCCGTGATGCACTGATGCTGGTGTGTCGCAAGGCTGACGACTTCGCGTTGCGTATCGCAGCGTGGCTCTCTGGAGATTACTGGTCTAACTGCCCGGATTATCCGCCCGGTCAGTTCTGTCCTGACATTCGTGTACAGTGGATGGCCGGTCTGCATACGTCTGCATATGTACTATGTAGTGGTGCATTGCCGAACATTCAACATTGGACGAGTTGTTTGACATGGATTGAGTTTGGGTGGGTCCTGAACGATGAGCATGCATACTTATAGTTGGTCACATGCAGAGCACTTGTCTTCATTCTGGTCTTCTGGGAATTTGGATAGACAATGTTGGTTCATAGTGGAGCAGGCAATACCCGGGTTTGGTGCTCCCTGAGTCCCTGATGACTGAAAAATCACAGGAGTCGCACTGCATGGCTAACCGGCAGTTTCATGGTCGACCGGTAAAACAGGCTTTCAGGCGAAAGTGCGTGTGCCAGAATTTGAGTGGCACAGTCTTTTCAAAGTGAGGAGTAGCAACACGCTTTCACAGGTTGGTAGCCATAGGCATCTGAATTTACAGTTTTCAGATAAAACACTCTTGTTTTATCCGCCAAATAAGCCATCCAAAATATACAAATTGTACAGGCATTAACAAAAAAATACACTACAGAAAGCAAAGAAGAGTAGTGAAGGTTCACAGTGATGATTGTGATGCATCCACTCTGCATCACAACTCACAAGTCACAACCCTCTGAAAAGTGGTCTCATGCTCACCAATCTCTCCTTTCCGATGGCCATCTCCCTGCGCCCAATCTCCATTCCGCAACGCTTCCGGCCGCCGGACGGCGCCGTCCTAGCTCCCTCCGGCGGTGCCGTCACCGCCGCCACCACCCGCTCGTACGGTGCGGACCACTTGGCCTGCACGTACCGCGCCCGCCTCCACGGCGGCAGGTGCATGCCCGCGCCACGGATGGACTCCGCCGCCGCGGCGCACATTGCCGCGGCGACCCCCCTGAAAGCCTCGGGAGTCGCGACGAGCACCAGCGGAAGCGAGAGGAGGAGGTCCTGGTACTCGGCGCTCGGCCTCGCGATCTCGAACTCGCCGGCGACGCTGATCTCGACGATGTAGCGAGCGCGACGCCCCGCCGTCGTCGCCGCCGTCACGTCCACGTACTCGTGGCTGCCCGCCGGCACGCTGCTGGTTCTTTCCCACGACGACCTGCACACCCCGGCGTCGAACCCTCGCGCGCGGAGCCGCTCGACGACTCGTTTCCTGATCACTTCGCCGTTGCAAACGGCACCGGGGCGGCCGGCATCCCGGACGGCGCGCTCGGCCTCGGCGCGGATGCGGGCCGCCGACGCGTCGGACATGGCGTCCGCCAGCGCCCCGCACAGCGCGTCCTTCCACTCGGTAGACTTCCGCGACGACACGCTGTCCCTCGCCATGCCGTCCGCGCCGCGCTCGCCGTACTCTCCGTCGTCGTAGAACTCGTGCACCAGATCCACCAGGTCGTCGTCGTCGTCGACGCCGCCGTCGTCTTCACGCCCGAGGAACGCGGCGTCGCTAGCGAACGGACCGCGGAGCCGTGCCCTGGCCGCCTCGTCCAGCACCGCCGTCGCCTTCTTGTACGCCATCGGCGACGGCTCCGTTGCTCCCATCTAACGCGCCGATCGAGCGGCGATCGCCGGCTTGCCTCGATCAAAACGAGCACTGCACGCTGCACGCGGCGGCGCGAACAAGATTTGTAGCCGTGTGCCGGCAAAGCCGTTTCCGATTGCAGTTGCAATTGCAAATTCGAGGGGATTGGCGTCTACTAGTACGGCAAGGAGGCGGTTTTATATATGTTTCGGTTTCGGTGTGTGGACGCCGGGGCGTTTGGGCGTCTAGGTTCGTTGGTTTTTACAACGTCCAGGTTCAATGAACCTTGTACATTCTGTATGTCCACATGCATCACGCTACAAGGTTTCAGAATCAGAATTGGTTGCCGCGTACGGAAGCATGGGAGAAACTAGGAAGGTGCCCTGGTGTTAACACTAGCGGCCGATGCTGCGTCCAGATACACTAGGCATGACATGCGAACGTAATAGGAAGTTTCAAGGTTATTCATGGAACTGAAAAAGAGCCCCCATCATGATTAACTTAGCCTATTGCATATAAACCCAGAGATCCATTTTGCCATGATTGGCAGTCAGTGCATATAACCCTGACCATTTGCCAGAACCATTCATCAATTTTAGAGAACGGAAAATCCCTCTAAAACATCTAAACCATCCCATTTTGCATATTAGATATGCCTGGCAGTAATATCCATTCACTAATCACTACAGAGGAGATTGAACATGTCAGGCCTTCTTATGAGTTATGACTTACTATGAGCTGTCCATCGGGTTATCACCTGAAGTTGGTGCTGCCGCGCCATTGTCGTCCATACGAGTGTTGGCCGCCATTGCTCCAAAAGTAAAATTACTAGGAAGATTACTTGGGCTGACTCGCTCGAAGATGGACGGCACGGGCTGCTGGTTGAATACGGGCGCTTGGATGTCACCTGCCGGTTTTGGGAAACCAAATCCAAGAGGAGTAAATGATTCAGTTGGAACTGACGATTGAGCAGGTGCACCAACATTGGGTCCGAAAAGCTTCTGCTCATACTCAACGAGCTGATGCTGTGAAGCTGTATATAACAAATAGGTTACTGTTAGCACATGATCAAACATTTGGATTGACCATCAATTCATAATGTTACTTGAAAAACAAAAGGTGAAATCTATAAGAACAAAAAAGCTTGAGTAGTAGCTATGCATAAGTACTAGGGCGCTACTAATGCAATAGGTGCACACTAAGGTGTTTAGTGAGCCACAGGAGCTTTCAGAGCTTATCTATGAAAATTTCAGAGCCCATATAGGCCCCCGTCAAACACCGACACTACATCCTACTCCCTCCATTTCACATTATAAGTCATTTGACTTTTTTCCTAATCAAACTTCTCTAATTTGATCAAATTTATAAAAAAATATATTAGTATTTTCAACCCAAAATAAACATATTGTCAAAATATATTCAATGTTAAATTAAATGAAACTAATTCGATTTTTTTATGTTGCTATTTTTTTCTATAAATTTGGTCAGTTTGACTAGGAAAAAAATCAAACGACTTATAATATGAAACGGAGGGAGTATTTTGGAAAGAACATCTCGTCAAGCACCTATATTAATTTGAACAGGGGTTGGAAGAGATTTTCCAGGCATGAAAGATGAAATAAATTATTGGGTATGGGATCATACCATCTGTCAGTTGCACCTGTGGTCGCCGGTCTTTCACCCATTGGTAAGACTGTGAAAGTCTCCATCCCCTAGATTTCATCAAGTAGCCTATTACAATAGCTGCAGACCTGAAAATTTTGTACCAGAAAAGCATTAATAGATCAGTCACAACAATACTAACAACATGACTGCTCAGAACAATGCTATCACACCTGTTTTTTCCAGACATGCAATGGACGAGAACACGTGATGTCTCCCTTTCACACTGTTCTGCAATGGCAGATAACGAAACAAATGATACAAAAACAAAAACATCCACCATTTCTTTCCAGCTTAGCACTGCCCAAGCAAACTACAGCATGTTTCCTACTACAATGTATTTCCATTTCCATTGGTTCAAATGTGAAAACAAGAGCAGAGACTACCTACTGGTGTACGAATTCAAGAAAGAACTTGAAATTTCACAGGGAAAAAATAGAGAATTCACTCCATTGCAAACAAAAATGCTCAAAGAATAGAATGGATTTTACCTAAAAAATTGTTTGCACCATCAAAATCCAAACTCCTCTCATCCTGAATGCAGTGATAAGTGAAAGAATTCCGATAGAGATTTTGACAATCTGGGACAGTCTGCGATATATGAGAAAAATGCTTACATGATTAACTAACTAATAGAGGACCAGTATAATACTAAGATATCAGTTTATCACAATAATGTATTAAAAATGAAGAAGACAATGGTACCAACATTTCTAAGCTACAAAATGTCCCAAACTTTTCTTTACTCCGCATTTTGTCAAATCTCTTTGTTTCTCAATTGTAGGATAAACCATGTTTAGTGAAAAACATATATAAAGTTCATAAAATACAAACATGATACCACAGGGCACAGTCATCCCTGACATGATAAAAAAAATGCAGCAGGACTACAACTTTCAGGCCTATAGGGTGAGAAGAGAAATTACTCAACCAACAAGCAAGAATCCATTATGAGAATATGATGCATATCATCCAAAAAATAGGAAAGAAATTAGAATATGAGCGAATTACAGAGTAGAATCTACTTCGATCTACCATGACCTAATTGTCAACCTCACCTACTACCCAGTTGTGATTATGTGTTTAACTTTACACTTTCGATCAAGTCCCCTAACACTCCAATTTACCTCAGATATCTTGTCCTACTCAATATCTGGTTCAAAAGAACTCTTTAAGCTAATTGTTTTCCTTGTTTCTAAAAGGTTAATTATTTATTAAAAAAGGCCAACCACTCAGGGGGAAAAATATGCTTGATAAATTTTGTACTGAAGAGGCAGGTCATAAGTACCTCCAACTATGAGGCTATGATATACCATCAAAAAAAGGTACAGGAATCTGTGACAATGCAATGCAGTGCACAACACATCCCATCCTTCTTCCTTGTTGCAACTTTTCTACCAGCAATAGGAGCGACCACATTGTATTGACATCTAACCTTACCAACACTGTACAACTTCGAGACAACCAGATAAAACTTACAACCAATGGTCATCAAACCCTAGAGATACTTCCACAAAAACAAAAATATATATTCTCACCCGCAGAAGGGGAGATCATGACATCGTGCTTCTATTCCATCACGCAAAAAAAAAAGTCAAAATAGGAACCATTGGGATCATGAGAAGGGGGGGGGGGGGGGGGGGGGGGCACACATTACGCACGTTGAGGATGTGGGTGATGTTGAGCGTCTTGAGGACCTCGGAGCGGGAGGCGTTGTTGTAGCTGCCGAGGAAGAGGAAGTCCTTGAGGACCTCAGTGGGGAAGGCCGGGTCCAGCGTCGCCGGGGACTCCCCGGCCACCGGCCCCGACCGGTGGCCGCAGACCCCGCACCGCTCCCCTTCCTCGCTGCTGTGGTAATGCCCGCAGATCTCGCAGGGGTTCTCCCTCTCCCGCTTCCTCATCTCGCCTCCTCCGCGGACCTCCGCCGCCGCCGCCGCGCTGCGCTCGATCGGCCGGTGGTGGTGAGGTGGCCCAGTGGCGGCGCGCGCGCTTGGAGCAAGGAAGGGTTCGGAGTTGTTTTTTTTTTTTCTAACGCAAAACTTTTCGGCTTTCTGGGATTATTTTTTTTAAAAAAAAAAACTCCGGCATTTGGTTGGGTAGAACCGTAGAAGGGAGACTGAACCGTCGATGTGGATTTTGACGGCTGAGATTGTCTCGGCGGCCAGAGCGGCGGCGTACAAGGTTGGTGAGATTGCGTGTGGGTTGATATAAAGCTAGTACTAGTAATCATTGCTTTCTTTAATGAGTGATGAAGTACAGTGCTCGTACTGGTTGTATTTTTCATTGCTAATACGAGATATAAATGATTAAATGGTTCGGATTAAAATATTATAAAAAATAATTTGAGAATTATGATTTAGTATGTTTATATTCAGTTTTAGAATGAATTAAATTGTAGATATAATTACTATATTTGAGTTTTTTTACTTAATGAGTTAAGTTTTTTTATTTAATGGGTTACAGGAGTGCTAATAAATATTATACTTGCATGTTAAGCTTTAGGTGTTTAGTGTGTATTAGCTTTATAGAAAGAAGAGATAAGGAATAACACAATTGTTTTATTACATGAAACAATCAACATGTTATTTTGGTTTCTGAGTTTTGGGCAATTAAGAATTTTATTTAAGAAAAAACAATTTAATATTTCTGCATCGGCAAAGGGCTCAATTGGTGCCAGGATGAGGTTATACCAAATAGGGCACATCATTAAACTGAGCAGAGATGTAAAAACCATGAAAACTTGCAAGAAGCTATTTTACGTCAGAGGAGAAGCTTAAACTAATAGCTAATACAGCTGCCCAGATATTAAAACATCACTAACCAACAGTCAACAAAGGTATCAGAAAACAAACAACAGGTCTAAAACCTAACAAGTTACTACAACGAACACAGCAGAGGGGTGTCAAAAAAGACAGAAACCAACATTCATCTGTACCACATCGAGATCACGTCGAGCCAGGAACTGGATCAGCGTCGAAGTTTTCGGCAGATGAATCTGCAGCTTCCTTTTCTGCAGCTGCTTCGTTCAGGGAAGTTGCTGTGTTCTTCGATGCGCCTTTCTTGTCATCCTTACCAGCAGACCGGCCACTCTTGCTCTCGTTCAGCTGATTGCCGGTTGATAGTCTTCTACCCGGTGTCCCGTTTGATGCACCACCGTTTGGCTTTGTGCCAGCCACCTTCTTGGCACTGGTCACTTTGTAGGGATTGACCCGTGTTCCGAATGGTCCCTCACGGTCGATGTTCAGTAGTTGTTCCGTCTGGCGTTTTTGTTCCTGGAATGTGAAAGAAATAGAACAGATGATTTTGATGCCAATTGCAACATCTGATCATCATTTGATTGATCGAAGCATGGATAAATATCACCACCATAGAATCCTTATTGACAAGGGAAAAATTGCATTTAGATGCAATATCCAGTAGATACTAGGAGCTTCTGATAGTATAAGAAAGGAAGTGTCACTAACCCGCATTCTTTTCTTCTCTTCTTCCCTCTCTTGCCTAAGAATGACATACTCATCCAGCATTGCTAGGAGAGAAACGCCGTCGTACATAAATGGCAGGCCATGGTTTTCTTCCCAAGCTCTCGTCTTAGCCACCAAAGTTTCAACAAGGGCTAAAAATGCTCTCTTAGCAACGAACAGGAAAAACAATATTTACAGGAGAAAAGATTTAGCCTATCCTGCACTAGGCGTGCCCAAATGCAGTGTGACTTGACTTGGATTGTAAAGCTTAGAATTACCATACGGCAAAAAAAAAATATTTACTTATGCACCACAGTAGGCACCTGGAATCTTGCTGACTAGAATACGAGCCTTTTCTGCGCGTTTGAGATTCAGGTGAGCACCTCGGCCTGAGTTATACCTGTTGTCATCCTGCAAATGACGATTTCATGCTCAGTACTTCATAGCTTTAGAATATAGGTGGGATAACATGGTTCACTAGTAGCCAAAACAAGCATACTCGACTATAATCTTCAAGCCAGCTTTCCTCCTCACATGAAGATATCCATCTCTCAACTTTATCTAATATATCTTTTCTGCTCAGAGCTTCTTCCTTTGCTTTCAGGATCTGACTATCCATGTCAGCAATCAATTCTGAAGGTTCCATGTTCCCTGACTCAATTAGTGCCTGTATCTTCTCATGGGCAACTGCGGTGTCTAATACCACATGAGTGCTAGCATAAATATCTTCCAGTATGGCTTGCTTCTTAAAAGCTATTTCTTTCATCTTACTGTATTTTAGCTGATCCAACCTTTCAACCTCAGTCTGAGCCTGAAATATTGGGTAATGAAGGTCAAAATCAAACGAGAAGTAAAAAATAAATAAAGGGATGCTGAAGGTGGTCCAATAAAAGACCCATTACTCACTTGATCAATTACATCAACAGCAAGTGCTCCAGGAGCCGTGACCTCCTCAACAGTTGCTGTTCTATTGCAGGAAACATGATCAAACAAGCTCCTTTCTTCCACCGGGGTATCCATAAGATCCCATAGATCATAAAGTTGAGTGGCAAGCTCTTGAAGCTGAATAAATGGTATAAATTATACATGAGATTGCCCATCCAGGATAAGAATGGCTCTTGGTTACTAAGTATAAAATTGAACGAAAAAAAATATGAGTTACCTTCTCAAGTCTCAACCTTTTGTCCTCATTAAGAGTAGCAATGGTCCTATCAAGTTTTGACAGGGTGTCATTGCTAATGTTCTTGTGTTCATTAACAATAGAGTCATCTAGACTGCTATGGACTTGAGTTATTGTTCTGAAAAAATCCATCCCAAGCACATTACATAGATCATGTACTGTACCAACATGCTCAAGAACCTTTTCCAGCCTACGACTCTGTGATATTCATGGAAACATATATTATAGTCTCTATGGAACCAAAAATACAGAGATCACCAATCAATATAAGTTACTTCTGAAAATCAAATGAAACAGACAAAGTTTGTACCTTCTCTTTCTCAAGCTCTTGAAGCTGTAACTGGAACTCTCGAAGCTTTTGAACTGTCAAATCATCCTCATTAATTTGTGGTAGTGCCACTTGCTGTCCCATCTCCAGAGTACCCGCAATCTCACCACGTATTTGCTCGATTCTTGACTGTATATTAGCTAATTCCTTTATTCTCTCCTTTTTCTTCTTGCCCAATTGTTCAAGTGTTGGAGCTATAGCAGTTAGTTGTTCCTTGATAGTCCGTGCTGTTTTCTCAGGCTGTAGATCAAACATTGTTGCTTTTACATCCACTAATAATTAAGCATAATAGTTTAGCAAACATGTGAAAAGTGCCATCTGACTTCTGAACTACAATACCAGATCCTATGAACCATAATCATTAGTTTCAAGAGAACTTGCACACGGTTACTAAAAGACCAACTGCATTTTTTACTGAACTTCTACGGAAGTACTAATAGGGCCAGCAGTCAACACCAAACATACTCTAGCCGTCTAGCATGGCAGAACTGGTAAGTCAAGATGCAAGAAACACAATGACACGGAACAACACAAAAATAGATCAGTAATCAGTATTTCTACAACTCATATTTGAATACTGAAAATTTCAATGAATCGTGCATATGCCTCATTCTTTCCAGAATTAATTCAGGCTGAAATTAGCCTATGCGTACTGGAGCACATATTTACTTACACTTATTTCTATGGATTTTTCACCAAGTGCAGAAGCAAGCCTAGCAAGCTCTGTCTTTGAGTAATCCAGTGCCTGGAGAAGAAGATCCCTCGATTTGGTTGCCTGATCAACTTTCCGCTTGTAGACATCCAAACACTCCTGGTCCAGCTGAAATAGAACCTTGTCGCGGTCCTCCTCGCTTTCACCAACTTCATCCCACACCAACTGATAATTCAAAAACAGAGAAGAAGAACCACTACTTGAGCACAAATACACAAGCTAAAAAAAAACTCTCTTATGAGTTATGACATGAACAACTATAGAGCAGTTCACAACTTCACACACGTACCTGCAGTTTTTGCAGCAATGATCCACACGAAGTTTCACGGAGCAAAGAAGCCATTCTGGAATAGAGGAATTCTTTTGTCGGAGCTGTATGACTATAAACTCTTGCTCAAGGCAAAAGCAACGGCAAAATGCACTTCAAAACTTGCAAAGGACAATGCTTAGTCTATCCCAATCTGCCAGCCTGAGCATTTGAATTGGTCAGATATGAGTATAAGAGACACATATAACTACTAGCATTTTAAATCATTCTAGCATCACATCTCCCCCACCAATTGACAGAAATACTATTAAATGCTCATCGCAAAAACAGCTAATAGCCCAAGGGAACTAAAAAACATTCATTACTGCCGCACACAACAACAACAACAACAACAACAACAACAACAACAATAACAACAACAACACAAAACAGCTCAATATCTGGGAGTTTCAACAGGCCAACATTTATCTCAAACCTAAACAAATCCATCGGTGAAATGCAACCACAATAGATTATAATTCATATGGAGATAGCTCCCCCATCGAGAACATCTCCAACCGAGCACGCAACCCGAATAAAATCTAGAACTACAAACAACGCCATAGGTCAACCACTGGATGATGTTCTTCGGAAATTCCTAAGAACAAAACCACCGGGAACCATGTAGACTAACCAAATCAGGGGTCGAGAGACAGACAAGCGCATTCCGCCACCGCGACGCGGCAATCCCACCACCCAAGCCAAGGCCGTCTCTTAGACTCCACTCTTCCACGAAACTCTCCGCTCATCCACACATCAAGCACCAAATAACCAGATCTCGTTGCCACGAACGGCGGACGGCTTACCGGGTCACGCGAAGACGAAGGAGTGCGATACCGAATGCGGGAGGCGAGGAGATGGAGGACCGGTGGCGCGGGAGCGGCGAGCCCGAGGAGGCAAGAGAGATCACCCCGCCTCGCCGTCGCCGTCGCCGGTGGAGTGGCAGAGAGGTCACCGGCGCCAGGAGTAGCAGAGTGAGAGTAGCATTCACTGCTGCTGCTGCTGCTGCTGCTGCGGTGGAGTCCAAGTGCAACGGGGCCAGCGTGTACCAAGTGCAACGTGGCAGCTTCTCGACCGTCCGATGGGACGACGCGACTATCCGATGGCCTTGCTGGCAGTCCGACGTTGACCAAACTTGACTCGTTCAGAAGGTGGGAGGCATTCCCAAATAAGCCTGCTATTGGGTAGAAATCCAACCCGAATCCAACCCAACCCAAATGCAACCGTAGCAAAATGTCACACCAATCCAATCCAAAAAATTCCCTAGTTAACCCCACCCAACCCAATCCACAGTGCACCTCAAACCAAATTCAGTCTAATCCATGAGTTGTACCCATTTCTCGACCCACAGCCAATCCATGGATTGTCAACTAAAACTAAACCATGAGCTCATTTCACATGGTTTGCTGCTTGCTGGCCAGGAGCTCCGTCAGTCCATGTCTGCACGCAAGCTCTGCGCTGCAGGCGGCGGCGGTGCTGCAAGCCTTCTGCACGGGAGGGGGCGCCATTGCCTACTGGTGGCTGGGTGCATCTTCTACATGACGACGTCCAAGTTGTCATTGTCTTCTTCAGCGACCACGTCATCCTTGCCGTCGGCACCAGGCACCACCACTCGTCGGATGCGTAGGACGCGGCGGTCATCGAACTCCGTGGTCACACAGGTCTTGCCACTACCGGAGTTTGGGGAGGTTTCGTGCTCGGTGTTCCGTCAGGCCACCGCCGTACGCGTCCGCGGTGCCGAACTCCTCCCTGGGCTTGACAACAAGCGACGATGCATTCTCTGCTGCGGGGACGACAGCCTCCGCCGGAAGCGGATACGGATGAGGCCAGGGGTCCTTGTGCTGCTGATGTTGTGCCTGAGGATGATGAGGTGCACGGTGACAAACAGATACGATGGCACGAGCCAGACCCACGGGACCATGGCACAGCGCCGGCCACGGACATGTGCTGCAGCATGGCCAGGTGCGCGAAGGAGTTGGCCCCGACAAGCGCGGTGCCCGCAAACGCCTCCTCCGCCGCCGCCGCCATGGAACCTCGAGGCGTATTTGTACGACATGGCGCACGGCGCGTGGGTGGTTGGTCGGTCGGTGCCCGGCGTGCATGGCGAGGCTTTCGCGACGCCACTGCTGCCGACGAACACTGCAGTGTGTGCTTGTGTGGGTTATGACTTGCGGAGAGCGTTCTTGATGGCGAGGTGAAACAACTGACTGCATCAGCCCTGAGCAGTTAAGCCTTCGAGGACGTCGATTTGGGCACCAATCCATCGGAAGATCCATGGATTGAATCCATTCCTATCCGAGAAGATGTCTGCATGCTCCAACCGCATCCAACCCGTCTTCTCAGTGAATCCAATCCAATAGCCACCGGAATCCATTTCAACCCATCCAAACCAAACCCAACACACAATCCAACCCATTAGATCCATTTGAACCCGCCCGATTAGCAGGCTTATTCCCAATGACCTTTCTGGTTCGTTCTATAGTGGCTTGTTTGAAGTTGAACAACCGAGCGCGGCATGACATCTCTCCCAAGCATTTTTCAGCTTGGAGCAAAGGGCAAAGCCCCTGTATTCCTCTTTGAGGCGGTGAGGCCATGGCCAATGCAGGCAGCACTCAGGGGCGAATCCAGAAAAAAATAATAGTAGAACTGAATAAATTAGGAAAAACCTCTAGTCCCCACATCCCGAGTATCTATGGATAAAATTTTTAGGGAGGCTTAGGGGGTCTACATGGTCCCGGGGATGGTAGGGGGTCTCGAGACCCCCCCCCCCCCGCCCCCATGGTGGATCCGCCCCTGGCAGCACTCCCACCATCCACAAGATCCTCCCAACACACGTAGCTTGAAGTGAGTCCCATAGCATTTTTATATATCAGTCCTTAATGTAGAGAAAAATTATGTATTAGTCCATAACCCATTAGGGCATCCTTTATATGTAAGGTCACTAGAGCAATAAGATGGGACACATATCCTTATATTCATTTGTGTATAGCACATGCTACAATGTATATAATTTCTTCTTGATCTTAAGCTGAGACCCACCATGAAAAAACCCTATTTAACATGAATGAAAGAGCAACATGCGTATTGCAAAAGATATTAACTAATTTTTTATTTCTTATGATCTAGCCTTAAGCTTAAGGTTGACCATAGCCATATTCTTTGCTTTCTCCTCTTCCAATGCATAAAGTTATAACAAAAATATTATTTTATTCCTTAAGGTTACTTTGTATGCAACATTGTGGTTGCCCTTATCGTACTCTCTTAACTTCTTATCCTTTTTATCCGTCAGCCCATCCATCCCCTCCCCTACCCCCACGTGCAGCCCGTTGCTCATTGCTCCTCTTCCTCCCACACGTGGCGCGTCTCGTCGGCCGCTTCTCTTTCTCCCGCACGCCTCACCGCCACATCCCTCTCTCTCCTCTATGGCATCGCCTCTCCCCTCTCTCTGACAAAACTACGTGATTGCAGGGGGTCACACGTCTCTGCTGGGATGTGGTTCAGTTCGAGCTAGCGTGAATATTCTTCTCGGGTGAGGTGAAATCACGCTCCAGCTTAGAGCAAGGCTAATAGAAGCGCTCGCTGCTTACTCTAGTTAATGCCACATTTACTACAGTAAAAAGTTAATACATACAATAGGTAGTCTATCCATCTTTGTTTAGCTGCAATAGTTTATTATTATTTTTTCTATATTCCCTCTCATTCTTCATCCCATCTTCATTCCGTATGGTGTAGAAAGCATGCAACGGGTCCCACAATTTTTGGAGAGTGTGTGACGCTAGCGCCTAAGGGCATTCACAACCCTCCACCTCAGATGGTGTCCATAGAATTTATTAGGCTGCCACCTAAGCAAAACTCTGATGTGGCAAAGCAATTAAAGAAGGAAGAGGAGAAAAAAGAGAGAAACCGTGCATGAAAAACAGGTCGGCACAGGTACCAAAACTCTGGAAACAAGAGAAACCAGCGTTGGGGCAACTCATCGTTTCTTCCACCCGGATTTACCTCGAGCTCCCGATCTGCTGCGCCGGCCTCCATCCCGCCGCCATGCCCACCTCCGTCCCGCGCGCTAGCTTATTCTACCGCGCACCAAATCCTCACGAATTTTCGGCGCGTCCCCAATCCTCTTGGCGCCAACATCCAGCTCGCGCTTCTCTCTATTTGTCTCGCCCCCTCCAGTTTTCCCCAATCACCCGTCTTCTCCAATCTATCCCGCGACAACTAAAATCAGCCAAAATCATCCCCAATCGCTCATCCCTGAGAAAATAGTTGTCCCAAGCCGTGCACAAGGATGAATCCGGCGGAACCGAAGAAGCGTCGATCCAAATCCAATCAGGCTATCGGTGAATCGGCTACCCTTGATCCAGATGTCGCTGGTGCTGTGGGAGCCGGCGGTGCTCTAGATGCTAGTACTGTTGCTTGTCGTGCTCTACGAGCTAGTGCTCCAGTTGATAAGATCCCTGCCGCAGGTGCTCATGTCGCCGGTGCATGGTGGCAAGACACGTCTCCTGGTAGCTCCGAATGGTATCCTCCAATTTTTTTCTCAAATTTTTATTAGTCCAAGTTTTTTAGATGCTAGTTTGTATTTCCACTGATGAGAGGATGTCTCAATCAATATTTTCATGCCTCGGTGGCAAGATGTATAGCTAGCTGCTACTGCTAATTACTGGTATTATGGTGTTCTGGAGTATTCACCTTATTAGTCCTAGTTAAGCTCATATATGCTAGTCTACCGACACCTTGTATTTCACCACTCCTGTTCTTGTCACAGATTTCACAAATCTTTTTGTTGTTTCCTTTTTCAGGATGTATCCACCAAGTGGTTTCCTGAATTATTTACAGAGTAATAAGATCCCTGCATTTACTCAAACACATCCATTTGTGAACTATCATAATGCAACTCAGCTGCCAGAAAATTTCCACTTTGTTGGTGCACCAATGAGCTATTCTACAATGTCACCTACAACTCCATATTCTAAAATGACACCATCACCAACTGGGAGGTGTGTTACAGCACAAATAGGTTCACAAGAGAAAGAAACAATTGATATTGAGGACGATGACACCACCCAGCCTGATAGATCCGATGCTAGGTCCGAGAAGCGATTGAATTGGTCAAATGAAGAAGACATCAGATTGGTAAGTAAATTTTCTTTGTTTTTTTTAAGATTTGAGTTTGTATGCATTTAAAATTATTTGCACTTCCTTAAAGGTTTATTCTTCACCTAATTGTAGGCTAGTGCTTGGTTGCACAATTCAATTGATCCGATCGATGGAAATGATAAGAAGTCTGATCAATATTGGTTAGATGTTACTACAACTTACAACAGCACAACAAAGAGTAACCGTATGAGAAACCGTAACCAGTTGAAGCAACGTTGGGAGCGCATTAAGAAACCAGTCACCGAATTCAATGGTTGCTATGCAAGAATCACTAAAATACATCAAAGTGGTATGAGTGAAGACCAAAAAATGGACCAAACATTCCAATTGTATGCCTCTGAACATAATGACAAGCCTTTCACAATGGTGCATGTATGGAGGATATTACAACATGAGAAAAAGTGGTCTACATATTTGAAGAAAATTAATTCAAAAATTAACAAGGAAAAGGACAGGAGTGTAAGTCCTAACCTAGCTCATGTCGTGAATGTCGGATATGCTCCAAAACAGCGTCCTATTGGGTATAAGAAGGCCAAAGATGAACGCAATGGAAAACGTATGGCACCAGAGGCTATTTCTGCTATTGACCAGAAACTAGATAAATTCATTGAAGCAAGTGGCAAGGCTGAGAAGATGGGAGAGGTGCAACAAAGTTTGGCAAACAAGAAGCTAGTAGTAGCTAACCTTAATCATAAAGCAGCCCACGAACAAACAAAGGGTAAAATGATAGACCTTTACAAAGACTTACTGCTAGCTCCCACAAGTGATCTTAGTGAAGAATCTTTGGCTGAGAGATCCAAAGCATTGGAGTGTATGAGATTGGCTTTGTTTGCTAAAGATAATTGAGGTATGTTTTTAATAGACTTGTGTAGACTTGCTGTAGACTTGTGGTAGACTTGATATTGACTTGCCAACTATTTCCCTTTTTAGATCAAGTCATGATATTTTGGTGCTACTGTCCTGATGGATAAAATGCTATGGATCAAGTTTAGTATGTTCTTGAAGTGTGTGACAAACTTGTGGTTACATATGTTTCTTTGTTTTGGTGTTGCGGTGCATCTAGATGAACTGCTCATGTCATCAGAGACTAATTTGAGTCCAATTGTTTTGGCTACCAGTTTGGGTCCTACCATTTTGGCTACGTATGTTTTTTTTCTTTTTTATTGTACTGAGATGGATGAACCTGAAAAATTGCACCAGACATCTGCTAGTTTCTGCTCATATAAGCATTGATATATGTTCACTGATTTGCACTTGAAAATTTGGATTTATGTATTGATGCCTGCCACAGTTGATCCTTCTCCATTTACATGACATGCAAAGAGCTATTAAATTTTATTTTCTTAAGAAACTACCATAGACAACTATGCATTGGAGAGGTAGTGTCTACAAATACATTTATTATTGTTTCTCTCTTCTAGACACTACCTATAGACACCATGGGTTGGGACTGCCCTAATTAGTCGCCGGCTTATCCTCTCTCTCATCTGTTTTTTCGCCAACTCAGCCTTTGGATTTGTTATCATCAGCTCTTCAGCCCCTATTATATACTTGCTCTTAGGCAGCGTTCGCTGCTCTGTGTTCTCAGCGCGCACAGTGATTGCGGAAAACGGAGCGATCCATTAGCGCGTGATTAATTAAGTTTTTGCTAATTTTTTTCAAAAATGGATTAATTTGATTTTTTAAGCAACTTTTGTATAGAATTTTTTTGCAAAATGCACACCGTTTAGTAGTTTGAAAAGCGTGCGCGTGAAAAACGAGGGAGAGGAGTTGGAAGAGGATGAAAAGAACACAGCCTTAGAGCGTTCCCCGTGGCCTGAGACTTCAGTACTCAAGAGTAGTACTACTTGTGTTCTTTTTCAGGTGTTTGTCTGCTATTTCACGTAGCGTTGTGACCATCGAACAAACTGGAATTCACTGGTCAGTCAAATACTGCACATTAGCTGCATGGCAAATCAAGCGCCTTGCATCACTGGGAGAGGGGAGAAAGCAGAAGATGGCCATTACCAGAACAGCAGGTTTTAACCTAACATTTTCTCCATTTTTTGTAGGGATTTAACCTACCATTCTCGTGATCGAGAGGACTGGTTGGTTCGGGACATTTGATCCAACCTAAAAGCAGCGATGCGTGTGACCGTGTGTCTCCCGTCCTCCCTCCTGCGCCAGTCGTGCCCCCGCGCGTACGTTCGTTCGACGACATGCCCATCATCTCCGTCATGACCGCCGCCGCCGCCGCCGCTGGCGTTCTCATCGTGGTTGTCGCCGCTGGAGCAGCGGCCGCCTCCGGCGTCCGTCGTCACCACGTCGTCGGAGGTGACCCGGGGTGGGCGGTGGCCTCCGACGTCCTCGCCTGGTCGGCGGACAGGCTCTTCACCGTCGGAGACACCCTCTGTAAGTCCATGGCGCGCATCGATCTCTATTCAGTATTCAGTTTCAGAGAACGTGCTGTGGCTGTCAGGGTTCGCGTACTCGGCGGAGGACGGCGGCGTCGCGGAGGTCGGCGGCGAGGCGGAGTTCGAGTCGTGCGACGGCGGGAGCCCCGTCAGGATGTACACGGAGGGGCTCAGCCGCGTCGACCTCGACGGCGAAGGCTCAAGGTACTTCGTCAGCGCCGACCCCGGCAAGTGCGGCGGCGGGCTGAAGCTGCGCGTCGACGTGCGGGCTCCGGTGGCTGGTACGACGCCGCCGGCGCCGGTGACGGTGAGGAAGGACGGCCGAGCTGCCGCTCCGGCGCCCGCGCCGTGGGCGTCCAGCGGCGGCCGAGGAGTTGCGACGTCGCGGACGTGCGTTTTGCTGTGCTGCCTCCTGTTCCTGGCCATATGAACATGGAGCCGTGGAGCACGGTGTGTTTCTTATGACTTCATCTGATTCTGTCAACTGTAGTGTTGTATTCTGCTACCAATGTACTTATGTACATGTTCGCGTAGCCTACTTTCGAGAATAAATTTACCGACTTACTAATCTAGCTACTAATTCGTAGGCTCGTAGCGAGACAGTCAGGCCGGCCGTAACAACGGTAGTTACCATGGCCGATCTATGGGTGATGTCTCATATCGCGACATATATGCAGCAGAATAGTGTAATATTGATGATATTTGCAATTGCACAACAGAAGTCTCAGAAGAGTAGAAATGCAAATCAGATAGATGTGTAATAATTGCAGCTGTCTTGTGACACTAACCTGGCACGTTGCACGTCGCAACTCGCAACCAGTTTACGTCCCAACTCCCAAGTGAACGTGTCCCCGGCCTTCTCAGGTCGCTCGTTTCAGGTAAACTTCACAACGGGCCAAAAACTGGAATACTTGAGAAATCTGGACGAAGCACTCGGTTGTAAGACAAAGCTAAAAGATTCACGGGTATATCAAACAATCGAGAACACCAGTGCACCTTGCACTGGCCCCGATGGTGATGAACGATATTACGGTAAAAAAATCATATCATTACGACAGAACCTATCAGTCACTCAACCAAATCCTATGTAATTACATCCTTTATAAGATCAGCACAGAGGAAAGACAAGACAGATAAAGAAACTAAATATAGCTAGGAGTGATAGACGAAGGAACTATGGTAAGGTAACAACATCAATGGGGCCAACCCTCATGCGCGCTACACTGATTCCAGCAATTCCAAGAGGAAGTAGGCACTGCACGAGTTCAAAGAAAACCATATGTCAACAGAAATGCAAAAAAGAAAGGTTGGTTGAAGTGATTAAATGTGTGGGCTTTGTCTGGTGAGCATAGTTTCTATTATGAGAGCAGTTGCCCATTTAATTTTGAATGAAGAGTTTTAAGAGATGTAGAGGCGTAAAACAAACCTCATGGGAAATGGCCACAAACCTCATGGGAAATGGCCGGCACCACATGATGAACTTATAGTGACTGGTCCAAAAGAATGTTGACAGCATGGTTAATCACTGAAGCTATGCTAGGCACTAACCGAACTACAGGTGGCTTCATCATGATCGCCTCTGTAAAAATAATTGAATATAGGGTCAGGTACAAATTGTTGAATTTCTGATATGCCTGTCAAAAGGTTAACTCTAGAATTTGAGCAAAAACTAGCAGCACCGCAGAATGGTTAGGTCACTCAAGGTCTCGAGCACAATATTCGCTAACAGGTGACAGGGTTCACTAGGCAGTAAATATGTTACGGATGACACGGTTGAAACGCATGAAACAACATTCAAATGTGGAGTATCGCTTTAAAGATAGCATCCACCCTAAGTCAAATAAACAGGGGAACAACCAACATTAAGGCTATTTTGGAATCGAGGAATTCATAGTGAAGTACTCCTTCCATCCCAGAGTCCTGTGTTTCAAAGGAGCCTTTCCTAATACTGGAAAAAGAATTATTAATACAACTAGCAATCTAGCACCATAAGTATAACTGGTTAGATTAGAACACACCTGCAAACGGAATTGGATGCAATCTACTATATCTGAATCTAATTGTTTTCCTCTGTTGCTGCTGCACTGCTGTCCACAATTTCACCTTCATGGCCACATACAGCTTCATCTTTTGAATGCATAACTCCATTTGATGTTACCTGTGGGGCGGTAGACATATCTGGTAACGCACTATGGTCAGATTTGTGTTTATCTGTTTCTCCCAGGGTATGTTCTTTTCTGCCATTTTCAGGCAATCCATTTGCTTCCTGTGTTTGATTTGTTGGTATTCCAGTATCAGTAATCATGTCAGCATCCTCAGTTGCAGAAATTGATTCAGGCAAAGGATTTTCTTCTGTAGCAACATTGGTGTTTTTATCTAAAGTGGCATTAATGGTCATTTTCGTATCTTTGGTTGTACATACCTCGGAAATTACAGTAGACTGGGACTTTTCTTCAACGGCAACGTTGTTGCTTGGACATATTGGTGTTCCAGCATTGGTAGCCATTGCCACATCATTGATCATATGTGGAACAGAAGTTACTTCAGTGTGGAGATTCTCTTCAGTGGCAGCACTGCCACCCTGGCTTATTTGTATTCCATTATTGGCGCTCACCTCCACAACTTCCATTTTATGTGCTTCAGAGGTTTCTTGAGTACTGGGCTTATCCTCAGTGGCAATGTTGTTGGTTTGATCCATTGGTGGTATATCATTATCAGCCATTTCCACATCGCTGCCTGAAATGAGCTCAGAGGCTGCTTTTGACTTGATATTTGCTTCAGAAGCAACAATAGAAGAGTTGTCTGAGCATTTTTCCCCAGAAATTTCATGAGATTTCTGCCCATGCAAGGTATCGTTTGTTGAATCCACACAGCCTGAAACTAATATACTGGACACTTCTTCATTAGGAGATTTCCCTGATTGGGTTCCAGTCTTACTGTTAGCAGGCAGTCCACTGCTCTGTAGTTCATCAGGGGGCTTTTCATTACAATGTGCAATGCTACTGCAAGGACCCACATTCCCCATCTTTTCACTAGATAAGGCTGCATCATTATTTAAATTTCCTTCTGGAAGTCTGGATATAGAAAGCACCTGTGATTGTGCACCAGCAGAAGTAACACCTAGAGCCAAAACAGTACTGCTCTGTACAGCACTGCCAGCTTGCGTGGAGTTTTGATTCAGAAGATTACCATTTACAGCCACTTTTTGGTGATTTTCCTTTACAGCAATATTTTCTGCCGCTCCTTGCGAAGAAACCTGCGTTCCAGCAGGTGGTGGAGTAGCCTTTGGCTCGACAGCAGTTCTTGTAACCTTGCCATATTTCGGTGGCAAAGGCTTGCCCTTACTCTTTGTCAGGCATGTTGGACAATGCCACTCAGCTTTAGGAACACCTTTATTACCATAGTGTTGAAGGCATTTCAAGTGTGCTCCCTTCTCACAAGCATCACAAACAAGCAAACTTTCCATATCCATGATAGCAACTTTACATATTTGACAGTCCAAAGGAGAACGCATGTACTCAGTTGATGGCGGAATCCAGCTAGGATGATTAGCTGGTTGGTGCAGAACACGTTGAACACTTTTTGCTATTTCCCCGTGGTTAGCAAAAGTAGGTTTTGGAGGAACAGGTGCCACGCTTGGTGTAGCATGATGACCTGTAAGAGGGTTTCCTGCTGTAGCATCAATTGATACTGTCTTTGTGTCTTGATTTTTCACCACCGGGTTGGAACTCTGTACAGCGTTCGGATTGGACCTAGCACATGTATCATGAAATGATTTGTTCAAGTTGCCATAGGTTGCTGCAAATGGGAAGTACACCTAATTAGTTTCTGAGCTAGGAGAGTCAAAGTGAATCTCTTTTTCATAATCAGAATTATAAATGTAAAGTACTTTTTGAGACACAAGAAATTAATTCTTCTAGGCAAGTAAGAACAGATATACTCAAGGAAGAGTGCTTGAGAAAGATATAAATGATACATAAAGAAGAGCTTAATAGTTTCTGTCCAAAGTGGAAATCATAAAAACTGTTGAATTTCAGGTTTGTATAATTTTCTGCGCTTCTGAATAATCAACTCCAGGTCCAGGAAAGGGATACTTCTCTTGGTTTGGAATTTGAAGGGAATGGTAATAGAACATTTACATATGAGGCTTTACCCAAAAGCTCTAAACAATCTTCCAGAAGACCAGGACCAAGCAAGTATCTTACTTAGAATTAGATGGAATGAGGAATTAATAAAAAAAAAAGTGAATACTCAAAAAATAAATGCATAACTGATGGTGCAGATAAGGTGGAGCAGTACCTCCGGTGCGTACTAGATTAGGAGGGCCATTAACTCCTTTATCCGATTTAAGATGCGATGGAGCCATATGGGGCATTGTAACAACTGAAGGGTTGTTAGCTGATTTTACAGGAGATGATCCAGGTGGTTTCAAGGTAACCAGGGAAGCAGAAGTCACTGGGGCAGTAGCAGGCAAGGCCGCAACAGGTGGTAGATTCCTAGGAACTCCAACAGCAAACTTGGGAGCTCCATGAAAACCTTGGAAGTCAGCTGTGCCACTTGAGGTGATTGTTTGAGCTGTACTAGTCGTTGGCTGTACTGGAGATTCCTTGACTTCTTCCATCTGGAATTAGGGTAAAAGAAGAAAAGAAAATTATCACTTGGCAGATGTACAAAGAAAATGCATAGACCAGGCAATGAGGGTGAACTCACCAGACCACAACAAGATTATTGTTGCATAATTTTATAATAGTATAATAGTTAACTAACGATGACAAATTGGCAAGACTCAATTCAGAAAAAAAAAAGTATAATTCACAACTGAAAGCCTAAGTGAAACCACTCAATGCTGAGAAGTACGATCACATCAACCCAATAATAAAGTGAATTCGAAGAAACCCATATAAAGAATCAGTAAGTGTAACCAAAACAAATCTATGATGACACTAAGTTCAAATTCATGCTACTCCTACAATCATGAAAATAGAAAGGCATCACTTAGAGAAAATTCTTAATCTGGCAATCAAGTTTCACTAGTTCCTTTATATGGCACTTGAAAATTGTCATACCAGATTCCCTTATATGTCATCAAGTGGAAATTCATAGATCAACCACATCAAGTGAGTGGCAAATTATCAATTAGATCTAGAAGAGTGGGAAATCCTAGAATGAGAACCTAAAGAGTGGCAGATGATAATTTTTGCCTTCAAAATAATGGCAAAACTACCATTTGTCTTCATCCCCTCCTTTCTGCTCTTCTTCTTAATCAACTTTCACATGGGCCCCCATCGGCACAGGTTGGCTGGAGCCACTCTGCTCCTCCACAACATGCCATGCATGCATTAACTCATCATCAGGCCAATCAAAGCTCATAGTGAGAAGCAGCATACTTGCAACACATGCTTCCCATCTGCATGGCTGCAAGATCACTGATGAAGAAGCCCTCCTGCCAGCGAGGGAGCCAGAGAGTGCTATGTACTGTAGAGCCACCCTCAAAAGGCTGGCAGTCAATCACAGCTTCTTCTCCACCCACCATGTGCGCACCACCTTCCTGCTCTCTCATAGTATCGAAGAGGCCAAGAAAAAGGGGCAAGAGAGCAAGCAAACTCAAACAAAGGGCTGGGATTGGGCAAAGGGGTCGTCAGAGGGAAGGATCAATATATATGAAGCTGACAAAGGGACAAGAGGGGCACCAGGCCTGGTGCTTGTCTGCTCAATTGTGGATTGTACCCAGACTGCCAAACATAGTTAAATTGATTAAGATCCAACCACACAGTCACTCATAAGATCAGCAAGCTCTGACACGACCACATCTCGCTGGACAGCTGTAGCAGCCACATGAAATTGACACTATCCTTCAGCCACATCTCGCTGATGGATGACCCCACCATGCAACCAACTCCCATGAGGTTGAAGAATTAGAGGAGGGGGAACATGGGCAATTTCATAGCAAATTTACAGTGGCATATAAGGAAAGAATTGGTTTCGTGGCATCAGAAGAACCTGACATCGGAAATATATCGTTGAAAATTAGTGGTACACTTTAATACTATCCAAAGTTTGTGTTGTTTAGTTTTTTTTACCATTTCTTGAGTTGGAGGCACTTTGCCGTAATCTGTGGCAAAACTACCCTTGCTCCCTCTCCCCTTCCCTCCTCACTAAGCTTCACATAAGGATATAGGGATGGGTGTGGGCTTACCCATGGGTATTCTTTGGCCCACTCTAGTCCAACTAAATGAACTAAATTTCACTTTTGACTCTATAATAGTGAAACTTAGTTCATTTTAGTTATACTAAAGTGGACCAAGAAGTACCCGTGGTGGCCACCCCTAGGAGGAGTCCTCCGCATATTGGTGTGCTGGACAGCAGCCCCGATGGCTTGCAGCAGAAGGGACAACACCAGCCACCAGGAATACTGGAATGTGGTCCCGATGGCTAGCAGCAGAAGGGACAACACCAGCCACCAGGAATACTGGAATGTGACTGTAGAAGCACGCACGTGCTCTCCCCTGGCACAGGCGCACAGCATTGCAGTCGGTCCATCCCTGCCACCACCCCTCCAGCATGCTGCAGAGGAAAACGCAAGTACAGTGGATGCCAGGCCAGTGGGCTGCTTCGCTATGTAGTGCCTCAAACCGAGAATCCGGTCAATGCAGCAGCTCCCTGCTGGTGCTCACAGATGAGATGAGTTCGCATCACCATTCCCATTGCAGGCATTACTGACCCATAAATGGGCGTCGATCAGATGGAAAGCACTAGAAAAAATCATGATATTTTCTTAATTATTTGGATAAGCAAACTAGTGACTTTGATGGCATCCCCTTTCTTTTTTTTTTGAGAAATATTAGTGCCCCTTCGGCAGCAGCACTGCAACCCTTGTATGCTCAACAGCGAGCAACAGCAGCATGTCAATCCAGCACAGGATAGACATATCCATTGTAAGGACAAAATCATCTTTTCATCAGATTATTGGGAGAAGAAAAATCGGAAAACAACAAAAAGGCAATAGAATGGTATATTCCTAACCATGGAAAACTTTGGGTGATATTGAAGTGTACTGCAGAATTTATATGGTATATTTGTGAACTCAGGATCTTTCGGTGTTATGGAACCGATTTTCCCATAAGGAAACTCATGAATTTAATTTTGAGCGGCGTATAAAGGATTTCCTCCATCGCTTAACACGAAGATAAATAGATAAATATATACTCAAAATACGTGGAAGCAAAGTAAATTTATCTAAGTGGGCAGCAAGCCAGCAATACTAGGAAGGCAAAGAAACCATATCAGACTAAATTGAAACAAGAGTAACAGAAGCTTACCGGTACATGAGCTGTTTTCTAGGAAATCAGTCAATATAAGCCATCAATAGAGTAGTATTCACATGCTATAGCTAGTGTCGTGCAAGCTAACAATTCAATAGTACCACAAATTTCAGTAATACCACGAGCATTCTCACGAATGCAGCATAGAGTATATAGACCAAATCGTTCCAGTTTTCATCACCAAGGCCAGTTCATCGTAAGGCTATAAAGCTGGTTGAAGCTTAAAAAAAAAAGACGAGAGTTATCAAACCTTGCGCTTAGTAAGCATCAGCCTGTCAGCGATGGAAGCCTTGGGCGGGCGGAACCCCATGGCAGCGGGATCCCTGGCCCTGTTGAGGCCGAGATCCTCGACGAGGGCGCGCACGGCCTCCCCGGGGAACAGATCCTTGGGCCGCACCGCCCCCTCCGCGACGACCGAAGCCAGCCTCTCCCTCGCCTCCGCGGCGAGCGCCCGCTCCGCCGCCGTCGGCTCCCTCCCACCCCTCACCTCCCCAGCGGCGGCCAGCACCATCACGATCTCCGCCACCCGCCGCAGCCCCTCCCCGTCCCCTCCGCGCCGCCTCTTCCCCAGGGCCGCCGGGGGCGACGCCGCCGCGGCGTCCCCCATGGCCACCGCCCCCGCGCGCGACCAGTGGGGAGGAAACCCTAGGAGAGAGAGAGGGAGGCAGAGTCGCGACCCGCGCGAGGCCGGGGGAGCCTCGAGAAGGTTCTAGAAGCTCCTGGAAGCGGAAGGCGACGCCCAATTCAAACGCGTCCACGTTTTCGCGCTCAATTAGAGTTGAGTTTGGAGGCGAGAAAGGAGGGAGCCGAGATAGATGGTGGCGGTGAGATAGGCGAGGCCGCGGAAGGGTGGAGTTTTTGGGGGAAGACTAGGGAGAAGAGAGAGGGGTAGGCTAGTAGTAGAACGCAGCCGAGCACGGGAGGTTTTTTTTTTTTTTTTTTGCCTTTCTCTTTTTTTCTTTTTTTTTTCGGGGGTGGGGGATTTTCAGTTGGTGGGTGGCGGAGTGGGGTTGGTGGGTGGAGACCGGATGGACGGCGTGGATGCGGGCGGCGGGTTAGGAGGCGGTATGGATACCGTTGGTTGGTTGGATGGGCTGCTGTGTGGGCCATTGGGAGATAGGGGTGCAAGATGGGCTGGTGGGCTTTTGGAGGCTGGGCTGAATTTCCTTTTCGCTTCAAATCGCCTTGTGTACTCATTTCGCAATGATTTGTGAAAGGATTCTACTTAGATTTAAATCGTTTCTGCATGAATTCTATAAAATCTCTCAGTTCCAGTTTCAAAGGAGACATCTCTTTCCTTTCTTGCCTGGGTTGTGCTTCTCTGCTTGCATATTACTGATCAAACAACAACAAAAAGTAGCAGTAGTATCACAATTCACAAGACAGGGAAGAACGATCATAAAGCAGGCACATATGATAAAGATTTTTGGTTTGTACTCTGTTTGGAAGGTGGAACCCTGTTTGGAGTCTCAGTTCACACAGGATAAAACGTAGAGTTAACAAGTCTCCTAAAACATAGAGGATTAACGAGTTTTCAACTGTACAGTTTGACCAGTACCGCTCTCTTTTTACACCAAATCAAATGCGACCAATTATCAACTCCCCACATCTATCTGTACAGAGGGGGTTGAAACTTGAAAGGAAGACATGGAGCGAGAAACCTAGCAGACTCCAACTCTCAACTCCAAGTCACTTTTTTGTTCTTCAGGGGGCGACATCGTTTGCCATAAAAAAAACTAGTAGATGTGCCATGCCACACCACAAACTTTCACAGCTAACCAATCTTCCTCACTTTTATACACTTTGGGATGGAAAACTCTTCTCTAGGCAGTTAAGATTTATCGGCGATTCCAAAGCAATGGTCATAACCCTGTCATGGAGTTCTCTCCAGCTTTCTCGTTCTGATTGTTGTCCTCTTCATTGCCAAAGGGATCCTCGGTTGCAATTGCTCCATCTTCCAGTGGCATATGGATGCATATGCCGTTGATGGGAAATGGTTCCTGGTATTCATGCATGGTGTTAGAAACACGCTTATAACCTAGATGCACTTTGCTAGTTAAATCGCTATTACTTTGTTCGATATACTGTTTGAACATAAGAACCAACGGACAAATGTGTGTCAACGTTTAAAACAAGCTTACCTGATTTCCAGCATCTGGCCCATTAGAATGAAAAAGAATGGGGCGGCATCTCTTATCCTCATTCATTAAACTTGAATTCTGGAAATGTGAAATGAGTGCAGTCCTTCCCTGGATCCTAGCGTAGGCCAAGGAGGCTACTTTCTCACTGTTGAATTTTTCCCATTTCTTGCCATTGAACGCCTGCAAATAACACATAATCAGAAACAGATCATACAAATTGTTCCGAATAAGTCTACCAGTAATCTTAGGCTGTTGTGCAACTCAGCTAGACATATTTAGGGGAAGCTTACATAGACATAGACCACGAACTTCATGTTGATGGATATCAATTATAGAACCGTGTAACATGCAAGAGTCAATAAAAGAAGTGGACATACCTGGTAGAACGATACGATGTGCACAGGTGATATCATGTTAATGAACGCATAGCCAACGTTGCATTTGTTCTGCGTGGGGAAAATATAATTACATTCTGCTGGGCATCAAAATAAGTCACTGGAAACAACAGTACAATACAATACAAATCTAGTACCTTGAAATCAATTGGCAGGTAGAAGAAGTCATAGGTTCCTTTATGAAACTCATCAATTGCAGCCAAAAGCATCTTAGAAGTGTACCTAGCGAATTTAGGAACTGAGCAACTATGTAGAAATAGTAAGATCAGAAAAGAAAATGCAATATGAAGTCACATACTTGTTTGGAATATTTTTAATCATCAATGTAGTTCGAGTATCATCGCCTTTGCGAATCTTCTCCAAATCAAGCTGGTATTGCTTCTTGCTATCAGCTTGAAACACACTGCTGTCAACTCGGCGGTTACGACCACGTTCAATGGAGTTGTCAAGTCCGAAAGAACCAGGCCCTTGATATGTGGGATTCCCGTAAAATGATTGTCCCAATCTAGGAGATAGTATTGGTCTAAAGCTACTAGAGTTATTGTCTGACATGTTTCCACTCAAAGCAGAAACAGGATTTACAGAAGAACGAGCAGCCATGTTCAGCATGAGGCCAGTTCCGTTTCTGCCACTACCAATATTCCCAATGTTCCCAAACCTGACTTGATTCATATAAGACGTCTCTGGTGATTCAGGTAAAAATCCAAAGTGGCTCTCAAATGGAGCACCTGAAGGAGCAGAGCCAACATGATGATGATGAAGCTGATCTTGAGACCCAAAAAGTGAAGCCTGACGGCCACCATACAATAATCCTTGCCCCTGAGAACGGCTATTAGATGGCATTGCATGGCCAATTGCTGGTGGACGCCAAATAGGGGATTGAGAATGTTCAGAATAAGGCTTTGGACTACCCCATAGAAACTCAGGCCCTGTTAAAGTTCCAGGACTCGAACTCATATGTTCACTTTTGTGATCTTGGTATGAATGGGAATGCTGAAATGCAGCACCGTGGGGCTGGTTGTTGTTTGAGAATACTTTGTCATATTTAGACCAGTTGCTATCCTTCCCGATTGGAGCAATCTTCACAGCATTCGATATCAAGGAAGGAGGCATTCCAATAGGACTCATACCATTTCCAGTTGGCGACGCACTGAATGCTTGCAACAAATTGTTGTCGGTTGGACTACTGTATTGAGCCCATGCCCCTGACAGGAGATGATTTAACATTCATCAGTTGTAAACGAATAAACAGAAGCAAAATAAATGTCCCTAAAGTAGATCCAGTCCGAGTACCTGGAGGAGAGCTGGCAATAGGTGAACCAACATGAGGATGCCTGTAGCTTCTGGGTTCATCCTGGTCTATATCATGACCAAGCTGTTGCATCAAGCTAAACCAGAAGAAAATAAGAGAATAAATCAGATCAGTGTCAACAAAGTGAAACATTCTGTCAATGCTCATTGGTTTGCAACGATAACTGTAAAAACATGCCTTTCAAAACTCAAACAGTAGGAAAAATTGGTTCCATGGCATAAACAATTCTCAAGTTTAAATTTGTACCAGTAAAGCTCATAATAAACTTTAATAGTGCTGAAAGTTTGCAATGTGCCATTTTATCATTTATACCAATTTTATCCTCCATTTGCCTTTTTCTGTTTTTTTCCCCTTTTTGTTTATTTTCCTAGCAGGAGAGGCAATTGAAAATGAGATGCTAGATCAAAAGCAAGAGAGGGAAAGCAGAGCAGCTCTAGCCACGAAAGAGACAAGACCTGTCCGCTCAACCTGTTTGTCTGTCCATCCACTCCCTCGGCGATGAGCATGATTTGTTCCACGCGGTGTATGCAGCACCCTGGGTGACCTCCTAACCACTGAACCCACAGTCGGCTGCGGCCTCCCGCACCACTATCTACAATCATTTCATAGCCAATGGCCACCTCCATGTGCCCTGCCTCTCTCTCCCTCTCATGAAATTATGATCACTACTACTATGCATGTGTCTTGAGTGAAGCTCTGCATTACGCCACAGGTGCTGTCCATGTTGCTGCATCATGACGTGCACGTGGCCTCGTCACCATGCAGGCCAACAATGAGAATCGGCAATTGTGGGAATTGGCAGTGGCCCATGGGGAACAGCGGCCAGGGACTGGAATTGGTGGCACACTGGGAATCTGATGATGGGAAACGGTGTCCGATGACAATACTCAGGTGGTGCAATTGGAGCTTTCTCCGTGGTTGAGGTGAGTGTGGTTCACAAGGGGTATTTTTGTCTGAGTTAATGGGAACATTAGTTAAGTAGACGGAAATGGTATTAAACAGAAACGGTGCAAACTCTCGGTAGTATTAAGTGTACTATGAGCTTTTGATGTACAAATCTAAACTCGTGAACTTTCAATGTCATTAAACATTTCTCTCCAAATTAATCCTAGGACTAAATGAGCATATCCACAAGCTTGAAAATATACCTTCAGGAAATAGTGCACAGCCCATTAAATAAATCAGGGAGACAGGGTGTACAACAAGCTAATTACCTTTACACACTTAAGATATTCAAAACTGCAAGTATTTCATTCAAATAAATGAAAGCCAATCAACTGAGGATAAATCTGAGCTATTTTACTGCTAATGAAATGATAAAACTGGATTAAAACGATCAGATTGCTAATAGCATCATGAGGCTAATAAAGAATGTAACGAAAAGCCTTTACAGGCATGCCTTGGTTAGTTAAATAGTGCAATTTGATACATTAAAATATTTGCATACAGCAGATAAATCAACCTAACTGCAGCATCAATAGATCATCCCAAAATTGGTGTAAAATTTTAGTAGGGTTCTACTGCAAATTGCAAACAACAACTCAAGGCCATAAACAGATAAATGGATAGGGAAAGAAAACGCATAATCATACTTTCTGCGCGTTCCACCAGGACGGCTTGGTTCCAACTTGATGCGTTTTCCAGCTATCTCACTTTTATTCAGTGACCGAAGAGCAGCTTCTGCTGCTCTTACATCATAGAACTCAATAAACTTATGATGCTTTTTATTTGGTGTCTCTCTTATCTGTGGATAGAAACAAACACCATCAGATTGAATTCCAAAAAAAAAAAAAGAAATAAAGTATACGAAGAACGTTAGAACATGCAATTTTCAAGCAAAAGCATATTTCAAAGGGAAAAATTGGGAGTAACATCCTAACCTCCTTTACTTCCCCATATGTTCCAAAAATCTGGCGAACTTCTTCATTGGAAACCGAAGGATCCAAGTTAAAAATAACCAGAGTTCCCTGGTTTAGATCTTTATCTGATGGATTCTCCTACAAAATCAACATGGCAAACTGCTAAGTACCCTTATGGCAAAGGGACTAAGAATTTGAAAGTGAACCAGAACATAACAAACCTTCGGAATGGAGAAATGAATGTCCAACTTTCTCCTCCTCAGAGGCTTGTTCTGCAATCCACGCATCGCACCACGTGCAGCTCGAATATCAAAATAAGATATCATCACAAAACCTCTATGTTTCGTTGCAGTATAAAGTGTTCGGATATCCCCATATTGCTGAAATACAATAATGGATATTGTAAAGATCAACTGACATACATTATCAAAGAAGTGCGGACATAACACTGACTATGAGTTGATTAGACAACACAGTGCATAAAGTTGTTCAGTTGCAAGGTATACCTACTGATAAGTAACACTAACAAATCAATCTCAGATTGCAATAATTATATAAAGCTAACAAACGTTGCAATTATTACCTCAAAAAGTGAGCGCAATTCTGTGTCATCAACATTGCTATTGATGTTCCTCACAAACAATGTTCTAGAAGGGTGCTCCCCGTATGGATGCTCCCCGGCCACAGTGCCAGCACTATTTGACTGACCAAAATGGTTGACCCCATTGCCTCTAAGCCCATCAGCTATACTTGTATTTCCTAAACCAGCTGTGATGCTCTCCACAGGGTCTGTGTCCAGCTCCATGCCCCCTCCACTGCCAAATACATCAAATTCCTCCAGTTCTTCCGTAGAATTTGTCTGCCCAGCAGGCTCAATCTCATTTGTGATACCCGCGAAAAGATCATCTTCATCAGGCAATAAGTCATCGATTTGGCGGAGATCAAAGTCAAACTTGTACTCCTTCCCTTCAGGGTCATCATCGAGCTCTTTTAATTTTGCAGAAGCATCATCCATCAATGGGGTGCCACGTGCAGAATCAAGAAAGTTGACTGAAAGAGGGCAACACACATGATCAGGAATATCAATATAAACTAGGGAACTTCCCTACGCAATTTTGCACGGGCTAGTTAAATTGGATTTGCTATAGAACTCTTAGCTCCTAATTTCATGCATGTAACTATATTTTATATACAATAGATATTAAAAGTAGGTTTGAATTCAATATACAACTCTTTTCTCTGGATTATATATATATACAATGGTACTTCTTATACAACTATTGCTATCAATCTACACCGTTATAATTTGGTCCACAATGATGTAACGGTTATATATTTTTTTTCTCAGATTAAATTTCTAGGCCTCCAAAGCAAATGTGGCTCCTTTTCAAGCTATATTCATAATAATAGATGGATATGAACCAGTGCTACATTACATCACAGAAGAAAAGGTTGGATTCATGTGATTTTTGGCACGTTAAAGATGGGACCTTTTTACAATAAATGGTGGTGTGAAACCACATATTTGGCATTTCGACACAACTAATTTTCATTTGCAATCCTCCTCGTATCACGGTCCCTAGTGTCATTCCCTCTTCCACCTTTGCTTTGCACACATCACAATTAACATCCCTCAGTCATACCTATTCAACTATAGTACTACACCCAAAAAAGAAAAAATAAGCACCCTGCTGCACCCATGAGCACATCAGTAGTTTGGACAGCAAGGCTATCTCCGGCATGACATGCACAGACTAGAGCATGACATGCCTTATGAGTGAAAGCCGCATACTTTTTTCATGAGGAAGGACTGGCAAAGAGGTGGAGAAGAGGCTGGCATTTGCCAGCCCGTTGCGTGCATTCATCGGTGGTGGCGGAGGGTCCATCCATGGACGGTTGTTTCCAGACATGTGCCGCATCTTGACTGCAGGGGGAACTGCAATCCCTGGAACAAGACAAATGCATATAGGGACAGCTATTAAGATCCAGTTTACCAGAGCAAAACACTGTTTACCTGGAAGCTGGAGTACATGTCATGATACCTCGTGAGTTGAAAGGATCTTGTGATTGGTCCATCACCACATTTGCCGAAGGGATGCCTGCATATCAGAGAGAATCATGAGCTAATTTTAGCATTAGGGTTATCCCTACCTATAACAGATTGAAATAAACAAATGGGGAAAACTGAATCTTTTTACTTTGTTACTTTTGCATTTTTACATTTGAAGAGTTGCAGTACAAACAATGCATGGCATATATGGTTAATGTGCCTGAGAACAAAAAAGAAGCAAAATTTGATCTTAACTCGAGGGACAAGAAAGGAAATGGAGAAGGGAATAGATTTCCTCGTGAAGCGAGAAGCGCTACAGTTGACAAGTGAAAGCTGTGAACTTTGATTCAAAAGAGGGCAAGCGAAAGAGAAAGAAAGATTTAAATTGCCTCTCCTCTAGTTTCTTTCCCCTTCCTCCTCTTTGTTCACCTTGTTGGCTTCCCTCCCTCACATATCACTCTCAACCACCAATAGTCTAGAGGTGAAAGTGAATAGGAATCAATATTTAGGGTTTCCACTATTGCTGGTGGGCTGCTCATTCCTTCTCTATCCCTGCGATTGTTTTCCTCTTCTGGGACTTTTGTGACCATTTATTAAGGCTCAATATGCAGTTGATTGATTGATTGCCTATTTTTCCTCAACTAATTCATCCGAGCACTTTGACTTCTCCCCTTGGTTAGTCATCATCTTCTTCGTCGTCATCTTGGGATATTACCAGCTTCGTTAACATGCTTACATTTGCAGACTTATAGACTGATCAATCGTGCCATAGATACCTTCCATGGGGTTAATATTTGTTGCTTTCACTTGTCAGTAGTTATAGCAATTCTCATCTCCCCAAGAGAAATATATGCCTTTTTTTCTTTTTCTTCCCCCAAGTTGATATCAAAACTGTTCCACCCCAGCCACATTGACCATATCATCGCAATCATAGTTTGTATTGCAACTATTCAAATGTAATCGCACACTATCAGTACCGCCAATAAAAGATTCAATTCCCCCATTCATTTAAATCTGTTGCCACATCGTTGCATCGCCTCACTTCCACCCCTTCTCCCCAACCGGTCTTGCCCACAGTTCTCTACCGCGTAGCTTCGTTTCGACAGCCCACTTCCCGGGCCATCCCTAGTAAGCCCTAAGTCCATAACCTCGTTTGGAGGCAGAGAACAAGGACAAGGATTTGACCTTTTCCATGTTTGGCATTCACACAATTTTTTGAAGTCCCAACTAGATTTCTAACCGGCAAAGCTTCACTATTCCATTCAGGATTCTTGCTATGCAGTGAAGAATCACTAGCGTCTAGCGAAGACTAGCAGAGAATTGGGAAGTACCAAAAATGGAAACCAAACATGTATCCTGCCCTGCCTCCGGCGAGGTTAGGATTAGGGTTTCGGGGTGGGTTGGGGGGATCGGGGTTTAGAGGATGACCGTGGCGGCAAGGCGGTGCTGGCGCCGCCGGCCGCTGCCCGCTGGTCGGAAGACGGCCGGCGACCGGGTGCAACGGGAAGAGAAGTTACGGTGGGTGGAGCGGCTACGGGAAAGTGGGTGGCGGCGGCGGCGGCTCCCGGTGGTGGACTCGTTCGGCGGCCCCCGCGCCGATGGTGGGGCCGGCGGCTACGGAGGTTGGGGAACCATATGAATATGAGATTAGATGAGGAAGAGGAGGAGCAGGGAGCTCACCGGAGTTGGTCGCCTGACCTCGGCAGTGGTCGTCGAGCGACGGCGATCGTAGCCGGGGCGGCGGCGGAGGCGGAGGCGGCCGCCGATCGACAGGGATACCTAGGGGAGGGCGCCGGAGCTCGCTGCGGACTGCGGCCACGGTCGTAGGGTCGAGCCGTCGGGGTGGTGGTGCGTGGTGGTGGGGATCGGTGGTGGATGGGGATAGAAATGGGTGGGGAGGAGTGTTAACTGGATAGGGTGTTCAACCCGTTAATAAGAAGAAAAGGTTCAAGATTGACCCGTTAGACCTTAACCAAGCGAAAGAAGCGGTTTCGTGAAAAAAAGCATATATGTTGCACATGTAAATCCATTTATCAATATAATATCATATGGAGTAATTATGTATTATTAGATACTTAAATTTAATAACGAACTTGAAAAATCAGACTACATTGATAGCGTCTTTTTACGATTTAAATCTTCTAAATAGCTATATTGTAATAAGTAGGTTATTTTTGTGAAAAAAATATTTGGTTTGTAAACTATGTGATGCAACATGCTTGGTTTAGTTCAATCCTACAACAAAAATCTTTCTATCCTTAGTGGAACAAACATTCAATTTTATACTAAAGTTGAATGCGCACCGATACACGGACCAAAGCGATGAGAAAAAAATATTGATAAACCAATCAAGTTTTTAAAAAACAGGGGAAAATGGTAATCAAGTGTGGAATCAAATATTGTCCTAATAAATCAAGCGAGAAAAAAAAGATACGAATGGGAAATTTGTTTTTATGTAGTTAAGAAAAAACAAATAAATTTCTTTAGTACTTCAAAACTATTTCATATTACTCCTACATATATTAAATTATAGGAGTCATATTTTATAATCTCAACTTAATTAGAACTATAGAAAAAGGATGGGAAGAGAGCTCAATATGATTTAGACGGTGGTAAGGATGGGAAGAAATGATGACAGTTGAGGCGATCAATTTAGTGGATAAGGATAAAAATAATTGGGGTGCTAAATGGGTTGGGTTTTCAGTTTTTCACCCGATATCTAGAAAAGGACAAACGGGCGAGGCTCCACCCGTTAGGCTTTCCCCGATATGGGACGATTTTTTAGGATTATGCAGTAGTGGTAGAAAGAAAGCGACAGCTATGATGATTGGCTCCATCGTTTTGCTACCTGCCTTTTATCCTCAGAACCTCGATGACATGTGGGTCCGGTTCGCGGGGCCCACCTGGCACTGCAGTTGGAGGCACTTCTATAGGGTGGATTGGAATGGCGGCTGGCGTCCGCGCCCGCTTTCCTTTTCCTTTCCTTGTAAAGCTATCTTGCTTTCCTTGCTCCCTCTGGTTGTCACGTTGTGTCATTGTGTGTTCCATTGTCTCTCCTAATGCGATTATATACAATACATACAATTACTAGTACAATGTAATATTATTGTGTACGTAATTCTCTATCGATTACACCGAGAACGTATATGCGCGTATATGTTTCTACGCATATACAAGTTACAACACACACACCCGTGAATACGTCAATTAGGTCCGTTCCTTTTTCGATTAAAATGCAAATTCTGCCTTGATATTTATTAGTGTGACTTTCACACTACTAAACATTATATTTTATAAGAAAATTTTCTATATAAAAAATTATAAAATATCAAATAAATCAATTTGTTAAGTTTATAATAATTAAAACTTAGTTAATCATACGCTAATGTTTTCTCATTTTGCATGTTATTAATACCAGCAACAAATTGAGCAGGAGGACGCACTTATTTGTATGCTCATGAGCTCATCATTCTGGCCGGCCAAACCATGTTGATCATCGGTTTCATGCATTATATTGCCTGATGAGCTCCTTATCCAAGCAACACGTTACATATACATCATCAATCTCCTGCTAATTATAATTACTACGTACATCTATCTGATGATAATGTCCTAATAGAGGGAGGGGAAGGGTGCATGAATGCACCTGGATCAGTTGGCCGAGGAGCGAGAGTAATTAAGCCATGCATAGATGCAAGGTTGCTTCGCTGACTGACTAATCATGTGCTTATCAGTTGATGATACGAAACTACTACGACTTGGAGGGCCAACACCGTGTCAACGCCGGTTACTTCTCTAGCTTGCTCTGCCGTGCTGTTTGGTTGTTTGACCCTAGGCATTAAATACACGCCTAGCCTAACCAGAGATGTTTGATTCCCTTCATCTATCTACTCTACTGATTTCATTTGATGATGATTACCCTGATGAGTTACTGACTGACAGGGACGAAAATTAAACGCCAACTTGTCTCGAATGCCTCCACTAATCGCCAATTAGCAGGGCAGATAATCTCCCCAACTACCAACACAATCATGATGCACTGATGCACGGTCTGAAGCTGCATGGACTGGACCACTCTTGTGCATATGTTCAGTTCTGCGCTTCTGCTATCGCATCTGAATCTGAATCTGAATCTCCCTACAGTGTGCTAGCTGCTCTACCTCACCCTGCAGCATCAGCAACAGGCCCCTGCATTTGTATGTGAATCCAGGACAAGCTTCCAAGCGTTTGCTTATCACAGAAGCTGCAATTTATCCATCCATCTATCGAGATGTAGTTGAACGTCACATTCCTCTTGTGCTTTCTTCGAAAAGGCGATAAGTCGCGCTCCGTTGCGTCACCGATGCCTCGCGGCTCCATTGCTGCGCCACAGGCTTGATTCTCCTCTAGCTTCCGGTACATCTTTACGCAATTGTCATCGTCTCAAAAGGCAAAGGACCACACGACCTGAAACGTAAGAACACATCGCACCACACAAACACTAGTACTACTCATTCCTGCTTCAATTTTCTCTCTTGTTACATAGTACTGTACAGCGCTGATGCGCAGTGCAGCATGATGTATAATTGCTATTCTTGTATTCTGATGTACACACCATTTGTACAGGTTGCAGAGGCTTGCTGTGTTTTTACCTACGCTGGATCAACAGTTATTGATTCGATAGAAAAAGAAAGGAAAGCAACTGCAGTGAATATGCTTTCTCAATGATAATGAATTTTTCCGAATGCTTTCTCACTGATGATGATTTTTCCTTTTGGAAAGTACGTTAACAACTACGCAGAAACAGAAATGGCACAACACAAGCGGACTGATGGAACACTGAAAAGGATGCGGATCAAAAATATTTCAGGGAACGAGAGAAAACATGCCCACGATTACTCTGGTGGTAGACTGGTAGTAGCTACTCCTAGTTGCCTGGATAGCAGTGACAGCCTGAACAGGGAAAAAGGAATGTACTGGGTGGTTGTTGATGAATGTGAGACAACTCCAGGATACATAGATTAACTTAAGAACGGAGAAATTACCCTTAGAATTGGCCAATTGGGTAGTTGTCTCTTCCAACTATAGAAGAAAGGGAATCAGCTCGGTTTATTTCTTGCTGGTTCTGTAGTTCTGACAAATTTTGTTGGATACTATCCCACTCTAACCGTACATTTCATTGATTTTCTGTACATGCATTGTACAAGTTAGCAGCGTACCTAAGGCTGCGTTCGCTGGTAGAGTTCCAACCTAGTAAACACGGAAAACGGAGCGATCCATTAGCGCGTGATTAATTAAGTATTAGTTAATTTTTTTTTCAAAAATGGATTAATTTGATTTTTTTTAAACAACTTTTGTATAGAAACTTTTTGCAAAAAACACACCGTTTAGTAGTTTAAAAAGCGTGCGCGCGGAAAACGAGAGAGGTGAGTTGGAAAAAGGGGATGAAGAACACAGCCTAAGAAAGTGTTGGATTGGGGAGAACTAAAAAAAGAGTTCAGGGAGCAGAGTTGGATTGAACCAGTGTACATGTGGCTGCGTACCTCTAGTGCATCTACTTGGGCTCTCTCCTCACGGACGGTAGTTGTGAGGTCCAACTCCGTAATAAGGCCTCGTTCATATGGGCCGAGATTAAGGCCCGGTCCTCCAGAATTGACTCGTCCCTACCTCCAGACTACTGCCGTACGGTGCCAAACTACTGACTGGACAACTTTGTGAGAAGTTTGAATTTTGCCAGAACATCAACGAAATGTACGATTAGAGTGGAATAATATCCAACAATTTTTGTCAACTACATAACCAGCAATCAGCAGGGAGGACAAATAAACCTACTACATAGCTGATGATTCCCTTTTTCTTCCAGAGCTGGAAAAGAAGAGAATACTACCAAATTAGGCAGTTCTTCTGGATGGAATTAGATTGCAAATGTTCAGATTTGTAAAATTCAAAACAAGCATGATGTTAATCCGTTATACTATGTTATGTGATTGTTCATAGCATTTATACTACACCACTTTATAGGTATACACCAACAGAATACGTGTATATAGTACAGTACTTCGTATAAAACTGCCAATCCCAACGTTTCCCAACAAATTCAGGTGCATACACTTTTGACAGTTTTTTTTTTTTAACAGTTTACACCACATGCTACACTCCCCCGAAAAATCTCCTCCAGCACGGACTCCTCCCCACCTCCTCCTCCTCCACCACCGCCGCCGGCGGCGGCGGCGGCGTTGGTGCAGCCGGCGACTCTCCCCAGATCCCCTCGAGGACTTGATCCAGGCTGGCGGGGACCCCGCACGTGTCGGCGGCGTCGGGCGCGGCGAGCACGGCATCGAACACCTCCTGCAGCCCCACCACGCGGCGGGTCACGGCGCGGCGCGCCTCCCTCACGGCCGGGTAGTACCCCGGGACGGCATCGAGGCGGAGCAGCACGGCCATGAGCGCCTCCGAGAACCGCGCCCGCTCGCGCTCGTCGCCGCGGACGGCGTCCACGGTCTCCTGCCTCCGGAGCAGCCGCTCCAGCCGCGTCGCCTCGGCATCGGCGGCGCGGACGGCCGCGGCGTGCCTCCTGACCAGGTGCCCCCGGAACGCCGCCTGGATCCTGGAAGCCGCCGCCACCGCGTCGTCCCGCGGCCGCTCTGGACCCGGGGTGGTGACGGGGATCCGCACGGTGGTGGGCCTGTGGGTGTCGGTGCTACTAGTACCCTTGTAGCTGGAGTACTCCCCCTCGCCGCCGCCGCCGCCGCCGGCGAAGAAGAAATGCGAGGTGGAGGTGTAGTGGTAGGATCCCATGGCGCCCGCCCTTCACCTGTGCGCGCAGCCGCGCACCGCTGCTTTTCCAATACTATCTGGAATCTGGATGCTGCGCAGCGGCGAACTCGTAGCTTTGGCAAAAGACGGGGCTTCACCACATGACTTTGCTTTTTTTTCCCTTTCCTCTCTCCACGCTGAACGGTGTGCGATTTGGGATGGATGGATGGTTCGTCGATGAGTTGATGAGTGCGCTTAGCCAAAGCAGTGAGGTGCCGTGACGCCGACTCGCCGAGTCGCCGACACAGTCCACCAACAGTCGAAGCCACCGAAGGGGAGTCGGGAGCTATCCGGAAACGTGATGCGGACGACCCCCACCGAATACGACGGAATCAACCGCGCGCGGGCTCACGCGCGATGCATCATTTGGCTCATTGCATCCGCTGATCTGCCCCGGCCGCCCCCCGCGATGGACAAGGTATCCGGAGCGGCGGATAAATGTTTTGTCCTCGGCCCGTTGTTTTTGACTTCTTGTAAGTGTTAGGTTCAGGGTTTTCTTACATGCGGATCTAGTGATTATAAGTTAGCTCATGGAATTAAGGGTGTGGTTCTTAAAGAGAGAATGGAGAGAGAGACTCGTACCGTCCGTCTTGAAGCTTGATGCGGTCATGACGACGGTGTGGAGTCGATAGCGTCAGTGTCGACGATGACGCCGGCAGCGAGACAATAAGGTATCCCCTCACTTCAGTGTCTTTCTCGGATCCGAGGGATTCTAGGATTTTTGTCAGGAGCCCGAGTGCGCCATTAAACGTTGGTTCACGTGCCCGGCGACTCCCCCATTTTATATTGCGCTGCATGAGAGGGCCCACAGTCATAGACGGCCGGTGCCCTCGATCAGGGCGCGTTCGGCTAGAGTGGAGAATCGGTCTCCTGATTCCCCCGGAGATTGCAAACTAACATTATTCCCTTTGATCTTCACCTTACTTACTTCTTATCCTAAATATTTATTTCTAAATAGATTGATGCATAGAGCATGCTTCATCATGACGGTCATTAGTGAACCATCAGACGTAACAACTACAATGCACCTTTCCATTTCAAAATAAACACAAGGCCCTTTCGTAATCCAAGGATCATAGGCTTTCCCGTAAACCCATGCCGGCTAAGTATTCTCTGAACACACTGGACGGTAACCTTTCGTAAGCGGATTCGCTAACATTTTCTTTGTTCTTACATGCTCGATACTAATGGTATGATCCTGAATTTTCTCTTATACAACATAAAACTTTATGTCAATGTGTTTGGTAGCACCACTTGACTTATTGTTGTGAGCATAAAATACTGCTGGCTTATTATCGCAGTACATCTTGAGTGGCCTTTGAATGCTGTCGACCTCTTTCAACTCGGGTACAAATTTCTTTAACCATTTTGCCTGCCCCGTGGCCTCATAACTAGCTACAAACTCGGCATACATCGTGGATGACGCTATGACGGTTTGCTTGGAGCTTTTCCACGAAATGGCTCCTTTTGCGAGAGTGAATATATAACCTGATGTGGACTTTCTATCGTCTACATCTCCCGCAAAATCTGAATTTGAATACCTTTCTATCTCTAGGGAATCAGATCTTCTATACGTTAGCATGAGGCCTTTTGTGCCTTACACATAATGCAAAGCTTTCTTTATCATTCTCCAGTGATCTATTCCTAGATTTTCCTCATATGCCAAGTATCCTGGAAACAAAAGCTAAGTCAGGGCGTGTACATACTTGAGCATATTGCAAGCTTCCGATAGCTGAAGCATATGGCACTGCTTTCATTTGATCGATCTCATATTGGTTCCTGGGACATTGAAATTTCCCAAATCTATCGCCCTTAACTATGGGAGAAGGTGTACGCTTACTCGCATGTATACTGTATTTCTTTAGCATTTTTGCAGGTATGCCTTTTGCGATAACGCTAAGACCCATTTTCTTCTATCTCGATGAATCTCTATTCCTACAACGAATGATGCTTCCCCGAGATCTTTCATATCAAAATTCGAGAACAAAAACTTTTTCGTCTCCAATATTAGATCAACATCACTACTAGCGAGTAGGATGTCATCTACATATAGGTTAAGGTAGATGAATTTCCCATTTCTGAACTTTGTGTAAACACAATTATCCTCCTCATTTTCATTAACCCGAACCTTCTTCTTATTGTTTCATCTAACTTCAAATACCATTGTCTGGAGGCCTGTTTTAATCCATAAATGGATTTCTTCAGATCACATCCCATTAGTTCTTTTCCTTCCACAACAAACCCCTGGGTTGTGCCATGTAGACAATCTCATATAGATCCTCGTTAAGGAATGCCGTCTTTACATCCATTTGATGTAACTCTAAATCATAATGTGCCACTAGTGCCATTACGATTCTGAAGGAATCTCTGCATGACACTGGAGAAAAGGACTCATTATAATCTATTCCTTCTCTTCGAGTAAAACCTTTTGCCACAAGTCGTGCTTTATACCTTTCTACATTCCCTTTGGAGTCACATTTTGTTACGTAGACCCATTTACAGCCTACTGTTTTGGCTCCTTTAGGAATTACTTCTAAGTCCCAAACTTTATTGGTACTCGTCATTCTTTAATTGGATAAATATAGCCATAGCGCGAATAATCATCTGTGAATGTTCTAAATGAATCATAACCATCCACAATGTTAATTGGAAAAGGACTACAAATATCTATGTGTATTATTTCCAATTTTGCTAGACTTCGTACGACCCCTTTCTTTATTTGTTTAACATACTTTTTTTAATACAATCAATGCAATATTCAGAATCTGTAAAGTCTAAAGGATGCAGAATCTCATCTTTAATTAACCGTTCAATTCTCCCCTTCGAAATATGGCCTAAACGACAATGCCACAATTTCACAAATATTTCATCGTTACATCGTTTGTGCTTATTTCTTACATTCGTAGACGGGGAAGATACACTATTGCACGCAACATTCTCTTCATTGCATACAACATTTAGATTCTCATGTTTCGGGAACATAAAAAGCTTGTCTTGTCAGAAGGCAAAACCAACACACTTATTATTGAATATAATTGAACATAGTTCTTGATCGAATTATATCCATCATCCGCTAAACATGAAAAGGAAATCAAATTCCTACTCAAAGAGGGTACGCAGAGAACATTCTGCATGAAGTGTGAAGCCATTATTCAATTCTAATGGATGTTCTCCAATTGCTTCAACTTCAGCCTCGACTCCATTTGCCACTCTAATGCATCTTTCTCCTCTTGTAGCGTCATCCTCGTATGGAATCCCTATAATGAATTTGCAACATGAATAGTTGCACCTAAGTCAATCCACCAAGTAGATTTTGCATAACTTACGTACAGGGATTCATCTACAAATATGATAATATCCTCACCCTTCTTCATGAGATGCTTCAGAAAATCAGGGCAATCCTTCTGATAGTGCCCCTTCTTCTCGCACCACTTGCAAGTGTCCATGTCCACCAGCTATACATTGCTTGGTCGTGGATCACTTTGTGACGCCTTTCCTTATGCCTTAGGAGAGACGACGTTCTGGCTGTAGTTGTTCCTCTTCTTGTTGTGCTTCACATAGTTGGCGGAATCACCACGAGCCTTGGGTCTATCCTCTTCTTTCACACACATGGTAATGACCTTCTCAATGTCCTAGTTTTCTGGCTGTGAGTTGTAGTTCACAACAAAAGCCTCAAAATCTTGAGGCAAGGAGGCAAAAATAAGGTAAACTAGGAACTCATCAGGGAGCACCACATCCATCTTCTTGAGCTTTGAAGTGATGCCACTCATATTCAAGATGTGCTCTCTAACCCCTCCGCCAGTGTACTTCATGGTTACTAAGCTCTTAATGAGGGTGCTCGCATAGGCCTTTGAAGAACCAGTAAACTGATTCTCCACTTTCTGAAGGTACTCGCTGGCGGTGGTACATGCTGGGATTACTCCCCTTATTGCCTCCACAATGGAGCTCTTAATTACCATCAAGCACTTGCGGTTTGATGACTCCCACTTCGCACGATCAAAATCGTACTTCAACCTTATTGGTGCATGGTCAAGCACCCTCGTTTTGAAGTCCTCTTTGCTCACACCTTCTGCTCTCACTAGATTAGGAGGCTCAGTGGGGCGAGGCTCGGTGAGAGCTTCATCTATGTCAGACAGCGAAGTGCTATCTCTATCTTCTCTTGTCATGAGCCATAGTTGTTTCCGTTAAGGGGCTCAACGGCCGAGATATAAACTAATGGGTTAGTAGTTCCTTAAAGCAAATTAGAAGAAATTTAAGATTAAAACTCTTGCATGTCTTTATTTAGCGTTGGTCAAAATTAAAACATACAATATACTACCACATTAATTTTACATCACTGTTGGGCAGGAATAGAACCAATGCATGGAAGAACTATTAAACAGCATTGTAATATTGCTATTGTCAACGTCGGTCTTAATAACAACATTACTATCATTTAAACAAACATTATAGCAGCGGAACATACATGTTCAGAAGCATTTCATACACTCATCTACTCTCTAAGAAATTTTCTAGTTAGTTTAAAATTGCTTAGAAAAAGATGCTTTCAATAAACATAAATTATAAATGCTTCTGAAAAAATAAGAACTGTGAATAGACTTTTTCTTCGGCCCGAGGGACCTAAACTGGACATTTTTCATTCGGCCGCGGCCTTTACGCACACGCGCGGGCGCTCCCGCGCTCCACAAGCCGCCGCGCGCGCCCGTCCACTTGGGCCGTTTTCAACCCAACCGAAAATCAGCTGTTCGATCTCTAGGGTTTCGACCGGACGACCGAGCGCCGAGATCGGGAGGACAAAACCCACGTCCCTCCCCGGCCGCCGGCGAAAACCCTAATTCCTTCTCCTCCCTTCCCTCGCTGGAGCGTCGACGCATGGCGAAGCGCAGCGGCACCGTCGCATGCCCCCTCGCCGGTGCACGCACTCGCCCGAGAGTGAGTGCGCCGCCGTCGAGCGGCCTTGCGGCGGTTCCCCAGAGCCGTGCGCGGGGTGTTCACCCCCTCGTCTTCTCGCTCGGCGGTCGGCAACGACCGATGGTCTCCTTCCCGCACGACGTCGGTGATGACCGGTGACGGTGATGGACTTCCCGTGCGGCGTCAACGACGACCAGCGGTGGCACGGTAAGGGATTTGAGTTTCTTTTGAGCTTTTCTCCTTTTTTCCTTCTTTCTAACCCTCCTAGATCTAATCCTAAGGGTGCTCTGATACCATTGTTTGGTTTAGGGTTTCCTTCGGTGCAAATCTAGGGGTTATAAGCTAGCTCATGGGATTAAGGGTGTGGTTCTTAGAGAGAGATAATAGAGAGAGAGAGACTCATACCGTCGATCTTGGAGCTTGATGCAGCCATGAAGACAGTGTGGAGTCGACGGTGTCGGTGTGGACAACGACGTCGGCAGCGAGACAGTGAAGTATCCCCTCACTTTAGCGCCTTTCCTGGATCGAAGGGATTCTAGGGTTTATGTGGGGAGTCCGAGTGAGCCGTCAAACGTTGGTTTGCGTGCTCGGTGACTCCCCCCTTTTATTATTGCGTTGCGTGGGAGGGGCCCATAGCCATAGATGGCCAGCGCCCCTAATCAAGGCGCGTTCGGGTGGAGTGGGGAATCGGTCTCCCGATTCCCCCGGAGATCGCAAACTAACAATAAGTGGACTCGAGCCACCATTGGTAGTTTTTGCTGGAAAAAGAATTGATGGGGAATAAGTCTATTTGCCTCCCTCAACTCTTGCTCTTGATTGAATCGTCTCCCTCAACCGTAATACCGGTTATAACGCCTCCACGTGGTTTGGCTAGTGGTTTTGTCCTACGTGGCATCCACGTGGTATGTTGATTTGGTCTTCATGCCATTTGGCCTCTGCGTGACACTTACGTGTCAGTTAAAAAATAAAAAATAAAAATAATAGGACCCACATGTCAATAAGACCGAAAAAATAATAAAATATAGTAGACACACATGTTAGTCTTCTATCCCTTCACCCATTTCTCTCTATCTCTCATCTTGTTCCAAGTTCCAATTCAGACGTTTCCAACGAGCTCGACGCGGCAGGGCTACATGTGGCGACTGCCCTAGTGGCGTCCACTGGAGCTCCCTCGCCAAACTCCGTCCTGCTATTGTCGCCATCGACTACCGGTCGCCGCCCCGCGCTATCCCCCGCGGAGAAGAAAGGGAGACCGGGGAGGGGGGAGAGAGAGCCGTCCCCGTCACCGCAGGTGTCACCGCCCTGGAGCATTGTGTTACTGCTGCTGGCTTCTTCTTGGTATCCGCGAAGCGCAGGAGTAATAGCACGAGGTCGACGACGCTGCACTGCCATTCCATGGCAAGGATGAGCAACGGAGGTATAGGAAGATCATGGCGTAGGTGGCCAGGTTGAAGAAGGCTTATGTCCAGACAATTATTTTCTTCTTTTCTCTCACTCACTCCATCAGCTACTAGCTTTGATAGTTAGGAGTAGCTAGTTGCTTGTCCTCTTTGTGTCGAGAGGAGGAAGAAAGACTCGAGGTCTCGCCAAAGCTAAGCTGGTGGTTGGCTGTCGCGTTGTGCATGCAGAGCCCCGATGACGATGTCATCGATTGTGTGCCGCCGCACTTGCAGCCGGCGTTCGACCACCCGAAGCTCCGAGGACAAAAGCCCGAGGTGACTGATCAATACATTAATTATTCATTCTTTTTTTCGATTTGGAGGGATTGTTTCTATCTCCATCGACGTTTCTTGATCGTGTTTGCGATTGTGTGTGTGCACAGGTTGAGCCGAAGCTACAGGAGAGGCCCAAGGTCGACGGTGCGGCGGCGGTGTAAGGAAAGGCGGCGGAGGAGGAGGTCGTGTTCCCGTAGGCGTGGACGAGTCGTGCTCGGAGAGGACGGTGCAGGTGCGGTAGACGACGAAGCACGACCCACTGTGGTCTAGCTCCTCCCTCCGTTTCGGGATGAAGTTGCCCCGCGCCGCCGGCGTCGTCCGCTGCAACTCCAGCAGCGAAGGCCACGAGGTCAGGTGTAGCCGCCACGTCAGATTAGGACTAAGTCAACCATGCCTCATAGGCACCACGTTAGCGAAAACCACTCTCAAAACCATCTAGGGACTCATTTTGCACCAATTTTAATAGTTGGAGGAGTTGTTATAACCGGTATTGCGGTTGAGGGGTCGATTCAATCAAAAGAAAGAATGGAGGGAGGTAAAATAGACTTATTCCTTGATGGGACCGCGTGTGTAAACCGGCTCCCTATAGATGGCCATATGGCCCGCAGCCAACGGCCCGGCCCATGGCACGACCCAGGCATGGCACGGTCCGACTAGAGTCAGGTCCGTGCCCGCTCGGTGCGATAGTTGGGTCGTGTCTGGGCCGCTGCCTTGGCACGGTGGGAGTTGAAATAAACTTATTTCGGCCATATGTAAGTGTCGATGTTGTAGATCACGACTACGGTATTTGCATGGTATAGGGATCGTTGGTACCAGGGCATACGCGAGATTAAGGTAAAAGAGACAAGAGACAGGGATTTTTATACATGTTCAGACCCCTTATCTGACAGGTAATAATCCTACTCCTGCTGACTGAAGCTGGTGTTTCTATTACATATCAGTATCACTCGAGTACAATATTTGGGATAACCTATCTAGTCGTCGTCGACACGGTGACATGAACCACCACACGTAGTCGACAACGGGGTAGTCTTCCTCCTCAAAGATATCGATGTCTGGCGGCGTGTATTGATGTCTATTCTGACTATTCCGTCTTTCCGTTCTAACTGGGCTCCTCCTCTCTCCTCCTAGGGGTCTTGTATTTATACCCACAGATCCCTTATCCAGGTAGAACTAGTGAAACAAATATTGATACAATCTGTATAGTCCTTTTAGTTTCCATGTAGAACTCCGCTTCTCCTTTCTTATCCGGAATACCTTCCATATATGAGGCCTAATTCCGTATAAGACTTGGTGTTGACGACGAAATTTGGTAAATCATGCATCGAATTTGGAGTTAAGACCGAAGCGGATTTGGAAGGAAATCGGTAACAGAAACAGAGTATAAATCGGGTTCGGAACTACATCGGCTACGGTGTGCATTGGCTGATATCGAGTCGGACAAGGAAGCCGATGTGGCTGATTCCGATAAGGGGATGTTGGAACCATTGTCGGGTTCGTTTAAAGTGCTTCATGAGGATTGCCACGTGTGGATTGAGTCCGAAAAAGGCAATTGTATCTATTAATTAGGAATAGTTTGTTAGTTTCCTTTTATCTTTAGGAAAGTGTGTTTAGTGTCCGATAAGGACTTTATGTTTTTCCTTTTATCTTTCGGAAAGTTTGAGTCGTGTCCGATATGGACTAGTATCTACCCATGGGTATAAATATGTACACCCGGGGTCTATGTAATCTATCTCTCGATCAATACAACTACTCTCGGTGCATCGTCACCCTCTTTCTGAGGTTTTTTACTCATCAACCGGCGGAATTTGGCACCTGACGCGGGGCTGCATCGACTTTCGATCTCCGACGAAGGGGTAAGCCCTACGTTCCGTCGGGTCCTGGTGAATTTATCGGCTGCATTGGTGTTGTTCAAGGCTGCATCACTTCGATCTCTTGGATCATTCTGGTTTGGTTGATATATTTACCTGATATCTCAATTCTATCTTAATTGCATTGTGTTTAGAGACACATCGGTTTAGTTGGGACTGTCTCGGTTAAGTCTGATCTTCTATCTTAGCCGATATATCTCTACAATCACAATGTTGTTATAAATAGATTTGTTATATCCATCACATTAGATAGATCTATCGGTTCATCAAGTATTAGATTATCTTATACAATCTCGTGCTGCATCGGTTAGGTTCGACCTACTAGATTATTGTTGATAATATAAATCTTGTTAAGCCGATAGGTTTATGCTAATGTTTTATCGGAGTGCTAGCCGATGAGTTATCTGGACATTGCATCGGCTTATAAGGGTTACATACAAGTTGGATTTAGCCGATGACAACAAAGGTTTCATTGTTTATATAATCATTTGGATTTATTGACATCGGACCTCCAGCCGATGAATGTTTCAACCTTCGAATCTGTGCTTATTCAATATATCATTACTAGCCGATTGGTTTCTTCTAGATTATATTATTGTTATATTACATTATCATCAGCCGACTATCTTTGTGTCATTATTTACTCAAGTATCAAGATCTATACTGGATATCGGCTGGTATCGGCATCGGCTAGAATCACTCGATCGGCTTGTCAGCCGATCGGCTATCTTTTGATCTTCAATTTATATATTTTGTCAGTTGCAGGATCAAACTGCCTAGCACGCCTGCATCTCATCATTATTCTGGACCTGCACTGGAGCTAAGCAGATCTCCCAAGCCGTCGTGTTTTTACGTCAACACTTGGTATATAGTAGGGCCCACCGAACTTAACCTATGATCATAGGGTATGTCTTATCCATAACCCTGACAGTAAGGCACGGCTCAAAGAAGGGGGAGAAGAGTAGGCTTATTTCAACCATATATAAGGCACTACCCAAAGGGCAGGAAGGTAAAATAGACTTATTTAGCCATATATAAGTCACGACCCAAAGAGGAGGGAAGCAAAATAGACTTATTTCAGAAAAAGCACGATGGGCTACCGTGCCTTCGGATCGGCTCGGCACGGTCAGATACTTATTAGGTCGTGCCTGGGCCGTAAGTGGAGCATGTGGGCTGGCACGGTTGGGCTCGGCCCGGCCGTTGAACGGGTCATGCCTGGGCTGTGCCGGGCTGGGCGGCCCATTTGACCATGTATACAGCCTCGACCCCGATGATTGCCACATGGACAACCGTAGAATCGGACATCTAGCTCGTTGCGGCTCCAGGGCATATGAGCCTCGCTCGACTTGGCTCCTGGGCTCGTTAGCTCACGGGCTTAGATCCCTCTCCTACCAGCCTCTCTTGTCTGCGGTCGCCGCCGCTGGCCAGCGGCACCTCCCTCATCTATTGTCTCTCGTTCGCCGCCACTGCCTCTCTCATACATCGTCCACTCGATGGTGATCAGGTGATGGCGATGGCGAATGATTGCTCACATGTTAGCTGGAAAACATATGATATGTTATTTGTTCAACTGAAGTTGACACTCTTTTACGGAGAAATATATGTACTGATTAAGTGACCATGAAGAAATGAAATGCTCAAATCTCAAAAATCTTCAGTACGTATCAAATCTAAATGGACCCAAATCATTATTAGTATTGTATCAAATCTAATTAGAATCTGCAAACGTTCAGACTACATACATTGAAATATACAACAGTTAACAACCAATGGCGGATCCACCATCCGGCTAGCCGTCCGGGCTTGCTGGCGAGAACTCCATTAAATTTTACTATTGATAAGTAATTATTATATGAAATTTCTATAGTAAATATTAGTTATATTTAAATTTGATCAGGCTCAAAAATCTTTTTAATAACTATACTAAAGTTTGAATGCAGAAGCCCAAATCGAATCAACTAATCAAATCAATCCTGCAATCCTGCACCTATACCTGACCAAATGGGTGGCCCGGCCCAGCACGCCACGGGCACGGCCCGTTAGACACGGAATCTCTAGCGGGCTGTGCCGTGCCGGCCCACGTGCTGTCTACCTGGCCCAGGCACGACCCGAGGGGAAGTCGTGCCGTGCCGGCACGGCACGGGCCCGTGAATGGAAAATGGGTCGTGGACGACACGGTCGGCCTATGAATCGAAATGGCGCGGAGGGATGCGATGCGGACTTGCGGAGGCGGCTGGCGGGCTGGGCCGTCGGTTGGGAGGGGTGCGATACGGACTTGCGGAGGCGGCTGACGGGCTGGGCCGTCAGCTAGGAGGGATGAGATACCGACTTGCTACAGTAGCAGTGCCGGTCCACGGGTTCAGGCGTCGACTCAGACATGGCACGGGTTAACAGGCCGTGCCAGCACGGCCCACAAGCCACCGTGCCGTGCCGAGCCTAAGCCGTACACAGTACTATCGTGCTCGGATCGGTCCGGCTTGGCACGATCCATTTGGCCGGATATACCTGCACCATGGTAAGAAAGAAGCCCGTGACCGTGAGCCCGTGATCGGGACAAGATAGCAGCTACTGCCCACAGGAAGATGGAGTACATCTCTGCGCTAGCCGCCGGCAAACAGGACTGACCTCGTCGTCAACGTTGCCCCAGGCGACGCGTCGTCTTCGTCCTCAGCCAGGGCGGTCGCCACTCGCTATCGCCGCCATGCGGACGACGGATGAGAGAGGCTGCGTCGACGACATTGGCTGTTGCTGAAAAGAGATGTCGATGTGATCTGAGCCGGTGAGCCGATAGGCCCGGAGCCGTCGAGCGAGTCGGCTCCTCCGATCCGTTCTGTTTGCGCTGCGCCTGGAGCCGTGCACAGCGGTACGTTCGATCCTACGGTTGTGCACGTGGCAGTTATCTAGGGTGGAGCTGCACGGGAGCCGGTTTACACCCGATCTACACCATTTTTTTCCGTTTTTGTTTGCTGCAACAACGGTGACTGACTAACAAATTGTTTCCTCGTTTCCCAAACGTGCACAAACGAATTACAGTGCCTAATGTTTTCTCCATGCATTTGTTTTCGAACTCTCACTAATCAAGCCATTAATATCACTAAATAACGTTACAGCACAGCATCAAACTTTGGGAAAATAATACACCATCAACATTCAAGCCCATGGCTCTATGGGCCATCAGCCCAGGCTTCCATCTAAGGATCTGGCAGCCCTCCAATTTCTCCACTAGCTTTTACTTTGGAATAAGTTCACTTGAGATCCCTCAATTTGTAGCCGAGTATAGAATCCGTCCCTGTAGCGAAATATCAGGTATAGTCTATCCCTCAACTTAAAATACCGTGTCAACTTTGGTCCTCGGTAATATAGTGATCGGTTTTGGCTGACGTAGTGAGTGGGACCCACGTGGACCCCACATGTCACCGGCTCTTTCATCGTCCTCTCTCTCTTCATCTCTCTTAGTACCAGGAGCGGTGACGACGATAGGGTCGCTAGCCGGGAGCAGGCGGCAGATGGCCCATCCCCATGGGCACTCGCCGCGACCCACCAGCAAAATTCACGCGCTTCGTTGGCGACGCTGCGGACATGGGGTCAGTGTCCCTCAAAGTGTAGGATCCCTGCCGCGGCAGCCGGTGCATCTCCTGCCAGTACTGCTCCTCGACGCTGCTCAACCTGCTCATGTTCCTTGCCATTTGTCAAGATTAAGGTAAGGCATACCTCCTATACACGGGTGTTAACAACAAAAATTAGCATCAGACTTGGAGAAGAAGAAGGAAAATCGAAGCGAATTTGGTGCGGGATCGAGTCGGATCAAGGAAACAGACTGCGCATCGGCTGGGTTGCGTATCAGCTAGAAAAAAAGAGTGGACATGATTCAGCCGATAAGGAAAGTAGTCGATACGGATTGACTTAGGCTCGGAATGGGCCTAGATTTGAATAACTGTTATTGCCGTATGGAGATAGAGTTCGTTTAAGACAATTGTATCTATTAATTAGGGTAGTAATATCGGTTTGAATTAGAGATATAGTAAGAGTCTGTCATATGGACTTGTCTCTAGGAAAGTTTGGATCGTGTCCACTATGGACAAGTTTTGTACTCTAGGTATAAATATAAACCTGTAATCATTGTAAAAAAAAGAAAGGACAATCCAATCACTACAACTTTCAGCGCATCGCCACCTTTTTCTTTCACTTTTCGACGAGTTCTTGCTTCAAGTCGGGGCATCGGCCACAATCTCTCGACAAGAGGTAACTTGTCTCAGTGGTTTGTATTATCGAGACTTTTATATCGTTTTAGATGTATAAATCTCGTTTTTGCGATCATCTTTTATCATATATTTTAGTTAAATCCGGTTTAGTATTCCAATTTCGTCATATCGGCTAAAACTCACTTTAGGGTTTATATCGGTATCAGCTAAATTGTTTTAGTAGATTAGATTAGTTAAGGTATCTACCATCATGAAAAGTGGTTAATTATTTGATTGTTTAGATTTTAGGGTTCTCTACATACTTTGTGATGCATCATCCCTAGCCGTGTTTAGAACCTTAAAATCTAACATGGAATTAATCATAATTAAGGATAGTATCGAGGTTTCAGCCGATCATACCTAATATGCATTAATATATGATTTATGTATATTCGCCACTTATATGGATAGATCACTTTATATAAATATATCGAGTATTAGTCAATCTAGATCAAATCATCGCATCCAAGATTGATCACTACTTAATATATTTATTTAGATTGATTTACATATATAAGTTCATACTGGAGTATTAGCCAGAATATTATCTATTTTGCTCTAAATATTGGAACATCAACTATTTCCATAATATTATCTAAAAAGAGATTGATAAAAACCAAATAGACATATTACAACCAATGGAACATATTTTGGGTTTTGTTTTATTGGTTTTATCATAATTCGCTATCGATTTGGTCTAACTACATCGGCTAAGACCTTCAGCAGTACGACATCGGCTCATCGGCCGATCGACTATCGTTCATTTAATTCTATTGTTTGTCTTTCTTGTTGGTTGTAGATCAAACCAGCTAGCACGCTCTTGACACTCGAGACAAGCCTTGGACCTGCACTGAAGTGAAGCAAATCTCCCAGGCCACCATGTTTTGCATCAACAACGGATACGGTAATACTATATACCTAATAGTATACGGGAAGATATCATGCGATTAAGGAAATATGATAGATAAAGAAGAAAATTTTCTTCTCGGAATAGCAAGTGTTGGAGTCCTATTCGATGGAGATGAGGTTTCCTTAGGCCTCTGTATCCTATTTTAACTCTCCGAGTTCTACTTGGGGAATAAGATAACCTACGTTATAAACACAAGGCTCTGTCATCTAGGGAGGGGTACATAATCACAAGCCATAGCCACCAGCTATAGCGAGAAGCAATCCCGAGGAAACCAAACCCTATTCACCGAGTAGATCTATCGAGCCATTCTCGGCAGGTTCTAGTTGGCGGATTCATCTAGTTGTTTTATCCCCACTGTAATCTTTATGGTGTTCCCATCCATATATCCATATAACTGGATTAAAGGTATTACCTTGTGAGGTGTCTGAAACAATGTAAACCTTTGTCTCTGTTGCTTGATATGATCTTGCGTAGGCCTTAGTAAACATTCCCCTGTACCCTCCGACTATGGTATGCAGGTATAACCTGTTGATACCACCCTCTCCACCATTTCCTTCGCCCTACTCGCCTTCTCCTCCTCCAGTCCAGCCGTCCACGATCCCTCCACCGTCGTCATCACGTTAGATGTTTCCGCCTCTAATGTGTCGGCGATCTCCGACCATATCGTGGCCATTGCCTGCAAGATCGACTCCTCCTCCACCCACCTGCCACACTGCCCCGACGGTCTCCACCGGAGCTGCTCCTCTTCCTATCCCCGCACGCGTTCCTGCTGTGCTGCGATGCCTGCATGGGGCTCACACACATGCTGGTCTCCATCATGCACTACCCCTTCAGGTCCCCCTCCTCGCTGCCCCTCCTCGCAGCCTGCCTACCTGCGCAACGCCACCCTACTCTCCAAGGCCTGTGAGTCGCTCTCTCACCGGCGGTGCCTCTCCCAGGGACCCCCCGCCCTGCTCCCGGCCTCCAACATAAGCCTCGACAGCCGCCGCCGAGATGGTCTAGGAGGCGCCCATGGCAACAGGTGTCGTCGTCACCGCGGCGTTGTGCAAGCAAAGCAACTGGGTCACGCGTCCACGGTAGCAGCGACGTCCGGGAAGGCGCTACTATTGTGGATGAGGCGGAGCGAGCTCGGCGCTACCTCCATCACCCGTTCCATGCTCCCGTCCCTGAGAAATATGGGGAAGACAAAGAGGGAAGAGGGAGAGAGAGAGGAGGATGAAGAGCTGGTTGCTGACATGTGGGGCCCACGTGGGTCACACTCGTACGTCAACCAAAACATGATACTATACACCAAAGGGACCAAAGCTAACACGGTATGACGAGTTGAGGGGTGGTTTATACCTGGTATTTTGGTTCATGACGAATTCCAGATCCGATGACAATCTAAAAGAACTATAAGTAAACTTATTCCTTTTACTTTTACTGACTCACTCACACGGCACATTTAACTTACGATGACAAATGACTCAAGATAAAGGCTATGGCAGACCCAATTTGCAGAGAAGCTAGTGATCAATCGATCCCCAACAACACACACATGCACGCTACTTATAAAATGCAACATCGTGTACGCCACGAGTCGATGAATAGGTTCAGCGTCTTACCTTCAAGGAGAGCATAATGACAGGGTACATGGTCTTCACCTTTGCTACATTCCGCGCGTACACGTCTAACAGGTCGTCCACTATACACGCATCAATAGGGGGCGAATTTGTATAATAATCCACATTTTTCGTCTCTTTACTGCAATCTCGTGTGTACCCTGGTATTAACGTTCCTTATACTTCTAAAATACCGTGTTAGGTATAGTCCATCGATAATTTTGTATGAATCGAACCGTTCAGAAGCTTGAGAGACGTGCTCATTGATTAACCCATTCATCTATTCATAAGAGCAAGTACTATGGGTATCTAAACACTTGTCCAAGATATCACATAGACTCATATGGTGAGTTGGGGAAGAGAAGGGAGGAGAGAGAGGAAGAGTCACCCCTCCATACAAACTATAACCTCCATACAAACTTTAAGAAAAAGGGAAAATTGGGGAGAGAAGATTGGGCAAACAAATAAAATGAACCTATTGGTTTAGTGCACTAGAATTAGCATAGATTTTATTTTATTGTACATGTTACTTCTTCATTGATGAATAGTTTATATGGATAAAATTAGAAGTAATATCTACCTCTTCTCAGGGGCGGATTCAGAAAAAAATAATAGTGGGGGCTGAATAAACTAGGAAGAGCATCTAGCCTCCACATCCCGAGTATTTATGGATGAAATTTTTAGGGAGGGCTTAGGGGGGTCTCCATGGTCCCGGGGATGGTAGTGGGGTCTCGAGACCCCCCCCGCCCCCATGGTGGATCCGCCCCTGCCTCTATAAGACTAGCTTGCTCTAAGAAAAGAACAGGGTAAGTAACAATTAATACAACATCGAACTTTGGAGGAACAATACACCATCAACATTCAATCCCATGGCTCCAGGCTTCCATCTAAGGATCTGACAGCCCCCAATTTCACTTGCGACTTACTACTAGTAGTAATTTTACTGACTCACTCACGTTTAACTCACATAACTCCAAGCAACAAATTACGACGATCTGAGAATGTTGCAGGCCTATAATTCGCAGAGCAACCGATGATATCATTGGATCCCCAATATAGCGTGCAAACTTTTTGTGCCGCAAACTGTTTCAGCGTCTTGCTTTCAAGGAAAGCACAATGACAGGATACTTGGTCTTCACTTGTTCGAGGTGCTTTGCTACGTTCCGCGCGTACATGTCGAACAGGTCGTCCACTATACACCCCCCGAAATGACGGGCGATGAGGGGCTCGAGCACGGCCCTGATGCACCTGGCGACGTTGACGCCGCTCCGAACGCTGTCGAGCGTCGTCACGTCGTCGTCGTCACTGTCGTCCATGTCATCCTGTGGATCCCAGTTGGATTCGAAGAGCTGGATATGGCCTATGTCGAACAGCTCGCTCTGCCTGATCACTGCCTTCACTTCGTCCACCGATGGCGAGTAGAACGGCAGGTTGAAGGTGTCCAGCTTCTCCTCCTCCACACGCCCCTGCAACGCGCATATGTTAGCAACAAGATCAAAATATGTTCAGCTAGCTCACATAATTGGTTCAGTACGTATGTTCATTGTGCAAAGTGTATATATAATATACCTCTTGGACTAGTGACTGGAGAGCTTGGGCAAGCAGCCCAAACATGTAGCTCACTTCGCCGCGGAGCACGTCTCTGTTCTTCCTTCCAAGGAACGTCAGCACCATCTGGCCGCCGGAGACGAGCTCATCGTGGCGCAGCGCCAGGAACTGCGAGAAGTCCTCCTGGAACTGCTTCTGGTATAGCTTGACCACCGACGGCGGCGTGGTCTCCCAGATGTACATGTTGCCCACGTTGAGCACCTCACCGCTCGCTAGCTCGTCAGGCACCTGGATTTGTGTTCTCAGTGAGTTCTTTGCTACTGGAACGCAGGAATTTCTCTCAACTCGTTACGGAAAATGAGTTACGTATAGCCCGATCATCATTTTTTCCTAAATTTTTGCACTGTGCTTAATTACCTTGGAGCGCCACATGAGGCAGTAGGAGGAGTGGAAGAGGTGGACGGAGCGGTCGGGGAAGAGTCTGGTGTAGAAGGAGCCCGGCAAACCGGCAATGTAGTAGGGAGGCAGAGCCACGCCAAACTCCTTCTCGGCGAGCTTCTTGAACAGCTCGAGGGACTGGAACACGAGGTTGAAGTCGTTGCCGGGGAGGTCGTTGAGGAAGAACTGGACGTCCGCCAGCGACTGGTCGCATGAGCGGTTGGCCACCGCGCCGAGCACCTCGGAGACGACGAGGAGAGTGTTGGGCCCCGACGAGCAGCCGAGGTCGGCCACCACCATCTTGCCTGCAGGGCGGGAGAGGCCGGAGAGCGACGCGTGAGCTTCCTCGACGGCCTTGTGAAGCAGCGGCCTCGTCTTCAGGATGGCCTTCTCCTGACGAACATGCCAAGCAAAGCATATACAAACCATGCGTGAATTGGCATCAAGCATGCACTATGCTCTGTGCATTCGTTATACCAGACGTGTGCTAGATGTGTGTGCAACATTGTGTTAGTTAATTGCATGCGATTTGTTTGATCACACGGATTTCACAGTAGAAAGGAGTGCATACTTGAAGCCTCGAGTTGGTGGCGTAGCTGGTCTCGCCGTCGCCCCGGCTCATGTGGAGGTCCTGCTCTACCTTCATGGCTAACTACTAGCTAGCTGATCAAGACTAACGGGTAGCTTGTTCAGTTGTTCTGGAGAGACCAGGTTAACTAGCTAGATAGTAATTCGTTACTATGGCTTTTGTTCGCTGTGGCTCTTTGCAGCTGAAGAGCACGAGTGCTTCTCAATTTATAGAGCCAGCAGGTTGTGTTGGGGGGTTAATATCTCTTTTCCCCCTCAATGTGTAAAAGCCTAAAATATATATACTCTACATTGTCAAATTTATCCATAATTTACATGTGTAGAGTATGGAGCTAGAGAGGGAGAAAGAGATGAGTATTTTATTAAGGTGCCACATCATTCGCTGTGAGGAAGTGGGACTTTTGACAGCTGAACCGAAACCAGGGTAAGTGTCCGGACTGAATAGTAGGTGGGCTGTGTAATTTGTCTAGTTTCGTAGTTGTGGGTGTTACATCATACTTTTACAATAATTAAGAAGGTAAATCGGACTTAACTCTAATTTATTAATTCCAAACTTGTTTTTAAACTATAGGGTATTACATAGAAAGATGAATTGTTGCAGAAAGTGCTTTCTGAGTCACTACTTCAATATCTCACACTAACACGGAGATCTATAAGGGTTCTCTTTATTGACCACTCCAATCACCCTCCTTCTTTCCCTCCGTCGTCCTCACCAGATGCGATGAGGAAGGGGATCCGTCTCTCATATAATTTTAGTAAGCTCTTAAGGTTTCTCTTGAATGAAGTGTTTAGCGATTAGATCTATTAAATCATTTAAGGGTCTGTCTTCCATGATTTTCCATGGAGTTAGGGTTGGTCACAGTCTTTTGTTTTTTTATTTCTTTATTGTTGTCTACTTTGTTTGCAAGAGCCTAAACAGAGACCTAGGAATATTTATCAGGTTGCCAATTACTTAACAGGTATTGCTTCATTACTAATTTAAAATTTTAGAATTATCAAATGTTGGGATAAAACTAAAGAGTATATGATATTTCCAATTACATGTTTTATTTATTATGACATTCTTCATAGAATCAAAGTTTGATCCATCCAATCAACAATCTGATCTTTCTGGTTAACATGGAAGCTGGAATCTTGATTGGTTAGCGAATTTCGAGCCCTATCGAGACGTTGATTTCACGGTTTCTAAATGAATTTAGAAAAGTCATAACAAAACCATTCAATATATACGCATGCTTGAGATGTTCAAAATTCACAATTGGAATTAATAAAGATTGTGTGATTTGTGAACCCTCCTGTGCAAGCCCCCGCAAAGTGCTAATTTAGTACATGTATAGATGTGGAAGAAAAATACACGTTGTTAGGAAACGATTGGCAAATAAACGATGAAAAACAATAGATCAATCACACAAGATATGAGATTTAACGTGGAAAACCCTCCTAAAGCAGGAGAAAAAACCACGGGCGCCAGCCAGCAAAACTTCACTATATTAGATGAGGTTACAAAACACCGAACGACGGCTTACAAGAAGTATATATAAAGGTGAAACCCTAAAGGGCGACGATCCATACCGCGGGTAAGCGTCCTCGGGTGTACGTGGCCAACACCATGGACCTCCGCTTCGCTCCGTCCGAAGTTGGTCTTTATATGTGTATAATGAATTTGGATCACAACTCAAACACACGTAAGCATATATGTCACCTCAAGATATTACTCCGTAGAATATAGCTTCTAGTCTCTATACCGTGCGAGTAACAGATTGTTCGTCTTTTGGGGCATGTTTAAATCTAAGGCAAAATTTTTTTCCCCGTCACATCGAACGTTTGAACACATGTATGGAGCATTAATTGTGGATGAAAAAAAAACCAATTGCACAGTTTGCGTGTAAATCACGAGACGAATCTTTTGAGCCTAATTTCATCATGATCTGACAATGTGGTGCTACAGTAAACATTTGCTAATGACGGATTAATTAGGCTTAATAAATTCGTCTCGCAGTTTACAGGCGGATTCTGTAATTTGTTTTGGTATTAGTCTATGTTTAATACTTCAAATGTGTATCCGTATATCCGATGTGACCCATTAAATTTTTTTGCCCCTGGATCTAAACACCCCCTTGGTCTTTTGGTCTCTTTTGTCCAGTTTTCTTTGAGCTTGTGAACTCAGTGCTTCTTTCGGTGAAAAAAATGTGAGCACATGAGTCACATCACACGTCCCCATCTTTCAGCCCTTTCTTCATGTCCTCGGCTCCTTCCATCTTTCAGCCCGTCCCCGTCGTCCTAGACTGACTTGCTCGGCCGCCGTACAGTCCAACCAGAATAGATGAAACACCCCCTTGGTCTTTTGGTCTCTTTTGTCCAGTTTTCTTTGAGCTTGTGAACACAGTGCTTCTTTCGGTGAAAAAATGTGAGCACATGAGTCACATCACACGTCCCCATCTTTCAGCCCTTTCTTCATGTCCTCGGCTCCTTCCATCTTTCCGTCCCCGTCGTCCTAGACTGACTTGCTCGGCCGCCGTACAGCCCAACCAGAACAGATGAAAGAGCCATATCCGGCCTGGCAAATGAAATATGCTTGCTTGTTTGTGTGGTTGAATTAAAATTGCGCTTGAGTTGTATGCTTGGTGAATTAAAACTGCGCTTGAGCTTAGTTTCGCTTGCATCTTTCCCTTAGGAGTCGTACTCGGTTTATCAAACTCTTCGGTACCATACTGTACATACTATGATAAAATTATACAGCATTATTATTATATTTTTAATTAAATATGAAGTATATATATGCATTAATTAGGTGTACATGCTGTAAAAAAACAACCATTGTTTATTTTAATCATTCTTAATCACTCCAAAGATCCAAGTCCGTCTAGTTACAGTTTAAAAAAAAAAAGAAGCTTAGGCCATCTCCCTACAGTTGAAAAGAAGCTCTAGGCCTAGTTGCTAGTACTGTTTTCCAATTTCTTCCAATCTCTAATAGCTATAGCTCAAGTCTGCTCTATATCTTTGATCTCTAATCTTTGATCTCTAAGCAGGAGCATTTGAATTTGTCATTAAGGGCCTCTTTGGATCACATTAATGGAAAAACAAATGAATAGGAAGATAGGAATACAAGTGCAAAACAAAGAATTGTAAAACATAGAAATGACCATTTGATTAAACCGTATAAAAAACGTAGGAATCGGATGATAGAGCTAGACTCAAAGGAAAATTAAAATTTTCAAGAGGTTAAAGCTTTTGCTAAATTTTCTCTGAAATATCTATAGAATTATCCATTCCATAGGATTTTCAAAGGATAGAATAGGATTCAATCATTTGTTTCAAAGGCTTTCATAGGATTTTTTTCCTATAGGATTAAAATCCTTCAAAAATTTTATGTTTATCCTCCAAATCAAAGGGGCCCTAATAAGAGCCCTCGCATTGGTCATAGGAGCGAGCTAGCTGTGGTGGCAAAATAACCACCACACCAGTACCAATATTTAAAGTAGCATAGATATATTGACGTGTAAGGTTCCCGCAAGTTCGTGAAAAGAAAACACATGTTTTTTCAAGGAGAAAGAAGACGCATGTTCTTTATGGTCACAAAGGCCAGAATGGTTCGGACCTGATCCCCACGAGGCCAATGTGTCACATGTATGGTCTGCTGCAGGTTTTTTTCACGGAGAAAGAAGACACATGTTCTTGATGGTCACAAAGGCCAGAATGGTTCGGACCTGATCCCCACGAGGCCAATGTGTCACATGTGTGTTCTCATATGCATCTACATCGTCTCTCGTGTTCAATGCTGGATGTTGTAGCTCAATCCGACAATGCATTGCACGCGTTTTCGATCAACCTGGACGCGAGCGCCACTTGTACACGCGGGTTTCGAACCGTCACCGCACGCCATGCGGTTGTTGTAAATGGTAGACCGGAAACGAGGTCAGCGACGTACGCCGCCGTCGTGATCGTGAGGCGTGGCAGCCGGGCGGAGCCACGGCGAGCGCGCGCAGCCGCGGCCGCGGCACCCGCCGTGCGCATGCGGTCCGCCGGATCGTAGCGTTCATGCGCGTGAAACCGCGTCCATGGGTTCCATCACCCACGCCACGCGCCCTGGCCGCGTACAGTACTGGCTGCGCACGCATCCCATCCGCGCGACTCGCTGTCTCCCATGGGCCAAATGTCATTAGCCAACTAGGGGGTAGTGAACTCGGAAGTTTTTTTATTTTTAAATTTATTTACTAAAAGATTTAAAAAACCATTTTTCATTTCAAAAATTTACAAAACTAGTCGCCTACCGTACTCTGAGAGGACGATATTTAAAAATCACCTACCCACAGAACTAGTTTTCCTACGTGGCACACGGCCATTGATGCCTAACGGCCGGCCAACGGGACCGCAAAAAATTTGCAGTTGGCCCCCTTGCCGCTTTGGCTCAAGGGGACCGCTGCAAAAGTGATGGGAGGGTGACCTGTATTTTTTTTTGTAGGCGGCCCCCTTGTCGCTTTCCTAGAGAGCGATTTTTCGCTCAGGGAGCCACCTGCAAAAGTGCTGGGAGGGTGGTCTGGGTTTTTTGCAGGCAGTCTTGCCGCCCTCCCAGAGGGTGATTTTTAACTGTTTATTTTTTTTTGTTTTCTCTTTTAAGTTTGTTATTATTTTTGCATTGTTTTGATAACGAACGAAGCATTTACAATTGCAATGACTTATTTCTCACTAGGATTGGATCCCTAGGAGGAGGTTTTTTACATCTAAAATGTTAGTTAGATAAATTGCATATAAAAATTTTGCTTAAATTGAATCATGTAATAATATGCACAATTGAATGTAGAATTTAGGAAAATATAAGCATTTACTTAGAAATATGAAGGAATACAAGTCATTGGGATGCCAAGGAACTTTCTAAACTGGAAGGATACAATTTCAATAATTTATAATTTGTAACGCATTCAGTAACACACCATCATAACTAAACATCATTATAATAAAATAGTTCAGAACTATCAGCGATACACGATACTAATTTATCGGTCCCGACGAAGCGATCGTGTGGTTATCTACGGTCCCTTCCTGCGTCGTTCATCGAGTGTTGCATTTTTGTGCTCCTTCAATCGCTGGTACTCCACTTATGTTTCACACTCAGTTACCTTTTGGCCATGATAAGTTGAGTGACATTGTCGATCCACTAGGTGAATGCACTAATCCTTGGATTGCCTTGAGAAATAAACGTAGTTAGTCAGTTAGAGTAGTAATATTATGCATATCGTAATGAAATTGGAAAAATGTAAGACGTACAACGAAGTTGTTGTCTACGTTGGGGCAGACGAAATATCTCATGCCAAATGTTTGTTATGCAAAGGAGGTAGCCACCTGACAACGATCTCTACAACGATACTTTGAACGCTCCGACCATTTGGGTAAACCTAATGGATTTTGCCGCCAATTTAAGCTTGCAATTTCTACCCGGTATTCGTATTCCATCCTGTTGACGTAAAAACACGATGGCCTGCGAGATCTGCTTAGCTCCAGTGCAGGTCCAAAATAATGATGAGATGGGGGCGTGCCAGTCAGTTTGATCCTGCAACTGACAAGATATATAAATTGAAGATCAAAAGATAGCCGATCGGCTGACAAGCCGATGGAGTGATTCCAGCCGATGTCGATACCAGCCGATATCTAGTATAGATTTTGATACTTGAGCAAATAATGATATAAAGATAATCGGCTGATGAAAATAAAATAATATTATCCAGTAATAATCAATCGGCTAGTAATGATAGATTGAATAAGCACCAATCCGAAGGTTGAAGCATTCATCGGCTGGTGGTCCGATGTCAATAGATCCAAATGATTATATAAACAGTGAAACCTTTGTTACCATTGGCTAAATCCAACTTGTATGTAATCCTTATAAGCCGATGCAACGTCCAGATAACTCATCGGCTGAAACCCCGATGAAACCCATTCATTATTGGCAATCAAGAAGCAGGCTAGGGATTATGGTTCTAAGCACGACTTAGTAGATCAAACTTAACTGATGCAGCACTAAGTATGAAAAGAAACATAATATCTGGACAATCAAGCCTTTGACTGATTTTCAGGGTGGTGGATACGTTATATAATCTAAGCCAACAAAGTAATCTAGCCAATATCGATAAAACTCTAGATGGAGATCGGCCGATGCAAGTAGAAAACATTGTCAATCTAGATTATATAATGTATATGATAACTCGACGACTTACATGAACAAGATTAGAGTGTCGAAGCGATGGAAGCACTAATCCCGATAACGCAAGCCGCCATAACAAGCCTTAGTCCTCATCGGAGATCGAAGTCGATGCAGCCCAACTTGAAAGAAGAACTTGTCGAAAGTAAAAGGTAAAAGGTGGCGATGTGCCAAAGTTGTATTGATCGAGAGATAATTTACATAGACCTTGGGTGTACATATTTATACCCATGGGTAGATACTAGTCCATATCGGACACGACTCAAACTTTCCTAAAGATAAAAGGAAACATATAAAGTCCTTATTGGACACTAAACACACTTTCCTAAAATTAAAAGGAAACTAACGACTCTGCCTAATTAATAGATAAATTGCCATGCCGCATCCTTCTTGAACTCGGACTTTGATCTATCTCATTAACCGAATCCATCAAGAACACAACTGTTGGTGATCTGATAATACCCATCGGCCGATTGCAGAACTTTGAAGCCGATACTGATTCTAGGCCGATGATGACTTTGAGGCTTACCAAATTTCGTCGTCAACACATCCATGCATGAATGAATTGTCTTGTCGCCTCAGGTTGCGTTATCGTATCACCGATGGGAGTCACTTTCACCGCATCGATCCACCGTACGAACTAACATTTCCTGACATCCTCCTGTTTGTACAATTTTATTAGGTACGGTAAGTGCATGAAACTAGTGGTTAGTGGTAAAAAAATTGTACAATGAAATCGTCGTCGATAATGTTAGGACAAACGAAACATCTTTGTCCTCGAGCTCGTTGTCTTACGAAACTTATCACCTGACAACGGTCACCACAACGATACTCTGGATGTTCCCTCCATGTAGGTAAGCCCAGGGGATTTACCTGCCATTCTAAAGCTTCTGTTGCAATTCGCCTTTCATACTCATCCTTTCGTCTAAGGTAGTCCGATCTTGTTTCACTACATGAATATCGACGTGTGCCGTCGTTTTGTGGGTTCTCCGTATCTACCCAGTTAATGAAGTTGCACATCGTACGGTATGTCTGAGTAAGATATCATGATGTTTTACAAACAAGTTAGCACTTTATGTATTGACTACAGTTAACTTAAGTTGGAAAATATGAATCATACCTGATCAGTTTTTGGGCATTGGAAGAATCTCTTGCCCCGAGTTTCTACCATGAGGGATATCTTAAGTATGCATCGATCTCCATAGGGGCATAATGAACGGTCACACCATGGTGGAAACCAACCAACCAAAGGATCGCTTCGCTAGTAGAGACGCTCAAGAAATTCAGCTTCCATTGTTTGAATATGTGTGGAAATTGAGAGATGATATGTGTGGAAATTTAGCTCCAGATCTTCCATCTAACTAAAATATATTCTCAAATTTCCATTATGCCCTAAGTCCAAAATGCTCTAAGTCGTATTCCCTCGTTCTTAAATTATACAAATATATCATGTGCTCAATATACGGTTCTAAAACTAAAACGCTACAAAATTTACAAACACAATATGGTACAATGTATTTACCTATGATTGAGTCAGCAAATCGGCAAGGCTTCGCGCGCTCCCCTTCTGCTCCCTCTCGCCTCTCCCTCCTTCCCTTTTTTTGGATTTCGAGTGAATATAATGAAAAATTGGAGAGGGTAGAGGGCTTTCATACCCGGAGGGGATAAAATCGCCCTCCTAGAGGGCGGCAAGGGGACCGCCTGCAAAATACCAAGCCACCTTACCGCTCTTTTGCAGGCGGCCCCTCCGCACAGTACAAAAACGCCCTCCTAGAGGGCGGCAAGGGGGCCGCCTGCAAAACGACCAAGACGCTTCGCTGCCCTTTTGCGGGCGGCCCCCCACACAGCAAAAAATCACCCTCTGCGAGGGCGGCAAGGGGGGCGCCAGCAAAAGGCGACTCCCCGTTGGCCGATCGTTAGGCGTCGACCAACGGTCGTGTGCCAAAAAATCGCTATCTGGGAGGGCGATTTTTATATATCGCCCTCCAAAAGGGCGGTAGGCAACTAGTTTTGTAAATTTTTGAAATGGAAAATTGTTTTCTAAATCTTTTAGTAAATAAAATTAAAAATAAAAAAATTTCGTGAGCTCGTGATGGGGCGTTGGCCATCATTCATACCCTGGCTGTTCATGTTCTCTTATGTGGGCTTACTGTCGTATAAGGCCGGCTTGTTTGGATTGTGTTGTCGATGATTTGCCGGTCAGTTATGGCCCGGTTATCGACGAGCAGCGATGACAGAGGTAGAGGTATCGTTAGATAAATTTTGATGAAACTTCTTTGAAATATGTTCATAACCAATAGGTTATCGTGATAAATATCGTGGTACTAGCAACTTAAACTTCCTCTCCTTTCTCACATCGGCGCAGCCAGTGGTACAGGTAGCGGCTAAAAGCCTAAAACCCGTAGGGTCAAAGCTGTAAAATTCTTTAAATTTTCTATTTTGTTGTAACGCAAATATCAATAGTTTTTGAATGGTTTTGCAAAAACATGTGGGGTCAGCTAACCCCATAGATTACATGTAACTTCGCCACTGGGCACAACCCCGGCAGCAGCTTGTTTTTTATTCACTCACACAGAAAATTCATATAAATGGACACTGGTTGCTACTGAAATCTTATCTAGACATTAAAATTTAAACTCATCGTTCAACAAATATGTTCACTTATTCTTTCATTCTTTCATTCATCACTCAACAATCCAAATTATCTCATCTCAATCTAACAGCCGGAATTGCTCCTCATCCACGCGCTCACCCTCCCTCTCTTACCCCGAAACTCCCATCCCACACGACCCCCACGTCCCCCCACGACATCCACGCCCTAATCGCCGCCGCCCTGCAGTCCCCATCGACCACCACCCACGGCACCTCCACGAGTCGCCGCCCGTCTTCCGCGGCCACGCCATCGCCGCCCGGCCGAACGATCACCGTCGCCCATCGCCGCGCCTCCACGATTCGCTGTCCATCTTCCGCGGCGACGCCGTCACTGCCTGGTCGGTCGATCCTCGTCGCCCACGACCACGCCACTTGTCGATCGCCCATCGCTGCCTCCACGAGACGCCTCGCATCGATCTCCTCTGTGCCACCACCGATCCAAGCGTCAATCTCCTCCACACCCTCTTGTGTGGCCAGATCCAGATCGGCGGTGAGCCCAAGCCACCAACGACGGAGGAGGGCTCCTCGGCCACCGCTCGCTTAACTCCTCCGACAACGCGATGCCGCTGCCACCCAATCGCCACCGCTGCTGATCCGTGCTGATCCTACTCACGCAGCCGTCCAGCCGCCGTCGAAGGGTACAAAACCCCTCCTCCCGAGCAATCAGGTGGTAAGTAATGTTTTTAATTCCTACTGTAGTGATATTGCTTTTGTAGCTCTAATTTACCAATAGAAAGCCTCATTGCAATGATTCATATGGTCTCAATTGGGTTGTCGATTCAACAAGTATAATTCAGATTGGTCTGGATGGAATATCAAGCATGATTAAGTTTCTAAGCTAGATGGTCACTGAGTGTGTGACGTAGCCCTGCTATTTTACTTCTTTGAATTGCTCATGAGGCCAGCGTCATATTTCAGACAGTAAAAAAGACTGGCTCTAAGGGTCTGAATTGTTGTAGTATTAACAAAATTAACAAACAGGATGTGCTATTGAACTGTTGCAGTGCCATTGAGTTATATCAGCTCTGCACACTGTTGGCTGAAATTTCAACTTGTAATCTCAGAAGAACAGCCATGCAACCCATTATAAACCAGTATCCGATGAAAATAGGCACGAAGAAAACATGGATAACAACTACATGAAGGTGGCAAAAGTTTCTTCCTCTATATCAGATGAAAAATTATAATTAGTTACAATATATGATTCTGAACTTAACTATGATTAACTCTGAAAACAGCTTACAGAGGTTGATGAAATTTGATTCTGAACTTAATTTCAGAACATCATGTTCCTTGTGAATAAATAATATGAACTTCAAGCAACTATTATGTATGTTTAATTCCATCGATTGTAGATACTTGCACATTGTGTATAACTCATGAATGCTTAGGGGTACTCCATGCATGGGTTATTTTAGCTGCACATGTATTTATTTTTCCAGTTATTAGTTATTTAATTATTCTCTTGATTCTCTAATCCTCAAATATTAATTATTCTTTTGCACCTTGTATTTACCAATATAGTGATTCCTGCAATAAACATCTGAAATACTTCTTGCCGGTTAAAGGCCTGCTATTGCTGCCCACTGCACGCCCTCTAGCCGTAGGGATCCAGTCCCAGATCGCTGCCGCCTCCCATCTCTGCCTCCACGCCACCAGATCACCGTCCCTCAGTTTTACTGGGCTCATCGGCGCCAAGTTGATCTCTGCGCCGTTCGAACTCCGCTGCATCACTCGCCGATCTGCTCCGCCGACACGCCGCTGCGTCGGCTACCAACGCGCTACCACCTCATCCGCCTCAAGCGCCACCACGGCCAACCCAAATCCCCTCTGCCACTGAGAGGAGGTATAGAAACCCTCCTCCCCCACCCCTCCCCTTCTCTCTGCCCAATATGGCTCCTATTCTTTCAGTTTGTTAACCCTTTTTTCACTTTGCAACCATTTCGTTTGATGATAAATAACTATTACCCTTTAGATCACATAGCATTTCTAATCGTGCTCATGAGTTGAATCAATGTACCATGATCATGTTTGTCCCCCGTAAGGCATGTAAGTTTCGGTTAATGACTGGATATGAACCCTCAATTAATTCATTTGTCGGTTTTGTTTTCAAAACACCGGCAATAATTAGTGGTCTGTTATGGCAGTCATTTGCTATTTTCTGCTGCAATTGAGTATTAAACGCCAAGAATTAATACTGAAGATATATAGACGTATCGTTTTTCTAAATCATGCTAGCTGCAATTTCTTACACATAGATCCATGATAGCTTTTATTTTGTCAGCATAGTGCTAGAATCTATCTAAACTCGAGTATGCATTACACTTACATGCTGGGATGATGTTGACGATGAAATTTGGCAAGCTCATGAATCGGAAACAAGATCCAATCTGAAGCGGATTCGAAGATATGCAAAAATCTCGGAAACAGAGTGCGCATCGGCTGGAGTCCGTATCGGCTGAAAACCGAGTCCGATTGGGATAGCCGACGTAGTTGTTATCGCATGTGAAATCAATATCGGATTCGATAGAGAGCTTACGATGATGTTGCCAGGCAAGGATAGAGTCCAAGATTGGCAATTGTATCTATTAATTAGGAATATGTATAATTTCTTTATAGATAATCTCGGTAAGAGTCCGCCTAAGGGACTTATTTGCTAGTTAGATTTGTATTAGGTTAATATGAGTCGTGTCCGTGATGGACAATGTCTGTATTTTTGGGTATAAATATAGCCCTGAGGTCTTGTAAATAAACAACAACCAAGTTCAATCAATCTCGGCGCATCGCCAACCTTTTGTTTTCTACTTTTTCGACAAGTTCATGCTTTCGAGTCGAGCTGCATCAATCTGATCTTCGACAAAGAGGTAAGTCTTGTTATGGTGGTTTGCATCATCGGAACTAGTGCTTACATCTTTATGACACTAGTTCTATTTTGTAAACTTCCGAGTTATCATATGCGTTATATAATTTAGATTGATAATGCAATCTATTCGTATCGGCCGATCTCTATCTAGGGTTTTGCTGGTAACAACGAGATTGTCTTGTTGATTTAAATTATATAATGTATCCACCATCCCGAAAAGACAACCATCGGCTTGATTGTCTAGATATTATGCTTCTCCTCATACTTAGTGCTGCATCAGTTAAGTTTGATCTACTAAGTTGTGTTCTGAATCATAATCTCTAGCCTGTTTTATGGTTGTTAATAAGGATAGTATCGTGATTTCAGCCGATCTTACTTGATATAGATGTTTTACATAGTTTCATACTTTGTTTAATGTTCTATATCTGCCCCTTATATTAGGATCTAATCTAATACAAATATATTGGACTTATTATCAATCTTATTGATATTAGTTGAATATATTTGTTGAAAGAGAGTATCCTAGTATAAGGTTGTATCTGAGCTATAGCCGATACATGCTTAAATCTAGACTTCGGCTATGACATGAGTATATATAATCGTTATTTAATGTTATTTTAGACTTGGGCAATTTATACTGTCTCGGTTCAGTCCGATCTATCCCAATTGCTTATTTCTAAAGTAATATTAATGTATTGATTATGTAACACTGATCTTTTCAGCCGATGTACTAGTTTTAGGGTTAGCTCATCAATGAAAACACCTTACAGTCGATTCATACTTTATTGCATCGGCTAAGTTACATCACGATACGATATCGGCTAGCTGGCCGATTGGCTATCGTTTACTAATAAATTTGCATGTTTCTTCTTGTTGATTGCAGGATCAAATCAACTGGCACGCCCTCGAACCTAAGAACAAGTTTTGGACCTGCACTAGAGTAAAGCAAATCTCTCAGGTCAGTGTGTGTTTTTTTGCATCAACACGCTTTTGGCATACCCAGTGGGACCATTGAGTCATCATGACGCCCAACATTACTGAAGCCTCAGAGGACAATGTACTACCAGTCACGATCGAGCAGCTGAATGAAGAGCAGAGAGAAGAGATGAAGAAATTGCTAGATCAACTCCAAAATCGATATCCGCATTCACTCACGGTAACCCGACAGGGCACGGTTATCCAGAGAATTAAAGTCAAGTTGCTGCCGATCGTGGAATCAGATCCAAGTACTTCTGGAGTTGCTGAGGATAAAGGCAAGGTACCCAAGACCGAGTCAAGCAATGAAGAGCTTCACACATTACAAGATCGCATTGATTCGGCATTACATCATGCTCTCATCAATCAATCCGGAGTACTTGTGAACACATTGACAAATATGATCAAGTCAGTAGTCGATGGAACTATAGCCGAACAAAAGGCAAAAGGACCGGTATATTTACCAGGAGATACGTTTCCAGGCTACAGGACCGTGAAGACAGAAATTGACCGGAAGCAACAAACGTTTCAAACCCAGGCTCTATCGGCTCCTCTATCCAGTGCAAATATCCCGACTATATTGATAAGACAGCCGCCGATCACTGGGGGGTAAACTTCAAATCAGTTGACACCAGAACAATTGATGAATATACTCAATGCAAAGGCACCAATTGTTGATACTTCATATCATATTCCTTCGGTTCCACAACAGCCGATTGGAATTACTCAGCCGATAGGCCAACAATACAGTACATAACAACTTCCTTATGTATCCTCTCAAGGTCTATCAGCTAATTTGAATCAACATTATCAACCTCATTCTCCACGGCCTCAACCAGTGCAGTACGGCCAGTATGACCAGATCCAACAACAGTATGGTGGAGCAACACCACAATAGTCGTGGGCCGATATGATCGCCGATGTGATGAGGGAACAATTCGGGCTCAAGCCTAAATGGTAATATGTATCGGCACCCATATCCAGAATACTTTGATCGGGTACCACTCCCAAATCGGTACAAGGTACCAGATTTCTCTAAATTCTCAGGGCAAGATAATGTGTTAACTTATGAGCATGTTAGCCGATTCATAGCTCAATGTGGGGAAGCATCGGCTACAGAAGCCTTCAGAGTCAGATTATTTCCACTTTCTTTATCTGGATCGGCATTCACATGGTTTTCATCTTTGCCTTACAATTCAGTCGGAAGTTGGGCCGATCTGGAGAAGCAGGTTCACAAATACCTTTTCAGTGGCATCCAAGAGATGAAATTGTCAGACCTCACAGCCATAAGAAATCGGATGAAACAGTGCCATATTACATTCAAAGATTCAGGGATGTGAGGAACATATGTTATAGTTTGGCTCTGACAGATCCACAACTAGCCGATCTGGCCTTCCAGGGGTTGTTGGTGCCAATAAGGGAAAAGATTTTCAGCTCAAGACTTTGAGAGTTTAGCTCATTTAGCCTAGAAGATATCGGCTCAGAAAATTTGTCAAGAAGGCCAATAATGTCAACAATATCTACAGTTATGATTCTAACTCCGAAGATGATGATCCAGAAGTTAATGCAGCCGAGTGGGCAAGAAATAAGAAGACAGTACTGTGTCAATGGGTCAAGAATTCGGGGAAGGAAGAAAGATTTGATTTTGACATCACCAAAGCTGACAAGATATTTGATCTTCTTCTTCAAGAAAAACAGATTCAGTTACCGGCAGGACATGTAATTCCATCGGCTGAAGAATTGAAGAGGAGGAAATATTGCAAGTGGCATAATACAGGATCTCACAGCACTAATGATTGCAAGATTTTCAGACAACAGATCCAATCGGCTACCGAAAAAGGAAAGATCAAGATTGACGAGTCTAAGAGGCCGATGAAGATAGATGGACATCCTTTTCCAGTAAATATGGTTCACCCTGGGTTTAGCAGGAACCAGGCCGACGGGGGCAAAAATCACACCAGAAACATCAAATCGGCTGGTATGATCACTAAGTACCAGAAAAGGCGCCAGAGGGAGGAGGAGTCATATCATTACAACAATGAGAAATATTTTGATCCCCATTGGAGCTGTGAATTTTTTAGATTCTGTTGGAACGAAGGCATGAGGTTACCATCTATTGAAGATTGCCCTGGATGTAGTGATTCTGATGCCCAATATATTCAAAGACCAAGCCGACAAAGTGCGGGTGTGAATCGGCCAGTTCAAAAAAGGTAGTCAGTTCATGAGAGACTTGGGCCGATCAGACAAGACCAACATGAGGATGATTCACAAAGGGATAATAAAAATATACAACCACAGTGGTGCTCTTCTGGAATTTTTACCAAGAACCAAAAAAGGCGTGTTCAGAGGATGAGAAACAGGGAACAATTCCAAGAAGTTGAAGGTGAAATCAAACATCGGCTGAGGCGAACAAAGAAAGTTTGAGTGCCTGAGAAAGGAAACAATTCTGAAGCTCATCTTTGACCCATATAAAATGTCCTACTATTGTAGTATTATAAGCTTTATTTTTCTCCCACACACTCTATGAGACCATGTTACTTAAGCCAATTTCTCATTTCACATGTTAATCGAAAGACATTGCCTTGTAAAGTCCACACCATCAGCATACCTCATAGTCTTCCGCCTTATATATAATTGTAGAGACATTATTTGAACAAAGTTCACTAGAGTTGGGTGATGGGTTCAAATCATGTCATTTGTGAGATGAGGTAATGGACTAAATGCCACCGCGTTTGCTTTTCTGGGTGCGGGTGGTTAATTGTTGGGTGCGGGTTTATTCTCTACTGTATTTGCTTTTCTGAAGATGGGATTCATTTTTTGGGCTATTTTTACCATTGAATGTGTGCAGTACTGAATTATTTATTCCTGACTCCCATCTTAACAAATATAACTTGGAGCTGCTAAATTGATCTGTGAGTGTGCAGATGATTTGGAACTCATTTACAGTGGCATATATGTTAGTTTAAATTAGCTTCTTTTTGTGCCATGAAATTGTGAACAATGGACTATCGGATCCATGCCATTTATTTCTGTGCGATAAGACAGTGAACAATGGATTATCTGTTATTAGGCTCGGGATACTGGTTTGATGCTAATTACTACTTCCTCCGTTCGATTGTCTGGATGGGATCAGTTTCCAGTTCCTGTTTTTTAAAAAAATTAAGGGACAAGTTTAATTTTTGTGTAATGAAAATTATTGTATGGAGTAAGTCCGATAGGACATGGCTGCATTTTTGTTATTAGGTTTAAAATCGATTTGGGAAAACTAGATCTCCTGATCAAAACTTGAACATGCATAATTGGGCACCATAGCATCACCTCCATGTCAACCCTGACTCTTATCTACCTATTTTTCCCCATTGCTTTTTAGGATCAACAATTAAATGCTACTAAATCTCAAGGCCTATGTATGTGCTAGTCAATCCAATGATGGAATATTTTTTTTGATTATCGATGTCCAATTCTGGTTCCGCCTTGAATTTTGGGAGAAAATTACTACTCATGTTCATATAACCAGGTCTCATTTTGTGAAAAATTAAAACCATCTCATTATGCTAATTTTGGTTAGGTACTACTTTTTGTACATGGAGTTCTTTTCTCTTCTTGATTTATCCTCTATTAGATGATAATGTTAGAAGAATGTTAATTTCTAATTTTTAATTACATACTGGTTTATCTAGGCATCTTATATTCTCATTATGCTAATTTTGGTTAAGTAGTACTTTTGGTACAGGGAGCTCCTTTCTCTTCTTGATTTATCCTTGATTGGACCAAAATGTTAGAAGAAATGTCAATTTTTATTTTTTTAATTACAAGCTAATTTATCTAGGCATCATATATTCCCTTTATGACGAAATGGTGCATTCTTTGTTTGGGATTTGATTTCTCGGTTTGTTTGACATTGCAGTATTTCCTTGTTGATTCCTTCCTCACAGCTAAACAGAAAAAACTCCGAGATGCTATTTTGAGTGTGGCATAAGGAATGTCTATATGATGGAAGGAATCATTATATATGTGATGACTGACTTTCAAATATGCATTACCTGTTTCTGTTGTTGACCCATGACTGGCTTGTACAATTAGTTCACCTGAAGTTGTAAAACAATGATTACAGTTTCACTCCATATATGTGTGTATAATCATTTTATGTGTAATCATTAAATGTGATGTTGGTGTGGCAAGTTTCACGTTTTGAGCTACTTTCTGCTCTATAACATTTTTATTATTGTATTTTGTATCTAATAGAAATATTAAAAGTATATTAATGTGTGCTATAGATTTTATAGTATATTATGGTGTTCTTTGATCCTGTGTTGTGAGCATTGTTGCTGGATAATTGATAATTGAGACCATTGGATATATATTATTACATGATGTCTATGTGTTTTTTTAAGCATCGGATTTATTATGTGGTTATGTGCTCGTACTGCAAACTCAATAATAACATCATGTAAACTAGGTATGCATGGACACAAATCGTCATGACAATGGAGCACGCAAATCTCTCGGAGATATAACAAACCACCCTAAAGGTGTAGTATAATGGATAGTGGGTTGTACATAAAGCATATCTCCTCCTTTTCTGTATGACTTTAGTGTTAAAATTATAACGCAGATCATGTGCATGAAAATGGGCTATCCAATGAGTCACAGCGTAAGAATGAAGAGAAAAACCTTAAACAACGCATCTGTCGTGCGAATTTGCAGGCTAAGAAGAATAGTCGTACAAGCCCTATGCAAACAACGCATGTTTCAGAGTCTGAAGAATGTGATAGTGGTGAGGTTAAGGTTGCTGAGATTGCTATTTCAACAAAGAGAGAAAAAATAACAGCTATCTACATGAATGGCGTGCAAAAAATAAAAAGCAAACTCAAGTGGTGTTGATAGCACTGAAACATCCAACAATCCAACTCAAGCAAATATTGTATCTAAGGAAAACTAGATTGAAGGGGGTGGTCTAGGGATAAGTGACATGGCACAGAAGAAAAAGCGAGAAGATACAAACAAGTATCTACGTGAATGGCGTGCTAAAAAGAAGGCGAAACCAACGTGAATGGTGTGCTAAAAAGAAGGCGAAACCAACTGATTCTAGCATTATTGTATCTTCTGGCACACTAATGCCAGCAACAAATGTTACCCATGAAGAACACGTAGAAGATTGTAATGTCCAAACATCTTCAATGTGTGATAAAGATAAAAAAGGATTAGAGAGTAACAAATATCAGCGTAAGTATCGCGCAATGAAGAAGACGAAGAAATTTGATCTTAACAAAGGGAGTGCTACACCAGACACACTTGAGCTGGGTAAATATTTTAAGTGTTATTACCAACGCTCTTTTCATTGTCAAAACATCTAACATCTTCATATTCTAGGTTCTTGCTCCACCATGAATCATTTCACGCAATGTCAAACAGGGTATTCTATTGTTGACCAGCTACCTATAGTGATAACAAATGATATTGGAACTCCAGATAATTTCAAGCTATCGTCGAGCTGCGATGTTGATAAAGAGAAAAAGATTGGAGAGGAACAGGTACTAACGTGAGTACCGCACAAAGAAGAAGGCGGAGAAAGTCAATGTTAACACAGCGAGTGTTGGACCAACCATCTCTGACATTGGAAACTTATATAGTGATATGGGCAATGTAATTTTTCTGAATTAAACTGTCTAACATTTTTCTCATACTCTAGGTTGTTGTTCTGTCATGGATCAGAGCACGCAATACAGTTCACATCATATGTATAAGGATAATGCCGATCGAGACGATGCAAACGATAGGTTTCATAGAAATGATACATACCAATGAAAGAGTAAATTGATGATCCCATTTAAAGTTGGACAATCCCAACAATCCCCAATCCCAGGTGAAAACAATTGGATACATATTTTTGAAATGTATAATTATGTATCGTAAACTTTTATTGTGCCCAAGCAATATCATATTGTTGTACTTTATATTAAATATATTTCATGTACGGCATGAATTGAATTAAAGTTCAAATGTACAGATCATAGAAAAATATTTTTTTCTAAAATGAAATTTTAAAAATTATTAAAGACAAATAGAATTGTACCGTAACGTTTAGCACGGGTATATTACTAGTCTTAAGTAATAATAACATATTTAAGTGTGTTTGTTCATATAGTGGGCACATTGTGAATGCGTTTGCACTATTTTTTTTATAAAAAAATATATTTTACGGGCATCATATCGTAGTAACGGAGTGGAACGCTCAACTTTCGGCTGGATTACGAGAACTCCGGCTCACCGATTTCAAAACCAGATAAACAAACTCGCGGTCCGCGTTTGATTTAATCGCATTCCACCATTCCTATTCGCGACCAGACCACCTGGACCATGCGTAGCGTAGCTCCCTGCCATCCTGCCACTGTTGTGTGGTGTTCTACCTCAGGCTCTACCTTGCAGCAGGCAAGCAGCCAATCTGCCAATGCCTCTGTCTGAGCACATCCATCCGATTCAACCTCGACTTGCTTCGCATGGATCCAGATTTTTACTACTTGTTTGGCATGGATCGATCCAGATTTTTTACTTGTAGCCGACGACGGACGGGTCGAGATCTCGTGGTACTACAGTAACTTTGAGGCGAGACCGAGAGCGCTGTTCCGCCGATCAAAAAAACGGAGTCAAACCAGGCAACCAACCCGGCAAGCGCGGTCTCTCTCTCGCCCGTGTGCGTGTCTCGGGCGTGATGCGAGCCGCGTTGTGATGGGAGTGGTTGGCGAGATCCCAAACAAGGGAACGCGCGACGCGGTCGCTGCGCCTGCGTGCCGAGGCGGCCGACCGACCGACCGATCGAGGCAAGCAAGCACGCACGCACGCGAGCAAAACGACAGGCGGGCGTGCGAGTGCCTTTCATCCGCGCGCGGCGCGCCAGCGACGAGACGACGACAACCCCCACCACCACGATCACTGGCGCATTGGATACCATCTCCACTCTCAACTACTCAACGCATCACCAAATATGCAGGGATCCTTTTGAGTTACTTCCCTGTAACGTGGATCAGTGACATGTGTGGGCTCTTTAGATAGAGGATTCACATATTAGTGACTAGAGAAGTAAGTTAGAGGATCTTAATTCATAGAAATAATATACTCATGTGCCTACTGCTAGTATGAAGCCTGAGGTCCAATTCTCCGAACGTGGAGCGGTTGATATTACGGGACTATTTGGTAGAGTTCCAACTACTAAATTTAGTTTCAGGAATTGGGTTTAGAGGGAAGTTATGGAGCAGCCTAAATCCAGCTCCACATTTCTAGTTTATTTTATAAGAGTGTTCCACCCAACTCCGCTCTTATTTTAGATAGAGTTGAAACTGTTTACCTGGATTTCAGCTCTAGGAGAGATGGAACTGGAACCGGAGGTGTGTCAAACAAGTCCTAAGTTTTGAGGGGGGAAAGGAGAGCACAAACTCAAACACAAATGGGGAGCTTTTTTTATATAATGGAAATGGATTACATTTCTGGCTTCTGTTATAAAACACACAACCATAAGTTTATTAAAGAGGTAAATATAAAATTAAATTAAATTAAAAATAAGGTGAATAGACAAATCCCAACTCCCTTTTATTATACCAATGGAAGCTTTTGAAAAGCTAAACAAGGGCAGGGTGCTAAACAACGGGCTCTAGCCTTTGCGTTGTTGTTTGGCCAGCATGAGACAGAACATCCAAAATTAAGAAGCTAGTAGTAGCAATTTACTGGGTAGGATGATAATTTTATCCACGAGTGCGGTTAGGGTCTGGTATCCCCCAATATCCCGCCTGATGGACATGGGCATGGGTTTATTTTTTTTAACCCATAGACATGTCTGGCCCCACGTCCAAAATCTTATTAAGCACATGCACATCCTGTATTATGCATGTGCATAACTCATATCAGATATATGTCTATGGCTGATTTTGACACATACTTTTATACCTTGATCCATTTGGTCTATCTAATCTCAGGATGCATGTATATATGATTATATATTAGCATGGAACGAAATTGGAATCGAAAATTCCAAATACAAAAATGAAATCGAATAACATCGAATACAGATAGGAGATGGATAAAAATAAAACGGATGTGGTGATAGATATTTAATGAAATATAAAAACCCCTCAAATGCGTCTGGACATTGAAAACTATTTTAACTGTTTTCTCCCCTAGACAAGAGATGTCAGGTCTTGGGTCGGACATGTACGTGTTAAAGTTCCGCCTGTGCCTAACCCGACCCATTGCCACCCTACTCCTACTCCTTGGGTACAGTATGTATATCACTCTCCTGGAGTACTCACCAGTCACCACATCACCCATCAGTAGTCACTACTAGTCAGAAGGAAGGCAGCACTGTGGCGTGGTACGCCAGACAAATGGTCCGGGCCCCACGCGTCAGCCGGCAGACTGCAGCTCGTAGGTTGTGCTCGTCTAGTAAGCCCGTGTGGTCATCTCCTAATGCTGCTGCAGCGTCTGCATGCGGTGGTGGGCTGGCTGGACTCGAGGACGACTGGGCAGCGCAGCGCAAGGCAACGCAATGGTAAAGAGAGCGAGGCAAATGAGGCTGGTCCCTGCCCTGTCTGCGCAAGTACTAATAAGCCGACCACAATTTATGGGAAAATCAGACAGCGACGACTGCATGTGCGGATCGTGCGCTAAGTTTTTTTTGGTTTTGGTAGGACTCCATCCACCGTAGCATCAACCACCACCACTACACTAAACAGCCAAGTAATAGTAGAAATGTAGAATATATTGTGCATGTATGTATGGTACGCGTAGTACTGGTGAGAAAAATGCTCTTGCAGCAGCGAGGGAGTGATCGCTCGCAGCCTCGCACAGTGACAGTGCCACAGTGGCACGCACACACAGACGCTGACAACGCAGCTAGGCAGGCCATTAACGCCTTTGAGAGTTCTCCAGGCGATGGCAGTAAATGGCTAATGCATGCTGCTGTGATGAGCTAGCATGGCTTCAAGAACAGGGGAAGAATTAAATGAACAGATGATGATCGCAAGTGGCAGTGTGATTCCTCCTGGTGTGGTAGCCTTGTGACATGCATGTATGATGAATATGCCGATCGAAAATGCAATTCCAGTGAAGGAATAGGAAAATGTTGAAGATGCAGAGATGTTGGCACAACCAGTTAGGAATGACAGGGGCATTTCTTCCCCCTTGGCAAAGGACAGCATCCGGAATGCATGGTTAGAGTAGTAGATATGCTGCAGCAGAGACAAGATATTCCCAACCCATGCTACAAGAAATTGATCGTAGATTTTGGTTGGTATCATGCCCGAGATGCTATGTTCTTTGTTCTTACTATGTCACTACACAGTTTAAAACTTTTTGTTCTTTCGAAAGGAACTGGAAAAGCTCTTGTGTAAATTTGTTGTCCTTCTATGCTACCCAAATGCCAAAAGGCAAACTGTACCCGCCTTGACTCGTGGTACTTGCCGAGAGCCTGAACACGATGCTGCGTACTGTTTCAGCAGCATGCAAACGAGACGGGCATTAGGATTTCAGTTAGATACTGTGCACCACTGACCACCCTGTCATGGAATATTTACAGCTATAATTAAGCAAGAAGATCGAGTAACTGGCGCACGAAAAAGAAACAGAGAAACCATCACGCTCTGCTAGCTTTTGCAGATCACCAACCTCAATTCTCCCCACGGCCAGGAAAAACGATACAGAGATCAATCAACCAATGCGAGCTATGACGGCTCATCATCCAAGACGCGAGAGGTTATTCACATTTCACAGCGCCCTCTGCAACAATGTCGCCGCAAAGGAAAAAAAGCTAAGGCAGCAGAAGAAATCAAGAAGCTTAAGCTAAGACCAAAACGATCGAGAAGTGAACTAATAGCTAGCTAGGAAATGATAATATGTAGTAGTAGTAGACTAGTAGTAGTAATATAGGTAGGAAATCAGATGCCTGGCCTGCCCTTGTATGCCGCGGATGGATACGTTTTAGGCCGGTTTAATCCCTCGACCGCCGCCGCATTGCCGTGTCAGGTGTCACCACCACCAGCAGCTGCTGATCTCCATTGTGCGAGACGGACCGGAGGACGAGGAGGAGGAAGGCGACCATGGCGAAGGCGAGGAGCTCCTCGTGGAAGCGTCGGCTTGCATGGAGAAGAAGAGAGTAGGAGATGTGGTGTTAGAGAGAGAGGAGGAGGAGGGGGCCGTGGGCGATGGTGTCCCGGCACCGGCAGCAAGGCAGCTGCGTCTTAAGAAAGAGCAGAAATGGCATGGAGCCCTCCAAAGCATCTGATGGCTGTCCCTGTATGCGTATTTATTTATGTAGGGGCTAAAGGCATCTTTTCGCAAAACGTACACTGCACACTGCTCTCATTTTTGCGAGACGTACGCTGCCCACTGCTCTTATTTGAGAGAGAAAAGAGATAGAGAGAGCAGCAACAGCAGCAGCAAATTTTTTTTAAAAAAAGAATCGAAAACGCAGCGAATTCTACCAATCCCTCAGTCCTCAGATGCATAGGGTTCACAAAACCATTTGCTGACCGAAAATCGCCCAGTGGTGGTTTTGTCAGTTTTGGCGAAATTTGTTTGAAAACAGACGAAATTCAGATAAATTGTCAAAATTTTAAGATTCAAATTGATACTCGAACAGTCAACAAAGTGGTTTGTCAACTCAAGCCAGCTCGAAACCACGAAATGTCGGGAAAATCAAGTGGTTTTCGTCGGTCTTATGAACCTCAAATATGGAACTTCTGTAATCTTTGGACCCGTTTGGTAGACCTTCAATTCTTAAATTTAATTCTAGGAATTGAGTCCGGAGTTAAGTTCTGGAGCTAAATTTAACTCTAGGAGTTAGTCTGGAATGGAGTTCTGATGCTACCTAAACTCAGCTCAACCTCTTAATTCATTTTGTGAGATAGCTCTACCCAACTCCACTCTCATTTTAGATTTTAGATGTAGCTGAAACTATTTAGCTGAGCTCGAGCTTCAAGACAGGTGGACCTGAACAGGCCCTTTGTTGCATGATGAGGCAACATCGCCAATGTGAAAAGAGAACTGAAATATTCACGGTTGATCACTTTCAGAGTTTCAGTGTTCTCTAACGGAACAAAGACTGATTAAAACGGGTGTCGTACACGAACTGCAAATCTTCTGGTAGAGCATAGAGATAGCATATTGAAAAGAATACTGTAAACAATGAACAGGGATTCTTGGGAAACCAGATCTCTCCTCAATATGTTATATACAGCTCATGCATGGTCCAGAGCAGCAGCAGATTACAAACGATGCCAGTACATTTTGAAAGGTCCGGGAAACAAAGTGAAGACATTGAAATCGAAGTATACTAAAGAGTACAGGAAATGCCCAACCAGTGACCTATGTATAGTTTTTTCCCTGTCGTATGTATATAGCAAAATTAAATGAACAAACGGCAACTCTATCTATCTGTATCTGTATCTATCATGCTACCCCAAAAGTAGGCTTGGAACAGAAGCAGGAAAAAATTCACTTCTGGCAGCAAACGTTGGACACCATGACGGTACTAGTTCCACCATAATAAAACCGCTATCAGGACAGAAGAAAAGCCCGTGTAATCACCATCATCCTGCCACACCATTTCCATTTTCTGCTGGCGGAGCATTTGAAGTAGCATCATCTGTGGTCAAATTGGACATACTATCAGATAGCGAATTCACCTCTTCTCCCTCAGATGCAGCTGTTATTGAAGCAGCGTCCTCCGAAGCAATATCAGAAGCTGCATCCGAAGCCATACTAGATGGCTCTGATTGTTCTGAAGTTTCAAATTGTGACTGTGGTTGCTTCTGTAGACTCCAATACATGATGCTCGCCGTAAGTGTTAGGATCATCTTCTGATTTACCTGTTGAAACAGAAAGGTAAGAATACGATTAGTCAACTGATAATAACCATCATTTTTCAAGAAAAAAGATAAAGAGGATCACAGACAACAAATGATGTAGGCAGTAAAGCATTTAGCCTAGATGCTAGATAAATTGCTGAAGGTAAAACATTTTCCATCTGTGATGGTAAAAGTTGCACGCTCAGTTTCATGCCTATTAGCATCCCTTACCTCAATGATGTCCTCTGGCAGCAGAAACACGGAACATCCGATTTTCCTTGCAACACTAATGGTATATGTAGCATTTAGCTTCTTTTCCTCATCTGCAGAATTGAATGGAAATAGTCGATCAGCCAATGCTATGGTTTTCCAAAAGGAATATAAACAGTCAGAAATTATCATCAATTAGTAATTCAAACGTGCATATGGGCCAAGAACAGACCATCTTCCCCCTTTGTAACAACTTTCCAGTTGACAACCCTCGGTTGTACTGCACTAAGAAGTTCAAGGAAAAACCGTCCATTTGATAAGCTCTTGTCCTGAGAGAAGATAAGAAAATTTATTAACTGGAGTTATCTGGCAACAAATTAAAACTAATTAGACAGAAATTAATAACACCTTGAAGCTTTCCATTTGAGATGTTCTTCCTGATGCTTTCACTTTGCTGTTTGCCCATTTTAGTATATCAGCATCAGTAATTTCTTTTCCTTGGGATCCTTGGGAGTGGGATCTCAGTCTATTCAACAATTGAAGCATATTAAATCTCATCAATTGCCACAGAAGTGCTGAAAAACAACAGAAAAGGCTTCAATTGTGTGCTAAATAGATAACATCAATCAGAAACCACTAAAAAGATTTCATTCAGTCACACTCACCAACAATCAATTTCTTGTTACCCTGAACAATATCATTCCCAGCTAAATTTACTAAGGAAAACTTTAATTCCTTTCCAATTTTTACCACTTGATTGCAATTCTCCAATTTCCTGAACGGTAGTTTTATTGGAGGTTTCGAGGCCAGCTTCCAATTGACAGATCCTGGAGAAACTTTGTCCAATACTTCAAGAAGTACCCATCTGCATGAGAAAGATGTAAGTCCCCAATTCATTTGGAGATAGACATAAAGCTCATTCAAATAATCTCATACCCATTGCGAACATCTTCAAAAACATTGTTCACGTAAGAGTCAACCCCAAGACTGTTGATCCACATCCGAAAGGACCTTTCTTCTCTCGATAATAGAACATCATCACGTGTTGCAGTCTGAGTGAGAGTAACTTGTTTGGTGTCACTAGTTAGACCATTCCTGTGCATCATGGAACAATAGCATTCAAGTGATAATCAGATGAATAATTCATTGGCAGCTAGCTAATAAACTTTTAATGTGAATATACTGCAACATGGGGAAAATACCTTAGCTAGCTTTACGATAAAAATGAAAAGTTAATGCCCTTGGAGAAACAAGAAACATGTTACTTACCGATGCTGGAATATTTGTGCCACGAATGCAAGATTCAAATTGGCAGAACCCTCAGTGATATCCTTAGGAGTCAAGTATCTTTTGCAATCCAACTTCTCTGCTTGTTCAAGTACCAATTTAGCCCTCTCACTAGGATCCTTTGTCTCTAATGTGGTTTCAGGGGAATGCTCTGGAGCAAGAGCTTTTAGAAGGTAAGCATATGCTTCACCATCCTGTACAGAACTAATGTGTGAGAACAATGGAGATTGAAGTAAGAACAATGACAAGGAGAGTACTATTAATGAAATGAATGTAGTTCGATTCACTTTTCCTACATACGCATTTAGAAAGGGGATTTACAGCATAAGAGTGAGTCATAAATAATTTTCAAAGCCAAATGCACAGATGTTGCAAGACAAACAGTGGATTAGCACAAGGGCAGCTTCTTTTTATCAAACTGCACATGATCAAGTAATTATAATGCTACTTTGTTCTATGCCATATGCACCTTCACATCTGTAGAGAAATTGCTGACGGTTTTCTTGTAGCCAGCTTTTTTCAGATGATGGTTCATCCACCGAAGTAGCATCTTTTCTGGTGACAAGCTCAACACTTCATCTATATCCTGCATAATAATCAGTAAAATGAATTTTGTTCTAAGATAATGTGAATTAAATTAATAGAAGGACAAAATGTTTATTTACCTTGCTGTCATCAAACAATTCCACCAGCTGGGGTGTCTTCTTGAGATTCAGATCAGCCAAAAGTTGAATCTGATGATAAGTGCAAAAAGATCTTTATATGATGAGGCAGGAGTTTAACCATAGTATGTCAAACATCAAAATGCAAAACTCAGTGCAACATTTACCTTTATGATTTGAGATATCAATCCAAGAATTAAATGGGGCTGCACAAAAGAAGCATGTTAACCACAACTTAACTTTTAGTGAATTTCTTGAATTAAATAGAAGAAGTCACAAAGGGAAGGTGGCTGAAAACATCTGACACATGGATAAACATATCAAGCAATAACACATACAACAAATGAGCAAGGAAATATGAGGTGGAACCTATTAGCAGGTTATACAGCGAAGAAGGATAAAATGGTATGCAGCAAATTAGTGGTGACAATGAGTAATTGACAGCATACTCTGTACCCAAACTACCTAGCACCTACAGGGCATTAAAGTATTTCAAAGTAGTCCTGAATGAAAATTAGTGGCAAAAATAATTTGCATAGATTACACTGCACCATGAATTACTAAAAAGAATTTAAAGTAGGGAACGCGTTGCATACCCTTCCCTCCACCAAATCTTGTGTACCAATGTTTACTACTGTACATCCAATGGCCTTGGCAGAGTTGAGGCACAGGGTGTGATTTTCATTCCTCTCCCATGGGTTAAGAACTCTTTTCTTATTTATTGCTCTCTCATCAATGGTCCCAGGTACAGCTACATTGATCAATTTACTGAGCAAATGATCCATAAATGAGTAAATATCAGCTATGACTCATGCACAGTTTCTGTTCAACGAGTAAATGGATATGCACCCTTTGGTTAGCTGTAAAGATCATCTCTCACCATAGCAGAACACCATCCCTGACAAGATCGAACAGCTGGTTGCCGGTAGGCTCGATTGGTAAATACTTCTTCAGAAACGGGTCTTCACGAAGGTAGGTATTGATGTGCGCCACATAAGACGACTTCTCCGCCTGGTTGAGATTGTGCAGCAACGTGGTGGTACTGGACTTGAGGAAAGATGACGCGGTCTTGCCACCACCGCCACCACCACCTCCGCCTTCTTTGGCGCTCACCCTTGACTGCAGATTCAGGTATTCCTACAAACACACCGCACAACATCCCATTCCAATTAAATCAACAATGCAATGGTACTCTATTCCTCTCATCAGTCCCAACAGAAATTCAGAGAATAACTGAGTTGTACCCGTAAGAATGACTCGAACTCAATCTCCTGGTCGGCGTCAGGGTAAGACTGGGACAAGTGGGCGGCGATCTCCTCCTCGGAGATCACCTCATTGAGTCCCCTCAGCTTCTTCATCAGTCCCGGGAGGTTCTTCGTGGTGACATGGCTTCCGGAGTCTCTCTTCAGAGATAGAAACTGCCGCTCGGACAAACAAAAAAAAAAAAGACCATCAATTCCAACCGGAATGAGAGGCGAACGGCGGCTTCCTATACAACGAACTGAAGAAACCATGGATAATTTTAGGTCACCTTGGCCTTGAGCGATCGGAGCTCCACCTGCGTGAACTGACCCTGCAGCGACGGGTCGGAGACCACGACGCCGACGAACCCCGACATCTCCCCTCTCCTCCTCCCGACCTCCCCCAACGACTGCAACAAGATCTCAGATCAAAACGGCCGCGGCTTGGAAACCAAACCCCCCGAAGAGAACAAAAAAAAAAAAAAAAAAAAACAGGAACATGGAGATCGTCCGCGCCCTCGCGCACGCCGCGTGGATGGCGCGTGGCGGCGCGGCGCGGCGACCGGGGGAGGGGGCGACGAGGGGGTAGCTAGGATACGTACCTACCGAATTTCTCGCGACGATTCCTCCTCGTCGTCGCTCGCCGGAAGTGCTTTCCTTGCGGTGGGGGGAAAGAGAAGGGTTGGCAATGGCGTCGTGGCTCCTCCCAGATTTCGTGGGGGCGGGAGGGGAGGGGGGAAGTGGTGGAGACGAGGACAGGAGGTCGGGTGGGTCGGTTTCGTTTGTTTGTTTGTTTGTTTATTCGCTGGTATGTGTCCGATTTTAGGTTTCCTCAGGGTTAAGAATTAGCACATTTGTTTTATAAAAAAATAAAAGAAAAGGAAATAGCACGTTGGAAAATGTGAAGAAATGGTGTAAGATGAAATTACTTTCGCTATATGAGAGGCTATAATGAAAGAAATAACACACATATGGTGCTTTTTAAAAAGGTATTTTTATTGTTTTGTTTTTTCGGCTTATTACCCACAGCTTAAACGATTGGAACCAGGGCTAACTTGATGTGGACTTAAAACTTTTAAAGGGTTGTGCGAAACAGATGGTACGTAATAGATGACTTTGAATGCTTTACATTGGAAAAGGTTTCAATTGTGGTACGGAATTGCTATATCTATCGCTATATTTTTCGTTAAAAATTTATCGACTGCATGATTTGCTTTGAGATTCGTGCATGTATTGAAAAATCGGTTGATTTATCGACTGTATGATTTACTTTGAGATTTTAAATCGACTACATGATTTACTTTGAGATTCGTGTAAAAGCAAATATCGCTGGAGCAGGAATCGAACCGACGACGTCGGGAGGATGCCACAACATGCACTGTACCAACTGAGCAAGCAGCCAACCACAAGACGGTTGCTACAATTATGTTTTTACTTTGAGATTTTAAATCGACTACATGATTTACTTTGAGATTCGTGTAAAAGCAAATATCGCTGGAGCAGGAATCGAACCGACGACGTCGGGAGGATGCCACAACATGCACTGTACCAACTGAGCAAGCAGCCAACCACAAGACGGTTGCTACAATTATGTTTTTTAAAACTTTCTCTGCAGTTACACCACGATTAATGAAAAATGATTAGCATGTATTTATATTGTATTCGTCAAAATTACATATGTAATTTTAATATATTTACATCATAAATTCTAAAATTACATAAGTAATTGTTCGTTTTTCCTTTTCTTTTAGCATCGTTGATGTGATTAAGGTTTGGTGACTGCTGTACATTGATACGTTTTCATTTGAACCGCACGTGGTGGTGGCTTAAAAATTGGAGTGATTTTGTAAGAAAAAACTATCGAATGATGTTTAGACAGTCCCATTGTGGTACTTTAACAATGTGTGCCACCGATTTATATATTATCGGTGTTTTTCTTTTCTCAAAACAGAACAAAAATACACGCATTGGTCGAGTTCCTAAATAGGATGATTTTTTTGCAAAAACTTTTTACATTATAGTGCTCATTAGATACCAAGGTAATCAGTGTCGAGATACTAGGTAAGATCATTTTCCGATTTGTAGTATCATAGTATCGGAATACTATCAGATTTTAGAAAGTACATATTTTTATATAAAATATATAATATGTTGTATAAATTAAAGCATATAATAGTGATTTTGATAAATTTAATTAGATTTTTGTAAACCTAAGCATATTTATTCATATTGTTTTCAATCCACCTTAATTTAAATAATATTTAGTAGGATCGTAGAAATCATAGTATTAGTATACTATCTAAGATTTCTCATGATCGTATGAAAATGAATAGTAAAATCGAGATACTACGAAAATTAGGATATTACATGAGATAGGTATCATTTTTGTTTTGTAGGATCGTAATATCGTAAGGTATTAGGATACGGATCGGGATACTAACAACCTTGTGAGATAATATTTCAAATCCATCTTTTTATCTTGAAATAGTTAATTTATTGTTTGTATGTTCCATTCCATTCAACCAAAAAAGCACACCTCTAAAAAAATCCCCCTAGAAAGTAGGAGTAAGAGCAATGGTGCATCAACTATATGAATACAAATAAAGATCCTTTTGTGAATACATTTTATCTAAAAATACAAATTAAAGGTGTTGTCGAAACGACAACCGCATACGTCGAAGGACGTGGATACTCAACAGTTGTTGGGAAGGTAAAGTGTAATAAATTTTGTATTAAATTCCGATCCCCTTTTACAAGGCCCAAGGGGGCTATTTATAACCCTATTACAGACCTCCTTATTAGGGTTTAGAGCTATTACAGGGGAATTTACATGGTCGCCCTCGTAAAGGGGGCCCTTTCATGGGTATTCAATGTAATTAGAGTGCGTGGGCCCTCAATGGGCCACCTGGTGGCTACTGGTTCTTTGGCCCATGGACCGAGGTGATTGGGCCGGCCCATCGGCCCTTCTTGGAGCAGGTCCGCCCTGGCGAAGCCATCCTCCTTCGGCGCATGCCTTCGCCATGTAGGCTTCGCCCAGGCCGACCGGAGCCCCATGTGGCTCCTCGCCAACGGGCTTCGCCATCGGGCTTCGCCACCGGTTTTCGCTGTTGGGCTTCGCCCCACAAGCCTTGGTGCTGGGAGATCGGATCCTCGCCGCTTAGTTGGTTTCGGCAGGCTTGGTCGAAGGGCCTCATGGCATACTGCCAACAAGCCCCTCACGGGCAAGGGTGAGATAGGAGCTTCGGCCAAGACCGTGCAAACCATGTAGTATGGTATGAGGCGCCCCCTTTCGACCGATGCTCCTGCCGAAACCCCTCTTTCTGGATCCTGCAAAAAGTTTGCGACATGCGAAAAAGGATTATAGTGTATGGTCTTCGCCCTTCTTGAGCAGTTGTGGGGATTTTTTTTTTAAAACGGTCCTAGTGTGAGCAGTGTTGGGCCTTCGCTTTTTTATGAACAGTGGAGTGGCCCATGTCACTTTGTTGGGTCTTAGCGAACCAGTGATGGGCCGTTGGGCCTCGGCGAACAATAGTGGGTTTTTTGTTTCTGGAACCCGTTACCGCACAGTCTGACCCATGGGATTTTACCGTTTCGCCCACTCCGCAACACGTGGCCGCTCCTGATTAGCTGGGGAGGCGAAGCGTCGTTCGGTGAGATATATATTCTCACCCCCCGTTTTCACCGTCGCTACCCTTGTCACTTTCACCGCAGTTACTTTTCTCTCCACTTGCTCTCGGCTAATCTCTGAGCGACCTACTTCGCCCAAGTAACCCTTTTCGCCAACGAACTTCCCCTTCGCCCATGGCTCCCCGCAAGCCGAACCCAGTCGTCGTGACCGGACCCGATCCCGGCCGGATCGACGACGACACCACAGCCTTCCTTGGGGCTTCGCTCGTCGATGATGACCAGCTTGCCAGAATGGTGGACGCTGGCCTGGTGGCGGGAGGGCGGGCGTCCGCCCCCGGGAAGCCGAAGTGCCGCATCCTGGCGAACACCAAACGGTGGTGTTCGCCGTTTTCCTTGAGGCTGGCCTCCGATTTCCGTGCAACATCTTGTTGCCGGAGATTCTCCGCCTCTTCGAAGTCGAACTGCCCCAGTTGAGCCCTTCAGCCCTGGTGTGGATCGCGATCTTCGACTGGGCTTGCCGGACCGCGGGGTTCGAGCCCAGCGCCGATCTTTTCGGCACTATCTTCTCCGCCGCCGTCAACACGAAGACGGTGATCACCCCCCGCCGGGACCCGGAAGACATCGTTCGGGAGTGTGAACTTTAACGTTCGCCCCGAACGTGCCGACTTATGGCCGGTTAACGCCGCCATGTCGAAATGGGACCGCCACTGGATGGCGAAGTGGTTCTACCACTCCATCCCCTTCGAGGCTGATTCCGAAGCGGCGGGGGCGCTGCGCTGGCGGCGTCGGGCAATTTCGCCCGCGCGGAAGCCCAGGGTTGCCGTTACCGGTACCCTGGAGTCTCGCTTCGCCCTGCTTCGCATGGTCTGTTCCCGGCTGCGTTGCCGGGATTTGGTAGAGGAATTTTGCATGCTGCGGATTTGTCCGCTTTCGCAGGCATGGCAGGTCGAAGTCGACCAAGGCGAAGTGGTCGACGACCTGCCCAAACTTGTTTTGCCCCCGGGACGAATGGTTAGTGTTTTATTCTTCTTCCCCCTTTGCCTCTTCGCTTTATTTTCTGTTCGGACCTGACATGGGCCTTCGCCGTTTTTGCAGTGTTGACATTGGCCCAAGCCGACGCCGAAGCCAGACGGCTTGTTGGCGATATCTCGTTGACCAAATATAGCCAGCTGCTGACTCGGCAAGCAGCTGGCCGGGCGAACCGCGTCCACGTCGGCGAGCTCCCTCCGAGGGCGAAGCCATCTAAGGCGGATGGCGAAGCCGGCCCCTCTCGGAAGCGCCTGCGGGGGCAGGTTGGATTTGCCCCCCGCAAACAGAAGGCCCCCGTCCCTACAGACTTCGACGTCGGAGAAGACGAGGATGTCAAAGAGGAGGAAGCGGGAGGGGCCGAAGCTGCGGCCGAAGGGGCTATTGACGAGGTGGGCGATAGCCGCACCGGGACACGCGGTTATACGCCGACTCCCAGCCCGGAGCGTGCCGAAACCGGGGCGGAATCCGCCTCTTCGCCCCTGTGGCGAAAAGACGTGGAGGGCGCCAAGGCCCTAGTCGCTATCACCGCGGCCAAGGCGGCAGGAGACGGCGCGACGAAGACAGCCCCCCGGAAAAGGGGGGTCATCACCATCGCCAACGCCTTCAGCGATGAGGAGTCGTCCGATGGGACCCCTACCTCGCCTGCGGGGCGAAGCTAGGGGCCTTCGACGTCCCTGGGGGCGGCTGACGGGGCTGGTGCTTCGCCATCAGCCGAACGGGTGGTGAGGGTGGCCACTCGCGTCTTCGGCAGCTCTATACGCCAACCGCCTTCGCCGCTCGCCCTAGATAAGGGCAAAAAGACCGCCGAGGGATCCGGCTCCGAGTATTCTCAGGGGCCGGCCCGCTTCGTCCCCGGGGACTTCGAGACCCGGGCAGAGCTCATCCCCTTCGTGGAGGGGGTGAACAACATCGTTTCACCGGCTGGAGGCCCCAGCCTCTTCGCCGAGCTCAATGAGTTCGACGAGGGGTGCTCCGTCGTGAAGAGTTTAGCCGTGCAGGTAAGTTTCGGTGTCTTCCGAATTTCTTTTGTTTTCTACCTCCCTTTTCTACACTTGGCTTACGTTGCGCCCCCCTTTTTTTCTTCTTCGCCAGCTTCTGGCGGCCCATTGTTCCACTGAGCGGACAATGCGGGCCCGCCTGGACGGCCTAAAAAACCGGCTCCGGGCGAAGGACGACGAGCTTGGCCGAAAAGGCCTTGAAATGGAGGGGCTTGCCCGATCCCTTCGAGAGACGAAGGCGGAGAACAGGCGCCTTCAGGCCGAGCTCGACAAAGGCAGCGAGGCGAAGGCTGAGATCGATCGCCTTTCGGCCGAGCTGGCGAAAGACCGGGAGCATACCGCCATGCTAACTACCTACTATGACACGACGGAGTCCCAGATGGAAGCCCTTCGCCAGAGGGCGCGCAAGGCGGAGGAGAAAAACAAGCACCTTGCCCAAGAGGCGGCCCGGGCGACCGAAGCAGCGAAGGCGTCCTGCTGCACCCTTCGCCTTGCCCTTACGGATATGGGGGCGAAGGCGGGTAGCTTTCTGGGCGAAGATGCTTCCGTCCTGGACTTCTGCGATTGGAGCCAGGAGGCCGGCTGCGCTGTCTCCGATTGCGCCACCTCGTACGGCGATTGCTGTGCGCGCGTGTCGGCCGCCTTCGCCCTGGGGTTACTTCAACAGAACGGGTGCGAGCATGTCGCCCGATTCCCCGAGCTCGCGAAGGGGGATTGGGAGGTTAGCTCCCAAGACATATCACCCGCCCTTCGTGCCTGGCGAAGGCAGTTTTGGCTGAAGGAGGGCCGTTCCGCAGCTAAGACCCACCTACTTGAGCAGCTGGCGAAGTCAGAGGCGGCGGACCAGGACGAAGAGCCAGTAGCGCGGGGCGGAGGAGGAGCCGAAGACCACCCCGAGGTGTGAGGCCCTCCGCCCGTCTACTTTTGTAAATTTTTTCTTTTGTTCTTCGCCGTTTAGGGCGAGTTATGTAAATATGGTCAAGGCCTGCTATGTCCTTCGGATGTTGAATATATGACTTCCTTTTGTCATGTCATTTTTGTGTGACGCGCGAACCGTTTGAGATGTTTTTGTGATTCTCTCGCCTAGTTCTTTCGCGTCCACTTCTTTTCTTCCGCTCGCCTGCGTGACACTCCCATTTTTGCAGGGTCAATGCCGAAAGCTTTGTGTTCGGCCCCCTCTTGGGGATTGGCGAAGCAAGAACGAGAAGTTCATTGCGGTGAAGAATTTTCCGAAGGTTCGATACCAGCTTCGGCCTTTCTACCGTGAAATGATAATCAACGGGAACAGCTACAAAGTTGTGAGCGTCGCTAACTGGATGCGAGCCCATCCTGGGCGAACGCTGGAGGACTTCGATCGTGTCCATGTGGCGCGCCTGGAGGGCATGGTCCGTTTCTGGCGAAACCATCGGCGGACCAATCGGCAGGAGGCGATCGCCCAGCGGCGCTACGCCCTTACAGTAGTTTCGTCCCCCTCTCCTCTTAGGGTAGTGTACGATATCAGCAGTGATGATGAACCATGTTCGCCGGATCACTCCTTTAGTAGTTGCCTTGGGAGCGAAGATTTAATTTTCTTGTAAGCGAACGTTTCAGATCGTTTCGCCTGTATCGCGTTACACAGTGTAAGCTGTTGAGTGTATTTTCAATGTTTAATAAAGATGTGCTTTTGTTTCCTTTTCGCCATTTTCTGCATTGTCACATTTTGTGCTTTTGTTGGGTCGTGGTGCATCGACCCCTTTGCGTGTATTGGCGAAATAGGCTTGCTGACTTTTCAGCTTTCCACTTCCGTTGTCGATCGTTTGCACTTTGCGTTTAGCGTCTTAATTTTGTGCGGATCGACTATAACAGTGTTCGGGGTTTTTTTTTCCGAAACAAGCTGTCGCGGTTTCAACGTTTGGCGAGCGATGCTTCGACCGATTCGTTTTGCCCCCCTGGCCCTTTCGCTGATCAGGCGTTTGCCTTGGGGTTTTTCCACGAATTATCATGCACATAAGTAAAAGAGGCGAAAAACACAGAAATTTTATACTGGTTCGGGCCTCCAGAGTGGATAACAGCCCTACGTCCAGTTTTTTTTTGTATTTTTGCGCCGAACGGCTTACAAAAATGGCAGTTGCCGAAGAGCTACATGGTAATATGTACATTTTTACATGCTGGCGAACAGGGTGCCACCCTCTAGTCATAGAAACGCTTGAGTGAAGCAGTGTTCCATGAGTGATCAAACTCTTCGCCTTCCAGCGTTGCTAGGCGAAAAGAACCCGTCCTTGACCTGTGCTTGATGAGATAGGGCCCCTCCCATTTCGACTCAAGCTTTCCAACCGCTGCTGGGTTCGTCTTCTTCCTTAAGACGAGTTGGCCTGGCAGGAGCTCTGTCGGGCGAACCTTCTTGTTGTAGGTTGCCGAAGTGCTTGTGGCGTACTTGCGCATGTGCTCCAGTGCTTCGACTCGCACCCCTTCCAGGAGTTTGAGCGACACTTCGCGCCCATCTTCGCCCCCCGAGAACATCACCCTTGGTGAGTTAGCCCCTAGCTCTGTTGGGATCATTGCTTCGTCTCCGTAAAGGAGCATGAATGGGCTGCACTTGGTTGGCCTCGTGGGAGTCGTTCGGAGAGCCCAAAGGACGGACAGCATTTCGTCTGGCCATTTGCCCTTCGCCGCCCCCTCAAGCCTTTTTTTGAGCGCCTCCAAGATCTTGCCATTTGCGCGTTCGGCCGCCCCGTTCGACTGTGGGTGTGCGACCGATGCGAACTTGATTTCCAAGCTTAGCCCTTCGCACATCTCTCTGAACTTGTCAGAATCGAATTGTTTGCCATTGTCTGTGATGAATTCTCTTGGAACTCCAAAACGGCAAATAATGTTTTTCAAGACAAACTTCTGCACTGCCGCCGAAGTGATCGTGCCGAGTGGTTCGGCCTCGATCCAGCGAGAAAAGTACTCGATGGCCACAATCGCAAACTTGTAACCATTTCGCGCTGCTGGGAATGGGCCAATGATGTGCAGTCCCCACCTGGCGAAGGGCCATACTGGAGCGATCGGCTGCAACTCATACTGTGGGGCGGTTTGGTTTCGGCCATGCCGTTGGCAGCCTTCGCACCTTTTGGCGTGCGCCACGCAAACTTTCAGCACGGTTGGCCAATATACCCCTTGGCGAAACACCTTGGAGGCGACAGTTCTGGCAGCTTTGTGTGCCCCACAAAGCCCCTGATGAATTTCCTTCACCATCTCTTCGCCCTCGGCGAAGGAAACGCAGCGAAGCAAAGGTTGGAGCACTCCAGAGCGGTACAACTGCCCTGCAACCAGCTTGTACCGCCTGGCCCTGATTTGCAGGCGTTTCGCCTCTGCTTCGTCATCCGGAAGCCAGCCGTCTTTGAGGTACTTCACGAACGGTGTTCGCCAGTCCTCCGGGTCTTCGCCCGTGACAGTCTAGTTTATGGCCATGACATCCTCGATTCCTTTGGGCACGCTTGGTGCATACAGGATTTCAAAGAAGATGCCTGGCGAATGCGGTCCTCCGCAAGCAGCAGATTTCGCCAGGGCGTCAGCCTCCTCATTCTGCCCTCTCGGCAAGTGTTCGACCGCTACGCCGGCGAAGCACTTTTCCATTGACCGAACGACCTCCAAGTATCTCTTCATCCCTTCATCTTTTGCCTCAAAAGACTTATCAACATGACAGGCCACTAGCTTGGAGTCAGTTCGGATGAGTAAGCGCCGAACCCCCATTGCCTTCGCCTTCCTTAGGCCTAGCAGCACCGCTTCGTATTCCGCCGTGTTGTTGGTTGTGTCGAATTGCAGCCTTGCGGCATACTGGATCGGCACGCCCCCCGGCGAAATGAGCATGGCCGCGACGCTTGCCCCCTATGTGACCATGAGCCATCGGAATACATTGTCCAAGGCTGTTCGACAGGTTGGGGTTCGGGGGCGAACGCCTGAGTCCATTCGACCACAAAATCGGCCAGGACTTGAGATTTGATGGCGGTGCGCACCACGAAGTGCAGGTCGAAGGGGGATAGCTCCCCCGCCCACTTGCTGAGTCTGCCAGAGATTTCTTTACCCCGCAGTACTTCGCCCAGGGGGTATTGCGAAGGCACTGTGATTTTGTGGGCTTGGAAGAGTGCTTGAGCTTGCACGAAGCCATCACCAGGGCGTAAGCGAGCTTTTCCATTTCAATGTACCGCGTCTTCGCCCCCTGTAATGCTTCGGAGACGAAGTACACCGGTTTCTGCCCTGATTCTGTCTCATGGACTAGGACTGCGCTGACCGCCATTGGCGAAGCCGCTAGATACAATAGCATTTCGCTTCCTGGTGTTGGGCTGACCAGGGCGGGTGGGCTTTGCAAATACTGCTTTAGTTCCTCGAATGCGGCCTGACATTCGGGAGTCCAGTTAAACTTGCTTGCGCCCCGGAGGGTCTTAAAAAATGGCAGGCCCTTTTCGGCTGCTTTTGAGAGAAAACGACTGAGTGCCGCAATTCGGCCCGCGAGCTTCTGTACTTCGCGTACGCTCGACGGTGGCCTCATTTGCTGAATGGCGTCGATTTTCTCGGGGTTCGCCTCGATACCCCTTTCGGAGACAAGAAAACCCAACAACTTGTCGGCGCGGACTCCAAAAACACACTTCTCAGGGTTTAGTTTCATACCCGCCGTACGCAAGTTGTTGAAGGTTTCTTGCAAATCGGACACGTGGTCGAAGGCCTTACGGCTTTTCACGACAATGTCATCGACGTACGCCTCCACGTTTCACCCCAGTTGCTTGCGAAGCACCTTGTACACCAGCCTGGTGAACGTTGCTCCGGCGTTCCTCAGGCCGAAAGGCATCCTGAGGTGGCAGAAAGTGTCGAACGGCGTGATGAAGGCAGTCTTGGCGATGTCGTCTGGATTCATGTGGATCTGGTGATAGCCGGAGTAGGCGTCCAAGAAGCTCATGAGCTCATAGCCAGCCGTCGAATCGACAAGCTGATCGATCCGCGGCGAGGGGAAGTCGTCCTTCGGACAAACCTTGTTGAGGTCTGTGAAGTCGACGCACATGCGCCACTTGCCATTCGACTTCTTTACCAAGACCAGGTTCGCCAGCCACTCCGGGTGATCAATTTCCCTGATCACCCCGGCCCAGAGAAGCTTTTGCACTTCGGCCTTCGCTGCTTCTTGGCGATCAGCGGACATCTTGCGCAGCTTCTGCTTCCTTGGCTTGGCATCCGGCTTGACGGCCAGGTGATGCATGATGAGCTCTGGCGAAACGCCTCCCACTTCGCTGGGGCTCCAGGCGAAGATGTCGATGTTTCTCTTGAGCACTTCCAGGATTTTTGCGGCTTCTTCTTCGCCTAGATCGCCTCCCAGCTGGACGAGCTTCGACGGTTCTGCCTCACTCACTTGCACCTTGATTACCTTGCCGTGAGGGGCTGGCTTCGGCGCCCGGTTAGCATGTGGTTCGGTCTCCACGTTGTGCACCGCCCTGCTGATGACAGCCAAGTCGTCTTTCGGCGCGGCCGAAGGCTGAAGCCCCTTGACAACAATCACCCCTACCGGACCCGGCATCTTGAGCTTGAGGTAGTTGTGGTGGGAGATGGCTTCAAACTTGTTTAGGGTTGCACGACTGAAGATGGCGTTGTAGCCGTACGGGATGTCGACGATGTCGAATAATATCTGCTCTTCGCGTCTGTTTTCGCCCGTGCCGAAGACAACCTTCAACCGTGCCTGGCCGAGGACCTGAACCGCCTCACCGCCGAAACCGCGAAGCGAGGCCGGCGCCTGAGTGAGGGCCGAGGTTGGTAGCCCCATCCTGGCGTATGCCTCGGCGAAGATGACATCAGCCGAGCTACCTCCATCGACCAGAATGCGCCGGACTTCGAAGCCGGCCACTTCAGCCGAAATCACCAAAGGGTCTTAGTGCGGGAACAACACTCCTTCAGCATCTTCCGGCCTGAAAGAAATTTGCTGGCTCAAGTACTTCGGGACCCCTTCGCCTGTGGCGGTGATGTTGTGCACCGTTCGCAGCTGCGACTTCTTCTGCCGCTTCGACAGCGGGACTGGTGGATCGGCCCTTGTGATTACTTGAATAATTCGGCGCTGCACGTCTTGGTGCTGTTCGGCTGGAGGCGACTGTTCCTGGGCCGCTTCGCGAGGCGCTTCGACAGAGACACCCTGATGTGGCCTTGGTTCGTGGGCGTTGTTTCGCTGGCGGCTGTTTCGGCACTGCTCAGTGGTGTGCGAAGACCGGCCATGATAGGTGCAATAGAGATCTTTTCTGACCGTTTTACGAATGGGCTGCTGATGGCTGCCGCCCTGTTGGGCGTCGAACTCCTTGCGGAGCGCTTGTACTTCTTCGACAGCCATGATCGCCTTACCTGTTCGGTCGGTCCTGAATTTCCTCCAGGTCATGGGAGCTTGGCCTTGCCGGGGCGGCTGCCCCGGGTTCGCCGGCTGGGGCTGGCGAACAGCGGGGGGGCCGGTTCGACGACTTGCGCTTGCATTTGAGCTTGGGCCGCAGCGATGGAGGCTTTGTCGTATTCGGCTTGAATCGCCTGTCTTCGCTTGGAGTCTTCTTCGCCTCTTGCGTACCCATCAATGATGCGAAGCAGGTGCTCACGGGTTTGCGGCTCCTTGTTGGCTATCTTTCTTGTGAGTTTGCCCTCGGGCAACCCGGCCGAAGCGGCGTTGATGACGGATGCCTCCGTTATGTCTTGAACTTGGCATCGTGCCTGCGAGAACCGACGCATGTACTCTCGTATTGATTCGCCCGGCCTCTGGCGAATGCCGAGCAAATGCTACTGCGTCTTCGGCTACTCGTAGGTGCCTCTGAAGTTGAGGATGAAAACATCACGCAATTGCTCCCATGAGTAAATGCTATTGGATGGCAGATTGAAATACCAAGAACGGGCGATGCCGTCAAGGGCGAGATGGATTACCTTCGCCTTGGTGTTTTCATCGCCGTGAGCAGCTTCGATCGCGGACTCGTAGATTGAGAGGAACTCTTTTGGGTCTGTTTCACCCGAGTACCGCGGAACAGGTGGGAATTTGAACTGAGGTGGGATCGGACGATTTTTGATCCCCCCACTCAGTGGCAGCCCCTTTTCGCCCCCGGCCTTGCCCCCTGTGCCCTGCAGCGAAGGCCCGCTCGACTGTGGATACGGCGTGGCGAAGGGCGAGGTGATGGCCTGGGGGAGCGGTTGGGCTGCGACGTTCGGCGGCCCGCTTCCGAACGGTGGCGCTTGGGTGGTGTTGTAGACGTCGAACTGTTGCCCCCGATTCCAGGTCGAAGCTCCTGGCACAGGTGGGTTCGTCGGCAGCCATCCTGAAGCGCCTTGGCCGGAGCACCCCTCCGGCTGAGCCGAAGGGGTTATGCTTGAGATGTGGGGTTGGTTGAGCTGCTGAAGGAAAGCCTGAAGTTGTGCCTGCAATGCCGAGGCCCCCTCCGCCATTGCCCGCGACATTTGACCGGGCGAAGGGTGTGCCTGGACCGTGGGAGGCCGAACCGGCGCTTGCTGATAGGCTTGAGGCGGGATGTAACTTGCCGAATACTGGAGGATGGGGGCCGGAGCGATCTTGGCCTGCCGTGCCGCTTCGTACGCCAGTTGCTGCTCCTGCATTTGTCGAAGCATGTCCTGGTGTCGTGCCATGTTTTGCCGCATGGCCTCCATGTTTGCTTCGGCTTGTGCGTCAAGGCTAGGATCGACTTGCGCAGCGGTGATTGTTGTCGAAGCCGGCTGCATTGTCGAAGGGATTTCCAGTACCTGCTCCGTCGGAGTGGTCGAGGCCGAGGGCGGTGGTTGCAGCGCTGGCGCCGAAGCCACCGGCGCGGCCGCCGCCTCGGCAGGTGCCGGAGGCTCCGTGCCTTCGCCGGCGGCCATCACCTCTTCGGCTGTGCCTTCCTTTGGGTTTGCAACCCTCTCTTTTGAGACCTTTTTCGGTGGCATTCGCTCTCAGTGGTTTTGCTCAGAGGTCCCCACGGTCGGCGCCAGCTGTTGTCGAAACGACAACCGCATACGTCGAAGGACGTGGATACTCAACAACTGTTGGGAAGGTAAAGTGTAATAAATTTTGTATTAAATTCCGATCCCCTTTTACAAGGCCCAAGGGGGCTATTTATAACCCTATTACAGACCTCCTTATTAGGGTTTAGAGCTATTACAGGGGAATTTACATGGTCGCCCTCGTAAAGAGGGCCCTTTCATGGGTATTCAATGTAATTAGAGTGCGCGTGGGCCCTCAATGGGTCACCTGGTGGCTACTGGTTTTTTGGCCCATGGACCGGGGCGATTGGGCCGGCCCATCGGCCCTTCTTGGAGCAGGTCCGCCCTGGCGAAGCCATCCTCCTTCGGCGCATGCCTTCGCCATGTAGGCTTCGCCCAGGCCGACCAAAGCCCCATGTGGCTCCTCGCCAACGGGCTTCGCCACCGGTTTTCGCTGTTGGGCTTCGTCCCACAAGTCTTGGTGCTGGGAGATCGGATCCTCACCGCTTAGTTGGTTTCGGCAGGCTTGATCGAAGAGCCTCATGGCATACTGCCAACAAAAGGTCCTCCTACTTTTTCTCGAGAAGAAACTCGCTTCCGTAATTTTCTTGTGCCGACAAACTTTTAGTCGAGTCAACCAGCTTTCGTGTGCTCATCTCCTCAAAGAGCAACCAAGAAAAACCAAAAATTGTCCGGCATTTGTTCACCCGGCGCCGACAAATCTTGTTGCTCCACCGCTTAACAACGCGCCCTTCGCCATATTTTTTCGTGGGGTTTTATCCCCTGCCGAAAGCGTCGTCCCCACCGGCCTCTTCTTGGCGTGTTCCGACGTGCCACTGTTCACAACCAGAACAAACCAAACAGCTCTTACCTGTACAACACATGACCCCCAATCCGTGCTCCCGCCGAACATAAACCCGTCACGCGAACACGCGTGGCGCCGTGCGCGTCCCTGGGCACACGTACTACACACAGCGCGCATTTATCCGCACGCTATCGAAATATTCAGTTCTCCAAGATGATACAGTGCAGTGTGCAGAGGTGAGCTGAGGCTCTAAACCGAAGTAATACTACTAATTGATTATTGAATTGACAATGAAGTATAAGACATTTTCGTGTGTGGCCGAACGGTTCAACAACGTGATGCATCGAAGACCCTGGGAAGCATCGACGAGTTCGTACGGAGCCGAGCTGACACCGGAGCTCCTCCTGTCAAGAACTGTCCTGCACTGTCGTTCCAGCGTCCGGGTTGATGCCGTTTTTTCCGAAAGCGCCAGATCGCCAGGCTTGCAGCGCGCCAAACACAACTCAACAACAAGGACGGCTAAATTCCACGCACGTTATTTCCATCAGCATCCAAAGCGATAGCACGACAAACACAGCGCGCCGCGGGGGGAGCTGCACGAATCGATCGCCAGTGCGCACATCGGTTGCTTATTATTTGGCGCGGATCGCCGGCGATGTGACGGCGAACGGGGGAAAAGTAAAATGGAGACGAGATCGGTCACGCATGCCCAGGAAAAACGGCGAAATCCACCGCTGTTGATAGAAAAGACATCCCCGATGGTTTTGCTTGCGAAATCTCTCGTCTCTCGCCCGGTCACATGGAGGCCGCGAACGTGCTCACCGCTTTCCAAGCGTGAAAGTTTTACTCCGGTCACGTGATGACGTGAAGCCGCCAGATCTTCTGCTTTTGCTTGCCTCGGGCTCGTCTCGGACGTGGTCGACGAGGAGCAGGGTCGGCTGTATCGTCGATTTGACCCTCTTGGGCCGCGAAGTCTCCCGTACACACGCCATAACGTGGGCCACGCGCGAAGTCTCAGGTGACGGGCCGATGCAGCGTTGAAGAGAAGCACGGGGAGGAAAGTTGGCGGCTGGATGGTCCGTTGCGCGGGCCGGAAAAGTGGCCCACACGAACGGTAGGTCGAGTTGGGACGTTGGGTGGGCTGTCAGAAATCACCGCTCCGGCCTGGTTTCTGGCCCGCGTACTTGAGTTGCTAACTTGTGTTGGTATTAATTCCGCTTGTGATCAGGTGAACAGAAGGAATCCACATGTTTGGTGTTTGCATCCCTTATCCAATCTCTACGACTATGTAAGCTTTGACCACATGCATATCTTGCGTGATGAATCCGCTGAGGACTGGGTGTGGGGACCCATGATAAATAGCCCAGCAGCCCAGCTACTGCTTGCTTGCTTGCACCCTAAATTATACGGGAATCTCAAACCTCTGATCCGCGAAGTTACCCACTCTAATATACAAAGCATAACTGGTAAAACAAGTTTAGAAAATCAGACATGGAGGGGAAGTATCGGTGATGTCGTGGTACAGGGTCCATGACAAAAAAAAAACAATAGGATTTAAATATTGGTGCTGGTTTCCATGAATATTACAATACTCGCGGATACACTTTTAATGGGATTTTTTTAGTACAAGGATTTGTGTTGGTTTCTGTCTTTGAGTGTGTTTTAGGAAGTATATTTACAGGTGTGTGCATGTGCAGTGATGTGCGTACGTGTATATCATTAGTGTGATTGCAAAAGAAAACCACAATGGAAGAGCTTTGAAAAGGAAAGCGTCAGATACGGTCCCAGTGATGATCGAGGGTTTTACAAGAAATGCAGCTGCGTTGCTCTGAACTCAAACAGAGTGACAGAAGCTCATACACGCACACTGACATAAACATAGCATAACATCAACTTGACCTGACAAAGCGTCTAACACGGCGTTAACACAGCAAACAACCGGGACAGGCAGGGCAACAATATACAAAAGAACCCTAGGGTGAATCAAACCAAAAAAAAAAGAGTGGATAAGACGCAAACGAGACGAAAAAAATGTCCACTTCTGCTCCCAACGGTGACGACAGTAACACACTTCTTGCCGGCCGGCGCCTCCCTTCTACTCGGTAGTATGTCGGCACAAAACGGCTCAGCTCAACGCCGGCCACTCTCGGCGTATGTCGAAGGTGTAGTTGATCTCCAGATAGCATTTCCGGTCATCGTCGAGGAACTGCAGGAACAAACAACACATTCATCCGCTCAGCGCTGCAGGTTTCATGAAGCAGCTGATATCTGACACAGAAAAACTGCGTCATGTTACCTTCGTCCTGGCAGAGTAGGATCCCCTCGCAAACATCCCCGACGGCGTGGTCTCCTCCGGCGTCACGTAAGTGTACGGCTCTGGCTGGGGGCTGAACGTGCCGAGCATCTCCTTGTGGCTGTCAACTGCACGTCCCAAAACCAAAACCATGAGTGCTTTGCACAATTTCAAACGCGCTAAATTCATCGGATTTTATGAACTTTTCATAAGTTGTAGCTGTTCATATATTGGAGCCCTAAATGTTTTCGCGTTTCACTGTACTTTCTCTGTTTCATATTATAAATTTATTTGGGTTATAAATAACATACATGAATCCATGTATATGCTTCATATATGTGTCCAAATGCATATATATGCTAATGAATCTAAATGAAAGATAAAAAATATATTATAATATTGAACGGAGGAAGTACCTTTGATGCCGGTCTTCCAGACGGCATTGGTGTAGCGGAGGCCGGAGACGATGTTGTTGCTGACGGAGAAGGTGAACTTGAGCTTGTAGAGGGAGCCCTCCTTGAGGGTAAACCAGACGCCCTTGGCGTTGGGCTCCACCGGCAGCGGCAGGAAGATGTCCGGCCGACCGGGCGAGAGGATGGCCAGGCTCATGATCTTCACGTCAGGCTCCAGCGTCTCTGCATCAATCATCAAGCATGACAGGTTCAGACTTCAGACCTCGTTATCGGGTCATTTCTTTTTTGGACATTATTGCATCCTAATGGCCAGGACGTGCAGGTCAAATGATTGGCAGTTTTGAGTTTAAAATTCTAATGGAAGACAGGCAGATGCCGAATGAATGACTGATCATCCTAAAACCGGGAGGCAGCTAGCCATCATCCTCGGATGATTTCGTTAAACAACCACATCCACATGTATCATGATTTATTAGTCTAAAAAGCATGGACAGAAAGGCAAGGTTTGCTAGAATTATGCGCTCCAAAATGTGCCTTTTTAGGTCACTATTCAAAATCTACTTCATCTTAAAAGCACCAAATAGCTAGCAAATAAACTATCAACAGAAAAGCACTGTTCCCCACCCCAGATGCTCCAAATCACTCAACCAGTATTTCACATCAGAAAGGCATTGCCATTATCAGATCAAGCAATTAGTTCAAGCTTCAATTAGGAGCCCGGACCGGATTCATTAACAGACAAGCTGAACATGCACGGCAAAGTACAGGAGTTATTAACAGGACCATCTAAACCGGTGCATTGAAAACGCTGGACCTGTCCAGCCGAGCCTACCACATTTCACCTTTTTTTCTGTTCTACAGTAGTTTCTACGTACAAATGTACGGAGTAGAATGCAACACGGAGCTCACGGGGGCGGTGCATATGCATGGATGAATACTATAGACGATGGATGAATCTAGCCGTGGCCCATGGAACGGGGGCTAAGCACGGACAGGTACAGGCGCATTATCACGGGACCATATTGACAAGGGCACAAGGCGGTGCTCAGGCTCACATGCAACATGCATGTGCCGGCCGGCGCCATTAAACAAGATCGCGAGGACGACGAGACGAGGCAGCTAAAAACGTAAGTGGAAACGGTTTCGGTTCGAGGAATTTTTACCTCCTACGGAGTTCAAATCCACGCTGCCGAGCAGCTGCTCCTTCCACCGCCTCAGGCTCTCGTCATCCTGCGATCAAGAACACACAGAAACGCATGAAGCAATTGGATGCGTTTGTTCAAATGGCAGGTGCAGCAGCATCAGCATGCAGTTGCTTGCGAGAATTCGGGCAATGGCGGGAGTGATTGATTGTGTTTGCGTACCTTGTCTTTCTCGAGCTGGTCCTTGATGCTGACACGCGGGCCGAGGTCGATGGCCTTGGGGACCTTCTCCTCGTCATCTTCCTCCTCCTCGTCGTTGTTCTCCTTGCGGCAATGCGGCGCCTCACCGCACTGCTTCCCGTTCGTCGCGGCGTCGCCGCCGTGCTCCACGCCGCCGTTCTTGGTCACCACCGCCACCCGCTCCTTCGTCGCCTCCTCCGGCGGCGGGGCCGCGATGCCCTTGGAGCAGGAGAGGGCATCCACCGCCGACGACATCGTCACCACCAACGCAAGAACAGAGGGCGCAAAGCCGAACCACGGGAGGAGACAAAGAGGAGGAGTAGAAGCGTGGCCAGGCAACGCAAACGGGAGCACAGATACCAAAGAGGACACCCACGAAAAAGGCGAGGACGCGCGGGGGCAAAGACGCTCGCCGAGGCGGATTCCGGGTTCGGACAAGGGGAAAGCAGCGCGGCGCAATGCTCCAAAACGAGGGCGCGGCCCGACGCTGCACGACGCGACGCGCGCGCACGCGAGACGGCTAGGGGAGGGGGAGGCAGGGACAGATGGTTGGATCCAGCAATGGCAGCCGGGGCAGAGAGGATAAGGGGTTTTAATTCCCTCGGCTCGGCTCTGTCCGGCCGCACCGGAGGCAAGGCGAGATGCGAAGGAGGGAGTGGACTAGTGGCGACGACGTGAGCGTCACGACCTGCGCTGCAACCTCTGGCAGCGGCAGTGGTACAACTGTAGCGCGTTAGTTAAGGCGATGCCAGTATGCCACCACCATTTCTCTCTTTTCTTTGCATATATATGCTTGCACAGATGATGTCTGGATGATCATTGGGGTGGGTCCGGTTTAATTAGGGTTAATCCAATTCTTTTAAGTAGTATTAACTATCCTATCTGGCTGTCTATATATCTCAATTCCTCAATGGAAGTCAAAATGGAGATCCACATCTACTGAGCCATGGCGGTGAGACTGGTCTGGGATTACTACCTTCTCTGCTTTAGTGTGTTGCTGATCGGGTAGGTGAAGATCTGAGTGGGTACCTCCGTTTTTGTCCCAGGTGATGTCGGCTTGTCCCGTTGAATCGGGATCGTCCATCACGCCCCCAATCATAGATCTGCGCGCAGGGCAACTCCATTCATTTCCACATTTCAATGCGCCGAGGCGCAGTGGTGTTGAGTCAGTTGGGGCGGGGTCCCCTGATGCCAACTCATTTTCAGTACCATGGCTGGAGTCATGGCAATTTGCACACACCGTCCACCAGGCAAACTTTGCGAATTTGCCGGCATTTCAGCCATCTACTAGCCCAGATAAACAGGGCCCTGTTGGGGGCATAAACTACTCGTCAGGCTTTTCGTCACCTGAAGAAACGTGGCAATGGAGGTGTGATCACAGCATGTGCAGAGGTGTAGACCTGCTCTTGCAGACCTCAAGTTGCTAGTTTCATTTAAGTGCAGAAGATCTTAATTGCTCTTTAGCATACTGTAGTGGAGAAGATTTGTTCCTAGCAGAAAGTTGGATTATGCTACTGAATTCGTTCACTGGCGTAGTAACAATCTCCCCGTTACATGGACCTCAGTTAGGGAGGTGGATCTCCCTGAAAGAGCAGATAGCTAAGAGCTAATTGGAGAAGAATTATAGTGTTGCAAATCATGACAAACTGAAGTAAGAGATCTTCTAGCTGGATTATCTCTAGCTCCCACCACCAGTTTGTCCGCCATTTTGTTCACCGATCGCGGTATCCACCTAATTCGGAGTCCTGTCCCTGCAATACTTGCTGAAAATGGTAGAGTGGCCGAAGGCTCCAGTGTCTTCGATTGCTCGCATGATCTCCTTCCTGCAAAACTTGACAACGGTAGAGTTGTCAGACAAGTAAATGTCATTGTTCAATTGCAAAGTGCTGCATATAACATGTCCAAAGATGAGAGCCATAAACTCTGCTGTGAAAGAAGAATATGACTGCCAACTGTCCTTGATAACTAAAGTAGAGTGAGTTAGCCCAGGAGCAATGCGTCACCCATTTTGTGAAGTCTGTGATGCTAAGGCTGCGTTCACAGCTCTGCTTTCCCAGCCAGTGTTTGCGGAAAACGGAGCGATCCATTAGCGCGTGATCAATTAAGTTTTTGCTAAAATTTTTTTCAAAAATGGATTAATTTGATTTTTCTAAGCAACTTTTGTATAAAAACTTTTTGCAAAATACACACCATTTAGTTTAGTAGTTTGAAAAGCGTGCGCGCGGAAAACGAGGGAGAGGAGTTCGGAAGAGGGGGAACGAACGCTGCCTAAATAGATTTAAGAACTCCAAAAGCCACAAGGTACACAATGCAATGTGGCCTCAAACTGGATCCATTCCTGTTGAAAGACACATATGTGGCTACTGAGCCTGAGCCTACAGTGGGGCGTGACCGAGCCCACGGAGCCTAGATGTCCAGCGAACGCGAAATTACGTCCGTACCCTCAAAATCGGTATCTTCTCTGCCCTTGGACGTGCTCTCGCTCGGGACCGAACACGTCCCTCGCTCTTTCCTCCTCCCGCGCCACCCTGTTGCCGTCTGACGTCGCCGATGATGAAGCTCCGGAGTGGCTTCGTGCACGATCAGACATGGGCATGGGCTGTTATCCCGACGACGCGGGTGAACCTATTGCTGCTTGGAGGCGGAGAGCCGACGGAGAGCGACGGTGGGATTTCGACCGAGTGCCAGCACGGGAGAGTTTTTCGCCTATCGCGCGTGAGAAGACGATTTCGGGCGCGGGAAGGGGAAAAAATGCGGCGCTTGCACGAGTGGGAATGTGAGGGCGCGGGAAAGAGGGCGACGGTGAGGGCGCGCGCTCGGTCGAGGGCAAAGGCGGGATGCGGACGCGATACGGACGCCGGGGCGCGCGCCTGAGAACGAGCACGAAGGCACTCGCCCCACAATGTGCTCGCCACGCTTGCCCCCAGCCTCGCGCGGCTTGGTTTCCACCGAAGAATGCGTTCCTTGAGTTGGACGCAAGGACTTTCTTTTGGTGGGCCCGGTTGTAAACGTGGCAACGATTTCGGTGCTCCTTCCGACGTGTGCACCCAGACCGAATGCCACCTCGTCGCATTGTAAAGGCCCTTATAGGATTGTCTATGAAGATCCCAATCCGGCAATCCCTGTTCTTTCATTCTTCCAAGCCGCATCAACATAACATCTTGTTCCTGCAGGAATGGTAATTGACTTTGGTGGACAACCACCATGAGCGGCACCTCAGCTCAAATTTATCTTGAATTCCAGTTCAGAAAGCCCCATTGTTACACTATTGCAACTGCAAATGTGCCATAAGGATGTCTCCAAGGAGGTAAAAATGTCTACCACACAAGTATTAGAAGAACAAAACTTTTACTAGTAGCATAATTAGAACAAAAGACCAGAACAGGAATCTGTTGAAATGGAGGGCTGCATTCCTTAACGAATCTGGTCCGAGCACGCCGCGGTGCGCGGGAGCCAGGTGCAATGGAAACAGAGCACCGAGCTTGGCGAGTGTGCCCTCTGCAGCTGGCCTATGTTGGAATTGGCAGTTCGCCTCAACTGCTGAAGCGTGGTAAAATGGCGTTCAATCAATTCATGAAACTGAATTTTCATACTTCATAAACAGATATTAATATGAAAATCATAGAGTAATAAATATGGTACTAGAAAAAAGTTTTCTTCCAGTAAAAATCATTGCACTCCAGAGAAAGGCTTGTAGCGAAACAAACATTTTTTTTCATTGCACTCCAAAAAAGGCTGTATTGTAGCAAAACAAAATTTGCAAGCATGTACAAGTACACGTAATCAAAAGTCAAAAGCATTTGAGAAATGCAATGCACAATGGTATCAGGTATATATAACAGGATGAAACTGTAGAAATAATGAAGCATTGCAAAACAGAAACACCAACAAAAGACAGCAACTCAATAATCTTTCGATATTTCACCGAGAGTAATGTATGGAAGGAAAATCGCCAGACATACAGTGCCGGCCAGACTCAACCCTATGATGGTAAACTGTTTGCAGATAAACGCCTCCACCTATGACAATGTTTGGAGATCGATGCTTCCACCAAAAACGAATGTCGGGAGTGTTCTCCCCTACAAGAATTATTATTGTTTTCAATGTTAAAAAGGCAAAATTCACCAGATCCCGTAAGTGCAGGACCAGGAATGAACTCTTTTGTTCGTCATCATTTTCTGCCTGTTTAGGCACCGCCTGAGCCGTACTTCTTTCCGAAGAAGAGGATCTGCAGCTGGTCATAGCCTGAGAGCACACCGGCACCAGCAATGGCACGGAGGATGTTGGCACCAGCACCCTTGAACAGTGACTTGGCACCCTCGTTCTTCAGGATCTGGGAGAAAGCATCCATGGAGCTCTTGTACTTGACAGCCTCTCCAGAGGTCATCATCATCCTTCTGCGGACGGTATCAATGGGGTAAGAGGCAAGACCAGCACCGTTGGTGATCAGCCACCCAAGGGCAAAGCTTGCAAAGAAATTGTCCTGCAAATAAATGAAGATGTTAAAGAAAAGTTTCTTAGATGGACAAAAAACAACTAATAATGAGACAAGTAAGAACAAACCTGGAGAGAGCCAGTGAGGACAACTGGCTTCAGAGAATCATACATTCCAAAGTACAGACCACGGTAGACAATGATTCCAACACATGAGATGTTAAATCCACGGTAAAGCCCAGCAATGCCATCTGACTTGAGAGTCTTGCGGTAAACATCCACAAGGCCATTGAACTGCCTTTCACCTCCTCCCTTGGCAGCTTTCGCATCATTGGCCAACCTTGTCCTAGCATAGTCAAGGGAGTACACGAAAAACAGAGATGAAGCACCAGCAGCACCACCAGAGGCAAGGTTGCCACCAAACCACTTCCAGTAGCCATCTTTGTCTTTCTTGAAGTTGAACAGCCTCTTGAAGTAATCCTTGAATGCAAAGTTCAAAGCCTAGGAGACAAAATCAGAAATTATCAGACCAAGCAAAAAAAACTAGGGAAATAATGCAACAAAGTAAACTGAATGTAAAGATGCCTGAACTCATCTTTCTTAATAATATTAATTGATTCAAAATCCTAGGTTAATTCCAAAGTGATAAACATGCAAGGCAAATAGTCACTGCACAGGCTAATGAACACCAAAAACTAGTGCTCTGTTCAAGTGTTTTACATAGCTGCTCTAAAGTGTAACATACAAAACATAATTTTGGTTTCATTAAATTTGGCTAGAATTATGAAATGTGCAAGTTACCTGAGTGGGGAAGTAACGGATCACATTGGCAGTGTTCCCTCTCCACAATGAAGCAAAACCCTCATCCTTGATAGTGCGTCCAAAGCAGTCCCCAATACCCTTGTATGGCTCTGAGAGCCTACCAGCCTTGATCATTTCATCCTGGTTTTGGATAAGCAACTTCACACGCTCAATCGGAGCAGCAGCAGTCTTTGAAACTGCGGCTGACACTCCACCCATGAGGAAATCAACCATGAAGTTTTTGCCACCTTTCTCAGCTGGAGCATTAGCAAAAATTGGAGATGATGACATCATTGGGACGTTGATGCCACCATTGACAAGGCTCTGGGTCATGTAGCTCCTTGTGGTAAAGCGCCTGTCATAGGATGAGACAGATGGGCAGATGTTGCGAGCACGTACACCATCAGAAAAGCTGGAGCCAAGGTGGAACTGGCCACCGAACTTCTGAAGGACTGTCGGTTGATTAGCCTGCTCAGCCATCACCAACTAGCAACAATGTCCTGCATCATAAAAGGCAACAGTACAGGTTTACAAATCTAGGCCGCACCACAGGTAACTATGAACAGAATTCTAACAAGATTTTCCATATAACACACAAAACTAAGTTCAACGCAAATGAAGTACGATAATAGAGCTCCCATTATGGTGTTAACTTAACAATGTGGATTATAAGCTTCAACTCGTTAATTCTACATAAATAAATGAAGAAATGAATTCTTAAACATCATGCTATTAGCGAACATATATTATAAAAACCACATTTAAGTAAAAATATTCATTGAGCGATTCACAGGAAAAATATTTATTGTTCAGAAATTTCATCCCTCAAAAGAAACCATGGCATACGAACAGACAGTGCATAAGAAATATTGGTTGTTGAGATATTTCATTCCTTAAAAGAAATCATAGTGTTTAAGAAACTAAACGGAAACTGCTAAACTGACATTTACAAAGAAAAACAAGCCCAAAAAAAACTATAAGCATGTTACACAATGGTATAATCTCTACAAAAATGCAACCAGAATGTACTAAAAATTACAGTGAACCCTCGTGATGACAAACAGTACGATTAGTTCTACACAGTAGTGCACATCACCATCACGACGCACCATGATAACTTTAAAAAGGTCGCAGAAAATGATGGTCCCTGTCAAGCAAGGCCTTTCCTTTTTGTGCTGAGCAAAAGGAATCGCAATTCCGGAGCACATTTTTAAATTCTACCAACAGGAAATGAGAAGTAGAAAACTAACATGCATGTAATACAGTATTATACTAGTAAATCTGTACACGTTTAAAAATGGATCGTTACTGTAATACGGTCGTGCGTGAGTTCAGATCACGCAGCATTCGACGCACATGAGACGTCCAGATCTAGTAGACGTCAGTGAAAATAGAGAAAACCAGTAAAAAGCACACTTTTCGCCGCCCCACCATCCTCACCTGACCAATGGCCTTCCGATCTACAGATTCGGAGCCATCGCAAACATCCAAAGATTCTATGAACGAAACGAAACCCTAACCCACATGATCCGCGCACAGGGAGCCATAACCCCCATAAACCACACAATACATGCACAAAATAAAGCAGAAATAGAACAGATCTAAGCAACCGACCACCCGGTCAACAGATGAACAGGAGATCCTCCCATACCAGAGGAAGGAGGCGTCGATCTGAATCTAGGAAGACCCAAGGCTCCTACCACTCGAACACGAACAGGCGTAACGAGTCTACGAGGACAAGGCAAGCAGATCTGCGCGAGACACAGCCAGATCCCCAGATCTATATATGCATCACCGTATCACCGAGCGCAACCCAAAAAAAGAGGAGCGGAGGGAGGAGGAGAGGCAACGACGGGAGCAGCTCACCCTTCGGAGGCGGAGGCGAGGCCGATGGCTTGCTTTCTCCTTCCTTCCTCAGGCGCGGCGGCGGAAGAGGGAGGGAGAGAGCGAGCGTCGTGGGGGCGAGGGTTTCTTGGAGCGGCTGCGGTGCCTTTTTATCTCCGCCTCCCGTGGAGAGAGAGAAAATGCCGTGCTGCTGTTCCACGCTGGAATTTTGCGGGTACCCCCTTGCGTATGCGTGCAGCGGCGTGGGTAAGCGATCTGGGCCGTCGGTGCGGGGCGGGGTTGGTGGATCGGCGGCTTGGCTGCGCCGCGAGGGAGTGGGGCCATGTGGGTGGTGGGCTGGTGGTAGGGTGGCTGGGTCGTTCCACGCCGGGTTCCCCGCGATATCCTCCCGATCCGCTGCGCGGAGACGCGCACGAAACGGCGCGGGGTGAGGGCTCGTTGGTGCGTTGGTTTTTTCGGCGATGCGTTTTATCAGCGTGTGGTGTGTTGGTGGCTGCACGGCGGATGAACGCGCCTCGTTTAATGAAAGGGATGTGAACATGCCACCGTGCGTTGCATGCGTGGGTCGGTCAGATCGGCGAGCGCGACGCCAAGCCAAGGCTTGGGGTTGGAGCGAGAGTGTGAATGGTGGACACGGAACATGGTATGGTGCGGTGCGGAACGTGCAAGTTGGTTGCACTGTGCGGGTCGCCTCCTTTCTGGATGGTCAGCTAGGCTGTTACGATTTGTTGCCCAATAATGCGAGTTTGTTTATGCACACTGAGGAATACTTTTCTTTTGATTTCGAGTTCCAGCCGTCCATTCTTCGATTCAAAGGGCAATTAACATGTGGAGGGACGGTGTGGAAGGGGACGATATTTATTTGGTGTTTGAGATTACGAATGGTGATTGTCGCGAGATAGTAATTAAAACAGTGCCATGGAAATTTCTTTGAGAACATCAAATTTGATGACCGTTAAGCAATAGGAAAATGGATTGATAAGTAATAGTTGAATGGATGCGTTGTATATCAGAATCGTCTTCAGCTTGACAAGTTGTGGATTTTCCATGACTAATGCATCACATTTCTTAATCTAGATAAGTTGTCTCTGTTTATTTATTTGGTGTTGGACGTTCATGCTTTGCCATGATTAAGAAAACCATAACACCTGACATGTTTTGACTCGCCCCGTGCCTATGACCTCCAAACGTTCGCTCTATAAGTTAAAAATTCTCACATTAATAAAAGAAAAAAAGAATATTGATTGTCCAGTCGTGTTAGATCTAAATTATAATATGATAGATCATTTCCCACTGCTGCTCTCTACCTTCCCCTCTAACCCCGAGGAAGTCCCTTCCAGTTCAAGAGTTTTTGGTGCAAGTTAAAAAGCTTTGAAGATGCTATCCACTCGGTGGACAACGCCATGTAACACACTCGATCCCATCTCCAGGCTTGACCGCAAGCTAAGGGAAAAGCTAGAGTGGTAAAAAGGTGGGAAACATCAAGCTCCAATTGGAGATGGCCAGTGAGCTCATCGGCAAATTTGATAAGGTTCAGGAATCGCGCATCATGTCTACATATGAGAAGCATCTACACAAGCAGCTCAAGTTGAAGTATCTCGCCTTAGCCTCGCTAGAGCGCACCATGGCACGACAATGCTCGCCCATCACTTGGCTGCATGAAGGATACGCTAATACGTGTTTCTTTCACCAACAAGTAGCTTTTTCGCCGGCGCCGCAACTTTGTTTAACAACTAGAGCACAACGGACAAGTCGCTACCTCGCCGGATGAGAAGGCGCAACTCGCACATACTTACTTCTCCGAGTTGTTGGGCTCCTCATTCTCCAGACTGTTCTCCCTCGACCTTAGCTTCCTACAACAACGGGGTCCATGCCTCCACCATCTGGAAGCTCCCTTCACAAAGGAAGAGGTCTGGGCAGCGGTGAAAGACACCTTGCATGACAAAGCGCCGAGGCCGGATGGCTTCTCCGGACAATTCTACCATACATGTTGCCCGATCATCCGCGAGGATGTGATGGAGGCGATGCACCAACTTCACTGCATGGATGGATCTAACCTCAGCAAGGTGAACAAGGCGCTTCTAACTCTGCTTCCTAAGACCCAAGACGCCAGGAAACTAAGGGACTTTCGTCCCATTAGTTTGCTTCACAGCTTCATCAAACTCTTCATAAATGTCCTTTCCCGTTGTCTTGCTCCACTTCTGGATTCGTTGGTCGCTCCGAACCAGAGTGCGTTCACTAAACGAAGATGTATCCAAGATAACTTCATGTTGGTTCGCCAATTGGCAAAAAAAACTTCACGCAAGGAAACAACAATCACTATTACTTAAGCTCGACATCGCACAAACTTTTGACTCCATATCCTGCAGTTCATTTTTGAAGCATTGTAACACAAGGGATTCGGCGATCGTTGGAGAGCATGGGTCGCAATGATGTTCAGAAATGCGAGTACCAAAGTGCTAATCAATTGCACCCAAGGAGACTCGGTGCTCCACCAGCGTGGAGTTCGCCAAGGGGATTCGATCTCACCAATGATCTTTATCTTGGCAATGGACTTCCTAAGCTCGCTATTCCACAAGGCGGAAAATGCAGGTTTGCTTCAGGAGCTTGGAGTTCCTCACTGGATTTCGTTATATGTCGATAACGTGGTTGTATTCATCCGGCCGTCGGTAGAGGAAATCAGGGCAACCACTGAAATCCTGAACATCTTCGGTGAGGCTTATGGACTTCAGACAAATTTTGCCAAATGCTCGGCCATGCCTATACAATGCGACGAGGATACTCTTACCCTCTATTGACGATGGAATTTGGTAAGCATGAGAATCGGAAACAGGATCCAATTCGAAGCAGATTTGAAGATATGCAGAATTCTCGGAAAGAGAGTGTGCATCGGCTGGAAGTCTGTATCAACCGATACCGAGTTCAACGTGGTTAGCCGATATAGTAGATATTGGTTAAATTGGTTACGTGATCAATGTCGGATTCAAAAGTAGACAAGATAGCACTTCGGCTCCCTACTTGGAAATCTGATCAAATGTCTCCGATCGGTCGCATAACCATGGTGAATGCAGTGTTGAGCGCCATACCGGTCCATCTGTTGGTCACCATTGATGCTCCCAAGTGGGTGATCAAAGGGATCGACAAGATCCGCCGCGGTTTCTTGTGGGCTGGAAAAGCACAAGCAAAGGGTAGTTGCTGCGGGGACACTTGGACAAAAGTTTGCTCATCTAAGGAATATGACGGCTTGGGTGTGCCAAATCTTGAACTCACGGGCATCGCTCTCCGCTCCTGCTGGTCCTGGTTGCAGCGGGTTTCTACGGGCAAGCCATGGAACGGGCTAACCATCCCGGGCTCTCAGAAGGAAAAGAGCTTCGTGGCAGCCTCAACGGTATGTCACATTGGCAATGGGACCGCCGTTCTTTTCTGGGAGGGCTGCTGGCTACAAGATGGATGGATCCACTCCATTATGTCGTCCATCTTTGATCGCGTCCCCTCCCTCGCATTCGGAGGCGTAGGACTAGGGGTGAAAACGGTTCGGAAACGGACGGAAACCACCTTAATCAGAAACCGGAACCGGAATCGGAAACCCGGGATACGAATACGGAATCGAATATTATCGAATACGAAAACGGAGCGAATACGAATCGGAGCGAATACGGTAACGGATATTTATCAGAATATAAAGAACCCTTAAACTGAACTTCTCAAATCAACGAAAAGATATAGCTAAATATTTGTTTCTAAAACAATAAATCAATATTTTTATATTTTATCAATTAATAATAATATAAGTAGTTGACATGGGCTAATAAAAATTAAAAAATAGCCATTAGGCAAATAAAATCTAAAGTACTAGACTAAAAAATATCTCTATTTAATTTAGCACCTCAATACATAGTATAAATCTAAACATTTATAGTAGAGAAGGCTGAAGCTAATCAGTTATATATGAGAAATTTTTCGTTTCCGATTCCGAGAAAAAACCTGAATTCATTTCCGGAAAATTTCCGAAATCATTTCCGGAAAGTTTTCGGCGGATTCCGGTTTCCGACGGATAGTAGCCTTATCATATTCGTTTCCGTTTCCGAAAGTTTCCGCAAAAATTCCGACCGACACTTTTCGTTTCCGAAAACACATCCGGAATCCGGAAACATTCTGAACCATTTTCATCCCTACGTAGGATGATATCGGAGGCATTGCTCAACCGCACCTGGATCACAGACATCAGAGGCGCACTTGGAGTCCAAGCAATTCTTGAGTACCTCATGCTTTGGTTGCTTATCCTGTCGGTTGATCGAACTAGCACCAATCTGGACTCCTTTCGTTGGAAATGGGAACCCTCCGGTAATTACACCTCCAAATCAGCTTATCAAGCTTTGTTCTTGGGTCGCACCCAATTCCTATCGGAGCCGATCTAGAACTCTCTCGCCCCTCCATGCTGCCGCTACTTTGTTTCGCTAGTGGCTCTAAACATATGCTGGACCGCTGGTCGGCTGCGCAGCCGAGGATTAGCACATCCACCTCGCTGTGTGCTATGTGATCAGCATGATGAGAGCATCGATCACCTCCTGATTGCTTGTCCAAAGTCGAAAAGCTCCGGTGGTGGATGCTGAGTGCGATAGGGCTTCCCGACTGCTTGCTGATGAATGAAGCATCCTTCCATCTCTGGCTGTGCAACAGCCGGGAGAAAGTTCGAAAGCCACGAGGTCGGGGTTTCGACATCGTTACAACGCTTGTGGCCTGGACAATCTGGAAGGAACGAAACAATCGTGTCTTCAACCAGAAAAACAGGAGTTGGGTTGAAATTGTGAAAGGAATGGCCGAAGAGGCAGCGCTATGGTGGGCTGCGAATGTGGTGATCCCGGTGATCCTTATGTAGTTTCTGAGAGGTCGTGGTAGCACAATATCCCAGCGAGATTAGGCCTTTGATATGTACTCTCCAGTATCGGTCCCCTGCTGTTTTTGTTTTTCCCTTGTAAATAACTTTTACTTCTCTTAATGGAAAAAGTACGCTCCGGCGTATTCCGAAAAAAATAGATCGATCGATATAGTTGTATAGAATAATTGAAAATATGATGTAAAAACATAAGCTAAGAGTTGTATATAAAATCAAATTATTTTTTCTAAAAAAACTATCATGTGAAAATACAATTGATGTCGAAATAAAATTTGATCTTCTCTCCTCTAAGTTTGAGTTCTAACAAGCTATTCATATCAGTTATTTCATCGTTTTATATGGTTGTGCTTTTCGAACAGTTAAACAACGTTGTTTTGCGCAAAACTTTTCGATATTGAAGTTTTTCAAAATCAAATGATTTTTTTAAAAAAATTATAAATAGTTAATATTTAATTAAGTGTGTTCTAATTATCCATCTTGTTTTACAATCTGCCTCATCAATCGAAAGAGTGGTCTTTGCAAAGACGCGTGTATCCTGCGCTGAAGGTATGGTATCTCGCCTGGAAAAATAGCCTAAGACCCGGAGGTTCATTGTGCAAGTAGCGTCCTACTCGCAGTTGTTTTTGTCCCTACTCAAAAACTGTTACGAATATGCGTTGAGAAGGGAGTGTTCTTGACTATGAGTGCGTGACACATTCTTTCTCCCGAGACGACACCACGATGTCACTCTGCATTGTGAGTAACCTAATACAAAACCACCAAATATTCCTAGCCGTTCTCAGCTGTCAGCCCGTCTCATCCAACGGTCCGTATGAGTGTTGCCAATTGCAATGCAACAGCGGCACACGCTCATTCCGTTCACATCTGGCAAACGAGACCAAAACCTCGTGCCGCCCCGCGCCAGCAGCCATCAACGCCGTGTCGTTCCCACGCCAACGCGGCGGCGCCGCGCCCTCCCCAGAGCCCGCATCGCTGTTTTGCTCTTCCGCCGCGAGCTCGCGAGGGGGTCTCCGGCTCTCCGCTCCGATCCGCTGCTTCCCGCTGGCCGCGCTCGACGCCCGACTCACACGCCGTCCCGGCGCTGATGCTGATAATCGCACGTCCGTGCCACCCGGTCTCGCACAGCTAGAAGTCTACGATCTTATTTTAGGCTAGAGCGCTCATGGCCCGGCCTCGCCTGAGCCTAACACGCACGCATTCCCGGCTCCATCGGAGAGGTAGCTTACCTCCTGCCCAAACATGCAGCGACCGTCCCCTCCCCTCCACCGTCACAAGTTCTGCGTCACCGCATCCCCAAGGTCTGTCATTTTGTTCCGTTGTCCAGTTTCAAAATCTTCTTCCTTCCAGTTCATTAATTTTCTTTGGCCGATTTGAATATGACTTAGCGATGAACGATTACAAGCAAGCTCCGTTTTGGTTTGCACGTACTCTATTTTGCCCGTGCCTATGAGGTGTTCGACCGAATGCCGCAGAAACGATCCGCCACTCAATTCATCAAACAATTTTGTTGTCAATGATAGAAAAGTACTAACTTTAGGCGAATGTAGGCTTCGATGCATTGATGATGATATGGATACTACTCGAAAGAAAAAAAAGTTCATGTTCATGCATTAGGGATCAAAATAGGACATATGATATTTGATTGTTCGTAAACAGCTAGCTCAGCATTAATCCACCGACAGGCTGCTGCTGAATTTATTTTGAAAACAATTAGCAATATTTATTTGCTTTTTTAAGGGATATGGAGATATTTTTTTCATGTATATCGTATTTTGATTGATTGATTTGATATCTGGATTGTGTTCTAATAGGAGTCTTGATCAATTTGTTTTGTGACATACAAAAGTAAGTTCAACACGTACTTGATCTACATCAATTTATGGTGTGAAACTTGAAAGCGCTTTAAGCATGCTTCTGTTGATTTGGGGTTTAATGCATGCTGAATTCCAGAAATAATCGATACGTGTGCCTTTCCATTTCCTAACTTGATTGCTGTGGAGATTATGGGTACGACATATCCACAGATTTAGTTGTCCGATTGGTTATAGGGGATATACTATATATATAGAATATGTATAAAATTAGGACTCGGGTATTACGTTGACTTGTTTATCAAGGCACGGCCTGTAGTCCTGGTTTGTTAAGATTGTAAATTAGTTATATGAGATTTAAACCATGAGGAGTCAAATCTCTATCTTATAAACCCTTCCCCTCCGGCTATATAAGGAGGACAGGGTGCCCCTTGCGGGCATAAGCACAATTAGATCATCAGATTAATACATAATTCGGAGACTCAAATCCCCAAAACAGGAGCAGGGTATTTCTTCTTCGAGAAGGCCTGAACCTGTCTAAATCCTTTGCCTCATAACCCATCCAATTTTCCATCTTGTTCGCGATCCCCTTTTCATATTGCCGAATTCTAGTTTGACAGTTGGCGCGCCAGGTAGGGGAAGCGTCAAGTTCATCGTTGATCAAGTGAGATGGGATCGTCATCAGGCATCGATAACTACGCCTTTCCTCTGGGGTAGGCATACCGCTTCGGCAGCCTCGACTTCATCACCGACAACTTCGGCAAGATCTCTCTTCTCGACTCAGCATTCAACCAGTCGGGGGGAGACGATGTCTCTTGGCCGCTAGGTTTACCTAATGCGGTCAAGACCAGCGCCAAAATATTTTCCTATAAGATGGCTTCAGACCACTCGTGAAAAACGTCTACATCAACTCCTCTTCCTATGCTAAGCCCGTCTCAAGATGAGCAAGTGTACCCGACGGTTACCATGCAGTTACCACTAGATCTAGTCGCGGTTTCCGGGTCAGGGTCGCCATCCCCTCGTGGGTTGAGATCCGATCCGAACCCGGCCAAGATTGGATCTGGCTCTAGGGAGGTCAACGCCGTGCTTCCACCACTCGGATCCTGCTCCACCACCGAGCTCGTCACCTGCGCCAATTCTTGAGAAGAAAGCGTTCATGGCAATCCTCCCGACATCGAGATTGGAGATGACTCCGACTTCGACGATGACTACACCCCGATCTTCAACGGAGTCTTCATGGCAAACAACGAGACCGACGCTGAAGTAGCCGTAAGGCTACAAGCAGAGGAGGCGGCTCGAGCTGGAGTCGAACAAGAACGGATCAGATTAGAGCAAGAACGAATCATATTAGATCAAGATAGAGCCAGACTGGAGCAGGAGCGACAAGCGCAAGCAGAGCAAGACCGCCTACGCAGGGAAGACGAAGAGAGGAGGCGCAAGGAAGAAGAAGATCGTAGAAATAGAGATTTGGCTGTGGCAGGACGCAAGGCAAGAAACCTCATCGAGTAAACTGTTGTTGACAACACCAATGTGTTCCTTACACCACAACAAATGCTATCGGGGCAGTTACTCTCCTCGATGCGCTACTCGGCACAACTCCGCCTCACGTCACTCCGCTGATCAATCAAGTAAAAACCCTTGTTGCGGCAACCGTCCCGACTGCCGGCACAAGTCGGTGAACCAGCGAATCCACATCAAGAACTCCAGGTGGCAGTCGCCCACCGCCCTCAAGAATAAGAGACAGCAGAAGCAAGACAAATTCACGTGCCGACTACAACAGCGGAGCAGGCCGAGAGCAGTCGGCTCAATCACCCATAGGCCACTTTGCCCGACCATCGCCTCATCGCAGAATTCACTCCAACTACCACAGTCCCCCCAGGGCTTTGATCGACCTGAGGGACACCCTCAACCAGCGACGCAGAGAAAGAGGCATCATAATACAAGACAACGAAGATTGCAAAGGAATCCCAGCTTTCACTAGCGACCTGCGTCAAGTGAATTGGCCGACCGGCATCGAGAAGTACGATGGCAAAACCGAGCCGAATCTTGGTTAACCATCTACACACTCGCAATTCACGCAGCAGGGGGAGATAGCAAGGCCATAGCGAACTATTTGCCGGTGGCATTGTCCGACTCGGCCAGAAACTGGCTCGCCGGGTTACTGTGAGGCACCATCGGTTCCTGGACTGAGCTTCACGACCACTTCATCGCCAACTTTCAGGAAACTTTCGAGTGCCCTGGGACACACTTCAAGCTATACAACATCATGCAGAAGCCGGACGAAACCCTGCACGAGTACATACGACGTTTCTCCGAGAATCGCAACAAGATTTCTGACGTCACCGACGACAACATCATCGCCGCATTCATACGAGGGCTCCGCAACGACCTACTGATTGGAAAATTCAGCCGCATACCTCCAAACACAGTCAAGCAGATGTTTGAAAAGGCAAATGAGTATGCCAAGTCAGATGATGCAATCAAGGCCTCAAGGCAGTCGGCAGGAGGTTGGAGCTCCAAAAAGAAGGATAATGATGGTGCGACAGGAGCCAGCGGGAGCGGTGGAAAGCACAAGGATCGCAAGCGTAAGCCCGAAGATCTGGTTGCTACAACAGAATAATGAACGGTCCCTGCACGCACCATCCTAATAAGGGACATGCGACCAAAGATTGCTTCATCTACAAACAGTTTGCAGAAAGGTATGCTGCTCAAGCCAAGAAGCCGACCGAAGGAGAAGGAACCTCTGGGCAAAAGAAGAACGACAACGAGCCGAGTCAAGGGGCTTTCCAAGATCCCAGAAGCGAGCTAAATCACATTTTCGGAGGACCGCTTGCTTATGAATCGAAGAGAAAGCAGAAGCTCACCGACAGAGAGGTCAATGCGGCGCAACCAACAGTTCCCCAGTACTTGCGATGGTCGGAGGTCCCCATCAAGTTCGACTGCTCGGATCATCCCGACCGAGTGGTCCACCCGAGGCGGTATTGTAACGACCCTAAAATTTTAATTTGTTTCGCCGTGCTGTTGGCAACCTAGTTATAGTAAGCTCACTGTGTTGAGCTGAACGACTAGTTGTGTCACACGATTGGCTTGGATTTTCGCGTTAGAGGATCGATTCATTGCATATACCACAGTAGAAAACACAAATTAGACACATTAGTAAATTCTTTATTTATTCACATATACATAGTACAAGGTTGTTGCATACATCAAATACATCTCATACATTATTCATCTAAGAATAGAAATAGTGAAAATTAAATAAAAATGTTGGTGTGATCTGTGACCACACTTAATTGTTTTAGGAGATTTCAAATATAAGATTTAGGCAAAAGAGAAAATTTAGAGTTGCTTGATGTCACATATTTTGCAACCAAACCATTTTGGGGCACAAAATTAGTAACATTAGCCATTTCTTAATAGTTTCCAAAACAATTTATTTCTCAGGTAAACTTTGAGTTTTTGGGCAATTGAAAATCAGTCCCTAAACTCATAGTAATCTCCATATTTCCAAAACCTATGGTACTATAATGCAAAAGTTACAAATATCATACTACTTTTCGCCAAGTTTTTATTTAATTGCAAATCTGTGAAAAATTCCGCTGTGTCTCCACCGAATAAACCATGCTTAGGTGTCAAACAAGGGACCACCAGTAAAACCTAAGTAGGTGAGTCACCTAGTAGTCATCCATATCTAGTGACAGAAACATCTAGGTGTGAATTCCATCCAAACCAAACCTTTGTTCCCTCGGAGAGACCAAAACCAGTTAACCACAGTAACCACCATAATTAGGGAGTAAGAGAAAGAAAACAAATACAAGAAGAGAGCAAATCCACAAGCATCAGGTGGAGCAGGGGCTCCAGCTCCAGGAGGAGCAGGTACCCCAGCTCAAGGAGGAGACGTCGTTTCAGCAAAACCAACCAACCTAGTGAAGCAGCAGTAGAAGCACAGGAGTTCTACCATATATTTTTCACAGCCACTGAGAAAAGGCAAACTAGATCAAGATTTATAAAAGAGAAAGCATTAGTATTTTAGAGTGTATTCATGCAAGCATATCATCTACGGCATATCATCATGATTAGAAATCGAATTATTTATGAATCAAGAATCTAGAGACCATATTATTTGCATTACAAGGTTACAGTGGCACACATCCAACCAATACTTTTGTTGTGAGACACTATGAGAAGTAGAATAGAGAAATAGAAGGGGGAAAGGAATATGGAGTTACTGGTGAGGGTTGTGGCCGCCGGAGTTGCCATTTGAGGTCTTGGCCGTCTCTACGGCGACCACCACGGGAGTTGAGTACCAATAGCCATGGAGGACAGCAATGCTTAGATTACTTGAGAGAGGAGAGGTGGTAATAGAGGATGGAGGTGAAGCAGGATATGAGTTCGTGGGAACTAGGGGAATCAAATCACTGCAGGGGCAGCTGCTTGTGAGATCGCCAGAGTGGGGCATGGCAGCCGGCGTGAGGGAGAGCATCGGTGTTGGCGGCGCTGTTTGGGGATGACGGCGCAGGAGAGAAGGCGTGAGGGAGAGGAAGTAACGAGAGAAGAAGAAGAGAGAAGAAGAAGAGAAGAAAGAAAGTGGGCTGGTTGGGCTTTGGTTTTGTGGGCTTGACTAAATTAATCATATATGGTCTCCAGGGAATTAGATTTAGAATAGAATGTGAACAAGTTTATATGTCCTACAAATTTATGATTCTAAATTCTTGATATTAGTGCTAAAATAAAATCTGAGCAGAGCAAAATAAATTTATATTACAGCACCTGATCATTATATTTGCCATTCATAATACATCATTCAATTGCATTGCATGCGGTAAATTATGCGTTCAGAATATGTCCTTATTCGGACTTTCGTATTTTTTTTAGAAGTTCGAGTTCCTGAGGAATCATTTATTTCGACTGAATCTGAGGGTATTCGTGGTGTTTTCTATCCTGGCAAGTCCATCTCTTGATCATATTGCTTAGTTATTTCAAATATTTGCAACCTATATAACTCTCACCATTGCATAGAAAACCAGAAATTTATTTTTGAATGTTAATATTGTACATGTGAATCTGAGGATCAGTTCTTTGGTGATCTTAATAATTGGCAGTCTGAACTTGGTTGTTGTGTGGTTCAACTGTATATGTTTAACATCGTAAGGTTAATTAACAACTGCTGTAAGGTATGCAAGCGCCGTAGCGATCGTGTCGACCATATGACCTGGAATGGGACAGGCTGGCTTAGTAGTTCTTTCTTAATGGCTTTATCCTGCGGGCTTAAGGACTTCCGCGAATCCCGTGAGCGTGGGCTAGCGATGAGGGTTGCCGTTGTTGTGGAATCCGATTAGATAATGTGGATCGCCGTTGTTGCGGGATCCGATGATTTGCCGTTGTTGCGGCAATCACCCACAGAGATAATTGACAGATGGGATTGATGAAAAGCTTGTGACCTTAGCCTTGCCGGCATACACCATGAAGTGTGCTTAGGCGCGAGCGTGGTGGCGGTGTAGCGCGGGCATTAAAAGGTTTAAGGCGTCTGTGGGTACAGCGACACACCTCTGCAGAGTGTAGGAATTGTGATATGTCACTCCCTGTTTCGGGTAGAAACTGCGAACGCGGCAGGAAAGGGATCTATCGGAGATTCTACCCTGTGGTACTTTATATGCAGTAGTGTTTTATAATTAAAATTTGAATTTTTGCCACAAATATTTGACAAAAGCATTATGAATTCTTTGAACAATCTTGGATTCTAGAGATAGTTGCATTCACACATTTTCTTGCTATTGATGGGCTTGTTGAGTACCATTTGTACTCATCCTGTATGTTAATTCCTTGTATATAGATGTTGAATCATTAGAATCTGTTGAACAAGAATATATGGCTGGAAGTGAAGGAACTCACGTTATGGATGACAACCAAGAAGGACTCTACGATGATGCTGAGATTGACTATGATAATTAGTATATAATATGCATGGTTCATGTAGTTGCTGTAGTGGTTATGGTAGTAGCAGTGGCAGTGGTGGTAATTGTAGTAGTAGCAGTAACGTTAATATGGGTAGTAGAAATGTCTGTAGCAGTACTTGTGAATTTCTAGTGTACTGTTTAATTGCTGAGCTTTTGGGGTTTGTATATTTATTTTGCTGTTATCGCTCGAGGCTTGTCTTGAGCTGTAACTATGGTACTGTAATAACCGGAACCAATGCGATGTTTCTGCTATGCTACTCTGATATGCATATCTCTGAGTAAACGATGTTTATGAAGATATATGCTATAGACTTATATTCTACTCTTGTTGTGGAATATGTGGGTCGCTTCAGGTATCCCCTGGTACTAGATCCAGTCGTCCGTAACGTCAAGCTCAAGCGCACGCTTATCGATGGAGGCAGTGCACTCAACATCCTCTTCGCCAAGACCCTGGATGAGATGCAGATCCCGCGTTTCGAGATGAAGCTGAGCACTGCTCCTTTCCACGAAATCATCCCAGGATTGTCTTCAACACCACTCGGACAGATAACTCTTCCGATAACTTTTGGAATGAAAGAGAACTTCCATACATAGAACATCAGCTTCGAGGTTGCCGACTTCGAAACAGCCTATCACGCCATACTCGGCTACCCAGCATTAGCCAAGTTCATGGCTATACCTCACTACACTTACATGATGATGAAGATGCCTGGACCGCGTGGAGTTATACCCCTGCGCAGCGACGTCAAGTAGGCACTCACCTGCGACAAGGAGAGCTGCGAGTTGGCACAGTCTCGTGAGAGATCACTCGGCCAACTGGAAATCTGACTGGCAGCGTCCACATCACAAGAAGATGAAATTCCTGCCACGAAAGCGGCGAAGACTGGAGAAGGCGACGCCAAGACTAAGAAAGTTCCTTTAGATTCCTCCAATCCTTCTAAAATCGTTGTAATAGGCGCCGAGTTAGATAGCAGGAAAGCGCGCTCATCACCTTTCTTCAAGATAATAAAGATATTTTTGCGTGGAAACCATCTGATATGCTTAGTATTCCTAGAGAGGTGATTGAGCACTCTTTGAATGTTAAAGAAGACGCTAAACCTATCAAGCAATGACTCCGCCGATTTGCACAGGATAGAAGGGATGCTATCAAAGAAGAGTTAACCAAGCTCCTAGCGGCAGGTTTCATAAGGGAGGTCTATCATCCCGACTAGCTCACGAACCCGGTTCTGGATCGCAAGAAGATAGTACAATGGCGTATGTGCGTCCACTACACAGACTTAAACAAAACTTGTCCTAAAGACCCTTTTGGCTTACCCCGCATAGATCAAGTAGTAGATTCAATAGTTGGATGTGAGTTGCTCAGTTTCCTAGACCGCTACTCGGGATACCACCAAATCAGCCTGAAGGAATCCGACTGCTTGAAGACTTCGTTCATCACCCCGTTCGGAGCATACTGCTACATCACCATGCCCTTCGGATTGAAGAACACAGGGGCTACCTATCAACGCATGATCCAACGGTGCCTCCAGACATAACTCGGACGCAATGTGGAGGCTTACGTTGACGACGTCGTCATCAAGACAAAGCAGAAGGACAACTTGATAGAAGACATGCAGGAGACTTTCACAAACATACGCGCTTTCAGAATGAAGCTAAATCCTGAGAAATGCACCTTCGGAGTACCGTCAGGGAAACTACTTGGCTTCATAGTACCTCATAGGGGCATCGAAGCCAACCCGGAGAAAATTAATGCTATTCTAAAAATGAAGCCCCTAAGTTCCCAGAAAGATGTCCAAAAACTTACTGGGTGCATGGTTGCACTCAGTAGGTTCGTTTCAAAGCTTGGAGAGCGAGGGATGCCTTTCTTCAAGTTGCTCAGGAAGAACGACGATTTCCAGTGGACTCCCAAAGCCCAAAAAGCGTTCGAAGACTTCAAAATCTTTCTAACAACTCGGTCGGTGTTAGCTTCGCCATTGCCACAGGAGCCGTTGCTACTTTATGTATCGGCGCTTGGTAGTACAAGGAGATTCTCAACTTGTAGTCAATCAAGTAATGAAAGACTAGTCATGCCTCGACAACAATATGGTCGCTTACCGATAAGAGGTCCGAAAATTAGAAGACAAATTTGGATGGATTGGAGCTAACTCACGTTCTCCAACACAACAACGAGGCGGCAGATCGACTGGCTAACTTCGGATCCAAAAGGGAAGCAGCCCCTTCAGACGTCTTTGTCGAACACCTTTACCAGTCAACTGTCTCAAATAAACCAACTTTGGAAAAAGAAGCTGGAGAACAAGTTTTACTACTCGATGTCGATTAGGGGACACCCTTCATCAAGTACTTAAAGCACCCGGAATTGCCTCCCGACAAGAACGAGGCCGAACGAGTTCACCGCCGCAGCAAAACCTATGTCCTGGTAGAGGAAGAATTATACAAGAGAAGTCCTTCTCGAGTACTTCAAATATGTGTTTCTCTTGAGGAAGGCTTACAACTTTTAAAGGATATCCACTCGGGAGTGTGTGGCAACCACGCAGCAGCACGAACACTAGTCGGAAAGGCATTCCGACAGGGTTTCTTCTGGCCCATAGCAGTCGGCGACGCAAACAAAATTGTCCGTACCTGTGAAGGCTGTCAGTTTTTTGCTAAACAGACCCACCTGCCAGCCCAAGAATTGCAAACTATCCCTCTTTCTTGGCCTTTCACGGTCTGGGGGTTGGACATGGTAGGTCCCTTTAAAAAGGTACGAGGCGGATACACCAGTCGCGACTATTACTGCGGATAAAGCACGAGATTTTTTCATCAATATCGTACATCATTTTGGTGTGCCTAATCGAATTATTACTGACAATGGAACCCAGTTCACAGGAGGTGTGTTCAAAGATTTTTGCGAAGACTTTGGCATCAAGATTTGTTATGCTTCAGTAGCTCATCCCATTAGTAATGGTCAAGTCGAGCGCGCAAATGGGATGGTACTCCAAGGGATTAAAGCTTGAGTTTTTGACAGACTGCGTCCGTATGCTGGCCGGTGGATAGAAGAGTTACCTTCAGTTTTGTGGTCATTGCATACTACTCCGAGTTGAGCTACGGGCTAGTCACCTTTCTTTTTGGTATATGGGGCAGAAGCTATGTTGCCGAGTGAAATGGAGTTTGAGTCTCTTCGTGTTCGCAATTTTAACGATGAGCGCTAGGAGCACGATAGGGTTGATGATTTGAGTCGACTGGAGGAAGCCCGAGAAGCAGCACTCATCCAGTCGGCTAGATATTTGCAAGGCTTACGGCGTTGTCATAATCGCAATGTCAAATCACGTGCCTTTATAGTCGGGGACATGGTTCTTCGGAAGATTCTGACGATCAAGGATAGGCATAAACTATCTCCATTATGGGAAGGGCCGTTTATAATAGCGGAAGTCACTCGGCCAGTAGCCTACTGACTGAAACGTGAAGACGGAATGGTCGTAGACAACTCATGGAATATAGAACATTTTCGTCATTTTTATACTTAGAGATTCTATTGTAATTTTTTCCTTCTGACTGCCGACTCAATAATTTCTCTCGAGTAGTCAGTCGGGGGCTATCAATAGTAACGGAGTATGATATTAATTTGTTCATGTGATTTGTCATTGACCCTGTTTAAGTTTAGATCTAGCGGATGAGGACTAAAATTTTTTCAATGGCTACGACAAGCTCTAGGCTTGAAGAAGTCGGAGAGAAATTTTAAGAAATTTTAAACTAGATTTACAACTTAAAGCATGGCATAAATAGGTCACTGTACAATGAATTGAGTACTTCACGGACAATATGTACATGGGAACAAGAGTTCAAGATTTAAAGTTGTCCAATACATCAGAAGCAATCTTGTCGGCTGGGTCTTGAGCCTGGTTGATTAATTCAAGGGCTTCTTCATCTGTGGTACCATCAGCGAAACCGTCTCCAGCAGCTTCTATGTCAACTCGAGGATATAAAGATTTAACTATAGCTAAAGCTTGGCTCGCACCCATAGCAGCTGCATCTTTAATGTTGTTGAAATATTTTGTCGGAGCAGTGCGAAGTCCTTCGAAGATTTGCACAAGCGTCTTCATGGCTGGAGCCGAGTCCGTTTTGATATATTGCATTCAAGATTGGGGCAGCGGCGTTAGCTATGTCGTCCCAGACGCTCTTCGCCCGTTTTACTCGTTCAGCAAAGACATCAAACTGAGTCTTGGTTTTTAGTTTATGATCTGCATTTTTAGGAGTTAAAGTGAATGCCCGAGTAAGTATGACAAGGTTATTCGCAAGCAAGGGAGATTGAGCTTTACCTTCAAGATTTGCCTCAGCTTTGGTTTTGTCAGCTGGTAGCTGGGCATTGGTCTCTTCAAGTCTTCTCAGTTGAGCAGTCGGGGACTCGATTTTTGCTGCTTGAGCTGCAAGAAGTCAGATGGGTTTGTCAGGCTTGATCATGATCATAAAAAATATAAAAAGGATGATGATTACCTCCAATTGTGCCCCGGTGGTCAAAACGGATGTCCATGAGCTAGCTGATTTGTTCTTTCAATTCCCTCTCCTTACACTGAGCATCTTCTCGAGTTTGTTTTAACTCGGCCTTGACCTTTTCGAGGGTTTCAAGGTGTGGCACGAGTTTTTCCAGTGCGCTGGTCTTGGCTTCTTTTCGAAGATGGATTCTCTGAGGAATGACTTAGTTCAGCAAGCAATTGAGGCCGATGATAGAGATAAAGGGAGAAGGACTTACGTTGACTAGCCGGGTGGATTCATTTAAACTCTTGATTAGCATGTGAAGTTCTTCATCTTCTTTCTGCTTGTTTATTACCACACCTTGCAAAACGCCGTCTCTATCCCTCCACTGAAGTTTGGTTGGGGGGAAAGAGTCTTCGGCTGACTTGATCCTGAGTATTTCTTCTTCCTCTTCACTAACTAAAGGGCCTAATTTGCAAGACTTCAGGCTATTGAAACGAAGTGTAAAGATGGGTTCGAAGTGTAGAAGGAAATTTACCAGATATGATTTTGGGGCGCTTAGAAGGTGGATCTTGTGCGTGATCAATCGGTTGGCTGGCAGGATTTATTTCTTCGGTACTCGGCGGTGGAGAATTGGCTGGTTGCTCTCTGTTATCTTCTTGGTGATCTCCAGGAGTCGGGTCCTGGACAGTGGTTGCTGGATCTCCTTCACCCGGGTGGTTTTTGGCTGGAGGTTCGGTTTCTGGAACCGGGGTAGTTGTTTACGACTGACTTCCAGTCGGGGGCTCTGACTTTGACTCGGATGGGGTGCTGATAGGTGGAGTTTCTGCTTTGCCGATCGGGTCGATGTGCTGAGGTTTCCTTAATTGGGAAATAGAAAAGCATGGTTGTGTGGGAGCTCTGATATTTCTGATTGGTAATGAGATGGTAAAAGTATGAAAAATTTGGAGACTGGACAGTGCCTTGTGGATCTGCGGAATCTTGGAGCTGGCCGAGTGGCAGGAGATTTGGTTGGAGCTGATGCAGTGCTGGCTTGCTGTTCGCTTGCTTCATCGTCTTCGAAGTCACAAGAGACTAGTTTTCTCCGTTTCATTTTTTGCTTCGTGTTGTCTTCCTTGACAGCCCGTTTTCTCCTTGCAGTCGGATTGATGGTGGGACCGCTAGAAGGTTGAGTGTTCTTGACTGTTGATTTTTGAGGAGAAAGTATGGGAGGTCTGGAAGAGAAGCGCTTATTTTCCTGGCGAACAAATTTTGAGAAAATTGATAAAATATTTGAGTTAATGTTAATGATCCACGGAAGAATTGGAATATGCTTACCGCTGGAGGTGGGCGCATCAAGCCGTATGGGGTGACAGGGAGTTTATGTCCATAGTCGACGGCGATGCCATATAAAAAAACTTTGTACATGCGGCTGCACATGACCTTGTAATCTATGGAGTTTGGATCTTCGCGGTTTGGGTCCGACTGACCTTCGTACTCTTACGCCGGCTTGCTTCTCTTTTTAATGGGAGCCAGTCGGCATTTGATGAAATGTCGAGTGACTTGCTGTCCCTGAAGGCCTTGTTGTTTGATTTCCACTAGGCGAAGAAGTAATTCGTTCGCCTGGGCGAGTTCGTCACCGACTGGAAAATTCCTCCAATGTTCTTGAGGAACGGGTGGAAGGCCGACAAAGTCGGGAAAACAAGGGGCTGGGTTGGATATGTAGAACCAGTTGGAGTGCCAGCCCTTGTTGGAGGTTTTGAATTGAAGAGAGAAGTATTTCTGTGTGAGAGTTCCGTGCAACTGAAACCCAGATCCACCGATGACACAGGGATTATTTTTGTCGGGCTGGGGTTTGAGATAAAATATGCGGCAGAACAAAACGAAATGGGGTTGGATGCCAAGGAAGGCTTCATAGAGGTGGATAAAATTGGCAATGTGGAGTATTGAGTTTGGATTTAAGTGAAAGATTTGAATTCCGTAAAATGAGAGGAGACCACGGAAGAAAGATGAGGTTGGAAGAGCAAAGCCGGAATAGAAGAAAGGGATGAATACCACGATTTCGCCGGTGTCTGGAGTTGGGAAGTCTTCGCCGAAAGCAGGGCGTCACCCAATGACTTCTTTAAGCGGAAGGACGCCATCCTTTACCATTTCTAGGAGAGTTGACTCCTTGACGTCAGATCTTGCCCATTGCTCGAAAGGGAATTTTCTCTCTCCAGCCATATATGGGGTTGGGGGATTGAATGGATTGAGGAGTTTTCTTGGAAGCAAATGGAGCGAGAGAGCAAATAGAGGCTATCCGCTGTGGGATCTGATGGGGGAGCGAAGATTTGGAGCTTGAGAGTGTATAGATCTGGAACCCTAGTTGAAACACTGTGTGCGATTGGGGAATTTTCATGAGGAAGACGAAGGGGTGAGAGATTTAACGGTTACCTTGATTTTATTATTTGGTAATTGGGCCGAGGACTATTGGATATTTTCAGCCCATGATATCGGAGGAAGTTTGACATATATCCCTAGGGGCTTAAGCTTTTTTGTGATGAGCGAAAAGGTATATGTCACCGAAGTTTGATATTTTAAAATTTATTCACTACTGTGACTCAACTTTTTAGGAGTGAGTGCAGTGGGTTTTTTGCCGCGTAAGTGTGCATTTTTATTTAAAGACCAAGTATTATGGTTTCGGCTTATTAAATATTTTGGTCATTCTTTGGCGGTTGGTAAATCCTTTATGAGTTTTATTTACTCGGGTTTAATATCACATATGCCTTATGTTTCCAAGTATGGGAAAGCCATGGGCCTTTAGGGGCTAAAACACGTCTGTTTTTAACAGTGTGTACATGGTGTATGCCTAGTATTTTGGAAATTTCTTTATTCATGACACATAAGCTTTTCTATAGCTGTTTTTGTTATGAGTATTTTTTGGTGTTGCCAATTTTAAGTTGTTCACATCATACTTTACAAAGCAATCGGTTTAATCGCTTGAGTCATGTTACTCTGGAATTCATACTGCATATATTGTTATTGTGCTACTTAGGTAGCTTAAAACCACTCGGATGGTTGATACTATCGACCTTGACTATATATTTAGTTTGTTCAACTAATCACATAGTCGGGGGCTACACCTTATTAGGTACCTAGGTATGTTTTTAATTTTTTAATTTTTAATCAGCCCTTCAGATTTGGTAAAATCACTCGGGAGACTATAGCAGAGATGATTGAAGCACTTGGTGGTTATTGTTTTAATTCGGAAGAAGATTATCTCGTCGGTCTCAGGGGCAACACGTCCAACACCACTGAAACAGAACGCACAAAACATCCAGAACAGTTTGCCATCGCATATTCACAAAATCATAGAATCACATAGTGGTATTACGCTACCACCTCCATACACACATCATGGCATCAAAAACAAAAAGATCTAAGACTGAGTATATCATCTGACTAGCCTGTACATGAGCACAGGTTGATGGACTAGTGTTTAACAACAATGGAGCCAGCAGCGTGTACTGAACAGTTCCCTTGATGGATACAAAGCACCTCGCATCCCTATCACCAATATATCAGTCCCGTTGGATACCTATAAAAGGAGTAGTGAAATTGAGTTGACCTCTAGCATATGCACATGCTAACAGCTAGAGAAACGGAAAGCACATGAAGCAGGTTATATATATGCATTTACATGCCTCAAGCAAGCAGTATGAGCAAAACTGAAGCACAAATAATGGGCCTGGAAGGTTGGAACATCTGCAATGAAAGACAGATATGAATCAGGATATGGCACTCCAATGAACAAACATACACCGTGAAAAGAGAAGGAAAACACATGAAGCCTATGAGTTGACCTCTAGCATAAGGACATGCTATTAATAGCTAGAGAAGAGGAAAAGACATGAAGGAGGTTGTATATGCATGTACATGCCTAAGCAAGCAGTATGAGCAATGCTTGAAGCACAAATAATGGGCCTGGAAGGCTGGAACATCTGCAATGAAAGATAGATATGAATCAGGCTATAGCACTCGAATGAACAAACATATACCGTGCAAAAAGAGGCTCGTTGTTGTAGATCGAAGTTGACACATTATTTCTTGAAGCAGGTATATGCATTTGCATGAAGCAAGTGCTACCAGGATCCACCCATGGCCCCTCATCATCCCCTGCCAACAACAAACTTCATTTATAGCCGAACCCTCTATTTTAACTGAACCACACCCCTCTTAATGCAAAGATATGAAGCTCTCTTGCATATTCTCTAAAAAAATAGCACTAGATTAGATAGAGATGGTACCCAATAATACCATTAATTTTTCCTCACCTCCACATGAACAACCGAACAACGACGTTTCCACTTACTCAATTGTCAGATACGGGATGTGGGAGATGAGGTGCCAGTCCTCCCCTTTTCCTAGTTGGCAGCGCCGCACTAGATCAGGGCACCCACGTATCACCAACAGTTGCAGAGCACTGAGGCCTTGTATCCCCTTCGGCAAGGATTTCATGACTTCGCAGCATATGATCTTAATCTCTTTAAGGGAGGTGGTGAGGTGGAACATGGATTGGGGAAGGCAAGTCAAGCCCTTCAACCTGATATGGAACTTGCATAGAGCACGGAGCTCCCCCAGGCTTTCAGGTAACTGGTGAAGCGAATCACAATTCATTATTTGGAGCTTCTGGAGTGAAGTAAGGTAACCCATCGATTGAGGAAGGCAAGTCAGACCATTCAAACATTTAATTTCCAATTCCCGTAGAGTGAGGAGCTCTCCCAAGCTTTCAGGTAACTGGTGAAGTGCTTTGCAGTCTTCTATTCGGAGTTTCTGGAGGGAGGTGAGGTGACCAATTGATTGGGGAAGGGTACTAAGGATATCGCAGCACTCGATGGTCAACTCTTGCAGAGATCGGAGTGCCCCTAGCGACTCGGGCAGCACGTGCATAGCAGGGCATAAATACATTCTTAGAGACTGTAGGGATGCAAGGCTTTCCAAGCTCTTTGGCAACTCTGTTAGGCCATCACAGAATAAAATCTCCAAGGATTCAAGTGACAACATGTGTTGAATCAGCTCCCACCCACGTCCAGACCCTAATCCAGGTGATGGTGGTGATATTGTTGATGATGCCGTCATTGGCCATAGGACAATCTTCTTCATGTGGCTAAAAGAGGGTGGACCACTAGATGAAGAAGATGATCCTTGACCTGGGGATTGCAACAGCTGGTCATTGCACTCCCTCGAATACAAGCGCTCGAGTGAAGATGGCAAGTACGGTTTCACCTCCAATTTGGGACATCCATCTATACGTAACATTCTAAGACGGTTACCAATTTGCAATTCTCTCGAGTGGTGAAGACTGTTGTAGCTTCCTCCATCCTCCCCACCAGCTAAGGCCCTCTCTGTTACCATCCACACCTCTCCCAAGCTAGCCAGGTTTTTCATAGATAAATACTCCAGCGAAGGAAAAGGTCCTCCGCTTATGCTCTCAAGGGCAGGCATGTCCGTCAGATAAAGCCCTGCCAAAGAAGGCAGCTGCACAAGCCCATCCAAATGCTTCAAATTCGGGAGGTCGTTTAGCATCATGTTGGTTAAAAATGGGAACTGACAATGCCCCTGTACGCCAACATCAACCTGCTTTTGCATCCACTGTGCAAACTGCATACCTGCATACCTATATATTTCTAGGTATTTAATCCTTAATGGAGGTTCCAAACCATCAAGTACAGCCAACTCGTTTTCTATATTCACCTTGTCAGACCCGTCCCATGCAAGCTTCAGCTCATGCAAGTTTTTCTTTTGTTTCAAGCATGCCTTGCTTGCATCACATGGATCTGTCACGTGTTTAAGATGAGTGATACATAGCGCCCCACTAATCTTGTCTACGGTTGCCAGCTCCGAGATCCTTGCAGACTTTTCGCTAGATCCCACGTGAAATATACCCAACATTTCTAGTCGAGTGAGTTGCCCGATGCCTACCGGCATGGCTTCCACACCAATGCAGTCTACTAGGTTCAGTACTTGAAGCTTTGTCAAATTCCCAATGCCTTCAGGTAACTCTAACAGCCAATAACACGACTGAAGGTCCAAATACTCTAGATTTTCTAGAGTTGTGATACTTGATGGTAGCCTTTCAATTCTGGTGTAGCGTAGACTCAACACTCTTAGCCTTCTATTCTTGCCGATTGTATTTGGCAACTCCTTAAGTTTGTTGCAACCACTAAGATCCAAAGTTGAAATCAGGTGACAATCACCAATAGAATCTGGTAAGCTCTTTAACTTTCTGCACCGTAACAACTTCAGCGTTCTTAACTTTTTTAGCTTACCGATGAATTTAGGCAGCTTGATAAGATCTTCCGATGTTATGTAAAGAGATTGCAGGCTCCAAATATCTAATATAGCTTCAGGAAGTGCTTCACATTCCATTTCTGAAATCTCAAGATGTTTTAGAGTTTTTACCTGAAATATGGTTGTGGGCACTGCTGCTGTACAAATAGATTCCACAGCGATGCTGCGCAAGTGCTTTGCGTGCTTCAGTGCCTTGCCAAATATTGTGTGATCCCCCTTATCAACATATATAGCACGTGCCTTTTCAAAAAAATTGAGAGGCAAAAGATTTCTTGGTTGTTCAACTAGAGAAATGTATCTAGAGCCCTTTGTGGAACTACTCACATCCTCTGGCACAATAATTGAAATTTCCTCATGCAAGATGAACCGGGCAAGATCATGAACCAAATCATGCATCCTGCATATTACCATCTCATATCTATCCACATCCACATCTTGTAGAAAAGACATTTGCACAAGTGAATTAAAGTACTTGTGGCCAATGTGCTCCAAGTATTCAACACCAGGAGCCAAATCGATCATATCATGAGCAATCCATTGGTCAATCAATTGGTCTTTAGAAACCCAGTGACCTTTAGGATACAATGAACATAGCGCGAAGCACTGCTTCAGATGGGATGGCAAATGCAAATAGCTCAACTTCAAGAATGCAAATATTGACTCTTCACCCTTAACATCTAATATATTGTTGTCTCTCATGGTCGTCCACTCTCCTATCAGTTCCTTGTCACGGAGCACACCTGCAACAGCTATAATTGCTAGCGGCACCCCACCACATTTTTTCACTATCTCTCTCCCAACCTCTTTGAATTCAGAACCCAAGCTTTCGACACCTCTAAATGTGCGATCAAACAATTGCCAGCTGTCATCCAGAGATAAGAATGGCATGTCAAATAGGCTGGTTGATTCTGCGGCTTCCGCGACTCTTTTACTGCGAGTAGTGAGTAAAATCCTGCTTCCAGGTTTGCAACTCTAGATGTACCATGAATTCCCGCCTAAATTGCTCCCACTGAATTCGTCCCTCTGTCCAAACATCGTCCAAAACAAGTAGAAACCTCTTTTCATTCACCTCTTTTGATATTTTTTCCCTCATATGCTCAAAGGTATAGCGTGTTGACTTCTCTTTGGTAACAGCTTCAAACAACTTCTCGAAAAGCTTTGTAACAACAAATTCTTTTGCCACATGAACCCATAGTCTAACTTCAAAATACTTTTCTATAATGTCACCATCATTGAAAACCAGTTTTGTCAAGGTAGTTTTCCCCGAGCCGCCAAGTCCAATGATAGAAACTATCTCTATTTCCTGTTGGTCTTTAGCGTCTGTCAGTTTAGTTATTATCTTGTTCTTGTCTTGGTCTCTTCCAAGTACCGATGCCGCATCCACAGTGGGCAATGGCATCTCCACAGTTGTTTGGTTCATATGGTGAACAGATTTACCAGCTGGTGGTGGTATGCTATTTGCTATTGCATTGAGGTCAATTCTTTGCGCCACAATTGCAGCAAACCTTTTCTTGATTACCTTGATGTTCTTGGTCACCTTCCGTCGAGATATTACTGATTTTGGCTTGTACATGTATTTGGAAACAATACCACCATCACCATAGGTCTCATGTTTTTCAGCCTCTAGCTGGAACTCATCCACGACATCATCGACATCGTAAGCAACATCTTTCAAGTTTTTGAGCCAATTAAAGGACTGAGCATTTCCTAGAGCTGCTGTTTCCAGGTAACAATTTATCTGCTCAGCAAGATCTTGGAGTTCCTTGAGATTCTTTCTTACACCCACCACAGAGCTGTACTCTTTGATGACCAGTGGAGCTAACTTGCTGCCCAAAATCTTCAACACTCCAGATACTACAGCAGCTTCCATACCCACAGTGTTTTTGTAAGTGCTGTTTCTCACCCAGATTTCCTATGAATTGAATTTTGAAATAAGCAGCTATATTTTAAAGTAAAAGAGTTCGCAAATTGAACTGTTCCAGAATTGGGGTTTTACAAGCTATATTGCAACTGGTAATTGGGTCCTACAATGGTAATGTTTTGGAGTGATTATATGTCTTCCCACTGCCATCAGTGAGCCTAGTGCGAACAAGGAGCAAAAGAAAAAGTAAAGGCTAATGATACAAATATCTGACCTGTGAAAACAAGTTTGGTAGCTGTAGCCTTCACAACCTTCTTGGACGTCCGATCAGATCCCTAGCTTCAAGGAGACACAAAAAGAAAGATCAGTGGAAAGAAAGTGAATCGAACAACTGTTCGTCACTATGGATTGTGGCCTTGGCCTGATGCTCCTTCTGTTCTAAAGAGGAAGACGTTGAACATCTGTTCCTTTGCTGTCCTAAAGCAACAGCCATATGGGCCGGCTTAAGATTCGATGCACAAAGCATTTGAACGCTATCCAATTTTGAACACATTTGGACTGGAGACTCAATGCTTCTACCTGTTCAACATCCTAAAGTTCGAAGGATGGTACTCATTGCAGTCATGTGGAACATCTGGAAGTGTCGCAGTAATATGGTCTTTAACAACATAGACAAACATGTTCATGCTACTCCAAGGCGATGGGTAGATGACTCTCGGCTCACCGGTGCTCCAACCTTAGTATCGCGCAAAACCTAGCTCATATGGGAAACGCCTGCTGGGAAGCTTGTAATCTTTGATTTTTTTCCCCCCTCACCTCATGTACCTCTAACACCTTGCGATTACAAAATTATTACATAAATCAACCTGGCTATGTTGACCAAACCATGTAATAAGTGGCTGTTGCTTCTCTTGAAGCAAAGGCCGGATGCTTTTCCATTATCTTAAAAAAAATCAGGCTGGCAAAACCCGCCGTAGTTTCCTTCAGAAAGTGCATCGAACAGAAAATGAAAGCAAGTAGTTGCCGGCAGTAGGACGAACATACCCCACAGCTTCAAGTAGAGGAGGATCAACAGTGCCGTTGTAGCTGTTACGATCTGCCTTCGCTACCTGAGAATAGCCCGAACAAAATAAAGCCCATGTTATTCGGCCAAAGAATTACCAGCGAAAGCAGAGAGTTCAGATGTGCTGCTGCTTTCGCCCCTGACATCTCCAAACGCCGGGAGCAGTGCTTGCGGATCAGAGGTTTGAGCATTTCCCAGTGCTCTGGATCTCGATGGCCACCCGGGAAGCTACTGCTCTGCTCGTTTCTGACGCTTGACGCTTCTATGCAGGGCAACAACAGGCAGTAGTACTTGAACCCTATCTGGGATATCTGACCGCCATTGTGTTAGCCCGTTTGGTGGGTCTTCGTCAAGCTAAGAGTTTGGCAACGCGGAAAGATCCACAGTGTCTACCTTTAGGCGATGGTGGTTGTCTGGATCGTTCCACGCCGGGTCGCCGGGCTCCTCGCGAGTCACGATATCCTCCCGATCCGCTGCGGGGAGACGCGCAGCGAACGCTGCAGACTTGCGGTTGGGAGTTGGGACAGCACCGAGCGCAAACGCGGCTTAGGGGTTATAGGTATAGTTGCTGTCGAAAGGGATATCTCCGTGTGGTTCGTATGGTACTAAAATGATTATAAAAATAATTAAAAAAATCAAAATAAATTAATATATGATAAATTACTTAATAAACATGTAAGTTAAAATTTAATTTCTACAAATTACAACGAAAAAATAAATTAAATTATTACTAGTTAACATATATTCACTATCAAATTTGTTTTTTCGTTACAACTTGTGGAAGTTAAATTTTATCTTACATGTTTATGGAGCTATTTATCACATATTAATTTATTTTGTAGATTTTTTTTATTTTTTATAATTATTTAAGCAACATATAAACGAGGAAGGATGTTACATCAACAGTTTAAAATAGTTTCCCGTGCCTCGGTGGTTTCGTTGGTTTTTCGACGGCGGCGTCTGGACGTGTGGTTTGTTGGTGGCTGCACGGCCGATCTCACGGGGCTCGTCGTCAAAGGGATGGGAAACATGCCGCAGTCGCCAAAGGCTCAAGGCGATCAGATCCGCGAGTGCGAGAGACGCAAGACCAGACATTTGGATGGGCCGGGAATCTCCCAGCTGCATAGAGGACTGCATTCCAATTAGTAACACCGACAAGTATTGAATCGTTTTGTTGAGACTTAGCCTGCAATGAGCTGTGTTTGTGTTGACTAAAAGTGCCATTTTTTTTCTGAAACTAAAAGTGCTATTTAGAACATTTTATTTTCAAGTTTGTGCGAGTTATTACTCAATAAGGTGCAATACTTTAACTGGCTTTATTTTACTACTCCTATATTTCCTTTTTTGGCTTCTCTTTGTCACATTGCATAGGCAACATCCATGGCCAGAAACTAAGCATACATTTGGTTGAAGAGTTAGGATTATTCGGATTGGGTTGATCCTTGTTTGGTTTGATGGTACGATGGGATGATCCCTACCAAAGAATATTCTTCTAAAATTCGGATTGATGTGATTTTAATCCAACTTACTTTTTTTTTCCTACTGATATGAATCATCCCTTAGAAAGTAGAATCATTCCATCCTTCATATCAAATAGATAAATGGAATGTCCATCCCATCCAAAAACATGGATGAGTTCAATCCATCCCTTCTCATCCGTATAGATGATACTATCCCATCCAAAAATAGGGATGGGTCCAATCTATCCCATCTGATCTAGGGCATGCATGTATCGTGTTTCTACGGGGCACGCAGGACTGGTTGTCTAACATTTTGACTGTGGGAACAGGGTAAAACCCAAGTTAAGTTTTTAAGTACTACGGTCTAGAGTTTCAAACTCTAACTCCACCCTCCGGTGGGAGCTAGCTCCTATAGAAGCTGAGGTGGGTGTGAAAATGTTTGACTAGGCTGATTAGCTCCACATCACCACATCTCTTGTCATCATTTCATCAAACACTTGATTAGCGTCGCCGTGCAGTTGCCGCCGCCGCCAGGCAGCCCGTGTGCCGCCACCACCGATGCCGCCGACGCAACCGCCACCGGTCAGCCCGCGCCCTGCTGTCGATCACCTCGTGCACCGCCTGCCGAAGTCGCCACCACCCAGCCTGCGCTGCTACCGCCTGCTGCCACTGTCCACCGCCATCGACGCCGCCTAGCCAGTGCGCCGCCACCCAGCCCGCGTGCTGCCGCCCAGTCCGCGCGCCGCCGCCAACCCGCGCGCCGCCACCCGTCGCCCCGCTCCACTGGTGTGCCGCACGTAGCCACGCCACCTACCCACCGTCGCAGATGATGCTCGCTGCCACCACTGCAGCTGGGCCGCCGGTCGCCGCCGTAGGTCCCGGAGGAAGATGGGGAGGACTGAGGAGAGAGAATAGGAGGAGAGGGGTGTGAAGGGGTAGTTCAGTGGTATTTTTTAAAATACATTAAAAAAATTAAAGAGTAGTGGGTTTCTTGGGTGGAGTGAAGTGAGCAAAAAAAATCCAGTTCCACCCCCGTAGTACAAATTTGTGGAGCAGTTCTGCTAACTCCGCTCCAAAAAATAAAGAATCAGTACCGTTTGGCACAGCTCAAACTTCCAACTCCAACTTACCTAGAGCTGAAGTTGTGCCAAACGGGACCTACTCATCATCCTCTAAGAGAATTTCTCCTCTGTATAAAAGGCGTGTACTCTTACAATCATCCAGATCTCTCATTTTATTTCAACAAACTGAGATAACCTCCACATCCAGAATGCTTTCACGGAAAACACCTCGTTATACTTGGGCACCATGTACGTACTATTGTAGGACCATGTTGTTGAGACGTAGCTTGCAGCTCCCCCACTTGTGTTGTATCTAAGGCTTGGTTCTTTTTCTCAACTCCAAAATTTAACTTACTCGTTTTCCATTAGCACGCTTTTGAAAGTGCTTTTTTTTAAAAAAGAGTTTCTATATAGAAGTTGTTTAAAAACTTAAATAAATTTATTTTTTAATTTTATAATAATTATTATTTAATTAGTAATGTAATAATAAGTTTTCTCGTTTTACGTGCGTTGAAAATATCCCTCCAAACTCCCCTTAACAAACGGGGCCTCAAACCAAACACGGTCATATGGAGCTGACTCATTGTTGCTCATCTATGTGCCCCTCGAGGTCCTCGCGTAGCAGCCCCTCCACGGAGTAGAACTACGGTAGAAGGCTAGTAGACCCGACCGCGATACTCTCTCGCCTCGAGACACGAAGTCGCACGAGACCATCCTCCCGGAGCCCGACCCATGTGTTCAGCTCCTCACCTTGCCTTGGCATGGCAGCAGCTACTCGCCGAGTCGCCGTGCCAAGTCCACCACGAACGCTCGGTATCGAAGGGGTAGGTGCCCTTCGTCATACGGGTGACGTTGTGACTGTACGTCGTCGTCTCCGCGCGATGACACGAAGATGCACTACTAAAAAAATCTTTATATAGGGGTTGGTTATTTAAAACCGGTACTTACTAACCTTTTCCGAGCTCCGCGACCAGGATGAAAACAATATAGAACCAGTACCTTTGAACTACTATTGGTACCTTTTTTGAAAAAAATCAACACCTACAATATAATATAGGTATCGATTTATTAAAAAATGATACATATTATATATTATATGTATCGATTCTTTTAGAAAATCGGTACCAATGAAACTGAGCCGAACCACCCAACAATACTAAGGCCCTATTTGTTTCAACTTAAGATTATTAAGATTATTGTAATCCAGATTATTGATTCAGATTACTATAAGTTGGATTATAATAAGCTACACTAAAATAAACTATGAGTTGCTTGTTTCTCTCGATTATGGTAGAATAAGGGTAGTGAGTCTTTAGCCACCCGATAATCTGAAAAAAGCACGTTTAGAGGAGATTATCAGATTATACTAATCTAGCTTATAGATTATAATAATCTATCATAATAATCTACTTGTTTGTTTCAGATTATTACTAATAATCCAGATTATAATAATCCTAAGCTGAAACAAACAGGACCTAAGTCGAGCCAACTTGGTGGGGACTTCTATTTCAGTCCACCGACGTGTCGAACACCTTATCCACTCGATTTCTCGCTTCTCTCCGCCTCTCTCTCGCACTTCTCTCCATCGTCCCTCTCCTTCCCGTCCTCTCGCGCTCACGCCTCGTGCCTCTCTCTCACATGCCACGCTGCCTCCGCCGCTGCTCGCGATCGCGCCTTCTGTACCCCTCTCCCTGTTCCATCCTCTTTTGTGGTCGTGGCAGGGTGGAGGCCAGATCAAGGAGGCATGGCGGCCAGGTCGAGGGGGCATGGCAGCCAGGTCAAGCTAGCGTGGTGTCATCCCACCAGCAGTAGTCTGGGTTCCCTCCATCGTCACTACTCGCGCCTTTTCTTCCGCGGTCATGGTGGCGTGGCGGCCATGTCTATGGGGCATGGTAGCCAAGTCGAGGCGACATGGCGTTGTCCCTCCACCGCTGCCTCCGCCGAGGTCAAGGCAGCAACAGTTCGGGCTCCCTCCGTCGCTGCCAGCGCCGCAAGATGCGTGGTAATGATTTTTTTTATGTTCTAAGTTATGGATTAGGGGATTAGTGTGGGGGTTGATCTTAGTATGTTGATTTGGAGGATTGTTGATCATGTATGTTCTTGATCTGTTGATGTGGATTTTTGATCCGATATTGGGAAAATGGTTCGGACTGGTTGAAGCATCGGCTCATCGCCGATGAGCCGATGCTTCGAGTTGGTGTTTCTTTTTTTTAATCGTGGGAAGCACAAAGGCGCTAGTTCTACAAAGGCACCAGTTCTATCACCAATGCCGGCTGTAAATCCGACACATATGCGGGGTTTGCAACCGACACTTCGCATGTGTTTTGTGATACTGATGGTGCGGCCGCCCGGGTGCATGGCGTAGGCGCTGATGAGTTCGTCGTCGAACGGCAGCAGCGAGGGAACGCTCTCCCAGGATCACCGCTCGCATCGCCGGTGTTGTTCGGTTGGGCCGGGAATCCCCAGGATTGGACCGGTACACCCGGGGATCATCCCGCCAAGGAAAGAATACCGGCCCATGCAAGGATAGGCGTTCGGTTAAGCCCAGGCGAGATTTTATCCCAGTCCACCCCGGTGTTTTCCCGTGTAATAGGCTGGGAAAAATATTTCAGCTTCTCTAGTGGCGAGGAAAAAACCCTCTCGAGGGCGTGCAACGCAGTGGCAGCGCAATGAGAGGGGGCGCTGCGGCAGGGGCGGCATGGCGCAGCGCGACGCGACCGGGACGCGGCGGCGACAGCACACGCTCTTCGCTGGTAGCTGTCTCCTCCGGCGGCCACCTTCTCCCCGGTGAGTTCCTCCTCTTTCCCTCTCCCCTTTTCCTCCAAAGTTAGGGTTTCATGCACGTGCACTGCTGCGGCGGTTGTGGCGATGGCGCACGACAGTGGTAGGCGTGGTGGGAGACGCCACCGCATCACACCCCCTTACCATGGCATCGTTGAAGCTCTACAGTTCTGGCAAGGAGAACCAGGAGGACACGGATGCGGCAGCAACTTCAAGTGTTCTTTGTTTCTTGATTTGTTCGTCTTTCTCCCTGTTGATTCTCCCTGTTGATCTGTCACCTGGATTTCCTCCTTCCCTAGTTCTCGAAGAAGAATAATTAACTTAAAATAGTGGAGACTATTAGAGATGGATGGATCGATCTTTAATTTTCTCTGTGCAGTGTGCACAGCACAGGGAAGGAGGGGTCACTGTTGGTTGGGTATTAGTGCTGGCTGGGCAGGCACAGCCCAGGCAGCAAACTAGTAGGCAAAGATTCTTGTGCTCTTGACTCATGTTCTAGATGCTCTGACTGAAAGCTGCTCCGCACTAAAATTAAGATTGTTCTCATGTGCTTTGCTCTGGATAAATTACAGACTTGGGCAGAGTTTGTTGAGGATGTGCTCTCGCGGTAAGGATTGATTGTCAGTTTGCTTAGTTCTTTCTTTTTATTCACCAGTTGGGATTTAGTTAGTATGGATAGACACACTGTAAAGTTGGGGTTAAATGTTGCCTCTGATAAGCTATGAAAGTTGATATTCACTTCCATGAAAATTACCACCCAAAAAAAAATAAGCAAAATGATAAGTAACCGAGAGCTTTGCTATCTCAGGTAACAGTTACCTGAAAGATAGTAACCCCCAGCAACACAGATTGTTTCAGTATACTTGTTGTATAGTATAGATAATGGGTAGCTGTTGACGATAGAATTTGGTAAGCATATGAATTGGAAACAAGATCCAATCCGAACTGGATTTGAAGATATACGGAATTCTCGAAAATAGATTGCGCATCGGCTGGGAGTTTGTATCGGCCGATACCGAGTTCGATATGGTTAGCCAATACAACTAATGGTGGCAAGATTGGTTACATGATCAATGATAGATTCAAAAGAAGGAGTTCGATGATATTGTCAGACAAGGATAGAGTCCAAGATAGGTAATTGTACCTATTAATTAGGATTTTACGTGTCCTTATAGATATTTTTGGTAAGAGTACGCCTAAGAGACTTGTTCGTGTGTTAGAATTGAATTAGGAAAATGTGAGTCTTGTCCGTTATTGATAAGTTTATATATTCGGATATAAATATAAATCCGAGATCTTGTAAATAATTAACATTAATTCAATCCAATTTCGGCGCATCGCCACCCTTTTTCTATTAGTTTATTTCGACGAGTTCTTCCTTTTGAATCGAGGTGCATCAGTTTCAATCTTCGATAATGAGGTAATTACTTATTATGGCGGTTTGTGTTCTCGGGATTAGTGTTTACATCTTTATGACACTTTAATCTTGATTACATAATCCGTTGAGTTATCATATATGTTATATAATTTAGATTGATAATGCTTTCTACTGGCATCGGCCAATTTCCATCTAGGGTTTTGTCAATAACGGCTAGATTGATTTGTTGACTTGGATTATATAATATATCTACCATCCTGGACAACCATCGGCTTGATTGTCTAAATATTATGCTTCTTCTTATACTTAGTGCTGTATCAGTTAAGTTTGATCTACTAAGTCGTGTTTAGAATCATAATCTCTAGCCTACTTTATGATCGTTAATAAGGATAGTATCGGGGTTTCAGCCAATCTTACCTGGTATAGTTATTTTACATAGTCTTATATCTTGTTTAATATACTATATATGTCCCTTATATCAGATCTAATTGATGGTAGTTTGATATATTTGTTGCAAGAGAATATATCCCAGTATAAGATAATATCGGAGCTATAGCCAATGCATGCTTAAATCTAAACATCGGCTATGATATAAATATGTATAATCGTTATTTCATGTTATTTTAGATCTGGGCAATTTATATTATCTCGGTTAAGTCCGATCTATCCTAATTGCTGATTTCTAAAGTAATACTAATTTATAGATTATATAGTGTTGATATTTACAGCCAATGGATCAAGTTTAGGTTTGATTTATTATCGGGAATATGCCTTATAGTCGATTCATCTCACAATGCATCGGTTAGGTTACATCACGATATGACATCGGCTTCCTAGCCGATCGATTATCGTTTAGTAATAATATTTGCATGTTTTATCTTATTGTTTACAGGATCAAATCAATTAGCACGCCGGCATTTAATCATCACTTAGGACCTGCACTAGAGTAAAGCAAATCTCTCTGGCTAGTGTGTATTTTTTGCATCAACGGTAGCTAATTAATAGGTCATCATGGCCAGTTCGATAAAAAGCTCTGTTGCTCAAATAAAAGAGTTTTCCGAAATAATTTTTATACTTAGCTTATGCGGTTATGCCTATAAATTACTTCCTCTGCTACACATTATACATACATTATACATCATTTTGGTTCAAGATGACCAACTTTAAAAAAAAGTAGTAAAATTGTTTTTTGGATATAGTAATCTTGGATGCTGAATTTGAACTATCCGTGATGATATTGTATATGTTCACCCTAGACTAAATTGGTTTTACTCATATAAATTGTGCTTGTTTTATAGATTGCATGTGCACCAACTAGAGTTGGAAAAGACCAACCTCCTCCTTCTTGGGACCCTATACCCTCTCCAAGAGGTACTAGATCTATTTATTCCTTTTGCTTTAAGTTGTTTATCTATATTTTGTGATGTAAATATAAAAGAAGAAAAGAAGAAGTGGTGTATATCTGCATGTACTGTGTTTGAAGCCTAAGTTAGGGATTTCAGTATGCTAGCAAGTGGTGTATCACATATACAATTGAAATGTATCTTTTTCTTGTTACATAGTTCCAGGGTGCAAACATTTTAGAGTATAGTGAACAGATAGTCCTTAAACTTGTAGGGATGTATCATCTAGGTCACCAAACTCTCAGAATGCAGAACCAGGTCCCAAAACTGATCAAAGTGTGTCATCTAGATCCCAAATAGTCACAGCCCCTCGAGAATCCTATGTAGCACTGATGTGGCATGGCACACTGACGTGACATGGTATTATCTTGACTGATAAATGGGACTCACTTAAAAATTTTCATTTTCCTTGTTTTCTTCTTTCCTTTTTATTTTTCTTCTCCTCTTCTTTTTTCCTTTCTTCTCCTTCCTCTCACTGCAACTGTAGGCCACCGCCGCACGGGGTGCTCGGGTCACAGAAAGGAGAACAAAAAAAAAAGAGAAGAAGGAGAGGAAAAGGAGAAGAAAAGAAGAAAAAAGGAAAAGGAAAATATTTAAGTGGGTCTCATTTATCAGTCAAGATGATGCCACATCAGCACTACATAGGATCCTGAGAGATTGTGGCGATTTGGGACTTAAATGATACACTTTGACAAGTTATGAGATTTGGATCTGTATTTTGAGAGTTTAGGGAACTAGATAACACATCTTTACAAGTTAAAGGAGCGCATGTGTACTTTACTCAAGATTTTAAGTAGTACTGTGCAGATAGTACTGCCATTGCAAATTCTAAGTAGTGCAATTCAGTTTTTGTTTGTGTGACATGGCAACAGGCAATCCTTGCATAAGTTCCATTAAAGTTAATGGCATTTGTGTATACTGATATCACCGTACGGATGAATGTGGAATAAGAGCATCTTGCTTAATTTTAGATTTTAGTGTCTATATTTCTAGACCTAATCATAATTATTTTATACGAGTTTGATCATTATAAAGGTGATTCTAGAAACTGATTTTACTCATGCACATTATGTATACTGTTTAGTTGTCTTGACTGAATGAGACTAGGCTAGGTAGAGTCTACTCCTGGTTAAATACAATCAGCTACCGACTATTACGCTAATTTAGTTCTGAAGGTGAAACGGATTGAAAACTGAATTTTACTTTTTGCTATAGAACAATTTTACATTCGAATGAAACTAATAGTTCTTGAGTACTGTTGTTCGAAGTGAAGACATACTTTGGAGCAAAGGCAATTCGATCTTATGTGATTTAATCTTGACTAAAGTGCACATGCGGTACTTAAACTTGTAGGGATGTGTCATATAGGTTCTAAAACTCTCAAAATATAAATCTAGATCTCAGAAATTATCAAATTGTGTCATCTAGATCCTAAATCGTCACAACCCCTCCATGATCCTATGTGTCGTTGATGTGACATGCCACACGGATATGACGTGGCATCATCTTAACTGACAAATGAGATCCACTTAAAAACTTTCCTTTTTCCTGTTTTTCTTCTTTTCTTCTCTTTTTCCTCTTATTCTTCTCTCTCTCTTTTCTTTTCTTCTCCTTTATTTGTAACCCGAGCACCCCGTGTGACGGTGGCCTACGATTGCAGTGAAAGGAAAGAGAAGAAAGGAAAAAAAAGAGAGAATAAAAATAAAAAGAAAAGGAAAGAAGAAAAATAGGAAAATGAAAATTTTTAAGTGGATCCTATTTGTTAGTGAAGATGATGCCACGTCATGTCCGTATAGCATGCTAGGATTCTGGAGAGGTTGTGGTGATTTTGGACCTAGATGATACACTTTGATAAGTTTTAGGATCTGGATCTACATTTTGAGAGTTAGGGGATCTAGATAGCACATCCCTATATGTTCAAGGACCGCTCGTGTATTTTAGTCTTTAATCTTTGCATGAAACTTTTATAGTTCAACGATTAATCTTTGCATGGAACTTTTACAGTTCAACGCAATGAAACTTTTACAGTTCAACCGAGACATTTTATATTTTTAATGGGTTTTAATGGTCATTGGTTCAACCGAGACATTATTTTTGATGGGTTTTAATGCTCATTGGTTCAGATTTCCAGTATCATAAACCCTATTTTTTTATTGTCCAATTCGTGTTGTTCAGCTATTGTTTTGTTTTTTTATTTTATGTCTACAAATGCAGAATTATGTATGCATAATTATGCCGAATTATGCTGAAGTACTAATTGCAACATAAACATAACTCAAATACAGTATTCAACGTAGGGTTGGGTGATGCTTTTCCGGTCCTAAACCAAACCAAACACAAGTTTCAGCAAGCAAAGGGATTAGGATAAACCAAACCAAACACAAGTTTCAGCAAGCAAAGGGATTAGGAAAATCAAGGAAATTCATCCCTCACAGGATTGAGTGATATGGGAGGGATTCACTCAATCGATACGTTACCCTTGGGGATTTAATACCTATGAACCGAACATAGTCTTAGACCATGTTCGGTTGAGCCGGGAACGGCTGGGATTGGGCCGTAACCCCGTGGATCATCCCCGACGCGGAATGTATCCTGGCCCACAGAAAAAATCGTGTTCGGTTCAGCCCGGTCAGAGATTTCAACCCGGCCCACCCCGGGGTTTCTCTCTTTACCAGGCTCGGGGAAAAATCAGCTCCTGCTGTGACGGGGAAAAAATCCACGGAGGCACGACTCAAGGTGGTGCTGCGGCGTGGGCGGCGCGACTCGGAGGCGACGGCGACGGCACACTCTCTCCTCCGGCGGCCGTCTCCTCCGGTGGCCACCTTCTCTCCGGTGAGTTTTTCCCTTCCCCCTCTCCCCTCCTTTTCCATGCGTAGGGTTAGGGTTAGGGTTCCTTCCACCTTCTTCCAATCTAGCTTGATTAGACGATCTCCCAGCCATACCAGGTATATAAGTCAGCTCATTACTGAACTTCATCTTTGAAGATGTCATAGCAGTGGCTAGAGAAGCCATTTATTTGAGCCTTTGAACTTTATCTTCAGTTGGGACATATGGCAGTATCCTCCTCTTCTTGTGCATAACAAGGGAACGCTTCCTTCGCTTCTTAACATCTACACAAGTTAACATAGCTAATTTAAAGTCAACTGCTTGACACAGTTGAAGAACTAAGTCTTGCGGTCAAACTGTCAACCATCTTGCAAGTTTCTTGAAAAATATTTATATTTATATTTATATACTTCTTGGGACCCTATACCCTCTCCAAGAGATACTAGATCTATTTATTCCCTTTGCTTTAAGTTGTTTATCTATATTTTATGATGTAAATATAATATTTAGTTTTAAGAAAAAAATCCTTATTATTCCTCTCACTTTCCCATCAATCTTTAAATATGCTTCATAACTTGGATTTGCTTAAGATTAATTCCCAGAATTTAGTGATTCTTTTGTGCTTATCTCTCTAGATCTTTTGTTGTTGTGCTAAGTGCAAAGTTGTAAATAATTTGTGTGCTACCTATAGTACTGCTATGGATATGAGAGTAAGGGACCTCGTTAGAAAGAGGAGGGAAGAGGAGGACGATAATATGATGTTGTTTATTTTCCTTGCACTACATTTGTTGAGTTCTAGTGGAGGAAGGGAAAAGAAGCGACGTCATACATCAAAGCTAACGGGCGAGGAGCGTGTTCGGGAGCTGCTTGAAGGGCATGTGAAAAATTATCGAGTAGTGCAATTCAGTTTTTGTTTGTGTGGCATGGCAAAAGGCAATCCTTGCATAAGTTCCTCGAAGTACTGTAGATTAAAGTTAATGGAATTTGTGTATACCAATATCACCATACGGATGCATGGGGGAATAGGAGCATCTTGCTTAATTTTAGATTTTAGTGTTTGTATTTCTAGACCTAATCCTGATTATTTTTACCAGTTTGATCATTATAAAGGTGATTTTAGAAACTGATTTTACTCTCATGCACATTGTGTATACTATTTAGTTGTCTTGACTGAAGGAGACTAGGCTACGGTAGAGTCTGCTCCTGGTTAAATCCAATCAGCCACTGACTGTTATGCTAATCTAGTTCTGAAGGTGAAACAAATGGAAGTCATGAAAACTGAATTTTACTTTTTGCTATAGAACAATTTTACATTCTTATGAAACTAATAGTTCTGAAATATGCAGGAGGAGTTCTGAAATATGCAGGAGGAGCACTGTTGTTCAAAGTGAAGACATACTTTGGAGCAAAGGCAGTTCGATCTCGTGTTATTGAATCTTTGCATGAAACTTTTATAGTTCAACTTAGACATATTTTTGATGGGTTTTTAATGCTTATTGGTTCAAACTTCCAGTATCATGTAAACCCTATTTTTGTTGTCGGTCATTAGCAAATGTCTATGGATTAGGGGAAGCAAATTTCTATGGACTTAGTTTTTTCTAATTCCTGTTGTTCAGCTATTGTTTTGTTTTTTTATGTCTACAAATGTGTGGAGTCATGCACCCTGAAGATGTGTACGTGTGCCGATTAGTACAATCACGTTGAATATGTATGCTGAATTATGCTGAAGTACTGTTTGGTGATACCTTCCCGATCCTAAACCAAACCAAACACAAGTTTCAGGAAAGGGAAAGGAATTAGGAAAATCAAGGGAATTCATCCCTCCGCACACAGGGATTGAGTGACATATGAGGGATTCACTCAATCCCTCCCTGAATAGGTTTCCCTTGGGATTTAATCCCTAGCAATCGAACATAGCCTTAATGGGATCGGAGCTCATCCGCCTCGTTACGGGGCTTCCCTGAACGTGAAATCGAGTTAGTGTTCGAAATCGAACCCATTTGAAGTCCTAATATTCAGCGTCAGCTAAAGAGTACTACAGTAGTAAACTAATCACAAAAGGGAAGGGAATTTTGCCGACGTTAATAGCTAAGATCTGAAACAGAGAAATTAGTGACGAATGAGACGAGACACATCATCCATCTTTATTCATAGAATCCACGGGACGAAAGGATACAAACACATAGACCAATGTATGATACAAATGAATAAGCAATAAACACAACATGCCTCACTCAGAAACGCACCCAACCCAACCACTGTAACTAGTACTACTACTCTATAGCCGGAAACGACTCAAAACGAGCCGTGTCCAAATCGGAGATCAGCAACGAACCAATTCCATCCATCACAACCTCGCGTGCCTAGTGCATGATCCCACCAGCGACGAGGATGGACAGCACGGCAGAGCACGCCACGGCCAGCGCCGCCGACGCCGCGCCCCCAGCGGCCGCGCCCGTGACCGGCGCCGGCGCCGGCGGCACGCCCGCGTCCACCTGCGCCGACGCCACCGACGCGAACATCACGGCCACCGACGCGGCAACGGCGAGCAACACGGCGCCTTTAGATGCCATCGCAGGAATGATCGGAGTACGGCAAGCGATGCAGAAGCACCCGGCGGCTGAGGTTAACCAAGGTGGAGAGGGAGAGAGAGAGCGGTGAAACGGTAGTGGCATGAGTAGTGGGGTATATATCGAGGTGGCGCACTGGCGCGCGCTCGGAGGCTGCCGTCGCGGGCGCGGGGGGCGCTTGGCGCCGTGGCGCGACACGTTGGGCTCGAGGGTGGCGCAGGTGGCGCGACGCGAGGCGGTCTCGGCACAGGCACGCGACTCCCCACCCCACCCCACCCCCTCCTCGGGTCTGACGACTGACGCCCACAACCCAACCGACCGGAGGCCTGATTGGCGCTGCCCCAACCGCAACGCGTCCCCTGCACGACTCGACGAGCCCGGCTAAAACCGACACCATACCATTCACCAGACCGCCATGCGACGCCAAGCACGTATTAATCCGGATAAAATTACACATTTGTACTATACCACTTGTAATTTGCGATGACTAGCAGTAGAATAGTATTTTAACGTCGAGTACGAGGCGTGTCTCCCACGCTTTTGCTCGGGGGTTAAGGGTCGTTGTCGTACATGCAAACGTACGTTCGTGCGCCACACATCGACACACACGGTGTGACGCACGCGAAAATAAAAGTGGCGCACATGATGTGTAGGGAGACGTACAGGCCCAGCTACGGGCGGGGCACAGGGCCACCTGCCGTATCGCACGCACGGTATCTACCTCCAAAGTCGTCGCGCGCGGTTGCGTACACTGACGCTTTACTGCCACGCTTTCTCTCGTTGGCTCGTAGCGCGTGCGCAACGAACGTTCCAACGAGCAGCCGACTAGTAAAAAACGTAGCGTAGTGGTGTGTTGGGGTCAATCACGGTACATGCGCATGTCCCGTGGAAGATGTCACGTATTTTTTTTCGCGATAGAGACAGGGGAGGACCGGACGTGTGAGGTGTGACCGTGAAATGTGCCTAGTACCTGCATCCAATTCATCGGTCCTTCCTTCGCAAGACCTGTATTTTTTTAAAAAGCTCATGCAAACTTTATCTATCTATCTATCTATTAAAACAGTTTGAAAAGAAAAAATAACATGTTCGTTGTGGAGGCTACAAATTCCCACATTAATCGAAGAAAAATAAAAGAAGAGTTCAAATAAAAATACAATTTAAAAAATAACTGAAATTCAGAATTAGAAATAAACAATATTGAAAGAGGAGTCTATGTAAGAGCCCAATACGTGATTAATTAAAATTTAGAATAAAAAATAAATAAATTTCTAAAATTAGGAAAGAAAAAGAAGAGCTCAAGTAGGACTACAATTTTGAAATAACTAAAATTCAGAATAAAAAAGAAATATTGAAACAACAATTAATCCATCTATAACACAACACAGGATTAATTAGAATTCAAAATAAAAAATAGAACAAAATCAGTAATTAGAAAAATAAAAATAAGAGTTAAACTAGAAATACAATTTATAAATAACTAAAATTTGTAATAAGAAATAAAGACGATTGAAAGAATAGACCATCTAGAACATATGATGAGATTAATTAAAATTCAAAATAACAAATAAAATAAATTTCGAAAGTAGAAAAATAATTATAAAAGTTCAAGTAGGAATACAATTTACAAATAAAAAATATTAAAATAAAAAATATGGATTTTTCGAAAAGAATAGTTCATCTAGAACACAACTATATCAAATGATAATAGAGAGGGAAAAATAATAGGCCTGTAAAGGAGTAAAGTGGTGGAAGTTGATGGGACATAATAAACATATAAACAAAATCCCAAATAGAATCCCAATGACGATTAAGAGGAGGCACAACGGACAAGCTATTAAGTAGCACGGTCGCGACTGTTGGTGGGATTCTAGAAAGTAAAGAAATAAACACCAATGATAATTATGTTCAATTTTTAAAATCTCAATGACAATAAAAAGGGGAGGTAGCGGGCGGGTCGCGTGTAGAGGAGTACAGTGGCAAAGCCGCTGACGGTTTAGCAGGACTTCTAAAAAGTAAAAAATAAACCCAAACGATAATTATGTTCGATTTTTAAAATCTCAATGATAATAAAGAGATGAGGCAGCAGAGGGGCCGTAGAGGAGTACAGCGGCGGTGTTTGACGGAACTTTAAAAAAATTATAGAAACAAAACCTAACAAGAACAATGAACTCTAATAACTAAAAGATATAATTTTTAAAAGGTTTCATGGAAGATGAATAGAAATAGGGATAGATCGACAAACAAATAAAATCCTGACAAATAAGTAAGGGGTAACGACCGAAGCGACTTTTAAAAACTATAAAATTAGAAACACGCAGATGATAAATTTCGATTTTTCAAAATCCTAAAACAACTAGATAGATATTTAACAAACTTTAAGTAAAATCATATTAAAAAATAAATAATTTTGTATGGGTGCTAGCCGCACAATTGTGTGGGCCACCCAGCTAGTTATATTATTAAGACAGCTCGAAATCAATCAAAGAAAAAGAAAAGAAGAGTCCAAGTAGAAATACAATAAAAAAATAATTTGGAATTAAACAAAAGCAATATTGAAAGAGGAGTCCATATAAGAATCCAATACGTGATTAATTAAAATTCAGAATAAAAAATAAATAAATTTCTGAAATTAGGAAAGAAAAAGAAGAGTTCAAGTATGATACAATTTTGAAATAACTAAAATTTAGAATAAAAAAGTAATATTGAAATAACAATTAATCCATCTATAACACAACACGAGATTAATTAGAATTCAAAATAAAAAAATAAATTTAGAAATTAGAAAAAAAGAGTTCAATTAGAAATACAATTTATACATAAATAAAATTTGTAATAAAAAATAAATACTATTGAAAGAATAGACCATCTAGAACATATGATGAGATTAATTAAAATTCATAATAACGAATAAAATAAATTTCGAAAGTAGAAAATAATTATAAGAGTTCAAGTAGGAATACAATTTACAAACAAAAATACTAAAATGAAAAATATGGATTTTTTGAAAAGAATAGTTTATTTTGAACACAACGATATCAAATGATTATAAAGAGGGAAAAACAATATGCCTGTAAAGGAGTAAAATGGTGATAGTTGATGGGATATATAAAACTATAAAATATAAACAAAATCCCAAATAGAATTCCAATGATAATTAAGAGAAGAACAATGGACAAGCCATTGAACTGTAAAAACTAAAACATCTAATTTTTAAAGGTTTCATAGAAAATGAATAGAAATAGTGATAGATCGATAAACAAATAAAGACCTGACAAATGAGTAAGGGTAGCGCTCAAAGCGACTTTTAAAAACTATAAAATTAGAAATATGCGGAGGATAAAGTTCGGTCTTTCAAATTCCTAAGACAACGAGATAGATATTTAATAAATTTTAAGTAAAATTATATTAAAAATAAATAATTTTGTATTGGTGCTAGCCGTGTAATAGCACGGACCATCCAGCTAGTTTATATTAAGATAGTTTAGAAATATAGAGCGTGAGACACTACTTGAGTACATGGGCTACAAAGAGGAGAGAAAAAAATCTTGTTGGTACACCTAAAAGTCCCTTCAATTTCGTGCTGGTCTGAACTCTGAAACTCTTAATTGGGTCTGAATAATGCAAGAGCCGCAAATACTCGAAGTGTCTGAAACTGAACGTGCAGCGGAAACCGGTCGGCGCCGTCGAATCAATCGCCGCACGGCGGAAGTTGCCCGGTTGAAAGGGAGGGCTCAGCTGCAGGTAGAGAGCACGTCCGTCTCAGTAGTCGGCTCGCGATTCTCAGCTTGTGGCCGTGGATGCTCACCATCGATTCGGTCTTGTAACACGATGGCATGTCTCGATCGACCATACTGAAATGATTCTTAGGTGATCTTTTATCACTCGGGTATATATGCATATCATCGCCAAGCCGGCCGCTAGATTAGGAGTTAATTGGACTTCTGACATTCTGAATCTGTATTGTCCCTCGTTCTGCCGTGATCTCCAGCGTCGATGAATGGGTCGTCTATTTTTGCGTACGCTTGTCGGTAGCACAAGACTTCAGCCGAGGTAAACGGTTAAGATCGTCTACAGAATTACAGATAACTTGTCGCCGTCGAAAGTTAGCTTGAAGAGTATATTGAACTATTGATCGATACAATACACACCAAACCAGTAAGACGACAGTGCGAATAACCAGGACAAATACACAAGTTTCTAGTAGTCCTTTTACATGGATATTTCAGTGTGAACAACAGTGATAGGGAGGCAAATCTGACGGGCAAGTACCAAGTAAGGAAACTTCTTCCGTGGTGAGGCTACGTTACTCAGGATTACACCTCAATATACTAAGGTCTTGTCTTTAGGGATGCAAACGGACCGATTTGCGAGCCCGCTTATAAGCAAGATTAGTGGGTAACTTACGGATTGAATTACAGGTTACCTATTAATGTGATCTATAAATGGGTTTATGTGTCTACCTACTTGCATCCCTAGGTACGCAAGCCAGGTCACAACGTGAAAACCCGCGGATTACCACTTATTTGACTTATAAGGTCGTGGGCCGGTCTACTTGCATCCCTACTTGTCTTCCTCACTGAACTGTGAGCTCCCAGCATTTCAAGATTAATAGCGTCGCTCTGCCTCGGGGATGACACGAGCGGCGATAGCAACGCGGTCTCCTCCTTCCTCCTCCTCTCCTTCACCTCACCACCTCCTGAGCAGCAATCGACAAAGCCATTCGGGTGCAAGGACGGCGATGGCGAAGCACATAGCTTGCGGTCACAGCGGCCAGGGCGCTAACGAGGTAGCAACAGGTTTGGGCATCGAAATCCAGATCTGACGCCGCCACGGTCGGACCCGGTCCCCCGTGGCCGAATCTGGTGCTCCCACCGACGGATCGAGACAACACGGCGAGGTGGTGGCCGGATGGGGGTGGCGGGGTGAGTGACGCGACCGACGGTGGAGGGAGATCGGTGTGGCATGGGGTGCGACCGACGGTGAAGGAAGGCCGATGAGGTGAGGGGCGCGGCCGTCGGCCGGGAGCGACGAGTAGGCCGCGAGCGGCGGGTGGTGGAGGTCACGGATCCGGCGTGGTCGTGCCTAGATCTAATCACCCTGTGGCCGGATCTGACATGGCCGCGCCCGGATCTGATCGCCCCATAGTCGGATCCGGTGCTCCCACGATGGATCTAGCCGGAGGCGGTGTGGTAGAGATGGTGTCGGCAATGACGGCGTTGACGACAACAGAAGAGGCCACGTGGAGGCACACGGAGGCTAGTCAGCGGGGGCGTCTGTGCGGTGGTGTCCACACGCTGACGAAGGATGGCCGGTGGTGGAGCAATGGGTTGTAGGGGGAGAACAGATCCATTGTTCTCTCCCCCTCTCTCCCCCTCAACCCCATAGGCGTGGCTAGAGTTGAGTTCGGTGCTCGGTTGTTAGGGATTGGTTTTGGGCGTTCTTGGCTGTAGCCTCCTTGTTAGCCTATCGGCGGCCGGTCACGCTTAGCGGCGGTCGATCCGATGTTAGCTTTCTCCTTGGCTGTGTGTAGGTGCTATCGGTGCATGGTGGTGGTTTTTTTTTCTTTCCTGACTACTGTCTTGTCTTTTAGGGTACAAGTCTTGTAATTTTTTCTTCTCTATGCAATGAATCATCGCGTTGTCTGATGTTGATCGTTAAAAAAACAATGAACTTGATTTCAAATCTGAACAAATGGTGATTAGTGATCGGGAGGCAGTTGTCGGACGCTGTCCTGGACTCATGGTGTCCCATGCATTCATTCATGCGCACTCGTGTGCCACATGAATGTCACTCGCAGGTGCTGTCGTGCTGATTCGAACCTCTATTTCAAATCGTTGTCAATCGTACGTAAATAGAACCCCTATTAGGATCGGTACAATCAGCAGCGGTCCAAATGTATACAGTTAAACCCATTATATTTATGCAAATCAGTCTCTTTGATACCGATTCGTCGCCCCTCTTTACGCACTAACATTCCGGCGGCACCACCGCTAGGCATGGATCGAGCCACTTCCACCTAGCCGCCACTGAGCCGCCTCATAATTGATGCCTGTAGCTCGGTGCGACCATGGCCACCGCGTGCTAAGGATGCATATATTGACCCACAAACCCGTTTATTTGTAATATAGGTGGATTCGTGGACTGATTCGCTTGCATATAACGCATGCCCATCCACCAAGTAGGCATGGACCGAAGGGCTTAGCTGCGTGGACTGGAAAATTGGGCATCCGTCTGTGCCCCGGAGGCCGGAGCTCGATCACGCGAAGTTGGTGGATGGCCGGAACGAAACGTTCAGGGGGTTTTTTTTTTCTCCCGTAGCTCTGCACTTCTGCAGATCATCAGAAGCGGACGGACAGCTGGACCCTGTGCTCTGAATTCTCCAATGGAAAAAAAAAGAAGCAAAATGAATGAAAAGAAAAGGATTCAGATACTCAAGGGGACAGGATTTTTGTTCCACGATAGACTAAAATCGCAAAATCATTGATGAGAACATGTTGCTGGACCCATAATCGACATGGAACGTTGTTCATTGGCGAGCTGGCACGCATGCTAGGTAGCAAGCTAGTTCATGGGTCCCATGACACCGTTGATGCGCCATGGGCTTGAACTGGCTTTTGTGTATTTTGAAAGGCTTGCACAGCGCCAAACTAAGCTTCCTCCTATCATAGCATCAAGTTGAACAAAGTTGTTAAAGATCTTTTTGCCAGCTTCAAAATATGGGGTTTGCTACAGTGTAAATATCACTTTAAAATCGTAAGGACTAAAGAGGATCACATGAAGTGGACCAATGAAGTTTCAAACCCACTTCGACAGCCTGCAATTTACCAGCTCTCAACATTCTTGTTGTCTACTAATAAAAATCTCCGCAACACCCTGCTGATAACGAACCTGCTATCGCTTTTAGTTTTGAACAGGGGAAAACAAAAGAAAACGGTGAATAGTGCACTACAAATCACGCCCAAATTGCCCAAGTTGGTCGGCGAAGACTCGCCCCCAACTGGATGACTTGTGGAAACGTACCGCAAAATCTCGTTCTAGAACAACACATGCGCGCGCTAGGCCGCTAGCTGCAAGCCTGCAACTTAACCGTGACCAGTTCAAAGTTCAGAGATGAAAGGTAAACCAAACCAAACCCAACCACACACAACGTGGACGCTTCTGGCTGCACGAAACGGGAGAGATTACCGCGCGAAGCCGCCCGTTTACCATGCACACATGCAGGCACGTACGTGTGAGCGTGAGCCGGCGCGCGCGCCTCCACATGGCGGCCACTCACGTCCCCGAATTAGCCCGCTAATCCCGCTATAAATTCTCACCGTCCCCGCGGCTCCTCTCCTCAGGCAAAGCATAGCAGCAACAGCAGCCATCTCTTCTTCCTCGCCTCCGTTCCGTCGTCGCCTGCTCGGTTCCGGCTGTGACCGTGCGCGCGCGGGAGCAACCTCGAGAGGAAGAGAGGGAGGGATGGAGATGAAGAAGATCGCCTGCGCCGTCCTCGTCGCCGCCTCGGCCACCGTGGCGTTCGCCGCCGAGGCACCGGCTCCTGCGCCCACGAGCGCCGCCTCCGCGGCCGTCGCGCCGGCCATCAGCGCGGCGCTCGGCGCCACCGTGGTCTCGTTCTTCGCCTACTACCTGCAGTGAGCCGGCCGGATGAAGAGAGGAAGAGGAGGAGATGGATGCATGGCCATGGCTACTTCACCGATCCAGACACGCGCGATAATGCGGGTGCTTTGATTTGTGTCAACTTTGATGCCTCGTCTTCTTTCTTCTCTTTTTAATGGATTGTATTTTTGATGCACCAAATTTCTCATATTTCGTCGTCCCTATTTGAAGGGATGGATATTGTACTATTATTCACCATTTGTTTGGATTAATTTAAGACATTGGAATTGCTGGCCACGCATTTTCGTTTGATTTCACCATCATTCTGTTATACACGTTCATCTTCAAGGAGACGCGCATCATGCATAACTGGGCATAGTGGCATGTTTGACAATGGTTGCCGTAATGGCCTTCCAACTACTGCCTGTGAATAAGATCGGAGTTCATTTCGTACTCCAGTAATTGGAATATTGAACGGTATATAAACATTATCAAACAGCTAAATTTATTTTCAGTTTTTCCATAACGCAGTAGATTCATGCCATAACACTCAGAAACAAACAATTAAGCAGGACTAAATGGAACAGCCTGGAAGGGGATTATTTTCAGAAGGCCAGTGACATCAAATTGCGCTGTAATGCCAATATATTCAAATCATTCTAGTTCCTTCGAACAGAATATAATTTTAGTCTGCTTTGCAATTGGCAAAAGAGTTAAAAATTCCGTTAAAACATACATAAGGATATGTAATGGCTTAATATCATCTGACGCAGCTAAATTGCGTCAATATATTTTCAGAAGGCCAGTGACATCAAATTGCGCTGTAATGCCAATATATTCAAATCATTCTAGTTCCTTCGAACAGAATATAATTTTAGTCTGCTTTGCAATTGGCAAAAGAGTTAAAAATTCCGTTAAAACATACATAAGGATATGTAATGGCTTAATATCATCTGACGCAGCTAAATTCCACAAGTATGTTCCCTTCTTTTTTTTTGTTGAACCCACAGACCCAGTTCATTAGATCAAGAAAATCACAAAAATCTTACTAAGCATTATTGCTAGCTCTCCTGAAACAATGACTATGTAAGTTAATAAAACTTTGAACAAAAGCTGTAAAGGGGGCACACGATCTGCAGAAGTACAGAACTGAGGGGCCAAGAATAAGCATTGTCAATTCAGATTCAACTACTCCAGCAGCGAAAAGGAAATAAACACGGGATACTCCCTTGCCAAAGACAAGGAGAAACATTTCACTACAACATTGACATCAGACCATCTGTCCACTTTGCCATTGGCTTATTTGCACGCACCAGAAAGAATGAAACTAATAGGAAAGAGAAAAGGTTCTGACATAGTCTCTGCAATGCTGTATCCCTTGGTGGCCAAAAACACTTGCTTTTGAGTCATGTTACTTAGTGTTAGTGTAGAGCATGTGATTGAGAATGATCACCACAATTGATTCATAAATCACATCAATGAGAACAATAGACAAAGAAGTATGCTACCATGCCGCAGGATTCAGAAACAAATACACCATATATGTTCTTTCCTGTTAACCAAGACAAATATATCAGCTTAAAGGAATGTCGCAAACTCGCAACTCATCAGAAAAGCATTAAGGAAACAGAAGATTAATCTAGACAAATTCATCTTGAACTAATCCAGAGTACAGATTACAGAAGAGCAGACAACTAAAGCAAAGAGCCACACTTCATTATAGGCAGGTGCCAAGGTCACCCAGCCCCCAGCATGTAGCTGGTAACTTGGCCTTGCAAGGTCAAGAACATTATAACCAATAACATAAGGATTTTACCACCCTGGTGCAAGAGGAAAATAGCAATGGTGGCATAGGCTTAATCTCAGCCCAAGGAGGATACCCAAACTAATACTGATGTACTACATGGAATGCTAACAGTCCGATAGAACCAAAGATGAAAAGAGACCTGAAAGTTCAGGAACTGGGAAGCTGAAAGTAAGTCATGTGCATCCTCCTTTCAGCCAAAATGCCAATTTATAGTGACAGAAAAGAACTATTTTAGTTAGGCCAACTGTTAAGGCTTACCAATTAGCAGATAATAGTGCCGGTGAATCTTTGCCACATCCAAAAGGAAAGTGACAGGCTATTCCACTGCACCCTACAGAATTCTATTTATCAGAGGAAGGCTAACCTAGCTGATAGAGGATGTCTGACGCATATTCAGTATACAGCATTGCCAGTTTGCCACTTAGACAAAACCTACAAGTTAAGCACAGTGCAGTGTACTGTATATATTGATTAATAATGAAAAACTCCATGCCTTCATCAGTTTTGCTCTACAGAAATGATCGGTATATAAGATGCCTTCCCATCAATAAAACTACTACAGATTATTTCTAGTTTCTCATGGAAATCTTGTCAGAAAATTATCTAACTCCTCAGGTATCAGGATACCTGTAAAAATCTCATCCAGGCCTCTCATCCAGGCCTGTAGTCTGCGATGTCTTACTTTCCCCTAGCAGGATTTGCAAGGCCTATACCATATGTAAAAAATATTGCTACAAAAGCATATGTTATTTAAGGGATAAGAATCAGACACTAAGATTGTCTAAATTACACAAAGCTAGACCTCATTGTATTCATAAGGAAAGTCTGGACAGTGGGAAAGTTCCAATTATACAGCTCACGGTTTATTAAAAGAAACAACCTTTTTAAATCAAAACCAACCTCTTAGGTCATGTAAACATTGCTAAAGACTACCTTCAAGTTAGTGCTGAAGATAGGGAAAACTTATCAATAACTTGTTGATAATTCAAGTTCTACCTACAACAGTGCTTACAAGGTCTCACAAAGAATGTATCTGCATACATTTCCATCACTAATCATCTTGCAAAGAAACAAAATCAGCTCAGTGAGGGGGTGATTGGATTAAATTTAATCCCGACACTGTTTGCTATTTGGAAATAGGAGAGACATTCAGTAGGCAAGCTACAAAAATATGTAGGGCTATGACCGATAAGATGTAAAATAGGAGAACATATCTAAACTTTATGGAAAAACAGTTGTTCAAATAGAAAACGAACAGAATACTTACCATCATTTGGACATTGAATAACAAATCACTTTAAATTTACACAAATAGAAAAATGTCAATACATAGAGCAATGCTGAGTGTTTCAGTATACAAAATCACATCAATTCGAAGCCATTTATTGATGAATTCTTGTGAGCTTTTGCAAATATATTGATCTCTTGTAAAACTCAACGTACACTTTGACAGCTCACAAATCAACCTAAAAAGACCCAAATTACTGAAGCTGTCAACTGAAAACATAAACAGACAAAGAGCTTTCCAAATGCATTCTCACCTCACTAGGTAGCAATAGCTGTCTACTGCAACATGATAACTTGACAAAACATGATGCTTTCAAAACAGACTTCAGCCATTAAACGAGTCAGCAGCCAGATGATATCTAGTAAAATGTTTTTACAAGCTCACTGCTCACCACAAACACACCAACCATGCTGACAAGTAACACAGAGCTGGTTTGTCGAAAATCCACAGGAAATTAGAAGGTGCCACAAGCACTTCGATACAACATAAAGTCACTGTACTAGCAACATTTAAAACCTTTTCCGGTGTAGCTCTGCAAGGCATTTTGTAAAATCACTTTGACTTCCATTAACATAATGGTCATAGATAGAGTAATCTCTACATTTGCAGGTAAAAATAACATTTGAAACAATAACATTATGATTTCCTTGATAGCCTAATCGTACACAAAAAAATTACTCTAGCGATAATTGACATCCAAAAGCACCCGAATTTCATAGTTCAGACTCTCACGCCTATCGCCAATGCACTTTTATTATGCGAACACTTCCTTCCTATGGAGAGCTAAGCTCTTACCTCATCAAGATCGTAGCTACTGACCCGACAGATACACCGAGAGCGCAAGAGATGGCGACCACCCGCGTTCGGAGCAGCATGAGGTTAACATTCTTCGTAGCCTGGAGGCACAGCGTGAGCACCTGCAGCCGCCCGTTGGCCTCCATCTTCTGGAAGAAGGCGATGGGCTTGATGGCGCGGCGCAGCACCAGGGCGGCCGTGAAGGGGAACGCGAACGCCACCACCCCCTGCACGGCCGCCGCCGACCCCACACCGACGGGCGCCGCGCCGGACGCGATCCACGCGCCCGCGGCGAGGTGCGCCCCGCCGAGGAGCGCGAGGGAGCCGCTGATCCGCTGCACGGCGGCGCGGAGCGCGTCAAGCTCCCGCCGCGTCTCGTCCGCGAGCGGCGAGGTGTCGCGCTCCACCGTGGGCCCCTCGATCTCCTGGTGCTTCATCGACTCCGGAGACACCGGAGCGGCGGCGGCGGAGGCATCGGGTTCCGAGGGAGCGGAGAAGTGGCGGTGCGGGTGAAGGAAGAGGAGGGGATGCGGCTTAGGGAGGAGCCTGGCCATCTCGGCGGCCGGGCTCAGGAGGCGGCGGGAGAGGTGGGAGATCGCCATGGGAGAGCAGGAGGTCGCAACGCTGCTGCGAGTCTGCGGCGGCGCAAGAAAAGTCTACTCTTTCTCCGGTCAAGTCGAAGGCGTAATCATGTAAATACACTTTCCACCTATTTTCACGGTCTTAAATCATTACGTTTTCTGGAATCGAAAGCGGATTTTGTGATAGCCTCATTGGATTCTTAGTCTGGACACGTGGCGGAGCAAGGGAAAATGCTAGGGACACGGGGGACGGAGCACATGCGGGCCACACCATTCAGCGGCTGCCGGGTGCCGGCTGGTTCGGGTTTGCCTTCCTCTCCAACCCAGAGAGCGGTTTACAAAAAACCGCCTTTCTCTTCTCCGTCTTCCCCTTTCCGTTTCTCACCTTTTCCTGCCTCCCCACCTCGCCTCGCCTCGCCGGCCGCACCGAGCAACTCAAACCCTCGCCGCAAGAAAGAAACAAATCGAGGCAAAAACCCCTCGCTGCTCGCCGCCTCGCCACCCCACGCGAAGCCAGGCAACCAGCCATGGTGGTGTACACGCAGGAGCACGTGTACCGGCACCCGTGGGACCGCGTCACGGCGGCGGCGTGGCGCAAGTTCACCGACCCGGCGTCCCGCACGGCGCTCTCCCACGTCGCCGACGTCCACACCCTCCACCGCCGCGTGGACCAGGAGGCGGGGCGGCTCCAGGCCGCGCGCTCCATCACGGTGCGCTCCCCGCCGCTCCCCTTCATCCTCCGCCGCCTCCTCCCCGCCGCGGCCTCGTCCCCGTCCGGCGCGGCGCTCTGCCACTGCGTCGAGACCTCGCTCGTCGACGCGCCGCGCCGCGCCATGGACGTCGTCGTCCGTAACGTGTCCCTCCGCGGCCTCATCGAGGTCGAGGAGCGGTCCACCTACCGGCCGCACCCGGAGCGGCCCGAGGAGTGGACGCAGTTCAGGCAGGAGACCACGATCCGGTGCCGACCTCTCTCGGCCCTCGCCGCCGTCGCCGAGAAGGTCGAGACCCGCTGCGCCGAGAGATTCCTGCAGAACAGCGCCAAGGGGAGGGAGGTCGTCGAGCGGATCTGCCGGTATCTCGAGGCCGAGGCCGCCGGTGCTTCATCCTCCGCCATCTGAGTTGGCTTGGTTTACGCCTCCTCACCTGGCCTTCCATGATCTGATCGGATCGAAGGATTCGCTCGATCTGTGCTGCGTGCGCGCGGCGGGACCTCGCATCCTGGCCGGGTCCCTTGCAGTTTTCCATTTTTTTTTTGTATGAAATGATGAGCTGAATCCTGAATGGAATAAAGCTTCTGGACATAGACTTAATTTCTTCTTGACCATGGAACCATTTTAACCCCAATTTGTTCCTGTTCTTGTTAAGCTATTCTGATATGCTATGACATCTCTACCTATTATTGCGCTAATTTGACGAATTCGTTAACTCTGATCTCTGATGTTTTGATGGATTTGATTGACATATAGGATAATGAAGTTGGGTGATTAGATTCTATGATTTTTCATATGTTCTATCATTTTTGTCTGCTGATAAGAAAACCAACTGCGTACTGTGGGAGTGTGTTAACTGGTAGATACTAGATAGCTTTCTTCTTGGACAATTCTTGCAAACGTAGGTTGATAGGTGCTTTGTGACTGTTGTTATCTGATTGGCCCCTCTATTGACTGTTCCTCCTCTATTATGATGTTGATTCCAGGGCAAATATAAACTTTATCTTACATATCTGGTTGTGCATTGGTCGCATTTTCTGTTGTTTAATCTATTGATGGATAAGTAGCTACATTGACTCATTTTTGCTCTACCACTTGAGCTTGATTGAGTTAAGAAATGAGGTGAGCTAATAACCAAACATCTGTTAGTGTTAGGTGATAAAAATAATTGTACTGTTGTAAAATCCTTCTTTGTTGATTTCCTGAGCAAGTTACTGTATGTAGGTTGATAAGCTGTAATGCCTGAGTTTAGTTCTATCTTATGCTTCTGAGAAAGTTTCTTCTTTACCTAGGTGTTGAGTTTTATAAGTGATTGGCTGGGGAATTGACAGTTATAGTTTATTAGTTACTATAGCATTTTCAGAGGGAACACAGTGGAAGTATATAGGTCAATACAAGTGCGGATTCACAGTTTGAAACCCATGTCACATGTTAGGATTGCTGCCATCTTGTGCTCATAGTTATCTACATCTTATACTACCTATCCAACTTTCTTCAGAGTTTGTTTCATTTTGCTTTATTTGAGACATGCTTGAAATGTTTAGTTCAACATCTTTCTGACATAGTCTTGTATGGAATAATGAGGCGATGGGCCACTGCTAGTTCAGAATTACTAACTTTCACTTGTTCCTCTTCAGCCTTTTTCTTTACTCTGGTGCAAGCATATGCCCTCTCACAAGACACCAGTCTTCCTCTTGGCTTCATCGTTACTGTGTTGTTGCTCATCAGTTATCACCATATTTGACTGTATTATGTGTTGTTTGAACTGTGAAAACTGCACATGTTTTCAAAGGGGTGGGATCTGAGATCTAAACTGTTTTCTGGCGTTCTGCTGTATTCCACTGTTGTTTGGTAGTTCCATGATTGTTTGTCATTAAATCTATGAAGAATTAATTATTTTGTTGTTTAGAAACTAAAGGAATCCAGTGAAAATTGCTGGTGTTTGTTTTGTTTGAAGGTTTGAATGAATATATAGTACTCAGCAGAACCTGTTTCAGTACTCCTGAAGTCCTGACAACCGAAGCAGAAATGCAGGAAAATCAGTGAAGTTTGTCAATGACCTTATTTTTGTATGCGCATGGCAATTGGCAATGATCCCCCAATGGCATCAGCTACGAGCCTACGAGTAGCCTGTTGCAAATTCTTGTAAATCTCAGCGCATCAGTTATTGTGTTGAGAGAAATGGAGCTGCAGCTGCATATCTGTGTTGGTTGGGTCTAGCTAACCAGCCCGCTTAGCTTCACAATTCTGAATTTTCTGACGGTTGCATTGCACAGTAGTTGCTGCGGTACTGAATTGCTCCGTTTAACTCGGATAATTGTTTCCTCCGTTTGTAAGTAGATTCTAGATCAAACCGTTCGTAGATATGCTTGAAATCTCGTTACTCGTGTTCTTTCCAAACTGAACAGTTACTCGTGTTCTCTTCTCTCCAATCTGAACACCAACCCGAGCAAAGCTCGTCTCAACTCTCTCAAACCTTCACAAGACCAGAAACAACCTGCACAATAAAAATAAAATGGAAAAAATCACGACCTAAACGGGCTTTTTTTGTTTAAATGGGCCGTTTTTATTCTGGTACGGTAGGCCCAGTACGCGAGTGTAGCCCTAACTCGGCGCCGCTATAAAAGCGCGACCCCGTCGTGTGCGACTAGGGTTTATCTCCTCTCGCCGCAGCCTCCCTCGGAGCTAGACAAAGGAGAGAAGGGCGAAGGCGGCGGCGGCGCAAGGCGAAGATGTCGGAGAAGAAGCGCGGCGCCGGCACCCGCAAGGACGAGGTGGTGACCCGCGAGTACACCATCAACCTCCACAAGCGCCTCCACGGATGGTATCGCCTCACTCTCTCCCTCTCCATTTCCTGAGCTTTGTGCAGTAGATAGGTGAGCTAGATGTTTGCTTTACGAGGTGTTAGGGATCTAGCACTTTGCTGGTGCGGAGGGTTGCTGCCTGCGAGCACTTTGTGGGCTCGTGAATGGTTGATACACCTTGTTTGGATGGATATCCTTAGACCAGCTATAGCACATCAGGGATCATATGACCGAGGGGGCTTTGATTCATGTGGATCCTTCTCTTGTATTTGATCCCACATTCCTACTCAGGTAGATCTGTGTTAGTGACCGTAGCTTCGCTTGGTTACTGTTTATTGCCATTTGATTGAGTATTTATCGGGTATAGTCAGGTGTCTGCCTTTATATATTGTTGTGGCTGCACACAGTTACATGCCCGGGACATGGACTCTGCTCATCGTTACATTTGTTGCTTTTTGCTGTGCTACCAAGTGTTCCATTTGGGCAGTAAATTTCATAAGAGCACACGTGTACTGTGATTTGTTTGTGCTGAAGTATTGTTTTGTCTATTGATTTGATCTATTATTCCCCGGACATAGTCAGGTATCTGTCTATAAAATGTTGTGGTTGATACAGTTACATGCCCGGTATATAGATGTTGCTCATCGTTACACGTGCTGCCTCTGTATGCTATCATGTGTTCCATTTGGGCACTACATTGAAAACAAGATTACATTATGAATCTGTTGTATTTGCCCTGTCATTGGTTCGGTTAATCAATTTCAGCCATTCATTTTATGTAAATCTTACTTTATAGCACTGCATAACTAATTGTTGTTGCGCAAATTTTCTTTATAAAATCAACAACCAGCTTCAGTTTAGAAGTTCATATTACATTTGACCTTTCAGATTAATCCAGATTCTTGTTTAGAAGTTCTGCAATCTAGAAGTCTTACTTTGTTGAAATGGATGTTATATTGAAATCATTTTTTTCTGACAAACAGCACCTTCAAGAAGAAGGCGCCGAATGCCATCAAGGAGATCAGGAAGTTTGCACAGAAGGCCATGGGCACAACAGATGTCCGCATTGATGTGAAGCTTAACAAGGCCATCTGGACCAATGGTATCCGGAGTGTCCCAAGGCGAGTCCGTGTTAGAATTGCACGCAAGAGAAACGATGAGGAGGACGCCAAGGAGGAGCTCTACTCTCTGGTCACAGTTGCTGAGATCCCTGCAGAGGGTCTCAAGGGTTTGGGAACCAAGGTTGTTGAGGATGAGGAGTAAACTTTTCATTGGTATCTGTCAGTTAGCGCTTAGTGCATATTTCCATGATATCAGTCACTATGCTGAGAGCAAATTTGGAAGTCTTGCTTTAGCGTTTTGTTATCTACTGTTGATGACTTGATGTAATAGAAGATTCAAGACAACGCATTTTCTTAAGCGCTTGGAATTTTGTCTTGTTTGTCCAAACTTTTGGGATATACATGCCATGCTATCGTGCTCTGATCTAGGTTCACTTTTTCTCGAGCTTAAAAAATGTCTGATGATATTATTGATGTTTTGTGGTTGCTACCGATCTCTGTTGATTGGTTTATATTTGTTCACATCATTTCTTGTAAGGGTAGCTTTGTTGTGTAGGGTGTCACGGTTCAGCTATTTTAATTCGTTCGCTATACAGTGATCTGATTTGCCGAGTTCTATGCGAGTGCTATTTTGCTATATTTCTTGACGGTGAGAGAACAGGCGAGACCGGCTTAGCAAGTTGCTTGTCGCGCCTATAATGTTAGGGCGCCTCGTTTTTAACGGAGAACATAAGGAACTTGACAAACATATATGAGCAAAAGTAGGAACATGTTGTAATTCAGCTTAGCTTCTTGTGAGATAAAATTATATAGTTCCAGGGAAAGTTCTCAATGGTATAAGCTGTTGTGCCCGGCGGAAAAAATACAAGTAAAAAAATCAAAGTGCATCTATAACATATGCTCCCCGTCGGCAGGAAGAAAATTCTGGACGGATATGTGGTACCCGATATTGATATGATGCTCATCAGCAATAACTTACCGGCAACAATAAGAGAACTATGAAATCTCAGAGTTCACTTTAGATGATGTGATCAAACACCGATTAATAAATTATGTAGGTCATAAAATGAATAATGGATCAGAGGCTCAGAGCTTTCCAAATTTGAATAAATAAAGTATATGTTGTGACAGCACAGTTCAAAATGAAACAATGGAGAAATCAGTTGACCCTTATTGCAGCTCTGTTAAGCCAAGTTAATTTTTTTTCCCCAAAACAGGACAGAAGAACTTGGTGTATATTTAGCAATACTGCATGGTAATGATAGACTGCAATACTACATTTCACAGAAAATGACACTTGGGAAGGAAAACCAACAAATTCCATAAAATGAATTTTAAGTATGGTAGATATTCACATAATGTAACAAAAATAAATTCGATAATCCTTATACATGGGCACCCGATGAGAGAGAAAAATACCGGGCGCCCGCGCGTCTCATTCCGCATCGCTCGGGCTCCCCGCGCCTCCCTCGCTCGTGTCGCCCCGTCGAAGCCGCCTCCTCTCCCACGAGCTCCCTCGCCCGTGCCGCCGCCTCTCCCCCGCCGACCTCGCCTTCTCCGTCGAATCCGCTGCCGCTTTTCATCTTCCTCGACATCGATGGTGGCTTCATCCCAGTGGTGGCGGCCGACGCGGAGGACGACGCACGCGTGGCGAGGTGGCGGCGCGGCGACGGTGGTGGTGGTGGAGGCTCGCTGGCTCCCTCTCTTTCCCGGGAGCACTCCCTCCTCATCTCCGCCGTCCTCCCCCTTCTCCTCCATATCCGGTGATGGGGGGCGGTGGAGAAGACTGACGCGAGCAACCTTGTGTTCGTCGGAGAGGAGGAAGATGCAGTCCAGACCAGATTCTGTGTTTTTTTTGTGTTTCAGCTAGTGTACTCGTGATGTTCTGTGTTTGGATCAAATGTTGCATTGGATATTTCGATAGTGTTCCATATTTCTATTTTCGACACACGGGGTTTGTTGATGTTTCAATGGTTCAAAAGCAATGTTTTAGCTAGTGTACTCATAATGTTTCTTTGTGTGTGAATCAAATGTTGGAGTTGATTTTAGATAGTGTTTAATATTTTCATCATGATGTACACGGGGTTTGTTTTGATGTACACGAGGTTTAAGTGTTTCAATGGCTTAAATCGTTTTGTTGCATATGTTGAACCAAATTGTTTCATCTAGCGATCTCACCGTGTTTCACTTTTTTTAAGAATTGAAACATTCTTTCGCTAAGTGCTAAAACATTGTTTTTTATAAAGGGTGAAACAACATCCGATTTTTTGGGGAAAAATCGGGCACCCGATTTGTAGGCGCCTCCAAATAAATTCTCATCATCTCATGGCCCTTTATGTATATAACATGGAAATTTATCACCTGCTACGTATGTGGAACGCTAAAATAATGAAGTCAAAATTTTAAAATGTGATTCAGACTAAAGTAGAGAACAGAAATTGCCTAGCTAAGTCCGAAGGCTGTTACATGAAAATAAAAGGGCTTTCCTAAAACTATATCTAGTAGTCCCAAATCATGGCAGTGATCAAACTATCTTGAAACTACTGGCCATACACTAATGCAATCATCCTGTCTTTAAAGAATATTATTGTAGGAGTAAAACTGATAATTATACTGCAGTTTTGCAAGTATTGCTATTACCCTAAAAATATCAGACAACAAAGGAATGGACTACATCAGATATACACTTAGGGTAATGCATTTGAATATTTACATTGTGAGTCAACTAGATGAATTGTTACAGCAAGAACACATGAAGTATCTATCAGCAAATTACTGTATGCTGTTGAGACAGCGTTAAGTGTTAAGTGTTAATTATAGCATATCAACATATGCAAAACAACTAAGGATGCTACTAAGCATGGGTCTGCGTCTTATTAGACGCCTAGACTAGACGGTTAGCTCATCTGGTACGAATGTAGTAGAAGGGCTCAGTCATCATAGTAAATCATTGATCCTACCAAAATACTACTAGTACCAACTATGATTCATTACCCACCCTATATTGCATTTCTTTCAGCAGTAACACGGGCTAGGAATACTCATATCATTACTAAAGCTGGGTAAAAAATGATGTCACATAACCTATAGATTGGTTGTCAGTAGGAAACTATGCTTGTAACATGGCAAAATCACAGCTAATCACACAGCATATCACCAAAGCTGTCGTTGCACAAGTAAAACTTCCAATCGGAAACAAGTACAGAATAATGATATCAACTATCAAGTACTCCAAAATTTAATCATAACTACAAGCAAAATGCCATGACAAGATGAAACATTGAAATGCACAATTACATATACCAATCGATCAGAAGTAGATTGCCATCTGAACCCCCTTCTCCACGAATCCGCACTTGGCGTAGTACGCGCGTAGCTCGGGCGTGCAGTCGAGGATGACCTTGTAGCATCCAGCCTCCTTGGCGATCTCCACGAGGCGACACACGACGCGGATCCCGAGCCCGCGGCCGCGCGCGGCGGCATCGACCACGACGTCCTCCACGTGCCCCACCTTCCCGCCGCCGCGCAGGAACTTGCGCTCCACGAACAGGCACCCCGTGGCGAGGATCCGCCTCTCCGGGGCGGCGGGGTCCTCGGCCACGAGGATGACGTGGTCGTCGCCGAGGGCCGCGAGGTCGGCGAAGCACGCGGCGAACTCGGACGCGGTGAGGTCAGGGCAGGCGGAGAGCTGGGAGAGGAGGTCCACGAATCCCTTCTCGTGGTCTGTCACCTCCAGGCGACGGATTTGGACGGAACAGTCGGTCTCCGCGACGTCGCCGGCGGCGGCGGTGGTGGAGGGTTCCGGGGAGGTGGATGCCATTTGAGAACTTGGGAGTTGGGACTCAATCGGGAGCTTCTTGGACTTTGGCCTTCGCAACTCACAAGTGGCACTCCGTACTAGAACGGGCCACACGGGCCGTTGGATTCCACTGAAACGAACTTGCTGATTCAATGTTCAGACTTCTAACTTGTTGATTCAATATTCAGACTTCAGAAAGCACCAGGTGTTGAAGTTGAACTGTTGAAGCACTTCCAGTGGTGGTTCTAGAGGTTTTGAGGGTGGTCCTCCCTCCATTTTGGTAAAGTAGTACCCCATCTTTTAAATTCAACGAAAATTTTATCAGAATAGATGTAATTTTGACATTGTGCAATTTTGAAGTATGGGGTAGGACCACCCAATGAAAATCCCTCAAACCGCCACTGAGCACTTCAGTGTATTACTACCACCAATGTTTTGCATCTCCTACAAACCACTACTCTTCCTATCCTACAATGTTTCGTTAGATTAATATTTAGATCTCTGGAAGATTACGATTTAGATTAGCATTGTAACTTACAGGCTCGTCAGTTGCTCATATTCTCTAATAAGCCAAAATAACTTATTAGAGAAAAAAAATAATTTATGGGTAAAACTTTCATCAACTTGTTTCTAACAACTACAACTTAGAAGTCAATATAAAAAAACAGCATTAAAAATTTAAACTTTTACTTTGGCTTTGACTTATCAAAGCAAGGCTCTTAGATAAGTGCACAAAACCTTTCCTTCTGCAGACTGGTAAGTTATACCTTGTGCTATGAGCCCATGATATTGAAGTAAATGTGAGTTAATTTTTAGAAGGGTTAAATGATTTTGTTGCAGTAGCTTGAAGAAGATACATGTCAAAAGAATTTGCATGTTCAAGGAAAAAGGTGTGAAATGATCTAGATATTGCATACCCCTCCGTAGTTGGCTACATCACATGTCCCATTCGTTCATTCAGTCAACTGAAGATAAAGTTAGGATTACACGAGACATACACCTACTCCAATACAACAAAAAACCGAAGACTAATTAATACATGGTCCTCCACAATAATTAGCAGCATTTCTCTTAACCTCTGCTTCATGCAACTGTGATGCACTTTAGTTCGTTCAATGGAACATTATTATTGGTCAATAGTGTGGATATGCGAAACTTGAACGGCAATTTACATCGTTTCTGGGTACGTTTTCTTGTACGAAATGGTCACTGGACAAATTTACAACTATCTGCATGTTTCATGTTCATGACATCAAACTGATTTCCGTTTCCGTAAACCATATATTCATATCACTACTCACTGATTACAGATTAGAGGTTAATAATTGTATATTCCTATTCGCCGCAGACGACGTAACAGCATGACAGCACGCTACAACCATTTTCTTTTCCTCTATTCGACAGTGACGTCAACGAATCCACGTGGACCTGTAAATGAACCGTTTTGATTCTGAACTGTTCTGAGAAGAAGATTAGATTCAATGCCGCGATACCCCAGTAAGAACGTCAGCCATGATAGGGAGGACTTGACGAATGGGAATCTCTGAACACAAGTGCATCGCCCAAAGTCTAAACTGGAATATACAAGTCAAGAGAAGATGGTTGGCCATGGAGAACAAAAACTTTTCCTAGAGATGCTGGGATATACTATACAAACCATCAACATATCAAATGCCATGAACATGAAAAGGTATCTCTATTATCATGTAATACTAGTACTATTGTACTCATAAGTACTGCTAATTAACTCAACTAGGGGCTGAAGATTTTGGTTGTGTTTTTTTAACACCAATACTACAATACAAACATAGATGCTCATAACGCGTGTACACTGAACATATACACATACACTCTACCCTATAATCAACTTTAAAATATTGGTCAGTATAATTTTGAGATTAACAAAATCATCACGTATATCTCCCTATGCGTCATCTATCACTGAAAAAATAATTAGTTACAAATACAAACACACATGTCAAGTCTATAGCTTAACTCCGGATAGATTGGTTCCATCGTAATAAAATCTAACCGATTGAGCTAAGTTCGCTAACTTCATTTGCTTGTGTTTTGGTAGAGAAACGGTTCGAGATGACGAGGTCTGAAGAAGCGGCGGGAATCCGGAACTGGACGGCGGTGATCCCTCCCTATCAACGGCCCCGCGCTCGCGCGCGTGCTGTCTCGCTCGACGCATTCCAACTCGGCGATTTTCCCAAATTTTCCAAGTCCACGCCACCGAGCCTCTGCCTCGCTCGCTCGCTTGGCTCGGCCCCCGTGCCACCCGCTGCCGATAACGTGACCCACGCTTTTTGTACAACCACCCGCGACGCGGATCGGACGGCTCAGATGCAGCGTCACGACGATCGTGCGGTGCGATGCGCAGCGAGCGAGAGACTAGGAGACGGCAGCGCTGGGGCAGGGGTCTGCCTTTTAATACCATCGCCACCGATAGGCTTCCGTTTTTGCTCCCACGCTGCGCAGCGGCAAAGTCGCGGGAATCTTCGTGGGCTGCTCCGAGCGGCGACGGCGACGGCGACGGGGACGGGGCGGCGGTATCTCGCGCGAGGTCAACACAGCTAGATCTCTCTCTGCGTGTATAGAAGGGCGGTTGCTGGTGGGAGGAGGACGAGGAGGTTGAGAGGTATGCCCATGGAGCACGGGAGGAGGCAGGGGGTGGTGGCGATAGAGTGCGTGGCGGGAGGGTCGAGGGCGGAGGAGTGGGGGCCCGGGAGCAGCGAGACGGTGCAGACCGGCGATGTGGTGGAGGAGCTGCTCATCGGGGTCGGCGGCCGCGGGGGCCCCGCGGCGCACGCCGCGCCGTTCAAGGGCGGGCGCGCCGCCGTGCAGAGGCTCCTCCACTCGGCGTACAAGCGCGGGGATACCTCCGTCGAGGTGCGCGTGCGGCGACCCGCGCACGCGCAGCAGCTGGTGGCCACCAGCGGGGAGCTGCTGCCCTCCGCCGCGGCGGGGGCGGGGACGACCACGACGGCGAGGATGCAGGCCTGCATCGTGCCGCAGGAGGCCGCGGTCGGGGGCGGCGGCGCGATGATGGCCGTCGTGGGCCGCAGCCGCCAGTACGTGCTCCGCTCGATCCGCGACCCAAACTACGCCGTCGGCTTCGTCGACCGCATGGAGAGCGAGTGCATCGCCATCCGAGGTACGTTCATATACTCCGATTGCACCACGCCATGTTCCTCTTCCTCCTCATCACGGTGCAAATTATTAGATATTTTTTTCGCTGAATTTTTTGATCCATGTCCGTCCGTACAACCACTTTCCTTCGGTTTGTGCAAGCTCTAGAGACCAACAAAGAAAAGTAAAAGTCCTCGACTGAGCTTTCGTTACATGCCATGTTGGACTTTAATTAAAAACAGACAAAGAAGAAGGATAGAGCTCGTGTGCCTTCTGCATACGACTTTTGTGCACAAGTAGATGGTGGTAGCTTTGATAGGTGACATCTTCTTTATCGTTTTCTCTCTCGCGATAGGTGATTTTTTTGGCGTGATCGATCACGGTATCCATTTCGATTGGCATATACTTGGATCAACGCTGGGTTGCTAGAAATGGTTACTTCTGGGTAGTGTGATTGCTCAGTCCGGGGATGTGATCAGAATATCCTAGGTCTGATATATGATAGAGCCTTGCTAGAGGATTGTACGAGCTGGTGATAACATTGTTGTTAGTGTTGGGGGTGGAGAGCAGCTGTGGTTTTGTCTGGGAAGTTTCTGGAGTAGATTGGCCTGCAGAAATTATAATATGTCCATCCATTAGTCCATAGGTGATACATACCTACGATGTTTGGTTGTTGAACATATGCTTCTTCTTCTTTTTTGTGACTAGCATAGGCTTTACTAGAACATTATTAACGATCTCAATTGCCTCTTCCGTTTGCAAGCTGAGAAGTCACGGTTGAACACTTGAACTATCATCGATGAATTCAGTAGCCTATGGCAGATTACTGGTACTGCAAATCACGCAATTGCAGCGATAACAAAATCATAAGATATTTATTAAGCGAGTTAAAAACCTGGGTAGTGTGCATTTGATGGGTGTTCTGCTTCCACAAGTAAAACAAACACGTCAGTTTCAGTTAAGAAAAACACCAAGTTGCTGTAGTCTAAGCTCAAGTTGCATACTTCCAGGCAACAGACACGGCGGTGCACGTTGTTTGGAATCTGCATTTTGGTTTCTTTATACAGAACGCCACTTGGCGGTGATGATAATTGAATCTTCCCTCCCCTGACTCGAAAAAAAGTTGTCGCTAAATTCCAATGCGATTCAGATTCCCTGGTTGACTTTACTTCCTCAGTCATCTTCCAGTGAGTTTTTTTAAAAAAATTTCTTTTTGTATTTCGTAAAGCAGTGATAAAGATCGTGCAGAACTGCAGAGAATGCAGCATCTTTATTTTATTTTATTTATTTATTTGAGTTTCTGATCTGAACCTGAGAATTGATCGGCATTTTTCTTCTTCTTCTTTTTTTCTGTTTTTTACGATGACGTCCAGGGTCGAGGAGTTCGAGGGTGGTGTGTGCACTGAGCAAGGCGCAGTTGCAGGACGGCTACGTGGCCTACCCGTGGGAGAAGAAGATGAGGGAGGCGCTCCCGATCCCTAACTCCAGCAGCTTCCTCTCCATGCTCGTCCTCCCCACGGCGCTCGACCGCGCCGCCTCCCGCTACAACTCCGTCGAGGACACCCTCGCCCGCGCCAACGCCTGGATCCTCTCCTCGCAGGCGTCTGGTGTGCCCATCGCCTTCCTCAACGTCCAGACCGAGGCCCTCCTCACCAAGATCTCCGGCGAGACGGCCTCCGCGACGGTCAACTCGGGGTCACTGGCCGACCTCCCCAACCTCGCCAACGCCAGCCTTTACGGGTTCGAGGACTACCACGGCGTGGACATCGGCGTGGTGAAGGCGGTGCGCGTCTGGTACACCGCCGCCGCCAGAGAGATGCCAGTTGAGATCACCCTCGAGGCCAGCGACACCAAGCTCGGCTTCGCCATTAGCCGCACAGAGGAGGTACACTTTCGCAGTTGGCACGTCATTGACACTTTTGTTGTTGTAGTGCACGTACGACTGCACGTGTGACGTGTCTGATACAATCGTCTGAATCACTCGCGAACAAACAGGGATTCATCTACATCTCGTCCGTCATGGAGGACGACAGCGGCTTCCTGGCGCCGTCGACGAGATCGGGGCTGCGCGACCTCTACCGGGAGGCGAAGCGCGCGTCGAAGCTGCTGGTGATCTCCAGGGTGTCCGGGCAAAAGGTCCTCCCGTGGATGGTGTCCACGTCGGGCGCCATCCGGTGCTTCGACACCGTCTCGCTCAGCCAGAAGCTGTCACTGCACCGGCACGCCCTGCGCCCGATCCTGCTCCACCTGCTCATGTGGGAAGGCAAGTCGGCAGACGCGCCTGCACGCCCCCACGAGCCCCGCCTCCCTCCTCAGCCGGCGCCGTACCCGGAGTTCGCCGCGGGCCTTATGCGGCAGGACTCGTTCGGCGGCGGCGAGCTGCCAGGGCAGGACTCGTTCGGCGCAGGCGAGCTGCGTCGTCAGGGCTCGTATGGCGTCGGGCTGGTGCGGCAGGATTCGTTCGGCGTCGAGCTGGTGAGGCAGGACTCGTTCGCGTGCACCGAGCCGCCTGTGCGGAGAGGAGACCTGCAGGGGAGGGACACTGCAGGGGATACATCCTTCAGGTTCCATAATTTCTCGTTGCCCAACAACTGGGTGTGAGTGTGTGATTGAAATTGAACACAAGGGACAAGTCCCAAGTCTCACTGGTTGCTGTACATATGTAAACTTCGATGGGGTGGCTTTGTGCTCATACAGACTGTGGAGTGCATTGTAGTGTGATAGAGCTTAGAGTATAATTTTGGCCGGTGAATAGTCTGCTGTTTCAGCGATACTTAGTTTGAACACTGTCGATTGTGTTGGGAGGAGAATAACAGTTTCATATTGGATTTGAAGAGTTAAACTCATGGCCATGGATTGCAAAGCACATATCTTTCAAACACCTTGCTTGGAAGTTGCACAGTACTCCGTATATACTTTATTTGCACGATTACTAATGCCAATTTGGCACATTCAAGAGAGACTACATATCTTCATTCAAACAGCTCATTTGGAAATTGGAAGTTATTTTTGGGGGAAAATTATGCTTCATTTCATTAAGAACAAAGAAATATTTACAAAGAAGGGGTTCCTTTGATCAAAGAATCCCTCCTACCAAGAATACATCCCAACTCCCCATTTGGAAGTTAAAGAGTAAATATTTTATTTGCACAATTGATACCAGTTTAGTACATTTGAAGAGAGACAAACTATCTTAACAAGAGGTTTGAAGCATGGACATGTACGGGCTGTGCAGGGAACAACCCAACAGTTTCAGTATGTGAGCCTCCGGGAATGAAGATACATATCAGCTTGGACTGTTGTTTTGTTTGCTGATCATATGAACTGTAAGGTTAACAAGAAATCTGCATAATGTCTAGAATCCATTCTTTCCTTTCAGATTGATCACTGATAGTTCCTGTTCAACGTAGTCGCCAGCGCAGATTGGTGGATAACTATGAGCATCGGATGCTTCAGCAAAGTGGCCCAATGGCTTAAGGGTTGCATCAGAAGCAATGTGTGCAAACAGCTATTTAGATAAACAGGAAAATGGGTAAGTCAATAGTTCACCAGAGCAAGTAGGATTAAATTGCTGGAAGTGCCTCATGAAGTAAATCACATCGAGGAGTGGTTAACACTTACGGTTGATGAAACCCTCCACAAGCTTCTATTTTGCTCTCTTGCTAATGCTATAGCCTCTAGTGTTCTCTTGGTTACCACTACCTCATGCATTCCAGCTAAACACTCCCCACCAGTAAGCCATTCCAGCTGCAGTAAAAGAACATGAAGTAATTCAATTGGCGAGATGCTTACTTGCTGGTGTGTGTGTTGGTTCATCACATCCAAGTTGTCACAAATAAGCCCCATCTTTCACTAGCTTACACTCCCAGTTTTCAAGTGTTGTGTTTCAGAAAAGACTCAAAATACAAAAATAAAGCTTGATTCTATGATGACAATGATATCGATCTCATGGAAAACCAGAATTTAGACATCAAAACAGAAACCAATTTGCATAAATATGCCCTTCTATTAACACATGAATAAAGATACTTGCAGTAAAACGGTCAAAGCTAACCTGTTTCCCTGATTGAATTAGAAGACAGCCAACAGGGACCTTAACTTCCATCTTTTTGCCATTCCTTAGCCAGATGTTCAGGCCTGGAAATCTACTTCGACCATGTATGGTCAAGAAATTGAGATCATAATGGAACCCAGCAAAAACAGTGCCCTCAGAACCATGCCGCTCAAGGTCACTTCCAGTTGGTGCTAGGAGGTGTGGTCCCTATGAAAAAACACACAAATAATCAACCAATGTCAACAGGGTAAATGCAGAATGGACCTGAATAATGCATTAAAATGCAACGTTGATTGCATAATTTCAAAATCAACTCAGTTTCTGTGAACACACAGAGATATTTTTAAGCTAAGTAAATATTCTTCAAAAGAAAATTACTACTAAGTAAACATAATGCTGGGACCTGGCACTGTTTACTTGCATCCTGAGTAGATTAACAAAATACAACAGGAGATTGCAGATAGTTACAGCATTACCTCCTTCATCAAAGAGGTAAATGCATCCTTTGGCAATCCAAATCCAACTGCAGCCATCTCAGCAACGACCTACGAAATGACACAGCCGCTTGTATATAATACAGCAACACAAAACAGAAAATAAATGTAGAGCATGATCTGTCTACCTCAATTGCAGAAATCATTTTAGAACCCCAGGAATCCATGGTCTCTTTCCACTCAGGCAATCCATCAGGGATAACAGGTTCCGAATTCAGCTCCTAAACAAGGTTTCTCACAAGTCAGTATAGAACATAGCGAACAACCACCCACAATATGCATATTTTGTCAGATATCCACACCAAATTAAAAGGATCAAGCAAACAGTCTCAACCTTAAAACGGGTACTCGCTGGGCGAGGACCCACTCTCCACATATACCGCCATTTCGGGTCTGGACCCTTAGGGGTGGCTGGCTGAAACTCCTCAGGCATACTCTTGATCTTGTCTTGCATCTCCTTGTCGACAAGACTGCGAGGTACCTCCACGCCTTCAGGTGTAACACCAACCTTAACATTTGAAACGGAAATGAAGCCAACATTACAACGGGGACAGATTAAGACATTGCCAGCGCTATTGTTTGGCGTCACGATGTTTTGTGTCTGAATTCTCATGACGATTTCACAATGTAGAGAACATGATCTAACAAGTAGGGTATTTTTACTGATCCTACCTAATAGACCGGACTTAGGAACCAAATTTAACCCAAACCCTCGCCCTTTGATCCCACCAAAATTTTCGCCTTGTGATTTACCTGATAGTGGAGGTTGGGGCGCTCCTGGAGGCGCTTGGAGTCGGCGGATCGGGAGAAGTAGCGCTCGACGACGTCGAGGAAGCGGTCGTTGTCCGCGGCGGGGCAGCGCGGGTCCTTCACCAGAAGCGCCCCCGTGTCCCGCAGGCTGGCGCTCACCGTCGCGCACAGCGCGCGCACCTCCTCCTCCCCCGCCGCGCCGCCGGCGGCGACGATGCGGTCGAGGTACGGCGCGAGGTCCACCACGGGGAGGTCCATCGGTGGCTGGTGCTGCTGCTGCGCGCGCGGAGGGGAAGAGAGCCGAATCAAATCGTATCGCAACAGGATCGGAATGGGGATCGGCGAGAACTCGCGCCCGGGTTCTTTGTTTTATTTCAAGCAGTGAGAGTGGGAGAAGTGGGAACAGCGAGCGAGACGAGAGAAGAATGATGCGTGAAGCGAGCAAAGGTATCCGCGATGCGAGTGGGAGAGGGAGAGGAAGAGATGCGTGATTGCGTGAAGCGAGCAGGTAATCCGCCGCGAGAGGGAGAGACGGGTGCGGAACAGCAAACCGGGGGCGCACGTAACCGGTCCGAGCCTGGATAAAATATTCTCCCAGCCCCAGCCGGTGTGGTTCCAGTGGATGTACGGTACCAGTGCACAGCCACGTCGCCGACACGAGCAGTGGCAAAAAGAAATCGGTTCGTTGTTTCTTTCGGGGGTTTCTTTCGTTGTTTTTCGGAGAAGACGACGGCCTGGCCTGGCCGCACGCCGCAGAGCAGTCGACCTCACCTGCCTCCTCCCCCAACGTCGGCAAGGCGGCAAACGCCCAGATCGCGCAAGATCGTGTGCCGCGGGGTGCGCACCCGCCCTCGCCGCGCCGGCGCTTCGTGCGCAGCTCGACCAACGAAGAAAGCGAGAGAAAGAGGGGACGGGATTAGGACCACTGGTGTGTAGCTACAGACTGAGTTGCGCTTTAGTGGGCCGATTTTGTTTTCTGGGCCCATTCCTCAACACGGCTAGACGGAAGAAACAAGTGAAAATAAAGTCTGTCATGACTCCCTCGATTATAGTTCGAGTATGTTTCCTCCTCTAATTGCAATGCCAGATATGCAATATCCACCAACTACAAATAGTGGTTCAAATGCCTCCTAACCTAATTTTCAACCCTACTTCTTACACTTCCTGGTTCACTGTGGGATCCCCTTGTAAGGCTCGCTTAATTCAAACTGAGAAAAAATAGATACGTGAATCAGATAAAATAGCACCTTTGTATATATACATATGAAAGCAATTAAAGAGCAGGCAAAAAAGCGTGCCGCAGGAGGTAGTGCAGGCAAAAAAGAGCAGGCATGGGGGCACGACCATGTGGGAGAGAAGGGGAAGGGGGAGGGGCAACCTCGCGCGTCTTGGGAGAGGGAGGGATAGGAAGCATGCATGGGTGTAGCGTTGCGGTTGGGGGAGGCGATGCGGCCGTAGAGGGCCACCTAGGTGTTGGTTGCGGAGAAGCACGGCCTCACGTGTCATAGGAGAGGGAGAGTCGTTCACCATGGGGGATACATAATGGTTGCCTCTTACAAAAAGTCTTATCGCATGCTAGCAAGTGGGGCCCCTAGCGGAGCTTGCTTCGTGCAACGCGAGTCCGTCTCAGTTGCTCGCCCTTCGCACCGACTTAGGGTAGGTGTCAGCTTCAAAGAGATGTGCATCACGGGCTGTGGTGGGCCTAGCCAGGTGACGTGGTATTCAACCACATCGTCTCACAGCCCACACCCCCGGTATTTTGGGGTAATGATGGCTAGTTCCAAAGTCAGCATACGTTGTCTTTGTTGTTGTTGCCTCCTATGAGCAACAAGATAGATTCGTATCTCTCACATTAAATACGAGGGTAGCCATGCAACGTGAAGAACGAATAGTCCGGGTCCCATCATATTTATGGCGCAACTGGGGCCCCGAGTAGCCAACATGGCCTGAGCTCGGGATAGGCCTACACCAAGCTCACGTCTCGAGCTTAGGACTCATCTTGTTTAAAACAAGAATCTGAGTTCCTGGTCCCAACTTTAGTTGTCATGCCCCGATGCCACATGGCCTGGTCAGGAAATCCTTGGTGCCCCAAGTAGCTGGTAGTGGGGACCTAGGTCCCCACTTCTTCGATAGATGAGTACCTACAAAAACAAAAATAAATTGGAAACAATAAAACTTAAATTGGAAACAATAAAACTAGTGAAAATCATTAGTCTAAAGCAAACTGGCGCATTGAATATTGTTTTCAGCCATTTTATGGCAAAAGGTTGGGGGTCAAAACTATGTTTAACAACCACCAGTATTGGACTCTACTAGTAGGACATTCACAATGTATGGAGAATATAAGTTTAAGCAGTTATTTTTTATGGCTATGCAACAAATATTGTAAGGATGGTCTATCTGAAAACTAGCTCACATGTTAGAGGTGGTCTTCCTATCTCTATCCTTCACCATTGCAGTAGTGACTTTTCTTGGCTCGTCTCAGCTAATTAATTAGAGTTAATGGTTGCATTGGGAATATAAATCGGATGTGCTTAATGAAGGTAGTAATATTTTTTTCACATATCCTTGATTTGTGTGAGATTCACTAGAACAATAAGTACTTTGAAACTTATGCAGTAGTATTTACCTAATGTATTGTTTTTATACGTGGGATCAAACATAATAAATTTATCTACTCTCTTCTCTTTTTCTCATTTATTCATTTGCCTATTGTTTTGTGTCATAGACACTTTTTTTTGGAAAGTGTGTGATGGACACTATTTTGATCCCCAATACTATTTTACTTGTTTCTTTTCTTATTGTACCGATTTGTTTGTCTTGGTACAGTATACCAGTTTATCTTTTCTTATGTAGGAAAATATAGTTTGAGGCTCCATTTCAAAACAACTTTCTAGAGCTTTATAATATCTTGTGTCTAATTAGACCAAAATTTGCAAGAGATTTTGCTTCTAAAAGTTCGAAGAAAAGAGGCTTTGCTTCAAGAAACAACCAATCAAGAGTTAAACCTTAGTTTGATAGCAAGCAAAATATCCTTCTTCACTTGGATGAAGGTAATGATTTTTGGACTTCTTTAACACTAAATAACATGATAGAGGAAAATATAGATGAAATTCGGAAAATATTCAATCCTATTGCGCACATCCATAACGGTGGCACCCTTTAGAACTTCTCGGATTAAGAGAGTCAATTGTGATTCTGAATCCTCTTCCTCATCAAAAGGAAATCATCACACTACGGAGAACTCTGTAGCAATAGGGACTCTTGATGTAGAACACAAGATCTATACACCCATCGTTCCTCATCACATGTGCAAAAGTATCGGAGAAAGAGACATCTTATGTGAATGTGTCTTTACTAAAGAGTTTATGGCCAAACCCATGTGAGGGTGTGATAAAGTTCATTTTGAAGATTGTCCGCTTGTATGAAGCCATGAAACAGGGAGTGCTTGTGTTCAGTCAGTATCTTGAACCACTGTCTCTGATCATTGACCAGCTTAGTAAAATGTTCGATTGGACTGAAGGTAAGGAGATTCTATTGATGGTGTTAGAATAGGTGTCGAATATACTAGTCCTAGTAGGTTAAAATTGGATTTGGAGTTGTAATAGGTTGTAGATGGTGGAATTAGCATTGGACTCTGTAACTCGGCAATCCTCCAAATAGAGAAGAGGATGCCACAATGTAACCATGGTAATGACAATGTAGCGCATGTGCACAAGGAGAGGATGGCGGTGAGGTCATAGACTCGTAGCGGCTAGGTGTGCTATCTTGATTGGGCAGGAGCACCCATAATTATAGCCCCGAGGTTGTACATTTTGGCTAAACCTCGTTAATAAATATTGTGTGTTCTTGTGTCATTATCTAGATGTTTGAGTTGATCAATGGCTGAAGCGATCGACAACGAGGTCGCTATCAAATCGGTGAGGGTAGAACATGACCAGAAGACAAGGCCAGGCATGACCGAAGGCGGCCGGAGAGATTAGAGGGGTAGCGCTACAGACAACGTGCCTAGTGCACGCGATGATCGTGAATCTGCAGTGGTAGGGAGGCCACCAACAACAATGCAAAGCTGGTGAGCGTTGTGTGACATGATGGACGTGGTGAGCATGAGGGTTGCAGCTGCAAAGCGTGCAAAGGTACTAACATCATGCGTAGAGGCATGACACACACACATTGTGCGTATTATGAGAGCCAAACCAATAGGAGCACAAACGGTCTAAGGGTGTGTTCTTGTGTTGTCATATGGCATGTCGAGTAGATCAATGGCTAAAGCGACTGGGAAGGTTTGTCCCCGTTATGCTATATCGACTATCTTTTATAATAGATGGAGACCTTCAATGGCATGAAAAGCGATGCCACATCAAAAAAACAAGACCCATGTACAAAGGAGAAAACAAGGCCAACCTTGTACATACATCATACATCAAATCAGATTAAAAATAGATACGTCATAATCAAGTATCCCATTTTAGAGAAAAGAATGGACAAAGGAGAGAGGCAAAGCATTGTTGTATTGACTAAATCTCATAGAAAATTATATCTCTACTACTTAAGAAACGAAACTTGATTTCATTGTCCGTCAATCCAATCGCAAGGTGTGCCTCATGTCACGTGAGCCTCTCCGATCGCTTCTCCATTTCTGACCTCTCGTAGCCCAAACCTATGTTGCAGCGTAGACCCGTTATGATCACGTCGGCCATCGTCAGACTTTCTAGATCATCCCAAAATTCTAGCGCGAAGAAGTCTAGATCAACTTCACACGTCGTCCACCCGAGTGAAAACCAGAACTACACCTCTCCCGATCAATTTTTCCCGAACCCCGAGCACACCACTGAGCCCTAGCCTTTGTGATGTTAAACGCTAAAACTTCCCCACCTCTTGCACCACCAAAATCTAATAATGGTGAGAGTTGCCCTCCTCATCTTCTCCATGTCCATAGCAAGGCACCATCGAGCTCTTATGCATCGCCATTCCTAACTGAAAGGACCTTGATGTCGTCTAGAGGGTGTGAATAGGTGTTTCTAAAAATTATCACAACTTCATAGCATATTAGAACGATGTGAACTTTCGGTTCAAATCGGAACTTCCTGTATGTGATTGGAAGTTCTGGCCTCAACCGAAAAGTTCAGCGGATAACGGAATAAAACACTAGCTATGAACTTGTAGCTCGAACAAACAAATATATATGAATCAAAAGGTGACAAACAAGCTATCTAAGCAAGATATCAGGTCACCAACTATATCAATTAAACATACAAGTAGATCGGGTTAAAACAAGCTCAAGCACCATATGAGAGAAGGCAAGAACGAGCAAACCAAGAGAGGAGATATGCTGATTTGTTTCCCAAAGTTCGGATTCACGGATCCTACATCTCCGTTGAGGGGCCACAAAGGTCGGGTCTATTTTAACCCTTTCCTCACGAGGTTGCACAAATGCACGCCTCGATTTCACTCTTGATTTCTTCCCTTGCGGAGGCAAAATCGTAGCCTTCACAAACTTTCCGAGGCACACCACAACCTTGGGTGCTCACCAGCGACGCCTAGCCGTCTAGGAGACTTTAGTCCCAAGAGTAACAAACACAATCGAAGATTTGCTTGCTATGAACTCGAATGCTCAAAGTATGGAGTGAAACTCATTAGCTCTCAACTTCTCAATCTCTCAATCCAACTCTCTCTCCTTCTCAAATCCCTCTCACAAAGAAGGACCACAAAAGTAGGGGAATAGGGATGGCTGTTTGGCTTTGAATGTGTCTAATAATGCCCAAGAACAGCAACCACTCAAAGGAGGGGTGGAAGAGTTTATATACCCGAGCCTCTCAAAACTAGCCGTTGGAGGCCAAGACTGCAATTTTCAGAATTTCCAAAATGCATTGTCGGACAAGTCCGAAAATTAATAGAAAGCAATCTCGGTTTCACAGCCATTTTTGGAATTTCCGAAAATTTTCGGACTTTCCGAGATTTTTTCGGAATTTCTAAAAATCACTTAGTAAAATGACCATAACTTTTCGCTCGGGAGTCTGCTTTTGATGATCTTGGACTCTATGGAAAGCTCACTCAAAGGACTACCCATGGTCCATCGCGACTGTCGTCTTACCGTAGTAGTCACTTCGTATCTCACATCTTCAATATCTTCACTTTATCATCATTGGTATCTTTAGGTATAATGATATCACTTGAGTATCAACACATTTTCAATTCTTGGGACCTATTTCTCTCATTCAACTCAATGAAATTATTAGTCCCAATGATTCGGTTGTCAACCTCCACATGTTGACCAACTGATCGCGTATATAAAAGAATATGAATAAGTGGATGAGTATTAATCAACACCACAAGTGTCATACACTCAAATCTATACTCAAATGTAGAGATCCCAATTAAATGGAAGTGAATAACTTGGATCAAATACATGCATAACTAAGGTATAAGATTTGCTCCCCCTAAATATATGCATACAATTTTTTTTTGTGTGAAGTAAGAATATGCATAAAAGGATATGAAACATTGAGAGCTTATCCTATACAAGAATAGAAGGCATTTATCAAATATAGACATTAAAATAAAAACATACATTCATCATCTTCATGTTCTCAATGTAAAGAGATTAAACAAGATATGGCTCAAACAAAACATTAGTCTCACATGTATATGTAATCACATGGAAATATTATATATGAACATATGAATGTGTGCATGGAGAGAGGAAATGAGATATATAACTTGATCTCCGTGCACTTCATCTTTGTTGTGATTTAGGTTCACCATCAATGAATATTTCTATCTCAACTCATATGAAGTCTGGGAACCACCTCTCACAATTTTCATTTTCATATCCATATGAGACTAGACAAAGAAATGGTTATAAAAATATTAGTCTCATGTAATTGGATTTATCATTAATCACCAAAACAAAAAATCAATGGCACTTGAACTTTCAAACCTCGTCACCAGCCCATCCAACACATTGTTTTCTTCCAACAACGCCAAAAACAAAATCCCCACATCCACGAACACATGGTGATCCCTCATTCCTATCAGTTTTCACACCGGAGCCATCGGTCCCATGTGTTGACGTTGTCGTTGTGGTTCTAGACTTGTGGTACAGGTTCTGACCAAAGCATGTGTCTTCTTTGGATACAGACAAGTTAACAACACCATCGGGTTTGCCACTCTCAGGAATGTGTTTTTCTCAATATGGTCTCATCTATATCCTACCACAACTCACCCTCTATCTCTCTATCTCCTCTCTCTCCCTCTTCATCCTCCACGGGAATAAGAAGACTAGTAACATGTGGTACGACGCTATGGTGGTTGTATTCTTAGTCAAACTAACTCAACCAAGTCAAGGTCACGTTGGATTGAATCTAACCATACAAGAACAGTTTGTGAGCCCAATCAAAACCGACTTGTTTGAGTGGTTCGACCAGTCTGACTGATTCAGATCATTTTCATTAGAGCTTATACTGGTTTGCCACTTTCATTTGTTCATAAACAAAATGTAGGTCATCCACTTTCATTTGTTCTGGTTATTTACCATTTTTTGGGATTTTTAGGCTTATTTGGTGTTCTTGCGCACTACATTGTGCTAAAGCACCCATCGGGCCTGTAGAGCTAACATGGAAGTCCATCATAAAAATTGAACCTCAATCTTACCATATAGTTTATATCATAACCTGTTGTTTTCGCATTGCAATGCAAGGGTAATTTGCTAGTAACATATAAAAGCCAAAATTTGCTATGGGACATTAAAAAAATATGGTATTTGTTGGTGGGCACTTTTAAAAACATAGGGTTGCTAGTGGACGTTCCAGTTCCTTGGTTATTTTCCATTGGACATCACACATATTATTTTATCATTTCTTATTGTTTCGAAGAGAGAAACTTTACTAAGTAACCAAAATGCCCTTCATGTTGTCCATTCTTTAGTTGGCATTTGTTCTCACCGTCATCTACTCTTTCTCTCAACACTCGACGCTCCCGTGATGCTCCTTCTCGTTTTCCACTTTGTACTGACTAGGGCCCGCTTCATGTTACCATTGTAAAGCTAGACCTTTTCCAAGGGCATTTATGTCATTTGACCATCCAAAATGGTAAAAAATGATAAAATATTACAAGCGGTGTTTGATGGCAAATAAACAAGAGGCTAAAGTATCCATTAGCAAACTCACATTTTTACATTGTCCTCTAGCAAATACCTTGTGTTCTTAGTGTCCTATACCCGCGATCGCCACTATTGTCATCGAGTGCACTACTTGTTTACTACAGCGAGAAAGCTAACCACTACGTGCATGGCTCCGCAAGGCTGCTCCTTCATTGCTGCTGGCCGTAGTCAATAGTCCTCTTTGCACCAATGCAGTCAATCATTCTTGCTCACAGTCAAAGCTCTAGTGGTTGAGGATTCGACAAACACATAGATCCAACATGTCGATAACTCAAGAAGTAAGAAGTACAAGCATGGTTACAAGATATTGTGGTTGTGGGAGAAAAATCATATTATTCGGGCTATAGTCGAGGAAGAGAAAATAAACTTTCTCCAAGAAAAAAAATCAGAACAGACAAAGAATAAAACTGCTAGGTTTTTTTCTACATGATTGAATTCTGGCCAAAAACACGTTTTAGCCAATCATTGTTAGGCGAAAATACTTGAAGATATTAAATATAGATGTAATGGACTTATGTGGTGACAATTATAACATGCAAAATTGTCTACAAAAGCTATGTTACATGTAGCATGCAAGTATTTATCATATTATTCATATACTAAATTTGTGCATTCTTCTTTTTTTATAAATAAAATTAGTACTCCCATAAAAATTGGCCTGTAAATAGGTCAACATGAAACTTTGCCATACCACGTACACCTATCAGCATGAGACGTGCCACACATGCAGTAACACAGGGTCTTCCACTGCAATTATCCGTTTTCTAAAACATGCCTTATTCATAAATGCAATTATCCATTTTCTAAAACATGCCATATTCATAAATAGATAAAAAAAATTTGGTTTATCTTCGGCATGACTTGATTGAACATAGGAATGAGCATATATTTAAATTTTGGGAACATTTTAGGGGAAAAAGCCAGCCTTATTTTGATTCAGATTACTAACCTGATTATTTCGTCGAAATATCGAATTGATTGTAGAGATAAATTAAATATTTGAGAAGTAAAAAATTATAACATAAAATCAGTGGTGTATGTAAATGCACTAGTTTGAGAAAACTTATCTTATCTTACTATAAAGTTGATGTCCACTAACTTCTAAAACTTAACATGCAAGTGTACTACATCATCACCCACTAACGATTATTATCTAGAGTATTAAATACAAGCAAATATGCCACATCATCACCCGCTAACAATTATTATCTAGAGCATTTTAAATATAATTTATAATTTTATTGTATTTTTAAAACTCAATATATAAACAATGTCAAATCATTATCTCCACATCATTTTCATATTATTTAAAAATATACATATATCATTTCTATAATGTATAACATGCATCCATCCACATATCCCGCAGCAAAGTGCGGGGTATCAACTAGTTATCCGAAGCGTGGATCAAATTATCCATTTTAATAATTCGGTGAATACTCAAGGCCTTATTACATATATGACAGCTTAATTAACTAATGAAATCTTATGCCACACTTCTTTGACACATAGCACTGTCTAGGTTCTTTGTATAACGACACTAATAACAAGAAAAAAAGTTAATATAGACAAATAGTGCATTGTTATGTGTAACATTGGACTTTCGATTTGTAAAAAGTCTACACATAGCTTATGCCAAATTAATTTCCCCAAGTTGCTTATATGACGAAGTCTTGAATGGAATGGCTGCACCACGCGACATTCAGGATCGTCATTAGTCAGCGTGACAGGGGTTTAAAGCCGCCTAAACCCCTCCCAAAACCCTAACAACCCCCCCCCCCCCCCCCCCCCCCCCCCCCCCCCCCCAAATCCCTCCCACGAGATGGCTCCACTAGTAGACTACCACAAATACCCCTTCTACATCTCCGCAAAAAAAAAAAAGAAAAAAAGAAAAAAATCCCCTTTACAAGGCAGCACACCAACGCCCTCAGAAATATCACCCGCATTACGTGCGCAGAGAGTTAAAAAAAAGAAAAGAAAAAAAAAATCGCAGAGCGCCTTACGCAGAGCCGCAGGGGGGCTAGGGGAGCCGCTCGCCCATATAAAAGGCGCGGGCGTCAGCCGCCACCGCTCTACCCAAACAGCCCCGCACTCTGAAGCCCAATCATTCTCCTCCTCCCTTCCCCTCTCCGCCTCCCGCCGCCTCTCCTCTCCCCGCCGCCGCGGAGCCGAAGCTTCCCCGCCGCCGCGCGGCAGGTCCGTCTCACTTCCCCCCCCACCCGCACAATCCGTTCACGCGACATCTCCTCCCGGCTCGCGTCTGTCCCCGGACGGAGCGCCGTCGCCTCGGGGTCGATTTGGCGAGGGTTTAGGGTTTTTGATTCCGCTCTAGATCGTGTTTGGTTGGGGTTTAGCGGCGCTGGACTTCGCGCGACCCGTGCTCTTAGGTCGCTTTAGGGAGTCGTTTGTGTTGTGGATTATGTGGGGGTTTGGATTTGATTGGATTTGGTGCGCCTGGGCAGGAATATGGCGGGGAAGTCGAAGGGCGCGAGGAACAAGGCGAAGGCGCAGGGTGGAAGCCAGGCCGTCGCGGCGGAACCGGAGGTGCCTGTGACCGATGGAGTTGAGGTTGCCAAGCCCGAGAACGAGGAAGTTAGCGAACCTGCCGTCGTAGAGGGCAGTGACCCTGGCGCTGAGAAGGAGCATGGCGATGCAGCTGGGGAAACGCAAACCGCGAAGAAACCAGCTGAAGGTAAGGGTCGCCCCCCACTCGATCGTGTTCATATACTGATACTGTATTTGTTTCGTCAAATCAGAAACTGTGCCTTGTAGAACATAATTTTATTAAAGCTTTGGCCTTAGAGAAATAAATGATTGCGCAATACCATCGTGTTAGAGAAATCTCCGAGTTTTAGTACTGACATGCCATCGGGCTAGAGAAGTACTATTGAGTTTTACAAGGATCCAGCTGGTATCTGCATTTTTAGTAATTAAGTAGTTGAGAATAATGCATTTTTTTCAAAGAAAATGTAGGGTAAGGCTAGCCGAGTTCAATTTATGCGGAATGAAAAACACGATTAATGCTGCTGCAGTTCACTTTGTTTTTGCATTAATGATGATAGGTATATATAGTATCTACTGCAACGGGCAAAAAAGTGTCTTTAGCATTTGTAAGATGTAATGACTGATACTTTCCTGTTCTAACTATTTCAAAAAGCCGTGATAAGCTGACACTTACAAACCTCTACCTGGATAAACTTTCTTGAACTGAGACACTTTTTGGAATACTCTACTTATCTTATTAACAGCATGTCTCTTTGTTTCCACATTGGGCTACCCATTCTCATTTGATGGATCATGAGGACTTCCTATGTGGATGTGTTGTTAATTATATTTCTTTCTCTAGAGACTTAACTTCTCTAACAACCAACCAACCGTTTTATCTCAACAGGAGAGGTTCATCTCTACCCTGTTTCTGTTAAGACACAGTCTGGTGAAAAGCTTGAGTTGCAGGTATTTATATACAAAGTGTGCTGTCTTGGTCTCTCAGTCTGTACTGGCTCTATGTAATTCGTATCATGCTATTACTTACAGCTAAGCCCTGGGGACTCTGTCATTGATGTCAAACAATTTCTCTTGGATGCTCCTGAAACTTGCTTTTACACATGCTATGATTTGTTATTGCACACTAAAGATGGCTCATCTCATGAGCTAGAGGACTATAATGAAATTGCTGAGATTGCTGATATAACTGCTGGTGGCTGTTCATTGGAGATGGTTGCTGGTATGCAATTCAATATTATCTTTTTTGGATCATCCTCTTATGTTGTTCCTTTTAAAATTTGACGAAACAATTTGTGTTTTGTTCCAGCAATATATGATGAGAGATCTATTAGGTCACATCTCCGCCGTGTCAGGGAATTGTTATCCCTATCTAGTCTTCATGTATCACTTTCCACATCCCTTGCTCTTCAGCAAGAATCTACACAGGAAAAATCTGCAGATACTGCAGGTACAACCCTTGGTTTTACCCTATGCTGTGTGGTTTATTAATGACATTCTATATTATTAGGAAATTTCTGCATGTCATTGATTAGTTTGCTAATTTGCGCACAAGTTTTGATACAACTTGGTGTTGATGTAGATTTGTTCTGTCTTTTCTTTACTTAGGAGATTCTGGGAAAACGGCTAATCAAGAGCTTGATGGGTTGAATTTCATGGAGGACAGTACTGGTGCGGTCATTAATTTGTTGCCATCTGCACCAGCAGAGATCAAATGCGTGGCTAGCATAGTTTTTTCTTCATTTAATCCTCCGCCAAGTTATAGGAGGTAACTCTAATGACCGCATATTCCGCACTTGTGTCATTTATTTGGATACCTTCGAAAGATTGGTCAAATATAAGGTTCTTGCTTAGTATTTTGATCCTCCATGGAATTTACAGTCATTGATCCTTTCTTCAGATTGCACGGAGATCTCATTTATATTGATGTTATGACCTTAGAAGGAAACAAGTATTGTATCACAGGAAACTCCAAATCGTTTTATGTGAACTCTAGCAATGGAAGTATTCTGGATCCAAGACCTTGCAAACAGGCTCTGGAGGACAGCACCCTAGTTGGTCTGCTACAAAAAATTAGCGCCAAGTTCAAGAAAGGTTTTTCATTGCTCTCAAATATTTCCTTATTACGTCAAATGACTACTCTATGTTTCTATAACAATAGTCGGGCAAATCTTATGAAGGTTTTCGTGAAATTTTGGATCGCAAAGCATCAGCCCATCCTTTTGAGAATGTTCAGGCCTTGCTCCCAGTGACTTCTTGGTTGGGAGCTTATCCTGTGCCAGGTGACTTATTCAGTACATTCCCTGCTCACAATTTCATTTTCTTTTCTGTTTGTACTGAGGTTTTAATGACTACTTGAAGTGCTCTGTTTATGGTATGATCAAATCTTAAGCTAGTTATGAACATGTTTTGTGCCAGCAGGCTGAATGGTTTGATTTGCACCTGAAACTATTCTTATGCTGTTTCTAGTTCTACAACTATTGTAGCATTGACTTCAGTCGATATACCCCGTAATCATTGCCAGATTCTTTTGCAGCTGATTCTGACCTTGTCTGTGAACCTTTCATCCTTCCTATTTTCCGTAGCTCTTTACGTCAATCTTCTTTGTTAATTTTTCTTTTTTTTTTAGGACTGCTATTATTTATTCTAGATTGCTCCATGTCTTTTGTCTTTTTGTATAGATGCTGTAATAGAGCTTTTATACTCTACATTTTTATGTTAGCAGAACATAGAAGGGATGCAGCTAGGGCTGAAGATTCTGTTGTATTGTCATATGGAACCGAATTGATTGGCATGCAGAGAGACTGGAATGAAGAATTACAGTCTTGCCGGGAGTTTCCTCATAGCAATCCTCAAGAAAGGTTGTTACCTACCTCTGCATTCTTGGATTGCCTATTTATATATCTGCAATAATAAATATTTCTGGCTATTGTAGGATTTTGCGTGGCAGAGCACTTTATAAGGTGACATGTGATTTCGTTGATGCTGCAGTTAAAGGGGCAGTTGGTGTCATTAATAGGTGTATACCCCCAATTAATCCAACTGATCCAGAATGTTTTCATATGTGAGTAAGCTTAAATATAATACTACCTTAACTGTTAGCGAAACAATTCTCATGTCTGTGAGTGTTGTTTGGTTTTTGTATGGAATTTTGAACTAGTGTTATGTGGAATTTCTCTCTAGGAAGGGTGTGTGCTGCATGTGACTGTTAGGAACTTCTCTTTTGCATTTGCTCATGAAGTTTGGTTTGAGTTATCTGACTCAAACTGATTTTTAATGATGTTTTAGTTTCCATTTAGAGATGCTTACATATGCTCTTATATAATTCAGGTATGTACACAACAATATTTTCTTTAGTTTCGCTGTTGACTCCGACTATGAGCAACTCCCAAAGGACCAGAAGCCAAATGGTCAAAATGGATCTGGCAGAAGTGTGATAGGCTCCTCAGATCCGGGGTCTAAGCCAAATAGGAACCATGCAGATCCTAGTGGCACAACAAATTCAAGAAATGAAGAACCTAATGGTGTTTTGGAGAATACTTCTGATGCATCTGCAGAGGCACAGATAGCAGACAGTGAACAAGCGACCTATGCTTCTGCCAACAATGACTTAAAAGGAACTAAGGCATACCAAGAAGCTGATATTTCTGGGCTGTATAATCTTGCGATGGCAATTATTGATTACAGAGGTCACAGGGTTGTAGCACAGGTATGTTTCCTGGTTACAATTTTTTTTATGTTATTCTACTGGATACCTATTTTCTCTTGCACATGTTAAGTGCAATAATCTTTCTATATTATCTGATAAGTAGATGATAAGTAGCTATTTTTAGCACAATACCTTGTCCCAAAATGAAGCTTTTTCTCTACCTACACTCTCCTCTCAACCAATCACAACCATCCTGCATTTAATTTGTTACCTATTTTATCTTCTCAACCAATCACAACCTTCCTACAATCATTTCCACCTACTTTCTTAATACCCGTTCCCACCTAAAAATGCTTTACATTTTGGGATGGAGGTAGTACCTTTTTAGCATGATATATGATTTCGTACAGTTTGCTGCTGATGTTATCAATATCAATTTGATCATTGCATTTTGTATTTTGTTGTTTCACTCTATCCTTGTCTTAGGTTCTCTCTCTCTCTCTCTCTTAATAAAATGGGTCCTGTTGATTTAACTGAGTTTTTGTTTCTTTGCCTTGTACAACTGTACTTGTCTTGTAGAGCATCATACCTGGTATTCTTCAAGGAGACAAGTCCGATTCCCTTCTGTACGGTTCTGTTGATAATGGCAAGAAAATATCTTGGAACGAGTCATTCCATTCAAAGGTTGGCCAATATGTTCCTTTTGGCATGCAAAATATTCTTTGTACAGGAGTGATGAATTTTCTTCAGTATATGGACTCTCAAAACTTCTTATTTTCTTTAGTTGGTGGTGTGTTATCTTGTTGCTAGACATCGTACAGTTCACGACTTGCGAGAATTTGCATGTTCAGATAAACCTGTTATGTTAATTAAGATGATGTTGCTTAATAATGATTATGATAGGTGCCTGTTTGATATATTTTGACTATCAGTGATGATGCTAAAACTGCATGTTGTACCAAGTATGGTGACTAAAGAACTATTCTTGATATTCCAATTCTTCGGATATGTATATACTTTTACTTTTGTTTCCTTGTCAAGAATAAACTTGTCCAGCTGATCACTATTTCTGTCAAGTTTTTCACGAGCTTGTCATGTATCAGGTTTGTTAGATGAAAAATTAATGGTTTGCCTGACTTGTGCACAATTTGATTTACCATCAAACGGTATTGCAATTTTTGATGTTTGCTTTACTTAGTGGCACTTAATTTCCACTGAAGATCATTATGGAAATTGGAATAGCAAGTCAAGAAAGATTTTTCTGTAGCCATACTTGATTCTTGGTGGTAGTGATTAACCACTGTAATCATGTTATACAGCAGTGGATGTATTCTGCGCCTATTCAAAGACTATTCTTATTTCTTGATGATATCTGTTATTTTAGGTGGTTGAGGCTGCAAAGCGACTCCATGTGAAGGAGCATGTGGTTTTGGATGGTTCTGGTAATCCTGTAAAATTAGCTGCTACGGTTGAATGCAAGGGAATTGTTGGAAGTGATGACAGGTCAAAATCTAAATCTTTTGGAGCCTTTATAATTTTGTCAAACTGCCCAGTCTTGTACTCAGTGAACACACACACTAAAGTGTTAATGTTGATTTCCTTTTACCGAATAACATGATCCTTTGCCCTTTTCCAACTGTAGGCATTATATTTTGGATCTGATGAGAGTGACCCCTCGAGATTCTAACTACATTGGACTGCAGCACCGCTTCTGTGTGTTGAGGCCTGAACTTGTAGCCTCATTCATTGAGGTGAGGTTATCCCATGGTCTCCCTTTTTCTGCAAAGAAATGGTTCGCTGGTACATGATCAGTCCTAACTATCTCAAATCTTTATGTAAGCAGGCTGAATCCACAAAGAAATCCACTACCCAGAAAGTTGCAGATGCCCCTGGAGAATCTAACGGGCAATTGGTAAGTACTTCTGATGCTACGATTGGTTTGTTCAAAAGTATTCATTCCTAAATAAGTGTTACAGTCAAGTCACACTGGATATGCTATTCCTTTTGTATAACTCAAAACACATTGCTACATTTTATCTCACTTTCATATCTTCCCTTGTTGGAGTTGCATGGTCATGATTTGTTTGTCTAAACTCTAAAGTTCTAACTTATCCAATATCATGAAGCAAAACGATTTTCCCATTTTTATTTAACAGTTTATGGATGTTCAATTTTCCTGGTGATAATCATGCCTAAAATTCTAGAAAATAGTGTGGATATTCTTGTTTCAAATATGCAAACTGGAAACTTAGTCCACCTATTTCAGGCTACACCTGCGGAAGGACCTGTCAATTCTGATGAAAACTCTGTTCCTAGACCTGATAAGTTTGACGAAGACTCTGGTCCTAGACCTGGCACGTCTGATGACAGCTCTGCTACTAGACCTGCTGAACATAATGAGTCAACTGCAGAAATCCTTTTTAATCCAAACGTGTTTACAGAGTACAAACTTGCTGGTAGTCCAGAGGTTAGTCTTAGAACTACTCTTTGCTTGATATTCCTACTCTACTTTATTGACAGCCTACTCTTTGATTTTCTTAGGAGATTGCAGCAGATGAAGCATTGGTTAAAAAGGTTGGTTCGTATCTTCTAGACACGGTGATACCAAAGTTTGTTCAGGATCTCTGCTCCCTAGATGTCTCCCCCATGGATGGGCAGACTTTGACCGATGTGCTGCATAGCAATGGGATAAATGTTAGGTATCTTGGCAAAGTGAGTCTCTGAACTGATCCAGCTGGATGTGATTTTATTACATTTTATGTATAGTATGTTCATTATCTAATTCCTTTCTCAGGTAGCTGACATGATCAAGCATTTGCCACATCTACGGGATTTGTTGTCTTCTGAGATAATTGTTAGATCGGCAAAGCATGTGGTCAAGGTGATAGATCTATCTTACTAAGTGCAGCTGTTTGTTTTTATGTGGAAATTCTTTGCGGTTATTTATTTAATAATTTTCTGAAGGATGAGACATACTGTCATCCAGACTCATCCTAGCAGTCCATTCAAAGAAATGTTATATATATATATACTTCATGAGGTGGTGTTCTGTCTATTGTAATAAAGGAAAGTTTGTAACCTCACTTCTAGAGCATATATTATTATTACTCAGATACTATATTAACGCTAACAGTTTACAGTCCCAATCATCGTATTATAAGATTATTCACCAAAATGCTTAGCTTTCCTGTGTTACCATGTTTAAGAAGTCATTGGAAAAACTATGCCAATTTGTTAACTGTACTGTTTGCTGTTCCCATCCCAGGAAATACTGAGGCAAAGCCCAGATCATGATATTGGACCAGCCATTGCTCATTTCTTAAATTGTTTTATTGGCAATGTTTTGGCACCTTCCACAAAAGGTAGTGTTGACAGTACGGATTCAAAAACCCAGAAGGTATGCTTTTCCACGTGTAAGAAGCTCATGTCATCACTTGTATTGTAACTGCAACTAACGGCTATTCTTTTGGATATTCAAATTGGTAGGGTCATGAGAAGACTCAAAATCAGAAATCTACCAAGGGACAGAAATCAAGCCTTTCTGCTTCTTCAAAGAACATTGTGCCAACATTTTCCCATGTAACATCTGATGGGATTTGGTGTAACATTAAGGAGTTTGCGAAACATAAATATCTGGTACTGGCTGTTGCTTCTTTTGTTTTCGTAGCTTTCTGTGGACGCCATCAGTATAACACTCTTTGTACTTAGTTTGAAGTGCCCGATGATGCTAAGACTGGTGCTAAAAGAGTTGCAGTACTCCGCAATCTTTGCCAAAAGGTTTGCTTTGTTCAGCTCTACATTCATTGAGTTTGCTATTCTCTTTCAGAGAAATGTTTAATCGTTTGGCTGCAAGTAGTTCCAACCAATAATTCTTATGTACTCTTTTGTGGATATCATGCCTGTCGAATACATGTTCTACATATTGTGTAACACCTTTCAAAACTATAATTGTGATGATGCCGTGGTGTACATGTGCTAATTTTGGTCAATTGTGACATAATAATCTGCATAATAGGTGGGAATAACAATTGCTGCTCGCAAATATGACCTGGATGCTGCAGCTCCATTCCAGCCTTCAGATATCTTGAATCTCCAACCAATTGTCAAGCATTCTGTTCCTGTATGTACAGATGCAAGGAATCTTATGGAAGCAGGGAAAATCCGCATGGCTGAGGTATGTATAGAGAAAATCCAGATATAATTTTCCCGTGAAATTTGTGATAACATGTTTTGATGGACTCATCTTATACTTCTTAATGCTTCCTCTGGTCACAAACAAGTGTCATTTTGGACAGTGATATGACATCAAGGCACTTCTTTACTTGTATAATACCTATAAAAAAATATATCAAAGCTATACTGTTTTGAAACTATTTTGAAGACATCTAACCATATCACTTTCAAAAGTTGATTTGAAATGTTCAAGAGATTGTTGGTCGCTTATTTTTGTCTGGAGGGATTATCCTGTTTAATTTTCTGCACTCATGGATTTTACAAATTTTGATACCGGCGTTTCAGGGAACATTGAATGAGGCCTATGCACTGTTTTCTGAAGCTTTTTCACTACTTCAACAGGTACACATCACAGCTATATTACAGCTATATTACAGCATAAGCGTGAATAATTGATTTCTGATATTTATTTATGACCCTTAACAGATTACTGGTCCTATGCATAAGGATGCTGCAAACTGTTGCCGGTAACACATTAGCTTATTTGTACTTGATTATCTTATTGTTATTAATATATTTGTTTTCATAAGATTGGTGTGGCAAGAACCATAACCTTGATGGGAACTACATTTCTAGAATAGTCTGGATTTGAAATATGTGACATGAATTAGTACGACTACATTAGGAATATAATGGTCTATTTTTGTGTCACATGTTCAATTTTGAATAACTTAGGCACATTGAAGGTTGTCACTTAGTTTAGGCATCTGGCATTTTCTAGATTCCTGCATTGTTGTTATTATTATTATTATGTACATATGTCATCCATAATAAAATCTTTGGATTTTAATTTTTTTTTTCTTTGACTGAAGGTACCTTGCTATGGTTCTGTATCATGCTGGCGATATACCAGGAGCAATTGTGCAGCAACATAGAGAACTTATCATAAATGAGCGATGCCTTGGTCTAGATCATCCTGATACAGCCCACAGGCATGTTCAATTTCAATTCTTCTACAGAATTTTGATCTTGTCCTTGTGTTTTGAAGCTAAATTTCACGTTATTGTTACAAAACTTGCAGCCCATTCTAGATCCCAACATCTACTAGAAATCTTTCAACCAACTACTAGAGAATGAATGTATCTTTGTCATATGTGATATTAATTTACAACATCATTTTCTTTTTTTGAATTTGTGCAGTTAATATCTTTTATATTCACTATTAACCTTGTGTGTTATTTTCTTTTTCAGCTACGGTAACATGGCTTTGTTCTATCATGGGCTTAATCAAACTGAACTTGCACTGCGTCACATGTCTCGAACGTTGCTTTTGCTAAGTTTAGCATCAGGTCCTGATCATCCAGATGTTGCAGCGACTCTTATAAATGTTGCAATGATGTACCAGGATGCTGGCAATATGAGTACTGCTCTTAGGTATCTTCAGGAAGCACTCACGAAGAACGAGAGGCTTCTAGGACCAGATCATATTCAAACAGCTATCTGCTATCATGCCCTTGCCATTGCATTCAATTGTATGGGTGCATTCAAACTTTCGATTCAGGTCAGTTCTGGTGAAAGATGATTGGTAAAAAGAATACTTTGAAAACATTGATCTCATGTATTGACTCTGATGGCAGCATGAAAAGAAGACCTATGATATACTGGTGAAACAATTGGGGAGTGATGATTCACGGACTAAGGATGCAGAAAGTTGGTTAAATACATTTAAGTCGCGAGAACAGCAGGTATAAGTTTAAACTGTATTTGGATTTGTGATACTTTTAGTAAGCGTATAACATGTTATATGTATGGCATAGTATTGTAAAGTTCTGTATTTTCTTAAGAAAATGTATATGGCTGCTTTTTGTTTGGCCTCATATCTCTTTGTACATCTAATATACCTAGTAATGCAACGCAAAAACCTTTGTGTAAGAAAATCTCCCATTCTGCTTTGCATACCTTCATGGATCTGGTTTTGCTTCATGCTGGATCTGGTTTTGCATTGTCCATCAAAGATGTAACTCTCGTTTTGCTGTACAGGTGAATGCCCAGAAGCAAAAAGGTCAGCAGGGTACTAACCCGCCTGCTAATCCTATTGAGTTGTTGAAGGTAAGTTTAGTTGCTGCAATCTTAAAGTCTTTACCATTTTGCCTTTGATACAACCCTACAATTCCAGCAGAAAAGGTAGCCTTAGACTCGTAGTTCCTTTTTAGCTTGTCATAGGAAGTACACAGTGAAAACCTCCTTTTTGAGAATCTGGCAACATTAGTCTTGCATCGGATGATGTTAATGTTAATTGAACTGACTGGCAGTATGAGATAACATTCTCTTGTTTTAGTTATGGTCCTCCCCAGATGTCAAAAAGAATTGGGTTCTAACTTGATGATTCATGTTCTAGGCTTTTTGCCCCAATTTGTATCCCTATATTGTTTGTTTGCTATTCTATACATGGATTAGTCCTTGGCACGCTAGGTTTTTTGAATGTGGTGGTAAATTGCCACTAATTTTTGTTCTCTCCTTGAAGCATATACCACTGTTAATGAAGTATATGGCCATTAGACATCTCAGTGTTTTGTATTTGGTTCTTTTGACTTCTAGTTTTTACCTTCTGATTTGACAGGCACATCCTGGTTTGGCAAGAGCACTTAAGGCAGCTGCGAAACAACCTGGTGAAGGATCAGCAAACGTTAACCGATCACTTAATGCTGCAGTAGTTGGTGAAGGTGTTCCTCGAGTAAGGGGAGTTGATGAGCGGGCTGCTCGGGCAACTGCAGAAGTTCGGAAGAAAGCTGCTGCCAGAGGCCTTAATGTGCGAAGCGGGCAGACGCCTGATTACATGTCTAATCTATCTCAAATTCTCAACTATCTGGGCTCGGCGAAGGCGCCTACTGCTTCTGCTAGCACTCCAGCCACTGCCGCTGCTACTTCCGCTACTGCCAGCACTCAAAATGCATCTGAAGGTCAGCAATTGAATGGACCCCCACAAAACGGCACTGCGGGGGATACCAACGGTCCATCGTCTAAAAAGTCCGGTGGTTCCACACCTGTAGGATTAGGGACTTCCTTGGAGTTGAAGAAGCAGAAATCAAAGCAGAAGTCATAGAAAGTAGCATCTGGGGTAGGTTTATTTCCAACAATTTTGGAATTCTAGGGTGATTTAAGTTTTTTACCCACATAGAATTGTCACGCCAGCATGGTGGCAGAGTAATTTTGTTTGTTTTTTTTTGGAGGGGCTCTTAGGATGAGTTCAATAATAACAACCGAGAATCAAGTGAAACAATTGTTGTGACATTGATAGACTACTGATGATGAGATAAAATGGCTAAGCCTTCTGCCTTCATACCAGAAAGCTGAGTCAAGTTCGTTCGTTCATTATCTTTATTCTTCACTCACTTAAGCTCAGTTCGTTCTTAACCTACATTCTCCATCCACGTTTATGTCGTTTTTGCTGGAATCGTATTTCGGGACTGGCTAGCTTAGTTGGCAGAAAAAGAATATCCATGATTTGGTATTGCCTGTTTCTCCAAGCTTTTTGGAGCGTTGGACCATTATTCAGCAACGGACTCTTGTCAGCACAACAATTTCATCTTCTTGAAGGTAATAAGAAGTACCTTTATCCCAAAATATAATAAATATAATAGATTTTGGTTGGATGGGATATTTTTTAGTAGTATGAATCCGGATAGACTTAATTCGTAGTAATTGGAAGTGTTCCATCTGTTCAAAATCAATTATATTTTGAGATGAATGGAGTAATACGACAATTTCATCTTCTTCAAGGGAAGATGCAGTCAACCAATGCAGATAAAATTTGTAATAAAATATTTTGGGATGGAGGGAGTAGTACAACAATTTCACTTCTTCAAGGAACATGCAGTTAACCAATGCAAGCAAAATTTGCAACATAACACCACAAAAATATGGCTTTGCCCTGCGACACTAATTTCATCTTTTTACATTTGCTACTTAATACTGTTCGCATTAAAATAATATATACATGCATTTTTAAGTGTTACGTAACAAGAATCATATTTTATCAAAGATCACGTTTTCTTTTTTGTCGTGTAGTAAATTTTGCCACTTCAAGGAAGGGATGATGAGGGACAGGATCTCATACCTGAAAGGTTGGAACGGGATAGTTACATTTGCTGTTGAACACTATCCACATTAAATAATACATTTTTTACTGCCATATGTGGCAAAAATTATATTTTGTCAAAGATTACCTTTTTTTGTGACGCATAGGAAATTTTGCCATCTTCAAAGAATGGATGCTAAGGGATGGTATCATACTTGAAAAGGCTGGAACGAGATACTTGATATTATGATGATGTCAGTATATCTGTTATGGTCTTACATTCAGTATTTGGGTGGTACCAGATTTGATAGTTAGGTATTAGACATGGTACTCTCCACATAACGGAGAAATTTAACTATATGCCACTCGATAGAGATGACTTTAATAGAATATCACCCTCTATATTTCCTTATAAAAATGCCACTTGATAGAGGGGGCTCCTTAATAGAATGTTTTTTTTCATTTCGTTTATATTTTTTTTCCATACTTCGTTCGGAAATGACCGAAATGCCCCTTACTATCTCGTCTCTCTCTCGACCACACGGGGCTGACGCCACCACTGCTGGATCAGCGCGCCCCCAGCCGCCGCCGCTCGTTGATGCGCCCTCAGCCACCGCCGATGCGCCCCCGGTTGCCCCCTACCACCGCCGCTCGTCGACGCGCCCCGGCTATCGCCGCTGTCACCGCAATCACCCTAAGTGAGAAAGGAACTAGGGGTATTTTTGTTATTTCGCATGCCATTTCTGTTTAAAAATCTTAAAATAGTCGAAAGTGGCATTCTGTTAAGGAGCCCCCTCTATTGAGTGGTATTTTTATAAGGACAATATAGATGGTGGTATTCTATAAGGCACCTCTATTGCCTCTGTTGAGTGGCATATCGTTAAATTTCTCATAAAAGATAGCCCAAACTGTACTTCACTCTAGATTTTCTGATTTCAAAAGGGAGGAGCAGTATCCCAGTATGAAAATTTCAGTATCACATGTAGTGCGAGGCTAGGAAAATACTAGTTGTGATTCATGATCATGAGAAAGCAAGCAAAAACAGATGTTTCAAACATCGTGAAGGTGTTTATTGTGATCGATGATCACGAGAAAGCAAGCAAAAATATTTATTCCGACACTGTCGTATAGGTCTCTGTCGAGCACAACAATGCCAAGGATTTGCAAAGGAGCTAGTACATCAACAAAACAGACATGAAAGTAAGTATCAGCTTCAAAATTCACCGAGCTGACGATTTTGCAGGACTTGTGCTACAAGTACAGAATTTAAGTCAATGTGCGGGCTTATTCTCGACTGTGTAGGGATAGTACTCTTTGCCATTGTCCACTCTGGTAGTGTTGCCGCCAATGTCCAGCGCAGCAGATGTAAAAGCCAGGCAAGAACCAGCTATGAGGGCAGACGGGATGCTCCTTCCTGCCAATTGGATATTTCCAGATTAACAACATCAGTCTTGCTAGCCAATGTACTGAACTATAATAATTACTAATTGATAGGTGAAATAAAGACTAGACTATTACAAATACGATCATTACATGCTGGCTTCATAGATAATCATTGATTGGTATGCAGAGGTAAAAACCAAGTTAACAGTTCGTGAGATGTCTGAGTACTACCCCTTTAGTAAAACTGATACACATGGAACAACTGTTCAGGTGCAAAGCAAGAACATACTACGCACATCAGAAAAATATCATAATTGACTATTGGCCAATATATGCATTACGGTGCACCTGTAAAGAATCCCTTACAAAAATTTTCATTGGGCGTCAGGTGTTTGATCTGGATTAGTACTACTTCGGTTCTTTGTTTGCAATAAAAATACAACCAATAGAGCATCCAAATAGAAAGTGATCAAGCCAATGACATCATAATATCATTCTGAAGCACATTGTCAGCTGGTACTAGCCAATGACATCATAATATCATCCTGAAGCCCATGACACCACAGCTTTGTCTACTTTGCCACAAGAAAAGGCTAGTTTTTGTTTTATGGTAAACATATGCTTCAAAATTGTCTCTAACTTGTTTCATAGAAGTTATCTCGTGATGCTAATGAGTTCCATAGGCCTATCTGGCTGTTAGATCTAGTCTAATATCATCTAGAAGAAATTGTTCCATAAGATAAATGTCTTATTAACCTCATAGAAACCTCAATGCAAGATTATCAGGCAAATAAAGTACTTTCATGGTGAGCCTTAGCTCATGCTCCTGAAAGCATAACCTGTTTAGAATCCATCTTGTGTAAAAGAAATGCAAAAATAATGTGAAATATTTCTAACATATGTTTGACCCGTATCTGTCCACACAATAACTCTTACTGTGTAGTCACCAGAAGCCAATTGATATCGGAGCACAAACTATGCCATCATCCAAATTTAGGATGAACCAATCCAAAATGCTCCATGTATCTAATGGTGGTTCCTTGATCAATACAACCTATATTATTCAAATGTTTCTCCACATATTTTCTGTGCATAAGCATGTGATTAGCAACCTATATCTCTATCACACCCACCAAAAAATGGTCAGCCTAGTATAGCAGTTAACTCGAGCAATCAACATTTTTGAATGAACATGTTCAATACTAGATGGAATGATTCTCATGGAACTATTCTGCATATAAACTGTGCTCAATCCTAAGAGAGTTGTGCTTATTCAGTGATACGTGTAGACCTTAGTGATATAGGAAACAGTGCGATGATAATTTTCAATAAGTTAACATGTCCAAGGTGCAAGGGTTCCTATAGCTTAAGGTAATAGTGTTGATGATCTATGGAGCGCAAGTAAATGTTATTGAATCATCCAATTTCAATCTAAGTAGAGAAGTCTATAATGTAAATAATCTAACTACCAGTTAGGGTTTTATCCACCTGAAAACACATAGAACACAAACACTAGCAAGAAGGTAAACGTGAATTTGTTTTGAACAGGGCAAGAGCATCCATCCGCTAACCTCTGTAGCCGAATATGGTGGCGCCGGCGACGAAGGCGCCGATGGCCCCGTTGACGTAGTCGCTCTTCTTGCGCTGGCTCTGCACGAGCTGCTCGACGCCGATGTAGATGCCCCCGACGGCGGCGAACGTGGCCCCGTAGCTGCCGCACATCCTGAGCGTCCGGATGAGCCCCGGGAGCGCGACGTGGCGCTCGACCCTGGGCACGTCGTGCCATGTCGCGACGACCGTGCCCCAGATGGTCCCCGCGGCCAGCCCCGTCGCCGCGGCCTTCACCGTCTTCATCACCGGCGTGTCCTCGTCTGACCCCATCGCTCCCCTCCCCACACCAAACCCGCCCGCTCCTCTCCTCTCCTCTCCTCTCCCTGCACGAACAGTAACGTGAGCCAAACCCCCTAGAAACGGGATCGAGATCTGGTCGATCTGAGCCGGAGCGACGCCCGCGGCGAGCGGCGGGGGGCAGGAGGCGGTTGATCGAGCGGAGGCGACAGTGCGTGGCTTACCTGGGGGAGAACCCTCCGTTGCGCTTTGCCGGCGGCGAAGTACCAAAATGGTTGGGAATTTTGGGGGCGGAGGCAAGGGGAGGTAAAAATGGGGGAATCGCGGCGTGGTTGGAGAAGAAAGAGCAGTGGGAAGGGGACGGGGCGGCGTGGTCTCACTCGGCTCGGCCTCGGCGGTGCTCACGGCTCGCCTCGCCTCGCCTCGCCCGCTCGGCCGCAACGTTGGCGCGGGCTTGGGCCTCCTGCCACTTCGGCTCGCGCGAGGCTTCACGTCATCACGGCCCTTTCACTCGTGTCACCGGCCTCACGGTCACGACTGATCCGTATACTTCAATGAAACCGTGTTTCTATGACCATAAGCTAAAATATGCAGTAGAAATCACCCTAGATATTACTAGTATATATCCGTACTGAACATTATGGTGTAATTCTATTTATTTTTAATAACTTTTAAAATTTTATATTAGAAAAATAAAGTTATATGATCTGTGCATTTGAGTTTTAATTCAATTTATGTTATACATCAAATATATTTCACGTAAAGTACCATAATATGATTGCGTGGATATAAATTGAAAGGGTCAATTAAACTTAGAGGAGGTGAATAGGCTAATTCAAAAACTCAAGTAAATGCGGAAGTAGGAGTTTTCGGAATTTCCAAAAATGATTTTCGGAATTTCCGAAAGTAGTAGAGTAAGCGTACTTCAAAGTAAACTCTAGATCTAGCTGACTATAACAAGAATATGCTAGCACAAACAACACTTAGTTCTATAGCGGCACAAACAAGTAAGGCTAGAGGGGTGAGAAGAGGGATATCATCAAAGTTGTAGCAGGATGAGTTGTTCCCGGAGTTCAAATCCTTGAGAGTATTCTACTCTCTGTTGAGGAGCTCACAAAGAGCCGGGTCTTCGCTAACCCTTTCCTCAAGAGGTTGCACAAAGCACTCCTACTTCCACTAATGGTATCTCTTCCCTTTCGGAGGTGAGATCCGACCTTCACAAACTTCTCCCGGCCAACCACAGGTAGATCGGTGGCTCGGGAGTGACACCTAACCACCTAGGAGTCCTCAACCTCTAAGAGTAAAAAAGATGCAAAGAACTCCCGGAGATGATGCAAGTGCTCACAAATCTTCACGAAATCAACAAGCACTCACACAAACTTGAATCCACAACTCTCTCACACACACCAAATCCGAATCGAGCACGGATGAGAAGGGAAACAAGAAAGCAAGGCTCAAAAGTGAATCACAAGATGAACAAGCTAAGGGCACGAAAATATCCAATGTGTCCAGCAGCCCTCACAAGTGAGGAGAGTGGACTATATATAATCACAGCTCTAGATCTGCCCGTTATGCACAATAATTGCATTTTACGGAAATTCTGAAAATTAATTTCGGAAATATCCGAAAATTTCCAGAACAACAAAACGGAGAAGTCAACTGAAGATTTTTCGGAAGTTCCGAAAACTTTTCGGAAAAGTCCGAAAATTTCCAGAACCAAAACAACCTTCTGGATATTTTCGGAACTTCCGAAAATTTCCAGAAATGATTTCTGGTTCACAGACATTTTTAGAAATTCCGAAAATTGATTTCGGACAACTCCGGAAGTTTACAGAACCATATCGACTTCACTTGCCATTTTCGAAAGTTCCGAAAAGTAGTTTCCGATAAGTCCGAAAATTTACAGAACCATATTTTGCTTCTCGGTCATTTTCAGAAATTCCGAAAATAACTTTCGGACAACTCCGAAAATTTCCAGAAGCCAAAAAATCGTTCTGTCCTTTTACGGAAGTTCCGAAAATCTATTTCGGACAACTCTGAAAATTTCCAGAGCACAGAAACTGAGGAGAAACACCCTTTTAAAATTGATTTTGAGCACATTCATCACTCCTCATATGTCAATGCATCATCCCTCTTAATAGTGCGGTTTTCCTAATGATCCAAAGAAATGAAAGTATATAATACAACCTTTGATCATTGCCGTCGCTCATGATTTTGTCGCATTCGTTGAGCTATGCATTGCGCTACAAATCGTCATAGACTAACATTCCTTCACATTCACTTAAATAAAATTGTTAGTCCTCTCTAATCGCAGTTATTAGTCATCAAAACAATTAGGGGCCTAGATGCACTTTCAATCTCCCCCTTTTTGGTGATTGATGACAACACGATTAGATCACAATAGAGAATGAAACAATATAAAGGTTTTGGTGCAAGATCTTAGTGAGAGCTCCCCCTAGAAGTGTGCATTATAAGCAAGTGGTGAGCTCCCCCTAAAACCTTGCATCCACACTTAAGGTCACAACAAGAATCACAATGTGACTTAATGATCACCACATATCATGTGTATAGAAATGAAGGCATTGCATCACATAGACATTTAGCATAAATGACATTTCATCGCAGAGTCACACATAAGTAGTCATTAAGGACTTACATAAAAGCATTAATGGGATTACAATAATTCAAGTTCTACCACACATAGTCTCATACATATAGAGATGCCATCAGTGTTCGACCAAAATAAAAGAGGAATTAGGATAGATATTCTCCCCCTTGGCATCAAAACACCAAAAAGGGAGGACGATGCAACGACAGCTCAAACGAAAGGCGCCTGGGGAGGATCCTCGGGAGGAGGAGGATGACCATAGCCATGGCCAAAACCAAAGAAGTCGTAGTCCTAAGGACGGTCGGCGAAGGGATCCTCAATCTCCTCCTCAGGCTCGTCAGGCTTCGCCTCAAAGCCCGGAGGGGAAGGAGGGACATCCACCTAAAGATGCTGGTTCAGCTGGGCCTGCATAGATTTGACGCACCGGGCCGTCTTCTTAACTTCGTTTCGCGCTTTGCGGTTCTATTTAGCCTCTGCAGAGCAAAGACCAAACAGACTCCACAAAATGCGAAACAAAGGAGACAGCGTGCGACGAGCCACAGACGCAGACGACTGAGGCTGAGTCGAGGAGGAGGGGATGTCATCAGCTGCAGTAGAAGTGCTTGCCCTGGGGGGCGGTCCGCCTTGAGCAGGCGCAGGTGAAGCTGGGGGTGAGGCATCTCATGCTCAAACTGCGACTGAGTGACGGATTCGATCATCCGCATGAGATGAGGAGCGTAGACCAAGCCCTTCTTGTACTGAATGGATGCCAAACGGATTTCCTCCCATACAAAGTTGAAAACATGGAAAGGTTGGGAGGAAGGATTGAACCTAAGCCAGACATTCCAAGAGAGATGATTGATGCTGCTAGCATCACCATCCTTGGTACAAGGGATCGGCGCATCATCCAGTTCAAATAGATGTGAAAGGGCTTAAGGCCCTCAATCTTGCCCAAGACACCATCAGGAAGGTACAGAGGACGAAGGTCAGGGTTGAGAGGAATTGGATGATCATGCAAGTTGGTGAAGTGGCGCATCCATCGCAAATCAAAACCCCAGAGCTCAGCCAACCTCTCATAGGTAATCGAGTACCAAGAGCCCTGCGTCATCCAATGCATGCCACGATGGCGATCAAAGAACACTGTGGCATAGAATTAGGCAATGACCTCATTGCACCAAGGCTGCTGAAGAGTCATAAAAGCTCGGACCCCCATCTCTTCACAAACGACAATAACTGAGTTGAGGACAGGATCATCATAGGCTAGCAACTCCTCTCAGTTGATCCATTGCATGTGCACAGAGGGGTGAGACTTGGACTTGATGACGGACTCATAGAAATCTTGCTGGAACAGGGTCCAGAACCATACATCAATGGCAGAACGGCGACTGGCACGAGGATCCTCATCCCGGTGAGGAGCAACCACCTCAGACTTCTTCCGCCGATCGTGGACCTGGCGAATCACTGTCGGGTCCCGCTCGGGCGTGTGGATTCGAAGAGGCCCAATGGGAACAGCGGGGATATGCGACAGCATCTGCGGTCGCTGAGATGAGCCCTCACCAGTAGACTGGCGAGGTTGCCTCGAGGACCCCGCAGCGCCACGCGACTGAGCCGACCGATGAGGAGGAAGAGTGCTGCCCTTGGCCACCCGTGTCACTTGAGGACTCATATCCTCTGCTCCAGACCAATCACGGTCCGAATCCTCCGGAGAGGACAGAGTAGGAGAACGATCCCGTTGACGCTTGGACTTGTGGGAAGCAATCGTGAGTCTAGGCATCCTTGAATCAAGAAAAAGAGAGATAATGAGTGCAAAGAAGTCAAGGAAGCGAAATACAAGTGATGTAAGGCAAAAATCATGCGAATACCTAGGTTGGAGGGTCGGGCAGCACTTTTCGGAATTTCCGAAAAGTATTTTCGGATATGTCCAAAAAATGCTGGCTGAACCCTAAATCCTAGATCCCACACGAATCTACCAACAAAAACTTGTGAGATGGAATCTACAAGAGCTAGGGCACTAGGGGAACATCTCCATCGAAGGGATTCAACCGATTTGAACTGAGGAAACAAAGGATTTGATTTGAAGAAGTATACCTCAAGAACACGAAGAACGAGGAAGGAACGTGGTGAAGAACGACAATGTAGCCTCCACAAGAGTCCCCAAACGTGCTCCCGTGAGGAAGGAGAGGAGGGGAGAGCCTAGGAATCGCTGGAGAGGGGTTGGCTGGAATTTTTGAAGAAGCCTTTTTGGAATTTTTAAAGGATTTGCACCGGGAATTTTGATGAACAACACTTTCAAAACCATTTTGAAGGGAATTTGGAAAGGATGGATGGTCGAACACTTTGGCCCCCATTTGAACTTGTGACTAGCACACAAGCAATCACATAAAACAATAGCCACAAATCAAATGGGTTGATCCGAGAATTAACAAGAGTGTAAATTATCATGAGACAAGATAATTCACCCTCGAAAGAGGGAATGTGTGAATCTATCTCAAATTGTGCGAGGACCAAGATTCATTGAAAAATGAGATCCCCGAACACATAGATTCAAATTATCCACAAAAATGGCTAGTGTCCATCCATGAATTGAATGTCCATTTTGTCACAGAGTGGTATACAACCCTATTATAGCAATAAAAAATGTATGCAATAGATCAAGCCACATTTCGAGAATCCAAGATATTTAGTTCACTTCTCAACTCACAAAACCTAGCTTCATCTAGAGGCTTGGTGAAGATATCCGCCAATTGTTTGTCGGTTCACACATGTTGGATGTCTATATCGCCTCTTGTGGAATGGTCTCTCAAGAAGTGGTGGCGAATATCAATATGTTTGGTTCGGGAGTGTTGGACGGGGTTGTTGGCTATCTTGATGGCGCTCTCCTTGTCACATAGGAGTGGAATTTTGCTTACATTTAGGCCATAGTCGTTCAAGGTTTGTTTCATCCAAAGAAGTTGAGCACAACAACTCCCCGCCGAAACGTATTCCGATTCGGCGGTGGATAGGGCGACGGAGTTTTGCTTCTTAGAAGACCAAGAAACAAGGGACCTGCCCAAGAATTGGTAAGTACCCGATGTGCTTTTCCTATCCACCTTGCACCCGGCATAGTCCGCATTGGCATAGCCAATGAGGTTGAACCTTGTACCCTTCGGATACCAAAGACCAAGGTTAGGTGTGTGCACTAAATATTGAAGGATTCTCTTCACGGCCACAAGATGACACTCCTTCGGAGCGGCTTGAAATCTTGCACACATGCACACACTAAGCATGATATTGGGCCTAGATGCACAAAGGTAAAGCAAGTAGCCAATGATGGACCGGTATACCTTTTGGTCGATGTCTTTACCTTGTTCGTTGAGGTCTAGGTGCCCATTCGACGACATGGGCGTGTGGATTGGTTTTGCATTCTCCATGCCAAATTTCTTGAGCATGTCATTCAAGTACTTTGTTTAGCAAATGAAGGTTTCTTTCTTGAGTTGCTTGATTTGAAGACCGAGGAAGAACTTCCATTCACCCATCATGGACATCTCAAAACGCTTGGTCATCATTCTACTAAATTCTTCACTAAAAGACTTGTTAGTAGAGCCAAATATAATATCGTCAACATATATTTGGCACACAAAGATATCACGATCATGTCTTTTAGTAAAGAGAGTAGAATCGGCCTTGCCAATCCAAAGCCGTTTTTAACAAGAAAATCACGAAGGCATTCATACCATGCTCTAGGAGCTTGCTTAAGCCCATAGAGCGCCTTGTGAAGCTTATACATGTGATTAGGATACTTTGGATCTTCGAACCCCGGCGGTTGCTCCACATAACCAACTCATTGATTGGACCATTGAGGAAGACACTCTTCACGTCCATTTAATAGAGCTTGAAATCAAGGTTAGTAGCAAAGGCTAATAAAATGCGAATTGACTCAAGCCTAGCTACCGACGCAAAGGTTTCACCAAAATCCAATCCTTCGATTTGGGTGAACCCTTGAGCCACTAACCTTGCCTAGTTTCTTACTACCACGCCGTTCTCATCTTGTTTGTTCCGGAAGATCCACTTGGTACCTATCACGTTTTGCCTCGGTCTCTCCACCAATGTCCACACTTCATTCCGCGTGAAGTTATTCAACTCTTCTTGCATCGCCATCACCCAATCCGGATAATCGAGTGCTTCTTCTACCCTTAGTGGCTCAATGGAAGACACAAAAGAGTAATGTTCACAAAAATTTGCAACTCGAAATCTAGTGGATACTCCCTTGTTGATATGACCTAGAATGTAGTCGGTGGGGTGATCTCGTTGAATGCTTTGATGAATCCTTGGGCGTGCAAGGTTGATTGGTGAAGATTGCACGTGCTCGTATCCTTCACCATGATCCATGAGTGAAGGTGAGGAATCGTTGGCTTGGGTTGATGTAGATGGCTCCACTTGTGTTGAGTACGAGGCCCCTTGTTGTGGCTCCATAGGACGAACATCCCCTAGGGCTAACCTCTTGATAGCTTCGCTTGGGTCCTCATCTTCACCTAACACATGTGAGTCAACTTGCTCTACTTGAGATCCATTAGTTTCGTCAAATGTCACATCACGCGCGATCTCAACAATACCGGAGGTTTTGTTGAAAACGCGGTATGCGCACTCATTTGACCCATACCCAAGAGGGAACCCCTCATCCACTTTAGGAGCAAACTTTGAGGATCTCGCCTTCTTGTTAAGAATGTGGCACTTACTACCGAAAATATGAAAGTAAGAGACATTGGGTTTGTTACCGATAAGAAGCTCATAGGGAGTCTTCTTAAGAAGGCGGTGAAGATAGAGACGGTTGATGACGTGGTATGTGGTGTTGACAGCTTCGGCCCAAAATCGGTCTGATGTCTTGTATTCATCCAGCATGGTCCTCGCCATCTCGATGAGAGTCCTATTCTTCTTCTCGGCTACTCCATTTTGTTGAGGTGAATATGGAGCCGAGAACTCATGCTTGATGCCTTCTTCATCAAGGAAGCTCTCCACGCACGTGTTCTTGAAATCTTTGCCGTTGTCACTTCGGATGTTCTTGATCTTGAGCTCGAACTCATTTTGTGCTCTTCTTACAAACTTCTTGAAGATAGCTTGAGTCTCACTCTGGTCGTGCAAAAAGAACACCCATGTGAAGCGTGAAAAGTCATCAACAATAACAAGACCATATTTGTTACCTCCAATGCTTAGATAAGCAATGGGTCCGAAGAGGTCCATGTGGAGAAGCTCCAATGGTCTTGTGGTAGTCATCACATTCTTGACCGGGTGGTGAGCTCCAACTTGTTTCCCGGCTTGACATGCGCTACACACCCTATCTTTCTCAAATTGCACATTTGTTAGTCCAAGAATGTGATCGCCTTTTAGAAGCTTGAGAAGATTCCTCATACCAACATGGGCTAGCCTCCGATGCCAAAGCCACCCCGTGTTGGACTTAGCCACTAAGCATGTCTCAAGTTTAGCTTTATTTGAGGTGAAATCTACAAGATAAAGCTTTCCCTTGAGAACACCCTTAAAGACTACAGAGGAATCATTCCTTCTATAAACGGTCACATCAACATCGATAAAAAGACAATTGTAACCCAAAGAGCATAATTGCGAGACTGACAAAAGGTTGTAGTTGAGAGATTTTACCAAGAGGGCGTTGGAAATGGAAAGGTCATTTGAGATTGCAATTTTACCTAAGCCCATTACCTTTCCCTTTCCATCATCCCCGAAGACTTTGTTGTCCTGTGAAGTGCCATTTGGATCAACGAAAGAAAACATTGACTCTTCTCCGCTCATGTGATTTGTGCATCCGCTATCAATCACCCAACTTTTTCCACCGGAGACATAATCCTACAAGAGATCAAGTTCTAGTTTAGGTACCCATACTTGCTTGGGTCCTTTCATGTTAGTAACCAGTGCCTTAGGCACCCGAAGCACTCTCTTGATAGAAACATTCTTGCCCCTTGGGCCAACGTACTTAGCAACAACACAACCATTTGCATTCATCCTAAGAGTATAAGTTGCATCAAAAGAACTATGTGAAGCACAATCATTAGAATGGATACTTTTGGCCTTAACAAAGTTGCTAAGACCTTGGGGCTTCTTGATCATCACACTCTTGTCCACCTTTCCTTTTGGTGGATGAACATGCCCAAGACCTTCGTGGTTGAAGTTGTCCCTTTGATAGCATACGTATTCCTTTAGGGCCTTACTACACATATGGTACTTGAGAAGGCCATTGTGAAGAAGTCCCATAAGCTTCTCATTTTGCTTTTGCAAAGCACTCAAGGATGTAGAGTTAGTTGCACAAGCATCAATATCAATGTCCTTACACCTATCACATGGTTCATTGCTTGGGGCAATCTTAGAGCAAGATGCCTCACTAGGGAGAGAGACACTATTCTTTAAGGTTTCGAACTTCTCTTCAAGAGAGAGGTAAGCTTTGTCCAAGCCATCCACCCTCTCTTGAAGTTGAGCATTCACCACCTCAAGATTAGCATGAGATTCTTTGGTTTGCTTATAAAGCCGTACCAAAGCCTCATTTTTCTCTCTCTCCTTAGCAAGCTCAACCTTGAGTTCATGAGCTCGCTCCTTCTCACGAATGAGCAAGGCCTCTTGCCTCTCGAGGGTTGCATATTTATCCTCGATTCTTTCAAGCAACTCACTCAAGTGCGGTATTGATTCCTTAGTTATAGATTTGAACAAGTCCTCATCCATAACCTCGTCAACCTCATCCTCCTCATCACTAACAAGATCAACATTTAAGGACTTGAGAGAGGAAGGTACCTTAGGCTCCTTTGCCATGAGGCAAATGGGAGCATCGTCATCACTTAAGTAGTTGAAGAGCTTAGGTGTAGAAGGTGATGTAGGCTTGACGGTGAACGTGGCCACTCCCTCATCATCACTTGAGCTTGACTCGGAATCGGAACCGAATATCATCCCAAGGTGAGCTTGGCCATGTCGTTCGCGCTTGCGATGCTTGTGCTTCTCCCTCTTGTCGCCCTTCTTCTTCTCTTCCTTGAAGTTGGGGCAATCGGCCATAAAATGTCCGGGTTCATGACACTCATAGCATTTCCTTGTAGAGTGCCTCCCACTTGACTTGTCGATGGAGCGCTTGAAAGAACTCCCCTTGAAGAAGCCGCTTAGCTTCATGAACTTCCCAAACTTCTTGACGAAGAGAGCCATCTCTTCATCATCGATCTCCGCCTTGCTCTTGCTCTTGCGGCTCTCTTCTTCTTCTTCTTCCTTCGCCTTCAACGCCAAGTCTTCCTTCTTTATGCTTGTAGTTGAGCTTTGGTTGATGTATTGGATGACGTCCTTGGATTCTTGCTCAAGCATATCATGGGCAAGAATGCGTCCGAGCAAATCATGAGGTGTGAGAGTCTTGTAGTCCGGACGCTCACGAATAATGGTCACCAAGGTAGAGTTCCTTGGAGTGATTGCTCGAACCATCTTCTTGACCACAACCTCATCGGTCATGTCCTTGGAGCCAAGTCCCTTGATCTCATTGACAATCTTGCTCAACCGATCATACATGTCGCTTGGTGTCACGCCCTGAAATCACTCTAAAATCATATCGTCTAAATTATTTCTAGAAATTGTAAAACCAATAAAATAGCCTTCAACAATTAAAACTCACCAAGATTGATGTCAATTTGGCTTGTGGGTATTTTTAATAAATTCCCCATGCTTCAAAATGCTTAACCAATTTTTACTTTAATTTTCAGAGCAACCTACATAATTTTATAGCAACAAAAACAATTAAAAGAATTTTATAAAAAGGAAAAGCCTAAAACAACTCTCTTCCTTTCCTTGGGCCACTTTCGGCCCATCTCTTCCTCTCTCTCCCTCGGGCCCGGCCCGGCTTGCTCTCCCTCCCTCTCTTTCTTTCTTCCTTGGGCCTTGCCCTCCCTCCCGGCCCAGGCCAAGCTGCCCCCCTCAGCCCATCCGAGCCGCAGCTCTGTGCGCCGCGCACGTGCGCTCCCAGCGAGCTCCACCGTGGGGCCCGCCTGTCGGAGCGTCTTCAACCTCCAGCCGGCCGCCTCTCTCTCTCCCGTGAAAACGCAAGCGCCGCCGCCCATCCCAATCTCCCTCCTCGATGGTTTTCCTCCAAATTAAACTGCAAAAATGGGTTCGTCTCCTCTTCCTCATCAATTCCCCCAACAAATCCCACTCCATCCCGCATTATTCGCGGTGGATTTTGATGGCGTTCATCAATGGCGAGCTCCACCATGGCCGGCGTCGATCTCCATCCCCGGCGACCCTCTCCCTCCCCTCCGGCCTATAAAAGGCAGCCCCGAACCCCCTGCTCTCTCCCTACACACCACCGTCCTCCCCCTCCTCTCTCCCTGGCCGCTGCGCCATTTTCTTTTTTTTTCTCGTACCGCCGCCGTCGTGCGCTCCAGCCGCCCGTTGGCGTCGGCCTGGACGTCGCTAGGCCTCGGCAAGGCCACTGCCGGTTGCGCCGTCGCCTTCTCTCCCTCGGCCACGCCTTCTCCTCCCTCGGCAAGCCCCGGAGCTCCGTTCCCGACGTCCACCGATAGCCGGCCTCCACTGTTCCGTGTCGTCAAACTTGTCGTCGTTGTCTCATTGCTGTACCGGTGAGCATTGCCGCTGCCATCTCTCTCCCTCCCCTCTGTTTCTATCTCTTTTCTCTGTGCACGTGATTTTTCTTTAAGAAATATTAATTCACAAATTCGCAAAACGACAGTTAAACAGCACCTAAAATTCAAATAGCCATATCTTGACTATTTGAACTCGGAATTGATATGTTCAAATTGCTAATTTTGCCCTTAAACAGTAATTAACCCATTTTATGCTTTCTTTATGCATCTTATATGGTTCTTATTTTTGTTTGGCCCTTTTTCTTTGCGATTGTCGTGTAGACGCTGCAGTTCCGGAAGAGCCGCTCTACCTCGAGGTTGACGTTGAAGATTTTGGTAGCGAGCAAGGCAAGTCATGCCATTTTGATCATATTGTTATCCCAATTTACAAAATTATGTTTGTTTAAATTATTGCATTTCGCTTTATTAATTTCCCGCGCTTATCACTGTTTTATTTAGCCCGACCGATTCTCCTTGTTATAGCCTTATTATTTGTATTATTATTATCCTTGTTTAACCCTAGGAAAAATAAAACTAGTGAGGACTTTATATATGTGGTGCTTACTAGTAAATTTAGGAATATGCTTAGCCCTGCTTAACTAGAAACAATTAGATATTTTCCAATAATTAGACTAGGGCATAACTTGTAAATAATGGTAATTTTGGCTCAGTGGCTGTTTAGCCATGACACAATGTTTCCCCTTCAAAATTCCCCAAACATGATTTTCGGCTGGGCTCGGGGTGCTTGGTTTCGCTAGTCGCACCTTGGCCGTCATAAGGACCGGTCTTCGGGCCTCTGTTGCAAAGCATACTCCGTACAACCACATGTCTAATGGGTAAGGCTTAACACATCGCCTAGAACGGTCATGAACAAGGAAGGCACGGATAGGGATGGATGAAACCCTTGGTGGGGTACGTCTCTGGCAGTACGCCTGGGGGCATAGACTGTCTGCTCGACCCAGGGCGCCTGGCGGGGGAAGTCTATGTCGGTCTTCTTTGTTTAGGGCGGTACTAAGCGATGGGTTATGTCATGGCTTCTGTCTATATACCGTGGTGGTATGTGGCACGTGGTAACGCGTGAGGAAGACGTGTCTTGTGGGTAAAGATGTACCCCTCTGATCAGAGTATAATCTATTCGAATAGCCGCGCCCTCGGTTATGGGCAAGCTGAGCAATGTACCCAAGTTAGAGTTTAATTCTACTAAAACTGGAATAACTGGAGTTAGGATATGTGGGCCTGGGATAAGGCAAGACCGCGTTGGTGCGCGACTTGTTAATAATTTGATTAGAGATAGGATCGTGTTTTAATTAACTGCCTTTAAAAGTTTAAATTCTTTGAAATGCTAGTTTTCTGCAAAATAGCCCTATAATGAATTCTTTGTACTCCTTGCATTATATTTGCATTTTTCCGGCCTGGCTTGCTGAGTACGGTGGTTGTACTCAGCCTTGCTCCTTTTTTTCCCTCTTCCAGCTGAGGAGTTCTTTGAAGATGAAGGTTTTGTTGTCTAGCTCGTGCCTACCGTCAAACGCCTGTGGTGGCCCGTCGTAGTTTCCTGCTTTTATTTGTTTATCTTTCAGTGCTGGGCCTTTGGCCGCCCATGTAATAAAGTACTCGTTTCACGCTTCCGCTTATATATACTCTGTTATTTACCACTTTTGTAATGTGTACCTTGCCTCCTGGGACAAGGATTTATGCACTCACAAACGAAATATAGTGTTCTATATTCCGGGTGTGACACTTGGGCTCTCACCATCCAACATCACAAACCGCTCAAATTGCCCCTTGAGGATCTCTACCTTGGACTCGCGAACACTGTCCGTGCCTTCATGTAAATTCCGAAGCGTGTCCCAAATCACTTTGGAACTCTCAATGCCGTCCACACGGTTGAACTCACTTCCACTCAAGGCGCTAAGTATTGCATTAGCGGCTTAAGCGTTCTTGTGCTCGTTCTCATCGTCCTCCTTAGTGGGATCCTTGGGTCTCTGCAAAACATAGCCATGTTCGACTATTCTCCAAATAGATGGGTTAATAGACTTCAAATGCATCTTCATCTTATGTTTCCAAGCGGCATAGTCCGTACCATTGAAGTATGGAGCTTTACTGCTATAGGTGCTCACATAAGATGTAGATGTAGAGGAGTAGTCATAAGGAGCCTTTGCTTCCTTATCACTCTCTTTGCCATCCCCTATTTGACTGGACATGATCTCTCCAAGCAGTTAAGCCTAATCAGGAGATTAGGCTCTGATACCAATTGAAAGGGTCAATTAGGCCTAGGGGGTGAATAGGCTAATTCAAAAACTCAAGGAAATGCGGAAGTAGGAGTTTTTGGAATTTCCGAAAATGATTTTCGAAATTTCCGAAAATAGCAGAGTAAGCGCACTTCAAAGTAAACTCTAGATCTAGCTGACTACAACAAGAATATGCTAACACAAACAGCACCTAGTTCTATAGCGGCACAAACAAGTAAGGCTAGAGGGGTGAGAAGAGGGATATCACCAAAGTTGTAGCAAGATTAGTTGTTCCCGGAGGTCAAATCCTTGAGAGTATTCTACTCTCTGTTGAGGAGCTCACAAAGAGCCGGGTCTTCGCTAACCCTTTCCTCAAGAGGTTGCACAAAGCACTCCCCCTTCCACTAGTGGTATCTCTTCCCTTTCGGAGGTGAGATCCGACCTTCACAAACTTCTCCCGGCCAACCACAGGTAGATCGGTGGCTCGGGAGTGACACCTAGCCGCCTAGGAGTCCTCAACCTCTAAGAGTAAAAAATGATGCAAAGAACTCCCGGAGATGATGCAAGTGCTCACAAATCTTCACGAAATCAACAAGCACTCACACAAACTTGAATCCACAACTCTCACAGACACACCAAATCCGAATCGAGCACGGGTGAGAAGGGAAACAAGAAAGCAAGTCTCAAAAGTGAATCACGAGATGAACAAGCCAAGGGCACGAAAATATCCAATGTGTCCAGCAGCTCTAGATTTGCCCGTTATGCACAATAATTGCATTTTACGGAAATTCCGAAAATTAATTTTGGAAATATCCGAAAATTTCCAGAACAACAAAATGGAGAAGTCAACTGAAGATTTCTCGGAAGTTCCGAAAACTTTTCGGAAAAGTCCAAAAATTTCCAGAACCAAAACAACCTTCTGGATATTTTCGGAACTTCCGAAACTTCCTTTCGAACAAGTTCAAAAATTTCCAGAAACGATTTCAGGTTCACACATTTTCGGAAATTCCGAAAATTGATTTCGGACAACTCCGGAAATTTACAGAACTATATCGACTTCACTTGCCATTTTCGGAAGTTCCGAAAAGTAGTTTCGGATAAGTCCGAATATTTACAAAACCATATTTTGCTTCTCGGTCATTTTCGGAAATTCCGAAAATAACTTTCGGACAACTCCGACAATTTCTAGAAGCCAAAAAATCGTTCTGTCCTTTTTCGGGAGTTCCGAAAATCTATTTCGGACAACTCTGAAAATTTCCAGAACACAGAAACTGAGGAGAAACACCCTTTTAAAATTGATTTTGAGCACATTCATCACTCCTCGTATGTCAATGCATCATCCCTCTTAATAGTGTTGTTTTCCTAATGATCCAAAGAAATGAAAGTATACAATACAACCTTTGATCATTGCCGCGGCTCATGATTTTGTCGCATTCATTGAGCTAGGCATTTCACTACAAATCGTCATGGACTAACCTTTCTTCACATTCACTTAAATAAAATTGTTAGTCCTCTTTAATCGCATTGTCATTAATCATCAAAACAATTAGGGGCCTAGATGCACTTTCAGTACGCAATGCATATACAAGGAACAATCATCACCAATTGATCAACAATGCATATCTATCTATTATATTATTAAAATAGCTCAAAAAAAAGGCACCACGATCGCTGTAAAGGCTAGAAATTCCCACATTAATCGAAGAAAAACAAAAGAAGAGTTCATGTAGAAATACAATCTAAAAATAACTGAAATTCAGAATTAAAAATAAGCAATATTGAAAGAGTAGTTCCTATAAGAACCCAATACGTGATTAATTAAAATTTGGAATAAAAAATAAATAATTTTCTAAAATTAGGAAATAAAAAGAAGAGTTCAAGTAGGAATACAATTTTCAAATAACTAAAATTCAGAATAAAAAAGAAATATTGATACAATAATTAATCCATCTATAACACAGCACGGGATTAATTAGAATTCGAAATAGAAAATAATGTAAATTCAGAAATTGGAAAAATAAAAATAAGAGTTCAACTAGTGTCGGATGGAAAACTCCACAGCGGGGGACTGTGCAGACCCCCTTTTCGAGTTCGGCCCAGGGGCGCGTGAAAGAGGCTTCCTCAGGCCTGGCTCCGGTGAGGCCGGTGGAAATCAAAAGTCGCCAGACAGAGGACGGTGACACACGAGCAAGTATACAGGTTCGGGCCGCCGACGAGACGTAATACCCTACTCCTGTGTGGTGGATTATATGTGTGGATTCTAGCTCTCCGGAGTTGGACTTGGCTAGTCGCAATCCAGGGAGAAGAAGTCAAAAGCCGAAAAAACCGAACCCCCCCTCTAGGCCTGGACCTCCTTTTATATCTCAAGGGGACACCACACGGGCCAGACAGGCTGTTTTCTAGAGAGAAAGGAGAAAACTATTTTACAGAGGAAGTCCATGTCGTGGCTTGGAGCGGAAGCCTTCCGCTCCTGTAGCGCCAGTATGGTGTCGATCAGACCGCCCATCATGGCGGTCGGCCCAGCATGTCACTTTCCATTAAACGGCTGGAATCCGGCAATCCACCGTAAGCTGTGTGATGCGCCAGGTGATTAGACTTGACGCACCAACCCTGGCGTGGCGCGAGTGCCTGATCGGCCCTCGCGATCTTGGCGCAGCTCATTGGGAAGCGTATCATACCTACCGGGCGTGCGCCGGCACGCGCGGTACTGTACGCCATCCCATCGGTCATTCGCACCGGTCTCACACCGGTCAGCCGACGGTGACCGGTGTCAGATGCGTGCGCGTCATTTCGCAATAGATGCGGCACGCGCGCGGTGCAGGCGCACCACGCCTGCACCGCCATTAATGCGGGTAGGTGCGCTGGGAGCGCTCAACCACTTCGTTATACGTGGCGATGGCCCGAGGGGGTCGGGGGAGCCTGACCCCCGCTGGGCCTCCCCCCGAGGGGGTAGCGTGTCATGGGAGGGCGGCCGCCACGTCGCCCTCGGGCCTTCTCACCCCTCGGGGGATGGCCACGTGGGCGGACGGGGCCGCCTCAAGCCCATAGTTGACATACCCCTGGGTTCAGGACACCAACAACTAGAAATACATATTATAAATAACTAAAATTCGTAATAAAAAATAAAGACTATTGAAAGAATAGGCCATCTAGAACATATGATGAGATTAATTAAAATTCAGAATAACAAATAAAATAAATTTTGAAAATAGAAAAATAATTATAAGAGTTCAAGTAGGAATACAATTTACAAACAAAAAATATTAAAATGAAAAATATGGATTTTTCGAAAAGAATAGTTCATACAGAACACAGCGATATCAAATGATAATAAAGAGGGGAAAAGCAGTAGGCCTGTAAAGTAGTAAAGTGGTGGCAGTTGATGGAACATATAAAAACTATAAACATATAAACAAAACCCCAAATAGAATCGCAATGACGATTAGAAGGAGGGACAATGGACAAGCATTAAGCAGTAAGGTCACGGTAGGTGGCGGGATTCTATAAAGTAAAAAAAATAAATCCCAATGATAATCATGTTCATTTTTTAAAATCTCGGAAGCAGCGGGCGGGTCGCGCGTAGAGGAGTACAGTGGCAAAACCGCTGACGGTTTAGCGGGACTTCTAAAAAGTAAAAAATGACCCAAACGATAATTATATTCGATTTATAAAATCCCAATGATAATAAAGAGAGGAGGCAGCAGAGGGGCCGAAAAGGAATACAGTGGCGGTGTTTGATGGAACTTTAAAAAATTTATAAAAATAAAACCCAACAAGGCAGTGAATTCTAAAATCTAAAAGGTCTAATTTTTAAAGCTTTCATGGAAAACTAATAGAAATAGTGATAGATCGATAAGCAAATAAAGGCCTGAGAAATGAGTAAGGGGTGGAGACCAAAGCGACTTTTTAAAACTATAAAATTAGAAACACACGGATGATAAAGTTTGGTCTTTCAAAATCCAATCTCAATAACAATAAAAATGGGAGGCAGCGGGCGGGTCGTGCGTAGAGGAGTACAGTGGCTAAGCCGCTGACGGTTTAGCGGGACGTCTAACAAGTAAAAAATGAACTCAAACGATAAATATGTTCAATTTTTAAAATCGTAATGATAATAAAGAGATGAGGCAGCGGAGGGTCGTAGAGGAGTACAGTGACGGTGTTTGACGGAACTTTAAAAAATTATAAAAACTAAACCCAACAAGACAATGAATTGTAAAAACTAAAAGGTCTAATTTTCAGAAGTTTTATGGAAGATGAATAGAAATAGTGATAGATCGACAAACAAATAAATACCTGATAAATGAGTAAGCGGTAGTGACCGAAATGACTTTGAAAAACTATAAAATTAGAAACACGCGGATGATAAAGTTCGGTTCATAAGACAACGAGATAGATATTTAACAAATTTTAAGTAGAATCATATATAAAAAATAAATAATTTTGTATGGGTGCTAGTCGTGTAATTGCGCGGGTCACCCAACTAGTTGTAACTTGTAATGAATTAAGCAACCAATGGAATGTATAGTTGAATGAGATATCTTCTATAAATCTTCGACGCTATCTGACATATATCTTCGAAGCTCATTTGTGCTAGCCACACGGGATGACTATTAATTTTAGCCATGCTTACATCTCAACCAGTTGATCATGGTGGTTTTTTGCAGCACGTGGCGTCCCATATTCGTTTGGCTACTTCCTTGGTGGGTAAGCGTCACCCCCGCTCTCCCCCGAGATGCAGAGTGCCCAATGATGGCGCGCCCGGGGCCCGAAACCGGTGGAGACGCAGACGCGGGAGGTGGCGGTCGCCAGCGATCCATCATGATGTCGCGGCCGCGGCCGCAAGACAGCATCACACAGGCACACACCCCGTAATCCCCCGTATTCCCCGTTCCGGCTGCCACGTCCCGTGCCGCGCCGCGCACGTCCCTGCCACTCCCGTTCCGAGAGAGCGCCGTGCCAACCCCTCCACCGAAGCATGGCATGGTGATCTCGCCGACGTCGCCGTGGTTTCCCCAACCGGTTCCCGTCTCGGCTGCCGTCTGTACGCGGCGCGGTGGCCGCGTGCGGCCTCTCTTCCAGTCACGAGAGTGGTAAAAGCGAAGCCGCGGCTTTGCGCCTTTTGCCGAAAAGGCCCCAGCCGCTGTGGCTGCCGGCTTTGCCCCCGCGTCCCGACCGGAGACGACACGAGGGCGGGGCGGGTCAAGGCGACCAGACGAATCGGCGCCTCTCTGAATCGCGCTCTGCTTTCCTCTGCTCTGCTGTGATTCTACAGTGAAACCTGCATCGATGCCACGTCTCCGTGCCAACCTCGTCGTGTCTTCTTGCTCTAGATCATGGCAAAGATTACGGTGTGCGCTCACGCAGCCTGATGCCGCTGCTGGCAGCGGCTAGGAAGCGAAATTGACCGGCGAGATGCTTATTATACGTTGCATCTGTTCTCAGGATCAGCACGTGACTGGTAAGGTTTAGTTTCGTGCTGCGTTGGTGGTGGCCCATAACCACGTTTCCGACACCAGACAGTGCTTGCTTAAAAAATACTCTTAGCTATTAGAAACCTTTGGCTTGGTTTTGACTTCTACTTAACGCTCGGTTTATTATTTCAGCACCTAGAGATGTCTTAGGTTTAGTAGTACTCAGCCGACACAAAACGTTTGTAAACACGGCGCTATCAAACAGTGATACAATTCATATGAGTTTATACCGAAAATATTGTCTTTGATGCAAAAGTTTTGGTTGTAAAACGGGGTTGTTTGCATCAGACTTCGTAACCAAATTTTCAGAGCAAATTCAGTTTTACACTTGCACATACATAAGCAATTGTGTACTGTTCTTCTCAGGTATGGATGTGAATTATGACACTACCCAAATGGAGATAAAGATGTTCAGAAATACAGCTGTAATTAAAAAAAAACAGATTGGATGTTTTTCTCAAGTACTACATGGATGTGAAATATGACACTATCCAAATGGAGATAAAAATGTTTATAATACATATCTAATTGAAAAACAACGGATTGGATATTCACTACTCAGATAGCAAGGTAAGAACAGAACTATCAATTTTTTCACCTGTATCCAGCGTTACCAGGCTAGGAACACCGTCTATGAGCAACTAAACTTAGGCAAAGAGAATCAAAAGTGGAGGAATTTCTGCTAATATCACCAGCTGTTGTGAACAACAGAGCTCTGCTACAAGCAGGCCAAAATAGTATTCGGTCTGGAAGAGCAGCTGAACACCTGTTGGTATACAGTACTATCAGTTCATTTGTTTTGCCTCAACATTGGCAAAACCCTGAGCAATCAGTACATATTTTTGCTTACATTTCGCAGCATTGAGGAACTACTGAAGAGAAGACGATGGAAAAAAAAACTGAAGTCTACTGAATACTGAAAATTGTGTGGATGGACTCACTTGCATTCTAGCCCTGCCTCCGCTGCTCGCCTGGGCTTGCTTTTGCGCCGGCTTCCAATCTGCCTGAATCCATTGGTCCTAGTTGATTCGTCACTGCTTGATCGAATACTGGAATTACTTTCTTCCAGGACGAGATTTGAGCTCTCTTTCAGCTGCCTGCCTCTCTTGTTACCAGCAGCAGATGCAGTGGTGTTCTTGTCTACCCTTGATGCCTTCAGCTTCAAATCATCACCTTCTACTTCTTCACTATCAATTACATTCTCTACAAAATTTTCCACATCTACTTGATCAATCTTATCGGCGAAGCGCTTTTGTGGCCTTCCCCTCCTCTTTCTTGCAGGCATAGCTTCTTCAGCGCCGCTTCCTTTGTCTTCATGGCTCCGGACAATCGTTAGCTTCTTTCCTCTGCCTCTTCCTCTACCCATTTATCCAACTTAGCAGTAACAAGATTTATTCAGACAATCACTGAAGCTGCAAGCTCTACTGAAGTTGCTCTATGCGTTTCTCTAGTTGCTATTTGGAAGGGAAGTACTCAATATTTCACCGAGATACCTCGCGATGGCGACAATCCAATCAAGAAGATAGCTAGAAATCTGCAGTCGTAATACCAAGAACAACATGCTGTTACATCTAACTAGTTCATGATGAAATGGGTTCATGGGGTGCAGAAGCAATAAAGTTTGAGGTCTATTGAGATCCGTATCAATAAAGAAGTTGCAAATCCAGATCAGCAACATAAATATCCAGATGAAAACTATACAAAACAGCAAGCAATACGCATCTATCAAGATAAGTTGTACAAAAGGATTTTCTTTTTCCGAAAGAGAACAAGAAACATAAAACAAGGGCCGATTCAATATCGGAACCATTCTTTCCACGGATGACAAGCAAGAAACTCACCTTCCATATAGCTGGCGTCCACTCCAAGCAGCATCATGCTTCCCATTTCTCCAAGTTCGGCAGCCAAAAATGACGGAATTTTTCGCCGGTGCTACAGGGAAAGAAACGCTGGGTAGCTAATGGATCGGCGGTAATCTTCGGTTTGCGATGCCAGAAGTACCGTGGATCGGGGGGTTTCAGCAAAGATTGGGTTGTGGTGTTCAGGAAGCAGGAGAGGACTCAGGGCTCTACCAATGAACAGCTAGTGCTCTGGGGTCTGGGAGTTCTGATGGTTGGGCTCCAATAGCTTCTGGGGGTAGCACCAGCTGCTGCACTGGCTGGGGTTTGTGTGTGTGGGAGAGAGATTTGGTTCTTCTCATGAAGCTTTTTTTAATACTACTCCTGTACTAGTACTACTGAGGAGTCATTTGCTGTTTGTTTATGCTTTTATTTACAGCTTACCAACCGTTGAAAAATAGAAGTACTGAGAGAGAGAGTGTTGGATTCCTGCCAATTTCCAGATTAAAAAAGCAAAGACAGAAGGATCCCTAGCCCTAGGGAAGCGGTTTACTTTTACCATGATGGGATTTTTGTTCCATGTTGCTGAATGTTTAAGAAGTAACACCTAGGACAGCCAGTAGTAACTCAAGACGGCAACACCTGACACCCTGACGTCCAAGGTCATTTGCTTTCAAAGCGATGCCACAGTTCTCGATTGGCTCCAGCCTCCAGGTGAGCAATGCTACTGTACTCTACAGGTGTTTATTTCAGACTCAGAGAGCAACATTTTGTTCATGGCCTTTACCCAAGAAAAATTTTGTTCAGGTCTAGTATAAGTCATCTGAACAGGTCAACACCGTTTTTGTTCATCTCTACTACTGTGCTTCCTAGTGCAAGTCATGCAGATGCCCTCATACTTCTCAAACAGTGTTAAGTTAAAAGGTTTAGCAATTAGCAGTATAGTAATATTTCAGAGTCGCTTCTATTTACTGCAATACCATGAAGAGACAAATCTTAGCACACTTCAGCTGCTGCAGCAAGTGGCTGTATTAAATTATACCGTATCCTGACACATGCTATACTTTTGATAGTATTATCTCTTTTACTTTGAATTTGAATCCATCTTTTAATACAGTTTCTGATCAAGGTAGCCAACTAGGAGGTTGTACTGATCGCTAGTGCAATAGCACTACCGTATCTCTGTATTACTAACTGTGTATCTTGAGATGATTCTCTAAAGCATTTATACATAAGATGTACATGTTCCTCTTGCTGTCAGGTCCTTGTATACCACGTAACCGTCCTTCAATTCTCACCGCTTACTTGCAAACGAGGCTTGCTTGTTTTGACAACAGCTAGTTGAACAAACGGAATTTATGAACACTAGTAGTACATTATAAAAGATAAATTCTTTTGAAATTTACATATGGTTTGGACAGGGAGGTCATTTGACCTCTTCATTTCGGATATTTATCATCGGATAAGTTCATGACTCATGAGCATATAATCCAGTCATCAGGATACATTAGATGGACAAGGAAAGCCTGCTTGTTTCATCAGTACCTTTGTATCAGCATGTGAGTCTCATCAGTATCGCATCAGCTGGGGAAACATTGCACCGAGGCTGAGATGCAGATTTTACAAGTAAAGCAAAGCAAGTTAGGACCACACTCTTGAGGGCACTGCATGTCCACACCAGCACACCATTTGCTGACAGATAACTGAAAGTACTGTAGACACCAATTTTCTGTAGGAGCATAAGTAGTGCATAACTATGCAAGTTGAGTTAGCCACCTTTTAGCTCGATTCAAGTCTAATCTATGCCGAGTTAACTGGCTACAAGCTTAAACAACTTGCAAGCTGCAAGTCTTTTTTCTGCACCAGTTTTTGACAAAAAGTTAACTGGCACTTAGCTCTTGGTAGGATTGCAGACTCAACAACAGCAGGAGAATAGCAACCTTGCATATGCTTTCCCATCTCTGGTTGGCTCATCAGTCAGGTCTTAATAGCTGACAAAACCCCTCAAACAACACAGCTGAATCTAACGTTGCCTGGCCAAAATGTATAAAGAATATACTTTGGATCAACAGGATTCTGTAACTGTTCACTCGGTTCTTCATTCATCATCACAAAGGCCACCAAAAGCCTGACAACAAAAAATGGATGAGATCAACAGCATTTATATAACCAAGATAAAGTTACAGTTCAACAAACATATAAGACTTCCACAGACAGAAGTCCTACTTCCATTATCATAAAATGAGTATATATTTTGGACTGGTAATTTGGTAAATGGCAAGGATATTGACCATTTGCACTCACAAGGAGAAGCATGTACATACTGAACGGGCAACATCCGGAAGAAATTGATCACAGTGCAGGGTATCAACTTGATGACTGAAACCATGAAATGTTATGTCCTGTAAATGTATTGTATCTGAAACTCATCATCTTACACTAGGCTTCAAAAGAAACACGGATTACACCAAGTGTACAATTACAAGATGAGAAAATACACACCATTAATGCACTGTTCAATAGCTTCTTTTGTTTGTCACTAACTCACTACAATCATGACAAACTTGCAAAGAGTCACTGTCAACTCTATTTGGGCAAGGATTTGATAAAATTAACAACAAGGTCGACCATTTGTGCATCAAAAGCAGGGCCTTCCATTTGGAAGTGGCCAGCTCCTTCGATTAAGTGAGTATCAACCTGTCCTGCTGCATTCTTGAGCTTGTTTTGCAGCTGCTTCACACTTGTGAAGCCATCTTTAGTTCCCATGATGAATAACTTCGGTTTCTCAGACTTGAGGATAGCATTGTGGTGTCTGCCAAATAGGACTGAGGCCATTAGACCAAATGGGTACCCAATGCTAACATAACCAATGACCTGGTCAACCTTATCAACTGCAGATCCCGCTATTGGTGCTCCTGCATCAGGAAAGTGGATATAGATATATGACTAAGCATGATCTAACAGCTGCAAGAATGGTTGAAGAAAACTTGTATGTGGAATATGAGTCATTATCTTAACACAGTTCTTTTACACATAATCAGTTGCACTTGCAACACTATCTGTTGACAACTTGACATAACTAAATCATAAGAATTCTTAAATCTTAAATTCTACGACTTTGGAGTCCAGGGAACAGTGCGTGAAGAGGTTCAGTTTGAGTAGGTCTGAGTAGCCACAGCTAATGAATAGGCCAGAAGTAGGTACACCTAGAAGCAACCAACTAAATGTAAATATGTTCATAAAAATAGGTTATGATATATTGCCTAAAGTGAGGATTTGCTGAAAAGTAATGGTTCTAGCTGTAATAAGAGACATTGCTTCTGAGGACACTAGGCTACCCTGACAGAAGGAAATTTCGCCATTGAAACTTCTTGTGGATTACTTTGCATCTGCAGAGAGTCCCCAAAACAAATCAATGTGACTAATACCTTTGTACTCCAAAGACACTGAAATAATAACATGCTAGTAGTATATTTGATGCCAAATTCATGAACCAAAAGCCTGATACTTGAGTTCTGCTTCAACGCACAAAGCTGCTAATTGCCAATTGCACATTAGGTTAGATCAATACAGTTTCTAATGAGCTAATCATTTGGTCGATTACCAAATCCCTCTCCGTATGCAGCTTCGGTAAGAAGGAAACAAGGGCCGGCGTCATTTGGGAAAAAAAAATCAGTAACCTACCAGCGGACGAGCCGACGAGCAGGACACCGCGCGGGTTGAGGTTGTCAGCGACCCAGCGGCAGACGGCCTCGACGTCCCCGACCTCGGTGGAGCCGGTGAGCGAGGCGCGGCCGGTGGACCGCCCGGCGCCGCGCATGTCGAAGGTGACGGCGCGGTACCCGCGCCGCGCGACGCCCTCGGCGATCCCGCGCAGCAGGCCCTGCACGCCGCCCAGGATCGTGTAGGGGTGCACCAGCACCACCGCGACGTCCTCCGCCGCCTCCGCCTCCGCCCCCGCTGCCGGCTTGAACAGCCGCAGGCTCAGCTTGGCCCCGTCCGCCGCCTCCACCGTCGTCCACTCCATCTCACCCACCCACGCACTCCCAGTCCCCCCCTGACCGAGCTGAGCTCAGCTACTCCTCCCCTGCCTCGATGTGATCCGCCTGCTCGGATGGCTTTCTTCCGTAAGTCCGGTTGGTTTCAGCCTTTCAGGTTGGTGATGTCTGAGCAATTGCCGCAGTTATTGCTGCATGGGCCGTGAGCTAGGCCCATAAATTTCTAACGGGCCGTGAGTTCCAACTGGAGATTCTTTCGGTTTGGTTAGGAATTGTGGGATATGGGCCTACACGGCCCGCAGCAATTGTGTTAGAAGGCATTAGCCATGTCCGCTGCTACATGGGCTGTTGAGTCCTTTGGTTGTTTTGCTTGTCATTTTTCTCGTCGATATGCGGACCCTAGATGGCTAGGTGCTGAGCTAACGGCTAACCGGATACAGTCATACAGCTAATCTCCACTGAAGTATTCTTGGTCCGTTACGCTGGACGACGCACACGAAACTGTAGTCTGTCAAACGCCACATCGACTTCACCGGCGATATTTTCTTATCCTGATCTGCATTTTATTTTCTCCCCTACCTTTTGACGGGTCCAGCAACAAAGTTGTTTCTTTTGTGTCTGAGAGAGGAAGATTCCAACAAACTGCGATAAGTCGGCAGCAACGCAGCATCTATCAGCGACCGCGGCAACCTCCAACAGCAGCAAAAGCGTAAAACACAGGAACACTAGCTGGAGACTGGAGTGCTACAGGCCAAGAACGTTGACGTGACACAACTAATTAAATGACAGCAACAAGGCTGCAGAATTCACTTGATCTGGAGGCACACGCATGCATAGGATGACCTGGATCCAGTGATAACTTATCACTTCTGGCTGTATCCATGTCGATCTTTTGCTGCCTCTTTGGTTGGAATAGAGACTAGAGAGAGTAGTACACCAGAGACGACCTCTCCCAATCGACGAGGGAGAGAAAAATGGAGTATCTAAAAAAAGTTATCGTAAATTTTATAACTAAAAACTTTCAGATATAATTATAATACAATTGAAATGTAATTACATTAAAACTAAATTATAAATGTATTATAACTACACTGTAACTACAATATAACTTACTAAAACTTGTATTCAACAATGTTTTAGTTAGATAACACTGTTATCTTACACATGACACCTGTGAAAATTTTTTTCTAACAATTTTTTCTCTTCATGCACAAATCTATCCGATGATTACAAATCTGAAAATTTTAGAAGAAAAACTTGTGAAAGTTTTCTAGCGAATCCAAAGGAAAAAAAAAAAGCTTACGCTGGACTGCCGCATGCGTGCATGCGTCGCTGCACGGCTCGACCGAGGACCGTCTCGGTGTCTCACTCCCACTATGTCAGCGAAAGCGATAGCACTGTGCGCGCCGGTCACGCATGCCTGCAAAAGGAGGGGAGCCGCGACGTTCGCGGCTTCGCCGATCGAATGCCTGGAATTTGTGCAAGATTCGTTGCACGATAGCGCCGTCGTCAGATCGATCGGACGGCGCCCTCGGTGCATGCATGCGTTACGGAGAGTTTGGCCCGCATGCAGCAGCGGCAGTGTGTGTGTGACCGATTTCGCTTTGGACTCTACAGGCTACAGCGCGCGCGGTGAGTGCGGTAGCTGGCTTTGTCGCTAGTGTACGTACGCCGCCGCCGCCGCCCATGACGGCGACAGGGGCAGCTAGCGGCGTAGCGGCGTGAACTGCATGTGGGGTGGGCGTGCTGCGTGGAGGGCGTCGCGCGTCCGGTTCGTGAGCTGTGCCGCCTGTGCGTCGGATAGGCGAGAATCTAGCGTCCTTATAACCACTAGTATAATCAGTTGATCACTAGACTACGATACGTGCAGTGAGCTGGTTGTAGTGACTAGTGTGATCACAACACACCGGCCGGAGGAGAGTCGTCGTTCGTACGTGCTGCATGCCAGCTAATATATCGCGGTAGTATAATAAGGACATGATTTGGAAACAGGACTTATTCCAAGTTCCTATTATATCGGATGTTTGGATATTAATTTTGAGTATTAAACATATACTAATTACAAAACTCATCTTATAACCTTAGACTAATTCGCGAGATGAATCTTTTGAGTCTAATTACGCCATGATTTAACAATGTGATGTTACAGTAAACTTTTCATAATTATGGATTAATTAAGCTTAAAAAATTCGTCTCGCAGATTAGCTCTCATTTATGAAATTAGTTTTTTTATTAGTCTATGTTTAATACTTCAAATTAACGTCTAAACATTCAATGTGATATGAGCTAAAAAGTTTTATAGCTCCATCTGAACAAGCCCTAAGGAGGACGTAAACAACATTTCTTTGCTATAATAACAGTATCACAGCAGCTGGAATGCTGGATCGCTGGAGCATAAGTTATCTGTAAGACTGTAACGTAAGTCAAGGAGAACATCCGCGAAGGAATTGAGATTTTGCACAGGTTATAGTAATCTTGGAACGATGCAGCCAGTTGAATGCCACACGGATGCGTCTGCTTAGACAGTGTTCGTGGCGGCTGGTTCGGAAAGTGCACAGTGATTGCGGAAAACGGAGCGATCCATTAGCGCGTGATTAATTAGGTTTTTGCTAATTTTTTTCAAAAATGGATTAATTTGATTTTTTTAAGCAACTTTTATATAGAAACTTTTTGCAAAATACACACCGTTTAGTAGTTTGAAAAACGTGCGCGCGGAAAATGATGGAGAGGAGTTGGGAAGAGGGGGAGAAGAACACAGCCAGCCTTAGGTTTCGCACCTAGCCAACGACAAAACTGCCAAAACTCTCGAAAATTCTGTCAATGACGTGGCACGCGGGAGGAACACAACGTGCTTGAATATATGATCAAGAAAACATTTGCGTATAACATATACTCGGCATGCATAAAAGCTCAAGCAAGCATCCATTTCATTTCAGCTGCTTGCATTTTTTTGTGCGGAGTATCTTTGAGAGGGTTCAGAACTTCAGAGTTCAGAGTACATATGGTTTTAATTTTGTTTCCACAGGACTGAAAACATAATCATATATACCTCCAAAATTAGTGTATGTATTACGTCCTTCGTTAGGTCGCAATGTTGTTCAATCACGTCGCGCCAGCAAGCACAGCGACCCGCTTTAATTTCTTGTCCTTGAGATCCTTTTAGGACGCTTAACCAGTTAAAACGATGCATCTCGATCACAATAATTATTTTCACGTGTCTACCGTTTTTTTTTTTTTGTTCCCGAAGGAACCGTAGTCCTGGAGTACTAGTGACCATTTGACCAGTGACCATACGAACTGCAGATTCGTGAAAAAAAAACTGATCGGTCTCACCAGTTGAGTTCAAAATAATAGTATCTAGTTTAAAAAGGAGTATTACTGCTACAACTTAAAAATGTTTAGATTAATACGAACAAAAGTTTTTCGCTTAAAATGCAATACACTTCAATAATATAAGTTTAAGTGTTTTTTTTAAAAAAAGACGATTGTCCAGGTTTAAAGATAAAATAGTTTCTTGGATAGGTGTTCCAAATAGGCTGTGTTCTTGGCAAAAATGAAGGACAACACTAACTAATAGTAATAGTATAGTACTCCCAGTTCATTAGGCCAAGGACTAATGTACTCCTTATGTACTATACGACGCATTTTTTTCGCTACGAACAGCAGTAGTATTGTCCTCGCGACAGCGACCTACACCTGATCAAGTGGATCAACCGTCCATCGATCTGACTTTAATTTACTTGTACACACGTCACAGAGAAGTGCATGCATGCATTCGTCTGACGATTAAGCATACGCACAGTCTTACGTACTCTCGATGAAATTCACAGGCCCCTCTCTGGTCTACTATCTTGCTAGCTCACGCACTTCACAGGATCCCCGTTATTTTGGGGCCGGAAAAGGCCTAAAGGGAAACAGCTGGCGCGGCCCATGCACGCTGCCACACAGCCACAGTGCCATATGTGTCGGCCACTACTCTCCCCGGCCGGGCCCCGCAGGAGGAAACGAAAACGGCATCCAACACCGTGCCACTGCCACTCCCCAATCCCGTCCCGTGTGCTCGACCCATCCCGACGCACGCCCATAAATACGCGGCCGCGCGCGCCCAAACACACGACCCGCGCTATCTACCTCTCCATCTCCCACACCTCCCGGTACGCGCGCCTCCGTTGCCGGCCAGCTGCGCGCGCGGGTGATCACAGCAGCCGACGCGCGCGCGCGGTACCACGGTGTTTCACCGATCGCGTTGCGCACCCGCGTTCTTGTTTGAGGAGATTTGTCTAGGTAAGGCAGGTATACGCTGGCTAAGCTCCCTGAGTGTTCGCCACCAGCCTGCATACCACTCTGATCGATCTCGCCGGTAAATGACTGGAGGCCTGGGCGGCAGCTGCGTCGTCGTCGTCGTGGAGGTCGCTTCCTTTCTGACGCGCCTGTCGCCGTCCCCGTCGCCGGAGAAGTGCGAGCTGCCGCCGCTGCGCGTCCGCACCGGAGGGTTCATCAACGAAGGTACGATTGCACAAGATGCGTGTTATGTACGTAGGGCCGGTGGTGTGGCCGTGTGATATACACTACATGTGCCATCACGTTTGGAGATGGTAGCTAGTGGTACCCTGTAAGTTATGAATGGTCGAATATATGATTGTGCACTGTGTGCACAAGCTTGGTGCCACCACTCAAGCTCCTTGTTTATCACGTAAAAAAGGAGTTTCAGCTGGTATGGGCTGTGTAAACACCCGACTGACGTATGGGTCCTCAGAAAAGGACGAGGGCCCTTTTGTCGGTGTTAGGTATCTTTTTTTTCAGTCCTTTCAGCTTTTAATTACTTGCTTAGTGCATCTCTGACAAGATTGTCTCACACAGGTTAAAGCAAAAGGCTCGGAAGTTTTCCCTTTGATAAAAAAGGAGAAAGTCTTAAACAAGGGCGACGATAAACAACAAACAAAAAGGTAAAGATATATCCACGGGACGATCGTCAGGCACAACACGGGTTCTATCTAGTTCAGTTCTTCGCTTGTTGCGTGTTCCAGCGTAATGAACAAAATGGTATACGGAGTGAGAGGCAAAGCCCCAGCCAAAAATATCATCAGATCAGCTTCATTACATATAGCTCGGTGAAGCACCGATCTAATGTTTTACTAGTGGATTTAGGAATTTTATCGGCTGACATGGATGATCAGGGCTTAGTTCTGCCCCTGCATATATATATAGAATATTTTAAACCAAGAAGAAACGTTCCGAGCATGACAATTGTTTTCGCACCGATAAGAGTCACACGGCACACTTGCCTCATATGAGTATCATTGCAAGTAAAGATGAACTCTGGCCCTTAATTGCAAAGGGTCCAGGGACAGCAAAAGGAAAGAAAGAAACTAAACAACTGCCATCTCCATGTTTCTTTTTGAACGAAGGCCATCTTCATCTTTCAATGGACTTCAAAGTATCAAACCGAAACGACACTCCTGCTGTCATTAATACAAGTGTTTTTTTCCGATTACCCGAAAGATGTATATACACACACCACTATGTACGCACATCGTACGTATGCACACGTGAGTGCAACCCCTTGTCTCTTCATCGGACCCATGATGTTTATTGTCCAACGTAAACTACCTAATTGGTAGGTGGAAATGCAAATCTAGACAATTATTGAAAACGAAAGTGTAGTTTCTGGAACTGGCAAAGCTAGAAAAATAAGAGCACTATTGTTGTAAGTTTAGTTCTTTTTGACTATTGTTTCTTGAAATAATTTTTTTAATCAGACATTAGGTGATCGTCGTTAGTTTTTCTTTGTTGAAAATTCATAGAGCAAGGCAATGGCTTCAACTGCTGTCGATTCGAAAAGGATTTCCGACATCACTGAAGATGGATCAATGGACAGGCGAGGAAATCCAGCAGTTAAAGCAAAAACTGGGAATTGGAGATCGTCCATCCTCTTGCTAGGTAAAGCTATGTTTTACTTTAATTCCGTCACTCATATATCTACAAATGAACTGTTTTAATAAGATTGGTTTCTTGTTTCTTGAAAAATTGCTTTTCTTGGATTCCCGACATGACAATGTTTTGGTTGGTTGTTGATTACATTAGGTTGTTTTTCAATCTTCAAAGAACTTTGAACTAATATTGTCAGCACATTAGTGTGATCACAACCTTATAGCTTGTTATTTGCTAGTAAATTCCTACTTCGCTGTCTGAGTTGTATGCAGTTCAGACTTCAGATTTCCACCAACTGGAACCTTCAAGAATAATCCTTCTTGCAGAGCTTCTAGCCAGTTGAGTGGCAGCCAAACCTGGAGGTTGATCCACCGTTGGAAAGCTATCAATACTGTACTATTCAGGTTTAACACTACGTTTTGCTCTTCATCCAGATTTACTCTGCATGGGCAATAACCAACCTGACTAAAACCATACTTCAGAAGACCGATTGTTGTGAACTGTGTTAAACCTTGTGTTGTTCGCGAAAAAAAATGTTTAACCTTGTGTTGCATTAAGACACTTCCAAAGCCATGTACAGAATCTACTTAATCTTGTTTTTCAATATATAAACTGTTACAAGTTGGAGTTGGGATCGATTGGACAGTTAATTCAGGTGTGTTCCTGATGCAGTCAACTATGGGCTCGTGACATGCGCCTTCTTCGGCGTCGGGGTGAACCTTGTGGTGTTCCTGCGGCGGGTGCTCCACCAGGACAACGCAGAGGCGGCCAACAGCATCAGCAAGTGGACCGGCACGGTCTACATCTTCTCCCTCATCGGCGCCTTCATGAGCGACTCCTACTGGGGCCGATACATCACGTGCGCAATCTTCCAGATGATCTATGTCACGGTATGATGGTCAGGTTAATTCTTTTTTAATTAGCTAGCTTTTTTCTGTTGCTGGAGTGATCCTGCTGAAGTGAACTGCGTGTGTGTTGTTCTGAATTTTCTGCTGATGACCAGGGCCTGGTGATACTGTCACTCGCGTCGTGGTTCTTGCTGGTGAACCCCACCGGCTGCGGCGCCGCGGGGGCGCACTGCGACGCGCCGTCGAGCGCCGGCGTCGCGCTGTTCTACCTGTCGACCTACATGATCGCGTTCGGCAACGGAGGGTATCAACCATCCATCGCCACGTTCGGCTCCGACCAGTTCGATGAGACGGACCCCAGGGAGGCGCGCTCCAAGGTGGCCTTCTTCAGCTACTTCTACCTGGCGCTCAACGTGGGTTCCCTCTTCTCCAACACGGTGCTGGTGTACTACGAGGACGAGGGGAGGTGGGTCATGGGGTTCTGGGTCTCGGCCGCCGCGGCGGCCATGGCACTCGTGCTCTTCTTGCTCGGCACGCCCAACTACCGGCACTTCAAGCCGACCGGCAACCCGCTGACCCGCATCGCGCAGGTGTTCGTCGCCGCGTTCCGCAAGTGGCGTGCCGAGGTGCCCCGTAGCGAGCTCCTCCACGAGGTGGACGGCGACGAATCCCAGATTGCTGGCATCCGAAAAATCCTTCACAGCGACCAGATAAGGTGAATATATATCTTGTTTGAACAATGTATCAAACTATCAATGCATTTTAATTTACCGTTTGATTCGGGAAAGTGAAATCATCCATCGAGGGGATATCCTCTCGTTTCGTTCATGTCACCTAAATAGTTATAAAAAATTTTGAAAAAATTTGGCAAGATAGATTAATATGAAATATATTACTTCACAAACATGCAAGTTAAAATTCAACTTCTATAAATCATAACAAAAATAACAAATATGTACGCGAATGGACGATAACTATTTTCAATTTAATTTGTTCCTTTTGTTACCTTGCATATTTGTGGAGTGATATATTTCATATTAATCTATCTTATCGATTTTTTTTCAAATTGTTTGATAACTATTTAAATTATATGCAAATAATGAGGGGATATCCCCTCGAGGGATGAAAATTCACATCTGTTTAATTCATGCATCAAATAATTGATGTGCATTTGTTGCGTTTGGGTGTTCAGATTCCTTGACAAGGCGGCGACGGTCACAGAGGAGGACTACTGCACGCCGGAGAACATGCAGGATCCTTGGAGGCTGTGCACGGTGACGCAGGTGGAGGAAGTGAAGTGCATCCTGAAGATGCTGCCCATCTGGCTGTGCACGATTGTCTACTCGGTGGTGTTCACCCAGATGGCGTCGCTGTTTGTGGAGCAGGGAACCACGATGAACACCAACATCGGGTCGTTCCACGTGCCCGCGGCGAGCATGTCTGTGTTCGACATCCTCAGCGTGCTGGCGTTCATCGCCATCTACCGGCGCGTGCTCGTGCCGGTCATGTCGCGCCTTTCCGGCAACCCGCAGGGGCTGACCGAGCTGCAGCGGATGGGCGTGGGGCTCGTGGTGGGCATGGCAGCTATGGTGGTCGCCGGCGTGGTGGAGGTGGAGCGGCTGAAGCGGGTGGGCGCGCCGGACCAGCCGAGCTCCCTGAGCGTGCTGTGGCAGGTGCCGCAGTACGCGCTGATAGGGGCGTCGGAGGTGTTCATGTACGTGGGGCAGCTGGAGTTCTTCAACGGGCAGGCCCCCGACGGCGTGAAGAGCTTCGGGAGCTCGCTGTGCATGGCGTCCATCTCGCTGGGGAACTACGTGAGCATCATGCTGGTGAGCGTGGTCACCAGCCTCACCGCCGGCGACAAGCGGCCCGGGTGGATCCCCGGGAACCTCAACTCCGGCCACCTCGACAGGTTCTACTTCCTCCTCGCCGCGCTCTCGCTCGTCGACCTCGCCGTGTACGTCGCGTGCGCCGTGTGGTACAAGGGCATCAAGCTCGACAGCAACGAGGAGAAGGCGAACAAGATCACCGTGCACGTTTAGGCTTCGGGCCTACATAACTCGTGACGGCTCCTGTTTAGATACTGGGCTGGCAACTAGGCTTGCCGTAGCCCGTAGTAATAACGACGCGTGACAGAATCATGCATGGCCCGTGGTACTTTTTTTTCTGTCACGACTAAACTCCAGGAGCTATATATAGTCAGCCCATGTTCGAACTGTGTATTATTGGATTTGGGCTAAACACTTGACTTCTGAATCTTGTGACGATCCAGTAGTGAAGAAGGCTTGAATCCATGTGTAGAATTTGCAGCTTTGAGTTTGGCCGAAACAGCGAGTTGGTGGGGCGCGCTCACACGTACCAGCCCACCTACCCCGCGCGGCCGTGCGGCGGCAAGTCGCGGATGCTCTGCCATGCTGGTGAGTGGTGACTTGGTGAGTGGGCGCCGCACGCGGCCGGGACGTGTGTGCACCGCCGTTTGTCCCGTGCGCCCGTACGTGGCAGGACTCTCCTCCACACGCGTCGTGGGCGTCGATGACACGTACAGACTACAGAGAGCATCTACTAGCAATTCATCGGTAATCGAGGCTGCTTCACTCGCTCGAGCAGTTTGCACCTGGGCTCGCGCATGTTAGCACAGAGCGTTACGCGCATCGGGCCAACTCGCAAGTCACGAGTTCGGGTAGAAGCGAGGAGCACAGATACTGCAAGCTACTACAATTCTAACATCTGGTGGAGTTGTAGCTCCTTGGATGTGCTAACGGGATATTTAGTACTTCCTCCATTATCAGAAGATCTTCGCTAAGATGCTAGCGCTGCGTTTAAGGCCCCACATGCATGAGTTGATCTCGATCAACTAAAGCGCTTTCATAAAGGGGAGAAGTATCCATGACAACTACCTCTTCGTGAGAAACATGACCAGAAGATATCACCACCTAAGACGGGCAATGCTGCTCTTCAAGTTGGACATAACAAAAGCCTTTGACTCCGTGCGATGGGATTACCTCCTAGACTTGCTGCAGCGCAAGGGCTTCCCGACAAAATGGATAGACTGGCTAGGGGCTTTATTGTCGACTTCGACATCCCAAGTCCTCCTTAACGGCTCACCAGGGCAGCGGATTAAACATGGGAGAGGACTTCGGCAAGGGGACCCCCTCTCGCCGCTTCTCTTTATCTTGGCAATCGATCCTCTACAGCGTATCCTCTCCAAGGCAACAGAACTGGGTGCAATTTCAAAACTACGAGGAAGAATAACTCGGTTGCGGATCTCAATGTATGCGGACGATGCTGTGATCTTCATTAATCCCACCCGGAACGATGTTGCGACTTTCGCGAACATTCTACATCGTTTTAGCACAGCCACAGGGCTCGTCACCAACCTCCATAAATCCCAGGTTGCGGCCATAAGATGCAACAACATAGACCTGGAAGAGGTCCTCCAAGGCGTTCTGGCCAAGCGGGCAAATTTCCCACTAAAATACTTGGGCCTCCCGCTTGTTCTGGGAAGGCTGCGAAAAGCGGACTTGCAACCAGTCTTTGACAAAATATCAGGGAGAATTGCAAGCTGGAGGGGGGAAAACATGGCAGCAGCCGGGAGAACCACGCTCATAAAGTCTGTGCTTTCAGCGCAGCCAATTTATCTCCTCACTGCCTTGAAGGTGACGAAGGAATCCCTAGATCAACTTGACAAGCAGAGACGTCGCTTCCTTTGGGCTGGTACGGGAGATATCACCGGGGGAAAATATAAGGTCAATTGGGCAAAGACATGCTTGCCGACCAGCCAGGGGGGCTGGGTGTCCTAAGCTTGGACAAGTTCACAAGAGCTCTGAGATTGCGATGGTTGTGGCACGAATGGACAGATCCGAGCAAGCCATGGGTTGGTTTGGAAACGCCTTGCAATGGTGTGGATAGGGACCTCTTCGCTGCCTCAATAAAGATAACTGTGGGCGACGGGAATACGACACGCTTCTGGGACTCCGCTTGGATTGACGGTTGAAGACCAAAAGACCTAATGCCGTTGGTCTATGAGATCTCCAAAAATAGGAAGAAATCCCTGTGCCAAGGGAAAGGAGATGACTCCTGGGTGCATGACCTGACCCATCATGCGGGCTCATCTATCACATTCAGCCTTGTTGATCAGCTAGTCCGCTTGTGGGAGGCGGTACGGAATGTGCACTTAGACAGCGAAGAGCCGGACCAGATTGTTTGGAAATTCACAAGCGCGGCCACTATACAGCTTCCTCGGCTTACCATGCTCAATGTTTGGGGGCGCCAAACACAAAATCCAACTCCCTAATCTGGAAAGTTTGGGCGCCGGGGAAATGTAAATTTCATGCCTAGCTCATCATTCAAAATAGAGTCTGGACGTCAGACCGACTCGCGACAAGGGGTTGGCAGAACAACGGACATTGCCCCCTTTGTCGCTGTGACGCCGGGACGACCTTGCACCTCGTCGCCATGTGTAGATACACGAAGAGAATCTGGCACCTCGTTGCTGCATGGGCGGGATATCAGCAGTTGGAACCGGCCCAGTGGGAGGATGCACGGTCAGTCCATCAGTGGTGGGAGAGCTTGGCTAATACACCCAGCATTCCAAAGAAGGGCCTTCGGTCCCTTATCCTGTTAGTCGTTTGGGAAATATGGAAGGAGCAAAATCGGTGAATCTTTGATCACATAGAGATGGCAACAACTGTTCTCCAAGCAAAAATCAAAGAGGAGGCCAGCTTGTGGGCCTTAGCTGGGGCTAAAAGGTTGCGCGAGCTCATCCCGCACTCTGTATAGTGTATAGTCTAAAGATCTTTTTGTTTACCCTTAGGGGTTGTATTTTCTCCTTCTATATTCAATGAAAAAGCACTGCTGTGCTGTTTTCCGTTAAAAAAAAATATAAGACCAGATCATGTAGAATATATCAATTCTAATATTTTGAATCTAAATAAATTCGGACGGAGTAAGCAGTGGTTGTCTTATGCTGCGGGGAAAAAAAAAACGAGTTCGGGTTATTTTAGGCTCTGTAATTCGTGTAGAAGCGCAAGGCTGCAGACTGCCTGCAGAGTGCAGACCGCGTGGAGTATAGCAGCATCATTACTAAAAGAAAACAAAATGTTATTTTCAGCTGTCTAAATATCGTCCATATGGAACAGTGCAACAGTAGACCGTGGTGTACAGATGATGAAACTGAATTAACACCTTGTACCGTTGAAAGCTGCAACGCACCGTGCCATCCTTTTTAGACCAAAGTGTGGTACCACACTACCTTCTTGAATTGAAATGATGGAGCTATCGCAATTTATTCTTTTCTGATCTCTGTCCCCGTAGAACTTGGGGCACAGCTAGTGGGGGTGGCCGTGCATCATCAGCTTTCTGTCACGCGAGTAATTCTACCGATATTAATCCTGTTAATCCTCACATATGGTTTCCTGCAATTCCGTGCATTGTTCAGCACGGACTCTGCCAGAATAGACCTGATCGAAGCATTGAATTAGCAGCCACGCACTCTATAACAACGTATCAGTGCATTATTACCCGTTACACCCACTTCACACTGAAGCCCTCCCCAAGGAATTTATCTGACAAACCAACACAAATTGTGCCATGTTGCAAATTGTGCCAAATTGATCTGTGCTGCGCCACAGGACTCAAAAATACCAGCTGCATCAAACTAGCTGCAAGGCTCCCGCGTCGTCCTCCCTTACGGGTGACACGGGAGGCGGAAACCACCGGCGTCCGCTCCCTCCCTTCCTCCCTCCGCCGCCCGAGCGGCCGCCGGCAAAGCCGCGCGGCCGTAAGAACGGCGGCGGCGGGGCTTCATCCCCTTCGTCTCCCTCTCCCGTCGGCGGTGGGGGGCCGCAGGAGACAGCGAAGGCCGCCTAGATCCGGGACGCCACGGCCGGATCTGGCGGGGAGGCCACCGACGGAGGGTCGGCCTGAGGTGGCGGCGGCAGTTGGTGGTGGTGGCGGCGGCAGTTGGTGGCGGCTGGCAACGACGGCGGCGGGGGCAACGACGGCATCGGGGATGGTGAGGGGGCGCCGGCGGGGGGATGAAGGTGGCGGCGGGGATGGCGACGGCGGGTGGATCTGGCGGTGAGGCTGGCGATGGTGGCCCGATCCAGGCGTTGCAGGCCGATTTGGCCCCCCCGCGGGCAGATCTGGCGTGCTGTAGGCCGATTTGGCCACCCCGCATGGCGTCGGCGTCGGGGCGGCTGCGTTGGAGGTGGCGGCAGTTTTGCGACGGCGGCTGCTGGCGTCGGTGGCTGGTGACAGCGGCAGCGGCGACGGCGGTCGGCTTGCGGCGGCCGTGACTGAGGAGGCGGCGGCGACGTCGGCGGATGCGGCAGTGGAGACGGGGAAGTAGTCGGGTGTGAGGCGACGGCGGCGATGGTGAGGTGGTGGTGATTGTGACGGTGGTGGGAGGAGGCATGGCGGCCTCGGACGGCTTGCTGAGGGCGTGGCTGACGGCTACATCGGATCGGCGCAGCATCGTTTGGAGGAGGGGTTGGAGACCGGCTTGACGCAGTGTGGCGCAGCCGATGGCAGCGGAGGCCGGCTCGGCGCGAGAGGCGCGGGCGGCGGAGTTGGAGGCCGGCTTGGTGCGAGAGGCGCGACCGATGGAGGGAGGCCGAATTGGCGCGAGAGGCGCGTCCGGTGGAGGAGTCCGGCTTAGCGCGAGAGGCGCGGCCGGCGGTGAAAGAGGTGACCTCGGTGCGTGGTGGAGCTACCGGTGGGTGTGGCGCGGTCTTCGACGCACGAAGGTTGGTCGGCGGGGGGCGTCGGTGCAGGGGCCCCACATGTCGGCAGAGTTTGTGTGGTGGTGGAGTATCGGTGCGTCAGCCGTGGATTCGCAGGTGGCGAGCGGCGGGTGTAAACCTAGCCCGGCCTTGGCCAGACCGACAACGATTCCCCCTCCTGAGGGTGTTGTCGTGCTGTCTCAACCCTCAAGGGCGGTTGCCGGGCGAAAGCTCAGTCTTGGCTCCTTTGAGCCCTGACAGACGGCGGCGGCGGTTTTCCGTCGCTTCTCTTCTTGAAGACGTCGTTTTGGCAGGGCGATCTCGTCTGTGTTCCTTTGTTGGTCTAGCAGCGGCCGGTCACGCTTAGCGGCGGCCGGTTCGGTGCTAACCTTCTCTTTTCGTGTGTGTTGACGCTGCCGGTGTGTGGGTGGTGGTTTATTTTTTCTTTTTCCTGGTTACGACCCTACAGGATTGTAATCTTGTAATTTTTTTCTGCTCTATTAATCAATAGAACATCGCACCGTCTCGTGCGAGTCGTTAAAAAAAAAACCAGCTGCAACTCTTTGAAGCTTATACATGCTTCATGTAAATCGATTGCGTGTAACTGTTTCTGCCTTCTTATAAATATAGCCAGGCAACCAGACCTTACAATTTTTTTTAAAAGAACAGCTGCAACTGCCATGGAATCCATCGCTTTCTGCCAGTAAGCACACTCCCAGCCTCCTAGGGACTAGGGAGTACTCGCTGACCGTGCTATCGTGGCACTGCTCTGTGCTCTGCCTAGTGCATATGGTCACCAAGCCTGGTAGATCCACGCATGTGCTTGGTTTAACAAAACTACCAAAATTACCAACCCCGAAAGCAAAATGCCATTAGTACAAGACTACGAATCACTAGGTACGTAGTACTACCTAAGTACCGTCTAGGAGTAGTCCCCAGCGCTACAAGAAGACAACACTATTGCCGTCTTGCGCCGTGCTAATAAGCTGATAGATCTAGCACATATATTTTCCGACCAGTTGCACCTACAGGGACCTAATTAATCGACCTAACCCTTGGGCAGATCGGAGATATCTCACCAGATCAGAGTCTGATCACATGGATGGCACCGTTGATATTGTCACGGACCGTAAACACGGTCATCTCGCCACCAGTTTTGGGTGACCAAGACTGTGGGTGATGTTGGACGTACACTGCTACGAGCAGTACAGTGCTATATATACAGTATATCTTTGCAGCACATGCAGGATGCAGTTAGAATTGGGCACGATCGTTATAGGCGACAAGAATTCACGCAAAAGCTGCAGAGGACAGGAACATTAATTTAGATCGATGGACGAAAGCAGATGATTAATTGCGTGTTAGCTACATACCCATACCATACAAATAATCAGTGCGTCGTAAATTAAATATATGCCAGCATATATATTACGGGATATGCTATATTATACAGTATATTTTATCGGAGTATACAGTACGAACGCCAATACACCAACTTGGGGACACAAGTGGACGCGAATATACTCGGTCTCTGACTCTGATGACCAAAATTAACTAAACAATACGGAAAAGACATGATATAATACTGAGAGCGTTTGGTCTCCTGCATACCATGAAGTTTACGTCGACGAATTAGTAGCCTAGTGAAATCACGATTCACGAATAATAATCAACCCGTTAATATATTACTATATCATTGGAGAGGAAAAGTGAGTAGCTAATAAATGAACATCTTTCCTGTATGCGAGCGTGTATCTTGCTGAAGAATATCCTAGCCAATCCGCTGTTATGCGGCGGCCAAGGGGTTGCCGACGAAGCGGTTCTGAATTTCTGAAAGAATATTTTTCGGCGTCGCAACTTCACTTTGATGCTGAAAAGACACTGAGCGGGCGGATAACCCAAAGGCCAAGTTAGGACTTAGGAGGACATTCGTGGCCGACTCGCTGAGATATTTTTTTGCTGCGAACCAGTTCAGGATACGCCATCACGTGGCCTACGATTGCCATCAAACGAAGGCTTTGGAACGCGTAGCGTGCGTAGGAGCCATGCACAAGGCTAATCAGTAATCACAAAGCAAGCTCACCTTACATTATTACTAGTTCTAATCTTCTAATTAATGGCTTACGGGTTGTGTACAAGTAAACGGCCCATATCTAATAGTACTATGCCATGTATTTACTTCTTGTCGACGAGTGGTTTATATTAAAATCTTGCACTGGACAGAGGACACGACCGTATGTGTTACGTATAAACGATGAAGTTATGTGTTGGGGGCAATGAGTTATGAGACATCTGCTGAAAGAAAAGTATGATTGTACGTAAGACCAGATTTTGCACATGGGAAATGCGTTAGGAGAAATAACTAGTAGTGAGACAAGGACGTACTGTACTGGAGGATTAGATTTGATGAACTGAAGTAGGGCCCCCAATTCAAATACAGATCGGAAGCAGAATGCAGTTAAAACCTCGAAGTAAAATGTTTGTATTTGGTTGTCAAACAAATCACATAATTTCTGTAAATCAAATCACTAGCAAAAACTCAAATCAGATTGATCTCAAAGAAAGGTGACAAAGCCACTCTTCAAGCTACAGGTTCTGCAATCGCGTAGTGTCCTGTATAAAACAACTAATTTATTTTTGTTTCAGCCCTTGTATAAATTCTAGTTGCTGCGTGCCTTAAACTTTTGCATTGAAAATCTTAAAGTACTTTAAGAAGAAATTATACGTACTCCCTCTATCCTTAATATTGTAAAAGAGATATATTTCGTTTGATACAGATTGCTATATTTTAAAACAAACATAATACCTCGTTTGAGCCGCATGTCAATGGAAGCTGACCTACCACTTTGTAGAAAAGCCCAAGATCCCTTCATTATCTCATCCTTCTTCGTCCGTTTCTTCCGGCTCTCCTCCGTGGTCGGCCCTCTCTCTCTCCGTCTCTCAGCGATTTCCCCTGAATTTGGCTCGGATCCAGCCCGATCCACCTTTTGCCAATTGCCAGCCTCTCTCCCTCGTTGAAGCCTACCCGGATCCGACCGATTCCCCCGCCGCCGTGCGCCGCCACGGCGACACCACCATAGTACCAAACCCCTCCTCCTCACAAGAACGCCAAAGAAAGCAAGAAAACCCCTATACATATCCCCCACCCCGATCCCTCCAGCACGACGACGCGCTCCCGGCCGTCGGATGGAAGCAACGGACGGCCCACGCGGCCCAGCCCGCGATCCGGGTCAAGGCCGCCCCGGGCTCGCGATACATGTCGCGACACGTGTGCGGGCGTGAGATTCTCCCATCTCCTACGTGGTGGGTGGGTCCCCCTGTCTGCGCGTCGGGCCCCACGCGCCAGCGGGCGAGCCTTCTCGCTCGTACCGCTTTTAAATAGCGCATCGACCCGGTGGATTCGGAGGCGGCCTCCTCCTCCTCCCTGCACACACCACTCGTTTCCTCCACAAAGAGGGAGGACCAAGGGAAGGGCGCGCGTGGTGGGTGTCGCCCCCCGATCTGCCTCCGCCGCTCCGCTCCTCCGCGCCCGCGAATCAACCAACGCTAACTCAGGTGCCTCCACATTAGCCCCGCACCACTGTTGTTTCGTGATTCTTTTCGATTCGGTACGGTGTGCCGTGATTTTGGTTGTTTTCACTCTGTGGAGTTTGTGTTCTTGGGGGAGTTAATGGTGGTGGGTTGGGGATAGGACAGGGGAGCTCGTCGTCGTTGATCTCATCTCGCCGCCGGGGATTGATGGGACGTTTTTGATGTGGATTACAGCAGAGCAGCTAGGATTTTGTTGTGTCTCCTTGGCAGATCTGTAGGATTTACTGATAGGACGATAGTCTGATGCTCCATTTCCGAGTTCTGTGCCTTATCTCCATCGCTATGCCATTACAACTCATTACGGGAAACTTTTGCCAATCCTTTTAGTGATTCCCATTAATCTTGTGATTAAAGCTGCTACCTTTACCCACCAAAACTGCCTCCTTTGGCTGCATGCTTGCATCATGGCCTCTGGCCCCTCCATGTTGGGATTCGTCTTTCAACGCCTCAGGACGAAATGGCGCTCCATGTTTAGTGGCGGATTACTCTGTTTTTCTGAAACTCAGCATTATGGGCACGAGTCACGACGCTGACAAGACGACGACCATACACACGGACAACATTTCAAGAAAAGAAAAAGGTTGATTCTTGTGCGGTCGTCGTTTCTGACATAAAAAAATCTTTCTTTGTTTTTTTCGCCTATGGAACCTAGCCGGCGGCAGCGCACGGCATATGCTTCTCATGCTTCCGGTGGTTGGAAATACCACTGATTTTGGAGAAAAGAAAGCGAAAGGAAAATAAAATAAAAAGGACATCGCACTCACGCACCGGGCAGCCTCCGCCGCCGCCGCCCGGTCGTGGGCGAGGGTTGCTTGACCTAGCAAAAGGCATCGCAATCCCCAGGTCGCTCCACCGTCAGATCCCGTTCGTTGCATTTGGACGGTGACGATTGCCTCTTCCTTGCCAGGCAAAGTATCACTGTTCTCCGTATAAAAATACTGTATGGTCTGGAACCCATATGGCCAGCGTCAGGCAGCAGCTGCGTGTCTTCGCTAGGATACAGAAGTGCAGGGGTCACACAGCCTGCAAAGGTCGGCAGGGTGGCGCTGAATTCCAGCCCCACCTGACGGCATGTTTTACCAATTTATCCCTTCTCTATCTTTTGTACATTTCCAGCCAGAGATAACTTAGCTGGGCATGCAGAAATGAACAAATCGTAGATTAGCGGATCTGCCCCCCTCACCTCTGGTTGGATTTGCATCCACCACTTGCAGTATGATAGTTCACACACCACTAGTGCATGCATGGCTGGCTTGTCTGCTATGAGCTGCATGTGCTGGTGATCTCCAGCCACAAACAGGTGCAGCAAACTAGCAATCATCCTAATCAAACGACTACAGCCGTCTAATCGGAATACAAGAAGGCCAGATAAACAGCACCACAATCCTGGAGCCCGTAGGAAATGGTAGGCTCGTGTGCCTTCCAAGTTAAGTGAGACAGCTGCACATGAATCTGCCTGGTGGAATGGCATGTGCGTTAATACTAAACGTATGCAGTGCACTTGGTTAATTTGACCCCTGGTAATTACCAATTAGTCTTGACAGTACTGTTCCACCAACCTTCAGGAGCAAGTGGTTTTGTATTTTGCAAAGGTTGGTGTCTTTGAAGTGTAGAGGAAACTTCGTGTGTTTAATTGTTCGTCAAAATTGACCACTCATTAGGATATGACGATGTCTGATGAATATGGATGGCTTATATTTGACCGCCCAGTTTGTATGGCTGGATTTAATGACCTTATCATAATCAGATATGATACGTTTTTTTCCACAAACAAGTGATAAATTCCTTCTGCACACGTTTCTGGGGATGGTATTCCTCTCCTAGGCAACATCCTTCAGAGTTCAGACTATCTGGACAAAGTGTGCGTTCCGACATATGCACATTTTTATCGAGGACCATATATTTTTTCAAAACCAGACTACACATCACAAGACCTACCTCGCTTGTTTGTTGAATCAATCACCGTTTCCTTTTCGTTCACTGCACCATGCTAAGCGTCATTACTAGTACTAGAGTAATTCACTGTGCTACGGTACAGTTGATCAGTCTTGTCATCTTGTGGTAACTTGGGTAAGGCAGATCCGTAGCTGTACATGTGAACTGAGCGGTGTTTGTATTCAGGGATTAAATTTTAGTCCCTATCACATAGGATGTTTAGGTGCTAATTAAAAGTATTAAACATAGATTAATAATAAAACTAATTGTATAAATGAGAGTTAATTTACGGGACAAATTTTTTAAGCCTAATTAATCTATAATTAGCACATGTTTACTGTAACATCACATAGGCTAATCATGGATTAATTAGGCTCAATAGATTCTTCTCGCGAATTAGTACAGAGTTATGAAATAAGTTTTGTCCTTAGTCTACGTTTGATATTTCTAATTAGTGCAGAAACATTCGATATGATAGATATTAAAATTTAGTTTCCAAACACCACCTTAAGATGCACGCACTAGAAAGCGAATCTGAACATGGGCAAGCACATGCTACCTTCCCCACAGCTTGCTGCTCGGAATAACTTATCACATACTTTAATCGAGAGAAGTGAAGGATCGCATCATGGGCGTGCCGCCCTTTCCTTTCCTGTGTTGATGCTCCTCAGCTCGTGCATACGTAATCTATGGCTTATTGGCTTAGTTGCGAGATATTTTTGTTCGTGTGGGGTTTCTGGATTATTGTGTTATAATATTGTTCAAATTGCACCTTCTGATCCCACTACAATATTGCAATTGATTCTCACTTTCTCATCACCTGCGATTGTGATTGTTGTTGTGAGCAGCAAGATGGGTGCCGGCGGCAGGATGACGGAGAAAGAACGGGAGGAGCAGCAGAAGCTGCTCGGCCGCGCTGGCAATGGCGCTGCTGTGCAGCGGTCGCCGACGGACAAGCCGCCGTTCACGTTGGGGCAGATCAAGAAGGCCATCCCGCCTCACTGCTTCCAGCGCTCGGTGATCAAGTCCTTCTCCTACGTGGTCCATGACCTCGTGATCGTCGCCGCGCTGCTGTACTTCGCGCTGGTCATGATCCCTGTGCTGCCCAGCGGGATGGAGTTCGTGGCATGGCCACTCTACTGGATTGCGCAGGGCTGCGTGCTCACCGGCGTGTGGGTCATCGCGCACGAGTGCGGCCACCACGCCTTCTCCGACTACTCGGTGCTCGATGACATCGTCGGCCTCGTGCTGCACTCGTCGCTGCTCGTCCCCTACTTCTCATGGAAGTACAGCCACCGGCGCCACCACTCCAACACCGGGTCTCTGGAGCGCGACGAGGTGTTCGTCCCGAAGCAGAAGTCGGCCATGGCGTGGTACACCCCGTACGTGTACAACAACCCGATCGGCCGGCTGGTGCACATCTTCGTGCAGCTCACCCTCGGGTGGCCGCTGTACCTGGCATTCAACGTCTCCGGCCGCCCGTACCCGCGCTTCGCTTGCCACTTCGACCCCTACGGCCCGATCTACAACGACCGGGAGCGCGTCCAGATCTTCATCTCCGACGTCGGCGTCGTGTCCGCGGCTGCCGCCCTGTTCAAGCTCTCGTCGGCGTTTGGGTTCTGGTGGGTCGTGCGCATCTACGGCGTGCCGCTGCTGATCGTGAACGCGTGGCTGGTGCTCATCACCTACCTGCAGCACACCCACCCGGCGCTGCCGCACTACGACTCGAGCGAGTGGGACTGGCTCCGCGGCGCTCTGGCCACCGTGGACCGCGACTACGGCATCCTCAACAAGGTGTTCCACAACATCACGGACACGCACGTCGCGCACCACCTCTTCTCCACCATGCCGCACTACCACGCCATGGAGGCCACCAAGGCGATCCGCCCCATCCTCGGCGACTACTACCAGTTCGACCCGACGCCCGTCGCCAAGGCAACATGGCGTGAGGCCCAGGAGTGCATCTACGTCGAGTCCGAGGACAACAAGGGCGTCTTCTGGTACAACAACAAGTTCTAAGTGCTGCTGCTGCGGAATCAGCATCACCATCCATAGCCAAGCAGCAAACAATTTGAAGAAGAAAGATTTCAAGGGAAGAGAAGATAATGTCTTCGGAAATCGTCGTAGCAAGTATCCATCTATCCATCCAACCATGAACTATCGTCTATCTATCCATGCATCTATCTATGGTTAGTCTCTTTAGATAGGAGAGGGCACTTGGGCACAGAGGAAGGCTATTGCAGTGCCATTGCTAGAGTTGCCATCAAGTGCAAGTAGGCGGATCAGGCGTTCGTCATGCCTGTGGATTTGTAGTCTATGTATGTGTCAGCTGCTGAGCTCCCGTGTCGCAGCTCTCTGGTCCCTGTCGTGTTATTTCCATCGTTTTTCTTTCTCCGCCATTGTTCGGTTTAGGTGTTGTCATGGTCGGCGTCCGTGAGGACGTGTCTTGTGCGTTTTGTCTGTCATTGAGTTGGCTCCGTCCGATGCTTGCTGTTGTAAAACGCTTGTGGTGTTCATGGCGGAATAACTAAACGTCGAATGGAATGACAACTTTTTTGAGTAGTTGGGTTGGTCACTGAATTTGGGAACTGATGAATTTCCGTCTTTGCTTACCTTTGTTGCTGGGATGTTTTCTTGCTTGCTTTACCTCCCAAGATTGTCCGGCTTGGAAACTGAAGAGCTCATCCACACAAAAAGCGTGGTGTACAGCATTGCAGAATCAGCATGCTAGCTATGTGTTCTGTTTTGCTGAAGAAAACGTTTGGATCTGATATGGACACATATATATATGGTTGGAGTTTTGCATTTGCCTGTAGTACTACAGGGTTAGCAACATTGTGTATTTGGTGTGGTCCTGTCTTTGGGCCGTGGAAGTGTGGATACCGAGCTAGTATAACGAGCTAGCTCGGCTCGGCTCGTTATACCGACGAGCTAAAAGTCTAGCTCGGCTCAGCTCACAGGTCAGCTTCGTGAGCCAATGCAACAGTAAGAAAGTCAGAAATTAATCAGCACTTCAATAGTTCAAATATAGCAGCTAAAAAAATCAACCGTGCATATAAACAACAGTTTAAAGAGAGGTGTTTTCTGGACATGAGCAGATGAGCTCAATGGATCATGTATTCATCCGGATATATTTGAAGAACAACAAAATGAAAAACGAAAAACAATATCACAGATTCTGATATTCACTCATTTACAGGCTCACAATATCTGGCTAATTAACAAGAAGGCAACAGCAAAAAGAAAAAAAAAACAATATCTTGCTCTAACACCTGGACACCTCGTATTCCTCCTTCCATGGCCGCACGGGCCTGGCCGCGTGGGGTGCCGATGATGACAGGCGAGCTGTGGCAAGGCTGCAACGGGCGCGAGACCGCGAGGGGCGGCTGGGAGCGCAGCGGCAGGCGGCGACCGACGGCTAGGGTTTTGAGGAGACGGGATGAGGAGGGGATCAAGTCGATCGATCGATTGAGGGGATGAGACCTGAGGGGATCGATCAATCCAAGTCTTTTCAACTGCTCTTATTTGGGCCTACCGAAGATCTGGGTCATTTAATCGGCCGTGTGGTCTAATGATGGGCTGATGCTTGCTATATGGTATATCATATGCCCTCGTTAAGCTCACGAGCAGCTCGTAAGCCAGCTCGAGCTGGTTCGTTACAGCTAACGAGCTAAAATGTTAACTCGGTTTGTTAGGAAAACGTAACGAGCTGAGCTAGTGATGAGCTGATTAAACTAACGAGTCATGAGCTTTTCGTTCAATCCTAATTGTGGCGAGCACGGACGCAAATCCAAACCCATCGCATTTGTGTGGCTAAAACAGAGTGTGTCCTCTGCGATGTTGGAAACCAATGCCTGACCTGTGAGGACAGAGGGCCAGTCACTCGCACCCAGTGTTGCTTTCGAGCCTCAACTGCCTCGCAAATTTCCGCTCCTGCCAAAATAGATATATTCCTACTGACCATTTGTGGTAGCAAGAAAGAATTGATCTCTCGAGATAGGACAATATTCCCATCTTTTCTGGTCACAGAGTTTGCTGAAACCGTACGGAGAGCACGCCCTGCATCAGCATTCAGCAACGGCAGCGGCCGGCAATCCCTCCCATCTCTTTCCGGCCAACGGTTGCTAGCATTTAGGATTAGCACGTTCGGAGCACAGTGCGCTGCCTGGGCTGGGCACAGGTGCGGCAAACGGTGCCATGCCCATGCGTGCCAAGATCATGCGAGTCATTTCATGGCTTCTTGGCGGAGGCAACGATGACATCGCGCCGTTTCGCGCTTGATTGGAGAGATACAAGCAAGGATGTTCAGCAAGTGTCATGTGATAGGGAACGCGAGTAGGACACTAAGATGGAATCATGCAGGCAGCAGCGTTTCCTGTCTCTGTCCCAAGCCTGAGATATTTTTGTTCTGTCTCGAGGTGTGGGTTGTTTGTTGGATGGCCTCTTTCTGATGTAACCTAGCGAGAGTGATAAGATCATGTGTAAACTTCAAGTGAAAATTGGTTTTTAGGTGATTCTGACAGAGCAGAATGATCCTGTGTATTCTTCTCTTCAAGCAACAAAACTTTACCGTAGAGGTCCGTAATCAGAATATCGGTTGATGCTTCGGAGACGCGCTGGGAGAGAGATTTGGAGCGCTGTTCCAATCAATCAGACTTATTAACTCCAGCTCAATTTAATTGGGAATCAGCGCTGTCAACGTCGTGATCGACTCAAGGCGATTACGATATATAACCATATAATAAACGCGAGCATAACTGCTCATCGCCGGTCCGGACGCCAATTGATACTGTACTTCTACCTTCTACGACAGATCGTGTTCGCCGGCGACGCAAACAGCCCCGCACGAAACGACACGAAACGCTTCGGGCCTCCTCACTCCGTTCAATAATCAACAGCGGCGAGGTCGGCTGAAAAGCTCTCCCACCCTCTTGCTGCCTGCCTGACCACATGAGCATATTGCCATACTGCACCTTCGCTTTCGTTGATACTGTGAGATACTCAGGTCGCACGTTTTCAGGCTGTACATACGAGCACGACGTATCACGCATGCGCTCGCTGTTGGTGCGGGCGCGCGATGCACGGTGAGCCGGCCGCGAGCTTTGCAGGAGAAAACGCCGCGAATTAGCACGTGTTGCGTGTCACGATTGTGTCCATGCGCCATCGGTATCTCGATAGCAAAGCTGAAAAGTCGGCAAAACCTTTACTTTCCTTTGCCGGCGTCGGCGAAGGGGGAAGGCGGAAACGTGCACGGTTATGATGGGCCGAAACCTGAAGTACATGGACCGTGAGCCCAGAAGGACCACCTTGCATGCAAAGGCATCGGCATGGGCCAATATTGCACGTGGGCTCTAGTTGTGACGATGGGCTTGCTGGCTGCTGCGTAATTGTGACGAGGGCTGGAATTCGAAATTCGTCATTTTTAATCTCATAAATGTAGTTGAATTTGGATAGATTTTTTACACGCTTTGTCCATCGTTCTCTCTCCTACATGTGATTTTTCTAATCTGGTTGAATTTTTTTTAAAATAATGGTGTGCACAGGTGTTCATATAAGTTAGCTTTGGTTTTTAAACATGAAAATAATTAACGAGGTCGATCGAATGTTAACACGCAAGTTAGCTTCAATGCAACACACAAAATATTTAAAAAACAAGGCGATAGAAAATTTCCCTTGCATATTTACGTAAGAGCTAGTTATATGTTAGATTTGGGATATGCATGCATGATGCATCCTTGACCGGGCGGGGGAGGAGGGCGTGGGGTGATATCGATAGCGCATGCGGAAGAACGTGATATGGTGAACTCATTTGGATTAACGAGAGGCTGCCACGAGCTCCGCATGCCTCCTCCCACAAGCCGGCCGGCGCAAACACCGGCCATTGCCCATCTGGTTTAGTCACCACACGCTGCTTCCTTCCGCGAGAGCCTCGTCTCGTGCATCGTAAGGAAGAAGAATGCACGGGAGAGAGATGCAAGAGGGATGGGTTGGTCTGCTCAATTTTGGGGGACGAGCTGATCCCTGATCCCATCCTAATTAAGCTGTGTTATATGCGTCACAACGTTGGATCTTATAATCTTCTTATTTATACTTGTACTTTTGTTGTCTTTTGCTAGTTAAATTTATTTGTTCATTGCTCCCCTTCTTAAAGTACAGTGTGTAGCATTAATGTGGAGACACATTACATACAATTGTGTAGCAACTACTTTGGTTGTCTATCTCTTACATGCTGGACGTGGCTTAATGCTAGATCTTTAATCTTCTGACTTCTACTTTCATTATCTTTCGTTTGTTGCATGTCAATTTATTTGTCCCTTTTGCTCCTTTTATATACACTATATGCATCTTTTATGTGGAGACCTGTTAACTAATATGTATGACGATTGTGTACTAGTTACTTTTTATTTTGCGGTGGGAGTGTACTTATTGGGACAGCATGGTGATTTATTTTAGTACACATGTTTTAACCTCATTTTATATGATGATTAGATTTGAATATTTTTCTGAACCTCTTCAGAATACATGCTATTTATCTAGATAAATATATAGCTTGTTATCATTTCGTTTAATTTTCATTTCGATCGTTTTCTGTTTCAATTGAAGCTAGCTCGAATGCTACCATTTGTTGTCATTTATTTTTGTCTTTAGAACTGAAACTAAGCACACACACATATATATTTACTATCCCTTTAAATCCATTCATCTAGAAACTAATATAAAAACAATTGGTTGTGATATCCCGATTCATTATTCATGTTCACACATTGCTAATTGGTTAATTTGATTGAAACTGTGTTGCAGGCATTACCTGCTCTTTCTTAGGATGATGGAAAGGCTTCAGCCTACCTACTGAAAGGGCAAATAAAACATACTGTAATCAATCACCACGTATTCTAATGGCCTTTTTTTCTCCAGATTTAAGCTACTTTAATTTGGTCCCTAAGAGTGCATAGAACACCAAAGTGCCACAGTGGTAAAAATAATTGGACGTATTTAATGTGTATTCCCTTTTCTTGATTGTTTCCTATTTTTATGTACTATTAATTGTACTGTCAGTATGTATATACACCAAAGTGCTACAGTGGTAAAAATAATTGGACGTAATTAATGTGTATCCCCCATTTTTCTTGATTGTTTCCTGTTTCTACTGTACCATTGTACTGTCAGTATATATTAACATACAAAGCTCTCTATAGTAATAGTACGTGGTAACATAACCTTGTCAACTTAAAAGGATCAATAAACGTAATAATTATTCTAGTTGGAATTTGAAACTCTTTCGAATTATTTGTTCGAAATACCATTATCAAAATGCCAAAGTTTTGATGAACCTTTGTTGCATAGATAGCTATATACAACTCATGGGCATGGCATGCCTAAGTCTAACCACAACATCGACCGAGTAATTAATGTGCAGTGCAATGTAGTAAGCTACCCGAGTGACTTCGTGTTCATCCCACTTATACTTTTAAAAAAGAGAACAACTTCGATTTTCCTAATATACATCAAATAGAACAACAAAATATTGTGGTAACAACCTACTGATATGTGCTACTGTATAACCAAGGGTTAGGCTGTGATTTTATAAAGAAAATTATTAGTAGATGCATGTGTAATGTTCTAAGATGATAGTGTTGCTTGCCTTTACAGTCTCGTGGAGAAGAAGTTTACAGGTTGACACGCTAATAGAAACCATATTGCTCAGTTTTGTGTAATGCAATTCGGTCTCCATTTTAGATGACCAAAATTTCTCAAATATTAAAAGAGCAAATCAAATTCTTTAGGCCTTGTTAGGTTATTCTCTCCTTAATAAGATTGAAGGGGATAAATTCCACATGTATTATGGTGTGAAATTATCCCCCCTCAATCTCTTGCTCTTTGGGATTATATTAACCGAACAAGCCTTAGGCTTCGTTGGAAGAGGATCAACTCAGCTTTTCCATGGCATGCAAAACAAGGGCACATATTAGCACATGATTAATTGAATATTAACTACTACAAACTTGAAAATTGATTTATTTGATTTTTTAAGAAATTTCTATATAGACTGTTTTTTTTAAAAAAATACCGTTTAGTAGTTTCGGGAAACATGCTTAAGATAAACGAGAACGTAGCAAATTCGAAAATCTGAAAATATATACCCTTAATTAGACGAAAATACCCAATGTACACTCCTTATTCCTTTTGACGAAGGGAGGGGCGGCCGAATGACGCGATCCATGGATATAACTCACCGTCTGTTGCTCGCGATTATCGCAGACCGACGAGCGAGCCAACCATGCTACGCTCGGTCCTCTCCTACCAGAGTAACCAATCTAACCCCAAATTCTAGCGTTGTATCTTCTGGCCAACTATCAGAAGTGGATGAGCCATGCAACGGTAATCTCATATCTATCAGACCATGTCACCACAACACGATTCGCATAGTGGAATGGCGTACGTAATGTTAGTTAGTTTGTCCAATCCCCTTCTTCCTCCAGCTAGCTAGTCTACTCCCGTTGCTATGAACATGTTGCTAGACGCGCTGCGGCCCTGAAGTCGAAGCTGTGTTGCGTGCCGGTTGCCGCTGCAAAGCCGTCACCCACGCCGCCCGTGCGTGTCAGAAGCACATAATGTTCGACAGGCTGCAACAACTATACTTACCAGGTGCACCAGGAATGGAAGATCAGGAATACTATATATATGTCCCTGATGCAAGATCTAGGTCTCCAGAAACTAAATCGCTTATTGCTTGCTGCCGGCAGACGAGCCGTCGTCGATGTTCCACAATATTATTAAGCCGCAGGTACTAATTAATACAACACACAACTTAAATTGATATAATGATATGTCCAATTTACACTACTCCAACACTTTAGACATGTAAGCTTAATTAAATGTGTGCAATTCACTTATACCAAACCTTAGACATGGAATCGTTAAATGTGTGAAATACACTTATACCCAAACACTTCCTCTCATGTGGCGGTTACCACTTAGACATAGAATAAAAGTTGGTTGTAATTTTAATCAAAGTTAAACTTGACCAATGATAGGGGATACAAATTTTATTACAAATAGTGCAGGTACATATAACCATATTTATCTTCATTTATTTCTTGATGGACGTATTGTGCTTATTTGAATGTTTGTAAAATAAAATATGACAGTGGACGCATTTCATATTAATATTTAATATTTTTTGAGTTTTCATAACTTTGTGCATACTATTCGAAGAAATGTAGATGATATATATGTTAGAGGGATGAGCTCGGACCGACGTGGGAAACCATGGGTTTGTGATCAACCAGGGGTTTTGGGGGAACCTCCTTACTCCTTACTCCTTTGAGGAAGGGAGGGGCCGGCTGGATGATACGATCCACGGATCGAACTAGTGTTCACCTAGACACTAGACGCTAGACGGACGGTAACCCATGGTCTAGAATCTAGACAGTCTAGACGTGAGTCTAGACGGTCTAGACGTGAGTCTAGACGGTCTAGACGTGAGTCTAGACGGTCTAGACGTATACCTTACAATATACAACCGGCATATTTTTTTGATACTTATCTAGATAGACTTAACATGTTTCATAAAATATTATCAAACTGGCAACAGTGGGATAAGGGAAGCAACTGGCGTAGTCACGGGCCAGAGGAAGGTGAGAGCAAGGTCCATGGTGACAACTAGCTGAGCAGAGGCAGCATGACTTTGTGGCTGTCTAAGAATAGTGGAGAAGGGCTTTAGTGGGGGTCAAAATCCTTAGCTATATGGTACTTGGGCGGGTCACCAGGTTTTAGCTCGTGACATGTCAATAGCGCAATGGTTCATTGCCTAGACCATGGTCTAAACAATAGTTTTGTAGTTAACACTCATCTTTATGATACCTAATTACCTGGTTTAGACGGTCTAGACCAATCTTTGACTGACTAGATGGTCAAACGGTCTAATTCACGATTTATACCCTAAACTAGATGATGACCCATGGTCTAATGTCTAGATGTGGTCTAGACCGTCTAGACTATGGTCTAGGCGAACACTGGATCGAACTCACTGCCTGTTTGTTCGCGTTATCACAGACCAGTGAGTGAGCCAACCATGCTACACTCGGTCCTCTCCTACCAGAATAACCAATCTAAGCCCAAATTCTAGCGTTGTATCTTCTGGCCAACTATTAGAAGTGGATGAGCTATGCAACGGTAATCTCATATCTATCAGACCATGTCACCATGACACGACTCGCATAGTGGAATGGCATACATACTGTTAGTTTGTTCGATCCCCTTTTTCCTCTAGCTAGCTAGTCTACTCCCGTTGCCATGAACATGTCGTTAGACGTGCTACGACCCCGAAGTCGAAGCTGTGTCACGTGCTGGCTGCCGCTGCAAAGCCATCACCCACGCCGGCCGTGCGTGTCAAAAGCACGTAATGTTTGACAGGCTGCAGCAGCTATACTTACCAGGTGCACCAGGAATGGAAGATCAGGAATACTATATATATGTTCCTGATGCAAGATCTAGGTCTAGAAACTAAATTGCTTATTGCTTGCTACTGGCAGACGAGCCGTCGTCGATGTCCCACAATATTATTGAGCTGCAGGTACCAACTAATACAACACACAACTTAAATTGATATAATAATATGTTCCATTTTCACTTCTACTCCCAACACTTTAGACATGAAAGCTTAACTAAATGTGTGCGATTCACTTATACCAAGCCTTAGATGAGGATTCCTTAAATGTGTGCAATACACTTATACCCAAACACTTCCTTTCACGTGGCGGTTACCTCTTAGACATAGAATAAAAGTTAGCTGTAATTTTAATCAAAGTTAAACCTGACCAATGATAGGGGATACAAATTGTATTACGAATAGTGCATGTACTTATAACCATATTTATCTTCATTTATTTCTTGATGGATGTGTTGTGCTTATTTGAATGTTTGTAAAAAAAATTATGATGGCAGATACATTTCATAATAATAGTTAGAGTTTTGTTCCGGTCCAGCAGTCGGTACCCCTAGGTACTGGTACCACCAGGTACCAAACGAAATCTGTCCATTCAATCAACGGGGGTACGATCGGAAGTGAGGGCACCCTCCCCATGCGGGTCGTATTCTGCCCTCTCCCCCACGGTTCGACACGGCGCGACACCACACAACGCTGTTTCCTTAGTTTGCACGCGACTTATCACCATCGAGCCGCCGGCTCATTCTGTCCTCCCGTAGCACGTCCTTGCTCCACGGCAACGACGGTGTGGCCCACGCCGCCGCAACCTGTCCTTCCCCCACGCCCAATGCCATCTTCCTTGACGCGCCCGAAGTGTCGCCGCCGCTGCCGCCGTAGCCTCCTCTCTCAACACGGCTTGGCAAATCTCAACTGCGAGCTTGCTCCGCAGCAGCAATAAGACGAGAACACGGCTTCTGTTGTTTCTCTACATCTGATTTCTGTTGTGTGTTATGTTCTGCCGCCGTAGTCTCCTCTGTCAACATGGCTTGGCAACTCTCAACTGGGAGCTTGCTCCACGACAGACGGCACCCTAGCTTTGTTCCTCTGCATCTGATTTCTATTATGTGTTATGTTCTGCAGTACCCACAAGTCTGTTCAATCAACTTATCCTGGGATTGTATGATTGCCTAATGAAAGTTCCAGTGGAAGAACACAGTTACCTGTTACTGCTAGCAGCCCAGCCCTGCTGTTTCTTTTCTCATCCACGAACAATTTTGTAGTAATGTACATTTGATAACTTGATATACTATATACTTAATGTTCAAAGGGGATTTGTCAGATTTAATAACTTGCTATCTACCTTCACGATGAAACAGAACAGTGAGCACACTTCTCTGCATCATGTTCCAGGCACCAGAATTTGGCACCCATTAAACGAGCGAAATTGGCGGATAGATGATTTATGCAGCTTACATAGAATCATCAAGTTTGGGTCTGTACCAATGGATGATGTATGCATTTTTTTTATATTGACATTAATTTGATAAAGAAAACATAATGAATCTTACCGAACCACACAATTATACCAAGTGCCAAATTTATTAAAAATTTTGGCATAGCCTCCCCAATATTCACGGACATCCACAGCGACATGAAGGTTATAAGAATGTCATCAGAATAAATTCGTATTTCATACACATAATATCACATTTAACCCCCAAGAACTTGAAAACATTCATACAAATAGCTCCACATCACATCACAGGTTACATATGCCCATAAAAGGTCACAGCCTCCAAACACACTCATCACAGGTTACATATACCAATAGGCCACAACCTCCTATTGCACACCTTGGCTTAAATCCTCCTAGAGGAGCTTGAGCTCTCCATATGATTACAAAATGTAAACTGCTAACAACCATATATAGCATCCTGCATCCTTAGTTTCGTGGTGCATATCACCAAAACCTGAAAAGCAATATCAACACATTTGTAAGGTTCGAGTCCAAATATAGTCCAACATAGCAGCCTGGCCAGGGAAGGAGCTTTTTAAGTTGAATATGAACTCCAAGATTGCTTTTGTGCAGAACTCTATCAACAAAGTGATATGTAAAATGCAGATTTGTTACCTGTTGCTTTTGTTGTAAGTGGAAGCTAGGTGGCATTGGACCTAAATAACTTTTTTGTAGCCTTGTAGACATAGTGCTTGACATCCAAAAGGATATAACACCCATAGAAAATGAGGCAGAGCAGCAGATATGTGTTCCCATAAAACTCATGTTCTAACATGACATTTCATAGATATCAAATTCTGAAGAAATATAACAATGACAGTTGATAGTTAGCACCACAAATCTCTTGATTCCTTGCAAAATAAACTTACTAAGTTCCAGTCCTCTCTAATTTGAAATCCTGTGTTTTAGCTTGAAATGTCCCCAGACAGAAATGTTCTTGTGGTGCAACTGTGCTGTGGTTTTAGATACATTCAATGACATTGACAGTAAGGGGAAAAAGCAGGTGTTAAAACTTAAGAGGGCTTGCCGTTGTTGACGAGTTCAACTTTGCAATCGTGGCAGACCACCATTGATACACAGCCTCCGAAGAGCAGCGCGGCTGCGGTGTGGATGCCAATATGCCATTAGTGGGTCGAGCTCCTACCATTGGGGAAAGGTTAGGGGCGGTGGCTTGGTGGACGACCTATCTGGGCCTCCAAGCGCATTGTGCCGCCCTATGGTTGGAGGAAGAGAACCTCGGTGGCTATGGGTGGAGGAATGCTGGGAAGGCGGGGGAGTCTGAATCCAGAGCCATCGGGGGGGGGGGGACGAGTGACCAGATCTGGCGCTTCCCAAGCTTGAGGCAGACGGATCCCACCCCCAGCTCAACTCCAGCACTACCTCCTCTTTGTCGTTAGTGGTCGTTCCTGCCTCCTGGCCTCCTGGGAGAAGAGAAGGGGAAGGGTTGAGGCACCGGGGCACCGCCGCTCCAGGCACAAGAGGACAGACGAGGATTCGTGAGAGAGGGAAACAAAAGTACAATTTTACCCTTTGGGGTGGGGCGAGTGCCAGTACCGCCAAGTACTCAAGAATCGACGACCACCTGATCATCCTGTATCGACGGTCCAAATTTGGTACCGCCCTCCACTATTGGATGGTAAAAACTCTCTAATATTTAATATTTTTTGAGTTTTCATAACTTTGTGCATAGTATTCAAAGAAATGTTCGATGATATATATGTTAGAGGGATGAACTCCGGCCGACGTGGGAAACCACGGGTTTGTGATCAACCAGGGGTTTTGGGGAACTTGATGTGCTTGGTGGTGCTCGGGTGTGAAGAACACAAAGCAAATATACAGGTTCAAGCCTCCCAAAGGGTCACTATAAAAAGAAGTTTGAACAAAGCTTGGAGCTCTTGATCTTGCTATCCTAGTTCTTGCCCATATCCCTGGTTTGTGCCCTCTGGCCCTCGTGCCAGGTCCTCAACAACCAACTTCACGTGATTCACCGAAAAGATTATAGGGCATCAGGAATGTCAGTCATGTGGTACATGGAGAATTCTAGGCATGAGAGGGCTTCCCTCCTGCAAGCGCCTACAACCTATTCCGGTGCTGGCGACGCCATCGACACTGATGTTGCCCTGATTGTCAAGGAGATGTTTGTGTGACTATTCCTCCGAACCCCGCCTTCTAGGAGGAGTACCGCAGGGAAGGAAGGCTGCCCTATCGGGCTAAACTTCATCACAAAACTTAGTTATCGCTGCACCAATGCCTAAGCCGGAGGTACCGCCGTGATGCGCGATTTATACATGTCGGACTCATCAAAGTCATCCTCCAACTATGCTGCCACATCTTAGGTGGAGGATGTGGATGAGGTATTTGGTAACACCTCCCCCAAGCGCAAGTACGGATTCACGCTAATCTGACATTGACATTGTGATGTAGTGTTCTTAGAAAGAGATCTATAATTCCATGTTAGTTCTCCCAAAAAAAGAGTATAAATAATTGTGATGACACAATATGCAGAAAATCGAAGCTCATATTTTTATTTAGTTTTAATCCCACATCTTCTTATAGATCTATCCTTTTGTATCATCAACTTTGAATTAAATCCAATCCACTAAATTACTTTTTCGTATCACTTAAAATATTCTTAGTTTTCAATATTTCTTCCTAGCAGCCTATTTTCAGAAGAAACCAAGCCCGACAAAAGACCAACATAACAGTTCGCCAACACTATCCTAGGAAAAAACCTGCTATCCAAGATCGATTCTGTGGGGTACATGGTACCCAGGTACTCAAGAAAGGACTTTTGGGCCACGTAGCATGGGATGGGCCGAGTAGCCCAAGCCCATGATGTGACTTCGTAATGTAAGGAAAGAGATATGGGGTAAGGAATTCAATACAATCCCTTGTAAGTAGATGACAAGTACCTGGATTATAAGGGCTACCTTACCATCTGGGCACTGATGGTCCTGACCTTATATAAAGGGCGCTAGTGGAAATCCTAAGGGGTTACGCACTCTCACATACATACGCGCCATCAGTCATCCCATTGCTGATCCGCTCACCTTGACATAGATCTAATCCACACTAACTGGAGTAGAGTATTATCTCCCTTGAGGGTCTGAACCAGTATAAATCTGTGTCACTATTTCTCCTTGATCGTGTGCACCCCATAAATTATATACCGATCTTATAAATCGACAAATTCTAAATGAAAAAAAACGCTCCCTTCTCAACTGGATTTTTTAATAGTTTGGCCATTTAATTTTTTTTACAAATATACCCCTATAAAACTATTCTAGAAATGATCCATAGCTCATGGACGATGACCCTAGTGCCAAAACTTGGCACCTATGGTATGGATGGGGTCGGCATTAGTCTCACTGGTGCTGGCTTCCAGCACCCCCAGTTGGCAACACACACTTCCTAGCTAGGGTTTCATTCCGAGCTCAAATACATTGAGTATGAAAATAAATTGGGAAAAATGGAGAGGATATTTTGCTTATGGTCTGCAACAGCTAATAAAAAACCAATAATCAGTTTTTATGAATAAACTGGTAATAATCATTGTTGTTTACATTACTAGTCACAATTCAGACATACCAGTACATATATTTACATATGTAACAATCTTGAATCCAATATAATAAAACTTACATGTGAATATAACAATTAACGTAGGCAAACATTTATTAGGTTTTATGTACAAGCGCTTTTATTTTATATGGAATCATAATACCTTGCCAGAAACAGGGAAAATTAACACGGGGAAATGCTAATTAGTTCTGTCATCAAACAGCAATCAGCTTTCTGTCAACAAAAGAAACATCTATTCATGTTAGATAGCAGAATCATACAATTAATCTTGTCAGTATGTGTATATGTATGAACTAACATACCAATTTAACTAACCCACTGTTTCTTAAGAGTAATGATTAGGTTTACCTCAACACTGCTAGCTACTTTATAAATTCTACACCAATGCATGTTTAACTGCTAAATAAATGCATAAATCACTATAAGTTAGTCCAATTTTAATACTATAGCTATTCTATTAAAGGAACTACGCAGGCCTACAGCGAAGCTATGATATGCATTCATGCTAGCAATTGAACAGTAGCTGTATAACTGTGAATAGCATATTATGCTAGTAGTAAATCTTTCAAAGTATGTAACACATCCTTTCTAGTTTGCAACTTTGCATTAGCAAGCTGTAAGTTGGACAGAAGGATGCACGTTGTTGAGTGAAGAGCAATTGATACTGATGCCGGAAAACCAAATCGAATCGGGACTGAATCTGAAATGACCGAGATTGAAAGTTTCGGTCAGGGTTTCTGACTAACCAAAATTAATACAGTAAATTCTATCACCACACTTGATTAATCCAAATGACCGAATTAATAATTTGAGATAAAAAAGACGCCTAATAACATAGGCTAGCCCACCAGGCCCAGTTGAGCAAAACCCTAAGTCTAATAGGTAGGCCGAGTGCTCAGGCTTGTATTTGTACTTGTGCTAACCGAAACCGAATTATTCAATGATAGTGTTGCTTGCCTTTACAGTCTCGCGGAGAAGAAGTTTACAGGTTGACACGCTAATCGAAACCGTATTAATCAGTTTTGTCTAATGCAATTCGGTATAACCAAAATTTCTCAAATTTTAAAAGACTAAATCAAATTCTGCATGCTTTGTTAGGTTATTCTTGCCTTAAGAGGATTGTAGGGGATAAATTCCACACCTATTATGGTGTGGAATTATCCCCCTCAATTTCTCGCTCTTCGGGATTAACTGAATAAGTCTTAGGTTTCATTGGAAGAGGATCGTCTCAGCTTTTCCGTGGCATGCAGGAGACACATTAAGTATTAACCTTAAAATTGATTTATTTGATTTTTTAAAAGAAACTTCTAGATATTTTAAAAAACACGTTTAGCAGTTTCGGGAAACATGCGTAAAATAAACAAGAAAGTAGCTAATTAAAAAAATCTAAAAACAATATAGCTTTAAAATTTATATGAAAAAGGCGGCCGGATGATAATAGGATCGAAACCACCGCCTGCTGCTCGTATTGTCGTAGACCAGCGAGCGAGGAAACCATGCTACGTCCTCTCCTACCAGAGAGTAACCAATGCAATCTAAGGCTGTGTTCTTCTCCCCCTCTTTCCAACTCCTCTCCCTCGTTTTCCGCGCGCACGTTTTTCAAACTGCTAAACGGTGTGTATTTTGCAAAAAGTTTCTATACAAAAGTTGCTTAAAAAAATCAAATTAATCCATTTTTGAAAAAAAATTAGCAAAAACCTAATTAATCACGCGCTAATGGATCATCCCGTTTTCCGTGATCACTTTTCACGGGTTGGGAACTTTTTTGCGAACGCAGCCTAAGCCCAAATCCCAGCGTTGTATCTTTTAGCCAACTATCAGAAATGGATGAGCCATGCAACGGTAATCTCACATCTATCAGACCATGGCACCACGACACGGCTCGCATAGTCGCATGGGCATACGTACTGTTAGTTAGTTTGTCCGACCCCCTTCTTCCTCTAGGTTCTCTACTCCCTTTGCCATGAACATGTCGTTAGACGACGCGCTGCGACCTCGAAGCCGCGACGCGCTCCGGCCGGCCGCCGCTGCAAAGCCGTCACCCACGCCGGCAGTACGTGTCAGCAGTCAGCACCTTTTGCATGTCAGAAGCAACGTACTGTACGACAGGATGCAGCAGGCTAGGAAAATGGAAGATCAGGAAAATGGTATCCTTGCATTAATGCGTCGTCGTCGAAACATTTACCTTCTTTCCCGTTTAAGCACGGTAACCTAGCTATATATAAAACGGGAATGTCTTTCATGCACCCTCTGACCCTCACCAGCTCAAGCTCACCACCTCGCCGCCGTCACACTCACTCGCGCGATGGGGAGCACCGTTGCCACCGTCTGGTCGTCGAACGACCAGCCGCCGTTTTGGGCGCTCGCGCCGGCGCCGGCGCCACCCGGCGGGATGGCGCAGCGCAGGTTCTGCTGCCCCTACTGCCAGGAAGGGCCGTCGCGGGATCGCTTCCGCTCCCACCTGAGGAGGCACTACCGCGCGGCCGTCAGGGCCAGGGTGCGCGGCGGGCTGGCGCCGCGGGCGCTCCTCGCCGTGCTCCGCGCGGCGGCGTTCCGCGACAGCAGGGACGCGCGGAGGAGGATCCGTCGCGACCGGCGGCGCCGTGGCATGATGGTGGCACTGTCCCCAAACCGCGCGTTCTGGGCTGCACACCGCCTGCGTGGGACCCACCCCGTGGAGATCGATTTCCTCGGTCTCGGTCTCGGTCTCCAGGGGAACGGGATGCTGGATTTGCTGGGCGCTCCGGCGGCGGCGGCGGGGATATCGTCTGACGACGTCGCTGCTTCCGCGAATGCGCCTGTGCCTGCGCCGGCGGCTGATGACGACGGGGAGGAGTCGGTGGGGGATCAGGCGGAGGGAGACGTCGACGACGGCTCGTCCGCAGGGAGCAATTAGAGCGCGAGCAACAAATTAAAGCCATTTCAGTTTCTAGAGACCTAAATCTTGAATAGTAATGGACATGTGTCTGATTTCGTTTAAGTTTAGTTATATAATTTTCCCGTTTCAATCGTGGCTAGCTCAGTTTTGATTTCGCTATAATTTTTTGGTGTTGTATTGTATCAGAACCGAGCCAAAGCTGGTTTTAGTTCTCATGTTTCAGCTAGCTAACATGTTCCATGTATCGGGTTGATCCCTTGAAATAATTTGGTCTAGAAACTGATTAAATAAAAAGTTTGGTTCAGATATCCCTATTCATATCATTCATGCATGTTTGTACACTGTTCCCCATTGGCCAATTTTGATTGAGAAAATGTATGAAATGTATTTCAATGAAAATGTATATATGTAGTTCACCTTTGAATTCCTGTGCATATAGTTGCACATTCCTGCTTGAGACTTTGATTTCCTTCGGTTTCATATGTCCTTCAAAGCTTGGCAGTATCGCCTCAGGCGATGAAACAACTTTAACACCGAGTGTTCTAATTAACCGTAAACACACGCATACGGTGTTCTATGGAACAATACTCTCTATATATGAATCGATGCAGAAGTGGCTCCAATACTTGAAATGTACTCCTTATCAAAGGGTAACTAAGTGGTTTTTTGTCAGCAAGCCCTTGTTAGTTGCTGGTCTGTTAGGAGTTAGGACTGTCCCAACAGTCTTCAACAAAAAAGAAGGGGGGGGGGGGGGGGGGGGGGGGGACAAATGGATGTTGATAGAATCTCTTCGACCAAGCTATAAGCCATACAGCATATAATATATGCATAAGATGGCAGCATGCAGTGTCTCTCCTTTCTTCATAACATACATATCAAGTTCAGTCTGCCCTTTTAGGACCAGAGCTAGCTAGCTATAGAAGAACACATGCCTAACTAATTAATTAGCTCACTCTTGGAAGAAGTACTGGGTTGAAGAAAACAAATTAAGTGATCTGGAAGAAGAATTGCATATCAAGATATAATCGGGAGAGATAAAGCAATTATATAACTGCATTTGATTATACATATCAGTTTTGTGGTAATTAAACAGCTGGTACATACGTAATCGCGATATCGATCGAGAAGGTATATACTTCATTTGAGTGTGTGTATCTTATATAGTGAAAGCAACAAGCTTTCTTTCATAAGAATGTGTCACATCATCAAAAATATATTAGTATTAGCCGTTGGATAAAGAGTTAGATAAATAATGACCATTGGATCAAAGGGTATACTGGCATAAACGTACGTGAATTTCTAGAGGTTTCTAGACACGTGGTATAAAGAGAGAGCTAAAGATAACGAAGAAAACAAAAATCAAGAGACTTCTAGTGATTTCTCATGTAGTATAACTTCAACCAAATCTATTGTTAGCTAGATCAATCGATATTTTGTAAGACTATTAACCTATGCTAAAACCTTATGTAAACTAATAAACCAAATAAAACATTTCTTATACGGGATTAAAAGTTACGCAAAAGCGCGACTACATGACTAGTATGTATATAAGTTTTCTGGATCTTGTTAGCTTATTATTCCGATCCAGTCCAGTCCTTAATTGAAGGAACAAAAATATATGTACGTACAGGAAGATATAAGTTTTCTGGATCTTGTTAGCTTATTACTCCGATCCAGTCCAGTCCTTAATTGAAGGAACCAAAATATATAGCTATTCGCTGTACGTACACAGCAAATAAACGAGCTAATAGCTCAGCCATTAATTCAACCAGGGTATGAAGAAAACTGAACCGAAAAAGTTTTGTACACAACAAATTAAATAAACGAGCTAGTTGCTGAATTTTGTTTTTGATCCCTCTACCGATCGAGTGCAGATGTGTTCTTTGTTCTTATTTTCCTTAATGTATACGATTAAGCAATACATTTGCCATATATATTGCCGCACACATCCTAGCTGACAATGGATAGGATCACAAAAAGTAATTGGAGGTGATAAGCAATAATGTTTGCTTTTGCAATACGAAAGAGACACCGGCACCTCTTTGAATGTCACCACGTTGCTCGCTTCGCCCGGTGATGTGTTTTTTCTTTCAATATATGCTCCCACCTTAAAATGCCGAAAATATATGTAGTAACCGGCTGACGGGACTTTCCAATCTCTCGTGAAAAAAAATAACGTTTTATTTGGAGCTAGTGCACTACATTAATTAGTACTTTGGCATTATAGAATTAATAAATTTTTGACAACAAAAGTTAGTTAACTCTATGTCCAACTGACGCTTCTATTGGTATATGATACACTATAGCAGAAAACCCTGTTAGTATGCGTTGGAAATCAGTGATTTTTCGCACAAAATATATGCACCCGTGTGGTATATATAGTATTTCAACCCAGGAACCCTCTTTCAACACATAGCTTTGTTGGCCCTTACTATCTCACCTATATATAGGGCACTTCGTGCCTGAATTGCGTAGGTTATTCTTTGAACTCTTTTAATCCAAAAATATATAATTTGTATTTGACATTTTAGATTACTTCGAATGAAATAGTTTTTCTACCATAAAGTTGTAGATCTTATGGAGCTCTACAACTTTGATACGAAGTTTGTCTCCATCTTAAGTTGTTTTACAAATTCAAAAAATCATTTTATCCAAATAGACCTGAGAACTTTTTACACATATTTGGTTAGATAAATGATCTCAAATGAAAAATAGTCTCCTACGAACTTACAGAAATCATAGAGCGCTACAACGTTATAGGAAGTTTTATCTTCATCTACCTTCATATGAAAAGTTATTATTATTTTCTAAAAAGTTACCCTTCATATGAAAAAGTTGCCCTTCATTTTCTATCCCGCCGGTTCATAGTATATATTATTAGTGTTGGTTCTATAGAATTTGACAGTGATGGGCTGGTTTCAACGAGGTGTTCCATGCTAGTGATTTTTTCTAGGATATTATGCACAATGATGTTATATTTTTTGCATTTGGTAAAAAAAGATATCTTATTCCATTGTATCGATAGGCCTAGTATTTATAGGCTTACTTTGTTAGAATATTATGATCCAATTTAACGTTTTAGCTAGTCATTTTTTTCCTTTGGGTCGTACCTGGGTTTTTTTTCCCATTGCACTTATCTTCTTTTTTATTTAGTAGAAAACCTATTAGCTATGTACGTATAATAGGGACCGGGAATAATATAAATTATTTCCATTATCAAAAAATATGTATTGTCGCATTGATATAGATACACATAAGTTTATAACGTGTTACTGTGTACATACATATTAATTGAATAAGCAAGAAACTATATCTACTACTGGTTAGGATATGTATTATTTGAACATGATTATCGTATCTCTATCTGTGATGTACTACCTCATTTCTTATAATTTATGACATTGGTTAGTTCATCTTTAAAATAATTAACCAACAAAAAAATTGGATGGAGGGAGTATGAAACATGCATCCTTGGAGGCTAGCAATTTAGATTGGGATTAGCATATATGTTTCAGGTGTTTTTTTAATCTCTAACCGCGTGAAGACATATATTATCAATGTAGCTAACTTTAGCAATCAGTTTATCTGCTCTTAATTGCTGCTTCATTTGCATCCAATGGTCAGTTTGATATGTAATAGTTGCTTGTGATATATCTCTCAAGGTACAATAATAGAGATAAAATTTGCACTTTTTAAGAAGGGTTATTCCCACCCAATTTAATCTATTTAAAGGGTGCACAACACCAAAAAACTACAAAACACACATAGTACTCTCTAAGCAGTCCAAAGCATTCAAGCATAAAGCCAAGCTAGCTCTCGCAAAGTCCACCACCATGGCTTCTTAGGGCAATGGAGCACCACGTTTTCGGCCACTGCACGCTCCAACACCTACAGGAAGGCTGTATCGCTGCCTGGTGTGCCCTGGGTCCGTGATCTTGCTCTCATGCTAGGATCTTAGGAACCACCTATACATAATTCACTCGAGCGATGCTGTTCATGCAGTACGTGACGACTTCTAGGTGTGGGAGAGTCAGCCTCCTGCTGCGAGTACCAACCAGTTCGGGTGCCAGTGACACCACAGGCACCCGTGACAGTGGCACCACAAGCATCGGTGCCAGTGCTAACAGTCCGAGACTCGTTTTCCCACTTTCTCCTAATTTTTCTTTTTGGGAGGAGTACTACAGGAGAGGAAACTGTGCTAAGATAGACTTTTTCGCGCCACCATCTATTGCTGCACCACCACCTGAGCCTGCTGCATCGGCTGTTGTGTGCTGCTTACACGTGTCGGATTCGGAGGTATCCGAACTTGACATTTTGGCCTGTGTTTCTTTGCAAGCTGTGAGATTTGGATGACTTCCAAATTAGCTCTCGGGCCCAATAAGGGGCATTTAGTTGCTATGGTATAGCACTGGAAAATTGAAGCGTGTGTTTTTTAATTAATCCTGTCATTTTTCACAGATATATCTATTTGTATCATCGACTTTGAGTTAAACTCAGATGAATGAATTTCTTCTATGTTTTGTTTAGAAAAATCTTATTTTTCTGTATGTAATTCTCGTAAAAAAAGATCGAGAAGGCATTCTTCTGATTAATTCCAGATCAGCATCAATTAAAGTCCATTCCACATAATTCTTCTCTGTAAAAACATGGTGATCAAAGCACATGCACAGCCGTTTTAATTAGATCTAGGAAAAACAAATAAAAATTTTTAGCAGTCGATATTTTGGTATATATCTCACCATAGTACGAGCTAGTATATACATCTATAAGCAAAATTGTATTGCACAGTTCATTATAATTGCTCACTGCACCTTGGGTCTTGTGCTCTCTCTTTGGAAGTTAGAACAAATAAACAAAGAAAAACTAGATAGCTGCTTAAACAAGTTCATGGGCTAAAAGTACATTTTAATTACTTGACAGTTCGATTGTTCATGATACCGCATATGATAAATTGAATTCATCTCAGTATATAGTCGAAGTTTCCTAAGACAACAAATATAATGGCATGCAGGAAGGAGCCCAAGTTTCTGTCATACATATATATATATATATATATATTTTCAAAAAGAAAAACAAGTCATGAGAACTTCTCATTTCATTGAATTATAGACAGCATTACGCAAGAATACAAGAAGTACAAACAAAAAAGAAGATACTAAACACATAGGGGCACAATTTGCGCATGGCGATATTGTGTCCGGCCTGAAAGCAACAAGGCCAGTATAGTGTATATATAGCTGTGTTTTAAAAAAAAGTATAGTGTAGACTGGAGATCGAGTTGCCACCCCCAAATTTATAGAACTGGTAGCGTGCGGTCCAGCTCACTCTTCAATTCATTGTGATAAATCAAGACTCAAATCACATGTGGCGATTTTTCACGGTCTTGTAAATTTTTCGTCATGCGCCACATCTTCCTAGATAACCAAAATTTGAAGGCTGTATAGCTACAGATAAGCTTTGTCGATATAATTAATCGTCCCAGGATAAGTGTTAATATAATATATCAACCTAGCTAGCTACTATCCATTACATATAAAGTATAACTAGAGAGCAACTCTAAACAAATAAAAAATGTTAAGAATGCCACAGATCAGAAGTACCTTGAAGAAAAATGTTAAAAGAAAGCTAATGTATATTATCTTAAGGTTATTAACTGGACCCAATATGGCACATGAAAGTCACTTTCATCGTTTCGTCAACAGAAAATACATCGGACGCTTTGGTTTCACCATGTCCCTGAAGAGTTGTTTGAACATTGTGTAATGTACTGTAACTAGAAGGATATCATGTGTCTAATTCTTATTCCATCAATTATGCTACAAACTGTTAATATAATATGAAGTTTTCTATAAAAGGGTTAAAGAAAAGGAGGCTTGTAGATGTTTATCTTGATATTAAAATATGCCGAACAATTATGTCGATTTCGAGTTGATTTAGAACAAGCAAGCTGATTATTCCAAAGGGAAAAGTATAGTTTACAAATTGTGAGCCTCTATCAACAGTTTTAGAAGATTAATTACTTTGAATCCCGACCCGTACATGGGCATCATATTACTTTTGCTTGCATGTTCGTTTCCTTCTGTGGATTCTTTTAGGTATTAACAATCCGTCAAAGATAGGAGAGAGTTCTATATTGCTATTAAATGAAGATCACTAACTTCAGTCTATCCCTTAGTTCAATTATTATATGCACAAAGTAGATTCAGTTACGAGCAATCCGGGCCTTTTTTCAGTCTTTGATGGTATGGTAATAACATGAGTTTAATTAATATGCTATGAAATATAATGGATCGTTGTTGATGCAACCATGCATGGCTTCTAGCCTGATTGTTCTAGAAGCATCATAAGATGATCGAAAGGGCTAACGAGCACGGACGGTGCGCCCGCATGAATGCACCCCGACAGCCCATTTTAGGCAACCACGCCCTCATGCTCTTTTCTGTTCATAAAAGTTTATATACCGAAAGTTATGCACAAATATTTAAAGTATATTTGATTTATGTACTAAAGTGTATACGTGAAAGTTGTTGTACACAGAAATTTATACATAGAACTGTATATATAAAAAGTTTCTAAATTTATGGTATGCAAAAGTTATCATGAAAATTTTGATTAATGTTTGCATGTAAAAGTTCCGCTAACTACATTTGGCGATAATTATAGGGAGAGCCCTAATCATGTGGTGTGCGGTAGGACATCTGCATGATCTAGATGCATAGTCGGTTCATGGGAGCGATGCACGGGAAAAAGCCACGTGAACGCTCATCTATCGGACTCACCCATATCATTGAGCCCACGGTTTACTTCACGTATATATATCTTGCTTGTACTAAAGACTTCGAAATAAAAACCTAGACGTTTTAATTTTGCAGATTAGGCAGGAATGAAAGCTTTTCATTTTGCAGATTGACTACCTTCACTTCTTTAAGATATTTTTTGTAAACATTTTCCAAATTATTATTTTCTGAACAAAATTTTATTCCAAAAGTCCTTTTCTGATTTTTCCGAATTTTCCTAATTATTTAAACTTAATCTTATCTAGAATTTAATGGATTTGATCCTACATAGTATTTTAAAGTTAAATTTTAAACATAGAATTTAATTTAAATTCCATATTATGTTATTGTTTTATTTTTAAAATTATTATTTAGATAATTATATATAGCTAACACATTGAGGAGGATCATGCGAAAGTTTTATCCTACTGGCTGATCCCTGATATAGTGGATATATCTCAGGTTGTCTCTCTATGAACTTGTATTAGCGATGAACCTCCCTGATCAATCCATTGATAATCTGATTGTTGCGTGACTAATTTCTACATGCCCACACTACTAAAAAAATAATTTTCGCACACAACCAATTTTTGTTTTTACATGTGGGCAATAGAAAATCCGCTTGTAATTATGGCGAGGAGGTCTTGTGGTCTAAGCCTGCTGTGAAAATTATTTTTCACAAGCGTTCACTTAAGAGAACCGCATGTCAAAATAATGTTATTTTCATAGGCAACCCTTGTACCAGCAATACCCATGAAAATCATGACACCATATTAAAAGGCACTGACAAAACCAAGCGGGAGGCTAGCCCTCGCTCTCTCTCACCTTAGTTTCCATATGATGCCACAACACCCATCCTTGCCTTCTTCCTCCACGCTGCCCTTTCCCATCCTCCGCGCGATAATCTTCCTCAATACCTTCCTTTGTGCCATCCAGGAGAGGCGGATCAATAATTGCGGGCCTGGGAGCAGTGCATCCGACGACCATGGGTTCTAGGAGCGCAGATCGACAACGGTGGGGATCGGGAGCTATGGATCCAGTGTTGGTGTGCCTTGGGTGCGACGGATTAAGAGGCCATGTGTTTCGAAAGCAGTGGATCAAAGATGGCAGGCCTAGGAGCACTCCATTGGCTCTATCCCCTAACCTCACTTTCTGGGCTGCCCATCGCTTGCATGGGACCCGCCCCGTGGAGATTGATTTCCTAGGTCTCGGTCTCCAGGGGGCTGGGATGCTGGATTTGCTGGGCATTGCGGCGGCGGCAGGGATATCTTCTGACGACGATGTTGCTTGCGCAAATGCAACTGCACCTGCATCGACGGCTGATGATGACGGGGAGGAGTCGGTGGGGGATCAGGCAGAGGGAGACGTCGACGACGGCTTGTCCGCCAGGAGCAACTAGCACGCGAGTAGCAACAAAGCCATTTCAGTTTCTAGACCTAAATCTTGAATAATAAGGACATTTGTCTGATTTCGTTTAATTTCGTTATACTTAGCTCAGGTTCGATCGATTTCATTATAGCTTTTAGTGTTGTATTGTATCAGAACCGAGCCGAAGCTGGCTTTAATTCTCAGGTTTCAGCTAGCAAACATGTTACATATATCGTTTGATCCCTTAAAATAATTTCATCTAGAAGCTGATTAAATAAAAAGTTTGGTTCAGATATCCCCATTCATATCATTCATGCATATTTGTACACTGTTCCCATTGGCCAAATTTTGATTGAGAAAATGTTCCAGTATATAAACATGACTACAGTGGTGAAAGAACCTTGTCGATCTAAAATGAGCAAATACTTTATAGTTGGAATTTCGAACTTGTTCGAATAATTAGTCTATTTGTTTGATCTATGTTTGATCCACTTATGAGGAGACATATTAATTAATTAATACTTATGAAATGTACATAAATGTGATACACATTAATTGATACTTATGAAATGTACATAAATGTGATACCAAGCGTTGCAATTATGTACTAACCACTTATCATGTGATAATATGATAAATCGTAAGAAATACCATCAAGAAGAACTATGTTCCACGTTTTACCATTGGCGGATCTGAATTCCTAGAAATACCATCGTACAAGCCCGTTTGTCTACTTCCATGTTGAATGTATCTCAAGGCATGCAGGCGCCATCTTCATCGAGGACGATGGTCACCCACCCGACGATCGTCCCTGGCTCCTATGCTCATCATTGACGCGGCCAATACAGTTGATGGCTGCTGCTGCCTTTGAGCGAGAGCTAAGATATATAAAAATGGCATGCATGTGCATGCTTCGCTAGGCTGCCTCACATGCTAGCTCGATGGACAACACCCTCACTCTCAGCGGCGTTGAATCGAGCAACCGTCCCACCACCGGCGACGCCACCACCGCGGGCCCTAGCCCTAGCGCCAACGACACCGCCTGGTGGTGGTGGATAGCTGATACCAGGTGCTGTTGCCCCTACTACCTGGACGAGCCGCCGCGGTGTGCTCTCCGCTCCCACCTAGGGAGGCACTACCGTGCGGTCATCAAGGCCAGGGTTCATGGCGGGCTTGCGCCACTAGCGCGCATCGCCATCCTCCACGCGGTGGCATTCCGCGACAGCAGGGAGGGGTGGAGGAGGATTCATCGCAACTGGTGGTGGCAGGGCGCATGATGGTGGCCCTGTCCCCCGACCTCGCTTTCTGGGCTGCCCATCGCTCGTGTGGGACCCACCTCTTGGAGATCGATTTCCTTGGTCTCGGTCTACAGGGGATGGGGATGCTGGCTGCTCCGGTGGTGGCGGGGATATTGTCTGATGGTGTTTCCGTGCCGGCACCGGCTGATAACGATGAGGAGGAGTCGGTGAGGAGGCGAACGTCGGTGACATCTCGTCCGCCGGGAGCAACTAGCAGCAACAAGAAAATAAGGGTTTTATAGTCTAGACCGATCGTGCATCAAGGACATACTCCCTCCGTCCCACAAAAAATGAACATAGTATTGGATGGGACATAATCTAATACAACGAGCCTGTCTAGATTCATTTTACTAGGTTATATATCTCATCTAATATTAGGTTGATTTTTTTTGAACGGAGGGAGTATGTCTATCATAGTATCATTTTGTTTAAACTTTCGTTTCATGTTTCAATCTTAGCTAGCTAGAATGCTAACAAAAATTGTCGTAGTTCTTTTTCATGTTTTATCATAACCGAGGCTGGCTTGCATGCCAGCAGACATGCATGTATGTCTCGTCCCTTTAAATAAGTTTGTCTAGAAACTATTATAAAATAATCGTTGGTCCTGACATCCCTATATTCATATTATTCGTGTTTCTATGTTTGCAATATTGGTTAATTTTGATCAAAATTATGTTTTCCGGATGTGGATTTTTGGAACCCGGGAGCACACATGCTCCCGTTATTGCCTGCTCTTTCTAAGGTCGACGATGGAAGGGCCTGACTACCGAAGGAGGGGAACATAATGAAACCCATCACCTACGCTAGCTAGCTAGACGTACGGCCTGGTTCGGAATTTTGGAGCAAAATTCGAGCTAATTTGATCCCCAATATTACCAACAGTGGTAAAAATAATTTGTCAGAATAAATATTCCTCAATTTTCTTCATATTTTAATTTCTTGTTTCCAGTGTAACACATCAATATATAAACATGACTATAGTGGTGAGAGAATTGCCAATCTAAAATGAGAAAAATATATTGAATTAGTTTTCATTACCGGCTTGATGAATCCTTGTTGCATCAAATAGCTACACAACTCATTTGGCATGTGACGCATCAGTTAACCACGACATCAAGTATAGAGTGCAGTAAATTAATTAAGATGCAAGAGCGACGTAACTTCGTGTGCGTTCGACTTCTTAAAAAAAGGAGAGTAACTTCATTTCCTACTACATCAAATAAAGCTGTCAGCGAACATCGATGTATGGTACTGCGAATTGTGGTGATCAGCCCAAAAGGGCCATCGACCACAATAAGTTGACGTGAAATGATATGTTTGTTTTACATTTATGCACCTCCATGACCAAGGGTATTGATTATTGGGAGAATTGTTAGTAGAAAAATGGGAAACGTATATATACTTCAGCTCGAGAATTACGGATAAAGTTGCAGATTCCTGAAGATTGAGTATTTGAATTAATTCCTGCCGCTTCATCCTTCAAATTAATTAAGCTCGGCACTATATCTTGGAAAAAAACACTTCAAAACACGTACACCTCCTTAATTATGATCGAAAGGGAAATTAACTGACCTTAAGATCTAGCCTCTGCTTATAAGCAAATATTATGGTGGCTCAAAGTCAGCAAAAAACCGTTTGAATTGGGATGAAGAAATGGATGTTGAGAGAATCTCTTCGACAGAAACCTATCATATACTATAATATATGTATAAGATGGTAGATAGCATGCCCTTTGGAACAAAAGTGTTTCTTCCTACATATACTTCAACACTACTACAAAAACAGTCTTTCGTGGTGGCTATTTTGTGTCTTCGCCGGCGGTATTTGGCGCCGCCACAAAGCAAAGGCCAGTGAAGATCAAGATCTTCGCTAGCGGTTACAGACCGCCAGCAAAGAAATATCTTCGCTGGCGGTCGAATTATGTCGGCCCCCAGCAAAGCCACATTTTCTCTGGCGGCCGTTTTATGTCGGCCGCCAGCAAAGCCATATCTTCGCTGGCAGCTGGCAAGTTCAGCAAAAAAAAGCCCTTGTTGGTATGTCAATCTCTTTTCTTCTAACATGGTACTTCAAGTTCAGTCCGCCGAAAGGATTCCTTTAATTTGGAACAAACTAAAGGATCTTTTAGGAACTTTGGAGGAATTCAACCCTATGAAATTTTTTCCTATGTGGTCCTTTTTATCAAAAGGAATAGCTAGCTATGCAAAAATCCTTTGGATGGGCTCAAAACATAGAAATTTTGACATGAGATTCAACTTGGGAAGAAATATTTTGTATCTATATCTCGATCTCTTCTAATTTATGTGCTTTTCTGTCACGCCTCGAACTAGCCCCGAGCGGAACTAGCCCGTGACGCTCCAAATTAACCTGTTAAACGATACCAGTTCCAGGAAACAGTGCTGGTATCACAGGAAGATAGAATATCACAGCAACAGTAGTCTCTTTATTACAGAGTAGGGGTACAATCATGTTGGGCTGCGGACAGATCCTGAGCTCACAACTGCATTACAAAAGGGAAAAGCGGAAGCCAAGACTTGGACCATTCATCACAGGCGCAACTTGGGAACTAGACCGAAACCCTAAAACTCATCGTAGCCGACTTGCTCCTGGAAGAACTCCTCATCGGCGGGATCCACTTCATCTTCTTCAGCAACTAGGGGGGATAATTTATATAGAGCAAGGGTGAGTACAGGAGTACTCAGCAAGTCATGGGAATTAAGTGTTTAATGCAGGCTTCAAAGGAAAGGCTGTTGTTTTTTTTCCAACCGATTTTAGTTAAACTCCTTTTTGAAACAACTAAGTGAGTGCTTCTCAAACGACACGGGTGAGAAAGTGCGTCTCGTCCGGTCGGAGTATGTGCAATGTATCAGTCTTTGAATAGATCAAGGTTGGCACCTGGCCAACAGCTTTCAAACGGCCACCCGGGCCTGGCTGATCCCATCAGCCGCAGATTTTCCAAACATCGAACCCATTCCACAACAGCAATTTTCACAAAGCAGTAGTCAAACAAAACTACGCTAGGAATCACCTTACATCTGCCCATGACCGTGGGCACGGCTGTTCGAACAATTTGTTAACCTCTGCAGAGGGGGTACACTTTACCCACACGACATTACTAACCCGGATCACCCAGCCCGTGCAGAACGGCCACATCTAGAGACCTTGAGGCTTTCATGACAAGGCATTTCGAAAGCCGACACAGGTTTATCATATGCCAACGAGAGCGGTCCCAGACCAACACCAGGTTAGGTCCCAGACCATACCGTGCCAGGAAGCCTGGGGGTTCTCCCCGACACCACCCCGTTGAATCCACATGTCTCTTGGCATCATGGCTCCCCTGATTAGCTAATTACTCGGCCAGGGGCGTCCCATTTCACCTATGTGGTCGCACTTGTCTTATGTTCGGATGAAATTCCAAGGAAAACGGTCCTTACATGCAAGAGCGGGAAACCGTACTCCCAGTACGTTCCCCGGTATGCGGTTTAGTAAATTCATTTGGTTTGTAAGCACCGGCCCAGGTGTCGGGTTTTCCAAGTCTTTTGTAAAACCCCAAGTTTTACCCATCGTTGGATATTTTAAATTTGAGGGGAGGTGTTCCGATGAGCGTGCCCGAAGGGCCGTGCATCGAAACACAACAGTTGACAAAGGAGGTTTAAGTGTTCAATAATTCAAGGAGGGTAATTGCAGCAATTAGGATTGGGGGCCGGCAGGCTATCTCGCAAGCCGCGGCCGAACTACTTGTGTTAATCCTATTCATGCAATATTTGCGGAAAAGAAATACTTAGATTTAAATTATAGGTGCAAGATGATCAAAGGTGACTTGCCTTCCTCGAGATCTTGAGCTTGATCCTCGAAATCCTCGCACTGCGGGTCTTCGGGCTCCGAAACTACACGCGAAACGGGACAACTCAACAAACGATGAAAATAAAGCCCTATTATTGACCTCTATGCACGCCATTAGATAGATCTCGAGATTTGAGAATTTTTGGAAGTTGAACGGAGTCAATCGGATGTACGGTTGAGGAGATATTGAATTTCTAATTGGATTTTTGGTCTATAGGGAAAAAGGATTGATTTAAACCCCTTTTGAAAAGAAAAGAAGGGGTGGAGGGAGTTTAGACTTCCCTCAGGCGGCTTGGGCGTGGCCCGAGAGGAGAGGCGCGGCTCGACCGAGCAATTGGGCCGGCCGACCCGAGAAGGCGGCCCAAGGGCACGCGCGGGGAGAGGGGGAGGGGGAACCTGTGGGCCGGGTCCACCTCGCGTGGTCCCGAGTGGGACCCTCTTGTCAGCGGCTCGGCTCACCGTGAGCGAGGAGCACGCGGAGCGCGCTAGGGTTTGGAGGGGGCGCGATGCACGCGCGTGGCGCGCGGGGGAACGGCGGATCGGGGTCAGCTTGACCCGGTCACGGCCGAGGTGGCGCCGACGTGGCGCCTTTGTGGCAGCCACGCGGGCCGGCTGGAGGAAGAAGAAGGCGTCGGCCGCAAATGGACGGCGGGCGGCGGCGGTTTCACCGGAACGCCGTGCGACGACGAGGGGCGACGGGCTGTACACCGGGATGACAAGGGGGACGAGAGGGGGTGAGCCAATGGCTCGGATTCGCCGGGGGATGCTCGATGGCGGCGGATTACAGCGGCGGCAACCGGCGGCGAGAGAAGAGGGAAACGGCGACGACATGACGGGAGATCGATTCGAGGGAGCTAGAGCATCTACGCGACTCCGGGAATCCATTCCTTGCGCCGGATTGATTGGAAACACTACGAGAGAGGCCGGCGACGTGAGGTGGCTACCGAACTCGGGCGGTGACGGCGACGAGCCTACGGCGAGCGGCGGCAGCGGTCGGGGCGATGCCGGCTAGCTACAGGGAGGCTACACAAGCTTCTACTGAAAGCTAAGGGGAGGAGGAGGAACGAGGAGGGAGAACGGGGAGTGCACTACCACGACGGGTGGAGGGGCGCAGTGATGAGAGGCCGACGACACGGGAGTCATCTCTCCGACGCCCGGAGTCCCCTTCATGCGTCCTTCGCACGCACCGGCTCTCCCGGTGCTTCTGCGACGAACGGCGGAGGAGCAAGCAGGGCGGAGCGACGATGGCGCGGTGGAGGTGGAAGGTGAAAACGAGGGAGATTGGAATGGGGAAAGGGGCTCGGATTTTATAGGGGCGACAATGTCGGTTTGGGAGGGAGGAACCGACATTGGACGGTCAAGCCAGCGAGCTGGCGCTCCGGCTAGCGGCCAAAACAGCGACAGGGAGGATGACGCCGGTGGTGGAAGAGAAAAAGGAAAAAGGAAGAAAGAAAGGGGGCTTGCCCGTCGCCTCTTTGGGAAAAGAAGAAGGGAGAGAGGGCGAGGCGACAGAGCTCTGCCTCCATCCCTTGGACACACGCGCGTGGAGAGACGGGGCCGGGTCAATCACGACGGTGATGACGGCGGTGGCGGTTTGGAGGGGCGCGGCTACAGGCACGGCAGGCGCGGTAGAGGTTGACGGCGGCGGCGACCGGCCGGTCGGCCACCACGGTGTGCGCGCGCGGGAAGCAACGGCGCGACGACGATTTGGATTGGCATCGGCGGGAAACGACGCCGGGGGAAGAGGGAAAGAAGAGAGAGCGAGAGCTCTCTCTCTCGGCTGGCGCGCGTGCACGGCCCGTGCGATGGAGGGGAGAGGGAAGGCGGGATGGGGGAGGGGGAAATGGGCCGAGGGAGAGGAAAATCGGCCCGTAAACTTAAGGGAGGCATAATAGACTTTTCCGATAGAATTTGATTTGGAAGAGATTTGAGATTAGGGTTCGAATTTGACGATGGATCGGGGGTTTGAGATCTTGGAATGGCACGGAAACTTGACAACACACAAAGAAACAATTTTCGCATTTAGGATTTTTAAGAAATAGCTTTCCCACTAAGCGCCACGACAGAACGGGCGCTACAGACCAACCCCCTAACAAGAATCTCATCCCCGAGATTCAGCACCTAAGGGAGCAGCTCCGGAAACTCGGCGTGGAGATGGTCTTCTCGTTCCCAGGTTGCCTCATCTTCCGAATGGTTACTCTATTGAACCTTGTAGAACTTGATGGTCTTTCTTTGAGTCTGACGTTCTGCCTCTTCAAGAACCTTGATCGGCCTTTCCTTGTAGGTCAGGTTCCTTTCTAGCTCAATGTTGCCCAGGGGAACTTGTTCTTCTGGAACTCGAAGACATTTCTTTAACTGGGATACATGGAACATATTGTGCACATCTGCAAGACCTTCAGGTAACTCGAGCTGATAAGCCACTTCGCCACGTCTGGCTGTTATGAGGTAGGGACCGATGTAGCGAGGTGCTAATTTGCCGGACATTCCAAACCTCTTCATACCGCGGAGGGGTGATACCCGTAGGTACACATGGTCTCCTTTTTTGAACTCAAGATCACGCCTTCGATTGTCAGCGTAATTCTTCTGACGGTTCTGAGCTGTCTTCAGGTGTTCTCGGATCAACTTAACTTGTTCTTCTGCTGCCTTGAGTATGTCAGGACCGAACACCAGTGCTTCGCCAACTTCATTCCAGCACAAGGGAGTACGACACTTCCTTCCGAAAATTGCCTCATTCGGCGACATCTGAATGCTGGCCTGATAACTGTTGTTGTATGAGAACTTTGCATACGGCAGGCAACGATCCCATGTGCCCTCAAAATCTAGGGCACAAGCACGAAGCATGTCCTCTAAGATCTGATTTACTCTTTATGTCTGACCATCGGTCTGCGGATGGTATGCCGTGCTGAAATTCAGATCGGTCCCGAGAGCCTCATGTAACTACTTCCAGAACCTTGAGGTGAACTGAGCACCTCGGTCTGACACGATCTTCTTCGGACAACCAAATCGACATACCACGTGGGTCATGTAGAGCTCTGCCAGTCTCTTTCCATCAAAGGTAGTTTTCACAGGCACGAAGTGAGTCAATTTCGTTAGTCGATCCACGATTACCTAGATGGAGTCATACCCGCTAGGGGTTCTTGGTAAACCGGTGATGAAATCCATTCCGATTTCTTCCCACTTCCATTCAGGAATCGGTAGGGGTTGCAGCAGACCAGCTGGCCTCTGATGCTCTGCTTTAACTCTCTGGCAAATGTCACAAAGGGCCACATATTCTGCGACATCTCGCTTCATTCCAGCCCACCAGAAGTATGCCTTAATATCCTGGTACATCTTCGTACTTCCTGGATGAATGGAATAGGCGGACTCATGAGCTTCTTTTAAAATGAGGTCTCTTAATTCCTTCTTGGCCGGTACACGGATGCGTGGACCGCATCAAACTGTGCCTTGATCGTCTATGGAGAAATTGGTGTCCTTCTTCTCATGTATTCTTTTTATTAACTCTTTTATTCCTTCATCACCTTTCTGTGCTTCCCGGATTTGCGACTCAAGGGTAGGCTGTACTGTCAAGCTGGCAGGGACACCTGACAGCACCACGGTCAGCCTTAACTTCTCCAATTCTCCGCACAGGCGATCTTGGTCTGGCCATATTTGAGCTGCATTGCAATAGGTCTTGCGACTTAGCGCATCAGCGACCACATTAGCTTTACCGGGATGGTAATGAATTCCAAGATCGTAATCCTTGATTAGTTCCAACCATCTTCTTTGCCTCATATTTAACTCGGTCTAGGTGAATATGTACTTGAGACTTTTATGATCGGTATATACTTCACATCTGTTCCCGATTAAGTAGTGCCGCCAGATTTTAAGAGCATGAACCACGGCTGCTAATTCGAGATCATGGGTGGGATAGTTGACTTTGTGAGGTCTAAGCTGCCTGGAGGCATAGGCCACAACCTTTCGCTCTTGCTTTAGGACACATCCCAAGCCTTGTCTTGATGCATCACAGAAGATCTCGAAATCCTTTCGTATATCTGGCAAGGTGAGAACTGGGGCAGTGGTCAACCTTTTCTTCATTTCTTGAAAGCTGTCTTCACAGGCTGCTGACCATTCAAACTTCTTTTCCTTCTTTAACAACTCGGTCATGGGTCTGGCTAGCTTAGAGAACCCTTCGATGAATCTTCGATAATATCCAGCTAGGCCAAGGAAACTGCGGATCTCTGTCACATTCTTAGGTGGATTCCAAGCAAGTACAGCTTCAACCTTGCTGGGATCTACTTCGACACCATTAGAGGAGATCACGTGTCCAAGAAATGCTACCCGGTCCAACCAGAATTCGCATTTCGAGAACTTAGCGAACAATTGATGATCTCTTAGCTTTTCCATTATCAGCCTCAGGTGTTCAGCATGTTCTTCCTCGTTCTTTGAGTATATCAGAATGTCATCGATGAATACCACGATAAACTTGTCCAAGTATTACATGAAGATCTTGTTCATCAAGTTCATGAAGAATGATGGAGCATTGGTGAGTCCGAAAGACATTACTGTGAACTCATACAGACCATACTGCGTTGAGAAAGCGGTTTTAGGGATATCCTCAGATCTGATTTTCAACTGATGGTAACCTGACCTGAGGTCAATCTTGGAGAAAACTTTTGCTCCTTTCAATTGATCAAACAGATCGTCAATCCTGGGCAACGGGTACTTGTTCTTTATAGTTACTTCGTTCAGAGCTCTATAGTCAATTACCATTCTTTCAGAGCCATCCTTTTTCTTAACCAGAAGCACTGGGGCTCCCCAAGGGGATAAGCTAGGTCGCACATAACCTTTACTCTCCAGTTCTTCGATCTGCCTTTTGACTTCTGCTAGCTCGTTAGCTGCCATTCTGTAGGGTCTCTTGGCAATTGGTGCGGTGCCTGGTGCCAGCTCTATGGAGAACTCGATCTCTCGGTCGGGTGGCATACCTGATAACTCTTCTGGAAATACATCGGGGTATTCACAGACTATGGGCACCGATTCCAAGGGAGTGGTTGCAAATTGGTTAGGATAGACTGACTTGCAGTGAGGGTGTTAGGGGCAAAGCGGACTTGCTTTCCTCTAGGTCCTTGCAAGGTGATGGTCCTTTCGGCACAATCTATCTGCCCTTTGTGCTTAGCCAACCAATCCATCCCTAGGATGATGTCCAAGCTTTGCGAGTCTAGGACTATCGGTTTGGCTAGGAAGTCAACTTCCTCAATTCTAAGGTTAACTTCCGGGCATATTTTAGTTGCCCTTATATCCCTTCCGGGGGAATGTACTATCATTGGTACTCGCAAGTTTTGGGTTTTCCAACCATTTCTTTTCACAAAAGCTTGCGATATGAAAGAATGGGAAGCTCCCGAATCAAACAGAACTATTGCGGGTATGGAGTTGACAGAGAACAAAGCCATCACAACATCTGGAGCATCCTGAGCGGTTTCAGCTTGAATGTGGTTCACCCGGCCTCGACCGAAGTTGTTGGAAGCACGAGAACCTTGTCCACTTGCCTGAGAGCTAGGACGAGACTGAGCTGCTACTGGAGTAGGAGTTCTGGCGGTGCTGCCATTAGCATGCCCTGAGTTGGAGTTGGTAGGATTCTGAGGGCACTGTCTGGCATAGTGACCCATCTTGTCGCACCGGAAACACTGTACGGCTAACAGTCCTGGTGGCGACTTGAAGGAGGTAACACTGTTTGGCACAGTATTGCCACTTGGGGCACGCTGCTGCGGCTGAGGTGCCGGATGGTTCGTCTGAGGACGAGGGGCATAGCCTGGTTGGCGGTTAGCCTGAGTGACCGACTGGTGATACTGCATAGGCTGACCAAGGCGAGGGCGAGGTGCACCTCGGGAAGAATTCCCCTGATTGTTAGACTTGCGTTTCTTATATTCTTCGGTGGCCTCTTTTCTGGCATCCTCAAGTAGAAGTGCCTTGTTGATCATGTGCTGAAAAGTGGGAAAGTCATGAGCAAGCAACTGGAGTCTCATTCCAACTGCGATTCCCTTTAAGAACTTCCTGATCTTCTTCTTATCGGTGTCCACTTCCTCAGGGGCATACCGGGCCAGCTTGTTGAACTGACTCAGGTACTCATTAACACTATTGTTGCCTTGCTTAAGCCTGTTGAATTCCTCTTTCTTCATATCAATGGTGCTTTCAGGCACATGAGCTGCATGGAACACCGTAGCAAACTCATCCCAAGCAATGTTAATGGGGTCAGGGTGAGCATTACAATAATTTTCCCACCAATCAGCGGCAGGTCCTCTTAACTGGTGAGAGGCGTAGAGTGTCTTCTCAACAGGAGTACACTGCACTAAGTTGAGTTTTCTCTCCACATCCTTCAGCCAATCGTCAGCCTCAACGGGCTCGACGATTTGAGAGAACTCTGGCGGACGAGACCTCAGAAAGTCTGTCAGCTTGGATCTGTTGTTGCCCAAGTGGGGGTGGCCATTTCCATGTGCGCTGTGCTGAATACCGGCTATGGCTGTGGCTAAACCTTGCAAGATTTGAGTCTGAACTGCCATTAAGTGCTGCACGTTATTCTCAACACAGGGTGGCGAAGGAATGTGTTCTTCACCAGAATTGTGACTGACAGAGTGATGAGAGCGGTGAGTGCCATGAGACTGCTCCACTTCTGCATTGCGGGAAATTGTGTGATGCAAGCGGTTGCTGTGGTGAGACTGCTTATTAGCTGACTCATGATCTGCCTCTGGCTCAACTCTACCTTCCTCAAAACCAAAACGGGCTGGTGCACGAGCAGCGTGACGGGGGCGGCTAGCATCTAAACTCCTAGAAAGGGCGAGATAAGAATCAGATAAGCACTTAAGGAAGACAAGAAGCAAAAATAAATAACAACTCAGATAGCACACACTAGGCATAAACCGGGTTTCTCAAATCATAGAGACACCTGATACAACGGGTGTGGACAAGTCACAGAGCTACGCCGAGCTTGACTGTACTCACACCTCCAAGGAGATCCAGACTACCATACAACACCCACATCAAACACACGCACGCACTACCTCGCCATGACTCCAAAAGAGTTGGTGGCGGCACAAAAGGGCCTAACACACGGACGACTGCTGAAGACTGCCTCCTCTACTCCTCGCCTGCCTGGCTGCCTCCTGTGGTCGGCTCCTCAGTCGAAGAGACGTCGATCGGCTCACGCGAAGGGACCGGCGGAACCTGTCGAGGGCCAGCAGCAGCACAGGGGTCAGGCGGTGGGGGAGCTGGGTAGTCAAAGCGGAACACTGTGGAAGAGCCAACGACACGCTTCCGCGCAGTGCGGATAAAGCGTGGGCCACGGCGGGAAGAAGCAACTGGGGTGTGTCCAGGGGTGTAGGAAGGGCTGACTGGGTGTGGGTAGGGAGAGTACACTGGTGAGTACGGCACACGCGAGCTGGGGGAGCGCGGGCCACTGTGAGTGCGAGCAGAGCCGCGGGAGCTGTGGGAAGACAGGTGGCTGGCGTGGCAGAGGCGACCGGAGTCCCAAGAAGTAGTGTCAACTGAGGTGACACCCTCCTCGCCCAGGCGGGCCTCCAAAGCGGCGTAGCGGCGAGTAAGGGTGCGGTAAGCCTCAAGGAGTAGGTCGTGCTGAGTGGCCTGAGCCTCAGAAAGCTCAACCATGCGAGTCAGCACAGGCTGAGATTCGCGATACGGGCAAGGGTACCTGGTTTCAGTGCGGCCTGAAGGGAGCCGTGGGAGCTGCCGGAAGGCGGAGCCCCCGAGACGGTGGCTGTAGTCGTGGGTCAAGCGACGAATCGCCGTCCAGGAGAGGTCCTGGTACACGATCTGGAGAGTGGGCCTGGCCACATTGAAGTGGTGTGGATGAAGGCCAGCCCCGTGTATACCTCCATGGGGGTAAAGGTACACAGAAAGCTCACAGCGAGGGGGAGTATGGTCCACAGAGTACCCAGTGTACTCGGGACACGAGAAGCCAAGGAAGCGGGCGAGGTCACGAAGCTAAGCGACGTGGTGACCCACACCAAAACTGTGGGAACTGAAGCTGGCGTTCACTGCCATCTACAATTTTGAAAGAGGGAGAAAAGATCAGTAACCATTTTAGCAATAAGCTACTGAAAATAAAGAGAGCAAAAGAAGCCTTAGCTTTTCGCAAGTAGTTTTGAACTTAGTATCCTTAGGGTCGTCCTAATCGTCGGGTTTCGCCCTAGGGCCAAGCCTGTGCTCTGATACCATCTTTTGTCACGCCCCGAACTAGCCCCGAGCGGAACTAGCCCGTGACGCTCCAAATTAACCTGTTAAACGATACCATTCCCAGGAAACAGTGCTGGTATCACAGGAAGACAGAATATCACAGCAACAGTAGTCTCTTTATTACAGAGTAGGGGTACAGTCATGTTGGGCTGCGGACAGATCCCGAGCTCACAACTGCACTACAAAAGGGAAAAGCGGAAGCCAAGATTTGGACCATTCATCACAGGCGCGACTTGGGAACTAGATCGAAACCCTAAAACTCATCGTAGTCGACTTGCTCCTGGAAGAACTCCTCATCGGCGGGATCCACTTCATCTTCTTTAGCAACTAGGGGGGGATAATTTATATAGAGCAAGGGTGAGTACAGGAGTACTCAACAAGTCATGGGAATTAAGTGTTTAGTGCAGGCTTCAACGGAAAGGCTGTTGTTTTTTTTCCAATCGATTTTAGTTAAACTCCTTTTTGAAACAACTAAGTGAGTGCTTCTCAAACGACACGGGTGAGACAGTGCGTCTCGTCCGGTCAGAGTATGTGCAATGTATCAGTCTTTGAATAGATCAAGGTTGGCACCCGGCCAACAGCTTTCAAACGGCCACCCGGGCCTGGCTGATCCCATCAGCCGCAGATTTTCCAAACATCAAACCCATTCCACAACAACAATTTTCACAAAGCAGTAGTCAAACAAAACTACGCTAAGAATCACCTTACATCCGCCCATGACCGTGGGCACGGCTGTTCGAACAGTTTGTTAACCTCTGCAGAGGGGGTACACTTTACCCACACGACATTACTAACCCGGATCACCCAGCCCGTGCAGAACGGCCACGTCCGGAGGCCTTGAGGCTTTCATGACAAGGCATTTCGAAAGCCGACACAGGTTTATCATATGCCAACGAGAGCGGTCCCAGACCAACACCAGGTTAGGTCGCAGACCATACTGTGCCAGGAAGCCCGGTGGTTCTCCCCGACACCACCCTGTTGAATCCACATGTCTCTTGGCATCATGGCTCCCCTGATTAGCTAATTACTCGGTCAGGGGCGTCCCATTTCACCCATGTGGTCGCACTTGTCTTATGATCGGATGAAATTTCAAGGAAAACGGTCCTTAAGTGCAAGAGCGGGAAACCGTACTCCCGGTACGTTCCCCGGTCTGCGGTTTTGGAAATTCATTTGGTTCGCAAGCACCGGTCCAGGTGACGGGTTTTCCAAGTCTTTTGTAAAACCCCAAGTTTTACCCATCGTTGGATATTTTAAATTTGAGGGGAGGTGTTCCGATGAGCGTGCCCGAAGGCCCGTGCATCTATTGACGACCAAATTTGGTAATTCAAGTATCGTAGATGAAGATAGAATCAAAGAGAATCAAAGAGAATCAAAGAGATTAGATCGCATCGGAAACAGAGTGAGAATCGGCTGTAGTCCGAATCGGCTGCGGATTAGATCGGCAGAATCAGAGTCGGACAGGGTTAGCCGATTCAGCCGATTTTGGTAACGTGACTCAGTACACGTCATCGGGTTATGTTAAGGTGCTTCATACGTATTGCCATGCATGGATAGAGTCCTGAGGAGGCAATTGTATCTATTAATTAGGTTATTTTATGTAATTTCCTTATAGATATTCCCGGTAAGAGTCCGCCTAAGGGACTTGTTTGCTAGTTGTCTTTGTATTAGGTTAATATGAGTCGTGTTCGTGATGGACAATGTTTGTATTTTCGGGTATAAATATAATCCTGAGGTCTTGTAAATAATAACAACATACGTTCAATCAATCTCGGCGCAACGCCACCTTTGTTTTCTATTTCCCGACAACTTGTGCTTTCGAGTCGTGCTGCATCAATTTGATCTTCGACGAAAAGGTATATCTTGTCATGGCGGTTTGCATCATTGGAGTTAGTGCTTACATCTTCATGACACTCTAACTCTATCTTGTAAGCTTCCGAGTTATCATATATGTCATATAATTTAGATCAACAATGCTATCTTGTTTCATCGGCTGGATTCTTTTTAGGGTGTTGTCGATATCGGCTAGTTTACTTTGTTGATTCATGTTATATGATGTATCCACCATCCTGACTTGATGACTATTGGCTTGTTTTCTAGATGTTGTGTTTCTCTTATGCTTAATGCTGCATTGGTTAAGTCCAAACTATTAAGTTGTTTTAGAATCATGATTTCTTGCTTTCTTTACTATTGTTAATAGGGATAGTATCGGGGTTTCAGCCGATCTTATCTAATTAGAATATTTGGCATGGTTTTATGCTTTGTTTAATGTTCTATACCTAACTCTCATTGCTTTATCATAAGAATGTATCGGAATTATGACCGATATGCACTTAGATCTAGATATCGGCTATGACATGAGTCTTATGTAGTCATTATTTCATGTTACAATAGACTTGAGCAATTTATACTGTCTCGGTTCAGTCCGATCTATACCAATTGCTTATTTATAAAGTAATGTTGATTCTTTGATCGCATAACACTGATATTTACAGCCGATATACTAGTTTTGGGGTTATATTTGTATTTGATTATACCTTACAGCTGATTCATGTTTTATTTCATCGGCTAGGTCACATATGATATGAAATCGGCTATCTGGTCGGTTGTCTATCGTTTACTAATATTCTTTGCATATTTTTTCTTGTTGATTGCAGGATCAAATCAACTGGCATGCCCTTGAACCTAAAAGCTTAATTTTGGACCTGCACTAGAGTAAAGCAAATCTCTCAGGCCAGTGTGTGTTTTGCATCAACACGCTTTTGGCACGCCCAGTGGGACCAAGTGTCATCATGTCTCCAAACATCACCGACGTTTCAGAAGAGGACATCTTGCCGATCACGGTCGAACAGCTGAGCGATGAGCAGAGAGAAGAGATGCAGCAGATGCTAAATCAACTTCAAAGTCAATATCTGCATTCGTTCACGGTCACTCGGCAAGGCACAATTGTACAAAGAACTAAGGTCAAGCTGCCGACAATCGTGAAACAAGATCCAAGTACATCTGGGTCAGGAGAAGAAAAGGACAAGCAAACCAAGGTCGAATCAAGTGATGAAGAACTCCATACACTACAAGATCGCATTGATTCGGCTGTAAATCATGCTTTAGTCAACCAGTCCGGAGTGCTTGTGAACACTTTGACAAACATGATCAAGTCGGTAGTTGACGGGACGATAGCCGAAGAAAAAGCCAAAGGACCTATATATTTACCAGACGACACGTTCTCAGGATACAGAATCGTGAAGATAGACATTGGAGGGAATCAACGGAGTCAACAACTGCTTCAAACCCAGGCTCCATCGGCTCCTTACTCTAGCTCAAATATTCCAACAATCTTGACCAGGTCACAGCCGATCATTGGGGGGCAAGCATCAACTCAGTTAACACCGGAGCAATTGATGAGTATCCTCAATCCAAAACCGTCAGTTGTCGACACTTCATACCAAATTCCTTCGGTCCCACAACAGCCGATTGGAATTACTCAGCTGATAAGCTAGCAATACAGCATAGAGCAACTTCCATACGCACCACCTCAGGGCATATCGGCTGGCTTCAATCATGTCTATCAACCTCACTCACCACGACCTCAGCCAATCCAATACGGCCAGATGGATCCACTTCAGCAGCAATTTGGTGGAGCAACACCACATCAACCCTGGGTTGATATGATCGCTGACGTCATGAGGGAAAAGTTTGGACTCAAGCCGAAGGACAACAGCAACATGTATCGGCACCCATACCCAGAATACTTTGATCGGGTACCATTGCCAAACCGATACAAGGTGCCAGACTTCTCCAAGTTCTCGGGACAAGATAATGTATCTACTTATGAGCATGTCAGCCGATTTTTAGCTCAATGTGGTGAAGCATCGGCTACAGAGGCTCTCAAAGTTAGATTATTCCCACTTTCTCTATCTGGATCGGCATTCACTTGGTTTTCATCTCTACCTTACAACTCTATCAGAAGTTGGGCCGATCTGGAGAAGCAGTTTCATAAATACTTTTTCAGTGGTGTTCAAGAGATGAAGCTATTAGACCTCACAGCAATCAAGCAAAAATCAGATGAATCAGTTCCAGACTACATTCAACGATTCAGAGATGTGAGGAATAGATGCTACAGTTTGGCCTTAACAGATTCTCAGTTGGCCGATTTGGCCTTCCAAGGTTTGTTGGCACCGATAAGGGAGAGATTTTCGGCTCAATATTTTGAGAGTTTGGCTCATCTAGCTCAGAAGGTGTCGGCTCATGAGACAATGTTCCAAGAGGCTAGAAAATTCATGAAGAAGGCAAATAATGTCAATAGTGTCTACGGTTATGACTCTGATTCTTAAGATGATGACCCGGAAATCAATGCAGCCGAGTGAGCTAGAAACAAGAAGACGGTGGTCTGCCAATGGGTCAAGAATTCAGGAAAGGAGGAAAGATTTGATTTTGACATTAGCAAGGCCGACAAGATTTTTGATCTTCTCCTTCAAGAAAAACAAATTCAACTGCCGGCAGGACATGTCATCCCATCAGCTGAAGAATTGAAGAGAAGGAAATATTGTAAGTGACACAACACAGGATCTCATAACACTAATGATTGCAAGATTTTTAGGCATCAGATCCAGTTGGCTATTGAACAAGGCAAGATCAAGATAGATGAATCCAAGAGGCCAATGAAGATAGATGGACATTCTTTTCCAATAAACATGGTACATTCTGGATTAAATCGGAATGCAGCCGATGGAGGTAAAAATTATGCCAAGAACATCAGATCGGTTGGTATGATCAACAAGTACCAAAAAAGACGCCAGAGGGAAGAGGAGTCATATTCTCATGATAATGAAAGATATTTTGATCCCCATTGGAGCTGTGAATTTTTTAGATTCTGCTGGAATGAGGGTATGAGATTGCCATCCATTGAAGATTGTCTTGGATGCAGTGATTCTAATGCACGATTCGTCCAAAGACCAAGCCGACAGAACACAAGTATGCATCGGCCGATTCAGACAAAGTTGCCGGTTCATGAAAGGCTTGGGCCGATCCAGCAGAACGATGATGGAGATGATTCACCAACAGAGTCCAAACAAATGCAACCACAATGGTGCCCTTCTGGAATTTTCACTAAGAATCAAAAGAGAAGAGTTCAAAGGATGAGGAACAGAGAGCAATTCCAGGAGGTTGAAGGATAAATTGAGCATCGGCTGAGGCAGAGGACAAAGAAAGTTTGGCGCGTGAAGAGCAAGATAGTACCAGCCGAGGAAGTCAAAGCCAATCGCAACAAGAATCAACAACAAAAGGGCAAAGAGGTGATGTCATCTTCCATAAACATGGTTTTTATGTTACCAGCTGAATATGCAGTTGAGCAAGTCGTCGAGCAAGAAGAAAATCTGCCATCGGCCAACTTGATGCTATCTCCACAGCAAGCTGTTTTTGAGAAGCCCGGAGGAACTGATCATCGGCACCTCAAGCCACTGTATGTTAAGGGATTTGTCAACGGCAAGCCGATGTCAAAGATGCTAGTCGATGGAGGAGCAGCTGTGAATCTAATGCCATATTCAACATTCAGGAAACTTGGGAAGAATTCAGAGGATTTGATCAAGACCAACATGGTTCTAAAAGATTTTGGCGGGAATCCATCTGAAACCAAAGGCGTTTTGAATGTGGAGCTCAGCATCGGCAGTAAAACAATTCCTACCACGTTCTTTGTTATTGATGGGAAGGGTTCCTACAGTCTGTTGCTGGGAAGAGATTGGATCCATGCTAATTGTTGTATTCCCTCAACGATGCATCAAAGTTTGATTCAATGGCAAGGAGACCAAATTGAAATCGTGCCAGCCGGCAGGTCGGTCAATGTAGCTAGCGCCGATTTATCTGTTTGGGAGATGGAAGGAATTGATTGTTTATCTGGAAAAGTTTGGCAAGGAGATTATTTCAATGTTTTTGATTATGCCATACAGCCAACAGGAGATGGAGAGCCCCAATTCTTATTTTGAGGGCGCCGTGGAGGGTTCCAATTTCTACACAAAGGACACTGTTGATGATCTCGACGGCAAGCTAGGACAAGGGTTTATGTCGGCCGATGAATTGGAAGAAATCGACATTGGAACAGGTGACAGGCCTAGGCCGACATATATTAGTAAGAGTTTATCAAAAGAATTTAAATGTAAATTAATAGCACTCTTGAAAGAGTATAGAGATTATTTTGCCTGGGAATATTATGAAATGCCAGGACTTAGCCGATCGATAGTTGAACATCGGCTCCCTATCAAACCGGGCTATCGGCCGTATAAACAACCTCCAAATCGTTGTAAATCTGATATGTATGATGCTATCAAGGCCGAAATTACAAGACTCTATGATGCCAATTTTATCAGACCATGCCGATATACTGAGTGGATTTCTAATATAGTACCAGTCATCAAGAAAAATGGCAAGCTTATGGTTTGCATTGATTTTAGAGATTTAAACAAGGCTACACCGACAGATGAATACCCAATGCCAGTAGCTGATCAACTTGTCGATGCAGCATCTGGACACAAAATCATCAGCTTCATGGATGGCAATGCTGGTTACAATCAAATTTTCATGGCTGAGGAAGATATTCACAAGACTGCTTTCAGATGTCCTGGTGCAATCGGTTTGTATGAGTGGGTGGTTATGACTTTCGGGCTAAGAAGTGCTGGTGCTACATATCAAAGAGCTATGAATTATATATTTCATGATCTCATCGGCATGTTGGTAGAAATATATATTGATGATGTGGTGGTTAAATCTAAGGAAGTTGATGAACATATAGCCGATTTAAGACAAGTCTTGGAAAGAGTAAGGAAGTATGGGTTGAAGATGAATTCTACTAAGTGTGCTTTTGGTGTATCGGCTGGGCAATTTCTTGGATTTTTGGTACATGAGCGTGGGATTGAAATTGCTTAGAGGAGTATCGAGGCAATCAAAGATATAAAACCTCTAGAAGATAAAACCAAGCTACAGTCATTGATCGGCAAAATAAATTTTGTTCGGCGTTTCATATCAAACTTGTTGGGCCGAATAGAACCATTTACTCCGTTGCTGAGGTTGAAAGCTGATCAAGAATTTGTCTGGGGAGAAAAGCAGCAGCAAGCATTGGACAATATCAAGGAATATTTAAGTACTCCTCCAGTTCTTATACCACCACAGAAAGGGCTTCCATTTAAACTATATTTGTCAGCCGATCAGAACTCTATCGGCTCAGTTTTGATCCAAGAGGTTGAAGGGAAGGAAAGAGTTATATTCTATCTCAGTAGACGGCTTTTGGATGCAGAAACAAGGTATTCACCTGTGGAGAAATTATGCCTGTGTTTATATTTTTCCTGTATAAAATTGAGGCATTATCTGCTTTCCAATGAGTGCATCATAGTATGTAAAGCTGATGTAGTACGATACATGCTATCGGCTCCAGTTTTGAAAGGGCGAATTGGGAAGTGGATCTTTGCTTTGTCAGAGTTTGATCTCAGGTATGAATCGGCTAAGGCAGTTAAAGGGCAAGCGATAGCCGATTTCATAGTTGAACACAGGGATACCAGTATTGATAATGTTGATATTATGCCATGGACTTTGTTCTTTGATGGATCTGTTTGCACTCATGGTTGTGGTATCGGCTTAGTAATTATATCGTCTAGGGGGGCAAGTTTTCAGTTTGCTTTTACTATCAAGCCTTACTCTACAAATAACCAAGCAGAATATGAAACTGTTCTCAAAGGATTGCAATTATTGAGAGAAGTCGAAGCCGATGCTGTTGAAATCATGGGTGATTCATTGTTAGTAATAAGTCAATTATCTAGGGAATATGAGTACAAAAATGATATTTTGATGGTCTATAATGAGAAATGTCAAGAGCTGATGAAGACTGTCAAGATAGTTACTTTAAAACATATCCCTAGGGAGCAAAATGTTGAGGCCAATGATTTAGCTCAAGGTGCATGTGGCTACAAGCCGATTTTACAAGGGATTGAAGTAGAAGTGGCCTGCATACCAGCCGATGATTGGAGGTTTGATGTTTTTGAGTATCTGAAGAATCCTTCCAGATCGGTTTCAAGGAAATTGCGATACAAAGCTCTCAAATATGTCATATTGGATGATACGTTATACTATCGGACGATTGATGGAGTTCTTTTGAAATGTTTGAGCCTGGAAGAAGCAAAAGTTGTCATGTGCGAAGTTCATGAGGGTATTTGTGGGACACATCAATCGGCTCACAAGATGAGATGGTTAATTCGAACGGTTGGATATTTTTGGCCGACAATGCTGGAGGATTGTTTCAAATATTACAAAGGTTATCAAGATTGTTAGAAATTTGGAGCAATTCAGAGAGCACCAGCATCGGTTATGAATCCTATTATCAAGCCATGGCCGTTCAGAGGTTGGGGTATTGATATGATCGGCCAGATCAACCCACCATCGAATAAAGGGCATAAATTCATACTGGTTGCGACCGATTATTTTACTAAGTGGGTTGAGGTAGTTCCTTTGAAAAAGGTTGATAGCACAAATGCAATTGAATTTGTCAAGGAACACATTATATACCGGTTTGGTTTGCCACAAACAATTACAACTAATCAAGGTTCGATCTTTGTGTCTGATGTGTTTGTTCAGTTTGCTGATAGCATGGGGATTAAGTTGTTGAATTCTTCACCATATTATGCACAAGCAAACGGGCAGGCTGAGGCATCTAATAAAAGTTTGATTAAGTTGGTTAAGAGAAAAATAGCCGAATATCCCAAGAAGTGGCATACTATTTTGGCCGAAGCATTGTGGTCCTATCGGATGGTTTGTCATGGTGCAATTCAAGTGCCTCCTTATCAACTGGTTTATGGGCATGAAGCTGTGTTACCATGGGAAACCAACATCGACTCTAGGAGGATTTTTTTACAAGATGAGTTAACAGCCGATGACTATCATAATTTGATGGTTGATGAGTCCGAAGATTTGGTTTAAGCTAGATTGCGAGCTCTTGAGAAAGTTAGGAAAAACAAGGAGAGAGTTGCTAGGCATTATAACAAAAAGGTTGTGCCCAAGTCTTTTGAAGAGGGTGAGCTTGTTTGGAAATTGGTGTTGCCAATAGGGGCCAGAGATAATAAATTCGGCAAGTGGTCACCGAATTGGGAAGAGCCTTTTCAAATTCATAAATGTGTTTCTAGGGGGGCTTATATGTTAAAAGGGCTTGATGGAGAAATATTTGGAAGAGCGCTTAATGGAAAATATTTGAAGAAATATTATCTAAGTGTTTGGATTGGATCGTAATCGGTTGAGTTCTGCCGATTTTTATTAATGGCCGATATAGTTCATATCACCCTTAGACTTTCTTTTTGTCATAATCGGCTGTTTGTTGTCAATGTATGCTGGCCGATATTTGTTGTATCGCCCTTAGTACTGATTAATTTTGCCTTTGTTTCTCAACGTGCCAACATTAGGGGGGCATGTAATGTGGGATTTCAAAAAAAAATATATTAATCGACATAAAGGATATCAAAGTATGTATGGTACAGAAGAAGTTTTTCTAGCCGATTACAAAGTTGGTTACAAAATTTTTCCAAGTCTCCATTACATGATATTATTGAGAGAGGTAGCGCTGGATAGCCGATATCGCCCTTTGTCGGATTTCTTCAACTTCTGCAATTGCTTGGGCGTCTTGTGCATCAGTTCCAAGAATAATCTTGAGGGACTTGATCATGTTGGCTACATTTTTTATAGCCGATTTAAGTTTTGCCTTTTGTTCTCCAACAGCCTTTGGGAGATCGGCTAGTTTCTTCTTCTCTATTGCAATCTTAGCATTGCATTCCTCAAGCTTGGCTAGGAGATTGATTCTTTCAGCTTCCAACTGACCTATAGCAGCTTTAATCGGCTCTTCAGCTAGTTGATCAAGCTTGGTTTTCTCAGCATGCACAAGTTGCCGATTTGCTTGAATTGTAGCTTCAATATTCTTCTTTTCCAGCCGGTTGCTATTCTCTGTCTAGCCTTTTCCAGCTTGAATTGATGTTGCTCAAGATATACGGCCGGAGTGATAGCATTGGATAGATCATCTGGGATCAGAGCTTGGATTTCTTGGAGTCTTGCTCGAAGAGAACTGCAGTCAACCACCAAGCTATCAAGGGATGCTTCCAGCCGATGAGAGATGTCTTCAAGGTTTCTTTTTACATCGTCGGCTAGAGGAGCTAAGGCCTTGCTCGTTGTTTCTCCTTCTGCTTCTTCATCAAAGTAATCTTTAATGTCAAAGGAGAATAAATCGGCTAAGACCTGCAAGAAAGGGAGACGAAGAGGATGTAAGTAACAGAACATTTTGAATAGCCGATTTGAATTTTCTTAAGGATGTAATACTTACAGGGATAGCAGGAGCAGCAGCTTCTTCCTCCACAATGTTATGACTGCCAGCAGCCGATGCAGTATGCTCACTTGAGATTGGTTGTGCTTGAGGCGATGGTGGAGGAGGAGACTAACAGATTTTGAATGAGTTAAACAAGTGTTAACTAGTATCGGCTTGGAGTAAGTTTGAAATTTTAAGGGATAAGATTTACCAGAGGGATTTGAGTGGTTGGTTTAGCCGATACTGGTGCTGGTTTTTTCCTCTCGGCTGGTCTTTTCTTCTGCAAAGTACAAAGTTTGAATGGTTATATTGTTGATAAATGAAGAAATTTTGTAATAAAGGAGATGATCTTACTCTGGGTTGCCGAGAGAAGACTGCTAGAGCAGCAGGAGTTGTGGGAGTCTGTTTGGGGGCTGGAGAAGCCGAAGGTGTTTTTTCTCCCACAGCACTTAGTTCAGCTGCGGCTTCATCTATTGCTTGCTCAATAGCTGCTTCATCCAAGGCTTCATCAATATCGTCGACTGGTCGGGATGGTTGTTTCTTGGATTTTTTCTTGGCAGCTGGTGGCATAGCAGTTGATGCTTTGGCTTTCCTCTTCTTGCCTGCATCGGCTGGTTCCCTTATTTGTCCTTGAAGCAGACTTGATGTCTTGCGGGCATGGTAGCCGATGCTAGGAGGAGCTAGGCCACATCCATTGGGTAGCAACCCTACAGCGTATTCAATATCCTTGCCACTTTTGCTTGTGCGAGGAGGAGATGAATCTGTGGTCTGAAAAGTAAAGATAGTATATAAAGTTAAGAGCAGAATCGGCTGATAGATTCAAAACAGGACTTAATAGAAGAAATAAAGGAGTTACCTGAGGGATCATGACAGGGAAGAGATCTGTCATGTAGACTGTAGCCGATTGGTGGAAGAGATGTTGTTTCCATTCGGCCCACCATGCGGTAAAAGACCTACTCCTGAACATGGCTAACTCAATGTCGTTGATGCTGCCAAGGGGAGGCCCTGGGATGTTGAGTAGCCGATCCATCATCAAACTTGAAGTTATCTCTCCTCTGCACTGGATCTTATCGGCAAACCACAAGCCAATTGGTAGCTGGCCCATGCGAAATTGTCTAGCTGAGCTCATGGGATGGTAGAATTCATATGATACCTTGATGTTCCTGCCCTGGTGGATGCCGACAGGGAGAATGCATGGGCTTATGGCTGCAGCAAAGACTTCTCTGGACTTCTGAAATTTCTCATGGTTGATTTCCTCGAATCTAAACTCCGATGGCAGCTCAAAGTTGATTGAGTCCTCATAAAAGAACCAAACTCTCGCATTTTTCTGAAAGCCGTCATAAAAACTAAAGAACCAATCTTTAAGCAGTTCGGCTGACAGTTTTGCTCCGGCATCGGCTGGGGTAGATGCATATTCTCCAAAGGAAGTGCATCTCCGATGGGTGATTTCTTCTCCATCTTCATCGACAATCGGCTCTAGTCTTGGAAACTCTGCTTCTGTCAGAGGTGGCCGATTTACAGCCTTCATTGCTACCAAGTTTAACTAAGTTTGGAGTAGCCACCAGGGACCACCTGCGCTGACCACAGAGCCGATGGCTAGTTTGGCCGATGCATTATTCAAGGTCTAATATAGATAGCCGAGCAAGATTTTTCCTAAGGGAAATTATCTTTTTTCCTCAAGTGCTTCGGCTATGTGCTACCAGTTGGAGGTTGGGCCACAACTAGATCCACAAAATAGATATTTTTCCAACCACGTCAACAAGAAGGCAGTGTGTTCTCTAGGGGAAACTGAACCTTGACCCATATTGGCTGAAATAAATCCAGACCACCCTCCTATGCTCTTGGTCTTGAAATCAAATCTGTTTTTGGAGTTCCACATCATGGGGTTGGCCGATGAGGCGATGTCCAAGCCGGTGAGCATAGTGATGTCTAGCAGAGTGGGGGTCATTGGTCCTTGGCTAAACATGAAAGCATTGATAGTATTGGACCAGAAATAGCTAGCAAAAGCCATCAGGGGTTTATCCTTAACTGAGTTTGCCAGGGTTAAAGCTAGTGCTTGGCCGATTCCAAGTTCGTCCTAGTGGCTCTGTTTGCTAGCCGATATGCGCTTATACCATGCTGGCCAGCTTTTCTCTAGAGATGGCCAAGACTTAAAGGTATTTTTCTAATGCCCTAGGTTTGGGTTCGCTAGCCAAAAAGGAATTCCGTTGGTTTCGGCAGTAATAAACTCGACCGGGTCCAGATTGCCGATTGGTCCAAGATAGTAGTTATTCTCATGGTTCAAACTAGGAACTGCAACTAAATTTGCGAGATGCTACAAGCAACAGAGCAAAAGAAGAAGAAAATAGACTAAGAGTGCGGAAAACAAGATCTGATAAGAAAAAATGAGATCTAGCCGATGGAACTTACCTCTGCGTACTCGGCCGATGGAGCGGCGGACGGAGCGGATGAGGACGACATTTCCGCCGGTGGAAGTTGGACGGAGAAGGGGTTGCTTGGAGGTTGCCTTGTTGCGCCGAAGAGGTCGCCGGAGTCGGAGAAGACGGAATCGCTAGAGCGGTGGAACAGTATAACTGTGTGAAGTTTCTCGGGGCCGTCGGTTAGGTATTTAAAGCAGTGCGATAACGGTCAAAAAGGGAAAGAGCGATATTCTCTCGGAGATAAGATTTGGCAAATCTGAAACATTACCAAATATTCCGGACTTGGGGGGCATGTGTTGACGACCAAATTTGGTAATTTAAGTATCAGAGATGAAGATAGAATCAAAGAGAATCAAAGAGATTAGATCGTATCGGAAACAGAGTGAGAATCGGCTGTAGTCCGAATCGGCTGTGGATTAGATCGGCAGAATCAGAGTCGGACAGGGTTAGCCGATTCAGCCGATTCTGGTAACGTGACTCAGTACACGTCATCGGGTTATGTTAAGGTGCTTCATACGGATTGTCATGCACGGATAGTCCTGAGCAGGCAATTGTATCTATTAGTTAGGTTATTTTATGTAATTTCCTTATAGATATTCTCGGTAAGAGTCCGCCTAAGGGACTTGTTCGCCAGTTGTCTTTGTATTAGGTTAATATGAGTTGTGCCCGTGATGGATAATGTTTGTATTTTCAGGTATAAATATAATCCCGAGGTCTTGTAAATAATAACAACATACGTTCAATCAATCTCGGCACATCGCCACCCTTGTTTTCTATTTCCCGATAAGCTTGTGCTTTCGAGTCGTGCTGCATCAATTTGATCTTCGACGAAAAGGTATATCTTGTCATGGCGGTTTGCATCATTGGAGTTAGTGCTTACATCTTCATGACACTCTAACTCTATCTTGTAAGCTTCCAAGTTATCATATATGTCATATAATTTAGATCAACAATGCTATCTTGTTTCATCGGCTGGATTCTTTTTAGGGTTTTATCGATATCGGCTAGTTTACTTTGTTGATTCATGTTATATGATGTATCCACCATCCTGACTTGATGACTATTGGCTTGTTTTCTAGATGTTGTGCTTCTCTTATGCTTAATGCTGCATTGGTTAAGTCCAACCTATTAAGTTATTTTAGAATCATGATTTCTAACTTGCTTTACGGTTGTTAATAGGGATAGTATCGGGGTTTCAGCCGATCTTATCTAATTAGAATATTTGGCATGGTTTTATGCTTTGTTTAATGTTCTATACCTAACTCTCATTGCTTTATCATAAGAATGTATCGGAATTATGACCGGTATGCACTTAGATCTAGATATCGGCTATGACATGAGTCTTATGTAGTCATTATTTCATGTTACAATATACACTTGAGCAATTTATACTATCTCGGTTCAGTCCGATCTATACCAATTGCTTATTTCTAAAGTAATGTTGATTCTTTGATCACATAACACTGATATTTACAGCCGATATACTAGTTTTGGGGTTATATCTGTATTTGATTATACCTTACAACCGATTCATGTTTTATTGCATCGGCTAGGTCACATACGATATGAAATCGGCTATCTGGCCGACTGTCTATCATTTACTAATATTCTTTGCATAATTTTTCTTGTTGATTGCAGGATCAAATCAACTGGCATGCCATTGAACCTAAAAGCTTAATTTTGGACCTGCACTAGAGTAAAGCAAATCTCTCAGGCTAGTGTGTGTTTTTTTGCATCAACAGCATCGAAACACAACAGTTGACAAAGGAGGTTTACGTGTTCAATAATTCAAGGAGGGTAATTGCTGCAATTAGGATTGGGGGACGGCAGGCTATCTCGCAAGCCGCGGTCGAACTACTTGTGTTAATCCTATTCATGCAATATTTGCCGAAAAGAAATAAATAGATTTAAATTATAGGTGCAAGATGATCAGAGGTGACTTGCCTTCCTCGAGATCTTGAGCTTGATCCTCGAAATCCTCGCACTGCGGGTCTTCGGGCTCCGAAACTACACGCGAAATGGGACAACTCAACAAACGACGAAAATAAAGCCCTATTATTGACCTCTATGCGTGCCATTAGATAGATCTCGAGATTTGAGAATTTTTGGAAGTTGAACGGAGTCAATCGGATGTACGGTTGAGGAGATATTGAATTTCTAATTGGATTTTTGGTCTATAGGGAAAAAGGATTGATTTAAACCCCTTTTGAAAAGAAAAGAAGGGGTGGAGGGAGTTTAGACTTCCCTCAGGCGGCTTGGGCGTGGCCCGAGAGGAGAGGCGCGGCTCGGCCGAGCAATTGGGCCGGCCGACCCGAGAAGGCGGCCCAAGGGCACGCGCGGGGAGAGGGGGAGGGGGAACCTGTGGGCCGGGTCCACCTCGCGTGGTCCTGAGTGGGACCCTCTTGTCAGCGGCTCGGCTCACCGTGAGCGAGGAGCACGCGGAGTGCGCTAGGGTTTGGAGGGGGCGCGGTGCACGCGCGTGGCGCGCGGGGGAACGGCGGATCGGGGTCAGCTTGACCCGGTCGCGGCCGAGGTGGCGCCGACGTGGCGCCTTTGTGGCAGCCACGCGGGCTGGCTGGAGGAAGAAGAAGGCGTCGACCGCGAGTGGACGGCGGGCGGCGGCGGTTTCACCGGGACGCCGTGCGACAACGAGGGGCGACGGGCTGTACACCGGGATGACAAGGGGGACGAGAGGGGGTGAGCCAATGGCTCGGATTCACCGGGGGATGCTCGATGGCGGCGGATTGCGGTGGCGGCAACCGGTGGCTGGAGAAGAGGAAAACGGCGACGACGCGACGGGAGATCGATTCGAGAGAGCTAGAGAATCTACGCGACTCTGGGAATCCATTCCTTGCGCCCGATTGATTGGAAACACTACGAGAGAGGCCGGCGACGTGAGGTGGCTACCGAACTCGGGCGGCGACAACGACAAGCCTACGGCGAGTGGCGGCAGCGGTAGGGGCGGCGCCGGCTAGCTACGGGGAGGCTACACAAGCTTCTACCGAAAGCTAAGGGGAGGAGGAGGAACCAGGAGGGAGAACGGGGAGTGCACTACCGCGACGGGTGGAGGGGCGCAGTGACGAGAGGCCGACGGCACGGGAGTGATCTCTCCGGCCTCGGGACGGGGAAGAGGATGAAGACGAGCGCCCGGAGTCCCCTTCACGCATGTATGTATGTATGTACATATATATAGAGAGAGAGACACATTACCACATTTATAGTCGAATAAGCAAAATCATATCGACTAATGGCTAGGAGATGTTGTCGGATGGGGAAAATCCGCAACGGGGGACTGTGCGGCCCCCTTTTCGAGTTCGGCCCAGGGGCGCGCGAAAGGGGCCTCCTCAGGTCCGGCTCCGGTGAGGCCGGCGTGGAAAGAGATCGCCTGTCAGAGGACGGTACTCGTACACGGGCGTTTATACAGGTTCGGTACGCCGATGAGGCGTAATACCCTACTCCTGTGTGGTGGATTATGTATGTGGGTTCTATCTCCTCGGAGTTGGGCAAGGAACGCCGCTGCTCAGGGAGAAGAAGTGGAAAAAAAATCCAACCCCAACCTCTAGGCCTGGGCCTCCTTTTATATCTCAAGGGGACATCACAGGGGCCAAACAGACGGTTTTCTAGAGAGAAAGGAGCAAAAATATTTTACAGACGTATGTTATGTCGTGGCTTGGAGTGGAAGCCTTCCGCTCCTATGGACCCGACGTGGTGTTGGCCAGACCGCCCATCATGGCGGTCGGCCCAGCACGTCATCCTTCATTAAGCCGGATGGAATCCGACTGTTCACCGTAATCCGTGCGATGCGCTAGGTGATTAGACCTGACGCACCAACCTTGACGTGGCGCAAGAGCCGGATCGGCCCTCACGATCTTGATGCAGCTTCATTGGGAAACGTATCATACCTACCGCGCGTGCGCCAGCACGCGTGGTACTGTACGCCATCCCATCAGTCATTCGCACCGGTCTTGTGCCGGTCAGCCATCGATGACCGGTGTTAGATGAACGCGCGTCACTTTGCAATCGATGCGGTGCACGCGCGGTGCAGGCGCACTACGCCTGCATCGTCATTTAATGCGGGTAGGTGAGCGCTGGAGGCGCTCACTCGCCTAGTGATACGTGGCGAGGGCCCGAGGGGGTCGGAGGAGCCCGACCCCGCGGGATTTCCCCTTAAGGGGGTAGCGCGCCATGGGAGGGCGGCCGCCACGTCATCCCTGGGCCATCTCACCCCTCGGGGATGGCCACGTGGATAGACAGGGCCGCCTCAAGCCCATAGTTGGCATACCCCTGGGCGCAGGACACCGACAGTAGCCCCCGGCGTAAAGCCTGTGTTGGCCCGCTACGGGTCGACCAGGTTTTACGCCACCTAGTCAAACCGGTGAGGAGTGGGCCCAGTCTCCTGAAGGAGATGAACGACCGCCATCTTTGCCCATGGGAAAAAACCGCCTCTCAGCAATAACGGGCCTCCTCCGTAATGGCCTCATTATTCGGGGCGTAACCCAGATCACCTCTCGGCGGAAATGGGCCATTACTGCGTAACAGCCCTATTTTCGGGGGCGGCGCGCAAAACGTGGCACGTCCACTCACCAGCCCAAGAGGATAAGAATGGCTTATCCCTTTGGTAACCGTGCCACCTTTAAGACGGCTTGACCCATTCTTCCACCTCCATGATGGTGGCGACATCTCACGGGTGTGCCATTAAATGGCGCCACGTGAATAGCAACGGCCAGATGCGCGAGATTCAAGGGGGCAAGAGAGCGGCCACAAGAAATGAGGAAACGGGCGCTGTGGCGGCCAGGGTATAAAAGGGCGTTGAGAGGGGAGGAAATCTCCCACCTCACTCGCCACTTTTCCCCAACTCAGCTTCCCTGCGCCCTTACCTTCTCTGGCCCTAGCACCTCCCTTGCCGCATGCTCTGGCGTTCCGCGGCGCTCCTCCACCGGGAAGACGACAACGATCTCCGGTCGAGGACGGCGCGCTGCCGCCGCCGCGCATTGGCAATGACCATGTAGGAAATCCACTGCATAAGTCCATGCGGGCAGTGGTCAACCCGGGGTCGACAATGTTGGGCAATACGTGCCCAGCGTCGCCGCCGCCTCCCGCGTGGAACGACGGGGTGAGGCGCATCCTTGCCAGCTCGTATTTGGCTGGCGCATTCCACTCCGCCGCCGTTAAGAACCGGCTGCGTCGTGTTGCACCTGGGGCCGTGGCTGGCTGATTCAATGGCGCTAGGAGGCCCCTTGACCCGTCTCCCCGGCCACCACCCCTGTCGAAGGCGAAGGCGGTGACACCAGCAGGCAGCGCTGCCCTGGCACCGCAGTGGTTAGCGCGAGGAGCGAGGATCGCCGTAGGAACAGGGGCCGCTACTGCCAGCCGGCGGCGGGGGCAGGAATTGCCGCTGCTGCCGCCGGAGGAGGGAGGAACTTCTGCGGGAGCGGGGGCCGCCTTGCTGTCGCCAACACCGAGCAGGGCAAAAGCTGCCGCTGTCGCTGGCGGAGGGAGCAAGGACTGCGGCCGCCGCTATCTGGTCGAAGGGACGACCGCCGCCGCTGGCCGAGGGAGGGCCTGTTGTGGGAGCAGGCACCGCCCCGTTTCCTCCGCCGGCGCCGAGCAGGGCAAACGCTGCCGCCAGCGCTGACGGAGGGGATAAAGAGCACGGCCGCCGCCGACCGGCGGAAGGGCGACCGCTGCCGCTGGCGGAGGAGGCAAGGGATTCTTCCTCCTCCATTCACGCCAGCGGGAAGGGTGGGGGCGGTCGCCGCCGCTTGCGGAGGGAGCAGGGATGGCCGCCAGCACCGTCGAAGGGGTCGAGGGATTCTTCCTCCTCTATTTGCGCCCCCCCTTAGGCCTTCACGCCGATCTTGTAGTAGTTGAATCTTCATTATGTGCTTGTATGTCAATTTCCTGCAATGAAATATGTCATGGTTTGGATATTAGTTTGATATTTTGCATGTGTGATCCAAGTGTTTTCTTCCCTTGCTGGCTTGTTTCGGTGTTTTGCCTTAAACGGGGGCTCGGGTTCGGGTCGCAGCCCTAAGTGATAGGAGTGGAGGCTAGAGTACTTGGGGAGTTCCGCATGTCGAGACTAGCCAGGCCGAGAGCATGATGACCAGGGTAAATGCGGACCCGATTGTGGGCCATTGGCGAGTTCCCCCGAGTTCAACATGTCTCGGGGCACGGCTCGCTCTGGGCCCCGTTGGCGTCTAGTCGGCACAAGTCACTTAGGGGCGACACGAACGCGACTGTCCCGGGCAAGGCGCAAACACCAAACAAAAACCCGCAAGAGAAAAACCCAACTTGGACCGAATATAAAGCTGTTGCAAAATGGATGAGGGAGAAATATATTGATAGTGGGAGCCCCCGGCCAACTTTGTCGTGCCCGAGGGGGCATGCGGGGTTGGCCCGAGCCCGAGGTACAACACAGCGACTCCTCTATGGATAGAAGCGACGAAGGTGTTCGATGTTCCATGGATTGGGCAGCTCTGTGCCGTCCTCCATGGCCAACCTGATTGAACCCGGCCGGGGGACACCGATCACTTTAAACGGCCCCTCTCACATGGGTGAGAGTTTGCTCAGTCCGGCACGCGTTTGGACGCTGCGTAGGACGAGATCGTTTATGCACGCGCGTTTGCTCAGTCAGCCTGATGGTAGCGCCTTAGGCACTGCTGGTAGCGCGCGGCCCTGAGGGCGGCGCGCCGCCTTCGTTCTTCGAGGTAGTCGAGGTTATCCCGTCGGAGGAGCTCTTGATTTGCCTCGTTGTACAGGGCTGCTCGTGGAGACCCCAGGGTGAGCTCAGATGGGAGGACCGCCTCCGCACCGTAAACCAGGAAGAAAGATGTTTCTCCTGTGGCGCGGCTCGGGGTCGTTCGGTTGGCCCATAGCACCGCTAGTAGCTCGTTGATCCACGAGTCGCCGTGTTTCTTGAGGATGTTGTACGTCTTGGTCTTGAGGCCTTTGAGGATTTCCGCGTTGGCGCGCTCCACTTGACCGTTACTTTTTGGGTGGGCGGGGGAGGTGAAGCCGAGCTTGATGCCCATGTCCTCACAGTAGTCGCCAAGCAGTTCACTTGTGAATTGGGTGCCATTGTCCGTAATGATACGGTTGGGCACCACGAAGCGGGCAGTGATGCCTTTGATGAATTTGAGCGCCTAGTGCTTATCGATCTTGATGACCGGGTAAGCCTCGGGCCATTTGGTGAACTTGTCGATGGCGACGTAGAGGTACTCGTATCCTCCCAGCGCCTTCTTGAACATACCCAAGATATCCAGCCCCCAGACCGCGAAAGGTCATGAGAGTGGGATGGTCTGGAGGGCCTGGGCTGGCAGATGCATCTGCTTGGCGTGAAACTGGAAAGCCCGGCATCGCCTGACCAGATCGGCCGCATCCTGGAGCGCTGTTGGCCAGTAGAAACCCTGCCGGAAGGCTTTGCCGACCAAGGTGCGCGAGGCGGAGTGAGCTCCGCACTCGCCTTCATGGACGTCGGCAAGGAGCTCAATGTCATGGTCCCGAGGGATGCATTTGAGGAGGACTTCGTTGGCACCGCACCGGTAGAGGGCCCCCTCTACCAGCACGTATCTCTTGGAGATGCGAATGACGCGTTCGCTCCCTTCGGGATCCTCGGGGAGAGTCTCATCTTTGAGGAAGGCCTGGATCTCAGTCATCCAGGCAATTTGTCTTGAGGGGTCGGTTCGACCCCTTCGGACCCCGAGGCCTGAACTCCCTCGGGCGTCGGGGTAGGCGTGGCAGCGTTCGAGTGCTCGAGGGGATCAAGACGCACCGACAGCTGGGTAAGCCTTTCTTCAAAGACACCCGGTGGGGTCTGGGCGCATGACGAGGCGAGGCGTGATAGCTCGTCAGCGAGCGTGTTGCCTCGCCTGGCCACGTGCCGTAGTTCTAACCCGTCAAAATGGTGCTCCATACGTCGCACTTCGCGGACGTAGGCTTCCATTTGCGGGTCGGAGCAGCGGTACTCCTTGGAGACTTGGTTCACGACCAACTGAGAGTCGCCTAGAACCAGGAGGCGGAAGGATCCCCATTCCTGCTGCCGCTCTGAGTCCCGCAAGGAGTCCCTCGTACTCCGCCATATTGTTGGTTGCCCGAAAATCCAAGTGCACCAAGTATTTGAGGATATCGCCGTTGGGTGAAGTCAAGGTGACCCCAACCCCAGCTCCTTGGAGGGCGAGCGAGCCATCGAACTGCATTACCCAATGCGGGTTTGCAGTCGGTTGCGCGGGATCCGTTCCGACCTCGGGCCTGGGGTGCCCGGGATCGGGATCGGCGGTCGGGCTCCACTCCGCCACAAAATCAGCGAGGGCCTGACTCTTAATCGCGTGGCGGGGTTCAAAGTGGAGATCGAACTCAGAGAGCTCTATAGCCCACTTGACCACTCGTCCTGTCCCCTCTCGATTCCGAAGAATTTGCCTGAGAGGGTAGGACGTCATCACCGTGATTCGGTGCGCCTGGAAATAATGGCGCAGCTTCCTTGAGGCCACCAGGAGCGCATAAAGCAGCTTCTGGGCCTGAGGATACCGAATCTTCGCATCCCGTAACGCCTCGCTAACGAAGTAAACCGGCCGCTGCACCTTTCAGCGGGCCTAGTTTCATCGTCGCGGGCATCGGGTCCCGCGTGGGAATGTTGGGAGGGGCCGTTTTGGGCCCTCTTCCCCTCCACGGTGGTAGCCTTGGGGTCAGGTATCGTCGGGCCACTCCTCCCCCAGTGGTCTCGGGGCCTTCCTGGGGTCCAGGGGCCTCCAACTCCGCCTGACGAGGGGTCGCAGGGCCATCATCTGCTCGGGGGGCTCGAGGGCCTTCGCCCGACCGACGGGCCGCCGCGTCATCCTCTGTCACGGGCTGTGCCATCGCAGGTCGGTGGGGCACGGGCCAAGGGCATTCCTCGGCACGCTCCACCACCAGCGCCGTGCTAACTACCTGCGGAGTTGCGGCCAGGTAGAGCAGCAGCGGCTCCTCTGGCTCAGGGGCGACCAGGACCGGAGGGGAGCTGAGGTACGCCTTCAACTGATCGAGGGCATGCTCAGCTTCCTCAGTCCATTGGAATGGCCCGGAGCGCTTGAGGAGCTTAAACAGGGGTAGCGCCTTCTCTCCCAGCCTCGATATAAATCTCCTAAGGGCTGCCATGCACCCAGTGACACACTGGACATCCCTAAGCTTGCTGGGGGGCACATCCTATTTATCGCGCTAATTTTCTCGGGATTGGCCTCTATGCCTCGGGCCGAGACCAAGAACCCGAGGAGTTTGCCCGCCGGTACACCGAACACACACTTTTCGGGGTTCAGTTTCATGCTTGTAGAGCGGAGACTCTCGAAAGTCTCCGCTAAATCCGAGAGGAGTGTCTCCTGGTTGCGCGTCTTTACAACCAGGTCATCGACATATGCCTCAACATTGCGCCCTACTTGACTACCCAAAGTGATACGAGTAGTGCGCTGGAAAGTAGGGCCTGCATTCTTTAAACCGAAAGGCATAGTTGTATAACAAAATGTGCCTAGCGGAGTAATGAATGCAGTTTTCTCCTCATCAACCCTAGCCATGCGAATCTGATGATACCTTGAGTAGGAATCTAGAAAGCATAAAAGGTCGCTCCCCGCAGTGGAGTCGACGATTTGATCTATGCGTGGCAGGGGATAAGGGTCCTTAGGACATGCCTTGTTGAGGTCGGTGTAGTCGATGCACATCCAGAGCTTGTCGTTCGCCTTGAGGGCGACGACCGGGTTTGCTAGCCACTCTGGATGGATGACTTCCCGGATGAATCCGGCCTCCAGCAAGTGCACCACCTCCTCACGGATGAAGGCTTGGCGCTCGGGGGCCTACCGTTGTACCTTCTGCCGGACGGGCCATGCGCCCGGCTGTACGGCAAGACGGTGCTCGATCACCTTCCTGGGGACCCCGGGCATGTCTGATGGCTTCCATGCGAAGACGTCAGCATTCGCCCGCAGGAAGGAGACGAGCGCGTCTTCCTATTTGCCGTCCAGCTGACCGCCAATCTTGACGGTCTTGGACGGGTCGTCGGCCAGTGCCACCTCCTTGATGGAGACCTCGTCGCTTGGGGTCATCCGCTTCCTCGGAGCGTGGTACGAGGAGGCGCCATGCTCCCCGTCGCCGCCCACGGGCTTTGGGATCACGGCGAGGTCGGTTGCGCGCTGCTCCACGCAAACCAGCGTGATCTTGAGATCGCCATTGATGGTGATGGGGCCGCGTGGGCCTGGCATCTTCATCTGGAGGTAGGCGTAGTGGGTGGCCGCCATGAACTTCACCAACGCGGGTCTCCCTAGAACCGCGTTTAGGGCATATGGAGATTCGCCACATCGAAGTCTATCCGCTCGGTGCGGAAGTTGTTGGGGCCACCAAACGTGACCGGGAGGTCAATGTGACCTCGAGGCCAGGTGTGTCCCGGCGTCACGCCGATGATCGGTAGGGACGGAAGGAGCTTCATCCCCGGGACCTTAATAAGGTCATAGGCCGTGGGGGAGAGAATGTTGAGGGCGGCGCCGCCGTCGATCAGGACGCGCCTCAACTTGACGTTGCAAATGGTGGGGGAGACCACCATTGCAATCTGCACACCCCTAGCCACGCACGGGGGTGGTCGGTTTGGTCGAAGGTGAGAGGGACCTCCGACCACCTGGCGCGCCGTGAGGCCTCGTGGGTGGGAACCGCAGCCAGAAGCTCGCGCTTCATGGTCTTGAAGCTGCGGCGGGAAGCGTGAGCACACGCTCCCCCATCCATGGTGGCGATGGTGGCCTCTGGCTCCTGGAAGCCTAAGTCGTCATCGCCATCATCATTGGCGGGGGCCTTTTTCTTGGCCTCACTTCGCCGGTCGCGGGTAGGGGCCGTGAGGTTCTGGCTCTCACGGCGCTCCTGACCCCGCTCCTCCCCCCACTTCTTGATGCGTTCGGCTAATCCCTTGACCGCTCGGCACTCGGTGAGGTCGCGGAGGGAGGTGTCATGTACGGAGCACCATTTGCCAACCTGGTATTCTCGGTCAGGGGCAGCAGGGCTCCTCTTGCTGCCTTCCACAGCCCTCCCCTTACGCAGGGGCCGCGGGGCATCCTCCGCGACGAGGACATGCCCCTCGTCGCCAGAGTGGGCAGCCCTCCTCTTCTTCCTCCTTTCTTGCTACCCAGAAGGGGCGGCAGACCCGGGGACAGCCGTAGCTGCCGCGCCAGAGCTGGAGGAGTTCCAGGTCCACGCCTCCTCCTTACGGGCGACGCGGTCCGCGAGCTCAAAGAGCTGCGCGGTAGTCTGGGGCTCCTTGGAGGCGATCTTCTCTAGCATGCGGTTGTGCCGCACGCCACCTCTGAACGCGTATATCACCGCGTGGGCGGGGATACACGGGATAGTGTTGCGGACCTGGCAGAACCGCTGGATATACGACCAGAGGGACTCTCCGTCCCCCCGCTGCACTGCGTGCAGGTCGGCTTCCTCTCCTGGGCGCGGATATGTGCCCTGGAAGTTCATGGTGAACTGCTGGCACAGATCCTCCCAGGAGTGGATCGAAGCAGGTGGCAAGTTCATGAGCCATCCCCGCGCTTGACCTTTTAGGGCCATGGGGAAGTAGTTCGCCATGACCCTGTCGTCGCCCCCAGCCGCCTCGATTCCAGTCGTGTAGATCTGGAGGAACTCGGTGGGGTTGACGCTCCTGTCGTACTTCTCCAGGATGCTGGGCCGGAACTTTGGGGCTATTGGACACTCCGGAGGCTCGCCACAAACGCACAGCATCTAGCCCCAACGACAGGGGTAACGGGGGCCTACCTTTATGGCCGCTAGGGCGCACGGTGGCCGTGGACGTGGCGCCCTCTCCCGTTTGGGTGGCGCGGCGCTCATCGCACCGATGCTCGATGCTGAGCCGGGCATCCGGCTCACCATATAAGTCCTCATGACGCCCGCGAGTAGCCGTGGGCGTCGATGAGGATGGCGTGGGCGCGCGGCGGACGTGCGCCGCCGCCCGTCGCGCTCTCCGCCTCGCGGACGAAGAGGAGGTAGCTGCAGCGCCAGACGACTCGGCCGCTAACGGACGACCACCGGCGTCCCGCTGCTGGTACGCCGCCTTGACCAGGTTGGCCACATCGTCTAGCCAACGCTGGACGGGGGCCTCTGGGTCCGCGGCGATGGGCGGATGGCGCAGAAGCGCCCCTACCGCCTGGAGGGCACCTTGGGGAGTGCCACCGTCACCATAGGCCAGCCGGCGGCGCGTCTTGGAGTGACGCCGTCGCGTGCCGCTAGGACGCTGGGAGGCGACGGAGCCCTCCGGCTCCTCGGGCGCCTTCCCCTGTCCAGGGCTCTGGTGGGCCGGCGGTGACGGATCGCGCGTCTGGCGCAAGGATGCAGTTCCCCGCCGTTGTCGCCCGCGCTCTGGGGGTGCGGAGTACCGCCTCTTCAGCCATAGGGCTGACTCGGCGAAGCTTGGCGATCACGCAAAGAGCAAAAAGCTAAGGAAGCTTTTGCACGCCCCCTACCTGGCGCGCCAGCTGTCGGATGGGAAAAATCCGCAACGAGGGACTGTGCGGCCCCCCTTTTCGAGTTCGGCCCAGGGGCGCACGAAAGAGGCCTCCTCAGGTCCGGCTCCGGTGAGGCCAGCTAGGAAAGAGATCGCCTGTCAGAGGACGATACTCGTACACGGGCGTTTATACAGGTTCGGACCGCCGATGAGGCGTAATACCCTACTCCTGTGTGGTGGATTATGTATGTGGGTTCTATCTCCCCGGAGTTGGGCAAAGAATGCCGCTGCTCAGGGACAAGAAGTGGAAAAAACATCCAACCCCCAACCTCTAGGCTTGGGCCTCCTTTTATATCTCAAGGGGACACCACATGGGCCAAATAGGCGGTTTTCTAGAGAGAAAGGAGCAAAAATATTTTACAGACGTATGCTATGTCGTGGCTTGGAGTGGAAGCCTTCCGCTCCTATGGACCCGGCGTGGCGTTGGCCAGACCGCCCATCATGGCGGTCGGCCCAGCACGTCATCCTTCATTAAGCCGGATGGAATCCGACTGTTCACCGTAATCCGTGCAGTGCGCCCAGGTGATTAGACCTAACGCACCAACCTTGACGTGGCGCAAGAGCCGGATTGGTCCTCATGATTTTGATGCAGCTTCATTGGGAAACGTATCATACCTATCGCGCGTGCGCCAGCACGCACGGCAATGTACGCCATCCCATCAGTCATTCGCACCGGTCTTGTGCCGGTCATCGGTGACCGATGTCAGATGAGCGCGCGTCACTTCGCAATCAATGCGGTGCACGCGCGGTGCAGGCACACTACGCCTGCATTGTCATTTAATGCGGGTAGGTGAGCGCTGGAGGCGCTCACTCGCCTAGTGATACGTGGCGATGGCCCAAGGGGGTCGAGGGAGCTCGACCCCCGCGGGATTTCCCCTTAAGGAGGTAGCGCGCCATGGGAGGGCGGCCGCCACGTCATCCCTGGGCCTTCTCGCCCCTCGGGGGATGGCCACGTGGATAGACGGGGCCGCCTCAAGCCCATATCGGTATACCCCTAGGCTCAGGACACCGACAGATGTATATATTATGTGAACGGATTACCGCCTCTCTAATATATGAAAGTACATCCTTAAGAGTTGGAGACTATCGATGGCCGATGATATCCTATATACCTATACAATTGATCCCTACTAAGTGCAATCAATGATATTTTTCAGTAATGTGGTGAAGCCACGTCACCCAATTAAACTTGACCACTGGATTAAGCTTCAACATTTGAGATTCACTCGGCCCATTTTCTCTTTTGCATCTCCTTTCCATCCACAGGCCACAGCCCACCTTACTCAATGCACCTGCCCGTCTCAACAATCTCCCGTCGTCTCCCCCGCAGCGGCCCTTCGGCGGCAGAAGCAAACACCGCCGCAACCTCCCGAGAGTTCAATCGCCAGACACCGCACGGACTCCCTGCAAACTGTAATGGAATATGAGTCAGTTTTAGTACATTGTTTTGCCTTCCTCTCTGCAAATTGTTGCCCCTACAATTTACTCCAAGAAACGGCTGCCAATATCTAATGTGCAGTTATTGCCTTTCTCAATCAAGTGCTTTATAATCTACCCACCTATCGACTGGGACAACTCCGCTTACTTGGATGGATGTCACGGGCTGTTTGTATTCTTGCCTCCTCGACTGAGTTCCTGCATATGTCAATCATGAAGCAAGAATGAGGATCTCTCAGGCTGTCTGCCAGCTCCCCCCTGCAGCTGAACCTGGTGTTCTGAGGTAAATTTCTCCAACCAATGTGTGCCTTTGTTTGATAAAATGCTTACAAGCCTCCTATATCTCAGGTATACAGGTAGCATCCGCATCAGACCTCATCGTGATTAAATTTTCCATTTTTCTGTTCTTGAGCAAACTACCTTTGGATTTGTTGTCCAATGATGTAGCCGCAGAACCACTTTTAAGGTGGTTGTTTCTCCCTAATTGTTTGGGCAGTGTTATCTCTTCGAAATCAATATTTATGCATCGCCAGGGATTATCCTCATTTCTTCCCCAGAAAAACATATATTTCTTCCCCAGAAAAACATCTATGACCCACAGGTTTTAGCACGTACATCGGTACATGTTGTTAAGAAATAAATCACTAAAGCTAAAATCTTCACTAACCACTTGCATTGATTTTTAGCCTAAATATCCCGCATGATATCCTGATCGCCTGGACATCATCTTCTCCCAAGTTGACTCTTGATCCATCACCAGCAACACTCTCTCGAGGCGTTAAGACTCACCTACACATGCATCAACCAAGAAACCATATCCGAGCACAAGTTCTCTCCAACTTAACTTATTGTTAGCACACAACAATATTACATACGCATAGTATCCATCTAGAAGCCATAATCACAGAATAATCACGGATATCCAAAATATCAACCCTGAAACCGAAACCGACACAGGCGTCGGCCGGTCAGACCGCGGGTTGGCCGGCCTGACCGCGCATATTCCGTCGGTCTGCCGGTCTGATGGGCAACCCTTGCCCGGTCTGAACAGTCCAAAACATCTAAAAATCCAATTACCTCAAAAATCACTTCACCAATAATTTTCAAATATCAAAACCAATAATATCACATGCTAATTGTTCATCATCAAATAATAAACAAACACATTTTGTGATTTTACAGTTATCATCTAGTTATCTACACGTACTACTCATTCCGTTCAAAAATTTTTTTTTAACGGAAAAGCGGCACAAGATAGCGCCTTTTCATTGAATAGAGCAGGAGAAAATACAACCCCTAAGGGTAAAAAGAAAAACTGTTACACGTAATATGTACACTATACAAGGTAAGGGGCGAGCTCTCGTAGGTGCTTGACCCCTGCCAGAACTCATAATTCAACCTCCTCTTTGATTTTTATTAGCAGGGTGCTAGTTGCCATCTCCTTATGGTCAAAGATCCTCCGATTCCTCTCTTTCCAGATCTCCCAGACAACTAACAGGATGAGGGATCTGAGTCCCTTCTTCGGTACGCCTGGCGTATTTGCCATGTTCTCCCACCACTACCGCACTGAGTGTGCTTCCTCCCAATTAACCAGATCCAGCAGTGCGTGGCCCGCCCAAGTGGCGATAAGGTGCCAAGTTCTCTTGGTGTATCTACAAGTGGCAATAAGATGTAAGGCCGTCTCACTCTCACGGCGGCACAGGGGACAATGATTCCGTTCAAAATTGATCAGCATATAAGGTGTTTACACCAAGACCAAAGAAGAGAAAATTGATAGAAAAATATGTCATGCACTGTGTTTCGGTAAACGCGCAATGCACTGCACAAAGGTAAAGGGATAAAGTATGTCATGCACTGCGTGCAAACGGTCCCATGCTCGCATGTATCGATTCATTTTTACTTCGCATAGAAAAAGGAAAAGACACTAAGAAGAAGTATCAAAATGCTGATCATTTCTAAATAACATCAACAAAAATTTATATGAAAAACATTTATGAACGAAGGGAGTACTTAATTTCGCAGGGCAATTTAGTTAATTTGGGATTAGCATATATGTTTCAGGTGCCTTTTTACCTCTAACCGCGTGAAGAGATGATCGTAGCTAACTTTAGCAATCAGTTTATCTGCTCTTAATTTGCTGCTTCGTTTGCATTCAGTAGTCAGTTGTGATATGTAATAGTTGCTTGTGATGCATATCTGAGGTAAAATTTGCACTTTTTAATTAAAAGGGTTCCCATCCAATTTAATCCTAGAGAGTCTGAGGACATCCCATCTATTTAAAGGGTCCTAGATGCACAGCACCAAACCACAAAACACCCACCAGAGGGAGTACTCTCCAAGCACCCGACCGTGCAAACTCCAAAGCGTTCGGCTGCAAAGCCACGCTAGCTCCACGAAGTCCACCGCCATGGCTTCTTCAGGCAATGGAGCACCAAGTTTTCGGCCACCGCGCGCGCCGGCACCTGCCGGAAGGCTATATCGTTGTCCGGTGTGCCCCGGGCCTACGATCTTGTACTCATGTCAGGATCTTAGGAACCACCTGTGCATAATTCATCCAAACGAGGCTGCAGAGTTGGTGATGCCGTTCATGCGATACATGGAGACTTCTAGACGTGGAAGGGTTGGTCTCCCGCCGCGGGCGCCGGTCCCGGCCCTAGTGGTGCCACAAGCACCTATGCTAACCCCAACAGTCCAAGACTCGTTTGTCCCACTTCCTCCCAACCCTACCTTCTGGCAGGAGTACCGCATGGGAGGAAACTATCCTATTGAGATAAACTTTTTCACATCACCAGCCATTGTCGCACCGACGCTTGAGCCACTGGCCATGATAAGCGGCTCACATTTATCAGACTCGGAGTCATATGAACTTGATATTTTAGTCTAGTTCCTTTGAAAGCTACGAGATCCAGAATTCATGTTAGCTCTCCCAATAGGGATAATTAGTTGTTATGTTGTAGCATCTAGAAAATGAAAGCTCGTATGTTTGTTTGATTAATTTCAATCCTGTCTTTTCTACATATATGTGTATTCGTATCATCGACTTTGAGTTAAATCCAGATGAATGAATCTCTTTCATGCATGTTTCCTTAAAAATGTTCTAATTTTTTGTATGTAAGTTTCGTTAAAAAAACAGATGATTAACTCTTCAGATCAGCACAAAGTCGATTCCACATAATTCTTCTCCGTAAAAGCATGGTGATCAAATTAAGAACTTGCGCGGCCGTTTTAATTAGATCTAGGGACAAACAAATAAAAACTTTTAGCAGTCGATATATCTTGGTATCTCGCGATAGTGCGAGTATATATAAGCATCCAAAATTGTATTGCATAGTTAATTGTGTGGGTCCTGTGCCCTCTCTTAGAAGTTGGAACAAATAAAGAAATAAAACATGATATCGCATATGATAAATTGAATTCATCTCAGTGTATAGCATGCATGAAAGAGCCCAAGTTTCTGTTATATTTTCTCAAGATAAAGAAGAACTCGGTCAATTGCACCAAGGTGGTACAAAAGCACTTAGCTAGCATACTGCCGGTCTCAGCATAATTAGTCTGCTCTTTTTCCGTTATATCTTTTTTTAAAAAAATCAAGCTAGTCTGCTCATATCATTGTAATAGATAGCATTATGCAAGAATATATGAAGTAAAAAAAGAAAGGGAAAAGTTCAAATACTCCCCTAAAGTCAACTTTAGATAGAAGTTCATCTAACACCCTAAACTTTAAAACTGGAAATCCAACCCCCTGAATTTTGCAAAACCGTTCATATTACTCTCTAAGATGGTTTTGTATAGTAGTCTTTATATAATTTGTATATAAATTGAATAAGTTTGATCATATGACATACACATTGGATATATATATATATATATATATATATATATATTAAAATCTCCATTTAAATATTTCTTTTTACCATTTGTTAGCTCTCACTTACAAAGAAGTACCAACATAATAATAGCAGGGTATCACTGTGTAAGTATAAATTGATGACTTACAACTGATAATATGCAAATATATTATATTAGTTATTTAAAGCTGTTCGTTTAAGCTTCCAAAAATGCAAAACCACCATCCAAAACCATCTTAAGGGGTAATATGAACGGTTTTATAAAGTTTAGGGGGTTAAATGCCCGGTTTTAAAATTAAGGGTGCTAAATGAATTTTCATCTAAAGTTTAGGAGGTATTTGGACTTTTTTCCAAAAAGAAAAGAAGCCAAACATAAACACAGAGGGATATAAGGCAATAGATATTTTGTCCAGTCTGAAACAAGTCCTGTATACATATAGTGTATATAGTGTATAGTTTCCACCTCCAAATTTATGAAATTGGTACCGCGTGGGCGCGTGGCCAGCACTCTTGCTCACTCTTCCGTTCATGGTGAATATATATTAAATCAAGACCTAAATCACATGTATCGAGTTTTCACGGTCTTATAAAATTATTTCACCATGCATACAGATTATATCTTCCTAGATAACCAACATTTCAAGGCTGGCGATAGATTTGTAAACTTTATCCATATAATCGTCCATGAAAACTGTTAATATAATAATATCAATATATCTTGCTACAACCATTACATATATAGTATATAACTAGAACAACTCGAAGCAAATAAAAAAATTCTAAGAATATGACGGAGAAGTTCTTTGAAGAAAAAAGCAACAAATTCACCTCAAAAAAGAAAAGAAAAAGGGTACAAGAAAGCAAATGTATATATAACTTAACGGTATTAACTTGAACCAACATATATACTCACGTCAACTTTCATAGTTTCATGTACAGAAAAAATACAGTGGACACGCTCTGGTTTCACTTTCACCATGTCCCTAACGGGCCCGATCCTGTCAATTCAGTGGTCTGGAGCGAAACTAGAAAAATGGGTCCTTTTTCAGTACGTGCGCCTCTTCCTCTCCTGAGCTGAGCTAGTAGGCTTCCTAATTTATATGAGCTATTATATACATCATATATGGGGTTGGGCCCCTTCATTTCATGGGCCCTGTGCGAAGACCCAGCTCGACCCCCACGGACCGGGCCTGGTCCCTAAAGAGAGTTAGTATAACATTGTGTGTAATATAATACTATAACTACAGGATATATATCATGTCTAACTCTCGTTCCATTATATTACAAATGTGCATATCTTGTTATTGTCATTTATGATAATCAGAATTTTCACTAAAAAGAAAAAAAAAGGCATATCATATTACTGTGGCTTGCATGTTCGCGCCATTTTTCTTTCCTAGCTTCTGGGAAAGTATTTATTTTGTTTAGGGTATTCATTACCCATCACTGGTTGAATTCTATATTATATTACGACAAAATAATATTACTAACCTCAATACCCTAGTTAAATTATGTTCACAAAGGACATTCAGTTACGAGTAACCCGTCTTTTTCAGCCTTTTTCCATTGTATCATAATAACATTAATTTTCAATACTATTTTAAAAGCCTAATTAGTATGCTCTTAAATGTAACTGATCATCATTGATGCAACCGTGCATAGTTTCTGGCCTGATGGTGCTAGAGGCACATAGGGCGAAAGGGCTAAAGGGCCAATGGGCACGTGTGGCCAGCGCGAATGCTCCTTCATAGCTCATTTTAATTAGGTAACCATGTTGCTCTTTTCTTTTCAAGTAAGTTTATACATTCAAAGTGTATACGCAAAAGAATATAGATAAATATTTATGCACCGAAGAGTACATTTATACGGAAGTTTATACACTAAAGTTATATATATAAAGTTTTTAATTTTAGCTACCATATAATTCACCAACTGGGTGTTACATCCTTCATACTTCATTCATCAAATCCAACGGACGAAAATCATTGAACGCATCACATCCAACGACGGCGCACGCACGCGTGGTCACCCGGTGGAGAACGCACGCGCGGGGTTATCGGCAGAAAATCACGCACGCAATCAAACCCCTCGCGCATTTATCACCCTCGCGTCAATTTCCTTCCACGCAAACAAATCAATCACCACCACTTTTCCTTCTCACGCCTTCCTCCCCCGCGGCCCGCCTCGCCCTACTCCCTCGTGAGATGGACGGTGCATTGCCATCCGTCGACGCCTGTGTCCTCGCCAGATCGACACAGTGAGGAGGCTACCTCCTCGCTTGGATCGCCTCGGATCATCTCGCGCCAGATCACCATCACCCGTGACCCCCTTCCCCATCGTCACCTACGATTCCGCGGGTCATGCTTCTGTCCATGACCACCACGGACCACGCCCCCTCCGATCGGAACAGCAACATCGCCACCGCCAGCAGGAGCAGCATCCCCATCTCGGCCGGATCGCCATCACACACGGCCCCCTCCCTCCATCGTCGCGCCACCCATCACCGCTGGGCGTGACCCCCCAACTTCGCCTGCAACCGTTGGAGATCGCTACCTCCCCAAATCGTTGCTGCCGTACCCTCACCGTCAATCTGTTGCCACCATTTCTCTGACAATTGTGTGCATGTTTTGATGGTTCTGCTGATCTGCAAATTTTGCTTCATTTACCATGCAGGTGCTGAAGAGTGAAGATCCCCACTGATCCCCATCTCAACTGTCGCTGTATCACCAGATGCCAGGTTGCCATCGCGCCGCCACCAATCTCCAGTGCTGCTACTGCCCTCCTCCATCGTCGATATAGCCCGGGCCGATCGACGACCGCCACTTTCAATTATTGCATCAAAACGGTGTCATTGTATATTTTTGTCAAATTTCATGGCTACTAGCCAACCATGTGGGTTCAATTTTAATCTTGCAATGTTTTCTTTAGGTTGTGCTCATGGTAAAATACAGAAAATTGGAAAAATAGGAAAGCTTTCTCGGTCAACAAGATAAATATTTTTTTGGCATGTGCTCTTTTGCTTGGAGTATTGTGTGCTTATATGGTTGATTGAGATATGTTTAGAAAGCTGAACCTTCCAGAACTAAAACTAAATAGTCTATCATTTCTCTGTTTGTGACAGACTGATAGTTGCAATTGATAGGGGATGGTCTATCATAAGAAACTAAATTTACTTCTACGATTTTTTCTTAAATCAAAGTTGATCCATTTTGTGACTGTTTGTTGTTTCAGACTGAAGGGGAACTCACTGTCTATAAAATGAAATGAAAATTGTTGTCCATGGTGACTCTATTGACCATTGCTCGGATCAAAGTAGAATCTTTTACCGTACTTTCAGCTTAATTGGCTTATTTATTTTTGTTGTATTTGAGTTGCAGTGCGTAACCAGCTTATGGTATTTCTAGGAATCGTTGTCTACTCGGTTGGTTAAGAAGCATGATATGTTTATGATATGTTGTTTATGCCCTTCAATCATAAGCTACTACTTAAATTCTTTATTTTCTTTCTTTAGATAATTGAGGGGCTATACTGTATATCAATTATATCATGATGGAATGAACAATGAAATTAATTAGCTGAGTTAGTTGAAAATGAAATTGTATCTTTTAGCGAAGGCATGTGCAGTTGGGGTCATTTACTTACACAAGCTCATTGGGTTGACTCTTTGCTGTTTGTACAGAAGATGCACAGTTGAATCAAATACACAAGTCATAGCTCGTCTCTATCTATATTTCAGTTGATGTGTCGTAAGATTTTAACCTTTGTTGTGCATGGTTGTTGAAGGCTATCTAATGGCACTTGCTTTCCATAAATTATGACGTATTTCTGCTATTTCTGTCATCTAACTGCTCCCAATCCTCTTCACTTTAAACTGATCTACATCATATTTGGAAAAAAAAAAGAGAACACGTTACTGAAGATTCTGGAAGTGTATTTGAAAAAAAAATTCTAGCTGCTAGGCAGCAATGGCTATATCATTTTCGCAGGGTTTTACAGATTCTACTAAATTTGCACACTTTGTAAATGAACTGATGACATGTTTCTTCCATCTTAGGAAAGGCACATGTTTAGGGTGAAAACTGAAAACAATATTGAATCTTTTAGGGATAAGAACAGGGTGATATTTATTAGAAAAGTTTATGCATGATTATATTAATTGGTTCTTCAAGAGTAAGATAATCGCATGCTTATAGCCTCTGTGATGCATATTTAAAGCATTCTAAGATAATTGTTGATGGTCCATATTCACATACAGAATACCTCTAAATGCTAACTTTGATTCTATGGTGCAGAGCTTGAGATCTATCACCGTGCTTGAGGGTGGCGTCCCTGAAAACAGTGTCATTCCCGACTGGATTAAGTGAGCTCTATGAGCTGCTCATCTTATTATTGTTGCCCCTGGAAGTGGGTGGTAACTAATATCTGCGTGCCTCGTCAGTACTTAGAGTAGCAGCATGTCCGGCTAGGCAGCATCGCCAGCACATGAGGGGAAAACAGAAGGATAACACCCTAGACTGATCATTTCTTTTTTACGTTATGTATAACATTAATCACTGGCCACAATCATCTTACATGACACTGATGGTCTCTTTTTCTTAAGAACAATTTCTCATCATTTTTGCAATGCTGAGATTTTGAGGGCTCTTTTTTTTATCTTTTCTGGCAGCCAAAATGAAAACACAAATGTTAATTCATTTCTCAATTTTTTATTTGGAGAACATATTTGGAGATTTTTGATCAATCAAAATTGTTGATGGTGTTGGAAATATTGGGGTTCAGCAACGAAGGCAGAGTAGCAGCAATGACGTGTTGGTTGTACAACGATGGCGATAATGTCCATGTCGATGATTGGCGAACACGATAAAATCTTGATGCGGTGTATAAATTAATTTGAACTGACTTATTACGATCATAAAAACAAACTATATGATCCAAAGCTACAAAATCAGATCGATTATAATATAAGACTGATTTTGTTATGTTGCAAGTTAGACTCTTAAAGTTTTACTTTACCATACCATCGAATATTTATGTAATTATGACTGAAGAGTACATGTCAACTAATTATAACTAGGGAGAGTAACAATAAAATAACTCTTGTTATCTTTACTTCTATTTTTTTTGTGTATCTTCAGTTAATCTAGCTTATTTGCTAAAATGCACAGTATCTTTTGGTTGTATGATTTATAATTAGAATATTATAACCATAGTTAGCACGCTTATTTGCTAAAATGCATAGTATCTTTTGGTTGTATAATTTATAATAAGAATATTATAACTATAGCGTTAGCACGAGTATATTACTAGTGATATGAAGTTTATCATGGAAATTTTGAGTTTTTTTTTGGTAAAAATTTGCTAACTACATTTGGCCCTAATTATACAGAGGCCTAACCACGTGGTTTATAGGACACATCTGTATGAACTGGATGCACATTCAGCATTGGATGGGCAGAAACCGTGCATGCTCACCCATAAGAAGGCCCACAGTTTCAGTTTATTTGATGTCCCTCTTGCATTGGGCCTCTCTAAATAAGGCCTAAAGTTAATTTTAATTGTAGATTGCGCGGGAACGGAACTTTCGATTGCAAATTTCACTATTACCTTCGCTCCTTTAAGGTCTTTTGCTAAACATTTTCTGGATTATTATTTTCGAACTGATTTTTTTCAAAACCATCCTTTTGTGATTTTTTTAAAACTTCTCCTAAACTATTCAAACTTAATGTTGTTTATATTGTAATGGATTTGATCATATATGATATTTTTATCGAAAAAATATTTTAATTTAAATTGTATATCTGAAATTTCAAATCCTTATTGTTTTGTTATTTTTATTTTGTAAATTTTTTTAAAGAGAAAAAATATATGTAGTTAACACATTGAGGATTATGTAAAAGTTTCATCCTAATCACTGATACAGTGTATATATCTCCTCTCACTCACTGCAACAGACCCCTCATCACTAATGGCTCAAAATTGTAGTCTGTAGTGAGTAAGCCAGTTGTTACAGGATTATGGTCAGTTATGTGTACAGTTATCTGTAACGGCTCTAAGTGACGAGCCGTTGTTGATGCAGAAATTCTACCCCAAAGCAATGGTAGATCCAGAAAATCGATTTGTTGGTATCATAATGTATCCATCGGTCTCATAGTATACTAATTATACCTAGATCATGGTGTTATAATATATAGATAAGCAGTTCTGCTATAGGTTTTGCTGAAAGTTATCGGTGTCACTTGACGCTGGGCCTTATACTATAGATCCGCCCCTGCCCCAAAGAAGAAGAAAAAATCAGCTCCAGCTCATCGCTATGGTGTTGTCATCGAGGTAGAATCCAACACCCGCTGTCATCCTCGTTGTCATCGAAGCCAGATCCTGCACACACCGTTATCATCGTGGTTGGATCCAACGCGCGCTGCCGCTGAAGCTCAAGCGGCCCGGTATCTACCGCTGAGCATATGGGAGCACGATGGAGGAAAAGGAGTCACACTCCCCGCCGTTACCAAGATTGGATCTCCGCCAGGGCCTACCATTGCCCAGGCTGGATCCGTCTCGCCCTGCCATCATCAAGGACAGATCCGCCACTCCCTGCAACTGTTGAAGCCGGATCCACTGCTCCATGCAGCTGTTGAGGCAAGATCCACCACATTGGAAAAGGAGTTTCCTCGTGTGTCTCAATTGCCGGACACCACACCGTCATCGCTGCAGACGGATCTACATGTGCGGAGACGGTGTTGGTCATCTTGAGCTCAAGGGTGGGCAGCCGAGGAGGCCACCCGCTTGTAACATCCTGGCTCAATTAGAATTTATCTTGTGTGGCCTATGAGAGTTGGGTGCGCATGTTTAGTACCACTTTGTAGTTTAGCAAGAGTAGAACCAACTTATAATGGTTTGTCCCTCCAACCATATCACTCCCGGGTTGACCTTTTTACACGAAGCGAGGACGAAAGCATAAGTGGAGTGGTATGTCTAAGTGGGTCTGCTTGTCGGATTGGCTGGGCTACGGGGTTCTGGAGGGCAGACTGATACAAATGGTATAAGAGCCAACCTCCGCAGTTACGCGTACGGGTCAGTGTGCGGCATATGGTGCATGGTGCATGTGGGCTCTGTGTGAGGCACATGGCATGACATATGGCACTGACAATGGACGTACGAACGTGCGCTAAGAGGGGGCATGTTCCTGAACATTTGCCTATATGCATGTGTGACTATATGTAAGTTGGGCCGATGAGTACATCAGGTCCTTTGAGGGGGTGTATGTAACATCTTGGCCCAATTAGAATTTGGCATGTTGTTGATGCAAAAAAACACACACTGGCCTGAGAGATTTGCTTTACTCTAGTGCAGGTCCAAAATTAAGCTTTTAGGTTCAAGGGCGTGCCAGTTGATTTGATCCTGCAATCAACAAGAAGAAACATGCAAATAATGTTAGAAACGATAGACAATCGGTCATAGGGCCGATTTCATATCGTATGTGACCTAGGCGATGCAATAAAGCATGGATCGGCTGTAAGGTATAGTTGATGATAAAATTAACCCTAAAACTAGTATATCGGCTGTAGAAATCAGTGTTATATAATCAATACATCAATGTTACTTTAGGAATAAGCAATTGGGATAGATCGGACTGAACCGAGACAGTATAAATTGCCCAAGTTTAAAGATAACATGAAATAATGATTATATAGACTTATATCATAATCGATATCTAGATTTAAGTGTGTATCGGCTATAGCTCCGATACATTCTTATACCAGGATATTCTCTAGTAATAAATATATTAAACTATAACCAATTAGACTGGTATCAAGCTCAATATATTTATATTAGATTAGATCCTGATATAAGGGGCAGATATAGAATATTAAACAAAGCATAAAACAATGTAAAACATCTATATCAGGTAAGATCGGCTGAAACCCCGACACTATCCTTATTAACGATCATGAGGCAGGCTAGATACCATGCTTCTAAGTACGACTTAATAGGTTGGACTTAACTAATGCAGCATTAAGTATACAAAGAAACATAACATCTAGAAAATCAAGCCGATGATCGTCTTTTCAGGATGGTTAATACATTATATAATCTAAATCAACAAAGTAATCTAGCCGATACCGATGAAACCCTAAAAAGGATCTAGCCGATACAAGTAGATTGTATTGTCGATCTAAATTATATAATGTATATGATAACTCAGAAATTCACAACATAGAACTAGAGTGTCATAAAGATGTAAGCACTAGCCCGAATAATGCAAATCGCCATGACAAGATATATCTTCTCGTCGAAGATCAAATTGATGCAGCACGACTCGAGAGCACGGACTTGTCGAAAAGTAGACATAAAGGTGGCGATGCGCCGAGATTGATTGAACGTGTGTTGTTATTATTTACAAAACCTCGGGATTATATTTATACCCGAAAATACAAACATTGTCCATCACGGACACGACTCATATTCTCCTAATACAAATCCAACTAACGAACAAGTCCCTTAGGTGGATTCTTACCGAGAATATCTATAAGGAAATTACATAAAATAACCTAATTAATAGATACAATTGCCTCCTCAGGACTCTATCCGCGCATGGCAATCCATATAAAACACGCTAACACAGCCCGATGACGTACACCGAGTCATATTACCGAAATCGGCTCAATCAGCTAACTGCATCCGACTCTAACTCTGCCGATCCAGTTCACAGCCGATTCGGACTTCAGCCGATTCTCACTCTGTTTCCAGAAACGATCTAATCTCTTTGATTCTCTCCGATTCTTCTCAAATCTATCTTCATCTCCTATACCTTGAATTACCAAATTTGGTCGTCAACACGTAGCCCATAAGAGCTATGTGCGCATGTTTAGTATCACATTGCTAGTTTAGAAAGAGTGAAACCAACTTATAATGGTTTGTCCCTCCAACCATATCACTCACAGGTTGACCCTTTTACACGAAGCGAGGATGAAAGTGTAAGTGGAGTGGTATGTGTAAGTGGGTCCCCCCGTCGGATGGGCAAGTATACACAGTTCTGAAGGGCGGGTTGTTACACCATTGTGGCCCAGCTTACACAGCCTCAGGCTCATTAGGCGAATAGCTTCTTAATTCAAATCAATACCTTTCTTCCTAGGTGACACTGCCCCAGGTGATCTACATTCTTCAAGTATGACAAGGCAGCGATAAGCACTAGGGACACGAAGGGAGCAATGGAGGCCCGACATAGTGAAGAGGAGGAGTTGGCGATGCTCCTGTCTTACTCACAGAGGACGTGGCCTAGGCAGCGGAGAAGTGGTTTGGTGGGTGGAGAAGAAGACGTAGAGAGGTAATGGTAGTTGCAAATACGAAGATGGCTACTACCATTGTTGACGTAAAAACACGACGGCCTGGGAGATCTACTTAGCTCCAGTGCAGGTCCAAAATAATAATGAGATGCGGGCGTGCCAGTCAGTTTGATCCTGCAACTGACAAGATATGTGAATAGCAGATAAAACAGCCAATCGGCTGATAAGCCGATGGAGTGATTCCAGCCGATACCGATACCAGCCGATATCCAGTATAGATCTTGATACTTGAGCAAATAATGACATAAAGATAATTGGCTGATGATAATGATATATAACAATAATATAATCTAGTAGAAAGCAATCGGCTAGTAATGATAGATTGAATAAGCACGGATCCGAAGGTTAAAGTATACATCGGCTGGAGGTCCGATGTCAATAAATCCAAATGATTAGATAAACAGTGAAACCTTTATTGTCATCGGCTCAAACCAACTTGCATGTAATCCTTGTAAGCCGATGCAACGTCCAGATAACTCATCGGCTGAAACCTCGATGAAACCCTTATTGGCAATCAAGAAGCAGGCTAGAGATTATGGTTCTAAGCACGACTTAGTAGATCAAACTTAACTGATGCAGCACTAAGTATGAAAAGAAACATAATATCTAGACAATCAAGCTTTTGACTGATTTTCAGGGTGGTGGATACATTATATAATCTAAGCCAACAAAGTAATCTAGCCGATATCGACAAAATCCTAGATAGAGATCGGCCGATGCAAGTAGAAAACATTGTCAATCTAGATTATATAACGCATATGATAACTCATCGGCTAGCACTCCGATAAGACATTAGCATGAACCTATCGGCTTAACAAGATTTATATTATCAACAACAATCTAGTAGGTCGAACCTAACCGATGCAGCACGAGATTGTATATGATAATCTAATACTTAATGAGACGATAGATCTATCTACTGTGATGGATATAAAAAATCTATTTAAAACAATATTGTGATTGTAGAGATATATCGGCTAAGACAGAAGATCAGACTTAACCGAGACAGTCCCAACTAAACCGATGCGTCTCTAAACACAATGCAATTAAAATAGAATTGAGATATCAGGTAAATATATCAACCGAACCAGAGCGATCCAAGAGATCGAAGTGATGCAGCCTTGAACAACACCAATGTAGCCGATAGATGTCACCAGGACCCGACGGAACATAGGGCTTACCCCTTCGCCGAAGATTGAAAGCCGGTGCAGCCCCACGTCAGGTGCCAAATTCCGCCGGTTTGATAAGTAAAAACCTCAGAAAGAGGGTGGCGATGCACCAATGTTGTATTGATCAAGAGATAATTTACATGAACCCCGGGTTTACATATTTATACCCATGGGTGGATATTAGTCCATATCGGACACTACTCAAACTTTCCTAAAGATAAAAGGAAAAACATAAAGTCCTTATCAGATACTAAACACACTTTCCTAAAATTAAAAGGAAACTAACGACTCTGCCTAATTAATAGATAAATTGCCATGCCGCATCCTCCTTGAACTCGGTCTCTTCTGGATAAACTTCCTTTAATAGATTAATTTTCTTAACCGAATTTGGTAAGAATCCGGCTGTTGGCGATTGATAATGCCCATCGGCCGATTGCAAGACTCTGAAGCCGATACTGACTCTAGGCCGATGATACTTCGAGGCTTACCAAATTTCATCGTCAACAACCATCTGTAACGCTTAGAAAAATTGACCCATTATAGATGTCATTAGGTCAACTATAATGGCTCTTGAACAAGGAGCTGTTATAGATAACATATGTAACAGCTCTATATTAAGAACCGGTACATATGACCAACGCCACATCTGTATGAGGAAACATTACAGATAGGTAATCGTTAGACGTGTATTATCTTACAGGTATATTTAATGATTGGTATAAACAGTCATTACATATTAGGTCTCTTTAATCCGTCACAGATGACCCGTCAGATGAGTGTGTCTATCAACTCACAATTTGTTTTTGGATATTGATGTATTCTTCACGATCTTTTTAGGTCAATAAAATTTACCAATGCAGCAAAATTTGCTAGAGGACACCAAAAAATGTTGTCTTTGCTAAGTAACACTGCAAGAAACGTATGCTGTCATGCGACAAACTATCATGTTTTTTAGTGTACTTGGACAAATTCACCACCTTACAATGTTCCTAGTAAAGATCACATTTTTTAAGTGTCTTGTGACAAATTTTACCCATGAAGTACCTGTAATTATGTTGCAAACATTTTTTTGCATAAAATAGACAACTGCAAACATAAATAAATTCATAAATAAAACAAGGGCGTATATATACATTGTGTGTATATCCGTGACTAGCTAACTTAAAAGGGAATCAATATTAAAACATTGGTGGATATCCAGCTAATCCATTCTTTTCAACATATGGCGTCCATTAACCTAGCGAGATTATATAGATGTCGCCATTTAGACACACTCTATTAATAACGCTGGTTTGGCATGTGCAACATCAACCTGACCCTGACATTGAAGATCATGAATCCTATCTTGCATTAATGCCTCGTCGTCGAACATTACCTGTTTCCCGTTTGAGCCGAGACCTAGCTATATAAAGCCGGCACGCTTTCATGCACCTCGTTAGCAAGATAATGTTGCTTCACACCTTGGCGCCGTCACTCAGCAGCGTCAGGTCGAACGTTATATCCAGGATAGTTGTCATACTGTGAAATTATTTTATGAGTAATTAATGAAAAGAAGGAAGTAACTAATGGGCGCATTAAAATTTTAATTAATATGGTGAGGTAAAAGTTGTTTTAAATCAAAGGTAAAGTTTGACCAATGATAGGGATGCAAATTTTATGACGAATATAGTGCAGGTATATAGACATATTTATCTACATTTACTTCTTAATGGATAGGTTTTGCTTGTTTTAAAAAAATAAAATATGGTGGCTGATACATTTTATATTCGGATAAGTTTTAGACATGGAAGCCTTAAATGTGTGCCATACACTTATTCTTGACCCTAGACATGGAAGCTTTATATGTGTGCAATACACTTATACTTGGCCTTAGACATGGAAGCCTTAAATGTATGCAATACATTTGATGGATAAGTGTATTTTAGTTTTCATAATTTTGCGCATAATATTCAAAGAAATTTTGGGATTTGTCTCTTAAGTATCTAGATTTAGAAAAACTTATCACTTTTCAGGAAGGGCTCACACCCAGCGATGGTATCCCATCTATTTAAACAACCCAACTACGATATTTCTACCACGAAACACAATAGGGTCAGTCGGACCACCCAAAGCCCTTGGGCATAAAGCAAAGCTGGCTCCTGGCATCCGCCACGATAGTTGCTTCAAGGCTCCAGCAATTGTGCACGAAGTACACGGCAACAAATGTTGCGTACCAAGAGGCTTTACCACTGTCCGGTTTGTCCCATGATCTGATCCTCGTGCCACACCCTTAGCAACCATATCTACACGATTCACAAGAACAAGGCTAGAGCATTGGGTATGTTGTTCATGCAGTACGTGGAGACTTCTAGGTGCGAGAAGGCTATCCTCCTGCATGCATCTACTCCTGCGGTGGTAACACTACTGACATAGGTGCTAGCCCCGACTATTCAGGACAAGTTTATGTTGCTTCCTCGGAACTCCCTTTAAGCTGCCCTGTCGAGATAGACTTCTTCGCTCAACCAGATATCGCGGCACCGATGCCTAACTTGGTGGCATTGACTGTGGTATGTGGCTTATAAGTGTTTGACTTAGCAAAGTTGTCCTCCAACCACGATGCCACATTTTTAACAATTTTATCCTTATAAAATACATTTTTTAAACATGCTCCTATAAAACTTATTCTAGAAATGATCCAAAGCTCAGCACCGATATCGATGACCCTCGTGCCAAGTTTTGGCACTAGGGTTAGGGCCAATGATGACCCTTGGCATGGAACATAGATGTGGGTCGACATTAGTCTCATTGGCACCGACCTCCCGCACACACACTCCCCATTTGGGGAACAAACACTTCCTAGGGTTTCATTATGAGCTCTAAATCCAATAAAAATGAAATAAATTGGAAGAAATGGATAGGATACCTTGCTTTATCAATTTCACTATGAAATTCAGTGCTGCATCAACAGGATGTGAATAGAAGGGTTGGGGAGAGAAGGGAATTCGTCCCATCTCGTTGACCCATCCCAATCTCAAACTTCATCCAACAGAATAGAAAACAATTTTGCCACAAAATTCTATTGGCAAAACAACCAGATTTGAAGAGAGACGAGTCTGCCCCATATCAGAGATCAGCACCAACGACATTATCTCAGTTGGATAGAGATAACAAAACATAGAAATTGAAATGATAATTTGATCTTTTACCGACCTCAACGTCAAAGAGCCCGGTGCCATGCCAATGTTGAGGGCGGTTTCACGGCCACGATTAGGTGCCAAGACATTTTCGGGTGATAGGGTCCTAGGCTTCGAGCTGTCCTTTTTTTTAAAGTTTTATAGGGGTTTAGTTGTAAAATACAGCATTTTTGGCTAAGCCTAATGGTGTTTTCGGAACTACATGTTTCTAACTTTTACTCTCGTTTTTTTCACGTGTTCTTTGAACGGCTATACAATGTGTTTTTTACTTTAAAAAACTATAGAAAAGTGTTTTAAAAATCATATTAATCAATTCTTAAGTTCTACTAATATTTAATTAATTATACGCTAATGAGTTATCCTATTGACGTGCATAGAAAAGAAGTTCACACAACCTTCTCTCCTAACGCAGCCTAAAAGAGAATCAAATTTCGAACGTTTTGGAGCCAGCAAAACTTATTTTGTTCTCTGTGACCTTTGGTGTGCTTTTTGGTACTACTGCACAGTGCACATTTTAGCAGACCCCATTTCTCAAAAGTAGTAACAGCACAAAACCTTATAGCGATATTGGAGATCGACCATGAATGACACTAACGAAGCTATGGCAAGCTGAAGCATGTTCTACCCTTGTAGAGCGCTGATTGCTTGAAATACATCGAACACTGCACTAATCCAAAACTAGCGCAACAATTACTTCCCATTACAATGTCAATCATTATAATCGCTAATATTCAGTTCCTTGTATAACAGTTCAAAGACAATTAACAAATCAGTAAACTTCGGAAAAAATGAGGCAAACACAGACAATCTATCTCCTATATCCACATAAAGAAAAACCTTTGTAAGTTGGTACGAGAGTTCCACTCTCTGCACAAAGGACCAAACATGTCGTCTTCAACAGCTAATAGAAAACCAACAATCAGTTTTTATTAGCTAGCTGCTAATAACCATTGTTGTTTAGTTTTAGTACTCACAATTCAGAAATTAGAAGACATCCTAATCAATAAACTAGATTTACATATAATAAAACGTTTAACCATTGTTGTACCCAATATAATAAAACTTGCATGGCAATACAACAATTAACGTAGGGAAGCACTTGTTGGGATACGCGTAGGCTACGATAGCATAAAATAAAATTTTTCTACCGCGTAAATCAGGAACCATGCAAGTATGAGATCATAGATCGTTACCACTCGACGCGCTGTGCAGCGGAAGTATGCGCTAAGGAGCCGAAGGAATACTCGCGATGTAACGTGCGCCGATGTAGAGGAAGTAGTCGATCGCAACGGCTTGACCTTCTCCTCCTCGTGCGTTCTCCTCGCCGTGCTTCCACACCGATCAGCACCGCAAAACAGCGGCACCTCCACCGGTATCCACACGTCCAGGGAAGGAACACCACGCGCAGATGTGCTAGCACCCGCGCGCGGCTAGGATTTGCTCGTGGAGGGAAGTAGCGGCTAGGGTTTCACGTGGCGTGATCTGTTTAATCCCGTCGGACACACCCCCCCACGAATATATAGAAACCACGTCCGGGCCTCCAAGGCCTATAGGAGTCCTACTCGGATCCCTATCCGAATTGAGTGCATATTGGATCTCCATCCAATCCCTTTATTCCGGCCCCTTAAGCGTGCGACCCTGTAGATTCACGCACACTCGGGTGCAACCCGAAAACTCCTTTTCGGTCCACGTGTCAACAGCGGCCCCTAGCAGAACGTATTGACCCACCGAGCATACATAAAGATCATATCGACTGAACCTTTAGTGTTTACTTGTATGAATCCCTTTACCTCACGATATCGATTAAGCTCAAGGCTAGATATGTGCCATCCTTTAATAGCTCAATCATTCACTCGATCCTGTGATAGATTATATAATCTACGATTGACTCCTCAATCACTTTTGGCATGGCCATGCACTTCCATAATCTATAACATCGAGGGGCCCAGAGATATCTCTCCATAGGAGGGATAAATCCCATCTTGATTATTCATATCCCACTACATGTTTCATAACACACCCGAAGACTACTTTTATAACTATCCAGTTACGGAATAACGTTTAACAGTCCCTAAGTAAGTCAGTACACATGTTGGAAACCGTGATAATCTCAGGTCTAAGAATTATATACCAACACTAATCGAGACCACTGATGGCACTACACAAATAGTTCTTGCAGTGTCTCATGTCGGGTCTATCCAACAACATGTTCCCCAACATGTGTCCACATTATCAATTTGGTATTTCCATACCATGATCCATGAGACATGATCATCAATCAATACATGTGCTGATCATTTAACCATATTTGTTCCACATATGATATTTGATCAGGGGTTCTTTAGAAATAGCAACATATAATATAAAGAGTCTCATAAATGAATCACATATTCATTAGCCAATAAAGAGTTATCTATTTTAAGGAACAATGTCAGATAAATATGTAAACATAGTATATGATATAATCATCTCTATGATTGCCTATAGGGCATATCACTAACAGCACTCATTAGTTTTTATGTAAAAGTGCTTTCATTTTATACGGAATCGTAATACCCTGTCAGAAACAGGGGAAATAACATGCGGAAATGCTAATTAGTTGTATCATCAAACATCAATCAACTTTATGTCAAGAAAAGAGACATCTATTCATGTTTGATAGTAGAATGAATCATACAATCTTGTCATGTCTATATGTATGAACTAAGATATCACTTCAACTAAAAAGAAACACTTGCCCCCACTGTTTCATAAGAGCAATAATTAAGTTTACTTCAACAATTCTACTTTATAAACTCTATGGTAAACACCTTCCTAATGCATCGCCATTGCATGTTTAACTGCTGAATAAGTGCATAAACCATCATAAGTTTGTCCAATTTTGATACTACAGCTATTCTATTACAGATTGGTTATAAATGAACTATGCATCCTGCAGAAGCTATGGTGAAATCATGCATTCATGCTAGCAACTGAACAATAGCTGTATAACTGTGAATAGCATTATGTTAGTAGTAAATATTTCAAACGCATCCATTCTAGTTTGCAACTCTGATTAGCTATAAGTTGGACAGAAGGATGCACGTTGTTGAGTGAAGACCAATTGATACTGATGCATTATAGTAGTTTATGAACACTAGGAAGGAGAGAATATGACATGCCACAGAAAGATGTCAATTTGAATGATGCCTAACCGATAGGCCCCATAACATACCAAATCAAGGATTAGGATGCTACTGTTGGGACATTTAGTAGAAAGGTTTACATATCAACTTGAATCAAAATATTGTTGCTCAATCAGGTAACGAAACTGGGGTTTATTTAGTTCTTTTTACAATAACGCCGCTGTAGTCAAAGAACTCAATGTCAGCACCAATTACACTTCATTGCATATATAGCAGAATAAATGCAGAAAGCACTATTACTTGATCAAAACTTTAAGATCTTGGATTCATCTGAGAGCAGCCAGTAATAGCATTGTGAAGTTATGATTTAATCATGGTACCAACATAATGTTACTTGTGTTTTGATGTCATATCCAAAACAGCTAGGATTTATCATAGAAAGATCGCGGAAGGTCATTTGTTCTTTTATAAAAATAGTGTAACTTCAACCTTTATGTGTCTAGTATATCTACTGATAGATTTGTCGCAATGAGCAAATGCAGAAACAGTCTCTACTTGATAAAAACATCATTACATATTTAATAGAAACAATTGCACATTTCCACTCCCCAAACATCCAGTAATCAAATTTGCATGAACTATGTGACAAGCAGGGAGCTATGAACCTATTACATAATCATGCTAATAACCAAATATCGCTGTTCTGATGTCATATCCGAGACATGGAAAAAAAATGTATCTGGCCTCCTGGAGATATCTCAGGAAACAATCATTGGCTTACATTATGCTACTTCCACTTCAAAGCTTAATGTGCACTAGTCACAGCTTTGTTGTAAAATCTGCAGATGGCAAGTGCATGATGAAACAACCACGAGTTTATCTTTAATTTCAGATATGGTATTAAGAAACCACATATTGTGCATGAAGTTACAATGGAACGATGCTAAAATTACCTGATATGATGTTTCAATTTCACATGTATACTGCATCAGGAATTGCACAAGTAATATTTAGCATTGGGCAACTGTTTTATGCTATCACACTGAATACTCTAGCTGATTCACAGATGCAAGTGAGACAACCATTTTTTGAGACAAGACTGACCTCCTATGCTGATCTGAATATTTTCTAAGACGAGTAAAAACAAGGAAAAAACTTCTTGGGCTAAAAAAAGGTATGCACATGTGCAAACACCTATCAATCACATATAAAGAGAAACCAGTGCAATTAGCAATCACACGGTGGATTGAGCTGGCTACATACACATGCATATACAGGTTTGTCTGGAGCAGCATCACCCATGACACACCCCAGTTCCCCAGAAGTACACAGACAGGACTAACAGGCAGCAGAGTACTATTCTGAAACAAAACCAGATGAGGTGCCTAGTTCAATCAGGAAAAATGTTTCTCACACTCAGAATGAATGATCACCGCCATATAGTGGGTGGCACACATAACAGCTTGCTAATCTCAAAAAGGGCATAATACCAGGGTTTTAAAAAAAAATGTCTACAAGGCCGCTTATGTATACAAGGAACAGGTACTCCAACCTTGTACCACTTAAGACGCATAAGCGGCCGATTATACCGCATAAGCAGCTGGTTATGGTGCATAAGCGCTACAAGGTGGGGTAACCGAACAAAACTGCTTACAGCTTTTTAAAACATTGCATAACACTCTACAATCATTTCACACTAGCATGACAGACAATATAATGAATGAAGCATCTGGGGCTGCAATATCTAGATTATCACTATGTTCACACTACAATTTCCTTGGCAGTAGCATAAGCAAGCAGCTTCAACAGAAACACTGTTTTTCTACTAAAATTTTCTTATCAATATCATAGGAAAGCAGCTTCAAGGGGAACAAGAACAAGTGCACCCACCAAAAAGTATTGGAGTACTACATATTAGCTGAGAAGCAGTAATTGTCACTAGAAACTAACGCACGCTCACAAGCTGAGATGAGTACTACAGGTGGAGATACTGGTATTAGAATTGAAATTTTTGCATCATCCAGGATAAGATTGGGAAGCACATAACATAATTCACAGCATATTCAGAAGAAGAACCAGTCGGTAACGTCACGTCGCCTTCTTCTTCTACTCGGTCATGGCGGCCCCTTCCCCCTTCTCCAGCTCCACCCCCTTGTCCTCGCCCTCCTCCACCGGGGCCGCCGCCGCGGCGGGCTCCTCGACGGCCCTGTCCGCCGGGGCAGCGGGGTGCTCCTCGTCGGGGTCGCGAGCCGCGGAGTCGGTTGAGCGGGTGAGCGCGCCGCGGAGGCGGTCCAGGAAGGGCTTGAACGCGGACTCCATGGTGAACCAGGCGAGGACGAGGCCGCCGGTCACGACCACCGCCGTCTTCAGCGCGTTGCCCTCGCGCTGCCCTCCTCCTCCTCCTCTCGCCATGGCTGCTCGTGGATTGCGATGGGACGGGTGGTGTGGGATGGGATGCTCTCCGCGCTCGAGGTTTGGGGGGTTTTTGTTGTGGGTGGGGGGAAGCTTTCTTTTTCTTTTTTTTTTTTTTGTTTTGTTTTTGTCTTGCACGAAAGGGAAAGGCGAGACGAGGAAGAAAGAAAGCGACGCGAGGAAGGCACGTAATTTCATGGAAACGTGAGGGGCAAAAAGGAAAAAAGTTCCGAACGGGACCAACGTGGCACACCGCCACCGCGAGCAAGACAAAAACCGTCGAAACGGGACAGCGACTCAACGGGCAACGTGACGCGAGAGAGAAGAACCTTTTAAATTAAAAAAAAAAAGGAACGGGATATCGAACAACGTGAAAGGAAAAGAAAAAAGAAAGTGTCCTTTACTGACTTGGGCTGGCTGGGTTGGGCCCCAGCTTTTGTGCACGATCCATTTTGGAAGCCCAGGAGATTGGAAGTTTTGTAACCAGCTGGGCCTTGTTTTTATGGGCCAAACTCCGTTCCTTTCTCCATCGAAGGCTGGAATGCACGAGTAAAAAGTACAGCAATGTGCCACTCTCACCGAACCACTAACTTTCTTGTGCTTCACAAGAGGACACTTCATGATGTAATACTAACACACATGGTGACAGATTCCGACCTCCTGCCTACCTGTTCAGTCGTGACACTTCACCTATAATCTCCTCTGCTTCTGCAATTAATGGTTACATTCACCAGCTAATCTTGATCTTCATACACCCTTAGACACCAAAAACATGTACTACTCAAAGATGCTAAAACGATCATGGTAAAGAGAGATGGCAACCCATTGCAATGAGAATTCAGATCTGAGCTGAAGCTCTGCAACATCATCTCAAGAACAAATAAACAAGCACCATATTTCATTAGCTTTTTATTTACTGCAGGAGGCAAAAGCATAAGGAATTTGACCGGAGACATTTACATCGCCCAACGAACTCCAAAAAGAATTGAAAGAACGAACATACATTTGGCCTCTACATGGACACTAGATCTACACAAAAACAGATCACGTAGTGAGCTACAATTTTTTTCATCATTCATCAAATGTACCGTGTAATTTTACATGTAATTATAGTTGCATCTTCACCATATTATATCGATCTCCCTGAGCTTCTTCTCCGTTTGGATCTCGTGGAGACGACGACCAGAATTGGTTCCAAGAACACCTGGGATGTGTGCTCTCAGTACGCCATGGCTGTTTGCCCGCGGTGGAAGCTCTGGGTGTAGGGGAACGTCGTCGCCGCCGCCGCGGCCGCCGGCTTGCACTGGGCCGCCGCCGCCGCCGCCGCCGCCGCCCTGTGCGTCGTGGGAAGCGAGTGCGAGGTGACGAGACGCCGGACGCCGGAGCGCATCTTGTAGAGGATGTGGGCCAAGCTGCCCCTGCTCTGGCGGCCGAGGACGGCCACCTCCTCCTCGTTCATCTCGAGGTCGCTGGCGAACCCGGGCTTCTTGGACATGAGCCAGCCGACGCCCCAGTCCCACCACCGCTTCAGCGGCCCGCCGGCGAACGCGCCCAGCGACGGCGCCGACTTGGACCGCCGGAACGCCCACTCCGCCGACGCGGAGGAGATGGGCTGGATCTTGTCGGAGAAGGAGGACAGCCTCTTCCTCAACCCCATCAGGTGGCTCTCCTTTCCCCCACCACCGCCGACGCCGCCGCCGCCCTGGAACGTCGGCAGCTCGTCCTTCAGCGGCCTTGTCGGCAAGAACCTCGCCTTCTGGATGTTCTCCAGGATGGTCGCCATGTCCCAAGAAAGAGAGAGAGAGAGAGGATGAAAGGAGGAAGAGGAGAAGGTCAGGTGGCAATGGCCTCCTACCTCTTCTTCTCCAGATCTCTCCTTCTCCTCCTCTTCCTCTTGTGAATGTGGTGGCGCAATGTTTGTCTTCACAGCTATGGGCTGGACAGGCTGGTTTTATTCATGCAAGAGGGGGGGTGGGGCCACGACGAGGTGCGTGTAGTTGAAAGCTTTGTACTGTGCAGTTGCGAGCATGTTTACAGAGAGGCGAAGCCGGCAATGTGAACTGAACAATTTGGTTGTTTCTTTTCTTTTTTTTTTTCTCTTGTCATCAGGCAGCTCAGATAAACTGGAGCCGTGTTGGCGAAATGATGGGTGGGTGGCAGCTGCCGGTGCGGTGCTGCCACCGTAGTGCCATGTGTGGGATGGATTGCTGGGTGCTCTGGGGCTTTGACATCCATGATGAATCCATCCACCATGTGGGCTGTGGCGTCCTGCCTGCCTGCCTGCCTGCCCATCTATTTGACTCTCTTGCAAATTGCAATATGTTGGGTTGATTCTGGCCAACTCGATGCAAAGCTTCCCAATGTGGTAAAAGAGCACTCAATGATGTAGTGTGTATCCTAGGATACATTGAAATAACTTAAAATGGAACAACGTTGATGCTCTTCATAATCTACATTGAAATACCTTAAATTGTCTTTTAGAAAACCTTAAACTGAAGGTTTTCAGTCCTTGCCTATCCCATTCCGCAGTTTTTATCATAAACTTACTACTCTGCTTCTTCTTGGAGGGTCACATTGCGATATACCTTTGAGCTCGGTGTTTTTTAAGTGTGTTCAGTGTTCATGAGGCAAATGTTTCCATTTGCGCTTGCTAGTTTCGTTGGAGCTTTTGATAATCACTAATTTTCAGAAATAAAAGGGTGATATGTGTTTGGTTAGCATCTAATACTCAAATAAACGGGAGAGGCAGCTGCCGTGTCACCAAAAGCAAAAGGGTATACATCACATGAGAGCATGGGGGAGGAATATTCATCCAATGGCAATCAGGTCACCCATGAAACATTGCTCCTTCCCTCTTCATACCGAACCTGTTTGTCATCTTCCGGTTACCCATAGACTTTTCAAGGCCTTTTCAGCAATTGGACTCTGCCTTTTCTACACAGGAAACAATCAAACATGCCAGCCATTGCAACCATCACAAACATCATTCTCAGACAATGGAAAACTGAAACTGCATGCCTACATTTCTCATCAGCACAAATGCAAGCATGTGTCACGTTTTGTTCCTATGATATGTTTTTGCCCAATTCTTGCCAAGATCAGAGTAATCTGACCTTACTTGCACCATATATTCCTTGCGGTAACGTGCAGCCTCACCGTGCCATTCGACATTTCGACAGAAAAATTATCTCAAGCAGTCAAACTGAAGGGATCTGAAATGTGATCCGGAAGAAGCACGCGAGCCACACACAACTCGACGGATTGCGCGGCTGCAGTGCAGAGCTGCAGTTCACAAGTCGTTCACAAGTCCAACTCCGATAATAACACTCGGGCCTCACCTCACCTCACCTATTCTTCGTCTTCTCTTTTTATTCGGTTGCTTCGTCTCGCCGCCGACACTGAACTTTTATTAAATAAAGGGCAAAGGTTGGTTGCGAGGTTGGTAGAAGAATCAGACGAGTGGAGGGGCACAACACAGCTGCAGGTCTGCAACAACTCATTTTTCTCATGGGAAGCAGTTTAACTGACCTGTCGTCACTCTGCCATCAGGCTGTAATATGCCTGTTGTTCTTGGAGAGCCAGTTCAGAGGTAGGGTTAGGTAGCTGCAGAGGCAGAGCAGAGACCATCCAACAGTACTCCAGTTCTGCATTGGCAAAGACAAGGTTTGTGCTGTGTGCCTGTATATGTAACTGGCAGGCAAGGGAAGCTGGCTTTTGTTCAGCTTTCCAATTATTGATTTATAGTACAGCTCAAAACATAGGAGGTACAGCATGGTATAGCCTCCAAACAGATGACAACTCTTAACAATGACTTGTTACAACTTACAACTCCATTAAGCTCAATTGTTCTCCCAAAACAAATGTCATCTAAGCTACAGGTACAGACTGTGTTGTGTGGTTTGGCTTCATGCAAGATTGAAAACCATAGCTGAATACCTCTCATAGAAGACCCTGGATTCTGCACACTCCGCTTCTCAAGACTTACTGAAGTCACATATGACTCAGAAAATTGAAGTTACACAGCAGTTAAAAGCCCATATGCTGAGGCATTTCAGCTAGAAATTAATGTTGAAGATATCCTGACAAAGTGAAGGGAATAACAGCACAAATCTACCCTCTCACTCTCTTAAGCAGATACCGGAGAGAAAAGAACCCGAGCATGAATGTTTGCCAAAACCAACCTGTAGCATTCCTTGGGTCATACTTCTTTGCCAAGAACCAAGCATAAACAGCTTCACCAACGTGCAATGCAGATGCTATCACAAAGACTAACCGAATCACCAATTTTGATCGGAAAACAAATAAAGAGAGGTCAAGCACCCATTTCAATGGACCAACGGGTGGAAGGTAAGCAGCAGAAAACAATGCCAGCATGCCAATTGTTGCAAACAGCCAAGGAAATATGGTTGGGCCATCTAGTTCTTTTCTCTTCCGCTCCTGCCAGTAGGAAACAGTTGCAGCCAATCCTTCTCGAGGACTCACCATAGGTACATAGCCGATTTCCTCTCTAGCTTTCAAATATGAAAAGTAGTGCGTAACACCCACCTGTCACAGCGAACTATCAACATTAGCTTTGACTATGGGTTTGACATCATGTTTATTCCCACTCAGCTATACAAATAGAATCGCAATTATGTAATTCTACATTTCTACTTGCCTAGTCAAGAAATTACTAAAGATCAACAGAAAATGATTAATTTATAAAAAAATGATAAAATAGCTGTAAGCAATACTGCATATCCATCATTACATCTTAGCACTATATTACGCTTAACAAGATTCAAACTCCTACCAAACAAATTAGATCTTATTACCCCTCACTCATCATGATTAACAACAGAGTTGCCGTCACATGAGAAGATAGTAACAGCGTAAAGGCATATTCCATAAGGGACTGCATTAGGTAAAGTCATCGGAACAAGATAAATAAGCTGACCTTGTATACTTCAGCAGGAAGGAGAAGAGGCTGAGGAATCCATTTACTATCCAACCATGGATAGAGTAGTGTATACATGAACACAAAAAATCTTGAAATGGCAAGGGCAATTGAGGTATCCATTCTAACTCGCGGAACTGTGTAATCCAAACTTTGAAATAGAGGACTGAGAAATTCAAAAGTATTGACAGGCGATCCTGCAAACAACCGTTGTTTCTTGATAAGAAAATGCAACATTTCTTTCAAATTACAAACAACAAACATTAAGAGCAATTCTGGTAAGGAGGAAAAGTCTAATTGCTCAAGTTGCTAAAGGAATAAAGGTTGAGTATTGAATGTAAATATATTCAACAGAACATCCAGTAGACTCATTATGTATGATCTGTAAGCAATAAAAATTTCAACTCCCTCTAAAAGAAAAAAGTTTCAACCTCAGTTCAGAATAAGCAAAACAAATAAATAGCTAAAACGAGCTATGCAGTAAATCATTTTGAATAGATGTCCTCGACAAAGACACCAATGCAGAACACAAGAGTGTAAACTACTGATTTTTTTATGGTAGCATTCAGCTTAGTAGTCTAGTGTTCAACAGTTCAGATTTATCAATATGACAAGACAAAAATAAAAATGGCTGCACTGCTATTCAAAAGATTGAAATAAAATTCAGAACATAGTGCCATGGTATCAGAAAAGGTCGACCAGTAACTATATAGTTGCCCTACAGGCTAATTGCACTTACCATCGCATATGAAATATGCTTGACCAGCAGCTACAGGAATTCCCTTCCTGTCAGGAATATCATCTAAAAGTCCCATGCTTGACAATATCAGTGCAAGAACAAGATTATCCACATAGACCCAATCTGACTTCACATTTGGATCCCCAATCTTGAAGAATGCTAATCCCAACTTTGCAAGGGATAGTATCCTTGGAAGATGCCGCTCTTCACCTGGACCATAGATAGCGGCAGGACGTATTGAGCATGTATAAAGACGACTGCTTTTATCACTCCTGTATAAAAACATCAAATCAGTAAGACAGCCTGTATATTACCAATGTTCAACTTAAGTCCCAAGCCAAAATGAAATAATTGGTGGTGGTTCTCGACACATGGAAAGTAGCAAATACACTCATCATAGGTGAAAACAACACATTTGGAGATTATATGAAGGGTATGTAAGTGGCAGATATACATGGCAATGAGGCAGATATAAGAATCATGGCAAAAATGGCTCAACTTACTTAGTTTGCCGGCCATTACTCTTCAGCACCAACTGTTCAGCAATTGATTTGCTACGCGCATAGGCATCAACATGGTCTTCGACAGGGAAATAAGGCAGCGCCTCGTTCCCATTGACAATCGGCTCTCCTCCAAACACCACATTATACGTGCTTACATACACGAGCCTTCTAACACCATGCTCGTGGCAAGCGTCCAGCACATTGCATGTGCCATTTATATTGACCTCGTCTGCTCGCCCAGTCTGTACCATTTCCTTCCCTGACATGCCATACGAAGCGAGATGAAAAACACAGTCCACGCCACGCAAAGTCTTATCCACATCTTCCTTCTTTCTAACATCCCCTGCAACACAGGTTCACCGATCAGGTATTTTGATAACTCAATTCGTGCATCAGAAATGCAGAGCCAACTGCAATGGACACACAAGTTAACAAGCTAACCAGGCAATTATGCGCAGTACATGATGGATATTGTTGTTGTAGCACTAGTGTTACTAACTTGCTGTCACTGTGTTGAGAAAACAAAATTCAAGATTCCCTAACTACTCCAAGAACCAAAACATACGAGGCTAATAGGCATAGCACAGAGGCAGTAGTCTACTCCAATTTCACACTGGTTCGCAACAAATCCAGAAGTAGAACTATAGCCGAGCAAGCAGTGCTAGCGCTCCAATGTGTCTTACTTCTAAGAAAAACTCGGTAACCGCGCCAGTTTACAGTGAAAGAAGACCACTGTGGATTGTGGATTTTGGCACATCGATCTGAGGATGAACTCGAGAGGGACCTTGGAAGAAGCGGACGCCGGCGTCGAGCAGTTGGTCGGACCAGGGGGAGGACGCGCGGAGGTCGAGGGAGCGGACCTCACGGGCGCCGCGGCGGAGCAGCTCGAGGCAGAGCGCGGAGCCGACGAAGCCCTGGCCGCCCGTCACGGCGAACCGCATGCCCTCGATCCCCTCGTTCTCGCTGAGATGCATCTCCGACTCTCCCCAAGCCGCCGACGCCGAGATGCGCTCGGGGGCGGAGAAAACGAGGGCGAGTGGAACAGTACGGGTCGCCGGCGACGGCGACCTTGCTCTACTACCTGTCCCGGTGGCGACCGTCGGATGGGAGCTCGCAGGCTCATCATCACTCATGGGCCACGCGGAATGTTTTTTTTCTTTTTTTTAAGTAAATTTCATTTTGGTTCATTTTTAATATGTTTCGTTTTGGAGTAAGTACTACTCGCTCTATTTTATATTATAAGTTATTTATTTCTTAAAAAAAATTCTAAATTTGATCAAGTTTATAGAAAAATATATTAGTATTTTCAACCCAAACCAAACATATTATCAAAATACATTCAATGTTAGATTAGATGAAACTAATTCGATATTTTAGATGTGGTTATTTTTTCTATAAACTTGTTCAAATTTAATAAAGTTTGATTTAGGAAACAAGTCAAATGATTTATAATATGAAATAGAGGTAGTACTATTTAAAACCAATGTTTTTATTTTAGATCCCGTAATTTTACCTTTTTTCATTTTTTTTCTCAAGCATATAGAAGATTTCGAGTACATGGACTTCTACTCGTCAATAAACTCTCATAGCTATATTTAGACTCTATTGCTTTAACATATGATAAGTCGATGCAAATGGATAAAAATAATTGAGGGTGATCCAAAATATCATAAAAGTAAATTTATCCGGTTTCAAAGTGAAAACATTTGTTAAATAGCGATTTAAAACAAAACAATAGTGGTAAAATGGTGGGTAAAGTAAAATTTACTCATGTTTGTTTTAATGTAAACAACCAAAAGTATAAATCGGAACGTATCGTGTTTTTCATATCTGAAATTCTGAATCTCTTCTCCATTTTATAACTTGTAACTGATTGCATGATTGCATTGCTGTAGCAGGCGCTGTAGGAAAGCCTTGGTGTGGATAAGTAAGATTTCTTTTTATGAAAAAAAACAAGAACTAGATGTGATTTTTAAAAAGCATGTCTGGAAAATGTTAAGAAAAAGTTCATGATCCAGAGTTCCAATCAATGGCAGGTTATAGCCAAGGCTGTAGACTGATCCTAAATCACTAACAAATCTAATTTCAAGGATTGGAATTATTTGTGCAAGAGAAAAATTGTGAATAGCAGAACATGAAGAACATGGCATTTGTTTCTAAACTTTAGTTCCTGTTGTATTACTAAAGTGAAGTATTAGCATTTGAAACCGACCTTAACGAATTCCTGAGGAGAAAATTAAAAAAAATGTGAAAATTATCCGGAAGAGGATAGACGAAATATCTACCCTATAGTTCAACAAGTAGTTTTACTCATTCATCGTGTGACACATCCAACGATCGAAATCCATCGAATCGGACGGTCCCGATCAGCCCACGACCCCACGACTCCGCCGCCTACAGCCTCCTCTGTGAGCTCCCTCCGCCACCTGCGCCGCACCGCACATCCCTCCTCTCTCTCGCAGTCGCCGCCGACGCACAACACCACCGAAGCCCCACAGCCGACACCCCTCCCCGTTTGTCCTCGGCCCAATCCCCTCCGCCGCCTGCGCCCACCGCCCATCCCTCCTCTCTCTCGCAGTCTCCGCCGACGACCAACGCCGCCGAAGCCCCACCACCACTGCCCCTCCCCGCTCGTCCTCGGCCCACCTCCCTCCGCCGCCTACGCCCCACCGCCCATCCCTCCACCCTCTCGTAGTCGCCGCCGACGACCAACGCCATCGTAGCCCCACCAATCCCGCGTCGATCTCTTCCGCGGCCGTCACCGTCGCCGAATCCCCTTCGCCGCGCGCGGATCCTCCTCCACTGCCGCCACCACGCGTCGATCTCCTCCGTGCCACCACCGATCCCACGGCCGCCACCGTTGATCTCTTCCGCGGCCGCCACCGTCGCCGAATCCCCTTCGCCACGCTCGGATCCTCCTCCACCGCCGCCACCACGCGTCGATCTCCCTCTGCGTGAGCTCCCTCCGCCACCTGCGCCCCACCGCACATCCCTCCTCTCTCTCACAGTCGCCGCTGATGCACAACGCCGCCGAAGCCCCACCGCCGGTGCCCCTCCCCGCTCGTCTTCGGCCCAATCCCCTCCACCGCCTGCGCCCCACTGTCTGTGCCCCACCGCCCATCCCTCCTCTCTCGCAGTGGCCGCCGACGACCAACGCCGCCGAAGCCCCACCACCGCAAAAAAACCAGAGGAACGAACTGGCAATGTTTCACAAATAAATCATGTGCCATGTGGTGGAACCTGCAACAACATAAATCCAACTTTGTCAAATGATGGGCATCTTTGGGAATTGTAACGAATCTACTGAGCCCATCTAAAGACTACAATAACAGGTTGGAAATTGCTCATGGCTGCCGTATCTCTTAACTTGTACTTATGTAAATGGTCTCTGCATGTTTATTTGATTATTTCTATTTGCAGTTCACGGAAGCAACTGAACGTGCAATTTGACAATAGTACAATTTATCGCACAAAGATAGAAGCCCCTCGGTGCCTGATACTGCTTTGTTAGCTGGAAATGTACCAGTGTCATTTTTTACACTCTTCAGTCTGTCCTAATGTATTCATGCTTTCTCCCCAATATGAATTTTGTGCAGGCAAATTCTAATAAGCCTGATCTTCTGGAACACGAAAGGAAAAATGTCAAGAATAACACTTTCCAAGGTACTCGTAAAGCTTTATACTGGCTTAACAAGTAGTAGTTTGAGTAGTTCATACCTGAGGAAGTTTGTCATAGCCACATTTTAAGGTCTCCAAACGGTTCTACCATAAGTAAGAACGGTGCACAAGACGAGAAGTTCTACGCCGTGCATTTCGATGTAAGGCTACCTGTTCAGCCATCTAGCGATGTTTGCGACACGACCATTGCTCTAAATATTTGCGGTTACTCTAATAGGGTCATTCCCTGAGGTCTGAGGCTGTAAGTACTAACTTTTACGTACATATATGTACGTCCTCTCTTTGATGATTTAACCACTAAAGATTGCTATTGTAAATATTTTATTGTGAATCTATTATAAATATTTTATATGATTTTGCAGCTTCCAAAGAGTCTTAAGATTTTTGTTGTTGCATGATTGCTGGCTGAAAATGTGAGCTATATTTTGGCATATTTTTATATTTGATGGTCATCCAGAAAAACTTTGTAAATAATAACCTACACATGAATTTTGTAAATTATGCAAGAGTGCTCTTTTAGGTTTGTAATACTGATTATTATTTGATTCTCATTATAAGATATTGCCGTAGCATTAGCACGGGCATATTAAGGGAATATTTGTTTGAATATAAACATATGGCTACGTTAGATGACTTTCTCTTTACAAAATAGTTTTTGTTAAAGCGCCAAATTAACTGTTAGTGAAATCGCATGTGCATGTGCATACCTTTTTTTGCATAGGAACGAACACAGTAGTTTGTTAGACCCTTCAATGCAGCAACCAATGAGCTTTACAAGGTTGGGGTGCCTGACATTGGTTATGATATTAATCACCGTCAATAACTGATTTGCCCCTTGCTTTGTTCAGCTAACAACATTTTAATTAATATTTGAGTGCCATCTTTCATGTTTGTTTACATATATGTCAATAACAAAAATATGAAAGAGAAGTAGAAAATAAGTGGATGTATTAGTTCATATGACGGAATTTTTTAAATGTTCTTTTATTTTCCTGTATATAATGCTTGTGTTTGTGAATCTGATGGAGTGCTAAATGTTTTCCACATGTGCAGAACAAGTGTAATTAGCTGTTGGAGTGCTTTTTGAAGTAGACAGAAAGCATAATGGAGAAAATAGGTGAGGCATTATTTGTTCTTCTCAACTTTGAGAACCAACTGAGATGTAACCCAGGATAATATAGTGATCACGTGTGAATATCTCAAATGTGAACTTAATGGTCTATATCAGATAACACCGGAGTTCTATAGAAGATAGCTCATTCAGCTTTGTACATGTCATTGGTTGTTCATTCCTATGAACTGTGCATTGTTGAACGATTGGTGATGATTGTCCCTTAATTATGCACTTCGCACTAATATTAACCATATAACATTATAGTGCCATGTAACTTGAGATATTCATAGTTGCATCTGAATCAAATTGTGACTGTAAATTCTTTGTTTGACTCCATACGATTTCATATTCGCTTTAATGTACTTAGCATTTTCGCCATAATACCTGATTAAAACATTGCAATGTATGGTTATGATACTACTATGCAAGCCATGATTAACCACTAATATGAAAATTTGGCTATTAGGTGTTGACGCAAGGAGGTCACAAACTGATGAGCGTATTGCATTCGGAGATATTACCAACAGACTAGATGTATTACAAACGACACCTTTAACACCATCAAATGAGGTAATACGTAAACGGGAAGCAGCTAACCAAAGACAACGTGAATGCCGTGCAAGAAAAAAGGTTGCAGCAATTACCCCGTGTTCTGGTACACTGATGCAACCAACAACTGCTTCCCTTTCTATGGAAAGTGAAGTTGTTAATGCCCGGCTAGCTGAAACTACCAAAGATGACAGAGAGGAAAGGAACCGTAAGCAACGTGAATACCGCCAAAGGAAGAAGGTTGGGTCAACTAATTTTGATGGGAGTGTGAGCTCTTCAACACCAGCCCAACCAGCAAATGAAGAGAGGAACAGGAAGCAACGTGAATACCGTGCGAGGAAGAAGGCCGCATCAAAAATTGTTAGTGGATCAAATTCTGAATCAATCAATCATCATGGTAAAAATTACTGTCACAATCAACAGTTTGTTTTAATCTATTGTTCTGACAATTTTTCATTTAGTGTCACCATATGGAACGACATATTCTACCGTTTTGCAAGCAACAAGTGTATTAGACAAAGAAGATGTTGATCCAGATGATCCTATGAATTGGCTTCATAGAAATGATACCTGCCAAAGAAAATGTAGGAAGAGGAAAGTAGTGAGCATTGAACATGACCAACACTCACGCATCCAAGGTGAACTTAGTCTCTATAAAATTTAATGCATAAATCATTATTTTAAAATCTGCTCAATTTGTTCTTTCATGAAATATTGATTAAGCAGATGGAGTTAGACAAGACGAAACTATACTTGTCCAAGCTGTTGATCAAGATATTCCAAGTTCGGATTACATTGAATTTGATAGTAGACTATTCGAACCTCCAATAAACAATATTTTCGATGAAGGTGGGCATTGTGAACTTATTTTAATGTTGAAGTTCTTTTTAGAAACAATTTTACTATACACGATATTAACCTAACAAATGTACGATCTTATGTGTACTAATCCACCATCCATCAGGTAATGTCGAACTGACGCAGACATGTGACATCGTGGATAGTGATGATGAGGAATTACAAAATAAAGGTAACATAAAGCATAATACTTTTCACTTCGCAAGACAAGTAGGTATATATGTTTATATTTTCATTTTATGCTTATTTTTCCTCTGTCAGATGATGGTTATGAGTCATATCGCATGGATGTCAAGGGTGTTAATTCTGTTAATACCGAAGATCCACACGATTATGTTTACTAGAACCTACCAAAGAAACATCATGTGTTAAAAAAAGTGTCTGATTGCAAGTACTGTGGGGCGATAAGGTTTCAATACGAGCCCCCTGGATTCTGTTGCAGGCAAGGGAAGATAACAGTAGCCAATCCATTGGTCCCGTCTGAGTTGGTACGCTTGTTTACAAGCCAGGTTGATAATGATGCCAAGTACTTTAGAAAGCATATCCGTTACTTCAACTCACATTTCTCATTCACAGGTCTTGGATTGACCCTTGACCGCAACGTGAGCACTGCTGCAGGCACCGGTGTATATACATTTCGAGTGCATGGTGCATTGTACCATCGTTTAGATAATTTGGTTCCAGGCTCTTAGGGGCCACGTCATATGCAGTTGTACTTCTACGATACGGAAGAAGACACTACTCTGGCGCACAGAGCAAAGAGGTCCCCTGATCTTGATATCAACCTTGTGCGGATTATCCTAAGAATCTTGGCAGATAACCCATATGTTGAGACTTTTAACCGAGTCGGTAGCATGCCAAATCTAGACGACTATAAGATTGAGCTCAACACGAATATCACCCCTGACCAGCGAAGATATAATGCTCCTACAACATCGCAAGTTGCTGCTATCTGGCTAGAAGGGGATGATCCGGTGAGAACTTTTGATAGGCATGTGATGGTGCATGACAAAGGGGAGAAAACTAGCTATATCAAAGCATACCATGGTTGCTACGACCCTTTAGCGTATCCTCTATTAACCCTAACGGTGAAACCGGATGGAATCTCAAAATGCCATACGAAACACCCAACAATATACCTGACGGTATGAACATTGATTCACCAAGTGTTGCATCAATGGGTGGCAATGTGCACTTCAGTGAAGAAAACACTTTTGTCGAGCCTACGGGTACATACACACTTGGCTTATGTGAGACCTTATCAATACTTATATACTTTAAGGCCATTGGAATTAAGTCGATTTCTTGGTTTTGTTGCAGAGAATGATGGTGTTGGTGATACTTTATACGATGAAGACACTAATGAGGTGGAGAACAGGTCATGCAAGCGGAAAAAATATAGATTTGTCACCGCAAGAGAGTACTATTGCTTTAGGCTACAGGTTAGGAGGGGACTTTTCAACATTATTTTATTTGGAGGTCGTCTCTTTCAGCAATGGGCCGTTGACATGTACATTAAGATATAGTCTATGCGCCTGGATTGGTACTCTAACCCTGAGAACAAAAAGAAGATATGAGCTGAGTTGTACCAGGTGAATATAATAAAATACATATTCAATTATATTAAACCACATCCCATTAAAAAAATCGATGCTTACAATATATGTTCATGTTATTGATGCTAATTTTGTAGGGTGTCGTTGACGTGATCAATTCTGGAGAGACAAGGGGTTCAGAGGTAGGAAAGAGGATTGTGCTACCTCGATCTTTTCCTGGTGGCGATCGCGACATGCAGCGGCGGTTTCTTAATGCAATGGCTCTTGTCCAACGTTTTGGGAGACCAGATTACTTCATCACGATGACCTGCAATCCATACTGGGAGGAGATAACAGAAAATCTCTATCCTGGCCAACAACCGCAAGATCGACCAGACCTTGTTGCAAGGGTATTTAGGGCCAAACTGCGAGACATGTTAGACTTGTTCACGAAGAAAACGTATTTCGGCGAGATTCAGGCATATGCTCATGTTACCGAGTTTCAAAAGAGGGGCCTCCCACATGAACATATCCTATTAATCATGAAGCCAGGCAGTAGTTAACAAACCCAGATGGTTATGATAAAGTTATCTGTGCAGAGATACCAGATAAGGAAAAGTACCCTATGCTACACCGTCTGGTCATAAAGCATATGTTGCACGGGCCGTGCGGTGAGCTAAACAAAAAGTGTGCCTGCATGGTGGATGGAGAGTGTCGCTTCAACTTCCCCCGACCATTCTATCAAGCAACACAACAAGGGAAGGACTCGTATCCTTCGTATAGGAGGAGAGATGACGGGTGGCGTGTAAAAATTAGAGGTGCAGTGTTGGACAATAGGTGGGTGGTCCCGTACAATCCTGGCTTGCTCATGAGGTATAATTGTCACATCAATGTTGAAGCTTGCGCAAGCATCAAATCTGTGAAGTACCTATATAAATATGTATATAAAGGCCATGACTGTGCGTCGTTCTCAGTCAATCCATCTGGAGAAATCAACGAGATACGCCAGTATAGAGATGCTAGATATGTTTCACTGCCAAAGGCTATATATAGGATTCTTGATTTTCCACTATTCGGTATCTATCCGGTGGTTTTGTAGCTACAGCTTCATTTGCCAAACATGCAATATATCACCTATGATGAGTCTGGCAATCTTGAGGATGTCGTCAACAAACCATCTAACAAAAAGACAACACTTACTGAGTTTTTCGAAATGAATCGCAAAGACCCGGAGGCAAGGAAGTTACTATACAAGGAGTTTCCGGAACACTATAGATGGGTTGCAGGGAAAAATGTATGGCAGAAAAGGAAAACCAAGACTTGCCAGGTTGGACGGATTGTGTATGCGCACCCCGCAGAGGGAGAAAGATACTATCTTAGGGTGCTTTTGAACCATGTTAGAGGTCCAACCTCGTATGATAATCTAAGATCAGTATCTAGAATCACTTACTCCACTTGTAGAGAGGCATGCGAGAAGAGTGGGCTTGTTGAGACAGACAGGTCACATGACGACTGCTTGAGCGAAGCTGCAAGTTTCCAAATGCCATATGCACTCCGTCGCTTGTTTGCGACTATACTTGTCTTTTGTGAGGTTACTGATATACGTGCTCTGTGGGACAAACATAAGGAGTCAATGTCTGAAGATTATGCCTGAGATAACCCCAACCTAACGTTAGTAGAGCAGATGGTGCTTAGAGACATACGTGATATACTTCATTCCATGGGAAAGGATATCTCAGACTATGGTCTTCCTGAGTTGAATGATACAGGTAATTTTTTATAGTAGCGTGTTCTATAATTGTTGAACTTAATTGTCTTTATTTTATCATCATTAAATTCCTGACGCATGTTCTGCTTTCGTCAACTAGATGATTTTTCCAACGACATAGCGATTGAAGTCAGAGAGGAGCAGTCCGTGCCAATAGACCCAGAACATATAGATATATACAAAGCTCTTAACGATGAGCAACGTGTAGGGTTTGATGACATCATACAACACGTGATTAAGAAGAAGAGTCAGATTTTTTTCGTTGATGGTCCAGGTGGCACTGGAAAAACATTCCTTTACAAGGCACTTCTTGCTAGGGTGCGATCTGATGGGTTAATAGCCATTGCAACCGCAACATCTGGTATTGCAGCGTCGATATTGCCCGGAGGACGCACCGCACACTCGAGGTTTAAAATTCCAATCAAGCTTGCTCATAATACCATGTGTAACTTCACAAAGCAGAGTGGCACCGTAGATCTGCTTCGCAGGGCAGCCTTGATTATTTGGGATGAAGCTGCAATGACAAAGCGTCAGGCAGTTGAGACCCTTGATAGATCCCTTCAAGATATTATGGATTGTTCGTTGCCATTTGGAGGAAAGGTCATTGTATTTGGTGGTGATTTCAGACAAGTTCTTCCCGTGGTGACACGTGGGACAAAGGCACAGATAACTAATGCTACCTTGCAGAGATCTTATTTATGGAAGAATATAAGGAAGATACGCCTTTCGCATAATATGAGGGCTCAATCTGACCCGTGGTTTTCGGATTATCTACTCAGGATTGGAAACGGGACGGAAAACACGATCGCAGATGATTACGTCTGTCTGCCTGATGAAATTGTCATTGGTTATGCAGACAGTGAAGATTCAGTGAACACACTGATTGAATATGTGTTCCCCTCGCTTGATGATGAGATAAATACGACCTCCGCGGAATATATGAGCACACGAGCCATCCTCTCAACAAAAAATGATTTCGTGGATAAGCTGAACACAAAGATGATTGACAGGTTTCCTGGCAAGGAAAAGATTTATCACAGCTTTGATTCCGTTGATGATGATCCCCAAAATAGCTACCCTTTGGACTTTCTGAACACGATCACTCCAAATGGCCTCCCTCCACATCAACTGAAAGTTAAGGTCAACTGCCCTGTTATTCTCCTCCGCAACCTTGATCCTAACAATGGACTATGCAACGGAACAAGACTAATGGTCAGGGCATTTCAAGATAATGCAATTGATGCTGAGATTGTTGGTGGACAGCACGCCAGCAAAAGGGTGTTCATCCCACGGATCCCTTTGTCTCCTTCTGATAATATATCTCTTCCTTTCAAGTTTAAGAGGAAGCAATTTCCAATACGTCTCAGTTTCGCAATGACCATTAATAAATCACAAGGACAAACCATCCCAAATGTTGGGATCTATCTTTCAGAGCCCGTATTTTCACATGGTCAGTTATATGTCGCATTGTCAAGGGGTGTGTCACGGCAAAGAATAAGGATTTTGGCCAAGCCAAGGAAAGAAGTTGACCCCACAGGGAAAAGCACTAGGAATATAGTGTATAAAGACGTTCTTGACTGGTGAGCAAAGGTAGGTTCGCATGATCAAAATTAATTCGAAAACATATTCCAGAAGATAGTAAATTGCTGATCTGAAAGTTACTAACTAGCGTCCTCTTGTTTTGTACAGCACGCTATCATCTGTCGGTGGAATATCGTGTGATTATCTTCTACATACCATCTCATATTACATGCGTCAGCTAGCACCGGGCTGATCACATAACTATATGTTAACACATGTCTCTCTTAATATGTAATTTTGCCATCGATAATTTTTAGTAGTTGTGCCATGTACATCTTGAAAGAAGATGTTAACGAGATGACCAACAATTGTTATATTGTTATACATTGTGAAACTATTAGTTTGACATTTTTTTACTTATGTTTTAAGTTAAAAAAATCTATAGTCCTATTTTCAAAATTGTACATAACACATTGAAATTTTCAAATAAATTTGTATAACTTCCGAACTTTTGATTACTTGCGCGACCATGCACGACTTATGTTGGGAGGAAAGTGCGCACGTCATTGTATCCGCCATGATAATATATACCTACATGCAACAAAATGCATTATACTTATACATAAAACAAAATTAAATTGAACTGCCCTTGTAAATATGAATTAAAGAAATCCTAAAATAGACAAATTATTGAATGCACGCATACAAAAGTGTTACATGATCTCAAAAAAACTATTTTATCAAACTACGCAAAAAAAAAGATCGTGTGACATGAATCACATTGTAATGCTTTATAATGGGCGCCTTCAATATGAATAAAAAATACCCTAAACTAAAATATTTATCAAACGTGTGGCAAAAAAAAAAAAGAGATGCATGACATTATCCTAAAATAAGATATGCGTGACATTTTATCACAAGCCCACAAAAAATATCCCATGTCACATAAAATCCATCGGAGCTCCGCATATAACCTTTCTTTTACATATTCATTCACACCGCATCTTCCTGTTTCAAAAATATATTGTGTTCATGCCAATGAAAAATAGTTGTAATATAAAAATCCAAATACCAGACACTTTCGAGGCATTATAATGACGTAGATATATACACACGCACGCCACACACAAAAAGGACGCTCGCGAGATGAATAAATATTGATATCAATGCAATTGTGAATTATTATGTGTGTCACAATGCAATAAATAATATGGGGGAAAGTCCAAAAACCCCCCTAAACTTTGAATAGAAGTCCACTTAGCACCCTGAACTTTAAAATCGGACATCTAACCCCCTAAACTTTGCAATACCATCCATATTACCTCTAAGGTGTTTTTGGATAGTGGTTTTGCATATTTTGGAAGCTTAAACAACTTTGAATAACTAATATAACATATTTTCATATCATCAGTTATAAGTTATCAATTTATTCTTATAAAGTGATACCATACTATTATTTTGTTGGTACTTGTTTGTGATACCATATTACGTCTCATAATACATTATAATTATATGTATAAAAAATAAATAGGCTGTCCATTTAAATTACGAGTATATTATGAAGAATATATTTTGTTTGGTAATTTAAAAAGGTTTTTTTTTACCGAATCGGTATCAGAGTGTGCCCAATTTATTGAATATAGCGGAAGAAAATGAACTATACAAATATACAAAAGTAAAGGTTTGTAAATTTACAGGGAAAACTAAGGGGTTATTTGGGCTAGCCTTTTTTTACCAGCAAGGACCCAGGTCTTACCTTCTTCCTTTTAACTTTGCGGGGCGCGAAAGAGTTGGAGATTTAGAAGGGAAAAAAGGATTGAAAACCCATACTGGGTCTTACCTTCTTCCTTTAACTTTACGGGGCGCGAAAGAGTTGGAGATTTGGAAGGGGAAAAAGGATTGAAAACCCATATTTTAGTCTGTTTCTTAAATAGGTTTCAAAATCCATATATTTTGCTAACATGAAATTTTAAAAATTATTAAAGACAAAAAATAGAATGGTACCGTAGCCTTTAGCACGGATATTACTAGTGTCGAAAAATGTGAAAAATGGCTGACAATTTCTCTGACTCGCCTGCGGCCTGCAAGATGAAATTTGGAAAACAAAATATAAGGTCCCACCGAGATTTGAACTCGGGTTACTGGATTCAGAGTCCAATGTCCTGACCACTAGACCATGGGACCACTTTGCTTAAATGGTTAAGATTTCGTTATATTAACTTTAAATAATTACTCTGCTTAAGAGCTCCACTCCGAAGTCCGAAGCATTCAAGAATTCCACAACGATCCTCAACTTCATGGAGCATGACTGACTGGGTGGTTGCCACAGCACGACGTTCATTAGGCCGATTCTTTCTTTTCAGGGCCAAATGGATTAAAAGATCGGTTACAAAACTAGCTAAGAACCCCAGCCTGTGACGTTTTTGGTTGGGTAAGACGCAATCTTGTAGATGTCACATACCCCCTCCGGCTTGCCAGTGCCCCTCCTGATCCTGAAATACCCTTGCTCTCCCCAGTTCTTGCCCCACGAATTCTTCATGATGATGTAGTCCTGGCCGTAGTACGAGCCGTATCCCACGGCCGTCAGTGCATGATCGAGTTGAATGCCACATTCCCCATCAAAGATCCCCTGCATCCAGTATTCAGATATACCCATTTTGTCAGTTCAATGTTTTTGTGCTGATCTGTAGTGTATCATGGTGAATGAAGATTGAAGAACAGCTGATCATTTGTTTACCCCTTTGTAGAACTGAAAGTCTCTGCTCCCAGCTGCTATGCCCACACTGACAGGCTGATGAGCCAGTGCCTTCAGTAGGCTTGTCTCGCTGTTCTCCGGGACATCCTCGTAGCCAGTTATGGTGATGACTTTGGAATGAGGCTAAGCAACCAGAGCAGATAAAAATCCACTGTTTAGAATGCTAAATGTGATTACAATTGAATTGTCTCTGAAGAAGAAGTGGTTTTCAAAAAAAAAAAAAAAAAATTCATGCCAACCTGCTTTTCTCTGCAGTAGCCTTCTTCCATGAGGTATGGGTAGTCCTCCTCTGTGTGGATCCCCTGGTTCCCCATTATGTATGCGAAGGCGAAGTCCATCAGCCCACCTCCACAGCCATGATTGAAGGTGTTGTCGCAGTCCATCAGTTCCTGCTCTGATAATGATACCAACTTGCCGGTCACAATCTGGTTTATCCCTTCAACAGCTGCCACCGTTGAGAAAGCCCAGCAACTTCCTGCAAGAGACCAGTTTCTCTTACAGCATTTTCATGGCACAGATTGCATCATACTATTTCAGTTAGCAATATGCTGAAATAGATTGTGTGCACTTTCAGTTTCAGGCATTGAGTATCGATGCGCTGAAATAGATTGTGTGCATTTTCAGGCATTCGGCATCAATATGCTGAAATAGATTGTGTGCATTTTCAGGGATTCAGTTCACTATGCTAAATAGATCGTGTGCATTTTTCAGACATTGAGCTTACCGCATTCTCCTTGGTTCTTGACCGGTGCCACTGCTCCCTTCTTCCTCCAGTCCACTGCCCAGGGCAAGTTAACGGCGTTTGCATACCTGAATGTTGTTGAACCATGTGGCTGAGGATCCCTTCTTGCTAACCCCGGCTTCAGTCCCAAGTAACTGGCCTTGAATTCCTCATGTGCGACGTCGGCAAACTGATTTAAGCCGAGCCAATAGCTGCCATTTCTCCTGTTTGTATCGACAATGTGTCTCAGGTTTCGCTTGAAGATCTCATACCTCTTGACCTTCTCCTTTGGGCTTGCATAGATCTTGCGATGTTTGACTGACCATGATGTGAAGAGACCAACAAGTTTATTTGGCAATGCAAGATCCTCCTGCGAGTATCCGACAACGGAAGGATCATGGTGACTAGCAGTGGCAGGACATGCCTCAAAGACTAGCAACAAGAAGAGCATGGAGAGCTTGGAGTCCATGGCAAGAAGGCTAATGTTTGCTGCCATGGCATGCCCAGAATTCATGAACACTCTTTATAATGACCAGCCATGTTTCTTGCAAGTAATTCACTACACCCGAAATCTGAATACCTTGCAAGGGCCCTTCTGGCTCAAGCTGTGAAGGAGTGGTACTAGCACCTTGCTTTATGAAGAAGCTGCAGTTGCAGGTATACTTTTGCTCTATAGTTTATTCAGAAAATTGCTTGGTGTATGACTTTATTGTTCTATTGATGGCCTCTTATCATGTTTATAATTTTGATTTCTGTTAAAAGAGAAGTTTCTTGTGCTTGCAGCCTTGCAAACCTCTCAGTTGGAGATAACTTGCTCGACCATGCGAAGCAGGTGCACAGGCAGCAGTGGTTTTTTTAGAAGGATGGACAAGTATCCTTTGCTTATCTGCTCAAGTCATCACCAAACAGAAGTACACCAAACTATTCTATTACCAGATCAACCAACCATTAGTATTTTCCTAGTTCGAGTCTGGTGTACGTGCTCATAGGCTTGCAGAATTGGCTGGGGTGAGATATACATGATCTGAATCTTCGAAGTGAAATATGTGTTTATCTGGACTTTACAGGCAGAGACAACCTTTTTTTCTTTTGGAGTGTGTGTTGTGTGGATGTGTGTGCGTGTGTTGGTTTGGGGGGGGGGGGGGGGGGGGGGGGTGGCGGGATGTAAGTAGGTCGACCCGCAAACTCACTTGTAGGTAAAATTATTGCGTAACCCGCAAATTGACTCATGGGTTATCTACTAATTTGATCTATAAATAGGTTTATGAGTTTACCTACTTGCAGATATATGCGGTAATTCGAACCATGACACAAGAACCCATGGGTTACCACTTATTTGGCATATAAGCAGGTTCATGGGTTGACCTACTTGCATCCCTATAGGGTGGGTGGGGTGGGGTGGGGTGGGGGGTTATATAGCATTTGGCAAAAATACCCGACTGTTTAAATCGTTTTGAGATTCATGCAATAACCTCTGACCCAAACCCAAACCCATCTTCTCCTCCCTCCTCACTCACCGCTACCACAACGTTGCACAGCCTCGCCGACTGGTCACTAGAGATGGCGAGAGTACAGGATACGTGGGAAACGGATCACGCGAGACGGCGAGAGAAAGGATCGCCGCGAGAAGGGAGGCTATACGGCTCTGGATGGTACGATACTCTGCTCCCCCTGTCCCGAAATAAGATTTACTTATTTTAGAACAGAGGGGGAATCTATTGGTGCCAACTGCCAAGATGGAAATGATTGGCTACCTAGGCTGGTGGTGAAATAGAAATGCAGTGCAAATCAATGGGAATACCTAGCGGTAACATCAATTCCACTTCACTTCCAGATTAACGTGGATAAACACTAATAGCACAAACACCATTAACAAGGGAGCAAAGATCAAGAACATAACCAAGATAAGGACGCATAACAAGCTAGTAATAACACCTGCTTTCTACCCGTAAGGTTTTTCTATGGTTAAGATTTGGCAACTTAGGCACACGCACGGCATGCATAACCTTTAAGTTTATCAGAATACGACATACATCAATGCAGAATGATCGGTAATGCAACTTGGTTGCAACAGAGCAGCATATAGATTAGACACAAAATAATACTCCAATCATGCTTCGGTTGCAACAGAGCAGAAATGCCATGGGTTATGGGGCTAAATCATTACATATTAGTTGAATAGCACTGTGTGATCCAACACCACTAGTTCATCTGGATGTTCTAATCAATTTCACATCCAGTCATCCACACTTCAAGCATTGCGCACATCCTTGGTGTCACCACACAGTTCCACCATATTAATGGTCTCTGGCATAAAGGAAAGCACTCTACGGTGAAAATGGATAACCTGCAAATAAAAGTAATTAAAACACGCGAATTGGAAAATGCCACTCACCATCACCAACTCCATAAGCCACAAAGCAGGAAGTGGGATGACTATGTGGACGTCCTCTTCACCAGCTCACGTTTCAAAGCGCTCTATATTCATCAAAGAAGCCTAATTAGCTTAGATATATTTATATTTCATTTACAAACATGGGACTGTTAAATTTAACTTACCATCCAATCCTCATCATCAAATAAAGCCTGTAGCTGATTGATTACAGAGGTTGAATTCCTTGCAAACTTTATATCATATGAACCCTCAGAGCATAACTCGATAAGACCAACAGCTTCACCACTCATATTGAACACTGGTGCCCCAGTTATACTTTGCAGGTTAGAAGACAAACCTAGTGCAAGCATAGGACCAGACACTGGGCAGGAAACAGCAAAATGGTTGTCATATCTGTTGACAACACTGACAGGACCCCTTACGAAGTTCTCAATTGATGTGCACTTCGGATGGCTACAAGAACAACAAAAAGGACATTTAAATAAGTAGAATGTTTTATAGAAGGTCAATCCAAGATATAAAATATATGTGTATCCTTACATTACAGAGCCTGGGTATAGGCTTGGTGGGATATCATCCCAAGCCTTTGCAGGAGTGAAAATCACCTGCCCTCTTTCAACAGTGGCCTCACTGAATGTAATACCTTTGAAGTTGGAAGCACTTCTAAATGACAAGCACCTTAGTATAGAGTTTCCATTTGTCACAATTTTTTCTGCCTTCAAAAGTTTGCCATCACCAACATCAAGAGCCACATAATCCTTATCTTCATTATAGGCTGAAGCATTTATCAGAACCACAATATTTGTCATGTCAGTGTATACAACAGAACCAATTGCAAATCCCTTATGCATCCCATCAAATTTGTTAATCCGGACTAGTGTAACAACTGAAACAGATGTAGTAGCTTCCAGAAAGCTCATCTTTGCACTATCAATATCAGTTCTCTGAAATTCAATAGAAACAAATCAGATTGTTGGACTGATAAGTGGTTGTCATGTGCTAAAAATAGTAATTTAGTTATATTACCAATGACATCTTGACAAAGTCCCTTTCTGAAACGATTCTTGGCTTCTCGTGCTCTATACAATAAACCAGAAAGCCCTGTTTTCTTTCAGAAGCAATATCTATTTAGATTTTTTCCCACAGAAGAAAAAATGATGAATTAGAAATAAGAAAAGGAAAATATGAGAAGCTAGAGGAACTGTTGCACAATAGTTTCAAGGCACCGGAGGACCACCAGGATGGAATTTCCCAACCACATTTTCAAATTAAGGGCATGTGGTAGTGTGTTTACATGTGAGACCAGTATGATAAATAGGGACTTTCTGATCCAAGCTAGAGCCCCAACCTAACCTTTAGGCAAAAGTTGGCCGATAGGAGAAGGTGGCTTCTAGTATGAGAAGCCAGCTCTACCTCTAAACTGACATACATGGACTGAGCATGTATCGCTCTAGAGAGTAGGCAATTGCAGAAGACTAGAACAATGACAAAGTGGAAGGTTGCATTAGGCAATGGAAGATGTCATAGAAGTGATTAAGAGGCAAGACAGGCAGCAGTGGGCATCCAAAGGCTACTGGTACTCTATATTATACCCTGATACGAGATATAAATACACAAATAAGGGCAGGGGTGTAGCAAGAATTGATTTAAACCTCAGGCCAGATAATAATCTTGCACTAAACTTCATTTTTTTTTAAAAAAAAACAATGTAATTTAAAATTTCCTAAATTTCCTAAACCCAGGCCTAGCGTGGCCCTAGGTCTGTCTCAGCTACTCCAGACAGGTTTGGTGATACAGGAGTTTCCAAAAACAGGTTATGCCATATAGCGGGTATAAATATTTACTTGTTTGAGTAAATTGCATCTACGGTACATAAAGTTAGTAGGTGGGTGCGATCTAGTGCAAGAACTTGAAAAATGAGCATATAGGTGCAATAACTTGGCTAGTGCGTGCATTTTGGTTAAACGATCAATATTCCACACCATACAGCCATATAAAAAAGCAGCCACTCAGATCATCTCGACAAGGATATACATGTATTATGTATTGCTTTTAATTTCTTAGTTATAATAATAAAATAATCTATTGATTTGAAACTGAAAAATATATGATTATCAAAAGTAAGTGCATGCAAACTAACATAATTTTCAAGTGAATCGACTAATCAACATATTCATTGTCTCGGGTGACGAACATGGCAAAAAAAAAGTTGAATCCATGAGCCAATGATCTAGCAATTAACCTTATAATACCGGGATTAATCAAAGGCTTGTATCAGTGTTTTTAACTAAAATGCACGTGATTGCCAAGTTCATGTACCAGTCTACTCATTTTTCAAGTTCTTGCACTGGATCGCACTAACCTGCCAAGTTCTTGTACCGTGGGTGCAATTTACTCTGTTTTAAAAGTAAAATTGTAGCAATTGCAGAGGTTGATACAAAGGATACCTCATACCAGAAAATGCAACAACCTTTGCTATTTCCTATTGTTGAGCCAGCCATCTATCTTCTCAATTCTCATTTTTCTCATTTCCCCTACCCTAAACTCTCCACTGGCAAAGGAACATTCCTGGGTTCACTAGCACCAGTAGATTTACCAACTGCAGCTTGTTCCCTGCGAAGTTGCTGAAGGATGGGCACTATCACCTTTGAGCAAATACCAACACTATGGTGTGATCTCTTCAACAAATGTGCTCACTCTACTCTAGACAAGAATACAAGATATCAAACTAATGCAGCAATATGTCAATATTTATATGGGCAATGCTGACAGTCTGACACACAAGAACAAATCGCAAAGCAGTGCCAGGTGCTAACTAGAGTAAATGGTCAATGGTACTAAGAATCGGAGATAGCTAAAGCTAAACAATGATTACTCTCTGCACCTAAGCGAGCCTCATCAACACAACAACCACCTCAACCACAGATTCTATAACGCGCAATTATCAAAATAAAAAACTTTAAGCAGAGACACAATTAGTGTCGTATGAATGAGTAACTGGAAGGAGGAATCCATAACTATCATACGGACCGATTGTTCAAGAAGGAACAAATTATTATTTTCAGAGAAATGGGTAAATGGGGAACAGGAGTTGACGACTGCCATACTGATCAACGAGAAGTCGAGAATGCTACTAGGCGCGAGCGCATTGCAGCGCGATTTTGACATGTACGTTGGGACGCGCGCACGAGTGCCGCCGGGTGGGTTAGGGTCCGGGCCTCCGGGGGTGAGGGTGGGATAGAAGAGGTGGGGGGGGGGGGGGGGGGGAAGCAGGGGGATGCGGGGGGCATTAGACGGATGGACAGGGGAGTGGATGACCGGCGGTGGACGGGGGCGAGGCTGCGGTGGATGGCGGCGAGGCGGCGGTGGTGTTGCCGGCCGTGGGTCGGGAGAAGGCGGTGGGTTGGGTCGGAGGCGAGGGAAAAGGGCGAAGAGCAGTTCGGTCTAGAGGTTGTGGCCTGTGGGGCTAGAGGGCCGCGGCGGGCAAGGGGCGGAGTAGCTAACCTGGTCGTCAGCGACTCGGCGTCGAGCTCGCCGGCGAAGGGGTCGAACGCGTGGGAGCGACTGTTGTCTTCTTGTGCACGGCGTGGAAGAGCACGCGTCTCCTTGTGTGTGTAAGGACGGAGGAGAGGTCACGTGACCTCACGGGTCATGTGAGTCCTATTTAGGGGATTCGGTTCAGGTGCAGAGCAGTCACCCTAGCACCCACATGATTTAAAACAGACGCTCAAGATTCATTCGAACACTGTAGTGATTTACTGTGGAAAAGCATTGTTTTGATTTTACTGTAGCGAATCATTTTCGGCCGTTAGATTAAGAAATAGAGGGCTCAGCTTATGTGCAGTCCTAGTAGCAACTGTATTTGATCTCAATCCCTATTTCAGGGTATCCCCAATTGAAGTCACAACTATCATAAGTGGCCTTACGTGGATCATACGAGATAGGATCATACACGAGACACATATCTCCTAATAGAGTCATATGTACTCTAGCCCACAATTGAAGGTACTCTAGCCCACAACGTATGTGTCCCAATCCACGGAGCCACATATGTGTTTTTCTACCCTACCCCTACTTTATTTCGCAGCTCGGGCTCCTCTTTCTTTTTTTCTCCGCGCGTCGGCTACCTCGTGTGATCACCTTTTTTCTCATCGCCTCTCTCTCTCCCTCTCTATCCCTCCGGTCGTTACCGTCCAGCACGCTGACAGTTGGATCCCCTCTCCCACACCGTCCCTCTCCCTCCGCCCGTCGCTGCCTCTCTCTCCCTCTGCAGGGCGAACGTGCGTGCGGGGTGGCCGATGACGCGCGGGGCTCAGTGGCCGACGGTGAGCGGCTGGTCGGAAGGCTAGATCTAGTCGGTCGCTTCATCCCCAGTTCTTCATCATCGCGGATCCATCTTTGTCGGGGCCGTCGATGGCTCCTCCACCACCTTGCCGCCTCCGGCTCCTCCTCACCACTGTGGGCCTCCTCCCACGAAGTCGAGGGTAGAAGGGGAAATCGCTGGTGCGGGACCAATGTCCATGGGCGCGAGGTTAGCCACAATGTCGTCCAACGCAGAGCCTAGCTCCGTGGCTCGATGAAAAGGAGCTGAGGAGCACAGGGAGGCGCATACCTTTGCTAGGGAGCGCACTCCTCTGCTGGGAGACAGCTCCGGTTCCAAAAACGACGGTGAGCCGCATAACGTGAACAAGACTCCTCGCCAAGGATATCCATTGGGGATGGCCTCACAGTAGCGTTCTTATGTAAAAAAGTTATGTCATCTGGGACAAAGCTACACGTTGGATACAACTCTCACAATGCAAGTCAGTCCATTCACTTTTTCATTCACATCCTTTTATAATTTCATAGTTTGTTTTTAGTCTAAATTTTACACAATAAACCTTGGATAGAAAAAAAATCCATCTCATTTATACACCTACTCAATGGACCCACCTTATATCTCCACTTAACCCCTTTGGCTTCTCCCCCACCCCCACCATCGCCCATATATACGTAGCATCGACCTCTCCACCTCCTCTCGCCCTTCTCCAGCCACCATTGTTGGCGATGCATCTCCACCACCGCCGCCTCTCCACTGTTATCGTCGATGCCTCTTCAACCTTCACCGTCGCTATTGTTGTTCCTCCCCTCTTCGGTCGCCAGCAGCAAGGCTTGTGTCGACGAGCTTCTCCCCTCTTCGGTTGACGGAGGGCTGGCTAGCATCCTCTCTCATGCCCACTTCTTCCTTGTCCCGTCCAATTCTCCCTCTCCAGCGCAGATCGAGGTGGTGTAGCGTGGAACTCGGGCAGTGTGGCCTGGAGCTCGACGGCACGAAGGACAAGCTTGATGGCACGGAGGAGCTCGATCGCGGCGCTCGACGATGATGGGCTCATATTCCTCATGGTGGTCACTTGGCGGCGGCAACGGCTGAGACAATTTTGACAACGGTGGCTAAGGCAGCTCGACGACGCAACGAGTTCGACAACGGTGGCTCGACGATGACAACGAGCACAACATGACGTCCGGCGGCAGAGACAACTCTAGGGTGGCGGCTCGCACGTTCCTAGCTTGGTGGGGTGGGATCCACTGGCCAGCTTTATCTGACGAGTACTGATGAGGTTCACACATCCTTGTGAGGCCATTCACAATGCACTGAGGTGTCATTCAGCCTGAGACTGCCACCTCCGCAAGATTCTCCAATCCAACGCCACGTTTGCACCTGGGCCCACTAAGTTGAAGACCGCGTGACCAACTTTGGTCACTCGTTCTTCGGCTAATCCAGGCACGGTGGCATGAGGAAAGGAGTCTGTGGTCGCACTGTGGAGGTCGTGGCTTCGCCGTGCTGTTCCTCCTCTACCTGAAATAGAGAGAGGAGGCAGAGCTACGAGAGTGAGGAGGAAGAAGAGAGAGAGGGAGGAGCTCGCATCGATCCCGCCATGGACCAGAGGAGCTCCCACGCCGCCGCCGAGGTGCTCGTCGACCCGCCGACCGGATCTGCACCGATGAGCTCCATCTCCGATCCCGCCGCCTCGCGCCAGGCCAGATCCAGCGGATCTAGCCGCCCCGCCGCTGCTCCACCGACGCCATCTCTCCTTGGGGTGCCGCTCAGGCCGCTGCTCCACCCGGCTCTGTGAGGAAGACGAGGTCGCGCGGCTCCGGTTGGTGGCGACCTCCGCGAGGACGACCGCGCGCCGCCGAGCTCCCGCAGCACCGTCCACCGACGGTTGTCGGAGGAGGAGAGACCCCGCCCAGCACCGCGGCTGCTTGGGTCGTTGTCGACCACAGGTGTAGCAGCAGCTCGATGGCGGCCGCCTCGATCTGTCTGCTAGGAGGAGGGGAAGCGGCGGAGATGGGGAGGGAGAGTAGTGCCGCCTAGCCTCGCCGAGCGTCGGAGGAGGAGACGAGAGCCGGGTCACCAGCGTGAGGAGAGGAGAGGGAGAGGAGGAGGGGAAGCGGCGGAGATGGGGAGGGAGAGCAGCGCCGCCTAGCCCCGCCGTGTGCTGGAGGAGGAGACGAGAGCTGGGTCGCCGGCATGAGGAGAGGAGAGGGAGAGGCTGAGAGGAAAGGGAGAGAGAGGATGAGGGAGGATGAGAGAAGATGAAGCCACACATGGAGTCACTTGCACTGTGAGGAACCCAGATTTTGGACCGGTAGTCTTAGTCTACGTGGCACCCCCAGGCTCCTCAAACAACAGGGACGCACTGTGAATGCCCTGAAGACCCGAGCAGAGGCGGGGCCCATGCCGACGTGGATGGGAATCTTCGAGCTGGCTTGGTGAGGCCGAACACCAGCTCACCAGCTCACCACACTGTGAGGCCTTACTATGAGACATGGCAAGGGGGTGTCGTTCACCCAACGATGCTCCTCGAGAGTTCAGACCTCGAGTTAGCACTCGTTTAAAACATTATAAAAGCATAATATAGAGAATGGAGCATTGGAATGCAGTGATGGGACAAAAATTTAGGGTTATTTGGTTTGCTATAGTGTTAAAATGTTGGTTATGCTAAGACCTAGACCAATTTTAGTAGTGTCAAAATTTCTTAACTTATGTGTATGATTGTTTTTCTAACAAACAAATACTAGCCAAAATAATATTCAAATTATCAACAATTTGGTAGGGCATATTTTAGCATCAAACCGAAATAGCTCTTAAGTGATCAACTTAACAAGTACTTCCTCCGATTCAAAATAACTTCATTTTCTAATCATCTTATAAGGAACATATCCTTACACAAGCCATGCACACTGTGCACACCATCTTAAAAAATATCACCAAAAAATCTAGAAAAGGTTGTACATGTATTACAATTAGTATATGTACTATTTATATAGTTAATGCTTACTTACTTCTATAACTCAACATGCAAGTGTGTCACATCATTACCCACTAGTAATTATTATCTAGTTTATTTTAAATCACATGCAAGTGTGTCACATCATCACCCACTAGCAATTATTATTTAGAGTATTTTAAATATCATGCAAACATGACATAACATTTACAATTTTGTTGTATTTTTAGAATTCAATATACAAGCAATGTCAAATCACTATCTCCATATAATTTTCACATTTTTTAAACATATAAATCTGCAATCTCTATAATGTATAACATGTATTCATCCACATATCCCGCAGCAAAACACGAGGTATCAACTAGCTACATGTATGTGTGAAGTCACACCTTCAAATTCATTACATATAAATAGCAACAAAGAAAAAATACTTCAAATTCATTACATATAAATAGCAACAAAGAAAAAATACTGACATATTTTTACTCATATAATTATCAGATTTTTTTCTTTTTTTACAACTGAAATATAATGAATTTAATATTAAGATTTTAAAAATAAGTGTAATACTATTTGAAGTAAATGTGTAATTATCTGTAGAATTTTGGGTGAAATTTGTTGGTTGGTGTACATAGTGTGTACTCCCTCCGTTGGTCCGTGCCATAAGAAACAAACATAGTAATTGTCTTGTTTCATATTATTAGGATGTGCAGCATCTCATAATATGTTTGTTTTTTTATGGGGCACAGAGAGTAAATGAAAAGCTTGTGTGAACATGATATTTTCCCTATCTTATATATCCTAAAATAAATTACCTTTTAAGCAATTATTTCATTAAATTTGTTAAAATTAAGAGAATTAAATGGGGTTTATTAAAGTGGAGGCTATTATAGTATTTTTTTATTAGTATGTTTTAACATATTAAAATTTGACTCCCATGACAAAAAATAGAAAAACTTGGCCAGATTTGGAAAGGACACAGGCCTTCCATACGGTGTAGATCCGACCAACAGCACAGGTGGTGTAGATCCGACCAACAGCACAGGGTGGTTAGACCGTAGTTGTCCGGTTGGTCAGACCAGTGGCCCTGATTCCGAGTCTAATTAAGGTAGTTTTTGTATTTTCTTGCTTGGACCCGAGGTTTCTTGAGTTCTAATCGATCTCAAAGCCTGATTGGACGTGAAGAAGGCATGTGGAGGTAATACCAACCCCTTTATAAGGGCTAAAGGGCTATGGCCGATTCCATTTGAACCCCCAACCATGATCTTTAAAATATAACAAATAGTTCTTTTACCTTTACTTTTTAGTCATATTTTCTACTTTACCCTAGTTTCATCCATCTTTATTGATTTGCCTCGTAAATCGTTTGTCTTTGTTGCGAGAGTGCATTACCCTTAGTAGGTTTGTTCCAAAAATCTTTTGTTCCGCCCACAAGACAGATGTTTATTTCCGTATCGATCTAAATCGGTCTAGAGGCTGGTTTTGATCTCTAGATCGACTGTGCTAGCCGGTTTAATCTTCAACACCCATCCAGATTGAGGTGGTTGACGACTTCATTAACACCGTAAATTATTATGTAAGTCCGTGTTGGTAAAAAAAAGCGCCAATAGTATGTACAGGATGGATGAAAAAAATAAAATTATTTAGGACGGATGTAGTAACAATCATAATGGAAAAAATAGCATAATAATATTCCTTACTTTCAAACCCTCGTGCAAATAACAAAACACATTAATATATACTTATGCCTTCAATAATATTCCTTACTTTCAAACCCTCGTGCAAATAACAAAACACATTAATATATGCTTATGCTTTGGCAATACAAGATAACCATTTTCAGGTTTATCATGCCGCCCCTTGCAAAACATGCCTATCAATACATACCACGATATTTTACAAATGACGATAAAAAACATGTAGAAAATTATTTTATAATTAAGTGTACCCTTATCGTACATATTGTTAATTTTTGTAGAGATGACTTAATACTGACAACTCCACAAAAGTTGCAGAGACAATGGGGGCGTGGCGGCCTGGCCCCTCCAACAAAATTATTTTTTTTCTTATAATTATTTAACTAATTAGATAATCAATCTGAGAATAGTGTATTATGTCTCCTCCATAACTCTTATACCCTTCCCATGTCTAAATTCTGTTCCGCCACTGTGCACATCCATGCAACAAGTAGAAATAGCACGGTCAAAATCTATAACCTGTCACCTGTACTTGGTTCGCTCGCATATTGGAGGGGCCCTAATGAAATATATGGTATATTTTTAAATTATACAATGCACTATACTCATTTTTATAGGAGAAATATGGAAAAACAACTGATTAACAATTTGAGAAAAAATATTAGTCCAAATTATATATGTAAAAAATAAAAAATAATAAGAAAGAATTAGGGAAAATAACAACATAGTTATATATATACCGCCATAAGAGATAGTCATCATATATAAAAGAAAGAGTGACCACACTCGGATGCTTTTTATTAAGCAAAATTAATGTTATTAACTTTACTCTTTTTTTTACCAGGATCTTACCATAGTTAATCAACCATGTTAGTAGAATTCCATATTATCATGCATCAACATCTTATAGAATTATTAGTAGTAGCTAAGTAGTCGGCCTTACCATGTTGTACATAGATGATAAAATTGTAGTTGACTTTGCTACGAGGCTATCGGCTAATGGATAACTTATCTTAAATTGTGCTAGAGAAAGAAAAGGGTAAATTACCGTTTGGGCTATGTATTTTTCATGTTATACCATCTTTTAACCATTCTTTTCATTTAACAATAGTTGACTTTACTTTTTTTTTCAACTTGGACAGATCAATTTACGTATAAAATGAGTAAATGTCACTTTGAGCCACCTTTTATTACCGATGTTTTACTTTAGATCACCCTTTAATCAATATTTTCACTTTGGACTAAGTATTTTTACCTTTGTTTCATTTTAGATCACCCTGACTTATTTCTCAAGCATATGAATGATCTCGGATATGTCAGCTCCTAGTCGTCAATTAACTTTCACAACTATATGTAAGACCATTTCTTTGGTATAATATAACAAGTTTGATGTAGATTGATAAAATAGATTAGGGTTGTTGGTGACATGGGCCTAGGGGTATGATTAACTTAGGGCTTGAGGCGGCCCCATACGCCCACGTGGCCATCCCCCGAGGGGGGATCGGGCCCGTGGGTGATGTGGCGGCCGCCCGTCCGAGATCCTTTGCCTCCCAGTGAATATCGCGGCAGGGGGTCAGGCTCCCCCGACCCCCTCGTGCCGCCGCCACGTGTGATGGAGTAGGTGGGCGCTCCCAGCGTCCACCTGCCCCCATTAATGGCGGTGCAGCCGGAGTGCGCCTGCGCACGCGTCCGCATTAATTGCGAGGTGACACGCACGCATGCGCCTGACACCGATCACAGTGGGCTGATCGGCCGGTGACCGGTGCAAATGACCGATGGGACGCAAGCACAGTACCAGGCATGTCGCTACACGCCTGGTAGGTATGCTACGTATCCCATCGGGTCGCATCAAAGTCATGTAAGCAAGTCTCTGGCCGTTTAATGAAGAACGACGTGCGGTGTCACATAGAAGATGGGCAGTCTGATAGGAGTCGTGCCGGCGCTACAGGACGGTGGACTTCTGCCGCAAGCCACAGTGTGGCCCTTAATTGTAAAAGATATTTTTTCCTTTTCTCTAGTTGTAGCATGTCCGGTCCATGTGGTGTCCCCTTGGAGTATAAAAGGAGGCCCAGGCCTAGAGAAAGGGGGTTCGACTCTTGAGAACAAGAACATACAGATAGTCCATCTTACAGGAGTAGGGTATTACGTCTCGCCGGTGGCCCGAACCTGTATAATCTCTCGCGTGCCACTGCCCTCTCTCGCGTGAAACTACCTCTCTACTTCTCCACATCATCGGCGCACCGGTGTCAGGCCTGGGAACGCCTCTCTCACGCACCCTGGGCCAAACCCAAAAGGGGGGCCTCCACAGTCCCTTGCTGCGGAGTTTAGCCTCCGTCAGCTGGCGCGCCAGGTGGGGGCGCATAGACGCGTTCTTCAGCTCCCGATTTTTCCGTGCGCAGCAAGTTTCGCCAAGTCAGCCCTGTGGCTGAAGAGGCAGTGGTCCGCACCCCCACACCGAGCGTCAGCGACGACGGCGGAGAGCTGCATCCCCGTCGTCGAGCGCATACCCTGTCATCGCCTCCGCACCGGAGTCCCGGGCGGGGGAAGGCGCAGGAGGTGCCGGAGGGCTCTGCCACCTCCTCGCAGCCCAGCGACGAACGGCGGGGCCGTCCCAAGGCGCACCGTCGCCACCCGGCGGCACCCCTCAGGGTGCCCTCCAGGCGGCGGAAGCGCTCTTGCGCCACCCGCCCATTGCCACGGACCCGGAAGCCCCCGTCCAGCGCTGGCTGGACGACGTGGCTAACCTGGTCAAGACGGCGCAGCAGCAGTTGGATGCCGGTGGCCGCTCATTGGCAGTCGGATCGTCCGGCACCGCGACTGCTGCCTCTTCGTCTGCAAGGCGAAGAGCTCGACAGGCGGCCCACTTTAGGATCAAGGATGTCGACTAGAGGGGGGTGAATAGGCGATTTTAAAAAGAATTGACACTTAATCAAAACAAACCTAAGTTGCTAGGCTCGGTGAGGGATACTACTAACTAAGCAACTAAGTTATGTTTTGCAATCCTAGGGTGAAAGTGGCTCAAGTATGTCTCTAAGAAAGTAAATTGCACAAATGTAAATGCAATAAGTAAAAGAGACAATGAGACAAGAATTTTTTCACCGAGGTTCGGAAACTTGTCGGTTTCCTACGTCCCCGTTGAGGCGAGCCCAACTCCACCGCTCAACCATGAAGCCACCGCACGCCCCCTTCGTCAAGTGGTGGGCAAGATGGGAGCCGGCCCACGGAGAGGACTACCCAAGCCTCGATCACTAGGATAGTTCTTCCTTCACTCCGAAGGTGGTGAACTCCAAACCACTCACAAACCGCACCGGGCCTTCTCCACAATCGCCACGGAGAGGTCATCGGGCAAGCACCTCCACAAACCGTCTAGGAGGCGGCAACCTCCAAGAGTAACAAGTGATGACCCGGCTCGGAGATGATCAAGTGCCACACTAATCCAATAAGGAAGCAAAATGCACTTGACTCTTGGCTAATCAACACTCAAACACACCTAATGGATGAACACTAGCTCAAATATGTGTAAGAGGAGAGGCAAGGGGTGTATGCAATTGTAAAGGGTGCCAAGAGAGTCCCCTTGCTGCCAATGGGGGGTTTTATACCCCACACAAAGAAAACTAGCCATTGTGGACGAAATCCACCAACTCTGCTGTCTGCCGGTCAGACCGGCGAAGGGTGGCCGGTCAGACCAGCCACAAGTGTAACTGCTAGAAAACTAGTCGTTACAGTGCATTTAATGCTCTGACAGCAGGGGGTCCGGTTAGACCGGCGGCCAAATGGCCGGTCAGACCGACCACGGCTCGGTCAGACCGATTGCGGCTCGGGATCGCCAGGCCAGAGGCGGCAATCCAGCCTCCCAGCCGGCCGGTCAGACCGGCAACATGTGGCCGGTCAGACCGCCAGGAAGGGCCGGTCAGACCGGATGATCCACTTTGGTCAGACCGCCTAGAGACAGTTAAACTAGAGAAACAATAGATGCATACCAAGACTTTAGTGCAAAAGACCTAATGTGGCAATTTGATCATCTCTTTGACTAGGTCATTACCCCCTTGATAGTACGGCAAAGTTATAACCAAATTCTAGCAAATATGATCCCCCAAACTCTTCGATCAATCAAAAATAAAACCGCTGGTTTTACCGTCTTCAATCCTTTAACTTTGCACCATCGAAAAACATCCTCGGTGATCATCCATGCATTCATGCTGTGTGATTCTAACTCAAATATGTGTAACTCAAAAGAATCGTTAGTCCACAGTTAGCGCTTGTCATTAATTACCAAAATCAACCGTGGGGGCCTAGATGCTTCAATCTCCCCCTTTTTGGTAATTCATGACAAACACCACAAATTACATAATAGGCATGAATTGCATAGATAAAAATGAGCGAAAAATAGTGTAAGCTCCCCCTAAACATGTGCATAACAATCACAAGAGTCAAACAAATGACATAGGAAGTTTACACTATACTTTGCACAATTCAACAAACATATCACACATATTACAAAGATTGGATGATCATCACACATTAGTCTCATACAAGCATAGGATGATCACAATAGAGAATCACATAGACAATAATCATCCATCATAGCATAAAGATCTCAAAAATTCCATAGAACCATCAAAGCACATAGAGTTCACATCCAATCCACAAATAGACTTCACTAAGCTATTACAAGACCATGAAGGGCCTAAAACTCACAAAGGTTTAACAAAACGATAAAAGCACACAAGATAGATAATAATAGCCCATTACATATATATAGCCCAACCACCTTAACCTACTAGATATGAGGACTAACCTCACTAAATCTACTCCCATCCCACATAAGATAAAAGAAGTACTTTCTTCTCCCCCTTTTGGCATCAAGGACCAAAAAGCTTCACTCTTGAGGAGGTAAAGGAGGACGGGGAATAGGATAGTGAGATGGACCGGATGAATCACGGCGATGAGAGTAAACATAAGCATGAGAGCTTTCGAAAGATCACATGCACCGTTCCAAAGTAGTCACTTGGGTTGACAATCTTCCCACATTGGCATTCAAATTCCCCATATCGGTCCTCAACCCCCTAACATCCGCATACATGGCCTCTTGCTCGGTGCTCAACCTTGCCATGCTTTCATTGAGGGTATTGGTAGCAACATTAGGCTTCCTCCCAACAATTAGCTCATAGGAAGTCTTTTCAAAAGACGATGCAAATAAAGCCTATTGGTTGCATGGCAATCGGTGTTTATGGCTTCCGCCCAAAAGGAATCGGAAACACCATATTCATCTAGCATAGTCCTTGCCATCTCAATCAATATGCGATTTTTCCTCTTCACTACACCATTTTGTTGAGGTGAGTAGGTAGCGCAAAACTCATGTTTAATACCAAGATCATCACAATAGTTCTCGATATTGGTATTTTTAAACTCCGAGCCATTGTCACTGCTTATTTTCACAAGAGTGCAACTAAATTCATTTTGGGCCCTTTTTGCAAACTTTTTGAAAAGCTCGGCAACAATTGACTAGTCATACAAAAAGAACACCCAAGTATAACGAGAAAAGTCATCAACAATGACAAGGCAATGACTATTTCCACCAATGCTCTTATAGGTTGTTGGGCCAAACAAATCCATATGTAAGAGCTCCAATGGTCTAGATGTGGACATGATGCTTTTAGAAGGATGAGAGCACGCAACTTGCTGCCGGCTTGACAAGCACTACAAAGTTTATCTTTCTCAAACTTCATATCTTTCAAGCCCACAACTAGATCATGTTTTGAAAGTTTACTCAATTGATGCATACCAACATGGGCTAGCCTCCTATGCCAAAGCTAACCCAATGAAGTTTTCGCAACTAAACAAGTTTTCAAATTTGCTTCACTTGACTTGAAATCAACCAAATAAAGATTTCCATAACGAAAGCCTTTGAATATGCAAGATTTGTCATGAAGGCTAGTAACAATCACATCTTGAGGGTTAAATGTACATGACAAACCAAGATCACAAATTTGTGCAACCGATAGCAAATTGAAATTGAGTGATTCAACAAGAGAGACATTTGTAATTGATAGATCATTTGTGATAGCAACTTTACCTAACCCAATTACCTTTCCTTTGATATTATCACCAAAAGTGACTCTCTCTTGATCTTTGCCTCCTACTTCAAATGTGGTGAATATCTTCCTATCACCGGTCATGTGTTGAGTGCATCCACTATCTAGCACCCAATGGCTTCCACCGGTGTGGTAGTTCACCTACAAAACAAGATCAAGCTCTTTTAGGTACCTAAGGCGTTACGGGGTAATGGCCCATTATCGCTGAGAGGTGTTTTGCACGTCGCCCCGGATAATGAGGCTGTTACGGAGTAACGGCCCGTTATCGCTGAGAGGCGTCTTTTCCTTCCTTTGCACAGAAACGGCGACCGTTCGTCTTCTCCGAGAACCTGGGCCCACGTAGCGTCGGACCAACAAGGTGGCGTTAAACTTGGTGGGCCCACGGTGGGCCCCCACAGGCTTTACGCCGGGGGCTACTGTCGGTGACATGGCCCAGGGGTATGATTAACTTAGGGCTTGAGGCGGCCCCATACGCCCACGTGGCCATCCCCCGAGGGGGGATCGGGCCCGAGGGTGACGTGGCGGTTGCCCGTCCGAGGTCCTGTGCCTCCCGGTGAATATCGTGGCGGGGGGTCGGGCTCCCCCGACCCCCTCGGGCCGTCGCCACGTGTGATGGAGTAGGTGGGCGCTCCCAGCGTCCACCTGCCCCATTAATGGCAGTGCAGCCGGAGTGCGCCTGCGCGCACGCGTGCCGCATTAATTGCGAGGTGACACGCACGCACGTGCCTGACACCAGTCACAGTGTGCTGACCGGTCGGTGACCGGTGCGAATGACTGATGGGACGCAAGCACAGTACCAGGCATGTCGCTACACGCCTGGTAGGTATGCTACGTATCCCATCGGGTCACATCAAAGTCATGTGAGCCGGTCTGGCTTACATGACTCATCGGAGTTGGTACGCCATGTCTAGTCACCTGGCGCACATCACCGCACACGGTTGGATTAGCAAGTCTCCAGCCGTTTAATGAAGAACGACATGCGGTGTCACATAGAAGATGGGCAGTCTGATAGGAGTCGTGTCGGCGCTACAGGACGGTGGACTTCTGCCGCAAGCCACAGTGTGGCCCTTAATTGTAAAAGATCTTTTTTCCTTTTCTCTAGATTGTAGCCTGTCCGGCTCATGTGGTGTCCCCTTGGAGTATAAAAGAAGGCCCAGGCCTAGAGAAAGGGGGTTCGACTCTTGAGAACAAGAACATACAGATAATCCATCTTACAGGAGTAGAGTATTACGCCTCGCCGGTGATTCGAACCTGTATAATCTCTCGCGTGCCACTGCCCTCTCTTGCATGAAACTCCCTCTCTACTTCTCCACATCACCGGCGCACCGGAGTCAGGCCCGGGAACGCCTCTCTCACGCGCCCTGGGCTCAACCCAAAAGGGGGGCCTCCATAGTCCCCGCTGCGGAGTTTAGCCTCCGTCAAGGGTGATCCAAAGTACCACAAAAATAAAATATCCGAACCAAAATAAAAACATTAGTTAAAGGATGATCCAAAGCGAAATATTACGCGTCCAAAATGAAAGAGCAAATTTCACAAAACCTTGGGGCTAGGGACATCCGTAACGCAAAACCTCAGGTTTAACAATTTGTTTCATGAAACCCTAGGTTTTGGGGCAAAGGAAACAAACCCTAGCTACAAGTTTATATCGTCTATCTGACTAATCTATTTACGTACAATAACTGCAAAAAAGTATATGAGATATTCTTTTACTATATATACTCGTTAGCTGCTTTTCAACAATCGTTTGATCATCGTGGTCTAAATATCTAATCATTTATGTGTATGTTAGCCAATTATTATGTCATTATCAGTTAGGTTTATGTTGAGTTTTCTCAGTGAAAAATTGAGAAAAAAAATATAAACTAGACGAGAGGAATGTGTAATTTTAGTGAAATAATCTGAATTTATAAAAAATAATTATATGTAATAATGAAATAGGATTATTTTACATAAGTATGGGATTTTGAAACATTTTGTGTTAAAACATAGGTTTCTTGGAACAAATCATAATAAGTGAGGTTTTGTGTTATGGATGCCTCGGTACCTAGTGTATTTGTGAAATTTACTCAAAATAAAATCTTTATCTACTTAAAAAATTGGTAGTGTTTCTACCGTTCAACCTCTCTATCTCTATTATTATAAAAATTAAAGGTGTTTTTGTTGTCCCACCTCTCTATTATAAAAATTAGGGAAAAGTCATTATTGCACCTTGTACCACGAATTACCCCATCCGACTCGAAAACTAGACATCTTTCATCGTTAACTATTAATACCAGATGAACACCACCTAACTCAAACTGGAGTGGTTTTGACTACGTGGCAGTACAGTCAATAATTCTTCCCTTTTAGAACGACGAACCCTACCTGTTAGTCTGATCCTCTCTATCTCTTTCCCCTCACCTCTTTCTTTCTTCTCATCTCTCATCCCGGTTCCCATTCTCTCTATCACCGAGCAACTGGTGGAGGAGGAGCTAAGGAGGGTTGCGACGGCGAGCGCAGCTCAGAGCAGCGGTGGCTGGTAGGTAAGCCTGAGGTAGCTCAGCGCGGCGGAGAGGGAGCCGATGACGGCAGCAGCAGGAGGGGATGGGGGAGGCAACTCAAAGCGGTGGTGGCGGGCGGGGACGACAGTGGCATCTCGGAGCGGCACCAACGCTTGATTCTCTCCCTCTTAACCCTCCTCTCTCTTCTCCCTCCCTGCGAGGGGCGGATCTTCTCGCGCAACTCTGGGGAAGGCTACCGGTCGGTATTTTCTCGTGCAAGTCCCGGCCCGCTACCACCCTTCTCGGCTCCCCCTCACCGGTCCGAGCTGCCTTCGCCGCGAGGACGCTCGCAACGGTCGGCGCGCGCCTCCTCCTCGGCCTCCGCCGCGAGGACGCTTGTAGCCGCCGGTGCACCTCCGTCGGCGCATGGGGCTCTCCTCAACATCTGACGCGTGAGAGAGAGGTGTGAGAGGGGAAGAGATAGAGAAGGGAGAGATCTGACAGGTGGGTCCCATTGATTTTTTTAATAAAATAATTGCTGACTGGACTGCCACGTAGGCTAAAACCGCTTGCAAAGCTGCTGGATGGTTTTATCCGGTATTGATAATTGAGGGTGAAAGATATCTGGTTTTAAGTTTAAGGGATTCTTTTCAAATATATATGATCACGAAGTAGAACCATTACCATATTTTTTCAAATACCGTTGCAATGCACGAACCCCTATGCTAGTTAAAGAGAGAGAGAGAGCGCGCGATCCAAAGTCACTCTGCATCGAGTCCTCGAGTATCTCCCCCGTCCCCTCTGCGTCAAAGAAAACTAGAGGCTGGGGCGCGTCCCTGGCGCACCAACTGCACACAACTGATCATGAGTATACTTTGTGAGTAATAGGATTAAGGCTGCAAAGCTGCATATGTAGTTAAGTTTGATCTGGTAATAAAGGTAGAAGATACGGAGTAGGTAAGTAGATTGATTTAATTAGAAGCGGCACTCTGTTTTTTTTTTTTGTTCAATTCGGAGTGGTAGGTAGGCATGATGATGGGGTGCGCCACGGCATGCCTCTTGTTTGCTCTTGACAGCATAATGATCAACATAGCTTAGCTGACTTGAATTTGAATTTCTAGATGATCATAGATTTATTTAGTAAGTTACAAACCAACAAAAAAAATATCAACAAAGAAAGATTATATTGCTTTGCAAACAAAGTAATTTTTGAGAAAACATTTGAGTGGAGATATTAGAACTTTGCAGGAACTGCTTCCATCCAAGCATCTAACCTGCCTAACAAAACCTGCAGCATACAAAATCTGTGACGTGTCAGTTTATAAGTGATATAACGAATTATGGATTCCAAATTATTTGTAACACCAGAAGATCTACCCAATATGCTTGGCGAGTAGCATTCAAATGTTCAGAGTCCATAATGCAAAAGTAATGAAATGTATACATAGATTTGAACATGTGGGCACTTTCTCTGACAACTCCATGGTTTTATCAGCAAAATTCTAAACAGATCACACGAAACAGGAAGGTGTGCAATGAAATGTGGCTAATAGAGTGACATGGATATAATTAGATAGATTTATATCATATTTAACCAATGTCATAAGGCATCAATCAGAAGCTAAAATTAGAATATGGAGTCTCTTCTCTACCCTGTAGTTCAACAAGTGGCTTTACTCATTCATCGTGTGACACATCCAACGATCCAAATTAATCAGATGAGTCGTATCCGACGGCATCGACGCCTCTCCCTCCTGATAGCGCCTCTCCCACACTCCTCCCGGATGCACCTCCTTCTCCCATATCACGCTTCTCCCACGCCCCTCCCACGCCTCCCTCCGCTGACACTGGAAACCGCACCTCCCTCCCATGCCTCCCTCCGCCGTCTCCGCCGCTGACATCGGAAACCGCAGCGCCCCAATCTCCTCCCCCTTTTCATTCACACACCCTCCTCCGCCAACCGCCGTCCTCACGCCTCCATCCATTCGGTCACCCGCCCACTCGCCGTCGCACGGGCCTCCCCACCGTCGATCCCCTCCCTTCTCACCCTCAGCCTCAGGTGCTACTGCCGACCATCCTGTCTCCGCTCGCCGCCGGCCCCTCGCAGCGCAAATCGTCATCCTGCATCGTCGATTCCCCACGCCTCGATCTCCTGTTGGGCTTCCTGCCGCTCGCCACCGCCCCCCTACAGGACAAATCAGCGTCCTGCATCTTCGATTCCCCCCGCCCTTCCCTCCGCTTGAGACAGCTCCCCTGGCCCTCGAGTGCTAACGCCCTAGCCTCCTCCACTCCTTGCCACCCATCCTCAGATCAGCTTCAGCATCCATGGTCTCCCTGAAGGTGAATGCTAACTTGAGTGTTGATTGATGGATGACATTTTTTTTGGATCTGTGTATTGGTGTGTTTGTGTGCTGATGATTCAGTAGTTTTATGAATATTGTTGATTTACGTTGGGAGTGAAGTACGTGGACGGTCCCTAAACTTGTACGGGTGTGTCATTTAGGTTCCTAAACTCTCAAAATGTATTTTTGAATCCCTGAATTTGTCTTTAATGTCATATAGGTCCAAACGGACTCCGATCAGCTCCATCCGCTGATATGGCATGCCATAGTGGCACCTACATGTTAGTGGGACCCATATGTCAATCACATAAATAAAATTTAAAAACATATGTTCTCCTCTTAGGTAGAGAGAAAAAAAGATAAAAATTAAAATATTAATTCTAAGGTAAAGAGGAGAAAATATGTTTGTAAATTTTATTTATCTCTGTGACTGACACGTGGGTCCCACTAACATGTAGGCACCACTGTGGCATGCCACGTCAGCGAATAGAGCGGGTCAAAGCCCGTTTGGACCTATATGACATCAAAGACAAGTTTAGGGATCCAAAAATGTATTTTCAGAGTTCAGGAATCTAGATAACACACCCGCATAAGTTTAGCGACCGCCCACGTACTTCGCTCCTTACGTTGGTATGACACAAACTTCTAACTTCTCAACTTGATATGAATAATATCTGTGGATGTCTTTGAATATGCTGCTGTGTCTTTTCGTGCATACATAATCTTATAGACCTTTGTAGTCCTCAATTTCACTTGTTTTAAGTTTATGACATTAGATAGTTTGAGAAATGAATTTTACCAGTTCAAATGTTTCCAGCTACACTCAGGTTTCAGATCATTGCTCAATTTCAGATCATTTATCGAGGTTGGAATTGCTGCGGGATCAAGCGAAGCCTCGTCAGGCCATGCTCTCGTCTCATTCCTCAGTAGACATGGTAGCATCTAATTTGCTTGAGTATGTACAGCTAAGCTATCTGATTAAGAAAACTTTGACCAGACTGCTATAATGCATGCATGCTATTTAAATTCTGAATTTGATGTGAGAAAATATCCCCACCTCTCCCTGTTATCCAAACAGTTTCCCACAGAGGAGGGGGATTGGGTGGTGGGAGGGTATCTCCCCTGAGAAATCTACGCTTGCCGAACAAGCCCTAAGTGAATATATCAATGGTTGCCTCAATGTTCCATCCGTAAATATATATATATATCATTCCTTCGATTAATATACTTCAATATCATGAAAGAAATCAAGAATTGATATTTGTTTTATGTCATTCTTCGTAAGACATGCTACCTCTAAATTTTTGACAAAATATATGGAAAGTATAGGGATTTATTGTACCTTGCATTACTAAATATCCCATAGTGTTAGCACAATCATATATGATTGATATAATTTTGCAGGATAGAGTGAAAAGAAATACTAGAACAACACTGCAACGTTGAGCTTGCATTTTGGTTATCACAGTAGACCTGTAGCTAATAATCACTTAATGCAGATTAGCTATCACTCTTTGTTTTTTATGTCTTAAAAAGTAAACAAATTCATGGCCTTATTATTTGTATGGCAGGTCAATATGAGAAGCTCATAAGAAAGGCACAAACTTTGTCCTCATTAAGGTGTGTCTATATGATAAATAAATAATGTTTCCAGTGCTGGATCACTAACCTTCAACAAACCACGTTTATTTTGATCATTGATTCAGAAAAATGATTTTGCATGAATTAGTAGTTTTCACTTAAATTGCCCATAAGTTGGTTCAACTTTCTCTTAAAAAAAAGTGAGGTAATGACTCCAGTTTTTAGTTCTTTGTACACAATGTATTTGTCACCCTAGGAATTATTTTAAGGGCAATATATTTGTCAAGCTTAAAGATTGGATTAAGGGCCGATGAGCAACACACCAATTACTAACCGGCCAATTGCTAAACTAAAGCTTTCTTCTTTTTTTTCTGAGACATAATTGATGCTTTGATGTGCTGCTCCATGTCTAGAATACAACTTTATAATTGGGATATGATTCTACACTTTAATGATTTCAGCATATGCACAATAATTCCTAATAAAAAGAGAGAATATTTGAATTTTGGCAAATACTCCGATCAGACCTAAGCTATTAACCTCAATTCGAGCTTCAAATGAGTTCCACTTTACTCTATGTTTTCCTTATTTTTTCTATTCCAGGTTTTCAAAATATGAATCCAATGTTGTATTGTTCAAGAAGAAACTAGGAGGTAAAATCAGCAGATCTCCATCTAGATCTTAGTGCTGCTCTGTTCTAATTGGTGAGCTCTGCTTAGAGATGATCCTTTTTTTTCCTTTCTCTCAATTTGTTTACCTTCAACTTCTCTCTTTTTTCCCTTCTCTCAATTTGTTTACCTTCACAGAATCAAAGCAACTGGGCATGGCAATGACACCTAATCTGCTCATCTCTTACGTTCTGCACAATTTTTTCTGATGGAGTTATGATTTTACAACCCGTTGGCCATGTGTTTGTTAAAACTCTTCGGATATATTTTTAATTTATTTTCCATTAGCTATCTCCCCTTTTCTGTAAACGTGAGCATTCCAAGAGATTATCAAGACTATATAAGCAGAAATCTCTGAATAAAATAAACCTTATTGTCATCGTATCATTTTAATGCGCATTCAATATTATTTTTATCATTTGTGGTTGGCTGATAAAATATTTTTTGATGGTGGCGAGCCTTATATGCCAATTTGTAAAAAAAAAATACTATCATACACACATATCATCTCACATATATATATATATATATATATATATATATATGCATTACAAAATATCGCTGTAGCCGTAGCGTTAGCACAAGCATATTACTAGTCTAAGTAAAATAACAAAACACTTGACATCTCCTATAAAGTTTATGTTCTCGTAAGATATATACGAAGGCATGAGCTTGTTTGTTTACATGGATATAATTAGGTAGTTTTATATAATGCTCAGGTGACAGAAAAACACATCCTGGTTTCGTGCATGCGAAATATATTTATATACATTAACACCTAAGTTTTTCTTGTGGCATGAGCTTTGCATAAGCTTGAAATTAGTGAAAAAGGAACTGGAAGAAAAGGAAAGGTTTTTGCCATGGAGTTGACACAACATGCCAAAAGACAAGCAGGGAAACAATTTACAACCTTCTCTTTTGATTTTAGAATGGTACGCTAGCAAATACATATATGTACAGTGAAATCTATATTGCATCTTCAAAGGGCATAGGAAAAAAAAGGTTTGCTTTTATAATTGCCTTATTTACTGAAGAATAATTCATTTAATTACAAAGTTAGGAAGAGTACAAACTGAGGAGAAGTAGAGGGAGCGACCTTGCTGTTGGAGATGACAAATGGCAGTTTCTAGTTGGCGAACTATCGAACATAATTACTTTAAAATCTCCTGGGCAAAATTTGAGGAAAACAGAAAATGTGAGGCCTAATTCGTGATTTAAATGTTGATTGGAGCAGCTTTTCTCAAGTACTATGGCAGTCGTATTTTCGCTTTCATGTTTTGGTTAGCAACCAGCAGTTAAACATACAGGCAATACATTGGTCATCTCATAAAAAGCCGGAAATGAATCATTTCATAAATTATACACAAACAATACTCATATGGCTGGTATGTATCTCTAGATAGTGTGAGATTCTAGAATCAAATGTTGGACCAGCATGACGAACTCTCATACTACTGATATGTATTTTGTTTGATGAAAATAAAATAGTATACCAAAAGCTTAAAAACTATAGAAAAAGCAGCATGCATCCTTATCCCAAAAATCTGAAGCATTGGGTTATAGATGAAAGGAACAAACATATATGATGAAATAACTGCAAATTAATTTATCTGCAAACGGATATGTTGTACAAAATAAGAAAGCATGCAAAAAGTATAGAACAGGTATAAAGAGAAACAAAAACACCAGGAAATTCAGTTTTGATGCATCCCATAAGGATTATTTTGCCTGTGATGCAACCTAGTCCCAAAATTGGATGTGTTTGATCACATAAGCCACATTCTCATGGAAAAAAAACTTTCTGGACGTTAGAATATCAACAAATATAAAAACATGTAATCAAATGTGTAACTACTTAGTAGCAGTCTTTAGTCATGTCAAGCACAATTCCTTTTTGAAAGCAGGATTATTCTCAAATTTCACCTTAAAATCGTTTTCTCAATAAGGAAGATTAATGTGCAATAATTTTTCCCAATCCTCAACATTTTTCCCGAGGTCAGCCATTTATAAAATTAAGCATGATCTCTTTGTATTGTTTTCTTTGTCGACACAAATTTGTAGGTATTATAGAGTAAAACAAAAATCTAAGTTTACAGAACCAATCTTAGCATGGGTTTATGATCATGCTTCTTACAATGAGTGGCAAGAGTGGTCCATGGTCTTCTGAGTTTTCCCTGATGACCAAGGATGATAGCATAATGTTGGAGACAATAGGAATCCTATTTATTCTTTTGCCTTGAATAGCTCCTCCACAAAATACGATGAGAATCATCATTTTGCAAACTTAATCAGTCAGAACAACAATACCAAAGTGATATTTGCAATGCAGATGATTCTCAAAGTTCAATTATCAATCTCTACTTAAAGCAACATAAAAACGTAATACCAAAATCTGTATCACATCACATAGAGTTCCCAACCAAGCGAGAAATGAGAATTAGAATACATGAAGAAAAGATAGCGCCAAAATCATAACTGAAAAGTTAAGATAATAAACATGATTTGGTTATTTTAAATAGCTATTAAAGACATGTAATATGAGAAATTGCACTGCATAGTTTCTTTTTTAACCATAGTTTCAGCATGTATCTAGTTAAATAGATCGACCGAGCATATAATTAATCAGTTCATCTAGATATAATTATAATCATATCTAATCTTGATCCATGTGACTGGCTCTTAGATTTTGCATGCAATCTAGCTAGATCCACTCACTCATCTACTGATTTGACTTTTTTTGTGCCTTTTTGTGGCACCAACCATGGAGTATTGTGCTATACATGCTAGACGTTGCAGCGTGCTCTGTTGCAATCAAGCTGAGAAATCAGCTTGTTAGTCTTCAAAAAACAAAGAAAGCATGCATTGTCCTATTCCAAGCACTGGCACATAATCATGTAAAAATTCCAAAAATGATATCAACGTACCTAACAAAATTGACAGTTCGCTTTTTATTTATTCATTAAACTTTGCCATCTCGCAAGAGGGCAAAGGCACAGAAAGAAAATGCACGACCATCCATCCATACAAACCAAATTGTCCACAAAATACAATCGACTCTTTCCGTATCACCCAATCAAAAAATCTAATCAGCTCCCATTATTTTATCGATTGTATCATTTTTGCGGTTCTAGAAACACTACTGCAGCAAAAGCCTCCTAAGTAAAACATCAATTAATAGAAGTTTGAAATTATATCTTGACTATGTTGTGACAATTCAAGCGCAAGCTAGAATGTTCTCTTATACAAATGGAAGGAAATAATAGGCCAGGGTATTCAGACATATAACTACATACTAACCATTACAAATACAAATTTAATGTACTGTAACAACATTATGACTTCTTTTCACTCAACCTATTGCAGACAAATATTCAATGTTTGGATTTTCTAAATTAATCATGCATTCTCATTAGAAAGCCGACACCTGGCAAATTTTATTTTTGAGATAACAGCTGAACAATCTGGGGAAGAATTCTTATACCGACAAAAAAATCATGATCGATATGTCAGGCTGGATATTTGGCAAGACCAAACTTAATCATCTAATTCCATCTGTTGTAGAATTCCATTTACTGCTTACATTCAGACATTGAAGCTTGATGCATAGTTAGTATAAATTAAGGCTTTACTTAGGCTATGCATGTATTTGAAAATGCAAGCATTTGATGAATGCTTGGTTAGCACTTCAAAAATCATTGTGCAATATAGTAAAGATAAGTGTCAAGGACCTTAGCACCTAGCTCTTGAAGAAAAACGAAAGATTAAGAACAATACAATCGCTATTAAAAAAAACACACTAAATCTCTTGCAAGAAAACAAGGGAAAATAAAGAGAGGGAGGGGGATCAGGTAATTGACTCTGTGAAAGCTTGTATGGTCTAACAACAAACTCAAAGATTGAAGGAGAACTCGCAATGTTTCTCCTGGTCTATATCCTTGAGGAGCTTGCAGATGGCGGCGGAAGATATGTTCGCCAATATTGTACACGTCTACATTTCAGCCAATAATAATCCCCACTCTATATGAGTCAATTATGGATTTATGGCACAACCAACAATAAAATCGGTAGGCCGCAATTGGGGCAACACTCTCAATTAAACTGAGAAGTCAAAATTATGTGCTGCCAAACATAGAAGATATAAAATTAGAACTAAACCCGGAAATACAGTCGTAATATAATCCATTACTGTGGTGGAACAAGAGGAAAAAAATTCTTTGTGTGAAAAGAAGACACCAACCCTGCATCAGTAAGACATTTCCATTCCTAATTGCACCCACAATGCAGGAGTTGTAGCACATCTGTAAACACAGCTGAACCAAAGATCAATGAATAGAGAGGGCGATGCAAGATAAACCTGTAATATGAAGTAGCTGGTTCCATCCACTTCAAGAAAGAAACAGAGGGCCATACCCTTATCTGTATTGCCTGCTAGACATCACTCAGGCCAAGGCCCATTGCATGGCCACATGAACCACATCCAGTATTTTCTTATGTTGTCAACCACATGCCAGGCAACCATACATGACGAGAATTGAAAGAGAAAAAAGTTGGGCTTAAATCAGGTCACAAACTTCAATTGAACGAGAAGAACTTCAAAATAGATGGCCTCACTAAAAACAAATATAAAGGATACCTGCAACTTCTCATCAAGTACCAAAATGCTAATCTCTTTGAATAAAAGAGCAACAACCACAGCAGGCAGCCTGTTGCGTTCATACTCTGCTTTCTACAGTGGATTAAGCTCACACACACATACCTAAAATGCACAATATAACTGAACATATAAAATGGATTGAGAGATAATTAGTGCAAAGGGATGAGAATAAGCTGTTGATGAAATACCTTGATAGAACTTGCGAGAGGGGTGGCCAACAGGCTGACGGCATGAACGCCGCTGACATTGCCACCTGCTTCGGCTTCTTTTTCGGCCTCGGCTCCAGCTGCGGCCACTCCCCCGTCATCCTCCTCTCCCTCTCCACCTTGTACGAACAAACAATTAAGGTATAATTAATTATGTTCATGCACACCATCTTGTATGAGGTGAGTCTAACAAACCTATAGTTACAAAATGTTTCTCACTCCTTGATAAAAAAAACTAATGCAAGGCATCATACTACTGGATTGAGGATTAACTAAATTTAAAACTAACTTGCCTGAAGACCACCCATAGAACATAAGTTGAATCAAAAGTGAACTTTTATACATAAATGTTTATCATATAAAAAGATCAATTTTTTCATTGCCTGTTAAGGTAGATAACATCCACCATGAGAAAATAAAAAAATAGGTGTAGAAACTACATAATTCCAGGTAAATTGAATTTACCATCACTACATCACAGCTGGTTAAGCATTCATTAGAGAAGCACCTTTCAGTTAGGAAAGTATAGAGGAGGGCATATATCACACTATTTGGGGTTGCGCAGTGAATCACCATTTTCGACTGACCTTGCCATGCTTGATCTGCAGTACTGCACATAGGAGAAATTTGAGGATTGAGATCAGGAGACACATAGATAGAATACAGTTTATGCGGAATCCAACACAAGCATAAAATTACTTATCAAAGGTCATGAAATGCCAAATCAAAAATTTTCACACAATCAACTCATGGCTGTGAGGAGTCCTAGGTGGTATATATCAGAAGGGAGCAATGAGAACTGATCCATCGATGTAGGTAGGTAGGGATGGAGCAAGAAGCTAGAACTGTACAAATTAGAGCATTTTTACCCTTTTGCTTGTCTTTTAACAGAGCATATTTAATGACAAAATACCTACATCATTCTGTGAAGATAGGAGTATTTGCTTTGACTGTGACTCTGTAGTCCATCTGCAGCAGCAAACAAAGTCAGACAAACAAATCCAATGTATCTGAAATATCTACTGATATATGCCATAAGTTTTCAGGGATTGCACTGTGCATCGTTATGCAGATTTTCATACTCTGAAGAATAATCAATTGGAAGTTCAGTTAAGGGGAAAATAGAGGTAGAAAATAGAAGCCAGAAGAGCTTATTTTGAATATCCCCTGCTTACCTTTCCAAAATTTCATCATTTTCTCCTCTACACGAGCCCCTAATGCAGAACAGATGAAATTCCCTCAGTGGAATCCAATCAGCACTGTTATCTGATGAGGTAGGCAAAGGTAGAAGCATGACTCAGCAGGCCACCATTTTCTGTTCTACATCTTCATTCATTTTTTATTTTTTTCTAGAGAAGGGTAATTTTCACCCGGTCTCTATATCCAACCGGATATATGCAGCCTTTTCAAACAGGGAACTTAGCCCTCAAACAACCAATCTAAAATTCGCTCCTATAAAGATTTGAACTCAGAACCTTGGTGCTACTCAGATCACTGCAACCACTAGGCTACATGTCCTTTCACACATCTTCATTCATATCATCTCACCATCATGACCGCACACCCTGATCTCGGTCCTGTCTCCTCTCAGCTTCTCCCTACCTTGCCTAACGTCTTGCCTCTTGGGAGGGACGAGTTGCCACTGCCGACTGCCGGCATCTTGGGCGATCTTCTTTAGTCGTCAACACCTCGGCAGCGACATGTTGCTTCTTTCTAGCTCCTCCTCGCCACACTGGCTGCTGGCCTGCGTCAGTGAGTCCTCCGCCGCCCTAGAGTGAGGGCTGAGGTCGCCGCCGGCAGCCACCGTCTTCTTCACCAGTACCATCGCCTTCTCGAATGGATCTGCTCCTCCTTCCCCGTGACGGAGGGAGGCCAGGATAGCGATGCCGACAGAATGGAGGCAACGATGACGTGATGGATGGTGCTGTGTAGGGCGTGACGGAGGGAGACATCGGCGACGACGGAGCAGCTCATCGGGAAGTGGACGAAATAGAGGAGGCGACAACGGCGATGGACGGGGACGGTCAGATCCACGCCCCCCGACCACATGGAGGCCCGATCCGGATGCCGGCGGCGCGAGGCGGAGGCCGAGGTGGCGGCGGCTAGGGTGTCATTTTGCTAAAAAGCCCATAGGATACCATGTTTTACATATAGGACCTAATTCACAATTGTTTATCTTTTATCATGCAATATCAGGATTTCATAAGGTCCTCTTCGTAAAATAACACCTCAGAAGAAGTAATCGTTAGGGACGGAGATCGAATTACGAACAAATAGGAGGGCTTTTTCGAAAAACTCCCACCCCGCGGCCTTAAATATCCGATCTCCCGTCTCCGTCTCCTCTTCTCCTAGCGCCATCTCGCGTCGCGGCAGAGCAGGGGAGGGGCGCCGTCGTCCTGCTGCATCCTGGTGAAGTGGTGAGCATCCACATCCTTTTTCTGATTCATCTCTCTCTCCCACCCTCTAATTTGATTGCGTTAACCCTAGCTTCTCTTCTAGATCTGGAAGAAGCTCTTCTCTTAATTTCAAAGCCTTAACCTTAATAGTTAATACAAGTAACAGTTTGTTTGTTCCCCAAAAGTCTGGGGGTCGCCCCTGCTTGCTTTGCTCAAGCTTGGGATCTAATTTGTGTAGGATTTAAGATTTATATCCATGTTCATCCTTAGGTCTGAACATTACCCATATCGTAACTGCATATGATTTTGACTGTAGCACGGATGGCGCCTAAGCGGCAGCGCGGCAGGTTGAACCGACAGCAACAAAAGGGCATGCTTGCCCAAGGGGAGGCGGCTGGTGATCCTTCTTCTTCTCTTTCCCCCTCAAACCCAAGGTATTTGTTCAAATTTGTTAAGGTCTGTCCTCAATTTTGGTTCGATCTGTGCTTGTTTTCCTCCTTACACCCGATCTGAGCGCCATCTGCATGTTCGTTTCCTGAAGCATACATGGGATTTCATTTTGATTAGATACTAGTACTTGGTTTTTTTTCCCTAAATACTAGCATTTATAAGGATAATGCAAACCTGTCAGAAAATGCAAACGCCTTCCAACACTTCCTTTGACGGACTATATTCTCGTAGACGGACTATATTCTCTACGAACGTGGCTTGCTCCGAGATACTATACATGTGTGCCTCGAGGAGCAAGTTGTAATATTCTTGAACACTATTGGACAACCACCTTCAAAACAGGCTCATCAGCACTATTTGACAGGTCCAATGGAATAGCTAGCCTGTATTGTAGACTTGTCCTCCATGCCATAGGAGAGCTAAGAAATGATTTGGTAGGATATGGAGTCTCAACAGATTGCGGGGATAACATGGGGAGAAACCATGCTAGGAGTGGATCTATGGTGTGGGCAAACCGGCAGATTGCCGTGAGCTCACATTTCAGTGTGCTATTCACAACATGACAACAAATACCATGCCTGAGATGAACCTTATATTACTTCCATCTTGCGATTGGATGTCTTGTATTCTTTATAATCTTTTGACTTTAGTTACAGCACGATATTTGCCTATTGATCCTTCTGCTGCAGGTTTGGAATGAAATATAAACGAGGAGATGGTTGCACAGGAGAAAATGATAAACATAAGAAGCAAAAAGCTCACACAACAGGTACCACAATCGAGTCCTTTCCATGATTTTAAAGTTTTTCACTTTTTACTGTATAGCACCCTAAACCACACTTTTACATGTTTCTTTCACTAGTGCATGGGGATCTGATTGATGTCTTTGAAGAACAATTTGGTGATTTGTATGATTCTGGGCAAGGTGTCTGGAGTGATTTCAGTAAAGGAGTTGCTTCAATGTTATCTGAAAGTGTTCTCGCTGTTTCTTCATTTAAGGGTGAATACACTGTGATATACTCATGGGCTTCAACATTTTGTTTGACCATAATTGATGAATAATTGAATATATGATTGTGTAGGAGATAAGATGGTATGTTCATGCTCAGGCATAATTATACTTTGCAAGCCACTCGTCACAACTTTGCTCACTTCAGCAAGTTTGGTGAGATCTTCTCATGATGAAAGCCAGATTGACCATGACTTGATGGTGAGTTGCTAACCACTCTCTACTCCTTTTACTTGCTAAAAAAACCTGATGGGGTTTCTGCCTTTGTTATTATTACAGGTTAAAGTGCGAAATGTGCATAACCAGTATTGGTTGGGAACAGTGAAACACTATGATCTTGACTACGATATTCTACTTGTCGACATCCAGACCCCCTATCTTTGTGTAGCACGCCTTTACCATGAAGTGCAACTTGGGCCAGGTAGCAAGGTAGTAGCTGTGGGTCGTGTTTTCAACACGAAAAAATTGATGGCTGCAAGCGGGTTAGTGAAGGACAAAAGGGACATATCTGATCAGGAAGAGTGTACTATCTCCACTTGTAAAATCAGTAAGGTACACTGTTGTCATGTATTTTTACATGTGGAAACAAATAGTTGCATCAGGGTACGATTGGCTTAATCAATCAATGCTTTTACTTAACTTCTTTTCCTGTGTAATTACCCTCGGTTAATTGACACCCTGATTGGCTTAATCAATCACTGCTTTTACTTAACTTCTTTTCCTGTGTAATTACCCTCGGTTAATTGACTTTTTATTGAACTAATCCTGGTTTATTGTCACTTTTCTGTCTATTTTCTAGGTTGGGATTGGAGGACCCCTTATTGATTTAGATGGAAACTTTCATGGCATGAACTTCTATGGTGAGGAAGAAACACCCTTCCTTCCAACGAATATAATTCTTGAATGCTTGAAGCGCTTTGGGCTATCTCGGTATGTCTTCCACTATTAATGAGCTACAGTTTCTCCACCATCTCATCCATGTATGCTTGTAGGCCTATATGTTTTGCTGCGCCAATTACCTGGCAGGCTTATCTTACTGCTCTGGTAATATTCTATTTCATCACGTGCCCCTCATGTGAGGGAAAACACTTCAAAATTATGATTCAGAGGTGTTGGCTCAAGTGGGCCTTTTTGGTCTGTAACTCTGTTCCTAAATCAGCTATCCAGCATAAAAATGGCTAGACAAAAGCTTGCTTGCCTAAAATTTGGCCAATGACTGGCAATTGGCAAGAAATGTATGGGATATGACTAAGGAGGCATGTTCTTGCTGAAATTTCTGGCAACCACCAGAGTGCCAATTTTTGTGCCAACTGAATTTTTGCTAAGGTTAATTTGGTAACAAATAAAACACTTCCATAATCTTGGCATTTGTAGTTTCTATGCTTTTGCAGGCTCAATGGTCCCTCTTAACCCTTTTGGCTATTTTCAGTCCCTCTGCTTTTTGTGAATGTTTGTTCATTTAAAACAGTTAGGTTGTCTGCTACCCCTTTGAGTCATCAAGTACAGGTGTCTCCTGGACGCTTGCCACACCCATTGTTGTCTAGCACTTCTGTTTGAATATCGCAGCTAATATATTTGTTCAGATTTAGTTCTAATTCTTTATGGATTACTCTCATTTACGTTTCCTAGAGGTTTCATATAATATTTTCTCAACGTGGACTCTTCTTTATGGAGTTCGAACTTTTATGGGTACTATTATTTACGGGATCCCTAGAGGTTTAATGTAATATTTGCTCAATGTGCACTCCTCTCTCTGGAGTACGTGTGACCATATGACTTAAACTTTTAGCCTTTTAGGTAATCACTTCCGTAAGGTTATTATAACAAATATGCCTTGTTCTACTGCAGGGTTGGAAATAGGCAGGGAGACTATTGTACAAGTAAGAAGAGAAAAACTGAACCTCTTACGAATAGATCACACAGATTTTTTTTCTTATCTACTGTTGGATCTGTAATGTGAGGATGGTTTTACAGTTGTACTTATAAAACAGAATGCTATGCAGTCAATTATCTTTGTGATAAGCAGTTCAACTTGTGTGATAAAAGCAAATGTGTCCTGATGGCACTTACATGGTTACACCCTATATTTACACATCGAGTATGGACGATAAGCTGATCAATTTTGAATTTTGACCTGAAAATGGATTAGCACATAGGCACATATGCAGCTACAACAGTGTAGATTTTGGGTGCATGTGCAGATGTTTTCAATTATGCTAGATGGTATGCTTGATGAGAATAATGTACATAGCGCTTGTTTGCAATTACTTTTTCTATTATGCCAGTGCCTCTTCACTCATGGTTTTCATTTTAGGTGGGGTTGGGAATGTAAAGGATTACCGAACTGATTTTGTCTTACCACAAGGTGAACTCTTATGGCCACTAAATTGGGATTTTTTTTCTTCAAGTTGTATCATATTTTAGTGTTGTAGTGTTACTTATTGGTTACTGTTGAGCATAATTTTGACTTCTATGCAAGTATGTTGTTTTTTTTTCTGGTGCTTTCCTTATCTGTTTTAAATGTTTTTAGCATTCTGGTATTAACATATGATCAGTAATGATTTATTCATGATCGCTTTACCTTTTTGCCAGACCTTCTTGATATGATACATGAAAATGTATGCTCTTGCAGTTATCCATTGCCAGCTAAAATGTGTGGTGGGTGGTTGCTCCAGATTCAAAAACTTGTCCTCTATTATTTTTCAGCTTTATTCTAATACTCACTGCTCTGTTATAACATGATTCCTTAAACAGTAGGCTTGCATTTGGTTAATTCTTTTGAAGAAGGATTTCGCCCCCTCGATCCTTGTGGTGAAGACTTCATGAATGAACTCAATGTGGAGCTTGCGACAAAGTTGTCCCAGAGTGTTGTCTCACTGGCTGCATTCAATGGTGCTTATGCTTGCTTGAATACAATCACGATTTCTGCACGTTATTTTTTTCTCAGATTGAAATAATGAGCTTAATGTTGTGCATAGGAAAAATAAGGCGGTTTGCATGCTCAGGCATACTTATAAAGTACGGTCAATGCACAAGTGTACTGACATCAGCAAGTTTGGTCAGGTATTCTGTTGATGAAAGCAAAATCAATGATGACTTGCAGGTTGGTTTTGCAATTCCTTCAGCCCTACTCATGCGTGTTACTTTAAGATATTGGTTAAACTCTACATTTGCAGATTGAAGTCTGCCTTCCAAATGGGCAATGTGTCAAAGGGGTGCTGCAGTGCTGTTGTTTAGAGTACAATATCGCTGTTATCAAAATCACAGAGTTCACTGATCTTTGTGCAATACAACTCGAACGCCGAAGGTAATTCAAGTCGGGTAGTAAGGTGGTAGCCATAGGACGTATCTTTGCTGAGGGGAGATTAACAGCTACACATGGAATGATTACTGACAAACAGAGCAAACTTGATTGTGAGGTGCTTATGGTCTCTACTTGTAGAATTACTAAGGTATACTGCTGATTTCTTACTTACTAACCTGAAAAAAAAAAAGCTTTGTGCTATGAGTGGCTTAATATGTCAATTCATACTGAACTACATAAGATATATGGCATTAGAAATCAACTTTCACCCTCAATTTTACCCTTTCTCATAGTCGCTTCATTTTGTGCTAGGCTGGGATAGGAGGCCCCCTTGTTGATTTCAGTGGGAACTTTGTTGGCATGAACTTTTATGACGATGATAAAACTCCATTCCTGCCTAGGAATGAAATTATTATGTGCCTGAGGCGTTTTCGGACTAAAGGGTATGTGTTTCAATTTTCATATAGAACTTATGTGATACAATAAATAGGCTGGTGACTAGTGTTGCTTGCCTAAGACTTAAATTGTTTTAAGACCATTTCTGAAGCAGTTTCAGTCGTAAGAATATTTTTTATTGAAATAACTTTTCTTCAATTGTGATTAGATGCTATCATTGTTGTCAACAATACATCATTGATCTTCATACTAGATACTACCTTTTGTCTTCTTCCCAAACCATTCAAGCATCATGTGCAACTCATCTTGTTTTGGGACACCACACCTATGTATGTGTTGATGTTGTACCTTACTCTAGCTTAGGCTTGTCTGTTAAGCTGAAGCTGGTAGAGCTTGGAGCTTATATAGTAGCTTGGAGGCCCGACAGACCGGCTTCTGGTGGTGTATGGGCATAACCGGATGAACCATTTGCCTGAACTGGCTTATCGTTTATTCCGACCTCACTTTGTTGGCTGTTCTATTTAACCTTCCAATCTCAGCCATTTGTAATGCCACTCAGTTTGTGATAGTCTATGAATTTCCCTATCACGAATGTTTTGAAGTGTTGATGTCTGCTATAATTCAGTTATGTTCATGTCTGCTATATAATTCAGTTATGTTGATGTGTGCTACAATTCAGTTATGTTGATGTTTAAACTCGTTTCATTGCGGGTCTTTTTGATAGGACCAAGGCTGTTGGATATATTGATGAGAATCCTCGCCCAAACAGGTATTTTTTTCTGACACATAAGAAATGTTTTATCACAATGTCCACCTGAATTTGTTTATTGAAAGTTAATTTTTGTTGAATGGCAGGTGGCCAGTGCCCGAGCCGTACTGGTCTGACACGTCAGATGTAAAGCGTTTGAGTTTGGAAGAAGTGATGAGCAGAATTCCCAAGTTTGATTGGAGATCGACGTTCTGATAACTGAAAAACCGTTGATGTACTTACTCCATGTGCTCTCTTGGTTAAGTGGCCTAGGAAGGATTGGACCTGTCGAGTTGGCCTACCTGGGTAGCACATCGTCTAGCTACTAATTCACTATTAACTTATTAGCGACTTAATGGTATCTAAGTAGTATGTTTTGTATATGGCATTGCTCTGCACCATCCCTCGCTGTCCTTACACTGGTCTGGGTATTACTGAACATTCTATGTCCCCGTCCTGAGTAAGCGCCCTTCTGATCCCGTCGGAGTTATCCCTTCGTTTGACCTAGCCCTCTGCTTGTGCTGCCCGTCTTCCCCCGCCCATCCATGGCTTTGGCGATGCGGTGTTTGGTGCCTTGGTGGTGCGGCGCCTTGCGGTGGTGAGTGACGATGAGGAATGGGGAATGGGATAAGGCAGAGAGAAATGCCCAATGTTGTATCACTATGTGGGATACACAATATTGTACGAACACAACTTTTTAAAATTTTGTACTATTGTTTATTTAAGTGGGGGGACAAATTAATCTAAATCCTTGGATTATTTTTACGGACAGTATATTCTGCTGGTATATATACTGTAAAAGTCCGAGCTGACCACCATGCATGTCAAGCCTAACTGAAACCCTAATTGTTACACCATTCCTAGCTGCGTTGGAAGTAATTTAAAGGCCACGACCGTGGCCTAGTCAGGGGCAGTGCAGGTGATGCCCTCTACCTCGAGCTCTATGAACCCCAAGGGCCTCTCCATTCAGAAATTGATCGAGCTCACTACTCACGTTCATGTGCCGCGGCTACGTAAAAGCTATAAAGTTGGTTGATCCCACGGCCTTTTCACAATCACCCTCAAGAGTTTTTTATTTTTTTAATGTAAATCCATTAAATTTTGCATAAATGATCTCACTAAAATATCAAACAATAATAAATAATAATTGAGACCACATGATAAAATTGTTGGCTCCACTGTTCACGTCCCTATTTCCATTACACCGGCACAAATCGGGAAGTAGGAATAGAGAGGGCAGCTTTCATGGATTCTACCAATGCCAGTAAGTATATCCCACCAAATTTCGCATTAGAGTTGATGGTCTTAAAACTAGGATTATATAGTTCATATTAGATCTAACACAAAGCAGAAGAAAAATAATCTATAATCCAAATAGTAGTTGTTAGCTTCCATCCCTCTTGGTGGGAGGTAAAGGCAGTTGGTCCTGCTTCCACGTAGTAGGGTGGGGGCTCTGCTTAGTGCTTACTACTATTGCCCTTGCTTCAGAAACTATTGACTTTCTAAAACATATGGCTTATGGTAATTATTTTAGTGAATCAAACTAAAATCTGTAGAGTTTTCCCTGAAGTAAGATGTTTAGTGATTAATTCTATAGAACACAATTTTGTGAGTTTATCTAGAGGCTTTAAAACTCAAGTTTATATGGTCTTCTGAGGGAAACAATTTTATAAACTTAGGTGGACATACACTCATATGTTGCATGTCAACAAAATAATTATAAAAACATTTCAAAATTTTTGACAAGATAGATTGATATGAAATATGTCACTCCACCAACATGCGAGTTTAAATTCAACTTCTACAAGTTGTGAAAATAACAAATTTAACTCTAATTAGTATACATATATTTACAGTTGGATTTGTTGTTTTTTTACAACTTGTAGAAATTGAATTTAAACTTGCACATTTGTGTAGTGATATATTTCATATTAATCTACCTTGTTAATTTTTTTTGAAATTTATCATAATCATTTAGTTGATATGCAATAAATGGGTGCACATCCACCCGAGTGATTAGAATCCATCTCTGGTCTTCCGAAGTACTAGGCTACATGGAAGAATTATGGATCATTGAGAGTTCGCTGAAGAGCTTGTCGCCACCGGTAGCTTGCTACTCGTGCTGCCCAGCCATGATCCCTATTCACTGGCATCGATGCAGTCAGGTCCGGCGGCTAGAACCTCATGACTGCTACGCGTGGTGGCCCTAAGTTCCTAGCCGCCAGATTCGGCCAAATAAACTCAAGGGAGAGAGGGATTCTAGGTAGGCAGGTAGCGGTCAACGATGGTGATGGTGGCGGCGATAACAACGACGATGATCCTCCCTCGACGGCGTCCAGATCTGGTGGATTCGACCGAGCTCGAGCAAGCCGCACCCGCCGTGTCCGGATCTAGCGAATCCGATCGAGCTCGAGCACGCCACCCTCGCCAGTGAGGATGGTGGTGTCATCTTAGGTCAGTCCTTTGCTTCTACCTTAGGTCATCGTCCTCCTCTTCCTCTTTTGGTTCTGTTGCTACTCTTCCTCTCCAAACCCTAGGTTTTGATTTTTAGGGAAAAAATGAGGAGGGGGAGGGGGATGGACCCTTACCAGACCCTTGCACGCGCGGGTGCAACCCGCTGCATCCACCTAGCCTGGCCGAGCTGTGAAGCTCGAATCGAGCGTTTCTCCTCAGTCTGGCTAGGGATCCCTTTTTCATCAGGAAGCCAGGCTGGGAAGGCTGCACAGGCAACCAAACAAGTGGAAGTTGCATCTAAGGATGCGAGCCAAGCTTGAGGCAGACAACCAAACACACTCTATGCTTTGAATAACCTTTCACCATTGCAATACACTAACATCCTCATCTTCCCTCTTCACTCGGAAGTAAGTTGAATGGATACGAGTTCAGCGCCGGAACCTACGCACTAAGTTGTTTGACCTCAACTCTTTGGGTTTGCGTTGAGACCGTGTGCTCTATTTTTTAAAATGTTTTTTTCTGGATCCTATTTGTAAATTAAGTTTTATGAGAAGTAGAGGTCTAAAATGGCTGGGTGTTTGTCTAGGCCCGATTGTCTGGGCATTGCTGTTTGACCTTTTTCAATTAGTATCTAGTGAAATTTTAATTAAAAGTTGTGATTGTGAACTTCCGTAATCATGCACGCTCTGTGATTATCGTGTTTTGAGAGGGTTGATCCAACAGTTTTATCTCCAGCCATTAATTAATAGTAAGAGTAAATTCATTGGGTACCCTTAAAAACTCAATTAATCCCTTTCATACCTCCGAAATTTACCCGATCCCTTCTATATCTCTAAAATTTCAATTTGATCCCTTCCACGCTCCTATCATTACATTTTCCTTCATTTTACTATTACGTTTGGCTGCAAATATCTTTTATGCCCTTGATGATTTAGGTTTGAATATAAACTTAAAACACGATTGAAAATTTTGTTTGAGTGCACAGTGTGTACATTTTATGAAACTAATGAGACTAAATAATTAGTGCAGAAAAAATTTAACATAAATTTTGAAATAAAACAAATGTAATAAATTAAAATTTTTATTTAAAATTTTAATAGGACAATGGATTTTTTTATCGAGAGCATTCATAAAAAAAAATATCGTGAGATTGGTAATCCTATCTTTGTATGGATGCTTCTCATTTTTTATCAATTTTTAAAAAATAAAATAAATACACACTTTTATTTCATTGTCTAAAAATAATTTTTTTCATAAATAATGTATGGCACAACAAACTCATAAATATAATAGTCTCATGCGACAAATTTTACATTTTCAATAATGTAATTCATAAGTTTCTATGCTCATCCAAAGGGTAAAATGGTCATTTTCATAGAAATTAGATGGTCAACTAACGGTCAACTGACGGGAGGAACGTGGAAGGGATCAAAATCAAATTTGGAGGGTATAAAAAGAAGTAAGCAAAATTCAGGGATATAGAAGAAATTAGCTAAAATTTCAGAGGCATACAAGGGATTCTCTTAATTCTAGCTTATTCATGGACTACTGCTGCTGTTTCTTTGCTTACTTGTTTCATGATATAAACACAATTTTACCTTCGTTTCGTTTAATTTGCTTTGCTCTCCATGTTTAGTTGTTGTCTCACTTGTTTCTTTCTCTTAAATCTTTTCTTCATATATATTTAGTACCCACTAAGCATTAACTCCTATGAAGCAACCCTCACATGAAGCCACATCACCACAAATACCAGAACCGTTAGATTTGATCTCAATGATTGCAAACTCCTTCAGCTCTCTCCGTTACATAGCTCGGTTGCAGCAGCTCAGGCCCAACCCAACTTAAGCGATTGATCCAGCCCATCCAGTCTCCTTCACTGCCATCTCCCCTTGCGGCATGCGAGCGGTCAATGTGAACTCCGATCACCACGTTCACGAGTAACCATCAACGGCAGCAAGAACAATAACTTCTAAAAACCGATGCCACCATGATAGGCAGACAAAAGGTCATTCTTAATGGCTTTAATGCCTTTTATTCTCTTCTTATTCCCTCTTTCCATTTTACTTATAAATTCAAATAATCATTATCAAGCATAATCGTTAATCTATCAGGCTGATGGTGTTTCGCTCATGTTGCTGGAGCTTGCTCGCTGGAAACATATGCATCACTGCACCATCCTCTTCAATTTACTCCAATGATCTAACACAGGTTACCAACTTCCTCTTTGCCTTTGGTTGATTAATCTAATTCGTTTCTCCGAAAATAGGACCACCATTCTAATTTGAACATGTATGTGTTCAGTGTTTAAGCATACATGGCCCAAACATATTAGCATTATTTTCCGATTTCCGCTATCTAACAGTTTTCCCGTGCATTTCAATTCCTTCCGTTTCCTATCCCCATTCATTTTCCCATGATTCAGATACTTGACACTAAGTCAATTCTTTTTTTTATTTGTCCTAAACTGCAGATCAATTTTCATTATTCTATAGTTAAAGGATGCGGCCGACAATATCATGTAGATCAATATTGGTTGATTTGTCATCTACGTATTTAGATCTAAGAAGAATATAACTCAGCAAGTTAGCAAGTTGAGTAACACTTTTAAATTGGATGGGCATGTTCACCCAATTATGTTTTCTAATTTGTATTTCAGTTCTGATCTTTACCTGGTGAGGTTATCTTAATTCTTAGAAATAGATTGGATTGGCTCCTGTCTCAAATGTATATGTCAATTCATTTTGCTGTCAGAGCATCGAGCTGCTCCCATTAAGTCGTTCTCGTAGCAAAAATTAGTATCTTCTACTATGTTATGTACTTCTTGCTATTTTCTTTTGATTCACACATTACTGCGTGTGATACTTCATATTTACTATAGTTAATATATAACATACATTCTATATAGCTAATATTACTGTATTAGGCTTTAGATATGTATTTCGTTCATGCTCAAAATTTCCGTAGTAACGCGTAGGGTATCTTTCTAGTATAAATATAATGATTGACGCCCAAATCTCCTTCAGGGCTGGAGCCAGCAAGCTCGTCAATCGGATTTCAGCCCGCATAATCCAACATATAGAGAAACACACAGGGGTCTTCCGGTTAGATCCACAAGGTGGTGGGCTAGTCGGTCTGGGTCAGAAGTCTCACCTATTCTATTTATTTAATATTAGATCATTCCCTAATATTTACGTTTTTTTTATAATCCAACATATAGAAATATCCCGATACAATACATTAATATACGATGGAACTTAGGTTTTGAGCGGGATGCCCTCGATGGCTCGATCTTATCACTTTTTCCATTACTGACTTAACAGAATAAAGTGCTTACAGGGTAGACAGACCGAAAATAACAAGTGCTTACAGGGTAGATAGACGTACCGAAAATAACAAGAGCTAATCGCTACTAGTTAATTAGCACGTACCAAATTGGGCAGTTCACGTAAACGAAATGCAATCTAAGTTACATGTACGAATTAGCTTGCTAAACTGACACATAATAGGGCTTTAAGATAGTTATAGTGCACTCTAGACAGCTAGCTTCTGGCGTTGCTCTCCTTGCCTAGTCTTTCATTCACCAGTACTGTTTCTGAAAAATAAAATGCAAGGTCTCTATAGATGATGAAACTAATTACAAATAGAAGAGCAAAAAGAAGGGGTTTGTTTGCAAAAGAGATCATTACCTCCACCGCACCACACGTATGCTGCCATACATGCTACTCTCCTAGCTAGGACGACTTGTCTGCAATGACCTGGAGCATGTCCCTGATTGTCATCTCTGGACCCTAACAAACGTTAAAAAAGGGAAAAATGTTACACTTGAAATCAACTCTAAAAACAATATGCATGATTGCATATATATGATCCTGATCCTTAATTTTGAAATAGTACTGCAGCCATTATATGAAAGGAACCGTACGTACTTGATTACGGCGCGCCCATGTCTTCATCACCGCCTTTACACTTGCCACGGTGAGCACATTGATAAGCGCAGCATCACTACCGGATAGGACGCCGGCCACCTTATCCTCCAGGAAGACCGGTGCGCCTGACATGCCTTTCGACGACGACAAATTGCAAGCGAAGAATTCCATTTGATCACCAGAATCCGTTGGAAAAACCACTGCTTCGCCCCTGCACATGCATATTGTAACACACAACGACAACGGCAACAGCATTAGTTACCTAGTAGTAGACTTGCATCAGCATGTAACATTAATTAACAAAGCTACGCATTGAACATACACATACATATGTAGTTTCATAAAGAAAGAAGGGTGAAAGAAATGCTCTCGTTAATTACAGTATGTTGCCGCGTGATGTTGCCGGATCGGTACATACGGATGTGCTGTCAAGTCCGAAGAATCCAATCGCGACAACCTCCTTCCCAGACAAATCCGTCTCGTCGGAGACCCCAGAGGAATGCAGTTAGGCGCCCCTTGGACACGGACCAGAGCAAGATCAACGTGTTCTGAGACGTGCACCAATCGAGCAGAGGCGATATGATCCGCGCCAAACCGAACGGACAGTCGCTTACTCTCCTTAGAACGGATTACGTGGGCACAGGTTAACACCAAGCACGACGTTCCATCGTTGTGAACAACAAAGCCAGTTCCCACGCCAAGTTGCCTGCCTTCTTTGGTAGCCAGCTCGGACATCACGTGGACTACCGAGCCGCGGTGTTCGTCGTACACGCGCTGTTCCGCCGTCGGCGTCGGCGTCGGCGAATCACCTTGGTAAGCAAACAAGAGCAAAAGTAAGAGTTTAACCACAAGAAACAACAACAACAACAAAAAACATTTTCAAAAGTAAGAGCTGCTGTAACTTTTCTTGCAAGAGGATCGTCAATCAAAGAACAAAGCTAGCTAGTCGCAAATCGCAATGCAGTGCAAGATTTGTAATTTCTCTTGCAACAGGATCGTCAATGAAATAACAAAGCTAGCTAGTTGCAATGCAGTGTAAGATTTTTGTAACTTGTCTTGCAAGAGAATCAATGAGAGAACAATTATAAGTTGTAGATGAGTGCAGATTCAAAACTAGCAGCGCCACTTGGTAGGATCTTAATTTTGGCCTTAATTCAACAGTAAATGGCCGGGAGGGAAAAAAAAAGTGGTTGGACTTGTTGGGCATCTGGCCTACCTGTTGGCGATGGTGAGGACATCTTGACTTGTTGGACTTGTGGTAGAAATGGGCCGGAGTGTATGTGTTTGGAGCTCGGCTGGATAAGAAAGAGCGTTGTCTGTCCTTATATCATCGCCGGACAGGCGCAAGAGCTAGTTCGGCTCGCTGCAAGCTTGTTTGGAGCTCGGCTCGAGAAGAAAAATTAAACGCCGAGCCCGTTATCCTGTGCGCTTTACGCCTTTACCCTTCATACATCAGCCAAGGCGCCAATGGATGCGGTTTTGCCTGCTCCCCTTCCGATCCATGCTCCCGCACAAGTGGCGCCTGTCCAGTAGCCAATTTAGAACAAAATTTACCTACATATATCATAAAAAAAATCCCTATGTACCCGAAAATTTTTAACCAATTTCTTTTACGTCCTCGAGTTTTGCTCATTTTCTTATATATCTCCGAATTTTAGTTTAGATCCCTTACATCGTCCCTTTTGTTAGTTGATCGTAAGTTGATCGTCAAATTCCTATAAAATATCCATTTTATCTGTAGCTCTGAAGAAACATATATAAACTTATATGTGGAGTATATTGTTAGATGGTAGAAAATTGTTATATGAGACTATTATATTTATGAGTTTGTTATGCGGAATATTATTTATGATAAAAAACTTAGAAGTGCCATAAATCAATTTTTATTTATTATAGTTATTAAACTTTTTATGCACCATATAAATAGATTTATCTTATACGACAAATATATTATACTACAATCAACAAAAATATGCTACTTATACATTTTAATAATTATGTCATATAGAAAATAAATTTTATCGTAAATAATATCTCGCACAACAAACTCATAAATATAAAAATCTCATACAACAAATTTCTATACTTCAATAATATACATCATAAATATGTTTCTTCATATGAAAGAGAAAAATGACTTTTTACTAAGAATTTAATGGCCAACTAATGATCAACTAACAGAAGGACATGGAAGGGATACAAACTAAATTTCAAGGGTATGCAAGGGAATGATCAAAACTCAGGTGCAAAGTAACGATTGCGCAAGGGTGCATAAAAAATCCCTCTATAATAGCATATATAATACTTTAACTTTAAACTAATAATGTACTACCTCTATCCCAAAATATAGTAATTTTTGATTATGAATATGGACACACAGTTATCTAGATTCATAGCTAAAAGTACTTATATTTTAGAGCGGAGGGAGTAGTTAATATGGACTAAAACAACCAAATATGGTCCCGTGATGCCAGATAGAGCAACGTAGGGATGCCCATCCGATGGCTTTTCCCAACTAGCTTTTCTTTCTTCTAGATATTTTTTTTAGCATAGCAGCACATTAGACCGTCCACAGGCATTGGGAGTTTGGGACGGCAGGAGTGACGGGTGTGTTCGGTTTATAGTTATGTATGAATGGGATATGATCATTCATATTTTGATGGATATGGTGATCTATTTTTTTTTATAGATAGGATGATCAATTTTCTTGTTTGGTTGAAGGATATAGCATGGTTGGGATAAGTGGGACTCATTTGTCATATATATATATATATATATATATATATATATATATATATATATATATATATATATTATATCGAAACATAATCATGCAAGACCTTGTTTTAAAGATTTAATCTATTATATTATTAAAACAGTTTTAAAAGAAGGCACCACGTTAGCTAGGGGGCTAGATATTCTCACATTAATAAAAAAGAAAAGGAGAGTCTAAGTAGGAATACAGTGTAGAAATAACTGAAATTTGGAATTAAAAATAGTTAATATTGGAAGAAGAGTCCATTTAAAAACTAATACGACATTAATTAAAATTCATAATATAATATAAAATAAATTCTGAAATTAGAAAATAAGAAAAGAGAGTTCAAGTATGAATACAATTTAGAAATAACTGAAATTAGGAATTAAAAATAAGCAATATTGGAAGAAACGTCCATATAGAATTGAATACGAGATTAATTAAAATTGGGAATAAAAAATAAAATAAATTCTGAAATTCTAAAAGGAAAAAAGAGAGTTCACGTAGGAATACAATTTTCAAAAATAAAATTCAGAATTAAAAGTAATCAATATTGGAAAAATAGTACATATAGAACCGAATATGACATTAATTAAAATTCATAACAAAAACAAAAAAAATTCTGAAATTAGAAAAAAAAGAGTTCAGGTAAGAATACAATTTAAAAATAACTAAAACTCGGAATAAAAGAAGTGACCATCTAGAACACAACACGAGTTTAATTAAAATTTGGAATAAAAAATAAATTAAAATCCGACAATATAAAAATAATTATAGGAGTTCCAGTAGGAATACAATTTATAAAAAATATAATATCGGAATAAAAATGAAATTTTAAAGAAACACAATCCATCTAGAAATACAACGATGACAAATGATAATAAAGAGGGGAGAAGCAATAGGACCATAAAGGAGTAGGGTGATAGCGGTTGATGGGACATTTAAAACTATAAACAAAACCCCAAATATAATCCCAATGATGATTAAGAAGAGAGATGACAAACATGCCGTTAAAACAACACGATCACGATGGTTGGCCGGACTTCTAGAAAGTAAAAATTAAACCACAATGATAATCAGTTCGATTTTTAAAATCTCAATAATAATAAAGAGAGAAGACAACAGGCATAAATACTATAAACAAAACCCCAAATAGAATCCCAATAACGATTAAGAGGAGAGATGACGAGTAACCCGGTAAGCAGCACAATCACAGTGGTTGACGAGACTTCTAAAAAGTAAAAAAACAAACAACAACGATAATCACATTCGATTTTTAAAATCTCAATGATAATTAAAAGGAAAGACTTCGAGTGGGTCATAGAGGAGTATAATGGCGATGCCGCTGACGGTTTGGTGGGACCTTTAGAAAGTTAAAAATGAATACCAATGATAATTATGTTCGATTTTTAAAATATCAATGACAATAAAGAGAGGAGGCAGCGGACGGGCCGTAGAGTAGTAGAGTAGCGGTGTTTGACGGGGCTTCTAAAAATTATAAAAATAAAAACCAACGAGATAATTAACTCTAAAATTTATAAGGTCCACTTTTAAAGTCCAAGGAGGATGAACAGAAGTCGTCGTAGATCGAGCAAACAAATAAAGAGGTGATAAAGGAGTAAGAGGTAGATACTGGTATAATTTTTAAAAACTATAAAATTAGAAATATGGAGATAAGATTCAGTATTTTAAATTTCTAAGATAACGAGATAGTTATTTAACAAATTTTAAGTAAACTCATATATAAAAGAAGATAATTTTGTATGGACACTAGCCGTGTAATTGCGCGGAAACCCAGCTAGTTGTAATAAATATAATGGTGTAATAGGATCATAAATTAGATAAACGGTTTAGGAGAAAAACAAATCATTTGGAGCTTGCTAACAGAAAATCAAACCAACAACAACCAATCAGAATAAAACATATCACCTAGATCAAAACATGGATGGCTTCATCCGGTCAAATCGGTCAGATATACTCATCCAGTATTTTGAGGAAATATTCTCTTTTCTGGACCACCCCATCCACCTCGCCCTCCAACTAAACATCACAGAAAATCAGGTAACCATCTCCCATCCAGCCTCTTTCCTCTAATCAAACACACCCCAACATACGCACTGTCGACGGTCGCTAGTGTCGCCAGACGAGCACACACGCCGCGCAGGAGCCACGCCCTGCTGTCCGGCGCCGGTGTTCGATCGAGGAGGTGAACAGCTGCAGAAGTACTCAACCAAACAGACCCGACGTCTCTTTTGTTGATTATGAGAACGAAAATATTGAGACAATGTTGTTTGCTCTAGATGAATTTATTATATGTTCATGTTTTAGCGTTTTAACGAGCTCAGACGTTTCTTTTTTGGAAAAGAAAAAAAACGAGCTCAGACGAGGTTGAGCCTGTGTTTAGCTCGAAGGCCAACGACCTAGGCTCGTGCGAGCTCGGCTTGTTGGCAGCCCAACAAGCCGGACCCGGTTGGCAAATGCATTGATATCCGTTGAGCTTTTTGAAAGTGTTTTTGACCCATTCTAGTACTATTTGAAGCTCGTTGCCAGTGTCAAGCTGAGCTGCTGGTGGGACTGGGGGAGAGGAGCCAGACGTTTGAAAGCGTTTTTGACTCATTCTGTTTTAGGAAATGATTCCTTTACGTTTCTCGCTGCTAGAAGGCAGATGGGCTCATTTGGGCCGGATGAAATGCATGTGACTGCTAGCAGCTAGGCAGAGGCAGTCGCTCATTCGGGAAGGTAGCGTTGCTTGTAAGCCATGGTCACCGGATGACATGGCATGATGCATGTGATGTGACCGCTAGCAGCCTTTTCCCCTAGACAGTGCTGGTATCGCCGCACCCCCATGCAGTTACACTAGGAACTGCAAGATGAGGATGCATGTGATGTTACCGATCCATTTTTCCTATGGAGGATTCAGATTTGAAGTTACATTCTCACTCACCCGATAGGCATGGACATTTGTGCTCGTGTATAACCGAGTTCTTAGCGGGATGTTGTGCATTTCATTCTATGCTGCCTATATAACATTTGTAGGAAAAACTTTCATCTTGGTTACTTTTGAATGGCCAGGTCACTTTGAGATTCCTTATGCTATAGTACCTCCGTTTTATCATCTTTCCCCCTCTTCTCTACTCACGTATCTTCAGTGGTGTAGCCAAAATTTTTTTACTAGGTAGTCCTACTTCACAAGTTCATATCACACATCAAAATTTTCAAACACAGTAAATCATATATACAAGCAGTAATTTAATGTAAATATGGCACAAATATAGAAAATAAGAGTAAAAATTACTTTAGGCGACCTATATTGACCAAGGTGACAAATTAGATGAATCAGGTTTGGCCTAATCAAGGTGAGCAGCTGGTTTTCGGTCACGCTGATGGTGCTCACGCTCGGCTCTGTTGCGCTCAAACAGCTGATTAGGTTGATAGATAATTTCCATCAAAACAAGTGAAGCAAAAAAGGGGGCAATATTCCATTCAGCAATAATTAATCAAGACCCGGTCTTCTATATGTTGAGAAAATTCGAAACTTCTTCAGTTGTAGCAACCCAGGAACACGGATTACTCAGAGCTACATTGAAGAACAGAAGAGGAATATTACCCCTGCAATACCCAAATCCCATCGGTGGGCTGAACTACACTGTTTTGTATCACTCTTCCAAGATCAAAATTTTCCTCCATTGCATGCCCCAAGATCGAACAGCAGACGGCCAGACGGCACAAGAAGACAGGACTCGGTAGGGAGGCAGGGAGAATGGGAGATCAACTAGGGCTGGCAACGCCATGCCGCCATGGGGGAAGTGAGCTGGGCGCTAGGCGGGAGTAGTTGCCTTTCCTATGCCACAGCACCGCCTACCCTCCTCTACCCTCCGTGAATCGATTCAGGAAGACGGCGGTGCGGGGAGGCGAGGAATCGCGGCACGGCGAGGTGAGGAGTGGAGATAGGTAGAGAACGGTGGCGGTGCGACGCTCTCACGGGCGTGCGAGGAGTGGAGGGTCGCGTCCCAGCCGATCAGCCTACTGCTTGTGCTTTCTTTTCTTTCTCTTTGTTGGGCTGGCTTCTTTTCTTTTCTTGGGCTAAAATTTAGGTGGTTGGGCCCCTGGGCCAAAATCGGGGTAGTCCCGGGCCTACCAGGACTACCCCTTGGCTACGCCCCTGCGTATCTTCTCTCCGGATTAAGGTGGTGTTCTTCAATGGTGTAGTTGATGAAGAAAATTAAGTGTTTACGTACAATGAGATGATATTAATGCATAATAAATTGAGTTTTAATTATTACAAAATTTAAAATAGATTTATTCGATATTTTATAGCAACTTCCATATATAAAGTTTTTGCACGAAATGCACTGTTTAGCAGTTTGAAAAGTGTACCACGAAAATGAAAATTTTCATCCAATTCCTATAGTAAAAACGAATGGGATCTGACTCGTCTTGCTCGCATTCCTACCTAACGGGCGCTGAGGAGCTCAACCATATAGTACATAAATTTTAACAATTTTTAACTATAATATTATGCTTTTCCATTGCAATTGTCTTGCCATGTGCAGGGCCAAAGCCCAAGCTACCCCACAGGCTCCCGCCCCTACTGCCTAAAACACCAACCTCAACCTTGCTCGCGTCGGAAGGTACACCATCGGTGCCGACGAGGACCCATCAACTGTCATCCTCCCTTTTGTCACGCTCTAAAAATCACCTAATTTAATAATACGTTCTTTAATACATTTTTTAGAAATTATTTAAAAGCCTACAAGATAAACTCTAATAAAATCATGATAAATTTAAACATAAAAGTGGGCTAGATAAAATTTTATTAAATACTTTGCTTGTTTAGTTTGCTCCTTGATTTTTCTCGGATTTTTATGAGCAATAGAAATATTTTTTAATAAATGAAACATCATTTCAATGATTAATTTAAATGAAAACCCAGTTTAAAATCCCTTTTTTCTTTTCGAGCCGAAACAGGAAAGTCCACTTTCGCTCGTCGGCACATTCTTTCTTCGGCCGGCCATTTTACTCCCCGAAGTCTTTCTTGCATCCTTCATTCAATCGGGCAAGAAAAAGAACTCGCAACAAAAGTCTATTTTTCGTCCCCTAGCTACAGTACCTTCTCCAACCTCCGGCGAGAGGCAGTGCCTGACCCGATATTGTTTTCCTCTCCAAATCTGGACGTTCCTTTAGATCTTTCCCTAAATTAGTTGAGGGGATTTGTTTATCTTATCCTCCTCTTTCGTTTCCCTCTAGAATCGGACCTTATACCTAAGAAATCGAAGTGAAATCGAGCTCGGATCAACCTCAACTCTCCAACCAAACCCTAGGTTTTCCCGGCGCCGTAGCTCTCGTTTTGGGCCCGGATTCGACCTCCCGCGCCTGTAGATAGACTCCCCTAGTCGCCCTCTACCGATCTCCACCCTCGCCTCTAGCGTTGCCACCATCACAGACCGTAGCGCCGCCGCCTCCGTTCTTCGTCACCTCCATCAGGATCTCAAGGAGGAGATGCAGCCCAGCCACCCCTCCGTTGCCTCCGCCCACCGCCGGAACACTGCCGCCGCTCCAACCTCGCCGTCGGTCACCGTTCATCGTCGTCTGTCATCGCGCTGCCCCTCGGCGAGTTCTTCGCATCTTGCCAAACCCGTCTGTGCCCTGCGTTCGCACCGCCGCACTGTAGATCACCGGTGACCATTGGGTCCCGTGCCGCCATCGCCGGTGATGATGTCAGCGCCACGTCGTCCGCCACATCACCTGCCACGTGGTAGATCGTGCCTATCTCGGCTGTCCGATCTCGGTCAACTAGATCTTGACCATTTGTTTCGTGGATCGCATCTATGCATCCGGTCTATGGCGGTCCTATCTGACGCAATAATTCATTTTTTCCTTCCAAAAGTAATTCTTTATTGCGTCATAAATCATAAAAATTCATAACTAATTCACCGTAACTCGGATTTAGGTGGTTCAAGTCTCTAAATTCATCTAAAATCAAGATCTATCAACTAAAAACTTTCTACATGTACTATTTATGCTTTTTTTTACTGTTTTGTTGATTTTGTTCAATTGCCTTAGCTTCCGACGTTCCCGAAGAGACCGTTTACGCAGAAGAAGGTTCAGAAGTCCTCGAAGACCAACAAGGCAAATCACACAGATCCTAAACACACCTTTGAGCATGTTGAACTCGTTTAAAGCTATTGTTTCTACTCAACTGCTGCATCGTTTTCGAATGTCATCGGAAGGGTTAGCCCTATATCCTTTGTGATGTCCCTTTTGTCATTGATTACCCGATCTTTGTGAATAGGGTAATAATATGATTATCTAGAACATTACATGGTTTTAGCAAAAGTCAATAGGATGCTTAGACATGATGAGAAACATTAGCACATTAATGTGATAACTTATGCTTCACTATCACTTATTGTTATTTAATTAATGGTAACTCACGATGGTAATTCGTGTTTGGTTAATTAATTAATTGCCAACTAAAACTTGATTAATGGTGGGTTGTGAACACCTGGTTTTGTTGGTCATGCTTATGACTTTTAAAGACCGGTTCGCGAGCTACTGTTGTGAAGCATTAACCGTACTAACCACAAACAGCGTGGGAGCAACGACTGGAGATTTTATATAACATGGTTTATTGTAGAGTGCCAGACTGAGAACCAGAAACCAGCATGTGCAACAGCTGGAGATTTTGTATAGCATGGTTTATAGCGGGGATTGTTGGGGAGTCTATACCTTGGTTTAAAGGGGGTGACTATCATCCAGGAATGTGTTGATGCAAAAAACACACACTGGCCTGAGAGATTTGCTTTACTTTAGTGCATGTCCAAAATTAGGGTTTTAGGTTCAAGGGCGTGCCAGTTGATTTGATCCTGCAATCAACAAGAAGAAATATGCAAAGAATGTTAGTAAACGATAGTCCATCGGCCTTAGGGCCGATTTCATATCGTATGTGACCTAGCCGATGCAATAAAGCATGAATCGGCTGTAAGGTATAATCAATGATAGAAGTAACCCTAAAACTAGTATATCGGTTCTAGAGATCAATGTTTTATAATCACTACTTCAATGTTACTTTAGAAATAAGCAATTGGGATAGATCGGACTAAACCGAGACATTATAAATTGCCCAAGTCTAAAGATAACATGAAATAATGATTATATAGACTCATATCATAGCCGATATCTAGATTTAAGCTTGTATCGGCTATAGCTCCGATACAACCTTATACCAGGATATTCTCTAGTAATAAATATATTAAACTATAACCAATTAGATTGGTATTAGGCTCAATATATTTATATTAGATTAGATCCTGATATAAGGGGCAGATATAGAACATTAAACAAAGCATAAAACAATGTATAACATCTATATCACGTAAGATTGGCTGAAACCCCGATACTATCCTTATTAACGATCATGAGGCAGGCTAGATATCATGTTTTTAAGTACGACTTAATAGGTTGGATTTAACCAATGCAGCATTAAGTATATAGAGAAACATGGCATCTAGAGAATCAAGCTGATGATCATCTTTTCAGGATGGTTGATACATTATATAATCTAAACCAACAAAGTAATCTAGCCGATATCGACGAAACCCTAAAAAGATCTAGCCGATGAAAGTAGATTGCATTGTCGATCTAAATTATATAAAGTATATGATAACTCGGAGATTCACAACATAGAACTAGAGTGTCATAGAGATGTAAGCACTAGCCCTAATGATGCAAATCACCATGACAAGATATACCTTTTCGTCGAAGATCAAATTAATGCAGCACGACTCGAGAGCACAAACTTGTCGAAAAGTAGAAAACAAAGGTGGCGATGCGCTGAGATTGATTGAACGTGTGTTGTTATTATTTACAAAACCTCGGGATTATATTTATACCCAAAAATACAAACATTGTCCATCACGGACACGACTCATATTAACCTAATACAAATCCAATTAACAAACAAGTCCCTTAGGCGGACTCTTACCGAGAATATCTATAAGAAAACTACATAAAATATCCTAATTAATAGATACAATTACCTCCTCAGGACTTTATCCGTGCACGGCAATCCATATGGAACACGATAACACAACCTGATGACGTACACCGAGTCATATTACCGAAATTGGCTCAATCGGCTAACTGCATCTGACTCTGACTCTGCCGATCCAGTTCACAGCCGATTCGGACTATAGCCGATTCTCACTCTGTTTCCGATACGATCCAATCTCTTCGATCCTCTTTGATTCCATCTTCGTCTCCGATACTTGAATTACCAAATTTGGTCGTCAACAGAATGGTGCACCGCTTTGAATAGTATTATGCTAGGTGTCTTGTTACAGCTCCTTTCCCAGGTACCATGGGGCTGTGTCTTGTGGCTAAATTGGTACATTTCTGGCCAGAGTCAAACTATTTGAATAGTTATACCGGCGGTTATGGGCGAGCCTAGCAATGTTTTTCGTGATTAGTCTCACTTATTCATTAATAATTAATAATAAATAATAAATGATGATAACTTTTTTAGCTCCTGGTTTGGAATGGTTAATTCGTGGTTTGGAAATGAGGTCTGTGCAACTAGGTGTGGTTGTTCAGCCATGGTTAGACTTATGCAACTGGTATGTTGTATAGTGTTGGATTATTATTGTTTAATTAAGTACTTTATTGTTTTTTAAATTTTGAAAGTTTATTAAATGATATTTATGCAAATGAGCCTTTATTATGACATCGTTTGTGTTACCATGTGCACTTGCATATTTGATGTGTGGTTTATTGAGTATTCCATGCACTCACCTTGCAATAATCATCATCAGAGGAGGAGTACTACAGTGAAGGTGATGCTCTGGAGAATTAGGTTGCATCCTGGTCAAGTTGCTTGTGGAGGGAGTCACCTACGTTGTTATCTTTGTTTTTCCGCTGCTTAGAATTTTATTGTTTGAGAGAAATTATCTACCTATGTAATGACTTATTATTCAATTTAATAATTAGATGAATAATTACACTCTTATATTAATTTGTTATTGCGTGCCTCGACTGATTCCTGGATGAGGGTTTACACATATGTAAGCGTTTGGAATTTGGAATAGAAATCCGGACGTGACACATTTCCCTTCTCCTCCCATTTGTTCCTCTCTAAGTCGGGCATTGATGAGGTCACCACTCTGCCATCTCCACAGTCTTCGATGGTTCGCCTTCCATCCACGACCATCTCATTATGGCCCGGGAAACCCTCTCCGCTAGTCCCACACCAAACACACCACCTTGATGGTGTCGCTTGCACCAAAGAAGAAGAGATTGCCAGAGCTGGAGTAGAAGGATCCGGGGCATGAATCTTAGAGTGGACGCAATAGTGAAAAAAATATGGAAGAAATCCTCTCAATTTTCTATCAAATGCCAGTCAGCAAATCAACTTATTCTATGTCGTGGGTATCCCATGGCCAACTAACCATGCTTTATATGTTATTTGGATGATTATGAGTTATTTGGATTATTATTATATTTTAGTGGCTAGCAATCCATAGACTTGATCGCCACCTATGCTCCTGGGTAAAAAACTCCTGCGCCACCTGGTCCAACTATCGTGATACCACCGCAATAGTATCCCGTAGTACCGGTTTGTGGAGGATAGCCCAGGTACATAGCTATAAGCTCAAGTGCCTTAATTTGGTTTTGGTGATTAATGACAGATCTAATTATATGAGATTACCGGTTTTATGAGCTTTTCTTTGACTAGTCTCATTTGGATATGAAAATGAAAATGATGAGGTATATATTAAACTTCACATATTCTAACTTGGTCTCTCTTGTGGATCCAAAATATAGTGAGAGCTTTCTCATTGATCTTAATTGACTATTTGCATATATGTTCTTTCATATTCATATGTATGCACATCTTGAGGGGGAGCTTATTCTATATTTTGTTTATTATAAGATCTCCACCTTGATTTGAAATCATCTTTCATCTTACCTCTTTATATTGTTTATACCGGTTTATTGCCCATCACCAAAGAGAGAAAAGATTGAAAGATCTTGGATTAAACAATTTGTGTAATTGTTGCTTTGGTGATAGATGATAAACCGATGTTTATGGGATTAACCTCTCTTTCACATAACTTGTAAGCTAGGTTATTTCCCGATGATGAGATGTGATAGAAATGCATGGAGATCAAACGATATGTATCACTCTTTCTCTCCATCATCATATATATATATGATTTCCATGTTTTTGATATATACGTGTGAGACTAATGTTTCTTTGAGACTTATATTATTTAGTCTACTTTACATTGAGAACATGGAGGTCAAGAAGGTATGTGTTTATATTGGTCTACATCGTTACTACATATGTCTTCTCTATGTGTATAGGATAAACCCCCATTGGTTATTCTCTAATTATGCATACACTTGTCTCTCTTGTATATTCCTTTGTATGCATATATTTAGGGGGAGCAAATCCTATACACTTGTTGTGCATGTTCTAGATCCATATTGGTTCACCTATTATTTATATTGGATCTTTGCACTTGAGCTTACATGTGAGTATATGACACTTGTGTTGTTAATGAATACTCAACAAACATATCCATATCTTTCATATGCAATCGGTTGGTCATCAAGTGAAGGATGACAACCGATTTGTTGGGACTAATGTTTTCCCTTGAGCTGTGCAAAGAAATAGGCCCCACTGTGATGAAGCAAATGGATGAAACCATGGGTTGATGGTCACCAAGCCAAGGACATCGCCATGTTGACAAGAATGAAGTCAAGCTTGTGATGAGAAGAAAGCTTTGACAAAGGATGGTTAAGACCTTAGCATAAATATGGTTCAACCGGATAGTCACAAGTGTTAATATTGGCTCAAGCATTGGCCCCAAGTTGGATGGCACAAGACAAAGGTATAATGAAGCTAATAATGTTTTCTTAGTCTCCCGGTCTTGGTGTTTGGTGTAGACCAGATTTGCTAGGCGCTGTACTATCAAGAAGGATCTATGAAGTGAGCATGTGGATGATCTAGTTTCATATTATTTCATATGCATGTGGGTGCATTTGGTGGGCTTGTTTAGCCAAGTGTGATGACTTTTCTCAAGTCCTAAATAAAGAGGAGTGGGTACATCCTATAGGTTTGGGTAGCCTAATGTGGTTATGTTTGGTGGAGTATCCTTAGAAGTGTTAGCCCTTTATCCTTGAGAAAAGTTGTGTTTCTTGGATGTTTTGTTCATGGGTTGGATATCCCTTTGAATAAGCTTTACATAGAGTCAAAGGACGTCAAATTCCAACACCCGAGTCATGAGATATCAGTGTTTTACTGTCGATGGGCTGTGCTGAAAAATGGTCGGCGGTCAGACCGACCCTGGATGTCCAGTCAGATCGCCAGAAGGCCCCAAAAGCCCCCAACATCTAGTTTTTCGACCGTTGGACCAAGGGCTGGGCACACCAGGTTTAGTAGGGCGGTCAGACCGGCAGGCACATCCTAAAAGGTGTTTTAGCCCCAACGGCTAGTTTTTGTGGTTAGGGTATATATACCCACTCTCCAGTAGCAAGGGTAAGGTTTTGGCACTCCATTGCATTATCTTGAACCCTTGCAAGAGCTCTCACACCCTTGTGCAATTAGTTTATCTAGTGAGGTGTTGGAGAGTGAGTTAAGCCAATTCAAGTGCATTGCTTCATTGTTAGATCTAGTGTAGCACTGTATCATCTGTTACTCTTGGATGTTGACACCTTCTAGATGGCTTGGAGGAGTTGTCTGGTGACCTATCCAAGAAGATTGTGGAGGAGACCCGTTGTTGATTGTGAGTGGCTTGGTGTTCGCCATCTCCGGAGTGGAGGAAGAACAACCATTGTGATAGAGGCTTGGGAGACCACTTCATGGGCCGGCTCCCACCTTGCCCATCCCTTGACGAAGGAGGCTTGCGTTCGTGGTTTGAGCGGTGAAGTTGGACTCGCCTCAACGGTGACGTAGGAAGTTAGCAAGCTTCCGAACATCGGGTGAAAAAAATCCTTTGTCACTTGTCTCCTTTATTTTGTACAAATTTACTTTGAGCAAGTTTACATACTAGAGTTTATTTGTGCTATTATCACCCTAGGCTTGCAAACCTCAACATAGGCTAGCTTCTTTGTGCAATTAGTTGAGACTAGTTGATTTAGGTATTGAATTGTACAAAACCGTTTTGATTTATGCTTTCGCATACAAAACTCAGTTTTAGCCAAAAGTTTTAAAATCGCCTATTCACCCCCCCCTCTAGTCGGCCTCCTTGATCCTACAGTAGCCACTGGGTAACTAAAGTGAGGTGATAGCACCGCAATAGTATCCCGTAGTCCCGGCTTGTGGAGGATAGCCTAGGTATGTAGCCACCGGGTAACTAAAGTGATAACCTGCAAAGGAGAAGACACCATCTTGTTATCAAAAATTACTTCGTTCCTACTTGGCCAAATAGACCAACACAGAGCTGTTGCACCCATCAAAAGGAGATTCCTCTTAACTTTAGAGACACATGATAGCCCAACTCCCAAACATATGACTAACATTGCGAGAAGGTTTTAAATTAGAAGCCAAATGAATTATAGGCCACACCAAGCGAGATAAGCGACACTAAAAGAATAAATGTTGGATGGTTTCATCCTTGTGACAAAAACAACATGTCTTGCTACCTTTCCAATTTCTCTTAGAAATGTTATCCTTGGTGAGAATTACGACCCGACGTAAATACCAAAGGAAGATTTTGACTTTTAGGAGTACTTTCACCTTCCAAGTGTGTCTATTGATATTCGGAAATCCGGATGCGCTAGAGCTAGATAATGAGATTTGACCGAAAAGTGTTTGCAATTTCTTGAAGTCATCTTATTTTCTTATTTAGTGATGAAATATTTTGAATGGTTAGTTTAATTGTGAAATCATGGATTTTGGTACTTAATACCTGATGACCATAACATGTACTATTGATTGCTTATGGTCTTTGTCCACCAAAATGATATATTACATCATATTGTGAAAAAAGAAAACCTATGCACACCTGATGGATTCCAGATTCTAGATATCAGTTTTATTTTGTGTCCGAAAAAGTATCGGGCATGGGTGGACGAGGAGTTTAAGTGTTGGGTCGAGCATGTTCTTGCTCTGCCCAAGCTAGCCTGACACGACGCCCATGGATACCCACTGGGTTCCTGCGGGTACTAGACAAGTATGGACTTCTTGAGTGGGGCATGTAACGTGTTAATGCTCCACCTGAGCCCAACCCGATGCCATCACCATCCCTAGGTTGAGCCCCTAATCTTTTCTTCGACGCACGCTTCTGTGGGCAGTAAGCTCCGGGCCGATGAGCGGATCCAGGCGGCGTGGCCAGCGAGCTTCTCCAGGCGATGGTGGCGGAGTAGTGGCAGTAGGCATAGCCACATGAAGGCCACCTTTCCACCACATAGGTGCTCCTCACCAGCGTCATTGGTAGCCGTCGGAGTAGTGGGTAGCAGCACCCGCTAGCAGATTAGATCACTCCTCCCCGAGATGAATGAGAAGAGGACAAACAAGAGAAGAGGAGGGGGAGTTATTGATAGGCAGGCCCCACTTTATTTTTTAATTTCTCTAGTGACTGGACTACCATGTGTATGTCACATTAGTCAAAAAGCAACGCTCCGGTGCTATCTACTGGCAGTATTATACTAGCAGTAGAAATGATCTGCACCGTTGATTTGTGAGGGTATAATAGTACTTTCCCATTATTCCTTGGGTATTCTGTCTTTTTCAAAAGTGACCTATCACAACTAAATTGGTCTCACATTCACAAGATTGTACTACAAGTGTGTTACCGATCCACAGCAGCCGTGTATCGTCCAAGCATATTCACTAACCAATTTACTGGCCGTTACTGAATTTCTTACTATATATTGTATATTTTTTTTGCTGATTGATACATATTACTGACTAATTTTATATCAAAATAGACATATATGCCTTTTTTGGCAAAATCCACGGCTATCTCCAGTTAGCCGATTACGATTTACCTTTTCCTAACCAACATGGACTCAAACACGAGCAAACATCAAAAGAACACAAAGGCATCATACTAATGTACTTGTAAGCAATATCACAAATATTGCTTCTGTGGTAAAAGGCCTTGAATTACAAAGAAGTTGCAACAATTTTTTTACAGGCATTTACAAAATATAATCAATCCAAACAATGTCCTTTATCAATAATCAATGTTTCCCCACACCGTGCTGCTAGACCATACTTGAAGAATAGGAATGCAGGAAGCTTGTCTTTCGCCGGTATGCCGGTAATCATCTAAACATGTAATATCTGATAAGACAAAGAAAACTCAATGTTGGAATGTAATATCTGATAAGACAAAGAAAACTCAATGTTGGAGCTTCATTTCATAGCTGAAAAAATGAAGAGAAAGGATACAAATTACAAAGCCTCCAGAATAAAATGAGAGTGTGTAAAGATAAATTCAGAGCACTTACAAGTTATGCATGAATTTTACCACCAAATTTTTGCCTTTACCTTCGATGGTCCCAGCACCAGCGATAGTAAGACAACTTCTCAGAATTAAACATAATCAATCACTTCCACCATTAAGGGATTGAATGTATAGGCTAGCTTAAAAAATCCTCGTATATTTAGGTAGTTGCAGAGTCTCAAGTAATATCTCAAGCAATGAATCAAATATTGACTGATTGCAATTGGATCAAGTAATATCTCAAGCAATGAATCAATTAAACATAATCCTCATATATTGATTGATTGCAATTGGATCAAGTAATATCTCAAGCAATGAATCAAATATTATTGGACAAGTGATGGCTGATTACAATTGGAGAAGTTTGTTAGCTATTGAGGTAGTCACAGAAATATTCTAGCCAAAAAAGCAGTTGTCAACAATCATAATCTGTATGGATTGGATGCATCTACAGAGCTAAATAAAAATGAATACTTTCAGTACTAAATTTCATTATTAATTTTAACTCTTCCATTCGATTATGGATATATAACTGCTCACATTTAGGTAGGGTCAAATGTTTAAAGCAAATTAAGTGCAAGCTAGGATCCAAATCTGAAGACCAACAAACTGTTCAGGCATACACACCAAAAGGTCATGCTGGTGTAACTGATATACCCACATCCCCATGCGTGTATGGAAAACAATAGACACCTTCTAGGCTGGACATTAGCAGAACAAACACCTCAATTTTTTTATGGGGAATACTAATGAAAATTAGAGACCATTGGACGATGGCTTCACTCATCGCAGGCTCATGGAGCCTCCACATCCCCCGAAAATCAAGCTCTGCACCACCAGACCGACAACAAGCAACATCAACAGTCTTATTTTGTGATTAAACAGAAGCAGCAACCAGCGGATGAACACTAGTGAAATGGTGGCGAGAAGATGGTAGCTGATGCTGTTGGGCGAGTTTGTGGCGGTGAGCACGCGGGCGTGCTCCGGTGTCTCCTCGATGGGCTCTGGTCAGAACACTCGCATGACCATGGAAGCAGTGTGTGCGGCGAAAATAGGGACGACGGTTGAGGCGAGGGAGGCGACGGAGGCGGCAAGAGAGGGGGATGGGCGCGGAGGCGACAGAGACGGTGAGAGAGGGGGTCGGGCGCGGAGGCGACGAGGTAGGTGGATGGGCGCGGAGTCGGCGAGGGTGGGGGAGGCGGCGGAGGGTGGTGGAGGCGACAAGTGCGGCGAGAAGGGGTGCGGCGGCTGAGGCGGCGAGGGCGGGGGAGGCAACAGATACGGCGAGGGAGGAGGACGGGCTCGGAGGCGGGGATGGAGGGGAACGAGCAATGTGAATCAATTTGGGGCGGCGGCCAATCCATTTTGACCCTACTAGGGTTAGCACGTGGAAAATTACCATTATACCCCTCCGCACAATATTTTTTCTAGACAAACTTACCCTCTACGTTTCTACTACCATTAAGTACGGTGGTAGTAGAAGTAGATCTTAGCCCTTCGATCAAATACGATCAACGGTGCGGATTACTCTCTACTACAAGTAGAGAGCACTGGAGTGAGGCTCTAGCCAAAACCATCTTCAAAAGAGTCAATAGATCAATTTTGCATGTTTTTAATACTTGGAATGGTTAATATACCTAATTTTACGATTGAGGGATATGAATCAGATCTAAAGAAACCAAAGTAAACCTTTTTCCTTTATTTTCTTAGAGTATCGGGCTCAACCTCGCACCTCGCTCATTCGATGCCCCGTTAACACTAATTCCATCCCATGCTCGCCTCGCGCCGCCTCCCTGGTGAGCTTGTCGGCCCCACGTTCCTCACCTCGATTTCGTTGCCTGATTTGTGCTGCCATGTTAATCGATTTTGATTTTTAGTTTGTAGTTTTGATGCAAAGTTGGAATAGACCGACGACTATTAGAAAACATTAAGGGTGGCGGAAGGGGCGGCGGCGTGCCATGTTGGATTTTGGCTACAGTACGTGGGGTGAAAATTTTTCGAAAAAAGCCCTCTGCTTTATGTCTAATTTGATATAGCTCCCTAATGAACAGTACCTCTGAGCCAATGTTTTATGTGGAGGCCCTTCGAAAGACCGGATATTCTATGCGAATGAGAGAAAAATTGTGAACTAGGACCACGCTGTAAAAGGTGAAAGCCGAGGGACTTTTTCGCAAAACGACACCCCCGAACCCTAGCCATTGCCGCCCCCTCCTCCCTCTCGTCTCTGCCTCACCCTCTCCCTCTCCCGCCGCCATCGCCTCGCGCCGTCTCCTCCTTCCCCTCGCACCATCGCCATCGTCGTCCCCGTCGCCTAGCGTCGCCACTGCCTCCTCCGTCTTCCCCTCGAGCCACCGCCTCACCTCCACCTCCTCTGCTACCGCCATCGTATCACTGTCTCCGAGCGCATCCGCCTCCCCCTCGCACCATCGCCATCGCCGAGCGCGGATCTCGAGGCAGACGCAGAGAAAGCGAGGAGGCGAGCACTCCTCTCCTCTTCCCCTCTCGTCTTTCCTCTGCCTGCGAGGAGTGGTGCCTCGTCGTCGTCACTGTCGTCGTCAACTTGCCACCGTCGGAGTGGCCAGATCTGATGGCCACGACCTGAAGGCCGCCTGATCTGGTTGCGATTTGACTGCTGATGGATGAGCAAGTGGAGGGGGCAAGCATGACCAGTGAAGAAGGCGGGGGTGGCGATGATGGCTACATTCGACGACGAAGAATACAATGGTGGTGATAGCAATGGCGATGAGGAAGGTGGTAGCCATGGCGTCATGGAGGAGAAGATGATTGCGACCACCAACATGGAAGAAGACCACGGCGGCAACGACCTCGATCACCGCGGCGACGGTGATGATGACCTCTACCACCGCGGCGGCAATGACGACGACCTCGACCACCATGGCGACAATGGCGATGACCTCGACCTCGGCGCTTCAACTGGTTGCTGATTGGATCCGGACGATAATGCGATTTTGGCCGTCGGATTAGTTGATGGCGAGTTCTTGGTCGCTTGATTTAGCGGCACCGAGCTCGTCGGTGATAGGTCGGGCGGCGCTGAAGAGGATGAAGTTCCCGTCTCCGTTCAAGCGAGGAGGTTGACGACTGAAGAGGCAAGGTGAGGCGATCAGGCTAGGGCCTGGGGATGGCGAGCATAAGTGGACCCGCTGCGTGTGCATCGACGCTCCTCCACCTTTGCATCTTGCTTATGGTACCAACTACAGAAAGCAAGTTATTTTTTCCTAAAATGTTTCACCGTAGTTTTGATCTATTCATCACCATACAAACTAATTACAGAGTCAACTATGCTCTTTAAAGCATACCGTCTTTTTTATGACCATTCTGTGGTTTTGACTCACAATGTAGTTTGAGTTTTGCTCTATGGGTTGGCACTTGCAGGGGCTGATAACTGGAGGTGTGATTCTGGTTGTCAGTAGCAGGAAGAATTCACACAATCTTGTGTTCAGCAAGGACCTCTTCTTCATGTATTGCTTCCACCAATCATATTTAATGTTGGGTGAGTTTTCTGTGTAGCTATAATTCATGTAATTAGCTCCCAACCAAAGTGGAGTTTATTTCTTTTCCTTCCATATCTTATTTTAGTTCGGCTTTGGCTAAAATCTTGAGAACAAAATTCATTGCAATAGGACTCACTTGAGAAATTCATGTATTTTAGCAGTATAAATATGGTTATATTATTTTTGCCATTCTGTATAAAATGTTATTTTATATTTATGAATTCATCAAAACCATGTTTTTAAGACTTAAAACATATGTGATTTGTCAATGTGAAGGTACACTTATTGAACTAGATGTGTGAAATAGTTAACTGCCCACTTATTCTTATGAAATTATTCTGAAAATTAATTAAACATTCATGCTTGTCCTGTCCAAAAAATGATTTCCCCCTAAATTCAGGCTTAAAAGGATTGTATCACAGTAGAACTCAAGTGATGGGTGGATCCAAGTATCTCTAATCATTATACATTCTTAATGAATGTGAGTAACCTTGTGAATCATTTATAGATCATGGAATCAGCACACTTACTATGCCTCTTTCGGACCTAGGAAATTGCATGCATTCCTCTAGTAACTAATGTGTAATGTGAAATTTCCCATGTATTTCTTAGGATTAGTTAATAACATTATAAGGATCTAGAATTTATATTTCTGTGCAAACACACGTATTTTCAGTACTCACTTGAACATTTTATCCAAACATCAAAGTGATAGTCTGAAGTTACATCTTATATAAGTGAAATTTTTAGCTGAAATGCATCTTTATAATCACCAAGTTTGAAGTGAAGAAAAAACAATTCTTCCACAATTTTATGACAATTATTTTATCTGGTCCTGTTGGAACACAAGTATCTTTGTAATAATCTCTTTAGGCAAGTTGCTGAATTTTTTACTGTTTTGGTAGTACAATCAACCTAACAACTAAAACACAGACCTTCATAAAGGACATAACAAAACTCCTAGATCATTAACCTGATACAATCAATTGCTTCCTTAAGCTTTTCCCAAGTTCTTTTCTTGCAGTAATTTTGCTTTAAAATAAGGGCGATCAAGATTCAGAGTTTTAGGGCAATTATTTTCTGCCTCTTCAAATCAAATGAATATCACATCACAACATCACAAATATATGGTTATGCCAACAGAAAATGTAAAAGACATAACTTTGAAATTTTGCAGCTTCAGAAATATGAAACATATCACAGGTAACATAGAAGCCTAAAATTGTTGATACCTACCTATTAAATAATTAAATAATAGTTCATAAATTATACTACATGCTTGTATTTCCTAAGATTTTTTGTCTTTTCTACCTGAATCATGGCAGTAAAACATTGAAACGATTTACTGTGTAGATGCAGGTCGATTTACTTTGAAGCCATATATTCAATTTAATTGTCAGGTACTCAAAACACTGCACGATGCAGGCCGCAATTCTAACTCATATAATTTATTGTAGAGAATTTGCTATTACTGTATTGCTCTACTATTAGATGTGGCAAACACTGCCCATAATGTTGCTGGGGACTACAGTTAAATTTATGTGCCAATGCTGCAGGGCTAAGAAGTTCTAGATCTATTATGGGTGGGAAAGCTTCAGGCACAATGTTGTCAAAATTAGAATTTCAGCCATTCTTCTTCCATCCATTGATGGGCCTAGCAAATTGTCCGTTAAATATGGTTCATCTCAATGCGTCAAGTTCTGTGGCATATGTGTGTACATCTAATACTTAATGCTAAACATGTGCCTTATTTAAACATTTTATATTTTCCTTGTAGCTCTTTGGTAATGTATGATGCATATAAAGCTTACTGGCTCAAGCAATTCATCAGTTTTTCCTTCAACACAGATTGTGCTGGGCTTGACTGCGTTTGGAGATTTGTTTTCATTTCATGGGGTCATCATTCTTTTTGACAAGGGGTTCCTTGCAAAGTTGCAATAGAAAACGTAAGACATGTTGTCAGATTTTATTTTTGTCGTGTTTCACTGACCATTGGATTGCAATCAACTATGAAATTCATCACTAAGCCTAAGAACCACAAGGTGTGTAACATTGCAAAATGTCATAAACAGGCCATGAGCCCATGATGTTTCAGTTCCATCTCCATTATAATCTGGAAAATGTACCTCATTGTGCAGGGTTCAATTTCTTTTGAAATTGGCTTCTTCCTGGTCCTTATTTGGTTGGATGTACTTTGGCATGCTGGGGGAGACATTTTTTCTATCAAGGGCTTCATAACTAGGGGAGACATATGGCTTTGTCAAGCTTTTCAAGGGCAGTAAACTCTTCTGATATGTGAGCAATATCACCTTGCTAGCTGCCTGATCTATTCATTATGAAGTGCAGATAATTGGATGTTATCTGACTGCCTTCTAAATTTCATCAAAGAGGCTTTTGGTCAGCTGTTGTTTACCTGCAAAAGAGCCCCTCCTTCGGATGGATATTCCACTACTCCTTTGTAACTTCGGTATGGGTGTATGGCTTTGCATAAGTTATCAGATGTGCTTAATCTCCCTAATCATATGACTCCTTGCCCCTGTTCACCTCAAATGTTTATCTTTCATCCCTACCTGTGGCATTTTTTATTCATGTAATCCGATGTTACAAAATCATGAATTCAGTGGCATGTGTGATTGGTTACATTGTACGAAGCGGTGTTGTCTGGCAGTCAGGCAAGGTGCCATCACAAAATGTGTCTTAGTAGTTGAAACTAGATTCCATGGCTTACATCACAGCTTTCTTGCCACACCACATGAAACTTGCCATTACCTCTAACCATTTTGAATTATCACAACTTTTATGTCAGGATCAAAAATGCATTTTAACATGAAGGGATTATGATCTTTCAGAATTTCTTCATTTACATTTAGTATACCGTTCCAGAAAAACATAGTAATTCAAGTTTTTAGATAGTTGTATTGCTCATGAATTAGTGGATGGTTGGATTCCCATAGGTATCACTGTTCAGATTGGATATGCAGAATCGATAGACGGAAAATTCATCTAAACCTGTTATGAAACCTTCCGGTGTGGGAATTGAACTGTTTTTTAAGGGAAGATACAACTTTTTTAGGGAACATGTTACACGTGTTGCTGGAAGGAATTTCTTGTGAATTTATGTTTTTGTTTCAAATGATTGGAGGCATGTTGTGTGTGTCGTGTTAATTGGTAGCTTCTTAGTTGCATTTCAGTTCATTTCCAGTGTTTTAGTAGCACGGCACACTCTGTCTGATTCAAATTAAACAGAATGTTTCATGCCTGTCCAATTCTAGCACAAGCATGAGGTTTCCAAGGGTCCTATGGAGAAAACAAAATAGAATGTTTTTGTTTTAGGGAGCAAGTGAAGATCTTTTAATCACTCCGAGAGATTGAGTGATAGTCATGCGCAAATATTACTTTAGTTAGATATCAGACTTACCATATTCATGCATAACTTTCAGGGGGATTGTAGTTGTTTGCATAAGCTTTCTGTGCTGCTTCAGGATGGATTCTTCAATTGGTACTTGTCTAAGAAAAATATTTTACAATTGGTGGAGTAATTAATTGTGGGAAACTGATTAGGGATAATCTTTTGCAAGCTATTTAAGGTGTCAGTGAAAATACAATGTTTTGCTTACTGGTAGCCATTTTACTTGGTGTTTGGTAAGAGATATCGGCTGACCCTTCCAATATCCAGGGCACCACACCAATTGGTTGAAAATGGAGGATTCAAAACCAACAGCACCTATTTGCATGGTTTACCATTGGGACTCTAGGCTTTGTATGTATATGTTGTTATTCAATAAGTCGAGCACAAATTAGTGAATGATCCTTCGTCCCTATCCTTGTATAATATATGAAATGTACATATTTCTGATTACTGATTACTGTTGCACGTTCAACCGTATTGTTTATGTGTAATGAGAACTGTGTACAGGTGGCGCGCCATTGGCACGGCCCATCATCTAGTACGCACTATGCTCCACCACTGCTCAGCTTCATCAATGCAAGGCGAGTCCCACGTATCGCATAGTATGACCATGTATTCTTTCATTTGGTTTGCATAGTCTAATATGCTAGTTGCGGGGGCTAAAAAGCTCGCAACCTAGTTACTATAGTCGCTAGCACGGATCTTAGGACCTACCTTATACAATTTTTACACGTTTCTTGTACATACATTTCTCCCGCTCTATTCAGTGAAATTTACAACTCACTAATTAGTTTTAAAAATAATTAGTTTTAAAAAGGAAAAAGTACGAATTACCCCTCTAAATTATCGCAATCGACCGAATTACCTACTAAATAAGAAACTGGATATTGTACATCCTCAACTATTAAAATCGAACAAATAACCTCCCAACTTAATTCGGAGTGGCTTTGGTCGAATATGCATGGAATTCTTTAAAAAAAATCAGTGGAGCCCACTTATCATATCTCTCCTCTCTCACCCCTTTCTCTCTCTTCTCCTGGATTCCTCCCCTCGCTGAAGCACGAGGCAGCGGCCGGCCGTCGAACTCACTGGTTGGGCTTTCCTCCTCAGCACAACAAGCACACTGCTCTCCTTCCGCTTGTGCTCACCCCGATGGCATCTTACCTACCACCTCACTTTGGGGATCGAGGAGGAGATGCGCTGTTGGCTACGACTAAGAACTCACACAAGCAGTGGACTCACAGATCAACAAACACACTCAAGGTCACACACGCACGAGGAATACACAAGTGAAGCAAGTATTTCAGTGGACATACAAGAGCTACGACGACGAACACCTTGCTGCTTATTCAATCAATCAACAAATGATGATTACAACTTCTTATATAGCCTACTAGCCCTGCGTGTATGCAGTTAACTAACAGCCCGGTTGCTCGGATCGCACATACGACCACGATTTCCACATCTGCCTCATGCGTGAGAATAGCTCCTCCAAGCTGACCTCGAATCACGCCATGATCCACTAACTAAGCATACATGCAGCTAACTAACTTGCTACTTCTACTCTTATTTTTCACTTATTGATTTGTTAGTCAGACTGCAACACATGCAGTTGCCGATCACTAATAGACCATGTTATACTTGACTAACCACCACCTACATGACACACACGTACACGTGAACATATCACGTTCCTACCTACCAGCAACTCATGCAAGACTAAATACATATGCAAGTAAGGATTAGTGCTAACATGCGCGTCGGCGGCTACCTCCTCAAACTCGAGCTCGAGCGCTGCAACCTCCTCGCATTGGAGGCCGAGGAGGAGATGCGCACTGGCGGCTGCCTCCTCGAGAGCGAGCTTTGCAGCTTCTCTACATCGGAGGTCGCTGAGGTCAGGGAGGATGGGAATAAGCAGCGGATTGGGGTCTCCAGTGCCCTCGGTAATGAGAGGGATCTGGGAGAAGGGAAAGAGGGTTGGGGCATGGGGGATTGAGAAATATAGGATATAGAGAGGAGAGAGGGGGGGGGGGGGGGAGAGATATGACAGATGGGTTCCACCAAATTTTTTTAAAGAATTGCTGATTGACTGCCACGCGAATGCCACGTTGGATCAAAATCACTTCGAGTTGAGTTAGAGGGGTTATCTGTCCAGTTTTAATAGTTGAGAATATAAAATATCTGGTTTTCGAGTTTAGGAGGTAATTCGGTCGACCGCGATAATTCGAGGGTAATTCATTTTTTTTCCTTTAAAAAAAGTAATATGTTGGTCTGCACTAGTAAAGATGCCTGTGTGTTACAACAAGATATCGAAATTATATATTTATTAGTCATATTCGTTGTGTAATTTTTTTCCTTGTACAATAGTGGAGAGGTAGATGATTGACATGGGATTTTGGGATTTTTTTTAAACATCGGTGTGGGTCTAGTAAGTAAGTGTGATAGATAGAACACATGCCAAAGATATTGTTGTTAAGTAGGGATGGGAATAGGACCTGAAGGTGAATTTACCAATTGGTGCTAGGTCTTAATGATTTGTATTCACCACATGGAGTTGGGCTGAAATCACTCCATGAACACGACAAGCCCGGGATGGTGAATCAAACCCCACCCATGTTCATTTTAATAAAAAGATGTGTAGTATTTCATCATCTAAATTTTAATAAAATATATTACATAAACAACCGGTGAATCAGTGAAAAAAATCAATTAATTACTAAGAGTGCTTCAGTGAAAAAAGCATGACACAAACGTCATATAAAAATGCATGGGTGGATAAAAGTAATAAAATCTACTTATATATCATGTTCATCCAATTTATTGTTACCGTGATGAATCGGTAAAACCAGAGTATAAAAAAAGAAAGGAAATTAAAAACAACCAAGTAGCATCGTCTCGATTAGTTGCTCATACCACTTCCCTGAGCCACTTGTAGGATCGTAAAGGGTCTTTCCCACCCTAAAAGCTAACCAATAAGGTGAGGAGCTCCCCACTTATTATTAGATCACTTGTCTTTCCACAACCAATATGAAACTTTTCAACACCACTCAACATTGCCTCGTCACTCGTCCCTCTTGGCTTGCCGACGCTTGGTGGTTGGATCTAACGGCTATAAGCCATTATCCACCGAACGCGATGGCCTGGTGATGGAAGAATAAAGAAGAGGATTGGAACCAACCTTGATGAATAGAGAGAATCGAGATTTGGGATTATGCTTAGAGAAGAGATAAGTTTCAGATGGTCCGATATGTTGGGTGAAAAGATTTATAATAAATTATGAGAAATATATAAAAATAGTAAAGGCAGAGCAGAAATTTATTTTTAAAATCACCAAAGAGAATACCATTTCACCACGTTCACGCATGAACTGATGATCGTGTCATGCACAAAGCTGTTTGGTGCGTGCTAAGGGAAGAAGGCCCATTTGGCTCAGGTGGGCCGGTTGAGGAGCAGTTGCAGACTCAGTTCGGGGATGTGGGTAGATGGCCCAGCCGGCCCAGATATAAGATCAGGAGCGATGCTGGGCCCAGAGAGGAGACGCGCAGTGGGGGCACATCTCCGAGCGAGCGTGTGCGCCGGTTTTGTTTTTAATCTCGGACGAAAATATTTGACGAACGGAAACAGGATAAGCAGTACTCCCTCCATCCTTAAAAAAAAAAACTAAAGTCGAATGGGTTGTACTAGGTGATATCACATCCAATTCTAGTTGGTTTTTTCAGAACGAAGGGAGATATAGAGAGATTAAGCGCTACCGGCAACCTGAATCCGAATGCAACTCCTGTGCCCTTACTCCATCCACTGCAGATGACTCGGAACCTGTCCACTGGACGCGAACAATGACACATGAACTCCTCAATATGTTCCTTACGGAAAAGGCTAATCAGAACATGAATGGTCAAATGATGAAGCGCAATGGGTGAGCAAGCATGATCATGAAGGAATTGAAGAAATAAGTATAGTTTGACTCCAAGGCAGTTCATGAAGGAATTCAAGAAGGAAGTACAGTTTGACTCCAAGGCAGGTCCAGAACAAATTCAACGCTATGAAGAAAAAAAAAAATCAAAGTTGCTGAATGTGCAGGGTACGACAGCACCACAGGGAATATAAGCATCAGCCTACTTATGCTGATAAGCAACCACATAAGCAAACCGATGGGGGTGTTATATAATCCAGACGAAGGATGTATGAGTACATGTTAACAGAATAAAAAACTAAACCTGTTTTACTAAAGTTCCTACTAAAACACGTTTCACAAGAACTGACAACACTAAGCGAGTAGGGCACAGGGCAACGCAAGCAGCAAAAAAATAAACAGTTCTGCGGGTCAGGCATAAAGAAACCAAAAGGGTATCCGGAATCTGAAATGTGAGGAAGCATAAAGAAACCAATAGGGTATCCGGAATCTGTAATCTGAGGAAGCTTATCACCACACAGCTGCTACAATTTGAAAGCTTGAGAGGTTTTAACAGCCCTGGATTGCCCCTAGAAAGGAATCACAATTTTGTGGCATCCACCTACAATCCACAAGCTGGCCTCAAAAAGATTTTCCATCAGGCAAATGAGAACGGGTGATGAAGCATCATTCAGGCATGAGGAGAGTCATAGAGAGTATGTGAATATCCACGCACAAACTGCAAGTATAATTAACAAAAACTAAATTGATGAAAACGAACAAAAAGATCAGAACAAGATGTCCTGACATATTGTGATGCACTAGAAACTTACAGAACCGCTGTCTTATCTGTTAGCTTGCCCTTTTCATCCTTTCTGTGCATTGCTAAGGGCTTTACTCTTTTTCGAAGCTCTGACACTATCAACGTGTGGTTTTACTCTTTTTCGAAGCTCCGACACTAGTATCAACTGGTGGCTTCCTTTTTTCCAACAAAACATTCTTTTGGTCCATAAAAGGCTGCAACATGTCCTTGATTGCCTACGCACAAACCAAGTAATATTGTAAATAAGAGAAATTTGTGATGTTATTGATTTCAAAAGGTTCCAAAATACTGCACCTTGCTTTCTATCTGTGTTTGAATCTTCAGAACATGTTGTTTTATTGATTGCACCTTATAGGCCCGGACAGCACCTCTATTGTCGAAACAGATCCCAACCAAAAGACCATCAACCATAAAGACAGGGGACCCAAATGCAGCAGATATGGCAGTAGCACAATTATGAATAAAATCCGCCTTTCCTACAAACCCAATTAAACATTTCATAAGAGCCTACAAATATAACTTAATCATTTCATAGGACTAATTAAGCATTTCATAAGAACCTACAAATCTAATATAATCATTTAATAAGACAGATGAAATTAATAAAAGTAAGGATTTTAGCTCACCGGACCGATCCAGGAGATAAATGAGTTGCAGGTACTTGTGGATTCTGATATCCCAATGTGTAAACATCCTCATTAATCAATGGTCCAGATTCACTGATTTGCACAGCAGCTAATGGATTAGTGCCTTTTGGTTTGCTTAGCATGAAAGAGGCAAAACTATCAGCAATTGATACATCAGCAAAGTTAATCGCCACATTCTCACTGTTCAAACCAGGAAAAACAACAGCATAGAGCCCTTTAGAACCATAAGAAAATGTCTCCTTGTCTGTTATGATGTAGCATAATAGCTTCTTTTTCGCAATAACTATTCCCGGGGCAAATAAAGTCGGCTTTCCTGCACTCATAGCTACTATCCTAACCAAACACATTTGAACCTTCGCTTGGAGCTTATCAAAAGTATCCTGGTAATGAAACATCATATTCAAAAAAGCCATTAGGATCAATTGATATCTACCTCCTATAAAGAAACAAGCATACAACCATATACAAAAATTTGAATAACTTGAGGTCATGTACAATGGGAGGTGTTTAAAGAACTTGAGGTTGTGTATATGATAGGAGGTGCTTATAAATATGGTGCCTAAAAGAAGGATGTGTCCATATCATCAAGAACTCATATATAATTTATATTGTCTACTGCAAAAGTCTTTTCTCAAGTGTAGATTTTTTGTTTTTGATAAGGGCATGCCCATTTCTATTGAAGTACGGAAAACATGGTAGGAAGAAGAGAGAAGTTTAGGAGACAAGACATTACAAAAGGCAATACTCCTATGGTAAGTAGTTTCCACACACACACACATACACACACACACACACACACAGAGAGAGAGAGAGAGAGAGAGAGAGAGCCAGCGGACCAGATCCTTCCCTCGACACACTAGAATTACTAGAACAGCAGCACTGAGCCTTCACTAACTGGAGCCTAGCCTAGGGATTGCATCTACAGGATCGCGGCATCGTGCAGACTACTACTTGATACAAAAGCAAAGAGAACCCAGCCATACTAACAATATAGCTATATTAACAATACTATAAGTAAACAGGACACGACCAATCACTACAGGTACCACAAGTGCTTAGACAACTACCTTTTCCTACTATTTTATACATAAACAACTGTCAAGCACCTCACACAAAAAAATAAGAACAACACAAACCTGATTCTATTTACTATATAAGCACTCCATGTAAGCACTTGTGTGATTAAGCATTTATAACAACAGAACCAAGAAACCACCACGGGCTGCTGCAGGCAGGGGTTCAGCCAACTCATTTCGAGAAACCAAAGAGAGAGCAAGTTCAGTACAACATTAGGTTTGCCTAGTGCCTTAGCCCATGCAAAACAACAATTAATTGAAATATATAGCAAAAGTGAGCAACTGATTCAAGCACATACGAACAGAAAAGAAAAAAGAAAAGAGGGGAAAAAAGCAAGCTCACCTTAGGCAGCACTATGCAAATGGGGAAACAATACCCAAGCAAAGGGTAAATCGGAGTAGCAGGTAGCCAGGCCACCCTGTGGAGGTGCCTAGTAAGAGAGATCGTCGCGGTAGCTTACGAAGTAGTGGCGTAACAAGAAATTTTCGTCGGGTGGTCCTGCTTCACAAGTTCACATCACATACCAAAATTTTATAACACCGCAAATCCCATATGAGTACAAATTTAGGTAAAAGGCGAACAAATATACCAATAATATCTTATAACATCAGTAATCAACTAATTTAACTAGCAAGTTCAAAATGAGCACATATTACAACAATACAGATAGTTCAAAATGTGTAATCCCCACTCCTCTTCATGTTTTTACCAATCCTACAAACTAAAATAAATCCGCGGCACATCACAAATTGGCAATGGCAAATGCTTCCTTGATCAAACACAATGAGAATAATGAAGATGTGAACTAGAGGTATAACCTGTAGGAGCAGGAGGCGGCAGCCGGGAGCCGCAGCGCGGAGGGTAGAGAAGCGGCGAACGGCGGCCGACGGCGACGGGCAGGGGATGAGGGTCAGGCGAAACTGAGAAAGGGAGCCAGTCAGAAAGGGTTCCCGAGCTCCCGGCGCTGGCGAACGGTGGCGGTGCCGCGGATGGACGCTTTCGCTCGCGGTGGCCTGTGGCTGTGCCGATGCGGCGCCGCGGCGGGGACCGGTGGTGTGCGCCTCCGTCCTCCGTCCTCCGGCCTCCGCGGCTCGGGACAAGCAGACGGCGGCGGCGGCACCGAGACCCAGTGCTAAGTGGCGACGAGGAGAGGAAGGGAGAGGCTGCGAGGGGAGGCGAGGCAACGGCGGCGGCGCGGCGCGGTCACGCGCGTGCGAAGCACGGAAGCAGCGGCGCAGCGCCGCCGCGAAGCGAATTGCCTTACCGGCTTACCGAGACCTAAGCGCACCGCCTGCTTTTCCTTCTGCTTATTGGGCCTGAGTAGCTGGGCCAAAATCGGGGTCCCGAGCCAACCGGGAGGGTTTGCCATTGGAAAAGGTACATCCGAGATCCCTCGTCATGTCACCGAATTACAGAATCGTCTCTTCATCGAAAAACTAGATATATGAGATCCCTCAACTTATAAAACTGATCACTCTGAGTTTTTAGATGGTATTGACCCCATTTTATCCCACATGACGGCTAAGTCAGCGTGTGACCCACATGAGCCCCACATGTCAGGGTGACCACGTCATCACCTTTATCCTCTTCTCTCTCTTCCTCCTCCTCTCACTCTCTCACTTCTCTCGTCGTTCCCAGGGTGGGCCGGCCAGCATGTGCGGAGGAGGTTGGTGGGGTGGGGCGAGGTAGGAGATGAGGAGGTCCGACAGTCGGCGACGGGCGGCGCGATGAGCGACGCGATGACGCTAGGCGGGGGAAGCGATGGGTGCGGAGCAGGCTGGCAGGGCCAGGCAGGAGAGGAGGAGGTATGGAGGCCAGTGACGACGACGCGGCGGCGCTGGGTGGGGGGAACGGCGGGTGCGGAGGAGGCTGGCGGGAAAGGCAAGAGAGGAGACAACCCACGGTGGCGGTGACGGTGAAGAGGATCTCCTTGCGTGCTTGTCGTCGGCCTCCCCGCCTCCTCCCTCTTTGCACGCGCTCGCCACCTGCTTCCTCACCTCCTCCCTCTCCACGTGCGCTCGTTGCCGGTCACCGCCCTTACCACTCTCTCCACCCTTCCCCTTCCCCCTCCTCCGTCTCCCCCACCTCACCGGTGACCGCATCGACGCGAGAACCAGGTACATGAGCACCTCTGCCCCGAGCGCCACCATTGCCACCACCCACCGGCGCCGCCGCAACGACGAGGGATGTACCTTGTTGTTAACGACGAAATTTGGTAAGCCTCGAAGTCATCATCGGCCTAGAGTCAGTATCGGATTCAGAGTCCTGAAATTGGCTGATGGGCATTATCAATCGCCAGCAGTTATATTCTTGATGGATTCGGTTAATGAAATTAATCAATTAAAAGAAGTTTATCCAGAAGAGTCCGAGTTCAAGGAGGATGCGGCATGACAGTTTATCTATTAATCAGGTAGAGTTGTTAGTTTCCTTTTATCTTTAGGAAAATGTGTTTAGTGTCCGATAAGGATTTTATGTTTCCTTTTATCTTTAAAAAAGTTTGTGTCGTGTCCGATATGGACTAGTATCTACCTATGGGTATAAATATGTACACCCAGGATTCCCTTAAATTATCTCTCGATCAATACAATTACTTTCGGCGCATCGCCACCCTCTTTTCCGAGGTTTTACTTATCAACCGACGGAACTTGGCACCTGATGTGGGCTGCATCGGCTTTCGATCTCCGGCGAATGGGTAAGTACTACGTTCCATCGGCTCTGGTGAATATATCGGCTGCATTGGTGTTGTTCAAGGCTGCATCACGTTGATCTCCTAGATCTCTCTGGTTCGGTTAATATATTTGCTTACCTGATATTTCAATTCTATTTTAATTGCATTGTATTTAGAGACGCATCGGTTTAGTTAGAACTGTCTCGGTTAGGTTTGATCTTCTGCCTTAACCGATATATCTCTACAATCACAATGTTGTTTTAACTAGATTTGTTATATCCATCACATTAGACAGATCTATCGGTTCATCAAGTATCAGATTATCATATACAATCTCGTGTTGCATTGGTTAGGTTTGACCTACTAGATTATTGTTGATAATATAAATCTTGTTAAGCCGATAAGTTCATGCTAATGTTTTATCGGAGTGCTAGCCGATGAGTTATCATATACGTTACAGAATCCAGATTGACAATGTTTTTTACTTGCATCGGCTGATCTCTATCTAGGAGTTTATCGATATCGGCTAGATTACTTTGTTGGCTTGGATTATATAATGTATCCACCACCCTAAAAATCAATCAAAATCTTGATTGTCTAGATATTATGTTTCTTTTCATACTTAGTGTTGTATCAGTTAAGTGATCTACTAAGTCATGCTTAGAACTATAATCTCTAGCCTGCTTCTTGATTGCCAATAAGGGTTCCATCGGGGTTTCAGCCAATGAGTTATCTGGACATTGCATCAACTTATAAGGATTACATATAAGTTGGATTAAACCGATCGCAACAAAGGTTTCACTGTTTATCTAATCGTTTGGATTTGATGACATCGGGATACCAGCTAATCCGATTGGTCAAGACCCTATCGACATCGGCTAGTACTAGCATCAGTTGGAATCACTCCATCAGCTTGTCAGCTGATCGGCTTTTTCTCTGTTGTTTACATATCTTATCAGTTGCAGGATCAAACTGATTGGCACGCCCACATCTCATCATTATTTGGACCTGCACTGGAGTTAAGCAGATCTCCCAGGGCATCGTGTTTTTTACGTCAACACTTGCCCTTCCCCATTTCTCTCCTAAGCTTCTCACTTCAGGTGGGCAAACCCCTCCCATGGGCCAGCGCCGGTGAGGGCGAGCGGCACGGCCGGGACGGGACGTTGCGGTGCTCCCGCACGAGGGCCTGCACTCTCCCTCCTCTGCCCTTTCTCCTTGCTTGACGCAAGAAAGAGAGGAAGAAGAGAGAAAAGGAAGAAGGAGCTCTGACCAGTGGGCCTCACTGTATTTATCATTTCATTATTTTAATCCAGATGAAACTACCACGTAAGCACCACGTGGGATGAAGACCTAGTCAAAGGAGCCACGTAGACGCTATGTCAGTTAAAACCGGGGACAATACCATAGAGGGATCTCGTTTGCACTGGTTTTGGAAGTTGGAGAATGCTTTATATCTCATATTTCGGTTGAGGGACGATTTTGTAATTTAGTGATAAGATGAGGGACCTCCAGTGTACTTTTTCCTTTGCCATTTTCGTGCGGAATAAGTCTATTTTACCTCCCTCATCTTTTGCTCATTGTCAAATCGCATCCCTCAACGACTAAACCGGGTATATCGACTCCCTTTGCTGACGTGGCAGCCTAATCATAAAAAAAATTATACGTGGGACCCACATATAAGTGACTGCTCCTGCTTCTCTTCTTCCTTCTCCCCGCGGACAGAGGTCGGTGACCTACGCGATGAACTCCACAGTGCGATCCTCCTTGAAAAACTCCATCAGGTGGTACCCGACGCCGTTAAGCTTGTTGGGAATAGTCCCACATTGGTTATTTAGGGGAGTTGAACCAACTTAAAAGGGAGGGGAGTCCCTCACCTCTTGAGCTAGCTTTTAGGGTGTAGCAAGACTTCCTCCCGATTGGACCAATGTCTCTCGGTTTTGGCCAACAAGTGGTATCAGAGCCAAGCCCACAATGTCTAGTGCTCGTGCACACTTAGGTGGGTGTAAACCCAAAGCCTACTGGACCGCGGGTGTGAGGCCCTTATGTGCTAGTGTGTGGCAACATTCGTGCTCGTGCACATTCAAGGTGGTGCAAGCCCTAAGCCTAGTGGACCACGGGTGTGAGGAACGTATGTGCCAGTGTGTGGGACCGGTCAGTGCTGAGGGGCACAAATGTTGTGACGAGGGACATTGTTGGGAATAGTCCCACGTTGGTTATTTAGAGGGAGTTGAACCAACTTAAAAGTGGAGGGAGTACCTCACCTTTTGAGCTAGTTTTTTTGTGTAGCAAGGCTTCCTCTTGGTTGGACCAATGTCTTCCGGTTTTGAGTTCTAGCGACGTGACGGCCATGGACAAGCTCGGCGCCAATCCGACCGGCCAAATCCTGCGCGCTCACGCTGCTAGGCTTCCTGGATTGCGCCGCCACCGTGTTCGGCGACTGGCCGTTCATCTACTTCACGTGGTCAAAGACCCTCCGCCACGCCTCCATGCTCGTCTGTTCCCTCGGCATCTCCCACGGCGACGTCGTAAGCATTCATTGATCATCGATCCCTTCCAGTGTACGTCTGCATGCTTAACTACTTGACCGATTCTTCCTTGTAATCAGCTGACTTAGCACTAGTTTATTAGCTAGTTAACTACGGCTCAACGTGCCTTTCGTACATGTACGATATGCACTTCACCGTGTCGATGAGCAACGCCGCGCCGTGCTGAACAACATCAATGAGGACCCCCCCGCCGCCCCCCCCCCCCCCGCCGGCGCGTCCCGATTCCTATCGCTCGTCACGGGCGTCGGCGTGTGTCGTACCCGAGCATATGGGCACCTCCTTTGCGCTCTACACGTCCACCGTCCCCGACAACCCCTCCTCCCTATTTCCTCTTCTCTCTCTCCTTTGATTCACAGCACTGGGAAGCGCCGCGGCTGGCAGCAGCGGGGGCCCCGAGTCCCGGCGACGGCGGCAAAACCAGGAACTTGCGACGGCAGCCCAGCGATGGAGGCGTAGCCGGGGCAGATCCTTCGCTCGTTTTCTCCCCACGCCGCCATGCAGTGGAGTATGTGGTGGTGACTAGGATTCATCCTCTTCTCCAGTTCTCATGTTCATTGGGTCCAATCCCTCCTCCTCCTCTTCGTCCCACGCCGCGGCAACCAGGACCTGGGGCACCAGTGTTCCCCAGTCCTCTTCGGTTACTGGAGGTGTATTCATTTATGCATCCAATTCTACCGCTAAGCAAACGACAACTTTCAATTCACGCACACACCTAGCTAATGAGCTACATGGTTCATTACTTGAGTACGCTAGAAACCTCCCAGTCCGATGACGACAACAATTGGCACGATAGACGCCAGTTTCCTGACGCCTCGCCACCGGCCGCGGAGGAACATGCCGGCGGCAACATGAACAAGGCGAGGAGGAGCGTCACGGTGATCTTGCTAATGCCCTACCAAGCAGTGCGCGCCACAGCTTCTCGTCATCATCGTCCGCAGGGTCGGTGGCCAATGCGAGCACGGTGGGCAGGGTGATTGTGTCTGCGGAGGAGGCGGCCAGCAACGTCGTCGGATCTTCCACCACCATCGCCCTACTCTTCCTCGCCCCCTCCTCGACATGGCTGATATGTGGGGTTACTATTTTTTTCTCAATGATATGTGGGGTTACTATTTTTTTTCTCAATGATATGTGGGTCCCATAAGTATTATGTAGGATAAAACCGCTATCCGATCAGTCGAGGGATTCGATTTGCTCTAGTTTTCGAAGATGGAGGATTGGAGGTTGCGTTATCGGTATTGTGGTTGAAGAGATGATTTATTCAGGAACAAGAGTGGAGGGAGGCAAAATATACTGCGAGGCAAGAGAGGTCCGTCCGATGAGAAAAAATGAATAAGTTTAGTTTAGGTCCCTCATCTTAACGCCGAGATTTAATTACATCAATAAACCACAATACCAGAAATCTTAAACCCACAACTTGCAAAACCAATTTAAATAAGGTCCTTCGGTAGTATAGATGGACAGTTTCTCTGATGTGGCATGTTGACCTGGTCCATTCATACTGACTAGATGCTTATGTGGCAAAAACAAAGTGGACCCACGTGTCATCCTCACTCTCCTCCCCTCTTCTCTCTCCCTCTCTTTCTCTCTCCTTGTTCTCGGTCTTCTTCCTCCTCTTTCTGTCTCTCCCCTATCTTCCCCATCTCTGGGCAGTGGCCAGTGGATGGCGAGGAGAAGGGGCGACCAATAGATGGGCAGGCGGGCGGCGGCTGATGGTCGTCGGTGGCGGCATGCTGCGGGAAGAGGGGGAAAGGGAAAGACGAGGCGCCGCTAGCCACATCTGGGGAGGGAGAAGGGGAAGGAGTCGTTGTCAGCGGACACGGCGAGGGTGGCCTGCCGGCCTCCTCCTCGGGGTGGGGAACGAGGAGGGCTTGTGGGAGCGGTGGTTGAGGAAGTGGCCTGAGTTCTGGAACGTCGCAATGACGGCCGACGCAGCCCCGGTGGCTAGAGAGAGAGAGGTGATACTGATACATGGTTCCCGCTACAAATTTTTTTAACCGAATACTCACTAATATGTGAGTTCCACATTTTTTTGACTTTAAGTGTCACCTCAACGTCACGTAGACGTCACATCAGTCAAAACCATCGTCCAAACCGCCTTGTGACCTTATTTGCATTGGTTTTGAGAGTTGAGGGACATGTCATATCTGTATTGCGGTTCAGGAACGAATTTCAAACTCGGCTACAAATTAAGAGACCCAAAGTAAACTTATTCCCCGAAAAAAATAGTTGGACTGGACTACAAGTCTGTAAGCCCAGAACATGAGAACATTCCAAATTAGACGGGGTGTAGGGGTAGACCATTTTTCGTCTCTCCGCTAGAAAACTGTTTTTTAAAGAAAAAATAGACCTGAGACCTGGTCTCAGCCTTTTTTTAACAAATTGGTCCTTTTTGAAAACTTATTTCGAAACTAGTCCCTACCAAAAACTTCAACCAAAAAATAGTCTGTGGGCTCAGCGCCAGTGCAGCTGGCGATGAGACCCCTACCAGAGTGGCGGCCGAGCCATTCCCGCAGCCGACGTGGTCGGGATCTCAGCGCCAACCGCGTTGGCACTGAGTCCCTAATCTCAGCGCCAGACGGGTTGGTGCTAAGCTGGGGTACTTAACCTCGCGGCCGGGCCCCCCCGACCCAGCCCCCATTCCTCTTCCCCGAGCGGCTGCGGTTAGGGTTCATAACCCCGACGACGCTCTCTCTCCTCCCCTTCAAAAATCTCCTCAAATCTCCCAAAAATTGAAGATTATTTGGTAGGCATTGCATTGGAGGTTGATTTTATCCATGGTTGCCTCCTTTTTTGTGAGTATTTTGGTTGAAACCGTGGGGTGTTGAATGTGGCTCGGGATGTGGTTTGAATTAGGCAATGTGGGTGAGGATGCAATGTTGTAGTTGTATATTGATGTTATAATGAAGGATTCATATTGATTTTGCAAGTTATGTAGTCTTTTGGAATGAGTGGTTTTGGTAGGGATGTAGTGTGCCCTTGTATTGTGAATATTTAGGGATTCAAATTTATTCATGTTGATTGTGGTAGGTTTATAACCTAAGGACATTGTGATTGGTGGTTAGGGGTTAAAATTAAAAAAATCTCGTTCATAGTTTTGGGGTATCTGTGTTATTTTTCTAATTTAAACCGATGTATTACTTTAGAATCATACACTCTTATTTATCGGTTACCTATTGTAGATGGATAGATTGGTCCGGCTTCATTTTGGTGGCTCTGTGGTACATGAAAGTACCGGTGGAAGTCAATTTGAGGGATTGACTGTTAGGTAATTGGTGTTTCATGCCAAACTCACATTTGAGTAGTTAATTTCCCGCACCAAGGTTGAATTGGATTGGAGTGATGAGTCGGTTGGTATGCAAGGTAGACACGATGTAGGTGCCGGTGCTATGTTACATAAGTTAATGTTAGATTTGAATGGAGAGGTGGAATGAGAAATGTATGTAGATATAGTCTTGGGGTCACAGTATAAATCGCTTGAGGTGCTTGCTTGGAAGAAAGAGCGCAGAGAACGGAAGAAAGAATTTTTAGACCTTAATGAAAGTCCGCGCACAGAATCACCAATGTTTTATCCTGAACACTCGTGTGTGGCTGATTGGAAGGAAGAATTAATTGAGGAAAATGTGGAGGTTGGGGATGAAGTACATGTTGAGGACTATGTGGACGTAGGGGAGGAAGTACATGTTGAGGAGGATGTGGACGAAGGGGAGGAAGTACCGTGTAAGGATGGCATAGGGGATGAAATACCAGATGATAGGACTTTCACCGTGGTCATTAGAGAATTGCTTCGACGAAAAGTTTACACTCGACAGGAATGGCCATTAGAGAATTGTTTCGATGAAAAGTTTACACTCGACAGGAATGTGAGGAGGCTATGGTACATAACGGATTGAATCCGGAGTTGTTGGATCTAGATACAGAGGATGAAATGGATGAGTATGCTTCTAACTCTGATGATGATCGCCTAGTGGGCAAGATGTATTAGGAAGAGAAGAATGCGTTTGAAAAAATAGTTAGTCAAAATCCTGAAATAACTCAATTCGAGGATCTTAGCAGTTCTCATTTTAGCAATTGCCGATGGGATCCACAATACGATGGAGCCTTCGATGCAATGGGGGATGAACCAAGGAAGGGGTTGGAGTTTCGATCTATGGAAGACATGAAAATATGGCTGCAGAGCTACTCTATTCGTGTGCACCGCCCATTCCATGTGAAGGAGTCCAATGCATCCGTTAAGTACACTGTGGCTTGTCTCGATCATTTCTGCAAATGACAGATTCGTGCAAGAAAGGGTGTTGGAGATAGGAGGATAACTAGTCTTGGCAAAGACCACACGTGCTCTAGTGCGGAAGCAACTGGCAAGCATTTGCAACTCACTTCGAGGTTTATTGGAAACAGGTTGCAGGCATTTGTCTGAGTTGAACCAACATTGTCTCCTTTAGCTATTGTCGAGACAGTTGAGCACACACGGCACTATCGGCCTACGTATGGCAAAGCTTGGCGTGCTAAGCAAGTTACTATGAAGGTCATATGGGGAGATTGGGACGAGGCATATGTTCGTTTGCCTACACTCCTAAATACCATCAAATCAAAGAACCCTAGCATGTAATTCCGTGTTGAGACTCGACCACTGGAAGAACAAGAAGATCACCGATTGGGCATATTATCATCAAGATCATATCGACCAATGGGATAAACTTGAAGCCAACGTCGTGCTGGATCACGCTCAGCACAACAGGACGGATTTCGATGCATACTTGGCCTGGTTAGTCAGCAACTATCGTCTTGTGCTACGTCTGTCTTGGACGCTAGCGGATATAGCCGACGACCCCGAAGATGTGGAGGAGCAGAACAAGTACGACGCACATACCCATGTAGGTACCACGATCGAGACGGGACCTGTTCACGATAGGGTGGTGAGTACACTGCCACTTTTACATGATATGCACGCTTCTGCTTTTACGTCATGACTAATTGCATTTTTTCACCTGTAGGCATGAGAGCTCGTGAGGACAGTTAACGAAGCGGGAGTGGCGCTTGGCACACCTTCTAGGTCGGAAGGAGAGAGCAACGTTCTTCATAACGCATTACAGGTACTCCTTGCAATAGCACTCAGACTACGCTAGTGTTGACCTCCAATTTCACTCAAACTTTTGACTGCAGAGTCTACAGTAGCGATGTTGGAAGTTGGCAGCACGACTGGGATGTAGCTCCAATGATGCTGTCGAACCACCTCGAGGCCACGAGGAGAAACAAGGAGAGGAGGAAGCGGAGGAGGAGGAGGGAGAGGAGGGAGAGGAGGAGGAAGAAGAGGAGGTAGTCGAGCTCGATCCTTCCCAGCTGGAGGACGCACCACAGTCTTCGCAGGTGGGGCCATCTCACCACGACGCAGGCGAGTTCCTTCCCAGGACTGGAGGTTCACTCCCGATGCGCCTCATCCTCGTACTAGAGGTAGGAAGAGGTAAGGCCGTAGTGACAATTAAGTCGGGTTGAATGTTAATGACTAGACGGACTGGATATGGACCTATATTAGAATAAGACTTGTGAATCTATATAATGAACCTATTTTGTGTTTACCTCTATGTATGGATGGTTGGATGGACTGGATGGATGGGTGTATGCATGTATGTGAATGGGTGGATGGATTATGTTTTTGTGTGCTTATCAGTGGAATATGTGAATGGAACTTGACGTGAAAATTGGAATTGTGTGAAGCACTGTGAAAATTGGTTGTGTGTGCCTGGGCAGAGAGCTGGTTGTTTGCTCTCAGCCTAGGTCCAGAGCTCAGCACCAAGGGAAATGGCGCTGACCCCTGCAACCTCAGCGTCATTTCCTCTGGCGCTGAGCTCTCAACTACCATTCCAAAGCTCAGCGTCAGGATCCATAGCGTTGAGCTTAGCCGCCTCAGCGCACCATCCCTTGCAAATACAGGAGCAGTGCTGAGGTGGGACTTGGCAGCGGGCAGCTAAGTCCCACCTTAGCGCCACGTACCTTGGCGCTGAGGTTCACCACATCAGTGCACTGGCCCTTGGAAATACAGGAGCGGTGATGAGGTGGGACTTGGCCGTGGGCTGCTAAGTCCCACCTCAGAGCCACGCACCTTGGCACTGAGGTCCCAAACGTCAGCGCCATTTCTCCTGGCGCTGATGTTTGGACCAGAAATGTGGCTTCTCCTGTCCAAACCTCAGCGCCAGTAGATATGGCGCTAAGATCCATAACCTCTTAAATATATTTTACCCACACCATATACCCTATCTATTATAAATTTTATATATTTTATAAAGTTCACAACCACAAACACATGATATTACTAGCTAGCAGTAAAAATCTCTCATTGAAAGATTTTATTTGCAATGTCCAATAAGTATACTCTTATGAATCACCGGAATATTTGAACAGGAAATGTTCTAAATTTTCATCATCACATGTCTTAGAGAATTCAAACCGAATACAACATCTCAAAGTAAAGATTCCGATGAAACACAACGTTGTCAACGCAAAAGGCTATGAAGTATCATTACACGTGCACAGTTCAACGTGATAACGTCTCAAAGTATCGCTATTACATGTCTCAGGGAATTAAAATATGGGTAACAACTTCCATTGCACTAGTGGGTGCACCGAAGGTACTTGCCCTTTCTTGTTGCTTCCGACCCCGCATCCTGTATGCTGCGCCCTAGCCAACTTCCTCGCTCGATCTTTAGTGTGTTCTTCCTTCTCTCTATTCTGTCTAGCCAACTCCCTTAGCTTCAACTCCTCTCTCCTCTCCCTCTGAGCCTTCTCCCTTGCCGCACGCTGGCGTTGGCACTCCTCACATTATTCCTTCCACTCGCGGCATTGTCGAATCATACCCGAATGGACCTCATCCATATCCTTGTCAATCCACTCCACAAAGTCATAGAGAGGAGGTGGGACCTCAGGTGCCTACACATTACATCACAAATTATATCATCCAGACAAAGTTGCATAGATTCAAGTCGAAGCAATAGAAAATTAACAAATTTATCTTCAACGGCATCCTCGCCTTTCCCTTCTTTCCCTTAGGCACAGGCTTAGGTTTCTTTGGACTGTACGCATAGTTGCCACACATCCAGTACCTCTGCCCGTAAGTATCCCAGTCATCGCTGGTCAGAAAACAATACTCATCACCACACCAACACATTGGGTGCTTTACACCCGGTGGTGGTAGCTGCTCAGTGGTATAGCCAACAGCATCCTTCCTAAACATCCTGAAATTGCAAAAATTTCTATAGCTACAAATTTAACCTAAATCACATTTTTCATCACACAATCCATTCAACTCCAAACTAAAAATAAACATTACCACGTACATAGTACAATATATCCCACAACTAATCTATCATGCAATATATACGTACATATTATATACTCCCGGTTAACAATACATCCCGAACCATATTCCCCAAATTACGGCTAGAATCAAAACATTAGGAAAATTAGGTTTTTGAAGGTCTACCCTACAACTAATAATTCTCTACACTGCATACAAATCATCAATACCAACAATAAAATTGACCTCAAACATTACACCCTTACCACCAATCCATAATTCACACCGCATCCCTAATGTTGAATGGATTAGGGATCCATACCAACCAAAATACATAATACAAATGAAAGACCGGATGAGGAAATTAGGATTTTTTGAGGGGATTTACCTTACAAATCGATCCCCAATGTAATGCCCACGAAATCTCCTTCGATTTGGGGTGAATTTGGGAAGATTTGTGCAAGGAAGGAGAGAGGGTGACTGTGTGGGGATGAACCCTACACGAGAGAGGAGAGGAAGGGAGTGGCTGGATCGGGTGGCCCGGCCACGAGGTTAAGTCCCCCAGCTCAACGCCAACGCGTCTGGTGCTGAGATTAGGGCGGCGCTGACCCATCAGACCTCAGCACCAGCTAGCGCTGAGCTCGCGGCCTATTTTTGGTTGAAGTTTTTGGTAGGGACTAGTTTCGAAATAATTTTTCGAAAAAGACCAATTTGTAAAAAACGGTGGTCTCAGACCTCATTCACAACAAATTGACACGTGCCTTTACTTTTCATAAATTCGTAAATCCATCAGTGCACATAAAATCATAGATCCATGTACAAACTACTACTCGCTACAATTTTATAATTCTTAATATTTTGAACAATGACATGGTATCTAAAATGTATCTTCGACTATATTTTTTATTATAATACATACAACAAATAAATTCATGTTACTTTTGTTACGATACTTTGTAAGAAAAATCTATATATTTTTTGTCAGGGTTATGAATAAGATATACCCATGATCTTAGGTTAAGCTCGGCGGGGCACACCATATACCAAGTCTTATGCGGAATCATGTCTCGTATACGGAAGTTGTTCCGGATAAGGAATGAGAAGCAGAGTTCAAGTTGGAAACTACAACGACTAAGCGGATCGTATCCATACTTGTCTCCCTAGTTCTACTTGGACAAGGGAACATCTGTGGGTATAAATATAAGACCTCCTAGGAGGAGAGGGGAGAAGCTAACATAGATCAACAAACACCGAGCTGTGGGGACAAGCCTAGACAGATCCAACCAGGAGCCACAGAGGCTACATGAGGGATCTAGCGCTACTCCCTGTTTCGTTGAGTAGATATTCGAGGAGCAAGACTACCCCCTCATTGATTACGTGTGGAGATCCATGCTGCCAAGTCGACGACGTATAGATAGGTTATCCCAAATATTGTACACGAGTGATACTACTGAATAAGAACAATACCGGCTTCGGCCAACAGGAATAGGTCTATTACTTGTCAATTGAGGGGGTCCAAACCTGTATAAAAATCCTTATCTCCCATCTCTTTTACTTCAGTCTCGTGTATACCATGCAAATACCATAGGCGCGATCTACAACGTCGACATTGGCACGTCAGATAGTGGAACTTGGTACTACAAGATTTCGACGAGATGAGTTCAAGAGATGGATCTCCCGATAACAAACCACTTGATGACTTCGGCTTTAGGGAAATACGACCTGATCGAAGTGTGTTCTTCGATAGATCGGGACCCTCGTTATCTCGAGCTTCATCAAATCATCGTCATTGTGGATTTTTCGATGAGGATTCTTTGATGACTTGAACTTTAGAAGATATATACTACCCGACCAGAGATCGATGGAGTTTCGGACGACACCAGCTGCCGAACCGTCGAGTACGCCACCAGGTGCATCCATCGTCGCTACCCGCAAGATTAAACCCGATGTCCTCAGATCAATTAGGCGGGCCGAGATGATCCACTACTCACTCATCGAATTGCAACAGGCCGTACGCATATGGGAGTATAATCAAGCACGTCTGCCAATAAAGCTACAACCGTGGCCCACACGACAGAAAATCACCGCAGAAGTCTAGGCTGCATCCTCTCGGTAAGTGTGCTACGAAGATACTCGATTGCTTCTAGACTATTGATTAGGCCATTCACAGTGCGTCATAAGAATTTGGTGCGCGTCACATGCCACCTAGACCAAAGAACACCCAAGAACTATCATAGATACATGCTCCACAGTGCGCACTTCTTTGTTTCCCCTCTCACTTTGCATCTCCTCTCTCTCCTCTCCGCTTCTCATCTCCTCTCTCTCTCTCTCTCCGCGCCTCCCACAGCTGAAGGAGCGGTGGTGACGGGGCCGCCCAAATGGCGGCGGCCGCCCGGCTTGAGCGGAGGCGATGGTGCTGGGGCGCCGGAGGCAGGTCGACCGGGGTGGCCCGAGCGGAGGGCGGCGACGTGGAGCGGGATGGTGCGGAACTCGTCGGCGTAGATCTGGTGGTGGATGACCTCGAGCTCCTCTTCGGCGGTGCGGATCTGGCGGCTGCTCACGCCACCACCGGCGCCGCTCTCCCTTCCCCTGTCAACGCCGCTCTCTCCCCCACCGATGGCGCCTCCCATTCTCTTTCTCCCCAACAGATCTGGCGGCGGCAGGTGGGAGAACAAGCTCGGCTTTGGGCAGGGGACGACAAAGAGCGGCGGTAGCGGTGGCCTCCCCGAGCTCACGCGGCGGCGACCTTTCCCCCCTCCTATCTTCGTCGGCGCCCTCTCCACCCCCAACGGTGGCGGCGGCGGCGCGAATCGACCTCAGCGGTGCGGCCTCGACCTCGTCCGTGGTGGCTGCGTCGCCGTCGCCGGTGCTAGCCCGGTCCTCGTCTGTGGTGGCTGTGTCACCATCATCGGTGCTTACCCGGTCCTCTCTCTCTTCCCGGAGGGGCACGGGACACAAATTTGTGTGGGCTCAGAGCTGTAGTTTTGATGAGGAACGAGTAGCATATTTTGGCTCTCCGTTCTTGGTGAGGCACCGAAATGTGCTGAGGTGGAGGGAATCTTTGAGCTGGCCGGTTGAGGCTTAATGATACCTCAGTGCATTGTGAATGGCCTTAGCATACATGAGCACAAGGAGACCAGTACGTGAGTATAGCTAAGCTTCAAGCGCATATTACGTCCAAAAGCTTGGCTATTCATAACAAGGTAACCGGTGGATTAATTCTTAAATTAGTCTACTGTTCTATACATATATCCGGTATACATCTATACAGGTACACAATATTTTATATGTAAATTACCGTACCTAATTTTCAGATCTATACAATATTGTCAGATCCATAATTTATTATGTTTACCTAAAACATGTTGTTATACCATGTCGATTGTGCGAGCGTTTCCGATATTAGGCCGACTATAGTTTAATACTAGGGGTTTACTCTGTTTCTTCTGTATAAATTATGCTTGCGTACGATTTACATAGTACCTAATATTTAATATTATGTTCGTTATATCCTCATAATACTAGAAGATTTATACATTTTTTGAGTACACGCTTGGTGTTATCTGCTATATATCTTGACTTCTAGAAAACATTTTTCAGGAACAAACGAGCACTCGAGTAGGTAGCGGTCGAGTACAATACCATTATCGAGAATATTCTTGGACAAATGCGGAGTTGTCAGAGCAAATCTACCAACGAAGACTGACAACCTATCTCACATATAATGCCGGTCCGGACTATTTGAGAAAAGGTTGTTACGGACGATCCCTCGCAAACGTTGTCGACTTGATCACCCGACATGATTGCGAACAGACGACCGATATGCTACAAGTTGGGTATGTGAGTCATGCTGGCTACATGAGATGCACATGTAATAACCAACTCTAAGGACCCATGCGAGTGGTCGAGGTACAGCTACACACATGGTCTGAGTACAAGCATGGTAGAGATCCTCCCAACTCACCAAATCCTCTATAAGTGGTCGAGGTATTGCTATACCTTGTCCTCGACCAGCGATCGTACCAATCCTCCCACCATATCTGCGAGTTTTCTACGAGTGGTCGAGGTACAACTACATGCCTGGTCTGAGCACAGGCATGGTAGCGATCCCACCCTCTCTCCGAGTTCTCTACGAGTGGTTAAGGTACGACTACACACCTGGTCTGAGTACAGTCGTGGTAGCGATCCCACCACCTCAACAAGTTCTCTACGAGCGGTCGAGATACGACTACACATTTGGTCCTTAACAAACGTTGTAGCGATTCTCCCACCACCTCTACGAATGGTCGAGATATGGCTACACACATTTGATTCTCGACCAACGTTGTAGCGATTCTCTCACCACCTATCATAGTTGCCTTCGGGTGGTTGAGAGATGACTACACCGGGTCTCCAAGTAGCGATTGTAGCAATTTCCCTCCCACCTCCTCGTCGCCTTTGAGGAGTTGAGGGATAACTACACCTAGTTCTCAACCGGCGGTGATAGTCATCCTCTCACCATCTCTCCAAGTTGCCTTCGAGTGGTCGAGGGATAACTGCACTTGGTCCTTGGTCAGCGGTGGTGATCATCCTTTCACCATCTCTCCGAGTTGCCTTTGCGTGGTTGAGTATGCTACTTACCTTGTCCTCGACCAGCGATAGTAGCGATTCTCCCACCACATCTACAAGTGGTTGAGTATGTCTACATACCTGATCCTCGACCAGCGGTTGTAGCGATTCTCCCACCACCTCTACGGGTGGTTGAGTACGACTACATACCTGGCCCTTCACCAGCGATTGTAGCGATCCTCCCACCACCTCTACGAGTGGTTGAGTACGACTACGTACCTGGTCCTCGACCAGCAGTTATAGCAATTCTCCCACTACCTCTGCGATTTACCGAGCACGACTACACAACTGGTTCATGACCAACGTGGTAGCGATCTCACCACCCTCATGCGTCAATCTCTGTAAGCGTTTACATACGTTAAATGTGCAATATTTGTCCATTGATCCCCTTTTCCTATATTGTCTTGTCTCGAAGTCGATCTTATTATCCTTTGACGCTAGTCTGATAAGCCTCCGAGATCCCACGGATCTCGGCTGGGGACGCCCAGAGCTGATAAGGTTTTGTCAAGGCGCTGCAGGGCCAAACGACCATGTTAGATTTGGTCATGTCATAGTGCTCTATGGATGCATATTATCTAAGCCGTGTAATCGGGAATTGGTTTTCCCAAATTCACGACTGGGGGCTAGGAATTCACAGCTTGAGCTTGGTTTGTTATAAGATTCAAGTTGCCTTTGTGCAAAAACGATTTTTCCATAAAGAAAGCTAGGGGCTAGGAAGGGTACCTTACTCCGATTGCTGAGGGCAGCTCTGGCTAGAGTACTCTTTTATTGTCACAAATATATTTAATTTATCTTTTAATTCATATTACACCATTTTTCCCCTAAGCGTTCGCTCGGGGGCTTTGTCTATCTAACGAATTGATCTGAGTAACTGATTTCAAGAAAGTCAGACATCAGAGCAGTCAAGCCAGATATCAGGACTTCATCACATACTCTACGCCTACTCGGCTGTCCGAGAACGGTTGGTTGAGTTCGACAAGGGTTACTGAGTAAAACGATGGTGTACCTACCGAGACGGAATTTTTTGACTTCAATCTAAATTCTCGATCAGGGTTAGACAGGGAACCTAGTCGCATACTCCACACCTTTTCAGTCATCCGAGAACGGTTAGGTGAGTTCGACAACTATTGTTCTAAGGTCTTCGGTCGAGAACATCAACTCGTTCATTTGAATTGAAGTCGGGGGCTACTGTTAGGGTTATGGATAAGGCATACCCCATGATCTTGGGTTAAACTCGGTGGGATGCACCATATACCAAGTCTTATACGGAATCATGTCTCATGTACGGAAGGTGTTCCGGATAAGGAATGAGAAACAGAGTTTGAGTTGGAAATTACAAGGACTACGCGTATCATATCCATACTTGTCTCCCTAGTTCTACTTGGACAAGGGGACATCCGTGGGTATAAATACAAGACCCCCTAAGAGGAGAGGCGAGAAGCTAACATAGATCAACAAACACCGAGCTATGGGGACAAGCCTAGACAGACCCAACCAGGAGCCACATAGGCTACATGAGGGATCTAGCGCTGCTCCCTGTTTGGTCGAGTAGATATTCGAGGAGCAAGACTACCCCGTTATCGACTATGTGTGGAGATCCATGCTGCCAAGTCGACGACATCTAGATAGGTTACCCAAATATTGTACGCGAGTAATACTACTGAATAAGAGCAATATCGGCTTCGGCCAACAGGAGTAGGTCTATTACTTGTCAGTTGAGGGGGGCCGAGCTTGTATAAAAATCCTTATCTCCCATCTCTTTTACTTCAGTCTCGTGTATACACTGGTACCAACGATCCCCGTACCATGCAAATAGCGTAGTCGCGATATACAACATCGACAATTTTGTTCTAGTGCCTTTAAACTAAATATTTTTAAAGTTCTTGCTAAGCAAAGTTATAAAAGTTTGATCTCAAATTTACCCAAAACGTAATTATAGAATCGGAGGGAGTACATGTCATGTCTACGTTAACGTAATTATAGAGGGAGTACATGTCTACATTAATGGAAGAAAAAGAGAAAAATATCCACCATTAGATCCTGACGTGTCCAAACTAGATCAATTATCCAAGCCCTCTTTTTTTTCTGATTCTGTTTTTTTTTCATTTGCACGCTTCCAACCTAATAAACCGTGTGTTATGTGCAAATTAATTTCTATATGAAATTTTCTTTGAATAGTTGTCTATAACTTTCTTTTTAACTTTGTACGAGTGAAATTCATTTGTTTATACCCTTCAATAGCTATTAAAAAAACTAAAAAAATTCATTGATTTTAGCTATCTCAAACGGAGCCTCAATATTCAAATATAAGGAATATTAGGTTCTACCAATATTTGTTCTGAACATACTACAATATACTCCCTCCGTTTCTCTATCTAGTACTGGTTCTTATCTAGTTCTTGGTTAAGTAATGCCTTCCACGTGCATCCTGGCCGTTCAGTTCTCCAGGCAAATTCTCTTGGCCGGCACTTGACCTAGTTGATTATGCTCCCTTCAAGAGCCAGACATTCGGAGAGTGAAACAAAATACCAGACCATGCTACTTTTACTTGTCAGGAGACTGAATTATCTCGATAGAAAATTATGCTACTTTTACTAGGAGCCAGTTAAAAGGAGAGAATACTGATGCTACATACATATGCTCCACTTTTCTATACATCAACTATCTATATGATGTCTTCAAAGAAGTGATCCATTCCATCCTACAGCACACAATGCACTGTCATACAACACAACGCACAACCAATCGAAGAGGTAATTCATCTTCCCAATAACAGACCAAATAACCAAGCAGCATGCGTTACTATAAGAACTCAAAATGTAGGTTAAAACATGAGTTTTATCAAACAGTCGTATCAATATTTGTAAGACAGAAATAAGCGCTTTTTTGGGGAGCAAGACAGGAAACGAGCACTATACATGTCAGGAAATAAAGCAGTGATTGTGTGCGCTTTGCTCAAGTAGGAACAGATGAACATCAAATGCCTTATTTTACCATCACACATTGAGATGTTTATGAAGACATAGGCCAAAGCCATAATTAAGATAACTCACTCCACATTATTTGTTTTACTGGAGCTGAAAGTGAACTCTTACATTTAGGCAAGATGGGAGTAGCCCATTACCAAATACAAAGTTCATATTTGAAGGGCATCCGCAATGGAACCAGCAAGGCTCAACACCTCAAATGGAGGTTGTTGGTTGATGGCTTTCACTGTTTGAGGGCAGGAGTCAGTGATCCAGAAGTAGGCGAACTGGTCAGCTGGCCCAGCTGTGAAGAAAAAAATAGTGGGAATTAGATGTTTGAAATGGCTGAAATGTAGAGAGAAGAGAATCACCAATTACCGGAATTAGTGTGTGTGAAGCGTTCATACGACTGCTTGGGAAAAACAGCATGAGTCACATAGGCACTAACTTTTGCAGCACCATGAGCAGCTAAAACTTTCTGCGAAACAATTAGACAAAGCAGCATTAATGATAAAAGCAACATAAAGCAGCATATCCTGTCAACAGTTTATGAATTAATACATCCTCAAATGTGTTAGAACAATTACATGGAGTAAAATGTACATCAAGTCTACTCACAAAATGAAAATGCAAAAATAAGCATGTGACTGACTTTGCTAGGATCAGGTTTCACAAGGGCATTAATTAATCTCTTTGTTTTTCAGGACCTCTGCCTGTTGGCAATATGTGAAACATATATTATGGGAGGAATTACTCTTTGTCAGACAACTAAAAACAAAGATAGCAAAAAACTATATCCCTCTTGGCCTCTCCCACTAATGTGGAAGTAAGAAAATCCAACACAAGTAAAAATTAAGTCACTGAAGCACTACTTTATAGTATCATGGCAAAGCCATAGAGAGTATGTTGATACCTGACATTCTCTAAGTGTTCCCCCGGATTGTACTAAATCATCAACAATAACCACATGCCGTCCTTCAGGATTCCCCTCCTTAATTCGAACTATCCTCTTGTCACCTTCACGAACCTTTGCGCAGACAACCTTACAATCAAACAGGTCACAGTAAAAACTCGGAGTCTTTCAACCAAAAAAAAAGATTGGCAATTCAATAACGGCATGCATAACTGAAGTTTGACATGTTCAATCATTCACACAAAACAAGAAGCTGACCATTGGGAAGTTGAGCAATAGCTTGTGGAAACGCTTCCACGCCCCATCATCCGGGAAGGCAATGGTGATCTGCCCAACACACAAATCACATAAGTCAGAGCAGTAGCAACACGAATTTGGTACTAAAAAGAAATTAACAGGACACCGGTGGCCTTGCTACGCACATTGTCAGCGTCGGGGAGCTGCCGGAGGCGCTGCAGCAGGAGCGGAATCCCGGTCTCGAAGCAGGGCAGGACATCGTCGCCGAAGTAGAACCTCTCCTGGAGCGCGTGGATGTCGTAGATGACGACGCTGGTCGGGCCGCCGCGGGACTTGGGGATCATGGAGAGGATGCGCGCGAGGGTGAATGCGGTGGCGACGTCGCCTTCCTCCTCGACGCGCTCGAACGAGCCCGTGGGGAAGAAAGGCAGCACGAGCGTGAAGGAGGCGATGAAGAGCTTGGGCAGCGCGAAGATGACGGAGATCTGCTCGAAGATTACCGACGGCGAGCTGAACGACGCCAGGAACGCCACGTGCTGCCCCCGGATGTCGTGCGCGTTGTTGATGAACAGGTTCGGGAACCCGTCGTCGAAGCTCCTGTGCGGCGGCGGCGGCGGCGGCGGAAGCGAATCAGATGACTCCGGCGAGACCGGCGAGGAGGAGGAGGAGAGGGCATGGCGGCGTACCTCCAGTTGATGGACTGGAGATGGATGGCGTCGGAGCTAGCGGCGACCTTGAGCGCGAGCTCCTCGCACTCGGAGCAGTAGAAGAGGTTTATCTGCTTCTTCACCTTCGGCTGCCTCGCGACGACGACCTCCATCTCGTCCCGGGCTCCCCGGCGGCGGCGGCGGCGGCGGCGAGAGAGGAATCTCCGAAAAGAGCGGCGCGGGGGGACGCGAGCACTGTGGTCGGCTTTATTATCGACAAGAAGCAGCAAAGGTCTACGAGCAATTATTCGCGCAACACTTTTTTTTCTTTTTGCGAGCGTAAACCCTAGCTAGACCCCAGCCGCGCGGCGCGAGCCGCGAGCCACGAATCGGCCCGTGCCAACGTGGTGTGATCGCCCGACGCGAGCAGGCTGGATTTGGGCTCGAGGCGAGACTAGCGGAGAGAGAACTGGGGAAGAAGATAATGCGAGATTTTATAGACGCAAGTAGTCAAACGACCAAAATAAAAAATAAAAAAAAAAGGGAGAAAGCATGGAACGCGCCGTCGCCGCTAGAACGAGACGGATTACCACCGATCCGACCAACGAGAGGCATGAAGTACACAGCCACCGGCTTGGCTCTTGGGCAGTGGCGGAGCCAATGAAAAAAAATTTACGCGTAAGACTCAATAGATGAATTTTCATAGACTTATCTTTTTTTTCTAAATTTTTAAATTTTAAAGTGCTATTTTAATGGGTATTTAGGGTGAGGAGTAGGGCTCTAGCCCTAACTGCCCTACTCCTGATTCCACCCCTGCTCTTGGGGATTAAAAGTACTTCTATAATAAATACATGCTCCGTCCTAAAATACTGGATTAGACTACGAATATGGACAGAATTATGTCCAAACCACAATACCAGACCACACTATCTAAAACAGTGTACTATCTAGATATTCATAGTACAGGTAGTGTCGGATTCATAATACTATTATGTCCTAAAATATAAGAAGTTTTAATTAAATGAGATATAACTAATACTACGAATCTGGATATGTATATCTCATTCAACCAAAATTACTTCTATTTTAAAATAGAGGGATTACTAGATAATGTTTGATTCAATGTTAGGTTAGTACCTTCTTCGTTTTATATTATACCATATCTGTTTGTCTTTTTTTCCTAATCAAACTTCTTTACATTTAATCAAATTTATATAAAAGAAATATAACAATATTTTTTTACACAAACAAATACACTATCAAAATATATTAAATGCTAGTTAAACTAATTTGATATTGTATATGTTGCTATATTTTTTATAAACTTGGGAACTTGAACAGAAAAAAAAAACAAAGCGTGACTTAAAATATGACATGAGGGAGTATATCTTAAGGACTGAGGTAACGAAGAGATGCATTGCAAGCGAAGGTTTTTCCCACAAAAACAAAGTGTACAGAAGCAAGGGAATCGTAAGAAGCATATGATAACCTGAGCAGAAGACAAGAAAATTTCTCAAGTTCTAATGGGAGACATGGGGCTAGTTTATTCCCCACTTGTCTCTAGTGGGGTGCTAATTTACACCAGCCCGTCTTGTGTGTGATTGATTTTCCTTGAGCCAAAATCAACGGTATAAAAATCGTAAGTTACAGAAATGTGGTCAATCCAAAAAGGTCTACAAAATAAACACCTGAAAAGAATGCCAAAACTTTTGCAAATGGTCCAACCGCTCTTTACCAACAGAATCTGCTCCAGGCCTATTCAAGAATTAAGGTAAAACTGGCGTGTTTTTTGAAGGAGCATACCTCACTTCTCCGGAACAAGGCTAAGAACCGCCAGAGTATGTACAAGTCTAGCTAACACACGCATCAGTTGCCGAATGGCCCTTTTCCAAATTGAATTTAGGCTCGCTGGGATATACAAAGACAGTTGCGGCTGAGGCTGAAGGAGACAATGCAGCAGAATACCTCACTGAAGTTACTGTTATCCTTGGCAGCTGCTGGGAGCCAGAACCAAGCGGCACAAGCTTATGGCTAACAATATGCTCGGTTTTCGGCAGAATGGATGCAGCATGATTGTGAGCCCCAGAGAAGACAAAGTTCTGGGAGTCAACAAGAGAGTACTTGATTTCCTGAAGTAAGGAAGTTGAATTGTAGATCTTCACATGAAAAGTGAAAGGGATTCCAAGGATAGCATAAGGAGGGCACTCCATGGTCACAACAAGTGGCGGCTCCTCGATATGAACTTCAGGTAACCTTTCTTTCATTATAACACGGCTATCTTGACTCTCTCCAATGCTTGAATCTCTTGACCAGCTCAGGCAAATTTCACCTAGACAAAAGCTTGAACTAATAGTCTGTGGATTCACTGAAAATATTCCTTTGTATTCTTCACTAGGAGCAATAACTGCGTATTCATTGGAAATCCCACTGATCTGTTGCACTGAGCAGAGTTGTTTTCCATCATCATTAGGCGCAATAGTCATCGTGTGTAGTCGCAAAGGTACCTCTGTGCAATTTCTAGCACTCAAAATAAGCATATTTGACTCGTTGAAAGCGAGAGAACTTTTTTTATCATCATCACTTGAGGATCTGATCCTAGATAGTAACAGGGGTTCTCGCCTAAATGGTCTCAAAAACTGTTGACTAACTATCATGGGGATCTTGCCTTCAATTTGCAAGCTTCTGTGCACATTAAGTCTGTGCAGTGCTGCTTCTTCAGTCGAGTCCAGGGAATAGCCAAGTGAGACATAGAACATCACTGACTTTGCTTGATGCCATTTTATTTCCAATTTGCACGACCAGGAATCACCTGCACATAATGTGGGAACAGATACAACCCCAAACGAGTGCTGGATTTTTCTTATGCTATCAACTTCTTCCTTTGACCCATTCTCCATGGTCACAGCTGAGACACCAAGAAGTTCAACATGATGACTTTCAGATTCTTCTGCTTCCCTTGGACTCATCAAAAGACCTCCACCTTTGGCATCGACAAGGTTGATTTTCAGTTCACCAGAATGAACCGCATGTCCTTTCGAAAATATGGTCACTGGGACTGTAAATAATTCTCCAACCAATGCAGGACCAGGACAATCTAAGACAAGGTCAACTTGAGCATCTGGCTCTTCAACTTGGATCAGTTTTTGCCCAGAAAAAGCAAGTACATTGTCCTTCATAGGTAATGCCTCTACTTGGTCCTCAAATTTCCACAATGCAAATTCTTCCATTGAAACAGGACTTTCAGCTTGGCAGCAAACTACAAGACGTTTACTTATTGTTGCCTTCACCGCCAAACATTCCAGCTTTCCACTCTGTCCTGCAGAAAGTACTCACATTGTCATTTCATGATAGGACTAACAGAAGGGGAAAAGTTAACATCAGCAAATGCCGAATAAAAGCTTAAATTTCGATTTTCATTTTATCAGCCACAGCCAAAATTTGGATTTTAAAACTTAATTTTATAGTTGATTTTGATGTTTTTTTTATTGTAGTTCATTTTCCAGCATTGGCGTTTAAGCCGCTAAGAACACATATAAAAGACTTTTACTCACAAATTATGTTTTGGTCGCTAATAAGCGTTACGACTTATAATCAATTGTATGTGAAACGATGAGACGTCCAGTTGTTTCTGTATGTTCAGATTAAGATAGTAATATGGCAGCATTTACAAGTTACTTTTCAAGAAATAAAACATTTACAAGCTACAATACATGCAGAGAGCGGGTGGATGAACATCTAATGAAATAAACTATATATGTAACTGATACCTGGTTTAACTTCATGAGTCAACCGCATCCATTTATCAGTGAACAGTGTCAAAGAAGGAATCTGAACATGTGGATTTGATGCAGAATAGTCTTCCTGTGCACTAACCATAACAAAGTTACAGTTGGATTGGTTAAACTGAACCTCCAACTTATCAATCATAACTGGACAAGGAAGATGAGACTGTAGAGAGACACTGACAAGCATTGCTGAATCAGGTTTTACAGATTGATCATGAAAAGCAACAGATGCGAGAAGCACTATCCTTAGTGGACTTATTTGATCAATATCAAGGTGAGTAGATTCTTCCATCAAATGAAGATCAAATTCATCGTAAGTGTTCTCTGATGCATGCTTTCGTTCCAAGATATCAATGACTTCCTGCTGTATAAGTTCTCTACTGGAAATGGTAGGAGATCCTGCTGGTCCATTTTTGCTTCTATTTTCTGAATTTCCCTGTCCACTGCCAGAGAATAAAGGTAACGCAGCCATCTCAAGTGAATAACCGATAAAGTCCTTCAGAGACTTAAGTTTCCTTGCACATTCTCTCAAGTAACCTAGGTTTTCCCAAAGTAAAGTGGCCCAACCTTCTTGACGGTATAGGCCAGCAACACCATCAAAAAGTTGTTTTGCATTACTAAAATCCCCTGCCGCATAATACTCAATGGCCATTCCACCACTACAGGCAGAAGCCATTCTTGTGGCACCTAGGCTCTGAAATGATTCATAAGCTTTTCTGAACAATGCAATTATCTCATAGGAATCTTGAAACCTTTCAGCTTCTGACAAAGCATAGCTGGTATACTCAGTATCAGAAAGGCTGCAAGCACAGTGTCAGATATAAGTAGTCATATCAAAATTATGTTAACATCTAAAAGTAACTAAGGGTCAAGGAACTTACGGGAGCACGGCAACTGTATCTCCTTGCTCAAACAAGCGTACATACTGACCAACATATACGGAAGGCATTACTGATTCAGGTAATCCATTGACTCCTTCCGTAAGGCTTACACTTGATGAAGAGAACTCTAAGGCATACCTCTTCTCTCTCAAGTAATTTGCCGCCAACTGCCAGAAGGGAAGGCATCATAAAAAGATCACTAGTGTGGTCAAGTAAAAGGAATGAAACATCCTCTGTTGCAATGCTGTGTAGGGAGAGGTTGAACCTGATAGTAGTAAGCTGGTTGAAATTCCCACTCAGTCAGTGCGTTGTCAGCAGTGCCAAAACGAGGAGATAGTGTATCCGGAACAGTTGTAGATGTTGTTTCTATAAGCTCACCAAAGACAAGGAACTGCCTGCTAAACCATTCCCAGTGAAGAAAAGCAACTTCTGATGATCCAATAACACGCTCATAGCTTCTGATATGCTTACGGAACCATGTGATTGCTCCCACAACCTTCCCCCCATGAAGTAATATTGTTGCTATCTTAAAGTGAAATTGCTCAGCAACTGCTTTTACCTCAACAAGGCGTTGTGTTGGAGGCAGTCTTGTTGAAGTTCCTATCATCTAAATATGAGCAATTATCAATGCAGGGTGTAAAGCCAATAGAAACTGCTTAAGCAATAGCGTCGGATAAACAGAACAGTAAGGAATCTTGAAGGATTGCAATATGTAATGTAAGATGCAAACACACATGGAGAGGATAGGGCAGGATAGAGTGGTAGCTTGGATAAATTCTCTTTAATGCTAGACAGGTATGAGATCCTCATGCAGTGTTTTCTATATTTAACATTTTAAAAGTAGCACGTGCACAAGGGTATATTCAGCATTACAAATATATACGACATTTGGATGGATAGCAACCATAGCTGCATTTCTTTATTTACTCATTAGTTCAGTGTCACAATCATCTGGCTTCCAAAAAGAGTATGTCAAGTGTTGATTCACTTAATTTCAGTCTTTAAAGGTCTATGGCAAACATGGAACAGGGATCCAATTCACACCTCACGCAGAACACGAATGCCCTCCTCATAGAACTTTAATGCTTCAGGCCAATCCCGCCTAAACTCCGCATAAACAGCGACCTGGTGTTAGAATCAGAAATATCAGAGGAATGCAGACCAAAAAAAATTAAAAAATAGAGTAGTGAGAAGTCATTAGCACTACTGAAGTTACCAAGCATGTGAAAAAAAAAAAATCTTTGTCCCAATACCACGGGCATTAAGAATTATTAACAGTGCTAGATTGAAACAGAAAGAGGTTCCTCTTCCTACCTTGAAACAGTAGCGAATGCTCAGCTCAACAGATGAGAAATTCCTTTTCTCAATGCGAGCTTTTACCCTCCGTCCTTCATCCTTATAGTATGTCGTACATAACTCCGCAAAAGCAGTTGTCAACCTTTCAATACAGAACGTAATGCAGGTTATTAGGCATACCTCCAAGGAACACATGAAAAAGAAAAGAGCAAAAGATAGTTTCAAAAAAAAATAGAACAGTAGAAGATTAAGGGGAAGTTTCAGAACAGACTTGTTGAGAGATTTGGTCCATTCCATTTCATCTCTCTCAATCAACACAACCAGGTGCTTTGAATCAATTTCTGCACGTTTCCTCAGTGCAACCGTAACATCCTCACTCAGTTCATCTGCAAAATGTCATTGGCTATCTGGTTAGGTTTGATGACACAAATATCAAGCAAGTACAAGGGTCTGTTATCAGAAGGCCCGTGCCCAAGCCCAACCCTCAATTCCCATGACACGGTGCGTAGGCATTGGCATGCGTAAAAAACAAATTTAATGCTGTTGCAGATATGGCCTCGTTGCAGATTGTTTAGCTAAAGCTTCGTAAGCTAAAATGCTAATTGCTGGTTCAGCGAGAACATATATTACTACTACGCATGCTCGAGAGGATGCTTACCACCAGCTTGAGTCTGTACAAGGATCACCACTAATTTAGTGTTTCTTCCCTGAATCACAGACCTGCAAAAAAATGAACATTACTTGGTATTTGCGAATTCAGTCTGTGCTACACTAGCTGCTAATACTTCAGAAAAGCGCTTAATCCAAAAGAGATAGAAAGTTTCCAAATTGCATTGCAGGGGTGATATTTATGAATTCTGATTATGCGCACATCTATTTGGGATCAACGATGCAAAAGATGCAGAGGAGGTACTTGAGGTTCTCGAGATCGGAGCAGGCCTGGAGCCACTGGGCGGGGTCCCCTGACACCTGATCGGCCCGGAACATCGCGGCGACGGCGGCGGGCACTCGGGTGCGGTGCTTGAGGAGCCAATCCTTCTTCAGGATCCCCGCGGGGGGCTGCGGCGGCGCGAGCGGGTCGCGGGCCTTGGCGGTGCGAGCGAGGATGGAAGCCTTGGAGAAGTCCGGGAGGGCGAGCAAGTTCATGGGCGGCTGCCTGGAGCTCAGCGCCGCCGAGATCGAGGGGTGCAGCTCCGGGCACCCCACGATGGACACCAGCGACAACGGCGGCGTCCGCAGCTCCTCCGGGTAGTCCTCCATGGCCGCCCCACCCGCGGCCACGGCGAGGCGATCGGTCGGAAGGCGCTAGGTCCGGTCGCCGCCGGGGATGGCCGCCGTGGTGGTGGCCGGGGAGGACGGGAGCTCGGATCTGTGGTGGCTGTTTGGTTCGTTTGGAAGAACTGGGGCGAGGACGACGCGCAAGGAGTGGAAACACCTATCGCTATGTGTAATGTAATAGTGAACATAGTCAGGGTGTTTTCTGTGAAATCTGAAGAACCTTGTTATAAAATTTCAGAATTCTGACAGTTACTCAGGTTAAATGAACAAATCATTAAACTAGCTAGTTCGTTTCTGTTGAAAATGAGGATGAACTTAGAGCACGGAAAAGAAAAAGAAAATCTTAAGCGTATGATTAATTAACTTTAATTATTACAAATTAAAAAATGGTTGTATCTAATATTTTAAAGCAATTTCTATATAGATAGTTTTAAAAAAAAATGCATTGTTTAGCAGTTTGAAAAGTGTGTAACGAAAATCGAGGTAAAATATGTACTTCAATCACAAAAGAACAGGGTCCCTGTTTGGATCCCATTAAGATTAAGTACGGACATAAAACTAAACAGTGATCAACACATGATTAATTAAGTTTGTTTATTTTAAACTTAAAAAAGGATTTATCGTATATCTTAAAACAATTTCATATAGAAAGTTTGAGCACGAGATTCATCATTTAGCAGTTTGGAAAGCACATTAACGAAAATCGGGGTAAAATCTATATATTAATCAGATAACGGAAGTCATCTATTTTTAATGAATACCAACAACTACTCTAGTTTGAAAGCGGAATCACGGATTTTGAGGCTAGGCGAAGCTAGGCGGGAGTGGAGGAGGCTCGCGGCAATGAGGTGACAGCATGCTTCCTAACCTCTCCACTCTTCTTGTCGAGCCCGCGCTTCCCCTTGTCGTGTTACCGACAGCGATGACTCCTAGCCTCCCCTTCTCGCCTTTCCCTTCTATCTTCCTAGCATTGAGGCATGAGGCCCTCATGACGGTAGCAACGATAACCTAGACGCTAACCTGAGATTCCCCTTCTTCGTCATTGGTCGAGCTTGGTGATACCTCCACCACTGTCTAGCTCTTCTCTGTCGATTGTCGCCCTTTTCCTCACGCGGGCGCGTGCTCTGGAGGCCTAGATAGATACGGGGAAGAGAGAGAGGAAGAAGCGAGTGCATGCTCTGGAGGCCTAGATAGATATGGGGAAGAGAGAAGAAGAAGACGACGTTGTTTCACTATGTGGGCTCATCATGATTTTTTTATTTTCTATGTTTGCTTTTGATGTCACATCAGCTTAACACACAGTCTACAACATTGCCCTGGGACTACATTCACGCTGGTTTTAAAATACGAGGGACATGTTGTACTTATATCTGATATTGTGGTCCAATAATACGATTCAAACTCAACATGAAGATTGGGATCTAAAGTGAACTTATTCCATCACGCATTGGAGTCCAATAGTCCATCAGGCCCATCCGGGCAGAGAGAGCGAGGCGGCCCACCACTGGCGTGAGTCGGCGATCGAGCGAACAATCTGTCCCTCGCTCGCAAGCCGTGGAGATCCATCCTTTTTTTCCCATTGCGTGCCAGTTGCCACCTCTCCACCCCCCGGCTCACCCTCCTCTCCTCTCCCCTCTCTCGCGGTCACCTCGGTGCAGCCCGCGAAAATAGCAGCCGCCCGTTCCCTCCCTCTCCCCTGCCCTGCCGAAGCCGCCGCGATGAACGGCGCCACGGCCGGCTCCGGCTCCGGCTCCGACCACGACGACGCGCGCGCCGCCGAGGAGGTCAGAGGGGACGACGCGCCAGGCCTTGCCGTGGAAGAGGAGGCGGTGCCCGTGGCGGAGGAGAGGGCCGCGTGGGGCGGCGGCGGCACTCCCCCGACCCCCGAGCCGAAGAGCGACGCGGACGCGGAGGGCGCGGGCTCGTTGGATCGGGTGGAGCTCAATGCAGGGGCGGGCGGCGGGCGTGAGCGCGAGGAGGACGAGGGGGAGGACGAGGCCGTGGGGGCGAGGGGGGTGGAGATGAACGGGGAGGACGCCATGAGCCACGACGGCGATGAGGAGGACGGCGATGACGAAGAGGACGGCGATGACGAGGGGGAGGAGGAGGAGGATGAAGATGACGACGACGACGACTCCACCCCCGATGCGTCGCCGAGGGCGGAGGTGAAGGCGGAGGGCGAGAGCTCCACCGGGATGGCGGGGTGCGCCAACCAGCCCGTTGAGCCTGACCCCTTCCTCGACGGGGATGACTCTGGCACGGAGGAGGAGCAGGCGGCGTTCATGGTGGAGCTGGAGCGCTTCCACAGGGAGCACGGCCTCGAGTTCAAGCCCCCCAAGTTCTATGGCAAAGGTCTCAACTGCCTCAAGTGCGTGTCTTTCTACACCTCTCGTTTCTGTTAGCTCCTCGAGCCGAGTACACCCATCTCTTCTCGTTTAAGCGTGCTCTGTTCCTTTTTCCAATCCAGGTTATGGAGGCAGGTTGCCCACCTGGGAGGCCATGAGCAGGTATGGTCCTCGACTCCTTGTCACTCGCTCGCTCCTGCTTACTTGCTACTGTAGAGTAAAATTTTCGGTAACATGTTCCGGGATCACGACCAAATAAGTGCAACGGTGATTAGTGAGCTGCAAGGACCTGGGGCATTTATTCTAGTTGAATGTTTTGATTGTTCAGGTAACAATTTGTAAACTATGGCGTCAAGTTGGAGAGACTTTCAGGCCGCCAAAGTAAGCCTCTAATTTTTACAGAACATGTTACTCCGAGCAGAAAAAGTGACTTCCATGTGAGTAATTTGTTGTTGCCATAATCTTTTGCAGGACATGCACTACTGTATCGTGGTCGTTCAGAATTTTCTATGAGAAGGTGATGCATTTGCTTCATGATTTCTTTTGCCATTGTACTCGTCACAGGAGAACTTCCCCCTTTTCAGTTCTTTCTGTCACAAGTAAATGGTCAGCAACAAGCATTTTTTTTTCCTGCAGTCAGTTTGCATCAACTTTATTGTAAGTTTTAGTTGCAAAAATGTTAGACTTATTAGTATAGTTCTTAGTTTCAAACATAACAAGTGATCCAAAATTATGGGTCTGCCGTTATTAGTGTAAAAATTTTAGGGGTTCCTGTGTCAGTTAATGTTGCTTCCTTTTTTGGCAGTGAATATTTAATTTTCTTACTTCTTACTTTTAGTTTAATGAACAATTATCATACTTGATGCCTCCCTTCATCATTTTATTGAAACTGTTACGCTTTCTTCAGATGATATTACTCTTAATTCTTTATATGCTAACTGATTCATGTTTTGGATGGACTATAGTACATAAGCAATATTGTAAGCTTATATTCCATCCCATATCTATGCATTGTTTTCTGCTTGGTCTGTTAATTGTTGTTTCTCATTAACTTAGGCACTTCTCGAGTATGAAAAATACAAAGTCCGAACTGGCCAGCTTCAAGTACCATTGTCTGCTTTACCACAGCCTGGTGGTACTGGCCGTGAGGTAATTGTTCTAATAGTGCAGTTTTAACAGCTCTAATTTATTAATTCAGCTTATATTTCAGTTCACTACTGTACAATTTAACGGGATTCACCTTATTTGTGTAAATCTTTAATAATTAGATGAACACATGCTGTCCTTTTAGGACCTGTCTAATTCGCGCCTGTGCCAAAAGTTGTGATCAGTTACGGACAGGCTGCAGCCACGCAGGACTTAAAAAAAAATTTATCACTGGAAGAACAGTAAGACAAGAGCACCAAGAAGGCCTCAAATCCTGTTCTTGTGTCCCCAACTCGTGTAGCTCGCATCTCATTTCTTGAACTCCTGGTCATTGTCACGCATGGGCATGGCACATTTGTTTCTAGCTTTTCTTGCATAGTCTCCCCTAGTCCTTTCCCTGGAATTTGTAGCCCACTGAAAAGGGAAACTTTCAACTTCTCATTTTTTTTTAAAAAAAAGCTACTAAAAACCTTTGATTGGACAACTTTCATCTGGAGCTGAAAACTTTCATCTGGTTACTGAAAACTTTTTTTTGGAGATTAAACTTTCTAGTAGAGATTGAAAAGCTTCCTATTGGAGACTAAAAGCTTTTGATCAGAAAACTTTTACATGGAGACTTTCATCTAGAGCTAAAGCTTTGGACCACACAACTTTCATACAGAAAACCGGAAGAATAAAACGGAAAAGAGAAGGGAAAGCGTAAACAATGTGCTTGTCAGGGGTCTCCTGAGTGAACGCCATGACCAAACGAAATTGCACGCCCCTGCGTGCCGACCAAGCATTCCTCACAATGTGCATGAGGGGATTTACTTTTTTTTATATCCATTTGTTTATGGAATGGTGTTTCTCCTTTGTTAGCATGCACCTCATTAGTCGTGTATAATTTTTTTAGATAATGGATTAGTCATTTCTAAATGAAAGCTGTGATATTTACACTTCAACCTACCTGAATTAAGAACACAGTCTGGCTATATCAAGAAAGACCAAGGGATTTTTAGTCACTGAATTCCTTCTGAAAATTGAGTGTTGGTTATGGATCCAATTTTATTGACGTAGACGCACTAATAACTGATCTAAGATCCCTGCCATTTGTTAAGGTTTCCATCAAGATGTGTGGTGTTGCACTGTTGCCAAAAGGGTTTTCTTGTCAATGGGTGTAAACTGCTAGTTTTAGCTAGCTTGATAAGATTGTTTACTGCCTTGCAGATTGGTATGAATCAATCATCTTCTGCCAGAGTTAGAAGGGATTCTGCAGCACGTGCTATGCAGGGTTGGCATGCTCACCGTCTCCTTACCAATGGCATATATGGAGATCAAATATTGAAGGTTAAAAAGATCTTGCCCTTTGTTTACATGTACCTTTTCAAGTCGCCAACTATTTAATCAGAAAAGATTCAAACTTGTACAGGAAAAAGATTCAGTCCCTTCTTCAAGTCGTGGTAAGAACCTAAAAGTATTTGGTATGTTTGATAAGTTTTCTTTCAGCAGTGCATCTGTTGTTTTTCTCATTTATTTGTTTTGACACATTTAGGAGTACTCAAGAGGAAGAAAGCATCTAGTCCAGAGTGTGCTATCAAGGTGTCTCGTACAAAAATAAACAAATCACAGTTAAGACTTCCTTTCCTTTCTGTTGGTTATATAGCGTTGGCTGATAATGTCTTAGATGAAGAGGATTTAGCTACGGAATATGCCATTACAAAATTTTATAGGAAAATCCTAAAAATTACAGTTACTTTTTGTTCAATTAAGCTTCTCAGGAGAATTTAAATCCATATATTTGGATACTTAGCCTATGAAACCTGAACTTGTATTTATGTAACGGGATTCTCAATTCCAGGGATGATTCAATGGTCACTGATGTTGGAGAACCTGCTGAGTGGGTGAAGATTAACGTACGACAGACTGTAAGTTTCATATGGTGCATTGATATTACAGACAAGTTTTTCAGTGCTCTTCTGAAATCCTAATAGCATATGATCTGGTTTTTCTGTTGAGTTGCCATTTGTATTCAGGAGGAGTCTCTTCATTTTGCTGTTTCTTTCCTGCAGAAAGATTGTTTTGAAATCTATGCTCTGGTTCCTGGACTTCTACGCGAAGAGGTGAGAAAAATGATCTTTAATGTTGAACGCATCACTTCAAACTATTTCATTTTCCTAAAGTAGACACCTGACTTAATTTGTGCGTAACAAACAAAAAGCTTCCACTTCTTTAACTGAGGCACTACCTGCGAGAAGAAAGGAATCGTTGAATTTTGTTCTAAATGGTGCAGGTGCATGTTCAGTCGGATCCTGCTGGGCGTCTGGTTATAACTGGGGACCCGGAGCAGCCTGATAATCCTTGGGGGATCACTCCATTCAAGAAGGTGATAACAGCAATTTGAATACTAATTTGAGCACGTCTGTATTCTCTTCAGATAACATGAAGCGATTACTCTTTCTCAGGTGGTCAATCTGCCATTGAGGATCGATCCTCATCAAACATCCGCCGTTGTCACGCTTCATGGCCAACTATTTGTTCGTGCACCATTTGGGCATGCTGATATGTAGATATGGATTAGTTTCCTTTCCACTGGCCCGGTGGTATTTCTGGATTATTTTTTTTTAGGTTTGCTATTCACCATTACATCTATCCCTTGCTTCATTTAAGCTCGTCATGATTTGATGTCAGGTATTCTGTTTTTCATGCAGGTTTTAGACAATTTTGTTGCAGAAGCAAGTTTTTGTGTGAGCAGACGCTCAATGCTGAGCTGACAACGGAATTTTGCTGCAATCAGTAGCAAGGCTTGGCGATCTGTTATAATAGTATTGTTTATAGTAGTTGACATAAGTAGGCTGGTTTATATTGGTTTGATCTACCGGAGATTTTTGTTTTGTTTTTTTGTTGTTTATTTTTAGTCGGAAGCAGAGTATATCGAAATAGAGAGATGAAAATAGGTTAAATGAAGGTTTAAATTCTTTCTTTCTGGAAAACAAGGATTTGTTTCTTAACATTATTATTTAGTATTTTCGTAGTAATGTTTATAAGTGCCTCTCTGGGCAATGCTTGTCCTTAAGCAAAAAATTTATGCTTGCATTTGATTCCTTGTCCTAATGGACTATTGAATTTTAAATTGTGTTGTTGGCTGTCCTCGAATATTAATTAAGGCTATGTTCTTTTCAACTATTTTTTTACCAGATATTGTTGTGGATTATTTATTTCATGCGTCTAAAAATATTGGAGCTCTTGCTAACTTTTCTCTAAAATTTACATGTATTGAGCCATTCCTAATGAATTTTGTTGGATTTGGTGGGAAAAGGTCCACCTATACAATTTTATCTTCATAGAATTTATATTTCATAATTCTTGATATTTTGAACAAGATTGAAGTCAAACCGTTATAACTCAACTATCAACAACTTTAAAACTATTTAGTTTAAAAGCACTAGAATATCATATATAGTTTTTGTTACGAAGTATTATAAATGTATTTATTTGTTGTATATATAACAATAGAAAAATATAGTTAAAGATATTTTTTGGAGACCATATCTGTCAGATGGAAAACTCCGCAGCGGGGGACTGTGCAGACCCCCTTTTTGAGTTCGGCCCAGGGGTGCGTGAAAGAGGCCTCCTCAGGCCCGGCTCCGGTGAGGCCGGTGAGGATCGAGATCGCCTGTCAGAGGACGGTGACACACAAGCGTTTATACAGGTTCGGGCCGCCGATGAGGCGTAACACCCTACTCCTATGTGGTGGATTATCTATGTGGATTCTAACTCTCCGGAGTTGGACTTAGCTAGCCACAACCCAGGGAGAAGAAGTGGAAAAAAGCCTCCAACCCCCTTCCTCTAGGTCTGAGCCTCCTTTTATACCTCAAGGGGACACCACAGGTGCCAAACAGGCGGTTTTCTAGAGAGAAAAGAGCAAAATATTTTACAGATGTAGACTATGCCGTGGCTTGGAGTGGAAGCCTTCCGCTCCTGTGGATCTGGTATAGCATCGGTTAGACCGCCCATCGTGGTGGTCGGCCCAGCACGTCATTCTTCATTAATCGGCTGGAATCCGGCGGTCCACCGTAAGCCGTGCGGTGCACCAGGTGATTAGACCTGACGCACTAACCTTGACGTGGCGCAGGAGCCGGATCGGGCCCTGCGATCTTGATGCAGCTTCATTGGGAAGCGTATCATACCTACCGCGCGTGCGCCGGCACGCGCGACACAGTACGCCGTCCCATCAGTCATTCGCACCGGTCTCGCGCCGGTCAGCCATCGGTGACCGGTGTCAGATGCGTGCGCGTCACTTCGCAATAGATGCGGCACGCGCGCGGCGCAGGCGCACTACGCCTGCACCGTCATTTAATGCGGGTAGGTGAGCGCTGGGAGCGCTCACCCACTTCGTGGTACGCGGTGATGGCCCGAGGGGGTCGGGGGAGCCCGACCCCTGCTGGACCTTCCCCTGAGGGGGTAGCGCGCCATGGGAGGGCGGCCGCCACGTCATCCTCGGGCCTTCTCGCCCCTCGGGGGATGGCTACGTGGACGGACGGGGCCGCCTCAAACCCATAGTCGGCATACCCCTGGGCCCAGGACACCGACAATATTATTATCAAAAACATCAAGATTCTTATGGAATATGAGAAAATATTTATTTTTCTTTCCATTTTTATCGGGTGGGTTGATTTGATAAGACCTTTTGCTTTCTTATAAATAATAGCGAAAAAAGCACATGATTAAAAGAGCTATATTTGCAAAGAAATTAGGGTTAATATCGTAATGCATGAATACTTACTGGGGCTCTAATCTTTTGTTTCAAAAGTAGGAAATTTTCTATAGTATAAAAATCCTACAAAATTTTCCTTAAAAAATCTTTTGTTTCAAAGGACACCTAACAACTTGTTTGGTAACTGTCGGTGTTACGGATAAGGTATACCCTCTATCATTGGAGTCGTGCAATATACGAATACGGTATATCTACGTGTGTATGGGAAGAGTTTGTCAGATCAAGGAAATCATGTTTACAAATAGGGGAAGTAGTGAAGTCCTACTTGGAACAGGTTAGGATACTTCCCTCACCGTACGGGGTCCGATGTCTCTGAGTTCTACTTGGAGACTAAGGTGATCCGCGGTATAAATATAAACCCAAAAAAGAGGGTACAGGGCATCGAATCTCAATACCAGACACCCGTCACCACAGACGCAATCCTGAGGACTTGAAGCCAATTTCGCCGATAAGATCTCGTCTGGCCGATCTCGACAAGGATCTCGTTGGTAACCTCGGAGTTCTGTTGCTCTCATTGTACTCTATGGTGTTCCATATAATCCCATATAAATTGGATTAGGGCTATTACCTACGATCGACCTGAACCGGTATGAACTTTGTATTTTTGTGTGCTTGATATCGTGTCGTGTAGATCCTCGTACCAATGTACCCTAATACCCTCAGTATATGGTACGTGGATATCATCCGTCGATAGTAACTTGAAGGAAGAGGATTGAGAATTTAGATAAAGAAATTAATGGTGAGATTAATATGTAAATTTGATTTTTACTCCCAATATTATTTGGGAGAGGTGGTGAAAATTGATAGGTAGTTTAAGCCTTAAATAAAAACACAGCATAAAGGAGGGATTCCCTTCCAATTTTCACTCCTCGTCCAGATATTAAAAAGGAGGGGGTTTCTCCTTTAATTCATTATCACAATTCCACCAAAACTCTCATATCTCACAACTAAATAGAACAGAAATGTCCCATCCCTAAAACTCTTCCCTCTTAAGAACTACCCAACCAAATTTAATAAAAAAGAACTCCCAACCAAACGGATCTATAAAAACTCATCAGTAACTGAGCCCATTTGTAACTGCGATCCTACAGCCCAAGGCACAGTAATTAGTAGTGAAGCAAATCCGGTGGTGGAGTTGGCCCGATGCAGGTGGCACGGATGTGATATCGCAAAGGAATAAGTTCATCTGAACTCCCTTAATTTATCAATGAATCCGATTTTCATCCTTCAACCATAAAACCAGATACAATGGGTCCCTCAACTATGAAAACCGGTGCAATATAGGTCCCATGGCGGTTTGGATGGCGGTTTTAGCTGACGTGGTGCCTACGTGACTAATTTGACTTGGTCTTCAGCTGACGTGGCATATGAAGCAAAATTTAACAATTTGAAAAATAAAACAAAATATCTGGACCCACATGTCAGTCAAATAACAAGATTAAAAACTAGTGGGACCCACATGTTAGTGGGCCCCACTTCCTCCACCTCATCCCCTCTCTTCTCTATATCCTATCCAATCTCTCCCATGGGAGCAGTCGAGCAAGGGGAGTGGAGCAGGCGGGGGCGGCGGCGCCTGAAGCTAGCCGGATGGAGCGGGACAACGGCAAGGTGGAGCAGCGGCGGGTAGAGAAGGACAGTAGCGTGGCCCGCAGTGGTGGAGCAGGTGTTGACGATGAAATTTGGTAAGCCTCGAAGTCATCAGGCCTAGAGTTAGTATCGGCTTCAGAGTTCTGGAATCGGCCGATGGGCATTATCAGATCGCCATCAGTTGTATTCTTGATGGATTCGGTTAAGGAGATAGATCAAGCTTATCCAGAAAAGTTCGAGTTCAATAAGGATGCGGCATGACAAATTTATCTATTAATTAGGAAGAGTCTATTAGTTTCCTTTTATCTTTAGGAAAGTGTGTTTAGTGTCCAATAAGGACTTTATGTTTTCCTTTTATTTTTAGGAAAGTTTGAGTCGTGTCCGATATGTACTAGTATCTACCCATGGGTATAAATATGTACACCCGGGGTCCATGTAAATTATCTCTCGATCAATACAACTTCGGCGCATCACCACCTGTTACCTTTTTACTTTCGACGAGTTCTTGTTTCAAGTTGAGCTGCATCGACTTCGATCTCCGACGAGGGATAAGGTTTGTTACGGCGGCTTGCGTTATCGGGATTAGTGCTTCCATCGCTTCGACACTCTAATCTTGTTCATGTAAGTCGTTGAATTATCATATACATTATATAATCTAGATTGACAATGTTTTCTACTTGCATCGGCCGATCTCCATCTAGGGTTTTTTCGATATCGGCTAGATTACTTTATTGGCTTAGATTATATAATGTATTCACCACCCTGAAAATCAGTCAAAAGCTTGATTGTCTAGATATTATGTTTCCTTTCATACTTAGTGTTGCATCAGTTAAGTTTGTTCTACTAAGTCGTGCATAGAACCATAATCTCTAGTCTGCTTCTTGATTGCCAATAAGGCTTTCATCGGGGTTTCAGCCGATGAGTTATCTGGACGTTGTATCGGCTCATAAGGATTACATATAATTTGTATTTAGCCGATCGCAACAAAGGGTTCACTGTTTATCTAATCATTTGGATTTATTGACATCGGACCTCCAGCCGATGAATGCTTCAACCTTCGGATCAGTGCTTATTCAATCTATCATTACTAGCCGATTGATTTCTACTGGATTATATTATTGTTTTATTACATTATCATCAGCCGATTATCTTTATATCATTATTTACTCAAGTATCAAGATCTATACTGGATATCGGCTGGTATCGGTATCGGCTGGAATCACTCCATCGGCTTGTCAGCCGATTGGCTGTTTTATCTGCTATTCACATATCTTGTCAGTTGCAGGATCAAACTGACTGGTACACTCGCATCTCATTATTATTTTGGACCTGCACTGGAGCTAAGCAAATCTCCCAGGTCGTCGTGTTTTTACGTCAACAGTAGGACGGCAACGTGGCCCGCGACCACACGCTCGCCGGCCTCCCCGTCCTGCTCGTCGGCCTCCCCGCTCGATGGTTGCCGCCGTCCTCCTCCGCCGCTGCGGGCCACGCCGGCTGCTCTCCTCGCGGTGCCACCCAAGGAGGAGGATCCCCTAGCGCGAGCCGACTTGCGCGCCGCATCGGCTAGCGTGGGAGCAGCGCGTCATGGCAGCGGCGCACGATAATGGTGGAGGAGGAGGGGAGCGCAGGGAATAGAGAGGCCACCGCTACCGACGACCATTGCGCGAGGAGTAGCCGCCAGAGCTCGCGACTGTTGTGGCGAAGTGGCGAGATGAGGAGATGGACAAGAGAGGGAGAAGGGGGGAAATAAAGAGAAGAGATGTGGTAGAGGAAAGTAGGGTCCACTGATATGTGGGTTCCACTATTTTTAATCTTATTATTTGACTGACATGTGAGCCCATATATTTTGTTTTATTTTTAAAAAATATTAAATTTTGCTTCATATGTCATGTTAGCTGGAGACCAAGTCAAATTAGCCACGTAAATGCTATGTCAGTTAAAACTACCATTCAAACTATCATAGGATCTATATTATACCGATTTTTATAGTTGAGGGATCTATAATATCTGGTTTTATGTGTTAAGAACGAAAATTAGATTCGTTGAGAATTCGAGAAGTTGAGAGATATCGTATAAACTTATTCGTATCGCAAAACGGCAGGGACCCGACGCGAGCGCATCGGCATTGGCATTGGCAGCGTGCGGGAGGGGTCACGGTGCGGACTTGTGGGAGGCGCCTCCGACTATATATAAAAAAAAATCCTCCCACACCTCCGGCACATCGTCCCCACTAGTCGCCGCCAGTCACCACCACCACCACCAAGCTAAACGAGTCGGAGCTCCGCGCCGCGCCGCGGGGGCAAAGAAGCGGCGGAGGAGTAGCGTATTCCGGCACACCGGCGATGGACTCCGACTACGGCGTGCCGCGCGAGCTCTCGGAGGTGCAGAAGAAGCGCGCGCTCTACCAGCCCGAGCTGCCCCCCTGCCTCCAGGTCCGCACCCCTCTCCCACCCATTGCCGCTAATTCTCCCCCAACCCCCCCTTGCGTAGTTGCGTGCGGCATTGCGTTCCTGGTGCGGCTTACCGGCCTAGATCTGTGTGCTTCCGGACCGTGCGGCGCCAGATCCCACGCCTCTCCATGGCCGGATCAGTCTATCTCACCGGCTCGGCTGGTTGTGTTTACTGTTCATCTGCTTCCGATTTGATCTCTCGGGGGGTAGGCCATAGGTTTTACGTGTATCAGCTGTCAGTCTGTCACTCGTTTTCCGGGAACCAGATTGGATCTGAATCGTGTTGGACGTCGCCTGCGAGGTGCAGGCTCTGTCTAGCCATGTAGATCCAACCGGGCGTGCCTGGCTTGCGGGAGGCTGCGTGCGCGGGGGAATTTTTTTAAAAGCTCGTTTTGCTGTGTTGATATTGTCGTGTTGTTGTTTTATTATGAGTTAGTAGTGGAGCGTAGCAACTTGGAATAAACAGTAGAAGGATTGATTCGTCTACAGCAACCATGGACTTTTCATTTTTGGAGCTTTCACGGTGTTGTGTCGTTTACTTTTGTGGTGACCCAGGAATCGCTATCAAATCGTAAGACTTTATACTGTTGAATTATGCTGTTTGACTGGTGGTTGGATCGGGTGAATTCATGATAATTTTGCGAATGATTTTCTCGCGTGCGTGTGATTGTTGGATGTCTCAATTCACGCTCTGAGTTTCTTCACTCCATGTAAATCAGGGCACTACTGTGAGAGTGGAGTATGGTGACGCTGCAATTGCTGCTGATCCTGCAGGCGCTCATGTGATAAGCCACGCGTTCCCCCACACATACGGGCAGCCCCTGGCCCATTTCCTCAGGAAGACGGCTAATGTCCCCGATGCTACTGTCATATCAGAGCATCCTGTTGTCAGGTATATATGTATTTTTTACTTGTGATATGCAATATTTTAAACTTGATATGCCATCTGCTGCAAGACAAGAAACTGTTTCAAAAAAAAGAAACCAAATACTAGTATTGAAGTAGAGCATTGATTTTCTCCTGATTTTGTTGGTACCAAAAGGGGAGAATTACTTGGTCCATTCTATTTTCTTATGATTTTTCAGTGTGGGTAGTGATTATTATGTGAAATTGCGGGTAAAAAGGGAAAATTATAAGAGAATGCTGGAGAGAAATTACATCAAATTATTTGTCTTCACCTCTCACTTCCTGCACATATAAGACATCTGATTGTTTTGTTTTGGATGCAGGGTTGGTGTTGTTTTCTGCGGAAGGCAGTCCCCGGGAGGCCACAATGTCATCTGGGGACTCCATGAGGCAATCAAGGCTCACAACCCAAACAGCAAACTTATTGGTTTTCTTGGTGAGTCCTTTGATATGCAAACTATGAATGTATTAATAGTTCGTTCCTTCGTTCTCATGTCCACTTGTCGTGTCCAATCAGGCTTTCAGTGTTAGCTTAAATAGCTTTACAAGCTACTTAGCACACTATGTGTGGTCTTTTTCTCCTAGCAGCCACAAGTGTTTTAATTTGAATTAACTTAATATTTTTGTTACATTTTATTTGTTTTCATTACCTCAGCAAGTGATCACAACTGTATAGCATCAAACATCATTTAGTATTTTTGTCACATAAGTAGTGACATCTAAAGCTCTTCAACCGAACTTTGCTAGGTCCAAATCACATCAAATGAGTTAATTTTGTGATTGACAGGGCTGCAGGGTTTCCTGTGCCTGAGTCCCCCCAAGGCGGGCTTCTGTTTCTCATGCCTGCTTTTCTGAACACGTCTGACACTTGGAGCTAATGCTTACAGATTTTCTTTAACTGGTTCTTATGTTTTTGTGTTTATTTCGTTCTTTTGTTGAAATAGGTGGAAGCGATGGTCTTCTCGCACAGAGAACTTTGGAGATTACCAATGAAGTTCTTTCTTCATATAAAAACCAAGGTGGTTATGATATGCTTGGCCGGACAAAGGATCAAATTAGAACAACAGAGCAGGTCAATGGTGCCATGGCTAGTTGTCAGGCTTTGAAGTTGGATGCTTTAGTAATTATTGGAGGTAGGCTTTGTCGAATTAGTCTACTAAATAGCTACATTGTATACAATTGTTTAATCCTAACATCTGTTTAATTTCTGGTTTCTGAAGGTGTTACATCCAATACGGATGCTGCTCAACTTGCTGAGACTTTTGCTGAGGCTAAGTGTGCAACGAAGGTATATCATAATTCTCTTTTCTTTTTGCAGTCCGCACCTTGGTTCCTGATTCCCTATTTCCATTTCAAGTGTATGTTTTACTTGCCTGTAAATGACACGACACAATTTATTATTGAACAGGTTGTAGGCGTTCCTGTAACTTTGAATGGGGACCTTAAGAATCAGTTTGTTGAGACAACCGTTGGTTTTGATACCATATGCAAGGTAGCTTTACATTACTATACTGGGGCTCCATTTACCTTTACTGTCCTTGCATTACCTCTATATGATGCATCGTTGACCTGTTAGGCATGGTTGATGTTGTTAATTGAGGTTGTATGTATGCAAAAGTGCGCTTTTGTGCTATGGATAACTTTCCAAGTTGCTCATTCAAAAAATACTACTCATTTAATTTACCACTTTGCAATTTTCATTTATTGTCGAACTTATTTATTATTCTAACAGGTGAACTCACAACTTATAAGCAATGTATGCACCGATGCTCTTTCGGCTGAGAAGGTAATATCTAATATGGTTGATCCGCTTCTTTAGTTGTATGCACTTTCGTCTGTGATACTATTTAGCTATGGTCAATTCTTTTTTTTCCCTCAAAATTAAATAATCAAATTGAATGGAAACAGTAAAAATCTCTGAATTGATACTGTTAAGTCCCAGTACAGAAAGAGCTAAACAAATATAGAACATGGGCTATAATTTGTTGTTCACTCCTTAGTTCGGCCTATGTGGGAGGTTCACACTTCACACACAGGTGTACACAATCTTTGTATAGGCAATTAAGGATACCAGTACTGATTGAGTATCCAACAATGCAAACTCGCTAAGTCCAAGTACAGAAAGAGCTAAACAAATATAGAACATGGGCTGTAATTTGTGGTTCACTCCTTAGTTCGGCCTATGTGGGAGGTTCACACTTCACACACAGGTGTACACAATCTTTGTATAGGCAATTAAGGATGCCAATAATGATTGAGTATCCAACAATGCAAACTCGCTTAGGACCACCGGACGACTGAGTTATTATGTTTCTTGGGGTTCCATGGTCCATTTGTTCTTCAGTATTTCTCTCAGCGTAGTTATTCGGTAGACATACTTTTCCAGCAAGGTCTGCTGAGCCTTCTTGTTTACAAACTCACATTACAAAAGGAACAATTTTATATGCCTTGTGGTTGTATTCTTTCTGGCAGTATTACTACTTTATTCACATTACAAAAGGAACAATTTTATATGCCTTGTGTTTGTATTCTTTCTGGCAGTATTACTACTTTATTCGCATGATGGGGCGGAAGGCTTCTCATGTGGCATTGGAGTGTGCTCTTCAATCACATCCGAATATGGTTTGGACTCCAACTTTTCGCTTATGCTTCCTGAATTGCTGCAAATTCTTCTTACATTTGTTTGAACCTCATATGTTCAGGTTATCCTTGGTGAGGAGGTTGCTGCATCAAAACTTACCATCTTTGATATCACGAAGCAGATATGTGACGCAGTTCAGGCAAGGGCTGAGAAAGGTAAGGGCTTTTCTATTGTGATATGCTCACTTAACCTTGCTTTCACCCAATGAAATCCCATTTTATGAAAATTTATGAATTTACGTAACCTTATATTTTTTTCACAGATAAGTATCACGGAGTTGTACTTATTCCAGAGGGACTTGTGGAGAGTATTCCTGAATTATATGCTTTGCTTCAGGTAAGTTTGTACATGCCATATGGCTATTCATTGACAACATTTCTTAGTGGCATCTATGTAATTGTAGGAAATTCATGGGCTTCACAGCAAAGGTGTTTCCATGGAGAATATCTCCTCACAGCTTTCACCTTGGGCATCTGCACTATTTGAGTTTTTGCCCCCATTTATTAGGAAGCAGGTTTGTATTGTCTGATGCTCATCTGTCAACTCTTGGATATTCATAACTCTCATCATCAGGTCTCTGATATTCCTTTGTTGTTTTCTGATGCAGCTACTTCTCCATCCTGAATCTGATGACTCAGCTCAACTTTCTCAGGTATAGTATAGTAACACATTGATACTTTCAATCATTGGCGTATGCTTTTCTGTTTCATTTCATTATGTCTGATTACACCTTCACATGATTACCGGTGCAGATTGAAACCGAAAAACTTCTGGCCCAATTAGTTGAGAATGAAATGAACAGGCGTATGGTATGCTTTCTGCAGTCTTTCTTATAAGTTATAACTGTCTTTTGGTTCTGAGGCATTACAGATGTCTCAGTCTACATGTGGAGTGAGTAATATTTATACCGGCTCATAATGTTCTTGGTATCTTTGCAGAAGGAAGGCACTTACAAAGGAAAGAAATTCAATGCGATCTGTCACTTTTTTGGCTACCAAGCTAGGGGTTCACTGCCTTCAAAGTTTGACTGTGATTACGCCTATGCAAGTTTCAACTCACCTTTCTACTTGGACAAAGCAATTTTCTTTTGCTGTTGATTAATTATGTATGTTGTTTGGCTTCAGGTTCTCGGGCACGTGTGCTACCACATCTTAGCTGCTGGTTTGAATGGTTACATGGCTACTGTGACAAATCTTAAGAGTCCTGCGAACAAATGGCGATGTGGTGCAGCTCCGATTTCGGTGAGATTACTACTGTGCACTCCCTTTTGGCAAAATTAGATGAAGGGAACACCTAACCCACAACTCTTTTCCCTTTAGTCTATGATGACCGTGAAGAGATGGTCACGTGGTCCTGCGGCCACTCAAATAGGGAAACCAGCTGTCCATATGGCTACTGTCGACTTGAAAGGAAAAGCATTCGAGTAAGTGTGTACACAATCTATTAATCTCATCTTATAATTGATTGCTGTACAGTTGCCGTCATTGGTCTAATAGAAGACACATAATCTCATTGACAAGAACAAACTTGTGTTTACAGGCTATTGAGGAACAATTCTACCAGCTTCTTAATCGACGACATCTACAGAAACCCAGGACCAATCCAATTCGAAGGAGCAGGTGCTGATTCGAAGCCTATTTCACTGTGCGTGGAAGATCAAGACTATATGGGCAGGATCAAGAAACTCCAGGAATACTTGGAGAAGGTACCTTCCATGATCTCAAGAATTGATCGATCTTTGTATCGAACAATCTAAATTCCTGTCGACAGATGGCACATGTTGGTGTCTATTCTAACTGTTGTTGCTGCGCAGGTGAAAAGCATCGTGAAGCCTGGGTGCTCGCAGGATGTTCTCAAGGCAGCGCTGAGTGCTATGTCATCTGTGACCGAGACATTGGCGATCATGACATCGTCTTCCACTGGCCAGGGAACCCCACTCTGAGAGTCAAATGGATTATAATCCACATTTTTCCTTGTTCTCGATTGTGCCATCTGACTTGTGGGGTTAGAAACAGTGATGTTGCAACCCCACGGCTTTCTTTTTCGTGTTTTTCTTTGGAGAGTTTTGCCATTTTTGAGCCGGTAGCGTGAGAGTCTGCTATTGATGAGTTTGGACTGGAATAATAATTGTTCAGACAACAATTTCTTAAATAAACCAAATTTTGCTAGGCAAAAGTTTTCCAGTTTGTGTTTTCTTCCCTTTCTCGAGAGGGGTTGCACTGGAGGAGAAATGGCTGATTGGTACATGACAAGTGAGGCCACGTGGACCGGAAGAGCGCTAGTGTGGAGGATCATGAGGCAAAGCACCGGCCGCAAGAAAGGGCGGGGGCCCCCATTCGCTGATAAGCTGCGTAAGCCATAAGGCCAAGTTAAAAGCGTGTATAAGCCAAAAGAAAAGAAATCCTAAACTAAGGCTAGTCCCTGATCGCTGATAACCGATGTTTTTTTATAGAAACGTTATTTTCTTTGCTGATGGCGAATCCCTACTGTTCTCGAAATACGTTGGCAAATGACCATTTGATAATCCTTGGAGTGGTAAAACATAGAGCAGGTCCAGTGCAACTGATTGTTGAGGAAAAGGAGAGAACCTGTCACTCAGTTTTGAACCTTTGAATCGAATTAACGAAATATGAATTTTTGTTCCTGGTGAGGTTACATGACATCTTAAGTCTTATTGGTAAAGCTCTGTTTTTGCCCATTTTTCTTCCTCTTGGTTGAATCTTCAAGAATTCCCGTCTATCAGCCAGCTGAATATAAGGGCATGTTCGGCTACTGGTTTGCGGCGCAACCGACACCAACAGTGCCACACGCACAGGGTCGGACCTAGCCTTGGCCTATGGCTCAGGCTTGCCCATTACACTTTGGGCCAAGATATAATTTACATTGTGAAAATTTATACTTCATAGTGGACTTCTTTTCCCAGGCCTCAGACCATGCCCCAGGTGATCCGAGGCCTAAGTTCACCCCTGTGCACGCACGTGGCACGACCGGCTTGCCGAACATGCCCATAATATTATTATCTCACACTCTTCTTACCTTCTATTCATTAGGTGAAACCAAAACTCCACAAGTCATTTTCCTTCTTTATATGACAGCATTCTAAAAGTTTAGTTCGTAGCATATGCGGCCGGAAGGACTACCCACATTTCCATAATATTTATTAAATACCGTCGTAGCACTAGCACAAATATTGTTACGTGCAAGTGTACAACAATCATTGGTGTTAATACCTATAAAGGGATTAGGCAAATGTCATTTTCGATGGGTGGAATTCTTGAAGTTCTTCAAACCGGGGGAGGTTAACAACAATGTTCAACAGCTTGTTGGTTGTGACCGTTTTTTCCCACCTAACCTGGCTCCAGATCATATATAACCTGCAATTCTAAAGGCTTACACTTATATCCAATTGAACAGCGTTGCGTGCTGGACGCCTAGATTTAGTACAAGTGCTACAAATCTACAACCTGTGCCGGTTAAGTTTGCACATGATCCACTCTCCCTTCTGCCTGAATTTCACTCGCAAACTTGCGATAATTACGAGAGTTAATTTGTGTGTACCTTTGTGCGAGAAATTCTGCTTCCTCCACCACCCGCCGTCCATACATGTGCCGGCCACAGCCATCTAGCCGAGCAGTCAATGCGACAACATTGCACGGTACAGTATTGATTGCTACAGTGACCACGACATGGCATAGATCACCGGGCGGCCCACGGACGTTTTTTTTCCGTCTGGAGCTGGACGACCCCTACCTTCTCACCCGTGAGGGCATCCACAATATTGATAAAAAGATAATCTTAAGCAATTAATGCTGTACAATGCAACACTTTTAATATTGTGAAAGTACAACCATGCAGCAAAAAAGAGTCCTGCTGACCAGTACGTACGACTAGCATTCCACCGTGGCGTTAGCAGGAAAAAACTATTTTAATAAAACTCTAATTGCGAAATTTGCATCTTTTCCTTTTTTGTTGTTGCAAATGTGTGTGTGCCAAGATCTCGGTTGTCCCCTCCATTCAAATCTCGATTCAAAAATCAAATTCTAAATTCAAATATGCTCCAAACGGGCTTTCTCCGCAAAAGTCTACTTTTCCTCCCTAGGGTTCCTCGGGCTGATTTCCTCGGCCAGGCCAGCCCAACCCTTTTTCCTTTTCCCCCAAAATTTCCCCTTCTCCTTCGTGGGCCGCGCCGCACTCCGGCCCACTCCACCTCCGGCCCGTTCACCCTCTATCTCACGCTTCTTTCTCTCTCTCTCGTTTTGCCCCTCTCGTTTCTCTCTCTCCCTCGCCGGACCTTGCCACCGGCGCCATTCAAACGCGGCCGCCGCCCATTGGCCCGCGCGCGCGCGTCACGGCCGACCAGCCTGCCGCGCCGCGTCTCCGCCCGCCGCGCCCGCGCGCATGCGTCCAAGACGCCGAGCTGCAGCCGCTGCCACTCTCCTCCCTCTCCCTCTCTTCCCAAAACGGCATGGGACAACGCCCCTTTTTCTCCCCTTTTTCCCTTTTTCCCTCTCACCGCGGCGTCACCCCCCTGCCGCCGTTGATCGCTAGCTTCGACGTGCGCCCGTGACCGCCCCGCGCGCTCACTGCCCCCTTATAAAAACCGCACACCTCTTCCTCCCTTTCGGCCACTCCCCTTCCGCCCAAGAACATCGCTGCCGCCCCCCCATCGTCGACTGCCGCGCTCGGATGCACGGCGAGGACCCCGGCTGCGCCTCCTCTTCCCCGGCGATGGTACCCTCGCGGTAACTCTCCTCGCTGCCCTCATCTCCCTCTCTTCTCCGTAGGCCCTTGCCGCCGCCGCTTGCCATTGCCGGCCGCGTCGCGTGCAGCCGTGCCGCCGCGACCTCTCCCCCTCTCCCACTCCCTCGTGGCGCCACCTCTATCCGCCGCCTGCATCCTTGGCCGTCGCGCCCGGCCACGCCACTGTCCCCCCTCGCTGCGACCCCCCTCTCTCGCTCGGGCAAGCCGTGAAGCTGAGAGAAGATAGAAGAAGAGAAAGGGAGAAGAAGAGAAGAAGGAAGAAGAGATGAGAAGATAGCGGTGGGACCCACCTGTGGGCCCCACCCCCCTTGACCCGGTCCTCTCTCTCACATGCGCCCGTGGGCTGCACCCCTCGGCCCGCTTACCCCTCCCTCCGGCCCTTTCTCCCTCCGACCTCCTCTCTCTCTTCCGTTCGGCCTCTGGACCTTTTCTCTCGATCGGCCTACTCGGCCCGCTCCCCCTCTCGCGCGCCTGCGCTAGGTGTGGGCCACGGCCTCGCCCCGGCCCGCTACCTCTCACCCCGCGCGCCTGCGCCAGGCGTGGGCCGCGGCCTCGCCCGCCGGCCCGCTAGCCCCTCTCCCCGCACCAGCTGCTCCCTTCTCCGGCCTGCTCGCCCCGCCGGCCCAACACCCTATGGCCTGCCTTCGCCCGCACGTCGGATTGGGCCGCCATCCCACACACCGGCCCATTTAATCGGTCGCGCCCGCATCCAAGACTTCAGGCCGCTTTTGGCCATCTGAGCAAGTCTAAATCGCACCCCTTCTTCCTCTATCTTTTCTAATGGAATTAATAATTCATTTTTCCTTAATCAGAAAATCATTTAACCGTAGAAAATCCATATCTTCTCAACCATTCGTCCGATTGGCTCCATTCAACTTCCAAAATTTCTTAAAATTCTAGATCTACATAATGGCACCCTTAGAAGTCATTATTAGGGTTTTCCTTTCGCAGTTTGTTGAGTCTTTTCGTTTCGCGTGTAGTCTTGGAGCCCGAAGACTCGCAGTGCGCGGAATTCGAGGAGCAAGTCCAAGATCTCGAGCAAGGCAAGTCTCCTTTGACCATCTTGCACCCATAATTTAAAACTAAGTATTTCCATTTCGCAAACTATGCATTAGTAGGTCGCACCTGTTTGTATTTGGTCGTGGTTTGTAAGATAACCTGCCGGCCTAACCCAATTGATGCACATACTCTCCTTGGCTATTGAATACCCGTGCCACCCTTGTCAACTGCCGGTTCCCGATGTTCGAGCCCTCGGGCACGTACATTGGGGACTCTCTCAAATTTAAAACTTTCAACGATGGGTAAAACTTGGGTTTACAAAATATTTGGAAAACCCGACACTTGGGTCGGTGTCTGCAAAATAAAACGATTTCTAAAATCGTAGAGCGGGGGACGTACCGGGAGTACGCTTTTTCCCGTTCTCGCACTTAAGGACCGAATCCTTTGGGATTTCATCCAAACATAATCAGTGCGACCACATGGGTGAAATGGGACACCCTTGGCTGAGTAACTAGCTGGGCCAGGGAAGCCTTGATGCCAAGGGAGAAGTGGATTTGCCGGGGTGGTGTCGAGGAGGACCCTTGGGCTTCCTGGCACAGTATGATCGGGGACTTAACCTGTTGTTGGTCCAGATGACCCCTCCCGTTGGCATATGGTAACCTTGTGTCGGCTTTGGAAATGCCTTACCGTGAAAACCTCAAAGTCACCAGACGTGGCTGTTCTGCACGGGCTGGGTGACCCGGGTTAGAAACGTCGTGTGGGTAAAGTGTACCCCCTCTGCAGAGGTTAACAAACTGTTCGAACAGCCGTGCCCACGGTTATGGGCGGATGTGAGGTGATTCCTTAGCGTAGTTTTGTTTGACCACTGCCTGTGAGATTGACTGGATGGGTTGGATAACGTTGTTATCAAATGTGGCTGACGGGTTCAGCTAGGCCCGGGAGGCCTTAAGATTTGGTTGGCCGAAAGCCAACACTTGTCTCTTAAAAGATTGATACATTGCACTACTCTAACAGGGCTTGGCGCACTATCAGGCTCGAGTCATCGAGAAGCACTTCTCTAGAAATCATTTCAAAAGATTTAAACCAGATCAATTGCGAAAACAAACAGCCGTTCTATGAAGCTTGCAATACATACATAATTCCCAAGACTTGCTGAGTACTCCCTGTACTCACCCTTGCTCTATATACATAACCACCCCAGTTCTCGAAGAGGAGGAGATGGATCCCGCTGACAAGAAGTTCTTCCAAGAACAGACCGACTTCGAGCAATTTTAGGCTTTCGTCGTAGTTCCCAAGTTATGCTTGTGGTCTTGGACCAGTCTTCGCTTTCGCCTTTCCCTTTTGTAATGCAGTTGTGAGCTCGGGGTCTGTCCATAGTCCAACATGACTGTAAAACTACTCTTAATAAAGAGATCGCTGTGGCTGTGATATTATCTTCCTGTGATACCATCGTTGTTTTCCTGGGACTGGTATCAGCAGACAGATTTATTTGGAACGTCCTGCTCTAGTTCCCGTCTGGGGTCAGATCGGGGCGTGACAGCAGCCGACCACGTCTCATCTACCAATCCTTGCACTTAGCTTTCTTCCATGTGGGCTTAGGAAAATAGCAACTGTGTCTATGTATTAGTTGAGTCGGACGTGGATCGTACGCACTGATCGTATGTATAGTAATTTTGAGCAAAAAATTACCTCAAACTTACAGTGCGATAACAAGCCAATAAAATATTCATGTCAGTCTTAACATTGGCGTTGCCCTGACGCCGCCGAATGCTCTAGCGGTGCGCACGTGCTGCAAAACCAGCCGGTGTGGGAGTATGAGTCGCTTTCCTGATCCATCAGCGCCGTCAGCTGCTGAGCCAGTGAGCCATCGACATCAATAGAGGCCACTCCCCCCTTGTACCACAAAATCTAGAAAATGCAACAGCAAACAGCGCGATAAACCACGGTAATCACAGCCGGTCCCGGTTTGAACTGAGAAATCACTCGGTTAGCCAGCCGTTCGAATCAAAAAAAAAATTAAATCAAAACTCAATCTTTTTGGTAAAATTTATGGACAAACTTATTCCGAAACCCTGCGTCCTGCTTACCTCGCCGATTCGCGCTGATCCGCGCGAACGGGTTCGTCGGGCGCACGCACGCACGACCATCCATCTCATCTTCCTTTTCCAAGGGATGGCCCACCTGTCAGCCGCAGCGAAGAGCAGGCGCTGGCTATAAGTTGGCGGGGCACAGGTACTGACAAGTGACATGTCCGCGCGCCAGCGGAGACAACGCGACGACGCATCGAAATCGCCCGCGACGCGAGGCCGAGGCGGACCATACTAGAAGCCTCCACGCGCCGTCTCGTCTCGTCTCGTCTCGTCTGTTTCGTCAGCGGCGGCGGCGGCGGATGGGGGCGGGGAGTGGTGAAGGGCGGTGCAACGGCGGCGCCGGCGGCGAGGCGGCGGCGATGGCGGACGACGGGACCACGGTGTTCCGGGGAACGGCGCAACCGCCGGTGCGCACCACGGTGGCGCTGGCGCTGTGGCTGGGGACCATCCACTTCAACGCCTTCCTCCTCCTCGCCTCGCTCTTCCTCTTCCCCCGCCGCGTCGCCACCATGTAACGTCCTCCCAAATCTCTCTCGCCTCTCACCGCTTTGCTCGCCGTTGACGGGTTATCTCACTCGCACCTCTCCGCGCTCTGATCCAGGGTGCTCGCCACGCAGCTCTTCTTCATGTTCGCGCCGGTGAATGATATGAGCAGATTGGGGCGCAAGATTGCCAGGTTAGATCTTACATTTTTACCTGATGCGAACGTTTTTACCTGACCGCATTGTTAGATCTTACATTTTGGAGGACGATGCATCTGCAGGTTCATAAGCAAGTGCGTGATTGGGTACTTCCCCGTCACTTTACATGTCGAGGACTACAAGGCTTTTGATCCCAATAGAGCTTACGGTGAGCTTCCTTTATCTCATTCCATCTCTGGAATCTTGAATCTTGAATCATATTGATGATTGATCTCGTGGCGTTCCTCTATATATAATGAAATAGCACAATCTTAGTGCTGATTCCTTTCAAAAAAAAAAAAGATTGACCTCGAGGCTTTTCAGCTGATTCCTAAAGCTAACCTGAAACAACAGGTAAATACGAGATTGTAGCTAGAGAGAATTGTGATACTTGAATCTTTTTAATCTTTTCAGTATCAAACCTTTTTGGCCTATTTCTAAAAGCTAAGTAAAGGAGTAGTAATACAAAACTATGGAGTCTTTTATATAGATGGCACTGTCCACTGGTTGGTGATTATATTGTGATTATATTGTTCTGTGCTTGCAGTGTTTGGTTATGAGCCGCATTCTGTTTTGCCCATCGCCCTAGGGGTCCTTTTGGACCTTGTTGGATTCATGCCATTACCAAAGATGAAGGTTCTTGCAAGCAGTGCGGTGAGGCTCCCACTTCCCAGATTTCCTTCCTAGGAGTATATTATTAAGAGTCTTATTGGATTTGATCTTTCGACACTCTATTACTAGATATGCTATTTATTGTGGCTGTGTACATCCATCTGGATGTAGACGTCTGGTTTTAATCCATTTTCTAAAAGAAGATATGCTCTTTACTGGTGAATGTATGGTCGGTGATAGGTGTTCTATACCCCATTCTTGAGGCAAATATGGACATGGTTGGGGTTGGTTCCTGCATCTAGGAAGAATTTCTACTCCTACCTTAAAGCTGGTTATAGCTGTGTCATAGTGCCAGGAGGGGTGCAGGAGATGCTTCACATGGATCATGATTCAGAGGTAACTACGGATTTCTTCTTTTATTATCAATAAAGACATTGCCTTCTTTCTCGTGCAAAACCAAGTGAAATACTCACATTTTTTAGCGGAATAGTGATGATTAATTTTTGCAAATGACAGGTTGCTTTTCTTAAATCAAGAAAAGGTTTCGTTAAGATAGCTATGGAAACAGGTTCTCCTCTAGTCCCTGTTTTCGCTTTTGGACAGGTAACCCTCTTTCTTTTTTGCTGCAGGATATTATTATTCCTTTGAAATGTGCCTGTTTAAATCTACTTGATAGTAATCAAAATAGATGGCTGCAAACCATGATGTTAAAATACCTTAGATGCAGAATTGTTCTACTCTTATGCCCAAGAAGTTCATCAATGCTCACAAATTCCTTATAAATATAGTAATTTATTCATTGATTTCAGTTTGCTGATTTTTTTTTCACTACTTTGGCCAGAGCTATGTATACAAGTGGTGGAGGCCAGGTGGCAAATTAATTGTCAAAATTGCTAGAGCAATTAAGTTTACTCCAATTATCTTCTGTGGAAAATTTGGGTAACATTCTGCAGTTTATAACTGCCTATCCTTTTTTTGTTCAATAATGCTGATTTGGCGTTCAAGAGTTCATTATGGCCTTCTTGCACATTGCGATGCAGGACTCCCATCCCGTTTGCGACACCAATGCATGTGGTTGTTGGTAGACCAATTGAGGTTAAGAAAAATTCTCAGCCTACCTTTGATGAGGTGAAATATCATCTTGACACTATGCCAAGTATAGTTTCCTTTATTCTGTCATTCTGCACGTAAAAAACATAAAATAGATGTTCTAAGATAAATATAGCCATGGATGCATCGGTAAAAAAAAAATATATATAATATTATATATTTTCTTAAAATTAAAAAGTGAAATTCCCTGGTATGGCAGATAAATGAAGTCCATGAACAGTTCGTTGTCGCACTACAAGAATTGTTCGAAAAGTACAAGACCAAAGCTGGATATCCCAACCTCCATTTAAGAGTTTTATGATGGCTTCTGTAAGTTCCAGCCGTAAGCTCTAACGATCTGGATTTACGGAATAAAATGGCTAAGCTGTTAGGCCATCAATTCAATCCCCCGTAGCATTGAAGCTGGAGTGTGTTCAGTTCAAGAGCCAGAATCAGAATTCAGTAGCTTCAAACATGATTCCCCACGTCCCCAACAGCACTTCAGTAAGGCAACCTAGTGGTTTGGCTTTGGCAGAATACTAGAATGCATTGTATGTAAAGTAAATGTGTACATTTATTTATTACTCACGATTCACTCACATCAGTATCAAAACCACAAGTGAATCTCAGGGCTCTAACTCACAGACCTGATGTACTTCCAAAGCTCCAAGTTAGTGCATTGGCAGCAGCAGCTTAACTCGAGCAGAGAGCATTGTCGTCATACAGAAAACACCCAATTTCTGAAACAATAATATTTCACACAATACACAAGACTGCAAAACCGCAGAACAATTTGTACAAATGGTACAAGTTTTAACAGTACAGACTTGCACAATACCGATAAGAGCCCAAATCATGGGATTCTCATCCGAACTGATTTATTTTGGTCGAACAAAGTTCCGTTCTCGGAAGCCGGAGGAACTGCTGAGCACATAGCAATGGAAAATTAAACACATACTTCTAGGACATACAAAACAACAGTTCTGATACCGATACCAGTAACACCATAGATGATAGTCCTCTTGACCTCGTTACAAGTTGGTAACGAGTAACGACTCTGAGCAGTTCCGGTAGATACTTGGTTACAGATGCAGGAGGAAGGACCATCTTGGACCAACATTTTGGACATGATGGGTGAAGCAGACACAATAACTAGCTATACCTCCAAAGGCCGATCAAGCATAGATCACGAGGACGACCATAGACAGACACAAGACTGACGGGACGGGCTACATTTGTTGGACTTGTGCCAGACTTCAACATTGGGATATAATCAACCACATAGTAGCTTGATGATTCTTCAGAGTTCAGGTGAACAATCATATGAGTGCATCATGACTAATCCAAGGGGATTAATCATCTTACAGGGTGCTGGACTCCATTCCAGCATCCAGTATATCTCCATGAGCTAATGAGCTGTCAGATACAGGATCAATAGTGCTGTATCTAGAGCTTCAAGCTGCAGCAATGGTCGCAGTCCTATTGAGACATAGGATGTAACCAAGCAAAACTGACGAGCAAACCGTTGCTCTTGGATCATTGCCCCATCCATCGGGGCAACATCATGATTCCAGGTACATCTGATGACCATGATAAGGACAACCTGCAGAAATTTCATCGTGAAGATTATCATAATAATAAAAAATACAGCAACAGAACTCAGGTCAATAAAATGAAAACTTATACATGATAAAAAAGAAGATGCATGATCACATTAGTACACACGTGCGCGCACATGATCCAACTGGCTTACAATAACTTCAGACAAACACGTACAAACCATTTCCCAATGTAAATCTGGAAACAAGAATCCAAGAAAGCCTGAAGCCAACAGAACAAATTTCTCTGGAAATTTATGCTATTTAGTGTCGACATGTCATATCACAAGCAAACAGATTGACTAAGATTCAGTTGGCTGTTTAGTCCGTATGTTTAGAGTAATGATGAACACCATGATGCCATCAATGTAGTTATGGCTGGTCAAAACTTATATTCTGTTAGATGCAAAACTTATCTAATATCAACATTAAGAATGGGTTTCCTGGTTTCGTTTCAAGTTGATTATGGGAAAGCATCACCCAGTATACTATTGGAGCATGATAGGAGATCCTAAGAAACATAACGAGATTAAGGAGTACAACATGAGAATAAGAGACATTAACATCAAAGTTTGCCCCTTCTGAGTTCTGACAAGTTAGAACCAATAGATAGCTCCATCGTTTTGTTCTGAAACTAAATGCATCTGAAGAGCAGGATATTGATGGACTAATTTCCCATATTGGCATTCTATGAATGTAAGTGTGGCTTCTTGATACAGCATAATTGGTACCTTATGAATGCAAGGATGATTACTTGCCAGGTAAGAACCAGTACTACAAATACAGCAGCACTGCTCTTTTGTCCTGCTGCAATCTAAGGGTACCTATTAGGAACAAAAAAGAACAGTTACTACCAGATAATCACAAGAAAAGATAACAACAGTCCAGACAAAACAAACCTCAAGGTACAAATGTTTGGCAGCATAGTTCAGCTTGCTCTTTGGTCTGAACCACTAGCCTGTGTAAACTGAGGTGAATGAGTTGGGAGGACCAAGTGCGGGTGAGTAGGAACCGGTGCTGCTACAAAGGCCAAGAAATATGAAGTTATTCACAAAAGGAGAACACTTAAGCAGACACTACAAAAAGATGCAGGGGGGCAAAATGAACAATAGCATCCATGTTAGCCTGGTAAATTTGGCGTGAGAACATATAGCATAGCACAGTATTGTGTTTTCTGGAAAGACAAGGGGAATCACTAAATACTGAAAAATATTAGGCGAAGAAGACCGCATTACCAACTAAAAAGGGGGCCTGAATGGTGGGCCGAGGTGTAGGCGATGCACTGCTAAAGTTTGATCCAGTCAGCTGTACAAATGGATTTCCTGGCACATTGTAACCATGAATGGCCACATAACCATTACCCCCACCAGAAATGGATGGGCTGAACTGGCTAAATGGTTGGCTAGCAGTATTTGCTGCGGATGAAACTCCATAAATTGGAACATATTGCTGACCAACATATGGGTTTAATGTACCCTACAAAGAGATCTCTCATCAGAATCAGTTGATGCTTTGTACAACCCTTATGTTGCGCAAGAAAAATTAAATTAATTTTCACACTTCAACCTGTGGATAGATGTATTCTGTCCCATATGTAGTGTAGCTGCAAAAGGAGGAAAATGAATGACCGAACAGACTTTATTGACTTCCAAAACAGTGATATTATGTTCCATGAAGAAAAAATGAACATATTTATTTGGTAATTTTCGAAGAGGAGCAGAAAAAAAATGGGATGCAGGCTATGCGCAATCTACACAAAGTAATTGCCACAAGATTATATGCCAAATGTGAACGACTAAGTAAGAACTACTTGAAGATCACAAATGGGCCATCTAAGAGCAGGATGGAAGTCCTACATGCACTGCATTACATTGCAGTTAGTTAGCAAAATAAATGCACAATCCAGTCATCAAACCACTAGCTTTGCTTGAATATTTTGTGATAAGGAAGCTGCATTGGAAAAGTTAACACATCATACCTGTATTGCGGAACCGGAAATCCTTGGTAATACCCAAGTGGAAGTGGCCGGTGCTGGCCATAACCCCCTACATAAACGCCCCTTGGAAATGGAACGCCAAAGTAGGACCCAGCTGATCTTGGCCTCCCTGAAGAGATTGTGCATGTATTCAAAACAAATGCATATAGAAAGAGAACTGTTATCACCGCATGAGCACTTCCAAGAACTGGTTAAGGGTGTAGAAAAATGGTATATTAACAGTCATCGTATCACGACTAGTAGTGGCATATTTTGTTTGCAGGGATTTGTAATTTGTAAACCAAACAAGCACATGCCAAATACCAATATCATGAGTACTTCTGTTCAAATGAATGCTCAGTATCATTTTAGGTCATCTGAGTTGTGATTATAAGTCTCAAACCCACTTGAGAAGGTATACACTCGACTATATTGTTGATTGTCAATTATCCTTTCCATAGTTTCTTATTCTAGGAGGATGAGTGGGGGTAACTGAATTCTAGCGCAAACACAATGCACAATCAATCATATAAGTTTGCAGAAGACAACGCTACCATACCGCAGATACCAGTGCAGTGCAGTAACTTGCTGGCATGCAAATCCATACAGTGATACAGTGGTATCGAAATGTGCTCAAAAGCTACTCGAACAAGTCACAGCCAGTGCAGATAAGTATCAGGGTTGGGAGAACAATACCGAGAGGAACCGCAGGCTGAGCGCGACCAAGCGACGCCAGGTTACAATTAGCACGCCTGCCGTCGATCACCGGCGTCGGGTCCTCGCATGCCTTCCTCGCCGACTCGGGATCACGGAACGTCACCTGCGGAAGGATAACATTACACTTGTAAGTTGTAAGCGAACACTGTTACACACGGGGGGAAAAAAACAACACCCGGAAGCAGGATCAACAGCGGCGAAATTAATCAAGGGCACTGACGAAGCCGTAGCCCTTGGAGCGGCCGGAGTGGCGGTCGGTGATGACGACGGCCTCGAGGATGTCCCCGAAGCGGTCGTAGAAGCGGCGGAGCCTCTCGCTAGTGGTCTCCCAGGCGAGCCCGCCCACGAAGACCTTGGTGTACGTGGTGTCCCCGAACGGCGAGGCTAGCAGGTGCAGCCCCGAGCTGGAGCTCGACGCCGACGCTGACCCTGACGCCGACCCCTGCTGCTGCTGCTGCTGCTGCTGCAGAGCCATCCGTCAAGCTACCCAGCGATCGGCTGGAATCCTGCGAGGATCGGTGGGTGGGTGGGCTTAGCTGTCGCGCTCGCTCGCCGCCGCCCCCTCTCCGGCCTCGGGATTGGGGGTGGGTTGCGAGTGGGAGTGGGAGTGAATCGGCGGTAGGATTTTGGGAGGGGAAAAGGTGGGAGAGTTGGCGGAGGAGGGAGGAAGGGAGGACGACGACGAGGGGAAAGGGGGATTGTGACTGGGGCCGACGGTTGGGTTGGCGCGCCTTCTGCTACGGGAACCCCAAGTCACGTTCGTTTGCCAGCGAAGAAGCCAGTGTGTGTGTGTGCGTGAGAGAGAGAGAGAGAGGGAGCTGTTTGGGTTTTTCAAATGAATCACGCGGTTGACAGCGAAATTGCGGCGGTTCGAAATACTAGTTGAGGTTCGAAATACTAGTAGAATCAAACACTGTTTGTGGACGAACATATTTAAGTTTGTTAATATATGACGTAAGTTGAATTCATGTGTGCTTTAAGTTGGTTGATGATGCGTGCATGATGGTATGATAATATTATTTATAAATTGGTTTTCATTGTTTTTTTATACTGTTGGTATGATCTCAGTTAATATGTAAGCAATTGTTTTTCATATGAAACAAGTTGAAGAACTATATGCCTCTCCTGTCTTTGGATTCAAACTAGTGGGCATCTTGTGTTATTGTTTTTTAATCTTGGTTCAAAGCATGTTCTGGTGTAGTGGTATTTACAATTCTAACAAAAACAGATTATACATGGACATCAGAAACTTGTACAACATTAGTCAATAGAGCATGTGCAAAATATAACTTAGTCATTTCTTTGGTATATACCATGTCTTTTAAGGATTTTAATCATCACTGAGCTCTGCGAAGAGGATAATTTATTTATATTAACCAAGGCAAGTAGATTTAACAACAAGTAACTAAGAAGTTAAAGAAGTGGTAGGCTTACATCAGTTACCCCCTCATCTATAAATACAATGATTTAAGGCTATACATTTAGATAAATCTTTATATTAGTGAGCGGATAGAGTATTCAATGCATCATCTAACCAGATTTCTGTACTAACCAGATTTATCTCACACACTATCGAGGAAGCGATTTCCTCGGACAACGGGGATGCATAGCCCACATCTTGGGTTTGGAGATCCGATCAGGGGATTGGCTGTGAGTGGTAGTAAGCACCGATGCACTGGTGATCAAGCTGGCGAAAGGACAAAGATAAACCAAGAATTATACAGGTTCAGACCATCCGAATGTGTAATACCCTACTCCTGTTCTTGTTTGTTTTTTTATCTGGATTTGACAAAGTACAAGTTAGCTCTTTTTCGCATGAGACAATCCCAAAAGATTCAACACTTTTCTAAGTGGCATGTCCTCTTCCTTTTATAGTCTAAGGAGGGGCTCACAAAGCCATATATGAGATATTTTGAAACATGTTTCATGTGTTGTCTTGTCGTTTCCAGTTGGTTCCCTCCATCTTCTCCTGAGAAATCTACCAAAGTCCTACTATTAGCTTGCCCCGGGCTCCCCGGGAATGTCCTGGGCCAGTTAGGCCTTTACCTACCCACCACGTGTCATGTGGCGTGCATGGAAAGGACCCGACCTCGCCAGGTGAGCGCCACGACTCCCTTTTCACCTAGTTGGCAAAACTGGGTGTCACTGGGCATGTGCGATGCGTGTTCAGACCCAACGCTCCAGTCGCGTGACTCAGCGCTGCTGTCTTTTCGGTGTCTTTTCAATCCCATCGACTTGGAATCCTTCTCCCAAACCTGTTTCATTTAAGGCTGTGACCGTTGGGTCACAGCTAGCAGGGAGGACAGAAGCCTGACTTTTACAAGTCATCATCTGCGTCCCCATACCCCTTAACAGAGAATTTAGATGTTTTAGACAAGCTTCTCGAAGATGTCGTTGATGAAGTGATGTGACCATGGCTTCCACTGATACAACTATTGCTCACATCAAGATCAAGTTGCCCAAGTGCTGGAATCCAAGTCGGCCACATGCTACAGTGCTGACTTCAAACGGTCGCCAAATATTCATACGAGCTCCGTTTTCGGCCCGTGAGTACTTGATGGAAAGCTCTCGAAGTCCTCTTTCCAATGGATCCAGCCTCATCTCCAAATTCCATCTCAGTTGGCCGCAATTACAGAAACAAGGTGCTGCATCACCTATAATGGGTCTATGGGTTTGTAACTTCATCTGGGACCCCGGCCAATGTGGAGCCCATGTGGGGTTCGCCCCAATTAGGTGGAGCACGACCCTAGGGCTCCCTTGGTTGTCCTCCCACCTCCTTAAATAGCTAGGTACCACTTTAGAGCTTCTTGGGTTTTGTTTAGATTAAAGTTTAGCTTCGCTACTTTGTCGTGTAATCCCGTGATCGGTTAGATCGCCGTTTTGCTCGTTACGGAACCCCAACTTATCATTAGTATTCAATTCCTATTTGCAATTTAGATTGTTTTTATCTTGTTCTTACTTGTTTCTTCGATTTGCTTGCAGAAATAAGGTTGATTTGCACCGGCAAGATCAACAACCCACGGAGAGGTGTATCGATCGCTAAGGTGCAATAGAACAACGTCTCGTACGGTTGTAGTTGGGTCGTCAACGTTTCTCCCAAATCATAGTTATCATCAACTCACCGAAAGATCGGGACAACCAGATTCCTGAGTGTATCGACTGTAGTTCAGGGTTTATCATGAAGGAATATGTGGGTTTTATAGGTCTTGACACTTCTCTCAAGGAGAAGTGTGTGACTTGCAGATGCCGTGAGGGGCTAGGCCCCATTACCTGGTAAGGGCCTAGGACCTTCTCTACTTGCAAATTTAAGATGTAGATATCTTGTAGGTATCGACGCTTCTCTTAAGAAGAAACACAAGACTTTCAAGGGCAATGGGGGTCGGGTCCTAGACTGGTTGGGTACTAGGTTCCCATTACCTTCTAATCTTAAAATGTAGATTTTGTAGGTCTCTACACTCTTCTTAGTGAAGAATGTGAGCCCTATAAGAGTAGAGGGGGGCAGGATCCTAACCCAGGCTGGGATCCAGGCTCCTCTAAGTTTGTAATTCAATGTGTAGATTTTGTACGTTTCGACACTTCTCTCAAGGAAGAGCATGAAACCTACAAGGTAATGGGAGGTCGGGTCCCAAATTGGATGGGTACCGGGTCTCCCATCACCTACAAACTTTAAGATATAGATCTTATAGGTCTCAACACTATTTTTCTGTAAAGAATATGAGTCCTATAAAGATGGAGGAGCCCAAGATCCTAGCTCAGACTAGGGTCCAGACCCCCTCTAAATGCGTGTTCGTAATATGTAGATATTGTATGTTTCTACACTCCTCTCAAGGAGGAACAGAAACCTATAAGGACAGGAAGGGATTGGGACCTCCGAGACCCTATTAGGGAATCCCGGACCCCTCAGCCCGCCATCACATAGTCCCCTCTTGAAACCCGAATACATGTTATTATGAAAGATAGGGTGGGAGCTTGGTCTCTTATTCACACATACACGTGTTATGCCTTAAGATGGGGACATCGGGCTCCACTATAAGAGCCCGGGCTCTCTTGCTTTTTTACACACGGCTTAATCCAATGATGGCTTTGATTAGGGTTTACCATGTTAGTTAATCAAGAAATATGCACTAAGTATCCGGGGAAAAGGTACCCGGTTCACATTTCACCAACACACACCATTCCCATGCTCAAGCGAGTTCATTATATCAATCGCACCTTACCTTTCACTATTCCTATGTGCTTCTCGTTTACCCTCTTTTGCCGATGATCCACTGCTTAAAAAGATATGGAGAGAATCATTCTGATTGAGTTCCGGGGATAAAGAAAAGATATTTAACTATTTAATATTATGTGATGTTTAATAACTTATCACTGGACTCACATATCTCTCTCTCACACACATATATATATATCATATTTATGATGCCGCGATGATATCATATTTATTAAACGGATAAATAATTAAATGCCGCGATGATAGATAACACCACTGCTGACAAAGAGCGGATTTTGATTGGCATTGGACGTGGAAAACGCCCGAGCCTCCTCCTGGTCTTCTGCTTGGAAGAAAAGAAAGAACCCGCCGCCCATCCGCGCGCGGGCCCCGTGCCGTGCGCCCGTGCCCCCGCCCACGCCTCTGCTTGCCTTGCCGCTTCGATCCCCCCCTGTCACGCCGAACATCTGAACGCCGAGGCGAGCGAGAGAGAGAGACAACCCCGCGGGCCGCGGCCACCTCCCTCCTCTCGCTGCGATTTCCGTGTACACCACCATCGCATCACACCCCCCCACCTCCCGTCCGTCCGATCCCCTCTCCACCCTCCTCCCCCTCCGTCCATCCGCCCCAACCCACCGCGTCCCGAGCAACACACGCCGCGCCACACGCACAGCTGGGGGAGGCGAGGCGGGGCGGGGCTCCGCGTCGTTCGTGATCGCCTCGGGCTTGTCTCTATCCAGTGATCCTTCCTGGGCCAGGAGGCGGATGGACGTGCGCCGGGGCGGCGGCGGGCGCATCGGGGCGGCGCGGAGGGCGCTCACCTGGGGTGCGTTGCCCCTCCCGATGCGGATCACCAACGGCCTGGCCATGGTCTCGCTCGTGCTCTCCTCCTGCGACCTTCTCCGCCTCTGCAGCGACAGGGAGCGTCCCCTCGGCGGGCGGGAGTTCGCCACCGTCGTCTGCCAGCTCGCCTCCGTCGTCTACCTCCTCAGCCTCTTCGCGCACCCTGACGCCCCCACCACCACCGACGACGACGACGACCAGGGCGGCTCCCGCCGCGCGCACCCCGCCGCCGCCACCGAGCCCGCGCCAATGCATGGTGGCGGGATGATGGAGGCCGACGACGAGGAGATCGTCGCCGCGGTGGTGTCCGGCGCGTTGCCGTCGCACCGCCTGGAGTCGCGGCTCGGGGACTGCCGCCGCGCGGCCAGGCTTAGGCGGGAGGCGCTGCGGCGGGTGACGGGGCGGGGAGTGGAGGGCCTCCCCTTCGATGGGATGGATTACCAGACCATCCTGGGGCAATGCTGCGAGATGCCCGTCGGGTACGTGCAGCTCCCCGTGGGGGTCGCCGGCCCGCTGCTCCTGGACGGCCGCGAGTACCATGTCCCCATGGCCACCACCGAGGGATGCCTCGTCGCCAGCGTCAACCGCGGGTGCAGGGCCATCGCCGCGTCTGGCGGCGCCGTCAGCGTTCTGCTCCGGGACGCCATGTCCCGCGCTCCTGCCGTCAAGTTGCCTTCCGCAAAGCGGGCAGCGGAGCTCAAGGCGTTTGCTGAGGCGCCTGCGAATTTTGAGTTGCTGGCTGCTGTCTTCAATAGGTACACTTCATATCCATATCCACTAATCTAGTTTGTTGATTTGCGTGCTTGCTCAAAGTGTTATAAGATTTTGCGCGACAATAGGCAGGCACAGCGTTAATTTATGGAAAAAATGTGATCTTTCAGTGTATCTTAAGGTTTTCGTCTTATGTTTGAGTAATGGACTGATGTTGATAGGTAGCACGGAATGGTATTTTAAGACCAGGTGATTTCCCACAAAGGAAAGCCCTTCTCTCATGTGATTGCTGGCAGGGTAGAGCCCACAGTGTGTAGGTTTATTGCACATGCACTGGAGTACTGGACAATGCATTATCAGTACTATATTTACTTGTTCTAAGAGCTACCAGCTAAATGCAGATAATGCCAGCTCATAGTTCATACCTTTCTGAAGTGTTGACCTTGAATTGCTTTTTTATGTTCGCTTAAACAATACCGAATGTGAATGAATTATCGGTTTGTGCTCTCCAAACTTGAGAATATGTGGATTTAAGATCTTAACATCTAGTGTGTATCTTTGCACCTTCAGAAGTTCAGGGACTCAGGGTACACACATCTACTGACAGTTTATGGTGTTAGAATTTTCAGATTAATGCCATTTGTCTTTTGGAGTTTCTCTGTGTTGCTTACTAGTAACTGTCGCTCTGTAGTCGGTATCCTTAGAGGATCTATTGTCTTCTTTTTAATGTATGATATGTTGTTTTGTCGTATTTTGTTGTTTGGAACCTTTACGTAATTTTTGGCTCATATTCAGAAGCTTCGGTTACTGTCATTCAGTACACTTTACATAACAGTAGGATTGCATTCCGATAAGTTATTGTTGGTTTTCATGTTCTAATTAGTGTGTCTTTTCTTACATTGTTTTCTGTCATTTGAGAGTACTTGAAAATATGGAGGTTTTTATTGAATTTCTCTTTAAAAATTGTGCGTGTGTATTTCAAAGTTCCAAATATGTCAACAGTTAGTTTCTTATGTATGCTGCATTTAGTATACTTTCCTAATATCCTCATTTGTGCTGTTTTACCACACAAGCCACTTCTATGCTTTCCACAACTTTGTTGTGCAGATTTTTCATATTCTGTTATTCAGACCTTGTACATATCGGAATATTATTCTATCAGTCAAAGTCTAAGGTGTCTACACATCTTATTTGATTTCTGATCTTTTAAACTGTACAACCGATGCAACTCTATGGGTTGCATATATGGGAAAGTGTCATGGTTCCATGGCCACCTTTTTGCATTTTTGCATATTGTATTCTCCAGGGACTTTCCAGAGCTAAGTATGAGTTTGCCATTGACATTGTTCTTTCAACCTCCGCAATTCGGATTGCATATGTTTCAGTCTTAGTTTTAGATGTGGCAAATGTCGTACAATGTTTTAGATTGCACTGTGGTTGCTATACAGTGTTGATTTGGTGCTATTGTATGAAGATCCATTATACTGTGAGATCAATCTGTTTGTACAACTTATCTGATTGTTATCCTCCTCTGTTTCCTATATCAATTTTAATTTAGTAAATTACATGCATACTTTATTGTTGGTTGTATACAATCTTGTGGAGTGTAGAGGCCGGAGTGATATCCTCTTACTTTGTTGTGGAAATTTTCATTGGAGACAATCAAGCAGCTTGCTTATCTAAGTCGTTCTTATATTGTCCTGTTTTTTCTTCTCTACTGATTCTCTTCCTTAGTAGAACCAATAACTCCATATAGGGGTCATCTTCTATAACCATTAAAATTGACATAAAAACTGTTTTAATCGGTGTAGGTCCAGCAGATTTGGTAGGCTTCAAGACATTCGTTGTGCACTCGCTGGGAGGAACCTATACATGAGATTTACCTGTATTACTGGAGATGCTATGGGAATGAATATGGTGTCAAAAGGTGTTGAGAATGTCTTGGGCTATCTGCAGAATGTCTTCCCTGACATGGATGTCATCAGCGTATCTGGTTTTAACTCTTCCCCTTGAACTTTGCATGCTTTAGTTAGTTTTGCTTTCCTCTCTTTAAGTCAATGCCTCCTTTTAGCAGAAAACCAATAAAAATTCACATTATTTAACTTCTGTTTGGAAATGGTGCAAAGGAAATGATGGAAAACATATTTCTTCAGCATCCAAAATATTTCCTCTCCTAGTGCTTTGTAACCTAAAGAAACATGCCCCTAGTTAGATTTTTTTGAAACCAGGGACATGCTTACATAAACCCTTGGCTTACAAGATTCAGAAACCAGATATCGGATCTTAGAAGATGGATTTTTTTCATCCCTAAAAACTATTGTTGGATGCTTTTTTATTTATCTTCTGCTTATTGTGCACTAGCCTAGTTCAATTGTAAAATAGATTCTGATTACCGAATAGCAGTGAATGTACTACTTTTCATCAGACTCGCATCAAACATAGTCTAATATTCTCTGATAAGATATTTACATGTATCACATTTGTGCCGGGGGTGCTTTTTGAAACAATGGGTGTACGCACTATCTGTTTCATCAATTCACCATGTATGTTCTTGTCTTTGCATGCACATTGATGAATTAAGCTGTGTTCATCAGGTAACTATTGCTCGGACAAGAAGCCGACAGCTGTAAACTGGATAGAAGGCCGTGGGAAATCTGTTGTTTGTGAGGCTACTATTAAAGGACATGTTGTGCAGAAAGTTCTTAAGACGACTGTAGAAAAACTTGTCGAGCTTAACATTATCAAAAATCTTGCTGGATCAGCTGTAGCTGGGGCTCTTGGGGGTTTTAATGCCCATGCGAGTAATATTGTTACTGCTTTATTCATTGCTACAGGACAGGATCCTGCACAAAATGTTGAAAGCTCACAATGCATCACCATGTTGGAGAAAGTAAATGATGGAGATGATCTTCATATCTCTGTCACCATGCCGTCCATTGAGGTGATTATTTATTCGTTTTAATTCCCGTTGTTGCCTGCATTATGTAGATTATATCATAACCTGCTAGCCCTAAATGGAGCTGCAAAATATATAACATAGAGATCTTCTTGTTTTGACTGAAGTAATATTTTGTTTTAACATGCAGTTAGATTGTGAGAGAAATATCCGCATTGATCATTTATTATTTTTGTAATTTATCCATGTTTGTTAAAATGTTTCAATTATTCTCTCAGGTAGGTACAATCGGGGGTGGTACATGTCTGGCCTCACAGGCCGCTTGTTTGAATCTGCTTGGTGTGAAGGGTTCAAATCATGGCTCACCTGGTGCAAATGCTAAACGTTTGGCTACCATAGTAGCTGGCAGCGTTCTCGCTGGCGAGCTCTCGCTCCTTGCCGCTCTTGCCTCTGGTCAGCTTGTCAAGAGCCACATGAAGTACAACCGATCAAGTAAGGATATTGCCAAGTCTGCTTCTTGAGCAGCCCTTCGCATCATTCAAATGCTGGACATATTTAGACAGGGATTGCCCTGAGCTTGTGGAGAAGCGAATGAGCAATGGGCTTGTACATACTGCTGATAAGAGAGCAATTCTTTAGTTCCAAACGCAACCTGTATTATACTAGCATAATGTGTGAGGAGGCATTAACCTATAGTGCAGCTTCTGACTGTAATTTTACCCTTCAGGTATTCTTTTTTCATTCTTCTGTAACCAATTAAACTTATTTTTTCATTTTTTCTGGATAGCAACAGGTCAGTTTAACTTATGTTTTGTTGCAGTACAGCAGCTCAATAATCTTGTTTACAGCATAGAGATCCTGACTGTGTATGTTCATTTTACTGCTCGTTCTGCCTTTTGTTCCCTCTACGTCCCTCAATTCTGAAGTTTGTAGCTGGTATTGCATCTTACCTGTTGCCTGTGACTGGGTGTTGATGATAGCGTGGATCAAGTCAGAACGCCTTCTCTTTTATTTTTCGCAATGGTGTGTGTTGGTATTTCTTACATTGACAGATAAAATCCGCAAGCGTACGGAGATACCGCTGTAGTATAAGGAAGCGAATTTCCATAGGGAACGTGTGTGTTTAGCTTTTCTTCAGGTTCATCTAAGAACACAAGATTTTCTAGTGTGGCACAGGGTTGTTTAGAAAGTTTTACTTTAATCCTATCGCTATACTTCAGGTACTAGCTTGCTCGCTACTACCAGAACGCACTATACTTTGTACCCGTACCTGGATCTGGATATGGAGTACTAACCCGTACCCGGACATGGAGTATAACGGTGATTTCGAGGGTTGTCACCATCTCTACACTAACCTCTAACGTACTGTGGAATACGCAGTGTCCCTATCTCTACACCAACCTCTAATGTACTGTGGAATACACAGCAAACACTGGTAATTAACTATCTAGACACCACTTCTATGTAATTAATTACTATTTTAGTGTTTATAACTCATCGAAGCAATCAGTATCTCTTAATGAGCAATAGTGAACAATGATCTAGCAAAACTAAATAGGAACTAACTAAGAAGTATACCACACACGATGAATGTCAATTACTTAAATAGAATAAAGTAAGCTAGAGAAAAGTAATTGTTAAGGTACAAAAGAAATAGAGAGATACCGACAACTCCGGAACTCCTCCAACTCTTTCTTCCTCACTCTTTCCCTTATTCTAAGTATACATAAAAGAATATAAAGAGTCTCTTATAATTCAGCTCAAATCTTAGTATGTGTTGAAATGAATGAGGAGGAGGTCTTTTATAGCTTCATGAAGGAGGTTGGAGCGTGGGAACCGGCCACAACCGCTATATGAAGGTTGCTAGTAACTGCTAAAGGCGATTGTGACTGGGCTGAGCTAAGCTTGGGTCGGCCGACCCCTGGCTAGCCCCTTTGCCCATTCCTTCCTCCTAAGCCCTGACATGTGGGTCCCTAGTCCACTGGCATGGTGGTTGGACTTAGTTACAGGTATTTTGTTGATTTTGTGAGCCCAAGACTCCATAGGATTAGATATAAGTGTAATTCTTCCCCTCCTTTATGTATATTTTATCTTAATTTTGGTAGTTTATCACCTGCATCTAAATATACACCAATATTCGTGGAATTTGTTAGAAATAAACCATACCACTATGTTGGATATTTTATATTTTCAGATATATGTAGGTATTATCAGCGTAATTTGGTATTTAACAACCACTAACTGTGCTTGTTGCTGTCTGGTACTTGCTTTGATTTACAAAGTAAGTCGAATATACTGATCCGGTTCGTTCCATGAGCACACGGATTTCAAAATCCAAATGTGCTCTGATTCGTTGAGCTCACAGATTTTCGGTGCAAAAATTCTCGTGTTCAATCAGGCCTACTTTCTATCGTTGTTGCTGAAAATATCTTCGCCGCGCTATGCTGGTTCCTACGTCGCACTAAAACCACTTGATGATTCTCCTTATCTTTAACCAAAATCCTACTCCTAGTAGCTAAATAAATCCTACCTAGAATCTACAAGTGCACATATAATAACTTTTGTTCTTATGGCACATATAGTCCCTTTCAATACACACGTAGAAAGGCAGATTGGATCAAAATCCCGGAATTTTCCACTCTGTTGAAGAGCAAACGAACAGTATATGTGCCAGATTTGTAAAACACTTCTCTCCGGCCCAAGAGGCCGAATTATCATTAATACTCATTACGAACTGGCTAGCAACAGGAGATAAAATCCGGCTAATCCCTCCAAAAGAAAAGGGTGGGGGGGAGTCAAAAAAGAAGTTGAAGAGCCCCGATCAGAAGCGACATCACAGCCTTCACAGGATTCTCCATCTCCAGTTCTCCACCGTCCAGCACTATCGCCTGCAAGGCTGCAAGTGCAAGATCAACCAGCCACACAAATACACATTTTCCTTGCGAAAGTTTGCTCCACCACCAGCATCTCACGCCCCCGTGATGCACGGATTCCGCCACAATCCCACAATCGCGGGGAGCGCGCTGGCTGATCGATCCGCCCCAACCCCATCGCGCGCTGCATGCTATTGCTAACACGCGACGACACCGGAGCGATCCGCGATCGAGACCGCGTGAGAGGAGAGATCAGCTGACGCGACGGCACGGGTGGGTGGATCGGTGGATGATGATGATAATGATGGTGGCGGCCTCGGGCTCGCGCTCGCGCTCGCGCGGCCACAGGGGCCAACGCTCCGGGACGCGGCATCCGCCGGCACCGTCACGTGGCCGCGCGGCCCACGGCCGGCCGGCCCGTCTCGCGCGCGCGGCCATCAAAGATTCGACGTGACATATCTCGGCCCCTCGTCCCCCTCCACGGCTCCACCCAATTCGCCTCGCCACCGCGCGCCACCCCGCGCGGCGGGGCCGTCGCCCACGTGTGGCGCGTGACCCCTTCCCCGCGGCGTTTCGTGCGCGCGCGGCCCGCTGCTCTCTCTCCTCCTGCAGATAGGCGGGGCAGTGCAGCCAACAGTAGACGAATCCCCTGAAAAAGAAAAAAACTGTAGGCGAATCCCAGGGTCGACACCTGTCCCATATCCTTGCCGTAACACTTCACGCATGACTTTTCTGATGCCATTTCATCATTAGTAAAGGCTTCCGGGTTTACTTAATTATGAATAATAAAGGTTAGTACTACTCCTGAACAAGCAATTTATATATGTAGAAGGACCAGCGAGCCAGCTTTATAGAGAGAATACTGTATCTATATACTACAGCTAACAGCTTTGGAAGTCAGGCAAATTATACGAAATGACAGGAGACACAAAGAGGCTCAAAAAAAAGAGTACGTGCTTACAAATGTGGCAATTGAGAGGTTGCCTGTATCTAACCCAGATTAGGTCACCGCAGATTATGACCTCCCCGGTGGAAACTGGGCGCATCTCATATCATTTCAAGTCTCTTCCCGACCGATAAAGTAATAATCAACCGACTGCTTAATAAGGTGGGTCGTCAGTAACAATCAAGTGCTAAAGTCAGACGGCTTCAACGAAAAGATTAGCATTATCAGATCATCAGCTATATTCAGCTTAACCATGGCGCCATGCACGGACAAGCGAGCTACCGATCGATCAAGAGAGACGCTGGGCGCCGCAACGCGACAGGCGAGGGAGCTAGCACATGGCCGGCGATGAGACAGCGCGCCGCTCGGATTATCTTAATCCTGCCCCCTAATCTAATCTAATCTAATCTAATCACTCCTCCCCACTTGCATCCACGCTGCTTTAATCAGCCTTTCGCCCAGGCACTAATTCTTAATTAGCCGGCCGGCCATCGGATGCTGCCTAGCTAGCTTAGCTTATCTCTTGGCCATGATTGGTTACGGTGCAGAAAATATTTAATCATATCATCGCTCTCTTGCTCGCCTGTCCAGTCGATCGCGAGATGATTAGCTTAATTAGCTTGACTGCAGCTGATGCATTTTTTGCTGTGCTCAAATTCGGGTTCCTGTGGTTAATTAATCAACTAAAGAGTAAAGCCTAGAAATTTGCGTGGCTGGGAGTTAATTAGTGTTAACTTATTCTGATGCCCTGTCCTTTTCAACGCAGTGAGTTATTCCCGAAATAGATCGTGTGTGTTCTTTTCCGGCGATTGTGTATTTTTGCATATATGGATCGTACGATCTGCAGTTTCAGGCTTTCAGCATGCATGCACGCGCTGATCTGCGCGTACGGAAAGGAATCGGACGTGGAAGAAAAAGATGAAATTAACAAAGCTATGAGTTTCGCCTTTTTACAGATTTGTATATTGCTTAGTACTTTTCTGGCTAATAAGCGACATCATGACAGGCCTTTTGATTCTGTACTGGTTGATTAATTAACTTGGTGCCTGCGGCTGGCTAGGCATACGTAGCTGTAGTTGCTTAATTGGCTGCTGCATGCTTTAACAATTGTGCGCCAAAACAGGCTGTAAATAATGGTTTTCTCTAAGATTATTTTTGGTCATATCATCAATTAATAACTCCTCTACCCGTACTGATATCCTTACGTTCTTTTTTTTTTTTGCTATATTGTGGATTTACGCGTTGTCGTTTACTGTCGTCGGCTCCTCGTACGAGGGTATGGGCCTCATTGTTTGCTCAATGGTTTATAAGTTAAAACCAAAATTTAAATTTTAAAATCTGATTTTGAATTTGATTTGGATGCTTTTTCAATATAGTTTTTTTTTCAGTTTTGGCTTTTCAATCACCAAGAAAATATATACAAAAGTTTTACTCATATATGAATTTTTTAATCACTAATAAACCATTGTGGCTTATAATAAGTCATGATCAACCGATGGAGACCTATGTAACTGGCTGTTTGGCGATGCGCTGGTGGAATAGCTAATTAGGTGATGTGTTTGCGAGTTATATTCCAGTTGTTGTTCCGGTTGGAGGAGGCGTTGGATGGCGCGGGGCCTGTTATCCTTTTTGCGGTTGTTCCATTCATATTTTTTGTTATTTCAGTTTAGCCACTCTGCTATGTACTTTGTCTTTCCTCTTTTCTGCTTGGCCCCTTATGCTTTCTAAATTTAATGTGAAGAAGATAAATTTCTATTTTAGGGGTACGTTCACGATGGGTAGTTATTTAGGGGTATGTATGTGATTTTTCCCCTTCTATCTGTGTGATCTGTTTGGTGGGGTCCTTTAGCCGATTTAGGGTTGCTTCTTGTAGCAATAGTACTCCTAACTCCTAAGCAATTAACGGAAATTTAGTACTTGTCCTATGTTCCAAATTCTTATAGGCAGTTTATCCAGATTCGTAGTACCTCATCTAACCAAAATTTATATTTTGGGATGGAGAAAGTATACACTATAAAGTAGGGTGCAGATTTTGACTATTTAGAGGCAGGTATAGTGTTATCTGGACTGGAGTAGATGGCTTAATTAGCTATACTTTTGAGTTCAATGAACACATATTTAAAGGAAAAACGGCGCGCTCTCCGAATGATGTGTTTAAATCAGAAGATTAATTCCCACTTCTGGTTTGGGCTAATTATGAAGAGAAAGGATCGGATTACGTTGTTCCTTAGGCATGGGTACGTGCACCTTTTTCCAACTAGCGACAGATGAATAAGATTTCGGAAGGGCAAGGTTAACGAACTAGAGTTCTCTCTCAGAAATGCAATATGAGTTTATAGCCAGTTATTAGCTCTATACTATTAACTTGTTCTTAAACAGATTTGTTAATTAAACTAGTTTCACGCGACTGCACCCTACAGGGTTTAGCCACACTACACTGGATATGATCACCTGTGATGGGTCCAAATCCTCACCTTTAACGGGTTTAGGCTTGGTCAGTGATCAGTAGTTACTGGTGAGTCAAATCACCTTTGACGGGTGACCGGCCATCAAATAATTAGAAGTCCGTCAGAGGGGTTGGTCTCTGCTAGCCTAGGACCACATAGAACCCGTCACAGGTGTCCCATCTTTGATGGACAACAAAACAAAAGACCATCAGAGGTATCAGTCTCTGGTAGTTAGAAGCCGTCACAGCTGGTCTACCTGTGACGGGCAAGATAGTAAAGGCCCGTCACAGGAGAGTCAGCTGTGACGGCCCCTTTTTACGAATCCGTCACCGGTATGGTTACCTGTGACGTCTTTTTTTGTTGACCCGTCACTGATGTATTAAATCCCGAAAAAAATAAATGCTAAATATTGGCTAGCCTCAGAATTTGCTAGCCATGCCCTCTGAAAAATAGAAAAATAGAAACATCACAAATACATGCCAGGCACCGTCAATATCACATTCATCAATTCATTCATCAATTCTACCAGTTTGCATCCCATTTCCCCCAAAAGCACCCAAAATGCATGAGATTTCAGATCCACTATGAAAGTATTAAGATATGGCATCAGTTCTGTTCAAGCATCATGCATCAATTACTATCATTTGCATCAAGGACAAAAAAAAACAGAGGGAATCAGCTAGCAGTAGCAAGAAGCAAGTGTCCCAAAAAACAAGTGTACATAATCTGTTCTTATGCATAAAAAGGAACAAGTGTAGATAGTCTGTTCTTATTTATAAAACAACCCACAGGTGAAACCTAAAAATGGACATTTGTACATAATCTCCTCTTATGCATCCAGAAAAAAGGACAAGTGTAGATAGTCTGTTCTTATGCATAAGACAACCAATAATGAAAGCTAAAAATGGACAAGTGTAGATAATATGTTCTTATCCATCACTGGCCATTTAAGTCCATCCAAATGAACGGCACAACAGGGCAACACAAAATACGCATGTCATAAAAAACGAAAAATAATTTGAAAATGGAGGGAGTAGCAAAGAGCCATGCATATGCTGTCCAAAGTCAGCACAATATCAAGATGGAGTAAGCCAAACAGGGAAGTGAAAGATTTCAAGGTTATATTTCAATACTTTCACTATGGGAGATTATTTTAGGTAGATCCCATAGCTAATGTTCCAAATCAGTTTTAAATCTCTTTTCTAAGAAAATATACACAGGTGACCATATCCATCCAGTGAAAGTAAATTACATTGCATTCCGTACCACAAAATCATGGAAACAATTGTTTTTACATCACAGAAAATTAGATAATTGTTTTGTTCACGACATCACATCTAGCCCAGTTCAATCGTCTATTTGACGTGAAAACGTCCTTTCTTGTTCATTATTTTGGCAAGAATGAAGGCGCACAGTTCGCCTCTGATAGCAGGGGGTTGATGGGTGAAATCTTCCAACCAGCTCTACCTTTCTGTTCAATAATACATAAGTTAGCACCTTTATAAGATTAATATTTGGTATTGAAATGATCGAATTTGCCATTAGCAACAACCTCAGGGTCGAAACCTTTCACCTCTCTTAGAAGTGTTGACATATTGTGGCACACGTGGAAACCACACTGGTCCCCGATCTATTGTGCGCATGCGAAATTGGTGTCATGATAAATTTGGTCCTTGCCCTCCTTGTACCTACCACCCTTTTCCACATATGGGCCCCAAGCCATATTTAAGGCCTTGGTGATTTCAGTGAAATTATAATCCTTCGCCTTATTTGAGTTAAGGTAGTAGACCCTACTCTATTTAGGTACGATGACTATGAGAACCCAATGTTACCTACGCGGTGGTTATGTAGCATTAGTAATAAGAACCTTAGCTTCAAAAACAATATACATGAAATGAGTATTGTCTTCTTACTCTTGATTGTGCGCGCACATGATGTACTCCTTGTCTTGGTGGGCCCATAAGCACCGGTTCACGTAGTCAACCAATTCATTGAAGTTAGTTCACAGATTGAGCTCGTTGACCATCGATGGATCAAGGAACCCAACCTGATTACCAAGGCGACGACCCTCGATCCAACACAACCTTAAAACAGTTACGTATTAGCACTAATTAGAAGATAGTCCATTAATATCACAAGGAGGAAGGTTTGCACTTACAAGGAGTAGCATTTTAGAAGTCCTGTGTCTAACTTCTGAATTCTGAATAGGTCGAAGAGGTCATCAAAGCCTACAGTTATATAGGCAGGCGACGATAGGAAGGGCTGGTGGTCGTGATGTCCAACTATGGATGACTACCTCATTTTCTGCTTGGCATTGCTTAGCTCCATGTACTGTTTGTGTAGCTCTCGGCAAGCAATACCCATCACGGCCAACACATTGTCCTCCACCAACGGCATGCCTAGTTCAAATTGTGCCGGCGGCTTCACGACCTTCCCCGTTTTGGTCAACGGCGCCGACGCTGCAGCCTTCCCCCTTTTTTCACCGACGCCGACTCCTCGACCTTCCCTTTGCCTGTAGCACCCCCGCGTTCACGTTTCTGTCCCTTGACAAGGGGTGGGGAGCTATCAGCCTTCCTTGTGGTCTTTATTGGAGCCAGGTTTTGAGCTATGTCTGTCAAATCCATATCGGCTGCATCAGGTGAATGGGGTACTGACAACGCCAGTCCACGGGGAGCCTCAATTGAAAGCTTAGACGTGGGAGGTGTTCGCTCCGTCGGTCGACTTGGACGATGAGTCATCTTCACAATTATGTCTTCTTTGGGCCATTGTATGTACGTCTTGCACGCATCGCCCAAAGTCGTGATTTCATCAATAGGGGGCACAGGCAGCGGAAAGGCTGACCAGTTGTCCTTGACTAAATCTACGGACACCTTGGCATACCCATGACGTAGGTTTACGCCGTGCACCTTTTCTGTTACCGAGGGATTGAAAGCCATGCCCTCAGCGACTTCGGCCGCGAAAGTTGGGTGGACCCTCACCACTAGGACACACTGCGCTACGTCCTGCATTTTTAAAGTATGAATTTAATATTGGAACATGTAAAGGTATTTGTGTAGATATGGATCGGATAAAATCGATTACCTCTATGTTGTCCACCGCAGCTAGTGGTGCGACCGAGAGATGAGGGGCCGGCACATCTGTGGTCGCACAACTACTCCTGTGCTGTGATGGACTCGCGTCGTGACGTGCAGGAGGAGTTGGATGGACAACTTGTGTTGCGGCTCAGCGTATATTCATGTCGGTGAGGACCTTCTGAACCCTTTCTTCCACCCTAGCGTACATGTCTGCTTGGAGTTCTTGAATGACCTCCAACTTAAGCTCGGCCTTCAAACGGCATCCCTCTCTTCCTTGGCACATCGACACCAATTCCCCGAGTCCGGTCAGGATGTTCTTTGGTTCCGAGCGCCTTCGTGAGGATGTCATCTTCGCGTCTCTTCGGCTGGGACTCGACCTCGCTCTACGAAGCTTGTTCGGCAACCAACCCTAACTATAAAAACAGGATTAGTGAGGTTAATTAGCGAACTCACCAGCTCCTAATAGACGATGGCGTCACTTTGATTCTCAAATGTGACGGAGCCGTCAGGGTTTACCTTACCCCTAGCCCTCGCCCAGTTGCGAGCTCTTCGTTCAAGGATGTCGGCGAACGGGGCAGGGACATTCGCTGCTGCAGCGGCTGCATCCTCTTGGGCCCATATTTGCTCCTTGCCGATGTACCCAGTCGTGCCCAGTCGATGCGGGTGCTCATTCCGCTGTTGCAGTAGGCGATGTGCCTCGCTTGACTGCCTAAAATCTTCGCTGTTCTTCAGCTCGCAGAATTGCTCCCACACCGTCTCCGTTATTTGAGGGTACTCAACGAACGGAGTACGATTGCCGGGTGGGATGACATACTCCATGAAGAGTTTCCACTTCCAATTCTTCCAGGCTTTGCCCATCTTATGGAATGCCTTCCGCTTAAGCCTTTCCTTTGCTTCATCCGAAAATGTGAACCATTTCTCCATAGCCGTCCAAGCTCGCTCCATCTCAGCTTCTGGGACCCTGCCGATATTTTTGTGGAGGATGCCGAAATTCTCACGTGCTGCCAGCCCGCAGCAGTTAGACCATCTTCCTATGACAGTCCTCGGCGTCGTGGGCCTACCACTTGCGTCAACCTCTCTTATAACCTGCACTGTGGTCGGCCATCTATTCTGTGTCTGAGGGTTTCTACTTGACCTAGATGCACTTGTCCCGCCCGACAGCGACGGTTGTGGTTCTTGGGGCGCTTCTGCAGCTAAGACATTCGCTTCGGGTTGTTCGGCTGCCGTCGTCGAGGGATGACCTGCGGAAACCGTGGCTGGGTCTGCTTCTACTTGTATCCTCGAAGGCGTCGTTGAGGACGGGGATGCACCGGGCGTTGTCATCGACTAAATAATTTGAATACGCTTATAAATTTCCTATCATTTCACTAATTGGTCTTAGATCAAACACCCCACAATAATTTATAAAACAGCCCACAATAATTTATCAAACACCCCAAAGTATATATATATATATTATATGCGTCAAATCTATATTCATGCATCCCATTTCCCCCAAAAGCACCCAAAATGCATGAGATTTCAGATCGACTATGAAAGTATTAAGATATGGCCTCAGTTCTGTTCAAGCATTATGCATCAATTACTATCATTTGCATCAAGGAAAAAAAGAGGGAATCAGCTAGTACTAGAAAAAAGCAAGTGTCCCAAAGAAAAACAAGTGCACATAATATGTTCTTATGCATAAAAAAGAACAACTGCACATAATCTGTTCTTATTTATAAAAAAGAACAAGTGTAGATAGTATGTTCTTATTTGTAAAACCGCCCACAATAATTTATCAAATAACCCATAGTGTATATATATATGTATATATATTCATTCATCAATTCATTCATCAAGTCTATATTCATCCATCTCATTTCCCCCAAAAGCACCCAAAATGCATGAGATTTCAGATCCACTATGAAAGGGTTAAGTTATGGCCTCAGTTCTGTTCAAGCATTATGCATCAATTACTATCATTTGCATCAAGGACAAAAAAAACAGAGGGAATCAGCTAGTAGTTGAAAAAAGCAAGTGTCCCAAAGAAAAACAAGTGCACATAATCTGTTCTTATTTATAAAACAACCCACAAGTGAAACCTAAAAATGGACAAGTGTACATAATTTGTTCTTATGTATCCAGAAGGAAGTGGATAACTCAAAATCAATTAAAAAGAAATAGCCTAATAATCGAGTGGAACTTACCTCACTATATCTGCTCCAGAAATACGTTCACAATGTTGAGACGGTGGAGCGAGGAGGCGAAGTGGAGGGAGTGCGGCGGCGGTGGACGGCGACGTCGGCGGCGGTGGACGGCGACGTCGGCGGCGGCGGTGGAGGATGACCGCAGGTGCGGCGGTGGATGGCGAGGAGGAGGGGCACGGTCGGCGGCGCGGGCGGAGATTAGGGTTTGCGAGAGAGAGAGAGATAGAGAGACGCGGCGGCGGAGGGCGGAGTGCGACGGCGGCGATGGAGGAAGGCGGCGGAGTGCGGCAGTGGAGGTGGAGGAAGGCGGCAGAGTGCGGCGGTGGCGGTGGAGGAGGTCGGCGGCGGTGGAGAAAGACCGCAGGTGCGGCGGTGGATGGCGAGGTCGGCGGCGGCGGTGGACGAGTTCGGCGGCAGTGGAGTGCAGTGGAGGGAGTGATCTGGATCTAGAAAAAGGCCCCAACTGCGGTCTTACCCTAGTCAACCACAGGTAAGGACACCAGTGACGGCCTCCAACTAGACACCTTTCACGGCCTCCATCTTAAGAGCCGTCACAGGCCAGTACACCTGTGATGGCCTCCAACTAAAAGGCCGTCACAGGTGAGGACACCTGTGACGGCCTCCAACTAAACGGCCGTCACAGGTTGATTGGATTTGACCTTTTGATTCTAGTATTTCATTATTATATTTTACTTAATTCTTTAATTTTCCTAAACATATTTTATTTTGCTTCATTATTTTATTTTGCTTAGTTCTACCGGGGGACTAGCTGTATCTCTGTGTCCATTGAAATTCTTTGTCATATTCCTATAAGGGTGACACATTGGGAGAAATCTCCTGTGACCCATGTAGACCATCTTGCGTGAATGCTTCAACCATTTGCTCCTTGTTTCCTCCATACACTTCGAACATGCCCATCTCCCTTTGACAGTTTGGCCAGAAAGGTTGCCAAAGGCCGGATAATCGTTGATGGTACAAAACAACATCACATGGAGGTTGAAATAATCTCGTGCATATGTGTCCCATGTTCGTGTGCCCTCATTCCATAGCCTCTCAAAGTTATCGATTATCGGTTCAAGGAACACATTGATATCGTTGCCAGGTTGTCTCGGTCCTTGAATTAGCATGGCGAGCATAATATACTTTCTTTTGAAGCACAACCAGGGAGGAAGGTTATAGTTCACAAGAAGAACTGGCCATGTACTATGACGACCGCTCAAATCACCAAATGGATTAATACCGTCCATACACATGGCAAAACGCATGTTTCTTGGGTCATTTGAGAATTCACGGTAAATCCTATCGATTGTCCGCCACTGTACTGAATCTGTTGGGTGCCTCAGCTTACTATCGACTTTCCGTTCTTTGGCATGCCAGCGCACTAGCTTAGCTTGTTCCGGATTCGCAAAATTATCTTCATGCGCTCCGTAATTGGGAGATACCACACCACCTTTGCGGGGCCTCCCCTCTTTGACTTACTTCCTTCACCTTCACTTATTGCTCGTTTGTATCTAGAAGCCCCATAGACAGGGCAAACATCCAAGTCAGCGTATTGCTTGTAATACAAAATGCAGTCGTTTCGACAAGCATGAATTCTTCTCACCTCCAGGCCCAACGGACATAAAGACTTGCTTTGCTTCATATGTCGTATGCGGTAATTTGTTCCCCTCTGGCAACAGGTCCTTTAACAGCTCAAGAAGTTCTGTAAAACTCTTGTCGGACCAACCATTACTTGCCTTAAGCTTCATGAGTTCCAACACGCATGACAATTTGTTGTGCTTCGACTTACATCCATCATACAAAGGCATATGACAATCTTCCACCAACTTACTAAACTTCTCAAAATCTCTGTCGTTGTCATCTGCGTCTTCAACGTCATGCAACATTTTAGACAAACTTTGAGTGTCCAAATCTATGGTCTCTCCGCCTAACGGAGAAGGTACAAACATGCCTTCTCGAGCTGCAGCGGCGTTCACTACATCCTGATCCGGCACTTCTTCAGCTGCGACATCAGGTGCCTCTTGCTCCCCATACTTGCTCCAACATATATATTTCTCCATGAAACCTCTCCTTATCAAATGAGAATGCACATATGAACTATCATGGAACATCTATTCATTCTTACAGTCGTTATATGGACACAATATGTGCATGGCCATCCTGCTTTTTCTGTCATTGTCCGCAAATGTGACGAATTCAGTGACCCCCTCCCTATACTCTTTAGACGTACGATGAACATGGTACATCCAACTACGATTCATCTGCAATCAACGACATAGGAAGAAAACTATATGATGATCAATTGGGAATGAAGGGAGAATAATGTATTTTTTACCTTTAATTTCAGCACAAATTCGCCCCCCTGCCCTCCCAACCGAATTGTGAACTGTGCACTGGTCGGGATGGAAAGCAGTTGGCAGTTGGGGGTTATTTATATAGATCCAACTCACCTCAAACGGGTTAAATAAATACAGCTCGTCAAAGGTGTCGGCCATACCTTTGACGGGCCGCAACTCAGTAGCCCGTACAGGTAACAAGATACCTTTAACGGGCCGGAAGTAACAACCGTTACAGGTGACGCCAATTACTTTTGACGGGTTCTAACTCCCTGGCCATCACAGGTGAGGTGATACCTGTGACGGCCAGGGAGAAATCCCCGTCACTGGTATTTCTGTGACGGCTTACGGCTACGAGCCGTCACAGGTGAGGTGATACCTGTGACGGACCGCAGCCGGATGTCTCACCGATGACGGCAAACATAAGGACCCGTCAAAGGTGACGGCCATCTGTGACCAATCCATATGACCGTCACTGGTGTGCCGTCATAGATGTAGGGTTCTGGTGTAGTGCCACCACATGCACGCCGCGCATGCATGCTAACTTGTGATACTCCGTTATTAAATATAAAAAAAATTATGATTCAAATTTTATACGCATGCAATATAAACATTTTCAGAACGCTAGTTACAATGTACAGGAATCGATGTATTTCCAACCAATCATATGCTTAGAAGGAGAATCCAAAGAATTCAAAATTTGATCATTAAGGTAACTAGCTAGAAGGGAATATTCTTCATTAATCTTAAACTTTGCCAAATAATCGTACCACATCTTTAAATATAAGTGATTTTGTTTATGTTACTATATAAGCGAAAATTCTTAAATTTGGGAACGGATGAGTATTTGGATTTGAGAGAGTATGATTTATTCTTAATACTCCCTCCGCTATAATATAACACTAGAAAAACAGCGTGCCAGTTGGCACGCTTCGTAATTTATAGCCCGTGTACTATGGAAAGCTTCAATATTTTTTTAAAAAAAATAATGCAAGTCTTTTACATTTTTTTGTAAAATATCTATAATATTAATTTATTTGAAAATAAACCTTTAACATGCTTTTTAATTTTGTGTTTATCAAAGGTTGAGAATTGTGTTATGAATAGGTTATTTAACCTTGCTATGTTGATGAAAATAGTATAAAAAAGCAAAGTGAGCATAGCTTAATTTTTTTATTCGGAACATAGCTCAATTGGTTAAGTCTCTCGTATTTACGTTAATTATTTTTCAGTGATAGACGATGTACCTGTCAGTAGTGGGAGGCATCTGTGAGGTGGCTTCATTTATGCATGTCAAGATATGGTGTATTTGCATTTCTACCAATGAGTGTGCACGTATTTATATGAATGCCTGTGTTTATACTGTGTTTCGCAGAGAAAAGAAAATAATACTAAAAAATAAATGCATATTTAGGAAAAAGATATTGCGTTTAACTTTTCATAATTTAAACCAAAAACTTTTGTTTGAGAGTATTAGATTTTTATTTTTAAAAAAACAATTGATTGACCAGATCTGAGGTGGCACTGGGGATTGTAATAGCGATATATTTTGACGTAGTGGCCAAACTTTTTTCTTACATTTTGTATTTTGGATGTGTTTTCTATATATTTTATTTTATTTGAGCTCCGGTCTTAGAGACCTTGCTCAGAAGCCTCTGGGCTCTAGACGGTGTTTTTTTTTAAACTCTGGACGGTGTTGATTGTTGATCTTTAAAGAAAGTCTAAGTGACAATTTTTTTCTTTTGATCTCTGTTTTTTTCCTGACGTGTCAATATTTTTCCCATTTTATTATATGTTTCCTAATTTTTCTTTTGCAATGTTTAAGACCGTGTAATGTTTATTCTAGTAGTAGTTGAAATAGCCAGAATGATCCGGATGTTTAAGACCGTGTAACGTTTAGTTTATTGAATATAAGAGCAGGTACAATAGCAGGCTATAAACCAGCTATAAACATATTTTAAAGAGATAAAGGAAGAGAGAGAAGAGCAGCGGGTTACATATCTGTAGTCAGCTGCAGCACGGACTCCAAGGCGTAATGTGTGTATGACAGGTGGGATCAGGTATTACTAGTATAGTAAGCAACTATTGTATGAATTGACTATTACATTGGCTATAAAAGATTTGAACCTAGTAGTAGGCTATACTATTACACTTGCTCTAAGCAGGAGCTTGAGCAAAGCTAGCTGCAACATCTCTTTCTTTGGTACACTTGTCACCAGTTTGTAGGTCCATGTAACCAATCAGCTGGTGGATCTTCGGCCAGCTTAAGAAGTAGTGATAAGGGATCATGCCATTTTTTGTAAAAATTAAGAAAGTAGCAATAACAAGTCATGGTATAAAAGTTAGAAATTGAAGGAATAAACTAGTAGTACGAAAGTAATATAATACAAAAATTGGTAGATATGGAATAAAATACTGTCTCGATATCACAAAGCTACCTTACATATTCTGCGACAAGGCAAAAGTAAGATTGATGCATGTATTGCCTGTGAGGATCTTATATTGATTAGTTATCATTTCTTGTGCCTTTTAGTTTGAAATTTAAAGCTAGCGAAACATTGATTTATACTCCTATGTAGCCTGCTGGAGGTTCTGTTGCATGTGTGCTCCATCATATGGTTAATTACATTATTATTCGATACATTGATCTTTCCGAATTTTAGAGGCACGTACGCCATACAAACTAACATCAGTGGATCTGTGAGCTATCCCTCTAGTATGTCCAACTTGCGGCTGTATATCTACACCGGCCGGCTGGGCGGTACTGGACTACTGGGATTAGTTCATTAATTAGAGCCGTCGGACAAATTATTATATCTACTCTCTCTCCCATTAAAAAAACAAGTCAGTATACGTGAGATATGATGCATCCTACATGTTCGTATATTCATAGTAAATATACCGAGATGCTGTAATATCTCGTATTAGACTTGTATTTTATGGTACGGAGGGATCAATTTACTCCCGCCATTTAAAAGAAAATCAAATTTTGGCTACGAATATGTACATAACATATGTTTAAATTCATAGGTAGAAGTTAGTTTTTTCTGGAACAGAAAACATATGTACATATGAGTGATGAACTCTATACAGGGGCGGATCTAGGAAATGCATCAAGGGGGCTTATCTCATTCTTCCTCCTCCAACTCCCTCTACTCTTCATATTTTCCCTCTTCTTTCCCCTCCCATCTCCCCTTCACTCAATGGTGATCCAGTGGGGTAGTGGGGACTTGAGTCCCCCCAGCACCCATGTTGGATTCACCCCTGACTTTATGTGTTTTTCCACCAAATTATTGGTAAACTAGTTAGTTACTAGTAATTAACAACAAGTTACTCGCAGGCCATGCTAGTAATAGTATTGTTGGATCTTAATTATGATTGAGTTTGCACTTGTAGATGTTTAACTATTGACAGTTGAATATACCTGAACTAATTAGCTGTAGGAATAGTCGCTTCTATAAGGGCAGCTACAATGTGGCAATAGAAGAGGGTCTTAAGCCTCTAAAGTAGTCTTTATATATTGTGGAAGTAGTCCATAAGGTAGTCCTTAGGATGAGCTACCCATATGCATAATGCCTACCCATAAGAATAAAATAATAATATTTTATCTTCTCTCTCACATACCATATAATTGAGTGGGACCAGTGGGACCCAAACTAATATCTCTTCTTACTATATATATTGTAGTAACTACCAATAGCTAATACCAGGTCCTATCTTATTACCGAACTAAGCATTATATATTGAGCATGCCCTAAACGTCAAATTAAACAAAGCAGGGGAGCTAGTCGTAGCGCACCAATCGTCAACTCTGAAAGTCTGAAGTCGTCATGAGTTTATTATCCATAACGTGCAGACACAGATCGATTATCTTAGCACTGTCTTATATATGCATGCTTGGTATAGTATAGTATAGTTTTATTAGATTTTCAAACCTACGTACCGAAAGAAGAACATGCAGCATATATCTATAACTGAATTTGCTACTATCTTCTCTTTCTTTCCTTCTTTCAGCATTGAAAACACAGCTTTCTTTGCAACCACAGACAGCAGAAAACCTTACACGCGTATAATCCGTACTACAGGTAACCACATATTCCTATTTTTTTTAGTTGAGTTGCTGCTCATTGTTTATGTCTCTGTACGCACTTGACTTAATAAACGACGAAATAATTAAAGGCAGAGCTAGCATGCTTGCATGCACAGCCACCAACAGTGAGAAGAATTAGGTCATGGCAGTGGGCATGGCATGGCATGTAAGGCAGTTTTTGTCGCCATCCACGCAAGGCGTCACATCAAAATATAGCTTCCAAGTGTAGCTAAGCCGAGTTGGCCCGGCCATCTAGCTCGCCCGCCCAATTTTATAAACCCCCTAGATAACTTAATCATAAGCTCGAACACATTAACAATGGTGTTTAGTTGAGGAAGCTAACACCAGCACTGGCTTTGGATAATGAACTCTAATCAATTGCACAACTACTGCTCAATTATTTTACATGCCAGGGGAGATCGTTCCGACGGTTTTGTCCACCCTATGTACAATTCTATATCTGCAAAAATACATGCGAACCAATAAACTCCTGCCATGTACTGTCTCGTTTGTTCTGGTGTCTTTGGTATGCTATAAAACTTAACATTGGAATTGGCCGGATTGGAAGCATGATTCTCGTAGCTAACCAATTCAATACTAGTAGGAGTAATAAATATGTCAACAGCACTACTACGTAAAAACACATAGAGAGAGAGCGGTACTATACGTACTGGAACAGCTAAAACCGATACTTGTAGTGTTTTTCCCGTTCACACAAGCGCCTCTCAGTAAGAACTAGCACATTTGTGAAGAAATAGGTGTCGGTTCTAAAGAAAAACCGGCATCAATTATATAAGTACCTTTTTTTCGAAAAAAAACTGACACATAAATTATAAGTTCCGGTTTTTTAGAAAATTGCCACCTGAAAAAATCGAGCCGACCCGACTGCGTCTTATCCACTCGTGCCCATGCTTATCCCCTTGCGAGGACCGTGAGGACTTTCTCTCTCGCAACTCTCTCTCCTTCTCTCTCGCGTCTCGCTCTCCCTCTCCTCCACACCCGCGAGCGTCGGTGGCGGCATCCTCCACAACCGAGAGCGCCGGCGGCGTCGCCCTCCCCACCCGCGAGCGCTGCTGGGTGGCTCCCTCCCCACCCGCGTGTGCTGGCAGTAGGTTTCCACCCTCCCATCCGCTAGATCCGACAGGAGGGGAGGTGGCAGTAGTGGTGACGCCCTCTCCCCTCCGCCAGATCTGGCGGGAGGGGAGGCGGTGGAAGCGGCGGGCGGTGGCTGGAGTGGAGGCAGCAACGGCGGTCAACGCCTTCCCCTCCACCAAATCCGGTAGGAAGGGAGGCGGCAACTGCGTGCGGCAGCGGCGGCGCCCTCCCCGACGTCGGCCCTGTTTGAATGTTCTTAGAGTTCTTTGTGTTCTTGTTTGAATGTTTTTTGTGTTCTTACTTGAATGTTCTTTGTGTTCTTTGTGTTCTTGCTTGAATGTTCTTAGTGTTCTTGGATTTGTCGAGTGAAGGGGAGCTGCTCGTCAAGAAAAGCATGAAAAAAGGCTCGAACGGTACGATCCCTTCATCACCCCAGAATGTATGGGGTGATATCGTAGTTCTTGCTCTGTGAAGATGCGTTGTTAGGTGCTCCATTTTCCTACTGAAGACGAACCTCAACCTGTACTCGAGAGATAGTTCTCCATACACTGATAGGGGATGTATGGATTCTCGAGAAGAGAGGAGCCGTATTGCGCCCCCACCCCGGACCACACGGATCCCACGAGTGAATAGAAAGTTAGATCTACATGAGATATCACCTGAATCACCCCATCTATCCTCCTGATGAGAAGTTTGTTTGGTTTCCATCTCCAATTCAAATAGAAGGACTACGCCATGCTAATGTGCCTTGGATGATCCACATCTTCGGGTCAGACACTGATGAGCACATTGAACTATCCATGTGGTTGAGAGCTCTCACAACCCAGTAATTGAGCTGACTTTTTTTTTATTCGTGGAACCTCAAAGGTACCGGTTTTAGACCGATACCGGAACCCCTCCACTCTAATGTCGCTTTTTAGGTGTTGGTTGGAAAATTCGATACGTTCGTGGGATTTTCAATCGGAATAGATTACCTTTCCTGTAGTAGCATGAAGAGCAAACTATACCACTTTATATGCGCATGAGGTCATGGGTGCATTCGTGGATGCTTGTCACTTTAATTTGGAGGCAGGGCTAGCTAGCTATAGACAACAAATCAGCAATCACTATTCGCTAGTGCAGGCTGAAGGATAATGTTTTGATTTGATCTTGTCACCCACCCAAATTAATACTGCACAGTAACTAAACTATGGAGTACCAGCCTAGCTAATCAATTAAACGATCCAAACACATATCTCTTCGATCGCATGTTGCCGATCTATCAGAGAGGCGCTCGGCGGCCTCGCATGCGTGCAGTACGCGTGTGGCAGCACGTACTGCTTGCGCATAGATCACTGTGCGTGCGTGCAGCGTATGCAGGCACAAAGAGATATCAGTAAAAGAGCGTGCTGTGGCATGGCTAGCTAGCTAGCGCGCATGCACGGGAAAGACCGAGAAACCAAAGGCGCTGGCCGGGCGGTGATGATAATGATACTGATACGGATGCGAGCGCACTGTATGTGTCTCGTTGCAACAGGGGGCCAGCGCGCCCGGCGGCCATGCTTGCAGCGATCGATTGGATGAGACATGGAGGCATGGGACGAGAGAGAGAGAGGGTGGGTAGGCACCGCCGCACCGCGCGAGACGTTTACAGGCGCACAACCGCCGATCGAGTGAAAGAAGATGATAGATATATCACCCGCATCGCGTGTATACAATGCAATGCATATGCAGTGATCAGAGAGAGAGAGAGAGAGAGAGAGAGAGAGTCCAAATTAAGTGAAGGCTGCAGCTAGCACGGGATACATATATACGGGCTATCTAGCTTGATACAGGGCGTCACAGCTAGCTATACAGAGCTGATCACGTTGCGTTTGCTGCAGTGATAAAACGGGTGGCCTTTTGATTTGCAGGGGATGCGCACTGCATGCCGAAGGATCAGGCATAATATATTCAGGCGAGGCGAGGCGAGGCCGATGCCACCGATCGATGAATTGGGGAGAGATTGATGAGGGGTGAGATGGGCTTAACTGTGGCCGCGAGGGCGATCAAATGATATCATCGTGGCTGATCGATCTCTCGCTAGCTGCTCGTGCTAGATGGTGACCGAGACGCGCCTGCTCGCCACCACCACGTGTCTGACAGCTGTACGGGCGGTGTAGCCGCCCATCACCCATTGCATTCTCGTTTATTTTGACCGGACGAGAGGGACCCCCTAGCTATCCTTGACCGCACGTGACGGTGATCTAGCTAGCTTGCAGCTCAGCTCGATATCAGTCCAACGGAGTCCTGCCGGATCGGTGCAGTAGTACTTTTCTTCGCATGCGTACTACAGAGTATACTTACACACTTTCCATCCTAGAATACAGTCCGATCACCTCATTCTAAAATAAACAAATCTAATATAAAATATAATACAGAGTATACGTACATACTCTTCATCTTAAAATATACATACTTTATCCAAATTTATGATACTAGGATATGTTACATACACATAAAATATCTTATATTTTAGAAACGGAGGGAGTATTACCCACTTTATTTTAAAATAAATAAATCTAGCACTATGAGATATGCTACATGATATGAATAGTAAGTTTGTTTATGAACATGCGATTTGTGATGAATCAGAATGGCGATGCATGGCTTTAATTTTACCACAATACCACCGTGTGTACATAGATGGATGGATTCAGCTTCATCTATATCTATATATTTATATTTATACTGTTGAGTATACATGCATATAACCGAGTTATTTATGTGCTCCGATCCAGTAACCAATTGGTTGTTCAGGATCTAAATTGTTGCTAGAAGTGCTGACATGCACGCGTGACATGGCACTGTGCACTGCGCTTTCTTTAATTTCACGGTGCCAAGTCTGCACCAATTAAGTGCATGCAGCTATACTCGTTCTTAAAAAAAATGTCAAAGAGTAGTATTACATACTAATGCTAGAGATATCATGGTCCTGTCTTAAAAATAATAATTAGTAGTAGTGCTATCCATGTGTTATTATAGACATTATATGTTACGATCACTTTCAAGGAGATGGTTAATTACGGCTGCACAAATTGCTGTTTTAATTTAGGGCAAACTGATCTATAATTATTGATGCTTGCTATATAGTAACTAGCAGCCGAGAAGTTCTGACATGCATGCACGCGTGACATGGCACTGTGCACCGTGCAGAAGTGCTTTTTTTTCAAAAATATAAAAGAAAATCATGATGCATGCCAGGTCTCTGGCTCTCTGCACCAGGTGCATGTAATGCAATCAATAGCTATAGCTGGTCAACAGTTAAACGATCTCAAGATATCATGATATCTTGTCTTTTACTAAGAATTAAAGAACAAAAAGAGATTCAACTTAGAGTGTCCAGTGTGTTTGTGGTACCTGCGTTTAGAGTCAAAATTTAGAAATTAACATGCTTATTCCGGCCATTATGTTACGGCCGCTGTCAAAAAAAGATGGTTTAATTAATTGGTGTGTCAAAGTCAACATGTGTACTGGCCCATGCACGTAAAAGACGGGGAAAAACTGGCCGACCGAAAGACGTACTCGCCTTTGGATTTCAACTTATTTTGTTGCGTGCTAGCTCCTCTCTTTTTTATATGCTCGGGTAGCTTTCATTGACAAATACACCATTCATGTCTCCACTCTACTAATCTGTCGCGACCTCATTAAGTCACTGTTCGTGATTGCGCGGCACTAAACTAATACCGCTGCGTCTCGAGATCCAGCCAATCAGGCCGTGGTCATTCAAATTTGTTTGCTCTCTCTCATGCGTCACATGACAATGACCCGTAATCCGCTATTAAAAATTAAACACTTGAGAGCATACGCAAAGCGACAAGGTTATCCTGGCTTCTCCACGCCGAGAAAAGCCTGGTCACAAATTGCAAAACTCAAGTTTTCTCCCAGCTCGTTTGATTAATTTCCAGTTCCTGAATGGGACCCCTCACCAAACCGGACCCATGCATGCCACAATCCAGTATTTGGGTACAGCCGATAATACCTTGAGTTCTTGATTAGTTCAGAAAATACTTACTGCTTGAATTCTAAATTTTTTCAATCTTCGAATTGAGTTGCTTGTTAATAAACCCATGTTGAATTCCAAACGTTAAAACTGATACGGCTTGATTTCTTACCCCAAACAGGTTATGTACAAGCAGTTGGTTTAACGAAAACATACCAAAGCTAGCTCTAGAAGCTTGCGATAACAGCGCTATATATATTTGTGTGTGAATCTAAATCGAGATGTCTCTCTATTTAGTTTTAATGGAAGATACCACATGAATCAGAAAAGTATTACTACACATGCATGTTTTCTTTGCTTATATCTCATACATGTCTTTTTTTTTCCTTCATATAAAATTTTCTCTTAAATTATTTATCCGATTACATCATTGTGTTTATTGCAATTAAATCTTTATAATAAGATCTTAAATGATTAAATTATGATGAAAAATATTTATGTTTATAAATTACTATTATTATATATGTAAGTTACTTCTATCATACATATAAATTACTTTTAGATTTGATTAAATTACTTCTTATACATACATAATGTTCCGAGTTGATTAATAAATTATTATTTGTTTTTAGTCAATTCCATAATTTGTGCTGGTTAAATTTAGGTTTTTTATAGACTCATGTTTTAAGCCCTACAACGGATTTACTTCTAATGTTATAACAACTTACTTCTATTTTGTGCTAATTAAGTTACTTTATGATTTATGTAAATTACTTTAGAATTTTATTGAATTTACTTTCATAAATGTATTTACTTGAAAATCTTCTCTACATTTTGCTTGTGAATTTACTATATATAGTTTCTTACTTCAACTCAGTCATAAAGTAATTATTTCTAATGTTATAGAGAGTTACTTCTATTGCATATCTAAGTTATTTTTACAATTTAAATAAATTACTTTTAAATTAGTAAAATGTTTGAATATATCCAACATGGATATCGTTTTTTCACATATTTTGAGTAAAGTAAAATGATGCAAATAGATATTAAAAATATTATGTGATTTAAAAGATATAAGCAATTAAAAAGGCTAAAAAAACATGCACTAAAGGGGGATTTATATTTGGGATGGAGTGTTCTACGGTTAGAAATATTGCGCTACCGTGCACTATCTCATTACATTCATATATATAATCGTTGGATAACTACGTTCATACAGTACTCCAACTGTCCGAAACTTATACTAAACGAACCCAATATTATGGGATACTATGATCGAATGAAAAAAGCCTTCAGGCGAAACCTAGCTATTTTATACGTGTCCTAGCTGCAACCCCATACTATAGTAAACTACATATACAAATTGGGCAGATTTTTTTTAATATAATAAAAACCCTTCACAAATCAGGACCGGTTCGTAGGTTTTCAAGTAGCAGGAAGGAGTATGCAGGTGCCGTGTATTATCTTATGCGGATTGCTTGTACTTGCCCGGGCGTATAAAAATCACCGGTACAGTAAAAAGACCCAATTGTTTAAAACGCCTTGTAGGTCCAATTATTTAGCCCTGCTTGCTTGTCTGCCTACTGTCCAGACTCCAGTGACCCAGTCCTGACCGAGACCTGCACACCCTACGTGACAGCACCACCCTACGTGCGGGTGCCCGCTCGAATTGATCGATCGGTGCATGCATGCATCGCGCGCTGCCGCTACTGCTCGCGCTGCGGCGCACGCATTTGGGCGGCCGCCGCCGCCGCCGCTGCCTGCGCGCGAGAGCGAAGAGCTTGCCCGCGCGCGTCGACCACGACGTCGTAGGCGAACGCGAGCGCGTCCCGTGGGCGCGCGGGGACGTAGTACGGTTTTTTTTTTTTTTTTGTTTTTCTGTTCAACGAACGGGACAAACGAGTCCACGGCGGGCGCCTCGTTCGCTTTGGCGTGGCCTGCTTCGGTTTGCCCCCACACGCGCGGTGGCTGGGCGCAGGCCGGCCTTTCCGTTCCCCGAGCTGCTGCTAGTAAAACCGGGGAGTTGGTGTGGGTGGGATTGGTATTGTATCGTGAGAGAGAAAGAGGAGGCGGACCTCCTCCCTGACCTTATCGGCAGCGCCATCCCATCCCTTGCCGTCCCCCCAAGCTCACCTCGCCTCGCCTCGCTTCATCTCTTCTCCTTTAATTCGGCCCCGCGCCGCCCAGCTCCCCTTCCATCTCCCCCCATCCCACCGCGTGCCTCCTAATTACCTTCTCTTTGCACCAGCTGCCGCCCGCGCTTGCACCGCGCGCGCTCGCCCGCGACGTCTGGAATATCGATCGTTTTGCTGCTCCGCGGGAGGTTTCTTGGGCGATCGATCGGCCAGGTAGGTTCGCCGGAGGGAGGTTTCTGCCGCCGCCGGGTTGTCGACGTGTCGAGCGGTGGAGGATCGGAGAAGCGTGCGGCGGAGGTAAGGAACAAGCTAGCTACAGCGATCGATCGTTTGAGCTTCATCATTGCTGGGTAGCTTAAGCTAGACGTGCTATGCTAGCTACTAGCTGCTAGATGGACAGGTCAAAGGCCAAGCTTTGCTGTTGATGAAAAGATCTCCCATTTTGCTTTGATTGCTTTGCTTTGGCTTCGCTGTTTGGGTTGGGCTGCACTGTAGCATACAAATTACTCCGAGCTGCTTTACAAGGGGGCTAAAATCTCGCTGTGTCTTGGCAGGTTGTGGTGGTGAGGAGTGAGTTGTAGGGGAGGAGGAGCGCCGATCAACCGGGAAGCTGGCGGCCGGGAAGTGGTGGGAGCGGCCAGATGACACGGCCATGGCCGGAATGGACCCTGGCGGGGGCGGCGCCGGCGCCGGCAGCTCACGATACTTCCACCATCTGCTCCGACCGCAGCAGCCGTCGCCGCTGTCACCGCTGTCGCCGACATCCCATGTCAAGATGGAGCACTCCAAGATGTCACCCGATAAGAGCCCCGTGGGCGAGGGAGATCACGCGGGAGGGAGTGGAAGCGGCGCCGGCGGTGACCAGCCGTCGTCGTCGGCCATGGTGCCCGTCGACGGTGGCAGCGGCAGTGCCGGCGGTAGTGGCTCGGGTGGGCCGACGCGGCGTCCGCGCGGGCGCCCTCCCGGGTCCAAGAACAAGCCGAAGCCGCCCATCATCGTGACGCGCGACAGCCCGAACGCGCTGCACTCGCACGTGCTCGAGGTCGCCGGCGGCGCCGACGTCGTCGACTGCGTGGCCGAGTACGCCCGCCGCCGAGGACGCGGCGTCTGCGTTCTGAGCGGCGGCGGCGCCGTCGTCAATGTGGCGCTGCGACAGCCGGGCGCGTCTCCGCCAGGCAGCATGGTGGCCACGCTGCGGGGCCGGTTCGAGATCCTGTCTCTCACGGGCACGGTCCTGCCGCCTCCCGCGCCACCCGGCGCGAGCGGCCTCACCGTGTTCCTCTCCGGCGGCCAGGGTCAGGTGATCGGCGGCAGCGTGGTGGGTCCGCTGGTCGCCGCGGGGCCCGTCGTCCTGATGGCGGCCTCATTCGCGAACGCCGTGTACGAGCGGCTGCCGCTGGAGGGCGAGGAAGAGGAGGTCGCCGCGCCCGCCGCCGGAGGGGAAGCGCAAGATCAAGTGGCACAATCAGCTGGACCCCCAGGGCAGCAACCGGCGGCGTCACAGTCCTCCGGCGTGACAGGAGGCGACGGTGCCGGTGGCATGTCGCTCTACAACCTCGCCGGGAATGTGGGAGGCTATCAGCTTCCCGGAGACAACTTTGGAGGTTGGAGTGGCGCCGGCGCCGGCGGAGTCAGGCCACCGTTCTGACCCATGTCTTAGCATCCATTTCAAAAATTCCCAAAGAATCGCGCAGCGCAGAAGCTATAGCCATCCAATGCATGATATGCAAGCTTAGCTAGCTAATGGAACAAAATTGCGACACGCATGCTGGATTGTTGATTGGACGTTAGGCCTTTGTACTGGGTGCAACATACGTATGCATCTATCATGCATGCGTTGCAAATTAAGATTTCAGTTCATATTCATGAGGAGGGTTATCATATACACATATTTTAACATCTGTGGGGGCAAGAAGAAGCTAGAGGAGGGTTGCAAGAACTAGCTCGGAATAAACTAAAGGTCAGTGAGATATCCAATGTTTTGTGTTTAATTCCACCAAGTGTTTCTTGTTCATTTTTTTCTCTTTTGCATTTTGTAATATGGTACTATCCTATTCTAGTTGTATCTTTCAATTCGATCGATAGAACCATGTTTCTGAAAAATTCTTGTTCCCTTCTTTTCAACCTCTGAAACCTGTGCAACACTAGAACTGTCTTATGGTCACTTTCACAGGTCTGAATATTCAAGCTCACAATTTGGTGGCGTGGAATATATTGTTTTTTATTTTTATTTGTTTTGGAACCAAATGGTGATATTCAATGGTTCTCGACCTGGTCAAAATTTCGAACCCTAGCTAAGCTAGGTCGATCTGAAGCCTTCATTTGGAACACGTTTTTTTTGCCAAGAAAGTAGTAGTATAGCTTAAAGTTTGCTCAATCAATTCAGGATAGTATGCGATCGAGCTCTAGCTAGTGTTGTACTGTAGTATCCTGTGCTTAATTTTGGCGTTCTTGTACTGCTACTCCTACTATACTGTACTGTACTTAGTTTTGGCATTCAGTATATAGGTCCAGAAGGTAACAGCCACCAGGAGGCAGGAGCCTTCTGCCCCTCCCTCTTTTTGTTTCACCTGCAGCTTTTATAATGGCCTCTGAATCTCTGACATCTTCAACCATGTTTTTGGCGTTTCATTGCTTGGAATTATATGTGTGATTGAATACTGTATATATGTAGAGCCATACTTAAGACTTTGTCTAGGTGAGGTTTAACCAGCAAGCAGAGCTGTCGCAAGGCAGTGGCAGTGAGCAAGTATACTCACTTTTACTACTTAAGCTGCAATATGGGAAGCTGGCCATGAGATACCAGGCCCAAAATTGACACTAGCTGCAAGATTCTCACCATCTGCTATAGTAGGAGGTAGTAGTACTATCCTGCATCTTGCATTCTCGAAGTACAAATCTGGAAAGAGGGGTTCGGTCCCTTAATGGGAAAAAAAGGGGAGAGGGACGCTTTCACACTTTCGCATAATTTGTGGGGAGAGAGAAGGCCCAGAGCTTTGGAACTTGCTCATAGCTTTGCAACCTTTGTCCTCTTGGGAGTCCTGGAGATCAGATGCCAGGGCATCCCCACACCAATATCTGGTGGTCAAGCCTCTCCAAATCCGGGATACTAGTGTCTGTCATAGTATCTCTCTCCCTTTATTTGGAGTATCGTCATGTCCATTTGTTCAGTACTCCAACACTTTAGTCTTCAGATGTCGATGTGTTCAGCAACCTTTCCAAACCAACTGTTTAGATTATGAAGTATATTTGCTGACTTAATTAGCTGGAGTAATCGAAACCAGAACAAATGTTAATCAAGTTTTTGCAACCATGCATAGCATTAGCTTGGCATTATATATATCTTTCAATGTTACTAGTACTAGTATATGCGATTAGCTGGAGTAATCGAAACCAGAACAAATGTTAATTAAGTTTTTGCACCCATGCATAGCATTAGCTTGGCATTATATATATCTTTCAATGTTACTAGTACTAGTATATGCGAGTTGATTTGGTCTCTGCTAATTGGATATATTATTTATGAAATGCAAGTTGCGAAATAAAAACTTAAGACGAGGTCTAACCGTCCAAGTGCTAATAACAGTGCATATTAATAACACCGTGTCTCTACTTGGGTACTGTCATCTACAACTAAATCTTGTGGAATTTCATTGAGTAGCATTGTGGGCTGTGTCATCTGCAACTAAATCTTGCAGCAAGCGAAGAACTGTATTTGCTAGTATTGTCTAGCTAGAGACCAGTATTCAGACTAAACATAAAATATCAATGCAAAGCATGCAAAAACTGGATGAATAAAACATGCAATTAGCATGATTTATCTTACGAATGATAACTGCACCTTGCAACTTTGCCTTAAATATAATATTTCTGTGATGGATAAAATATGCAAGTGGTCGATGGCTAAAAATCCACTATATAATTTCCCTAACACGACGAATAACAGTATTATATATGTATATATATACATGCCTGTATATATGGCTCGTGTATTTCTACTCTGTTTGTCATACAATGCCGCTGTTTATTAGCTAGCTTGTAATGGGTGTTGATGATCATGTGGGTGGCTTTAATCAGCTTATGTTTGAAACACATGATCACACATTGAATAATTTACTATTTCACCTTATTTAATCTCCAACATTAATTTATATGTTGATGTGTGTTAACATTTGTATGTTATTTGTTCCTTGTACATTAATTAACGATAATGTAGGATTAAGGTCTTGCTTGGTTTTTTCTACCCGATGCACCTCATGACTTCTTTTGTCAATTTACACGAAGGGCCCTAAGGCCCCCTAACTGTAGGTTTTGCATTGCTTGCCGAGTTTTCCTAATTTGGACCTATTGATGTTGTTCTCTATAATATTATATTATAGTACACTAGTAATATACCCATGCTAACGCTACGGTGATATTTGACAATGTATTGTAATGCATTTTGAAGAAAATGTTCTTTGATGAAAGAAAATTATTATCATAATATAGTTTTCTAAATAATTATATACTTTGATGCTTACCTCCGTATACTGAATAGCAATGTACGGGATATTATCTTGTTAAAATGTACGGGATATTATGTTGTTAAAATGTAGTAATCCCCAACAATCACAATTTAGACATCACATCTTGATTTTCAACAAGCAAACATAACAATAAATTGCATGGTCCACACATTTTATCAATAAAATCAACTACAGAAATCACAAATGACTAACACTTTTGCAGGAAGACAACATCTGCACTCAATGCTATTGGCAATAGAAAGGAGGCTTCTTGTTTGTACAACAGGACTATCTATGCTGTAGATCACGACTACGGTGTATAACACTTTAATATATATTCATATGATATATATGTGTGTGTTGAATTTCTCCAGCTTTAATATATGTTTCTTAATTTCATTCCCGGTTAATATTTAGAGGTGTTTTAATGCTCTCTATAGTAGAACCAATCAAGTGCGTTTATTTTTTCTAATCCATGGATCATAGTTGAAGCTACTTTTTTAGAGGGCTACTGGTATCTCGTCTAGACGGGATATTTTAAGTGATGGTGTCATTGACGTCAATGCTGATGTGACTGTACGCATGCGGTACCATGTATGATAAATATTGGTACTAGTAAATGCTGACATCACTGTACGTACGGGTACCATGTATGATACATATTGGTACCAAACATGATACCTAAGTAACAAGTTAGATACCCTATAGAAATCACGTCAATGTTGATGTCACTTTATACGTATGCGGTACTATGTATGATACATATTGGTATCGAACATGATACCTGAGTACCAAGTCCGATACTCTATAGGTACCAAGTATGATACCTATATGTACCAGTCATGGTACCTGCGTATTAACTTTATACCCGTCAGTACCAAGTCTGATACTTATAGATAGCAGACTTGGTACCTAGGTACCAGGCCCGATACCTATAGGTACCAAAATATCATGATACCACTAAAGTATCATCGCAATAAGAACCAAAAATCATATGTTTATCAAGAGGGAGCTCAATAAAAACCAATAAAGAAAATTGATTACAGGAAAAAGTCCTCATAGCTATAGAAACACCCATAGAACATGTAGAAAACCCCAAATCGAACCCCATAACAAGCCAACGCATGAGCTTAGGGGTCGCGAGTCCAAATCTGGGTGTACGGAATCGCACCACAAGGGGCCTTGTCCTTAATGACAATGGCCACCTCCTGGATTGTGGTGAGCAGCTCTACGTCCATCATGTGCTTGGGTACCTACCCCACGAACAGTTTCACGATCTCCTCCTCTACTCCGTGCACACCTCCTCCAGCAACAATGGTGGCAGCGGTGACAGTAGCTTCCTCCACGCCCAACACGCCACCCAACATGCCAGCCGTTGTCGTTGCCTCCGTACTCATGAGGGTGGTAGAGAGAGAGAGGGGGGGCGAGGGGAAGAGATAAAGGAGAGGATAAAATTGAATAGGTGGTGTGGGGAGTGAGGGCTAGATATTTACTAGTAGTAGTTATCACGTGTCTACAGGATATTGTTGAGTAGTTTTTATGTTTTTTATATATACTTAATACTATGACAGTATAATAGGTGCAATGTCCTTCCAGCTAGCTAAACTCTCCAACTCTGACATGGACTTTTTTTAAAACAAAACAACTTTCCGAGAAAACCAACAAAATAAGTTATGAAATTGGTCTAAAATATATGCTGTTTTCAACATCAAGACATGATTTTCAAATACAACTTTGATCAGCATGTGTTTTATCGAATAAAATTATGGAATTTATTCCAAACAAATTCACACACACATATACATATTTCTATGCACTAAGGGTAGTAATTTTTTTCATAAAAAAATAATACATGTGCATTCAGTCAAACTTACAGATGTTCAACCAAATACTCATCTAAAAGAGATCATGAAGTAGGAGTATGATATGTGTTTGTGTGAGTGTGTGACTATATATACTCCATCCGTCCAAAAATATAAGGTATTTTGAATGGATGTGATTCATATTCATAGTACTAGGATACGTTACATCCATCCAAAATCTCTTATATTTTGGAACGGAGTAAACATATAGGTCCCAACCACGCCACGCAGCATGACAGCAATCGGCAATGCAGCGGCATATATGCATGTATGTATGTATGTATGTATCGTCAGAAGAGGAAGAGGAAACTTACCAATTGAGATCCCCTACAGTACTGCATATGCAGGTAATGCTCGCAGTGAGGATCCATATGTCAGTGAGCAGTACTGCATGCGTAGTGCTGCATGTGACATGCACCCGAAACTTACCGCTTGTTGTGCACTGTTGTGGCCTGGACGATCAGGCGTACGCTGCGGGCGCATGGTAGGAAACTCCATCCCCCGAACAACTGGAATCTAGGAACCACCAGCCTGCCAGCCCTTCCACCGTGCAGCTAGCCGCAACCTTGACGAGATGTGTTGCGCTCGTGTGTGCCTCCTAGCTCAACCACGCAGAAATCGTTTAGGTCTTCTTCATTTAATCATTTCCACAAGAGAATTGAGGAGGATTTAGAGGGAACTTATTGCTGTCACGCCCCGATCTGGCCCCGGACGGGAGCTAGTGCGGGACGCTCCAAATTAACCTGTGTGCCGATACCAGTCCCAGGAAATAGCGTTGGTATCACAGGAAGACGGAATATGACAGCAATAGCTGTCTCTTTATTAAGAGTAGTCTTACAGTCATGTTGGGCTACGGACAGACCCTGAGCTCACAACTGCATTACAAAAGAGAAAGGCGGAAGCGAAGACTGGCCCGCATTGACTTGGAAACTATGACAAAACCCTAAAACTGCTCGAAGCCGGACTGCTCTTGGAAGAACTCCTCGTCAGCGAGATCCATCTCTTCTTCTTCAGGAACTGGGGGGTTAATTATATATAGCAAGGGTGAGTACGGGGAGTACTCAGCAAGTCTTGGAAATTATGTGTATATTGCAAGCTTCAAAGAACAGCTGTTTGTTTTCGCAATTGAGTTCGTTTAAAGCTTTCGAAATGTTTCTAAGGGGGTGCTTCTCAACGACATGAGCCTGATAGTGCGTCAAGCCCAGTCGGAGTAGTATAATGTATCAATCTTTAAGGATCAAGTGTTGGCTCCCAGCCAAAAACTTGAGATGGTCGTCCGGGCTCGGCTGATCCCGTCAGCCACTATTGAAAACAACGGTATCCAACCCATCAAGGCAATTTCACAAACAGTAGCCAAACAAAACTACGCTAAGGAATCACCTCACATCCGCCCATGACCGTGGGCACGACTGTTCGAACAGTTTGTTAACCTCTGCAGAGGGGGTACACTTTACCCACACGACGTTACTAGCCCGGATCACCCAACCCGTGCAGAACAGCCACGTCTGGTGATTTTGGGGCTTTAACGACAAGGCATTTCCAAAGCCAACTCAGGGTCACCTTATGCCAACGAGAGGGGTCATCCGGATCAACAACTGGTTAGGTCCCAGACCATGCTGTGCCAGGAAGCCTAGGGGTCCTCCCCCCGACACCACCCTGGCGAATCCACTTGTCGCTTGGCATCAAGGCTGCCCTGGCCTAGCTAGTTACTCAGCCAGGGTAGTCCCATTTCACCCATGTGGTCGCACTGATTATGTTTGGATGAAATCCCAAATGAATCGGTCCTTAAGTGCGAGAACGAGAAAGCGTACTCCCGGTACGTTCCCCGCACTGCGATTTTAGAAATCATTTTATTTCGCAAGCACTGACCCAAGTGTCGGGTTTTCCAAGTGTTTTGTAAACCCAAGTTTTACCCATCGTTCAATATTTTAAATTTTGAGAGGGTCCCCAATGTACGTGCCCGAGGGCTCAAACATCAGGAACCGACAGTTAACAAAGGAGGTACATGTATTCAATAGCCAAGGGGGATATGTGCATCAATTGGGATGGGCTGGTAGGTTATCTCGCAAACCACGGCCAAGTGTAACATGTGCAACCTATGAATGCCAAGTTTGCGAAATTGAAATACTTAGTTTTAAATTATGGGTGCAAGTTGATCAAAGGAGACTTGCCTTGCTCGAGATCTTGCACTTGCTCCTCGAAATTCGTACACTGCGAGTCTTCGGGCTCCGATGCTACACACGAAATGAATCGACTCAACAAGGACGAAAAGAAAACCCTAATAATGGCCTCTAAGTGCGCCATTGGATAGATCTCGATTTTTGAGGAATTTTGGAAGTGGAACGGAGTCAATCGAATGAATGGTTGAGGAGACGTGAATTTTGGAAGTTTTATTTGATTTTCCGGAGTAAGAGACATGATTTAATGAATTACTGGAAAATAATATTCTCAAGAATATTCCTTACCACTCACTGGCATGTGGGGCCAGCAATGGTGAGGGAGAATGGATGGACTTTTGTTTTAAGGGCAGCAGACTGATGAGGGACTGGGTATGGACTTTTGGGTCCTTGGGTTGTTGGTAGAGAGGGAGGTATAACGGACTTTCGGTTCACGGACACTTGACTCAATGAAGGGAGTCGTCATGGACTGGAGCTCGGACCGAGGGAGGGAGGCACGGCCCGGTTGGTGGAGGCGACGTGGTAAGCCGGCGGGGGAAAGATGTGGGCCGACAGAAAGGAAACAGGCCGGAAGGCCCGCATGCGCCCGTGGCCGACGGTGCGCCAAGCCCACGAGCGGGAGAGGGAGAGGAGGCGGCTGACCGAGCATCGGCTTGACCTGGTCAAGCCCACGTGGCTGCCACATAAGCGCAAGAGGGAGTAGGGCAGAGCTCACCCGGATCGGACGGCCGACAGAGTGCGGGGTGTTCCGACGAGCAGCGACGAACCGGAGGGGGCGGCATACACCGGTGGCAAGAGGAGGGGAAGGGGAACCCATTCCATGGCTCGGATTTGAGAGGGGAGATGCGTCGGCGGCCGGTGGCGATGGCCAATCTCGCCAGAGCTACCGTTGCGGAGGCGCGAGAGAAAGGCCAAGGGGGCGCACGCTCGGGCTTGGCCAAGCCGGTGCTCGGTGGCCACGCGCGCGTGGTGACGCGGAAGCCGCAGGTCGTCGGGCCCGGACTCGCGGCGGCGCTGTGCGGCGGCGGAAAAGGCGACATGGTGCAGGCGCAGGAGGGGAGTCCAGCGGCTGGTTAGGGTGGTCCCATGGGGCTCAAGGAGGGTGGCGGCGCGAGGATCCGACGGGTTCCTCACCGACAACGGCGCACGGCGCGCGCGGTGGCGGCGGCGCTAGAACATGCCTATGGTGTGGGGAAAACGGGGACGAGCTACTTAGCGCCTAGGAGGAAGAGAAAGGGGCGGAGAGGAGAGACGGCTACCTCGACGAGAAGGGGCACCGTGAAGAACGGCCGACGGTGCGGGGCGTGATCGCCTTAGCCTCGGGCCGGGGAAGAGGAAGGAGCGGCGCCCGGAGTCCCCTTCCGCGTCCTCGAACGCGGAGGTGACGGCGAGATGACGACGCGGCGGATTTGGTGGCGGCGGCGCTAGGTGTTCGACCGAGAGCGAAGGGCAGCCGAATGAGAGAAAAGGGGCGGTTTTTATAGGCGAGGGGAGGCGGAGTGGCGCGTGGGGGCTGGCGCTCACCAGCGCTAGCGGCCAAGCGGTGGCAGAGGGAGGTGATGCCGGTGGTTGCCAGGAAAAAGAAAAAGGGGAGAGAAGAAAGGAGGCTCTGCCCCTTGCCGATTTAGGAAAAAGAGAGGAAGGAGGAGGTGAGAGAGAGCAGTGGCAGCTCCAACGCTTGGAAGCACGCGCGCAGGCGGCGGCAGAGGGAGCAGAGAGGCGACGGGGCCCGAGTGGTGACGGCGGCCAGCGCGGCGTGGTGCGGTGGCATGGCGACGTCGGCGGCCAGAGGGTGACGACGACGGCGATCGGCCGATCGGGCGCGGGAGCCAACGTCAGCACACCGAGTTCAAGTGGTGTCGGCGGCAACAAGAGAAAGGGAGAGAGAGAACGAGAGAGAGAAAGAGAGATCTCTCTCCGGGCGGGCACGTGTGGCACACGTGAGGGGAAAGAGGAGCAGGCCAGGGAGGCAGAGTGGGCCGGACGCGCGTGCGGCCCACGAAGGGGAGGGAGAAGTTCGGAGAGAGGAAGTGGGCTGGGATGGCTAGGGAAATCGGCCCAAGAACCTGAGGGAGGCAAAATAGACTTTTGCGGAGAAGACTGATTTGGATGAAATTGGGGTTTGAAATTGATTTTCGAAGTGGAGATTTGGATAGAGGGGAAATAGAGATCTTTGCACACACGCAGACAACAACAAGACCACAATAAGAACGAGCTTCGCAAATAGGGCTTTTATTAAAATAGGTTTTCTCCGCTAACGCCACGATGGAATAGGCGTTACAATTGCACACCTATTATGGTGTGGAACTAATTCCCATCAATCCCTTCCTCCTGGGGATTAACCGAACAATACCTTAGATTTGTGGATTGGGGTGGATAGGTGTGGGGGCATCGCATCGGTGGCAAGGGCTAAAGGCAAGCCCGGATTGTTCACCTGGACCTGGCCCATCCCACGGAGCGGCTGGACCGGATGCTGCGCAGAGAGAGGTATCATATGCTGGCAGAATAATTTCACTTGGCATCGCGAGTTTAAATTATAACCCTAAACCACAATATCGGAAATCTTTAACACCCCTAACACAAAACTTGGAAAACCAGGTTAAATTACATCCCAACGTATGTTTGGATGAGTGGTTTTGCTGATGCGACATCCTAGTCAGCAAGAAAAAATAAAAAAAATTATGGGTGCCCACACCACCTTCCTATATTTCCTCTCTCCTCCCTTCTCTTCCCTATATGTCATCCCCGCCGACGCTCGCCGGTGGTGAGCTCCGAGCACGGCGTGGTCGAGGCTGACGGCGGCGGCCTCAGATCCACGGGCCGGTGGAGAGGATGCAACTTCCCTGTAATTTTTTTAATTTTAAATTTTATTTAGTATAATATTTAAAAAATAATATTTGGTTTCAAAGTTTTACAAATCTACACCCTAACGCTCTTTGAGAGACTATTTATTAAAAAACACCCTTTCAAAGGATTTTTTTATGACGTGACACATGTCACATGGAGGGTAGCCATCCATTTTGCAGACAACCCCTTGTCACCCACTCAAATAGCTACAAGGAGTTCACCTGCCATTTACAGGCCATCCTCAGTACTCTACCAGGGAGCTGCCTGTAACATGATCACTCTCCCTCTGCGCCACCATTACAATACACCAATGGGCGTATTCCATGTCATGAAAAACACCCTCCTAAATAGCGTTAGGGGTGTAGATTTGCAATGCTTTGAAACCAAAAATTATTTTTATAAATATTCTAATAAATAAAATTAAAAATTAAAAAAAATCAACTTCCTATACCCCTTCTCTTTCCAAAAAGAAAAAAGAAAAAGAAAGAAAGAAAAACAGAATAACAGTGATATTACCATATCAGTAGCATTGATGGAGATGGTCTTCAGAATACACAATTCCTTGCTCAGTTTGGTTACCAGAAACGGCACAACAACTCAATCATAAGCAAATGCAGAAAATGCGGGTATCCGCAAGCAATACGTCGTCTTCAGCGTAAATACAGATAAATCTCCAGCACATCAACAATGCGACGCTAATAAGGGGCAGGAAAATCCGGTACAAGCATTCAGAAGTCAGAATAGCCCATGGCATAAACGTTCAGAGTGTAGCTTTCAGCAGCGACAACGTTGGACTTCTTGAAACGCTGGTGGTCGATTCCTCCTGAGGTAGTCAATCGGCCTTGCCCTCCTGCGCACCGACCTCCTGCAGATAGTGCTCCGCGTCCAAAGCAGCCATGCACCCTGGATACAATGATTAGTTAGAAGTCTGCCACAAAAATTATATGCTCAGCAGTAGCCATCAATGATGAGTTAGAATTAATTTTGTCGACAGGGTCATGCATAGACAATTCCTCTCTTTTTTTGAAGTGCATGTCTATTGGATCACGCTTCTGAAACAAGCTAGTACAAAATAATACGTAATAATAATAAGGTTTCATCATGTACTAACCATATTGACCATGTATCAACCAACATGAAAATCACGAAGGAAAAATTCTGTACGAACAGTTTCTGAGATGAACCTTATCATCAGACTCTTTCCTTTAACAAAACAGGTAACAAAGTAGTTCTTTCTGAAGTATATAGCAATGACATACAGCTTTCATTCTACATCAACAGTACTGGCCTTATTCCCATATTCCTGTTTTTGCTAAACAATCAGACATCAAGATTAAAATCAGTCCACTATGTCTGTCCATCAAAAAGGTCAGTTTGGATTGTTTCTGACCAAGTCCATACTTGGTGACATTATTACTTCGTCTATGACGATCCGGAAGGGAGAGGATTCTAATCCCTCGAGGGGATGTCCCATCGTGTAACTTTTTCTCTCAAATTCAATGTAAATGGTTGTGAAAAATTCTAAAAGAAATTGGCAACATAGAGCACACCAAGTCACTAACATCTACCGCTTCATCAAAAATCATACTCAAATTCGATCTACACATTGAGAAACGAAAAAAACAAATTCAAACATGAATAGTACCAATACTACTCACGTTTGAATTTATCTTTTTTATTTCTCAATGTGTAAGTTGAGTTTTGACTTGATTTTTTTGTAGTTTTATGTATATGGTATGAATGTTGTCAATTCTTTTTGAGAATTTTTAACAACTATTTGAATAGCGTTGGAACAAACGAGGGGACATCCCCTCAAGGGTTGAAAACACTTTCCCACATCCGGAACTCATGTTTACAGAGCACGCAGGGAAAGTGAACCCAGTCTGTTTATTCCTCCACTATGTTGTCCATCAAAATGTCAATTTGGACATCAAGACCATACTTGGTAACATATTAGCTTACGTTGTTTATGCCCATCTGGAACACATGTTTACAACACCCAGGGAACCCAGTCTCTGTTTAGTCCACCTCATTCTTTTATGCAATAATAAGCTCAAACTCCATCTCAGACAGGATCAAGAAGGGGGAATGGCGAAACGTTATCTAGACCATTATTGAAGTTTGAGCATGGAGCATCTTGCATGTGCTTTGTAACCACATGAAAATGTAACTTGCACTCTAGTAAAAATACCTGCTGCAACATCAGTCAGCATGTAAACACTTAAGAAAGTTAACTCACATCACAAGAGTGACAGAATGATGTACTCTCCATACTTTTTTTTTGCAGGAATACTGTCCATACTTTGAAGTGTAGAACAAAATTGAAAAGCACTCTTCTATACTAAATGGAGAGTAGCCCCTTTTCCATCCCTAACAATATTTGGACTGCCTTAGACTATAGATATGAACTATGACGATCCCAGAATAGTTTGAAAGTAAGTTTATCCTAGTTCAACAATTTCATGATTAACTACCAGCTACTTATTAGTCAAACTAAAGACAATCTTAAACATGTGAACCTACATGGTACTTTAGAAGCACTAACCGGCCTCAAATACACCTAACTTTTTTTAAGACTAATACACCTAAACCTAGCTTGAAAACGGAGCACGCATTCAACATGCCCAAAAGGTAGTTACATCTAATCAGCTATGCTATTGCTAGAAACACAATGAAAAAACACTTATTTCAGAAACTCAAACACGTTAACTCTACAATAGCTTAAAAAGGTTCTTGTTTTGACCATCATCATTCGCACACTACATACTCAAGCCCTGAACAATTGAATATAAACAATTGCAATTCACACTAGCAAATAGCAACCCATGAAGCAACTGATCTCTAAGAACGTGCAGAAAAAAATTAATCACAGGTAACCTGAAAAATCATCAATTCACAAACCTGATCCAGCGGCAGTAATGGCCTGGCGATACTTCTTGTCCTGAACATCCCCAGCAGCAAAGACCCCCTTTACACTGGTGTGCGTGGAGCCAGGCTTGGTGGCCACATACCCATCAGCATCAAGCTCAAGCTGACCACCAAGAAACTTGGTCGCCGGTTCATGTCCAATGGCGAAGAAGAGCCCGGACACCTGAAGGTCGGAGATCTTCCCAGTAACCAAGTTCTTCACTTTGACACCTGCCAATGGGCCTCCACCCTCGCCGCCGTAGGCCTCGACGACCTCAGAGTCCCAAAAGACCTGGATCTTGGGGTTCGACAACGCCCTGGCCTGCATGATCTTGGAGGCGCGCAAGGTGTTGCGGCGGTGGATGATGTACACGTTGGAGCCGTACTTGGTGAGGAAGTTGGACTCCTCCATGGCGGAATCGCCGCCGCCGATGACGGCGATGGGTTTGTTCCTGAAGATGGGGGCGGCCCCGTCGCAGACGGCGCAGGCGGAGATGCCGCGGTTCCAGTAGGCGTCGGAGCCGGGGAAGTGGAGTCGCCGGGCGACGGCGCCGGTCGCGACGACGACGGCGTCGGCGAGCACGGTGGTGGAGTCGGACGAGACGCGGAAGGGGCGGGCGGAAAAGTCGACCGCGGTGACGGTCTCGGAGATGATGCTGGTGCCGAACCGGAGCGACTGGGCGCGGCACCGGTCCATGAGCTCGCCGCCAAGGATCCCCTCGGGGAACCCCGGGAAGTTCTCGACGTCGGTGGTGGTGGTGAGCTGACCTCCCGCCGCGATGTCGTTGGCGAGCCAGCCCTCGAAGAGCACGGGCTTGAGCTCCGCGCGGGCGGCGTAGATCGCCGCCGTGTGCGCCGACGGCCCGCTCCCGATGATGCACACGCGCGTGCGGAGCGGCGCCCCGGCGGATCCCTCCATGGCTTGGCTGCGGCGGCGGCGGCTCGGAGTCTCTCCTCAAAATTATGCTTCCTACCCGGCACTGGTCAGACTGAGAAGGGAGGAGGCGACGAGCCAATCAACGGCCACCGCGCTCGGTCAGTGTTGACCGAAACTATTTTCTCTCTCTTTTTTTTTTGACAAAGTTGCAGAAAATCCACAATAATTCACAAATGGCAAACCTTTCTCTATTTTTTTTCTAAGATACACCCAACAAAACAAATACAGACAATTACAATATGTGTATACTCACACCTATAAACACACATATACATTACTCCCATGTGTATACTCACACCTATAAACACACATATACATTACTCCCATGAGCACCTCTAAAAACTGAGATATTTTTTTCCTATAAACGTATACCCTATCTCTATAAGTATCTCTGTGAGTACCTCTAGAAATTTGAATTCATACTTGACTACAAGTCATCATTGTCGATAGGTACATCATCTATTACTGAATAAATAGATAACCGTAATACGAGCACACGTATTAAGTCTATAACTTGAGTTTCATCACGAGGAACTTAATTAATTGAGCTGCGCTCACTTCACGGTAACCTTTTCGATTGCACAATGTACACGCACTAGATCACAACATCGCAAGCAAGAGCGATCAAATAATGTTAACAAATTAAGCTCAAAAATAGCGTTCGTGGTGTGACGACACAAGCAAATCATGTAGTAGGAGTATTAGGATTCGTGGTGCGATTTGCACGAACGTGGATTTGCAATCTTTGCTCCTTCCGACCAGCTTCATTCAGATGAGGCCCGCCAAAAAAAAAAGGGCTTAATTCAGATGATGGCGAGAAAATAGTGGTTTCCTTTTTGTCTTTCGGATGGAAACCCAAACAGATCGATCGAAACTTCCGCTGCGTGACACAACCAAAGTGAATCACTTCCCATCACTACTTCCACTCTCCTTGCAGTTTCGTTAAGATAATGACCAGTACGTGCGCCGTGTTTATTTGGATTTGGTCGTTCTAATGATGATGATGACGATGTCCTCCTCCATTGCTGCATTACCTGTCGAGCTTTTCAGGATTCAGGCAGGAGAGACACGCACAGGAACATGCTGCCGACTGCCCACTGCTTTAATCCTTTTTGTTCATGCAGCCGATCAAATCTCGCTTTCGATATCTTTGCTGTAAACAACTATTCAGAGGCAGCGTTTTATTCAAACGGACCAGAATAAACAACACTGACCGGCATTTGGCCCCATATGAGTGGGGGCTCTTACGTTGTCCTCCCCCGGATGGCTTGGGAGGCGACGCGCCCGCCACCACCTTCCTCCCCCGCCTTCCCCTCTGTCTCGCCGCCGCCTGAGCGAGCGCTAGCAAAGCCACGCGGCCGCAAGGACGGTGGCAGCGGGGCCTCGTCTTGCCCACACCGCGCTCGGTGGCTGGGGAGCTGTTCGGGGCGGCGGCGGTGGTTGACAGTGGCGGCGGCGGTGCCTGGTGGCGGATGTGGCGGCGACGGCAACGGAGTTCCTCCGGATCTACGCCACCCCAGCCGAATCTGGCCATATGGCGGCTGTGGCAGCGGCGGCTAGCGACGGTGGCAGCTGTGGTGGCGTCGCGACGGCGCCATGATGCGAGAAGGAGGCTGGGCTGAAGAAGGGGCCGTGGACGCTGGAGCATCGAGCAGCACGGCCACGGCTGCTGGCACTCGCTGCCCACCAAGGCCGGTACATGCGTGCGCGAGGAAGGAGACGTCGACGGCACGAGGATGGTGTTTGTCGTGGCCATGGCGTGTCCATGGTGCTCGTTCGGTGGTCATGGTGGGGGCAGCTTGCGGTGGCGCTGCCGGTGTCCCCCATCCAGAGGCGCCATCGCGACATGAAGAGGTGGTCGTGGTCTCGGACGCGGCGGCGACATCCCTCACGATTGGCGGCATGCAGGGTAGTTTTCGGGGCGTTGGCGTTGGCTCGTGCTCCACTGGTGGCTAGGCATCCTCTTCTTCGTGGAGCTCCCCCCTCGTATGGCCAGCCTCAGATCTGGTCGCGGGGAGATCCACGGGGAGGGTGGAAGGTGGTGCCTTGCAGAGGGGATGCGGTGACTTGGCAGCGTTCAGAGCGGCCTTGTGGGTCTGCCAGAACTGTGGGTGATGGCCTAGGCCTAATCGCTGAAGGGATGATGTAGCCAACCAGACGATCCTTCTTGTGTAGATTGGTTGTGTGGGTTTGGACGGGGAATCGCTGACGAAAGCCTCGCCGGGCCGTTGGTCGGCTGACGACAACGATGCCTTTTAGCGTCGTTCCCCTCTTTGGAGGCATCGTTTTGGTGTTGACCCCTCTCCTTTCCTTACCATTCTCTAGGTGAAAACCTTGCTCCGGCTTTCGGACGAGCGGTGGCGGCGATCCACGTCGTGTCCTCCTTGGGGGCACCGCTTTGGAGAAACTTCTTCGTGCAAGGATGTCGTTGATGGTCTATGCATTGGCTTCGGAGCTTTTAGTCCTAGGTTTTGACGAGGTCTTCGCTTTCTAGTTTCCACATTTTGTTTTGCGGTGGGCAACCTTCGCGCTTTGTTTGATTTTGCAAGGTAGAGTCGGAGCTGCTTTGTCGGGGTGATGAAGATGGGCAACCGATGACACGTAGCATTCTCTTTCTAGGAGTATTGTTGTTGGCGGTGAATAGGATGTGGCGTTTTGGCTGCTTTGGCTGAAGTTCATCGTGGGAAGTCGAAGCCGCTTGATCATTTTGGCAGCGAGCTAGGTATGGATGATGCATCCGGTTTGAAGTCGGAGCTATTGTGTCACTTGGCGGCAAGCTCGACAACGATGATACTGTTGCAAAGTTGGACCTGCCTATGCTGTATTTGGTCAAGCTTGGTAACGACATCATACGTTGGGCTCCGTCAGTGGTTTCAGTGGTTTCACTTGTTAGTGAGTTGTCGCGTGAGCTGTGTAGCTATTCAGCTAGCCGGTGGTTGTTTTTTTTTTTCTTTTTTTTAACCCGTCTAGGATTTTTACTCCTGCTTAATGAAAATATAATTGGCAGCTCTGCTATCCATTAAGTTTAAAAAAAAAGAATAAACAACACTAGCCGCTGGCCCATGAGCAGATTTTTCTCTCGACCAAATCCACGATACTAATTGTAGCAGCGGGCTTTTCTACTACCCGTGGGCCTTTGGTTAATGACCCAGCCTTGTCTCAGCTCAGCATTTTTACCATTTATTTACGCTACATCATTTTAAAATTTTAAATGCAGTTCTTTCAGGATGATGCAGTGGCACTTTCAGACAAAGAAAAACCTGATCGATAGCAGTGTCGGTGTCCGGCTGTCCGCTGCTCCTGTGCTTTCACTAACTAGTTGACAAAGATAAACCGGCATTATCCACAGAACAGCTAGTGATAAACAAATAAAGCCGCTAAGAAAAATCAGTAACAGGTGAGGCGCAAAGATTTGTTTGGCCAGACTAACTATGTGTTTCTGGCTTTCTGTAATTGGTGAGAAATTAACCCCATCCATTTGGGCATTAATTGTTTGCCACAAAAAAGACAAATATCGTCAAACTGACTCTCCATCAACACTTACTTTCAGCAGAAGAAAATGGAGTACTCACACGGCAGAACAAAGAAATTGGCATGCACCACTAAAAAAAAAAAGCATGCACGCTGCATGGAAGTATATCTGTAATAGTTTGAGAAGTTAACACGTACGTATTTGAATATTCAGTTGTATTATTCTTGCCCCGTCCTTTTCTATCGAATAAAATCCCATGGACCTGGACGGCTAGACGGCCGTTCGCTGAAGAAAATTTTGCCACACAAAATTAAGGTCTACTCTAATACAGATGGCAGTTGGAAAACAAGTGTTAATATCTATCTTGAACCAATGAACGTGGCAAAAAAAAAAAAAATCAGATTTGCGGCTCACATTTCACACCCTGTTAATTACACATCCTCATAGTATCAAGACATGAGTATCAATCCAAACTCGTTTCACATCTTAATTTAGACTTCATTTGGAGCACACATTTACAACCTTTTAACTATTCTGTATCTTTGTTCCAAAAAAAATGGAGCCATTTCAGACTTTGATCAGATTGTTGTCAGGTCTACCGATGATCTCCTGCCGCTGGAGCTGGCGTAGTCCTCCACCGGGACTGAGTTCCGCTTGATGAACTCGAGGCAGTCGGCGATCGCCTGCGCGTAGAACGAGTTGGATCGCATGAACGACGGCGGCGGCACTGCCCGCCGCCCGCCGTCGTGATGCTCATGCTTCCCGCCGACGACGAGGAACCTCGTGCTGCTGCTACGTGAGCAGCCGCCTCCAGCTGACGACGACGACGACGACGACCGCGGCCTCACCGCGAGAAGCTGGCGCACGTATCGGCCGACGAGGCTGAGGAACGTGAGCAGCTTGGCCCGCAGCCGCCGCACCGAGAACCGGTTCCTCGGGCACAGCCGGAACCCCCTCGCCGGCGGCCGCCTCCGCCACCTCCTCCCTATCCTCACGTAGCTCTCCGGCGAAGAAGCACAACCCTCCATCTCTTCGAATCTTCGATCTCCTTACGTGTGTGTGAATTGCGATCGATTCTGTACGAATTCCTGGATCGCGAGCAGTACTCTGCTTGACGCTGCCGCTGCTGATGCTGGTCAAGTGGCAGCAAGCGAAGCAACTGGGGTATATATAGCTCTCGCGCGCGGTGTCGGGGGAGAGGAACGAGGCAGGAAGGTAGGTTTGAATCGAGCCTTTTCGCGAGAGCGACATGGGCGGGGATTAAGCTTTGCTTAAGCCGCTAATTAACACGCGAGGTGAAGCCGGTACGGACAAGCAAACAGCCAGTGAACCGGGGGGGCAGTGTCGTGTTCGTGTAAAATGTGAAACGGGTGGCCAGCCTGCACGCAAAATTTCGCCTCGTGATTGGTTGGGTCATCGACCAAGCAGAAGCAGCAGCTGCTAGCTGACAGTGTTACTACTAATAGACATGAGTGAATTAATTAGTGGACATGCGTGCGTGCGTGCGCCCTGCTCAGTTCTACGTAACTGCGTAGATTACGTATAGAATAGTGATGTTTCGTCCAGCAGAGTAAGTGGACTTGTAGGGATTAAGCGCAGCAGTTAACCATAAACATGCGAGTTGGCAGGAGTTTGGCAGGCTAGTTAAAAACTCAAAAGGGCAATTAACAAGTGTGCTGGCATGAGTGATCTGTCACTTAGCCGCTCGGCACACGGTATATGGGGAGGTGGATGGTGTTTGTTCGTACCGGCATGCGGCCAGTTGCTGCAGACAGTTTGATTCTTGTGCCCCCATGAACTGAATAATAAACTGTGTGCGAATCAGGGAAGAGCTAGTATCTAATGAAATGATGTGCGTGGATACTCTGATATCCAGCTGGTGTACCTCTTTGTCCCGACCAACAACCCAAATATTTTCGTGTGATTCTAGCTGCTGTTGCTGTCCTCTCGTAGTCTCGTTCATATATGTTCAGCTCAACGAACGTTAACACGTAACACCACAGCAAAAACACACGTCAGATTATATCCTTGACAAATCTCCCTTGACGTACAATGCATGCATTCCAGAACTTTTCAAGCAGATCAGCGGAAATCCATCTGGATCGATTAGTCAAACCGTTGAGCTTGAGGTCAGGAGAGAGCCACACGTAGTACTGCATGCCTGCACGCACCTGCCGATCGATCGAGCCGCACGCAAACGCAGGCACGGGGTCGCCGCAGCCGCTCGCGCGATCCGCGCGCAACGTCGCGATCGATCGATGGTGGCCGCGCGCGCGGTTTAGGTGCCGCGAGCCGGTGAAGCGGCCGGAGCCGAACACATGGCGGCCGCCCCGCGCGCGTGCGTGTGCGTGTGCGCGATGCGAGATTGCGAGGAAATACTCGTATTCAGCCGAGGCTACCACGGGAGACAGCGTCGGTCGTTCGCTGCATGCGTGCGCCGGTGCGCCCGGCGGAATCTCGCGGCTCGGCACGAGGTCGGGCGCCATGCGCGGCCGCTCACCTACGACCGCGACCGTGCGTGTGTGCGTGTGAAGGAGACACGGTTTCGCATGGAGGGGGAAGGGGGCGTGAGTGAAGGGGACACGTGTGGTGGACTGGGGGCTGGACTGACGGCCGTGTGGGTGAGTGGCGCCGTGTCGTTTTTGCCTTTTTGTGTCCGTGTTGGGCTGATGAGTGAAAAGCAGCTAAGCACGTTTTGTTTGGAGCACGAGGTGTGTATAATTAAGGAAAAGGGGGATGGTTACTTTTGGACTTTTTGGGTCTAATGGCATTGCTGATTATTACTATATACTTTGCTCTTACACGGTTACTTACACCTACTGTGTTCTTCCGGAAAGACGGAAGTGTTGAATACCTGGAGCCGATGTTCTCCCAGAAGACCGAAAAGCGTACAGCTATAAGCTAAGCTACTGATGAAGCTGTTGTGCAGCACATGGCACCGACAGGGCCGAATCCGACGTCAAATGCCAATAGACCAGATAAAGGCCCAAAAGTGATTACGGCCCATTATAAACCGGAGCCCACCAAACATTCGGCTCGGCCTGCGACGCTACGATAGGGCCCCCAACTCGCAGGGCAACAGGAGTAGCAGACCAAGCGAGGCTGAGGCCCAATCGAGTTTGACGAGCCGGGATGCATTGTCCAACTCCTTCCGGCGGAAGTCAGGTTAGGCTAGCCGAGAGGCTTTTTATAGGCTACTGGGCCGCATCACCTGTTTCGGCAGTTCGGCGTAAACATCTCCGCGGATTTGTTCGTCTCTCTTCCGCACGCCGCTGCCCCTCTGCCTGTTCGTGCATCTCCGAATTTTCTCTTCTCCTTTCGAGACTCTCTCTCATAAGAAAGGTCGTTTTCTCGGTTTGTTTTCTCATCTACGTGGATGTGCCTATCACAATTGCTCGCGGAACACCGCTGTGTCTAGCTTCATGCCCCTGCGGTGTTCGTCGAATTGCCCGGCTGGGGATCGATGTGTGACCAGCGGTTCAAATGATCAAACTCCAGTGTCGTTTTCAGGTATTGCGCTTTCACTCTAGAATCACGCGTTTATCTCAGCAATTTCGTTCGTTGGACTGCATAAAATCTGGATGTGATGCTCCGCAGTATCGCGCTGTTCAGGTTGGTGGCATGTCGCGACATTGACTTGTGCCTCGCGGCGGATTGATTTCCTCTGCTGCTTGGACACATTTAACTACAAATTGACATTAACAGTACTAAATTAGCATGGCATTTTTAATGGTTGTTGGACTCAACTGCTCATTAGTTACGTATGTTATGAAACTTTGAGTTTGGTATAATCGCACATGGTTATTTGCTGTTTCCTACATGAAAGAGGTTTCCTACAGCAAATAGCCGATAATTGTGGCCGCTCTTAAGAAGTGAGTGCACTGGGCTCTAAAACACTTTTCAACTGAAAGACTGAAATGCAGAACCTTTTACCATATTTCCTCCTGATACCATTGTGGCAACTAACTACCATAGACTACTGTTTTTTTTTTCAGTGGCACCAGTCACATGCTTTTTCTTGATGCCAAGCATCAAGATTCTGAAATCAAAAGAAACAGGTGATCTAGTCATATTTGATTGATGTGTATCTTCATTTCATTGGTTTGTTGATCTTTCTTGATAAATTCTTTTCAGAAGAGACCTTTTGCAATAAACAAGTGTTTGTCATGTATGCTGTGATTTTGCTTGAACTGAGCGGGATTGATTGGATGGAATCACTGAAAGTATGTTACTTTTAAGTTTTATGGTTAGATGACGAAAATACTATATCATTGAAACACTTGCTCAGAGAGAAATCTAATTAATCACGCATGTAGGTACCTCATTATTGAAGAAATCAGTTAATTAAATATGCCTTGCCGACTTTATTCTCCTATTCATATGAAATATTACAGATTTGGTTGTATCCTTTGTGGTGATTTCCTAAAGGTATGACTCCACAGACTTAGTTAAACTGAGACGATTCAGTTGTGCTCACAAGGGAAATTATTGCCTCTTATTCTTACATAAATCAACTAGTTGCATAATACTAGTTGGTTCTTTGCTCAGTTTAAATGGACTCTGAATAAATAAATACAACTAATTCATGTTCTGTGAGGATTACTGATCAAGCTTCCTGATATTTTAGTAAAGTGTAGAAGCAGGACTATACCTGGTATTCCATAGAACTAAATTTTAACTCGGTGGAGTGTACATCTCCACCAGACCACCACCTAGGTTCGAGTTGTTTAATATTTTGATCCAATTTGTGTGCTTTTTTTCTGTTTTGTTAATAAGAAGTGTAGGTTCCCTACATGTTTTAATTTTCATATTTGTTTCAATTATTTACTTAAAAAATCAATAATTCAAATTATTGCTGATGTTGCTATCTTCCCAGTATTAATTAAAAGGTGTGTCATGTAATCACAAAAGGAAAGGGGGCTTGTCTATTTTATTCAGAGGTAAAGACAAACGACACTGGTACACAAATTTAAACCACAGCTGATGCCATTATGAGCTGTCGTTGAATTGTTATAGCATGATTGACAGGTTTTTAAATTGCTCTCTTGCTGTCCAGCAGGTGAAGCAAGGTAATTTCTCAAGTGATGCCTTGGACATAAACATGTCAGGTTGTCAACTCTTCTTAGTTGAGAGGCAGTACTCCTGACATTTAACTCAAGAAGAAGAGAAGCAATTTGTATTAGAGAACTACAAAACCTCCTGAATTTCTGGGCTATTGTACATTCATGTTCTAGTACCAAGGTTTGAAGTCACTTTACTTAAGCTTACCTCTACTAAAACCTTGCTTCACTTACTAGAACTCGTTCCGCTGACTGGCCGAACCGTGCTTGTCGGGGTTTGAGTGGCACTATTTTCTTAGAGATAGTAACAGCTATGCATGAGCTCATACAATTGACGCCCTCATGTGCTGTAGTGTATTGATGCCTGTGCAGTTGGCCTTCCCATATGTGTGTACTCGAACTGTTAAGTGGATAGTAAAATGGACAGCTTCAGGGTAACTAGGTGTAAAAAATAGTGTGTAACAGACTTGACAGTGCTAGTGCTATTGTGGTTACCCAGCATACTTGTTAGAAAATGGCTTGGTAGCTTAGAAAAATGGATAATCATTCGTCATGATCCACGTCAGATTTGCAAATTTTATTGTAGCTTGCTGACGCAGGAATTGCCGGCCAGAGCAGTGAAAGGCACCTCCAGGTCCGGACTCCGGATGAGAGCTACCTCGAAAGTCGAAAGACAATGCCTATCCAGCAGGCTTCGCAGAAGGGTCCACGCGAAGGAATTTCCCTAATCCAGACACTCTTCAGGTAACCGGTCACATCGAACTCAAAAACTACATTTGGTCTAGTCATATGATGTTGTATTTCTATGTACTACTCCGTCCCAATTTAAACACGTATCTAACTTAAACATCCGTCCTATTTAAAAAAATTTTATGATTAGTATTTTTATTATTATTAGATGATAAAACATGAATATTATTTTATGCGTAACTTATATTTTTCTACTTGTTTTCAAAAACTTTTTAAATAAAACTAACCATTAAAGTTGGATACGGAAACTCGTAGTTACGCTTAAAATAGGAAAGAGGGAGTACTATTACATGACAGTGATTGAACTAGTATAAGAAGTCCAGAAGGCACGTATGTTCTCTGTATTTGAGCATGTAGATACATATACATCTGAAAGAAGAACACATAATAAGGGAGATTGATCAGGGCGTACATTGCTTGCTCATTGGGCAAAACCCTGTTTGAAATTTGAGAAAGAGATAGAGAGATGATCACAAGGGTTTGACTTTGACCAGGGATGGTGGAAGGCGCAACGCTGGGAGCAAATGAAAATTGACCATTGACCGGCGGATCGGTATGACGAGAGATTAGCCCGTCCCTTCTGCACAGAGACAAAAACATCACTGGAGCCACACCAGCACATGTTCTAACCTATCAGGATTCCGATTTTTTAATGTGGAGGTAATACCGTAATAGCCGTTCGCCTGCAGGTAATCACTTTTTTTTTCTGTGCAAGCTTCTGCTCTATGAGTATGTTTGCTTATGCTTTTTTTTTTCTTTTTTCTCTCTCCCTGTTTTTTTAGAACCAACAGTACCAGTGTTGAAATTGATCTTGTTTGTTTCTTTTGGGAGAAACCTGTTAACACTTGAGACATCTGAATTTTGTGTAATCTGAAATTGATCTATGCCTTCACATTTACTATTTTATTTCCCATTGACAGATTATACAGTGGACATGCCGAGCAACAAACCGGCTTAGGCTGCGTTCGCACCTCCTCTTTCCCAACTCCTCTCCCTCGTTTTCCGCGCGCACGCTTTTCAAACTACTAAACGGTGAGTATTTTGTAAAAAGTTTCTATACAAAAGTTGCTTAAAAAAAATCAAATTAATCCATTTTTGAAAAAAAATTAGCAAAAACTTAATTAATCACGCGCTAATGGATCGCTCCGTTTTCCGCAAATACTGTTCCGGGTTCGTAAACATGCACGCGAACGCAGCCTTACTAATTTTCTTCTTTCCGGATGGAGTCACGATCGCTGTTGCACGGGACATTTTGTCTATGACGCGGTAAGAGGGAGAAAAAAAAACAGTGCATATTACGGACGTTTGCGTTGCAGCCTTGCAGTTGCAGGTTAGTTGGATCACCTTAGGAAGGTCAGAGAGTTTCTGCAAGCAGAGAATCAGATCTGGGGGAATGGAATGGCGCAAACAAGGAAGCAACCAACCGTCCACTTCCATTTATATGTCGCGGCTCGCGAGCTTGCAAACCCCCTTGCTACATCACCAACTCCCACCCTTTTCTCCGCTTCGTGGCCAACACCTCTTCAGCTCTGCTCTTTCGTATGTGGCTTCCCGGCCGTCGCCACCGCGGCGCCATGGCCGGCCGCGCCCTCGTCCTGCTGCTGTGGTGCGTGTCCGCCTGCGTGTTCCTCCCCTCCGCCCGCGCGCAGGCCACCACCTTCACCAGCACCATCGACGGCAAGAAGTCGACCACCTTCTCCTTCCCCAAGTTCGACAAGCCCCTGATGCAGCTCGGCGCCAACCTGACCTTCTCCAGTAACGCCACCATCAGCCAGAGCGCGCTGCAAGTCACCCCGGACAGCAGCAACAAGGCTCAGGACTACCTCGTCAACCAGGCCGGCCGCGTCTTCTTCCCCACGCCGTTCGTCCTGTGGTCCTCCAACTCGTCCAACACCACTGCCGATGGCAAGTACGTCGCCTCCTTCTCCACGGTGTTCAGGGTCAACCTCTACCGATCAAACACGACCGTGAAAGGAGAGGGGATGGCGTTTGTCATCGCGTCGACCAACGCCATCGATCCGCCGCCCGGCAGCTACGGCGAGTACCTTGGCCTCACCAACGCCTCCACCGACGGCAACGCCACCAACGGGTTCGCAGCCGTGGAGCTGGACAGCGTGAAGCAGCCCTACGACATCGACGACAACCACGTCGGCCTCGACATCAACGGCGTCCACTCCGACACCTCCGTCTCCCTCACCCCCTTCGGCATCCAGCTCGCGCCCAGCAACACCACCATTGACGACGGCAGCTACTTTGTCTGGGTCGACTACAATGGCACGTCGCGGCACGTGTGGGTGTACATGGCCAAGAACGACACCAGAAGGCCCTCGACCCCGGTGCTCAACGCGTCGCTGGACCTCTCCACCATCCTCCGCGGCAACAAGGGCTACTTCGGCTTCTCGGCGTCCACCGGCGAGACGTACGAGCTCAACTGCGTCCTCATGTGGAACATGACCGTCGAGATGCTCCCTGATGACAGAGCCACCAAGAAGGCGGCCCTGCCCCGCTGGAAGCTCGGGGTGATCATCGGCGTGTCATGCGCCGTCATCGTGGTGCTCGTGCTGTTCGCCGCGCTGTACATCCGGAAGAGGAGGAAGAGGATCGGGGACGACCCGAGCTCCGTGTTCAACACCACCATTGATTTCAGGAGCATCCCGGGTGTGCCCAAGGAGTTCGATTACAGGGAGCTGAGGAGAGGGACCAACAACTTCGACGAGAAGATGAAGCTGGGGCAGGGCGGCTACGGCGTGGTTTACCGCGCCACCGTCGTCGGGGAGAACGGCCAGAGCATGGAGGTCGCCGTGAAGCAGTTCTCCGGTGCCAACACCAAGGGGCAGGAGGACTTCCTCGCCGAGCTCAGCATCATCAACCGCCTCCGGCACCGTAATCTCGTCAAGCTCGTCGGTAAGCACTGCTTCTTTTCTGAACATTCAGATCTTAGCTCGATATTGTTTAAGTTTTTCTTCGATGCATTATACTTTTTTTTTGTGATTTAGTGATTAAGAATAGCTGAATAGGGGTGAACAGTCATGAACTGCTGATTTCGTGATGAAATATTTCATCAGGAACATCACTTTAATAAATGCCAACCCAAATCGCCAGATTATCTTTTGATTTGATTCAAAATATTTTCGAGTTGATTGAAATGGATGCAATTAAGTCTAGACTTTGTAATGTTTCTCAAAAAGAAGACTTTGTACTTGCTATTAGACCGCGTAGATGTCTAGTCGTGCCAAGTTTTAACTGTTACATTCTCAGCAACAATTTTCTTTGTATGGTTGCGTGAAAATGAAGGGTTCCGAGTTCCGAGCCGTCAGAAATTTCAATAGCCGTCTGAGAATATACAACAGTACGAATTTTTTCATACCCAACAATCACATGAAAACGATACATCGCGACAACGATTACTGCCTTTATCTCAAGAAAAGTAGCAGATAAAATTCTAAGATAATTACACACAACAGATATAGGAGTAGATATTTTTAGCAGCTCACCACGTCACATGGCAACTTGGCACCTTAGTTCAAAATTAAACCATGACCAGTTCCCACCGATTATCGAACGTCTTTGCTTAAGTAGTATGAGTTGGGATTTGCAAAGCAGATTGGATCATGGGCAATACAGGTTGGATCAAAGGCAAAGGTTTGACCTCGTTTTGTCGCTTGCATAGTTGCTCGGAGAAAACTATTTGTTAGTTGTAGAACGGTTTGTATATACTTTGCAAACACTAATTAAGCCCCTTTTTTTTAATATTGAGAATAACCACTTGTTTCTGACTTAAATAATTGGGTCATTGACAAAACTAACATGATTCATTCTTCATTTTTCACGTTTCAAAATAATACACGATTCTATCTCTTGGGATAAGCATTCAATATTGATGAGCTACTGGTGTACCAAAATACACAATCCAAAAATATTTTGGACGGCCTTTCTGCAGGTTGGTGCCACCAAAATGGCGTCTTGTTGCTGGTGTACGACTACATGCCGAACGGCAGCCTGGACAGGCACCTCTTCGGCGGGCCGGAGTCGGAGGTGCTGAACTGGCAGCAGCGCTACAACGTCGTCACCGGAGTCGCGTCGGCGCTGAACTACCTCCACCACGAGTACGACCAGATGGTGATCCACCGCGACATCAAGCCGTCCAACGTCATGCTCGACTCCGCCTTCAACGCGCGACTCGGCGACTTCGGCCTCGCCCGCGCGCTCGAGTCCGACAAGACGTCTTACACCGACATCATCGGCGTCCCGGGGACGCTGGGCTACATCGCGCCGGAGTGCTTCCACACCGGCCGCGCGACGCGGGAATCGGACGTGTTCGGCTTCGGCGCCGTCATCCTGGAGATCGTCTGCGGCCGCCGCATCTCCTGCAACAACCCCGCCGGGTGCAGCCAGCTGCTGGAGGCCGTGTGGAGGCTCCACGGCGCGGCCGGTGGCAGCCGCATCCTCGAGGCCGTCGACCAGAGGCTCGCCGGCAAGTTCGACGAGGTCGAGGCCGAGAGGCTCCTGCTGCTGGGCCTCGCGTGCAGCCACCCGAACCCCGGGGAGCGGCCGAGGACGCAGGCCATCCTGCAGATCCTGACGGGCGCCGCCTCGCTGCCAGACGTGCCGCCGTCCAAGCCGGTGTTCATGTGGCCCGCGATGCCCGTGGCGCACGAGGGCGACGACGACGTCGAGACGCCGACGTCACGCAGCAGCACGGTGATGAACTCGTCGTCGTCGTACTACGTGTCGTCGTCGGGTTGGACCCAGAACTACCAGGTCAGCAAGGAGCACGAGGTGGCGGAGAGGGACGTGGCGACGGTGTGAGCCGGCGGGGGAGGCGACCAGAGACGAGTCTACGGCCCATACGCGCTGCTGGGACCCGACCGATCGGATTTGGCACGTGGATGAAAGGTGTAAATAATGTCTATCGAGCTCTCCGTTTGTTTTTGCTCTGGGAGCTTCATAGTAAAGTGGAGTACAAGGCTACTGGTGTTTAGATTTGTTTCATTTTCTGCATACTTTGATGTCAAGCTGTAATGTTCTCAATTGGTAAAAATGGTGGCTTGATCACTTTCAAATAGTATGGGCGGAATGTGTAAGCATTAGTCATGAACTCATGATTAGCGATTGCTCCTTCTACTCGCGTGCAACATGTTCCTCTCCAGTCCTAACGCCATCTTCCGCCGTCTTACACTCTTACTACTGTCACATTACACTGTCACACTGCATTTTCTGTTTTCCGTCTGACTGCTTCATTGTATGACTTGCCATCAAATCTGCGGCCTGCAACGTGACAGTGTCCATGCTTATATTACCTACCCCAGCAATACATGGATCAAACCTGACCATCAGAGACAATGTAGATGTTAAATGGAGCCAAGTGGTTCTCAGTATTCTGTTAGTCAGGTCTACAATTGGAGAAGCCATAAACTTCCAAAGGATGCTAATGTGCTTTCCGAAGAAGACGAAGGGCATGAACCTTCGGCATAACCCGCAATGGGAAGTTGCTCCTCCTGCTGTGTCTTCATCGCTTCGTTCGGTCATGGTCTCTATTGGACTCTTGGAGAAGAAGAGTTACCTGCAATGTACTCCATCCATCTAAAATATAAAAGATTTTAGATGGATCTAACATATCCGTAAAACGTTTTAATTCCTCGATGGGATATCCCCTCGTTTTGTATATATCATCTAAATAGTTATAAAAAAAATTTAAAAAATTGACCAAATAGGTTAATATGAAATATATCACTTCATAAACATGCAATTTAAAATTCAACTTCTACAAATTGCAATAAAAATAACAAATATAACAGCGGATGTACGATGTTAGATTTAATTGGGTAATTGATCCATTTAAATCAATTAAATCAAATAAATTCCAATACTCATTATGCTAGAGGTTTATGTGTACTCATTCTCTTGTGTGATATTAATGGGATGAAGAGGTTATGAGAATTAATCCAGTTGATTAATAAATTGATAACCAATATCAATTACTCGTAATTGATGGTTGGTTGATAATGGAGGATAGTTAATGGCTAGTTGATGACAATTAATTACTCTATTTCTCTTCCTATTTCCATTACTCTTTTACTATTCATCTTCCATTTCTCCTATAAAATGAGAATTGACTTGATCTCCCGCGATATAATATAGACACTTCTTTATCCACTTCCACTGTTGTTGCTACTACGATGATCCCATCCCGACGAGTGTGTGCACATGCATTGGGAGATAAGGCCTCCGAAACCACGCCCTGTTGCGACGTTTGCACAGACGGGCGGACGATCAGGTTTTGGGGAGCGCAAGGTGCGACTACTCACTATTGGTCAACATCTACTTCATCTTCATCAACATGTCAACTGGTGGAGGCGTAAATGGTAGACGAAGCGAGAACAACGATAACACCAACAGAGGCAACAAAAACAATAACAACAATGTCTCATCTTCAGGGGCTTTCTCTGGGTATATTACTCTAATCACCTTAGTGTTAAACATGTTACTAGATGATGCTATTACTGTTATCAACATATTCATGTTTAGCATTGTAACTAGATCATTTCTTTTTTCATGTGTCATTATATTATATTGTTTTTCTAGATTAAAATATGCCGAATTATGATCATATTTCCAACATACGATAACTATTTTCAATTTAACTTGTTATTTTTGCTGCAACTTGTAAAAGTTAAATTTGGCTTTGCATGTTTATGGAGTGATATATTTTGTATCAATCTACGTTTTTAATTTTTTATAACTATTTAGATGACATGCAACCAACGATGGGATATCCCCTCGAGGGATGAAAATCCATATCCGACATATCCTATTACTATAAATTTGGGCAGAGAATCTATTCAAATTCATAGTACTAAAATATGTTATATCTACCTAAAATATCTTATATTTTGGAACGGAGGGAGAACGTGGTAGGTGGCACGATTGGCAAGTGGGAGAAGAAACATTTTGAATGAACGACAACCACTGCACCATTTCCTTCCTTGACTGCTCATCACCAAATCCCTTTCCCTTTACCCTGCTCCGTCGCCAACTCCTCCGCTCTTCCACATGGTGCTTCCGCGCCGCCGCCGCCGCCGCGGCGCCATGGCCAGCAGCGCCGTCCTCATGCTAATGTGGTGCATGTCCGTCTGCTTGCTCCTCCCATCTGCCCGCGCGCAGGCCACCACCTTCACCAGCACCGTCGACGGCAAGGAGTTCGCCACATTCTCCTTCCCCAAGTTCGACAAGTCCCTGATGCTGCTCCCCGCCAACCTGACCTTCTCCAGCAACGCCAGCGTCACCCAGGACGGGCTGCAGATCACCCCGGACAGTGGCAACAAGCCCGAGATCTTCCTCGTCAACCAGGCCGGCCGCGTCTTCTTCACCGCCCCGTTCGTCGTCTGGGAATCCAAGTCGTCGTCGTCGTCGTCCAACAACACCGCCGCCTCTGCCGCTGCCGCCGACGGAAAGTACATAGCCTCGTTCTCCACCGTGTTTAAGGTTAACCTGTTCCGCTCGAACCTGAACAAGACGGTAAAAGGTGAGGGGCTCGCGTTCGTCGTCGCGTCGAGCAACGCCCGCGAGCCGCCGGTTGGTAGCCACGGCGGGTTCCTTGGCCTCACCAACGCCTCCACCGACGGCAAGACCACCAACGGGTTCGTGGCCGTGGAGCTGGACACCGTGAAGCAGCGCTACGACATCGACGACAACCACGTCGGCCTCGACGTCAACGGCGTCCGCTCCACTCGCCCCCTTGGGTATCCAGCTCGCGCCCAGGAACACCACCGTCGACGACGGCATCTGCTTTGTCTGGGTTCAGTACAACGGCACGTCGCGGCGGATGTCGGTGTACATTGCCAAGAACGAGACCAAGCCCTCCGCTGCCGTGCTGAACGCGTCGTTGGACCTCTCCACGATCCTCCTCGGCAAGACGGCGTACTTCGGCTTCTCGGCGTCCACCGGCGCCGCGACGTACCAGCTCAACTGCGTGCGCATGTGGAACATGACCGTCGAGAGGCTCCACGACGGCAGCGCCGCCACCACCAAGAAAGCAACCCTGTCCGGCTGGAAGCTCGGGGTGGCCATCGCCGTGTCCTGCGGCGCCGCCGTGGCGGTCGGGCTGTTCGCCGCGCTGTGCGTCCGGAAAAGGAGAAGACGCAACGGCGACGAGCCGAGCTCCGCGTTCAACAGCGCCATTGATTTCAGGAAGATTCCAGGTTTGCCTAAGGAGTTCGACTACATGGAGCTGAGGAAAGGGACCAACAACTTCGACGAGAAGATGAAGCTGGGGCAGGGCGGGTACGGCGTGGTGTACCGCGCCACCGTGGTCGGGGAAGATGGCCGGAGCACGGACGTAGCCGTGAAGCAGTTCTCCGGTGCAAACACCAAGGGGAAGGAGGATTTCCTCGCCGAGCTCAGAATCATCAACTGCCTCCGTCACCGCAATCTCGTCAAGCTCGTCGGTAAACAATCATTTTCTCGTTCTGATTGGCCGGAAAGGATACTTAGTTTAGATTTCGTACTCCTGAAGCTGTGATTAGAGTATTAGATTGGGTACAGTTTGTCCAATAATTTGGAGTGGGAAATAAAATTCTGAGATAATTGCACACAAGTTGGCACGGCAAATAGATGTTTTAAGAAGCTCGCCACACTATATGGCAACTTGGGCCACTTGGTAGCTGGAGTAAGGTCAAAATTAAACCCACCTAACGTCTTTTCAAGCAGATTGAATCATGAGAAATGCATATGGGGTTACTCTGGTTGACAATATAATAATGCAAGATTTTTTTGAAGTAGTTTATGCATATGGTATGAATGTTGTTAATTTTTTTTTTGAGTTTTAATAGCTGGAGTATTAGGATAGTGTTTGAATAAATGAGTGGACATCTCGAGAGTTTAAAACACTTTTTCATTCAAAGAACTATAGCATTCGTTAGTTGGAACAGTACAGGCAGTGCAAGTACGGAATAAACTCTCACTAATGCCCTTTGACGTGGGTCGATGATATGTGGATTTGTGCAAATGCACATCTCTTTTCTTTTACACTCATCTCCCAACACTAACACCGTTTTTCTCTTCGTTTTTCACATTTCAAAATGATACGAAATTCTGAAAGCAAGTTGTAAACACATTTTGGACGACATGCACGTCTGCAGGTTGGTGCCGCCAAAATGGCAGGCTGTTGCTGGTGTACGACTACATGCCGAACGGCAGCCTGGACAGGCACCTCTTCGGCGATCCCGACGCGGCGGCGCTGGACTGGAAGCAGCGCTACAACGTCGTCGCCGGCGTCGCGTCGGCGCTGAACTACCTCCACCACGAATACGACCAGATGGTGATCCACCGCGACATCAAACCGTCCAACATCATGCTCGACTCCGCCTTCAACGCGCGCCTCGGCGACTTCGGCCTCGCCCGCGCGCTCGAGTCCGACAAGACGTCGTACACCGACATGGCCGGCGTCACGGGGACGCTGGGGTACATCGCACCGGAGTGCTTCCACACCGGCCGCGCGACGCGGGAGTCGGACGTGTTCGGCTTCGGCGCCGTCGTCCTGGAGATCGTCTGCGGCCGCCGCGTCTCCTGCAGCGACCTCCCCGACGGGCGCAGCCTGCTGGAGTGGGTCTGGAAGCTCCACGGCGCGGCGGGCGGCGGTGGGCGCATCCTCGAGGCCGTCGACCAGAGGCTCGACGGCGAGTTCGACGAGGTCGAGGCCGAGCGGCTCCTGCTGCTGGGCCTCGCGTGCAGCCAGCCGAACCCCGGGGAGCGGCCGAGGACGCAGGCCATCCTGCAGATCCTGACGGGCGCCGCCCCGCCGCCGCACGTGCCGCCGTCAAAGCCGGCTTTCATGTGGCCCGCGATGCCCGTCGATGACGACGACGACAGCGAGACGCCGACGTCGCGCAGCAGCATGCTGATGACCTCGTCGTCGTCGAGTTGGACCCAGAACTACCAGGTCAGCAAGGAGCACGAGGTGGCGGAGAGGGACGTGGGCGCGGTGTGAGAATCGCCGGAAAGAGTCAACGGCTCGCGTGCGGGCGAGGGCTGGTCAATCGAGACCGTTCAGTTGGTGGAACACTCTACGACGTGCAGGATATGACCAAACAAAATAGATTAAAAAAGAGCAATACTACGCATATATTTTTTTTCTTATTAAATTTTTACTGATAATCAATTTTAACCGTTTAACTTAGAAAGATAAAATTATAAAAATTCTAGATATACTCGAATCTTGACATACCTATATTAATAAGAATTTAGTAAGAAGAAGTTCAGAACGTACAGACTTTTAAAAAGTTTAGAACGCACAGACTTTTTTTTTCGCTGTGTTAAATGCAGCTAGTGGTGTACGGAGGGGAGTGTAGTTTAAGCTAGCTGTGTTTGTCATGTCAGACTTTTTTTTTCCTCGTTGTCATGGTGCAAGAGAGAGGGGAAAACAATTGCTTATGGTTGCAAGCTTTGCCGCCACCATACTGTTGTGATAGAAGTGGTCTTGGAGCACGTCTTCAAAGATGCTTTCTTATTTTAACGGTTCAAACATTTCAGTTGGGTTATTTGATATCAACCTCGATTTTATATTATACAATACTTCCTCTATTTCATATTATCATATTATAAGGCGTTTGATCTAAAATATTAAATTAGTTTCATTTAATCTAACATTGGATATATTTAAACAATATGCACGTTTTGGATTGAAAACACTAATATATTTTTTCTATAAACTTAATTAAATTTAGAGAAATTTGACTAGAAAAGAAAAGTCAAACGACCAAATCCACAAAGGTTGTCGCAATCCCAAACTCCCAATGGCTACCACCTCAAAGAATTCTCCATTAAAGCTGCATTTGCATGTTACTTGTCCAAGATTTTTTTTTTCTTTTTGAAGAATAGGCAGGAGCCAGGAGATTTACCTAAATATTGAGGCTATCTGGATCCCCTGTTGTCAAGAAGCTTGGCCGCTATTCCTTCGGGCAAGTTGCTACGTGCAACTATGCAAGACTGTACGGTTATTCTCCCTGCAGAACAATCTGAAAAAAATAAAACTTGTTCCTTGTTCTTTGGGTGTTTAATAAGTGCAAAGTTACGATTTTGCTAAATATCTGTCGAATAATTTCTTCTATGATATTTGACGTTTTCTGGTCGTAGGATTATGCACCGAGATTAGTTCAGGAATCGACGCGGATGACGTTTCTCGCTCTTGCTTTTCCTGCTTCCTTATCGCTCTCTCTCCCTTTTTTTCTAAATAAAAATTGTTTTCTTTATCTGTTGAAAAATTAAGACATTTGAAACTAATATAAAATATAATATTACAATCCTATATAACTAAAATTATATTTGTAAATTCAGTTGATATGATATGTAAGTGCACTGTAGTTTTGATAAAAATATCATGTAAGTAAACATGTATTTGTTATTTTCTTTAAAATATAAAACTACAGTCCTATATAATTAAAATTATATTTGTAAATTCAGTTGATATGACATGTAAGTGCATTGTAATTTTGATAAAAAAATATTGTGTAAGTAAATATGTATTTACTATTTTCTTTAAAATATAAAATTATAGTCTTATATAACTAAAATTACATTTGTAAATTTAGTTGATATGACATGTAAGTGCATTGTAATTTTGATAAAAAAATATTGTGTAAGTAAATATGTATTTGTTATTTTCTTTTTTAGTCCGTTGGATGTAAATATAAAGGTAAAAAAACTGGATAATTTTTTTATTAGAAATTACCCAATAAATTGATAGACAATTCCGTAAAGTTATTCTTCCGAGCCTTAGAAGAGCCCAATTCACCATGACCGCCCAAATACATCTTTGGGCCAGCCCCCTCTCTGGGCTACTTGTACTTTATTGTAGAGAAATTAGTATTCAGCCCAGTTCACCATGACAGCCCAATACATCTTCTCTTCGCCGTGCTGCTGTCCAAAACTGTATGCAGGCCGCGACGTCGCGTTAGTCGAATTTTTTTTATTTTTAATTTTTGTTATTAAAAGTTTTGCAAAAATAATTTTTAGTTTGAAAGTTCTACAAAAGTAGTCTCCCGCCGCCCTCTTACAGGGCGATTATTAAAAATCGCCCAACCAACGGGCGGTTTTTGTGACGTGGCAGACGGCCGTTGGCTCTCTGCCGACGGCCGTCTGCACATTTTGCAGGCGGCCCCCTAACCGCCAACCTAGAGGGCGGTTTTTACTGTGCTGGGGGGCCGCCTGCAAAAGGGCGGCGGGGGGGCCTGGAATTTTGCAGGCGGCCCCCTTGCCGCCCTTTGGAAGGGCGGTTTTTAACCCCACCATTATAAGAACCTTCCCCTCCCTGAAATTCGCATTATAATCACTCGAAATTCCAGAAAAAAAGAAAGAGAGAGGGGTGAGGGGGAGCAGAAGGAAAGCGGCGAAGCCCTGCTGGTTTGCGGAGTTCATCACAGGTAAATACATCACATTACAATGTGTTGTTAATTTAGGGTCAATTGCAGTTGTAGTTCGTTAATTTTTAGTAGATCTATAGAAGACAACACTTTTGTGTAGATGTAGAATATAGTAGATTTTAGTAGGATTTGAGACTTAGGCCATAGTGTAAATTGAAAAATGTAGTTTAGTTCGATTTGAAGCACGCCATCTATTTGTAGAACTGTGGACATAGGACACAGAACATTATTGGAGAAATTGTAAATTAGTGCGGAGTACCGATGAACATGATGTTAGATCTTATCAGTACGGGATGAACATAGTTAACATAGTTATTTTTTTAATCAGGCACAATGTCAAGTAAGGTCCTATTTCAGATAGTTCACGGTGAAGGGAATCTTAGATTTGGTCCAGAAGGTGTTGATTTGTCAGATTTTGTAATGACATCTAAGGGCATCGACAGGCCTGCAGAGAGAACATTTCAGTCAATTTATAGTTGGTTGTTGAGAGGTTTTAGAATAGACCAAGAAGTGTACACAATGTCAATATCTGTTGTAGTGAGTCGTGCAACAGAAGGTTATTTTTGGGAACTAATGCCGATGGATAGTACTGTTGTATGGAGACGTTATGTGGAGATGGCTTTTGAACGGTCATGGCCCCTTGTTATATTTGTGTCGGTGCAGGAAAAAGATGCAAATGTTTCAGTGAGAACCGATGATGTCGAGGGTCCTAGCAATGCGGGTGATGTCGTTGGACCATCGATGCAAAGTGAGCAAAACCAAACAAGGGTACAGCAGGCTATGGGCATGGCGGATGAGGGGGAGAGGGTCCATACAATCGTTGATGAAATGGAGAGGGAAGATTCGGATAATGAGCAAGCGGAGGGCGACGCATCATCTGATGAGGAAGGTGATGTAATGTCCACTGATTGGACCAACGAGGATTTCTCTGGACTAGTTATCTCAGAGGGTCATCATGTACCGTGGGAATATAAGGAGAACGAGGTAATTGAGGGTGCTAGGTATGCTCATAAGGATGAGATGAAGGAGGCGGTCAAGCATTGGGCAGTTTCCTTGCAGAGAGAGTTTAGGGTGGTCAAATCAACGAACTATGTGTATGAAGTGAGGTGCATGAAGGAAGATTGTCCCTGGCGTGTGCATGCATATAAGGGGAAATGGAATGATTATTGGAAAGTTAGCATTGTGACCGAGCACCAGTGCTATTTACAAGGGGTGGAAAAGTATCACCGGAATATCACATCAGCTTTCGTGGCAAGTGAGATGTACGGTAGTGTTGTTTCTAACATTGGCTTTGAACCAAGATCTATTATCAGCCACATTGAAAACAAATTCAAGTACACGATAAGCTATGCGAAGGCCTGGAGAGCTAAACAAAAAATTCTTGAGATGAGGTATGGAACATTTGAAGCATCGTATGATAATTTGCCTCGTCTGTTATCAACCATTGCCCAGAGGAATAGTAATACTTACTATGACCTCCACACATTTTCATTGGCTAATGATCCAACGAAGATGGTGTTGCAAAGAACCTTTTTCTCATTGGGTGGTTGCATAAACGCTTTTGTGCACTGTCGACCTGTTCTATGCATAGATGGAACTTTTTTAACTGGTAAATACCGTGGTCAGATATTGACAGCAATTGGGTGTGATGGTAACAATCAGGTTTTACCTATGGCTTTTGCATTTGTAGAGAGTGAGAACACTGAAAGCTGGTACTGGTTCCTAGAGAGAGTGCGCATAGCAGTTGTACGTATGAGACCCAATGTTTGCCTTATACATGACCGTCATGCCGGCATGTTGCGGGCTATTGACTACTTGCAGAATGGTTGGGATGAGAAGGGACTACCAGCAAAGTGGCATGATGTTCGGAGTCGGTGGTGCATGCGTCACATGGGTGCTAACTTCTACAAGCAATTCAAGAACAAGCATCTTATGGATCTTTTCAAGAGGCTGTGTTCTCAAAATCAAGAGAAAAAATTTAATGAGCTGTGGAGAAGGTTGGATGAGTTGACAACGAAGCAAACCGACGAGCAATCTCGCCGATCACAAGTTGAAGGTGACGAGACTCCAATACCTCTTGGTGCTTTACATGACGACCCACCGACAATGAGAAGGAGGTCGGGGTCATCCATCAGATGTTTCACACATTGGATTGAGAATGAACCTAAGGAGAAGTGGTCATTGTTGTACGACACTGATGGATCTCGGTATGGCATAATGACAACTAATTTGGCTGAGGTATACAATTGGGTAATGCGCGGAGTTCGGGTACTTCCATTGGTTGCTATTGTTGAATTCATCCTTCACGGCACACAGGCATACTTTAGGGATCGTTACCAGAAAATTGGTCCATCAATGAGTAATAACAATGTAGTATTTGGCCACGTCGTGACTAAGTACATGGAAGATAAAATCAAAAAGGCACGGAGGCATAGAGTTGTTGCTCAAGGCACACAAGTTCATCGGTACGAAGTAATGTGTGTTGATAGGAGCAGGCGTGGCATCTATCGTAAGCAAGCAGTGCAGGAATGTGTCCTGAAGGCAGATGGTGGATGTAGCTATAGTTGTATGAAGCCTAAGCTTCGACACCTGCCATGCTCACACGTACTTGCCGCAGCCGGTGATTGTGGCATATGTCCCGATGTGTACGCATCACATTATTTTAGGAAAGAAGCAATCTTTCATACATGGAGTGAGGAGATATATGGCTTCGGCATCTCTGGGACGTACACAACTCTGAGGCCCCAAGTTCTTTATGTTCCTGATCCATCCAAGCTAAGGGTGAAGAAGGGTCGGCGTAAGACAAGACGCATCAGGAACGACATGGATGAGTCCGAGGCAGGTGGGAGGACTCTACGCTGCAGCAGGTGCGACGAGCGTGGCCATACGTACAAGAAATGCCCGAAGGATGCAGAAGTTCCTAGCGGCGCTGATGCTAGCCCGTCTGGACAGGGAAGTGATGGAAGGCGACCACCAGGGGAAGGAACAACAAGCAGGCATCCACGGCCAAGGCGTTCTCGAGTGCCAGGCGATTCCATGGTGTAACATAGCTATCGAGTTACGAATTAGACTGCTCGTGTGTTATTTGTAGTGTTCGGAGTATGTACTTCTGCCGTCACATTTCAATTCAGGTTGCTGTAATGCGTTAGTACAATATTATTGTAATTGCAGTGTGTATTCGGACTGGCGACAGTGGTATTTGCATTTTTTATGTTGCAGTTCTCGTAACTGGTACTCGTATTGTGTATTTGCAGTTATTTTGAAGCCGAAATATTTTGTACTGTCACAGAATATATGTTTTCACATATTTGTTAATAATTGTAAGTTATGTAGTTATGAACTGTTGTAAGGTATTTTGAAATAATAATTTCTTTCTTTCCGATAATTATTTATGATGCAGGTATGGCGGACGACACACCGGAGCTGTTCGACCGGGGGATTGACAGGAACCACCGCTCGTGGCTGTCTGCAGTCCAGGGTGCACAGCTTAGCACCTTCCGTCCACGTACGGGACGAGAGTTGTTGCGTATCGACCCACGGCACATTCCTTGGTACGTCTATGTAAATATTTGTTGGCGATTATTATTTAGGCGTATGTACGATATCTGGTTCTGTACTAATGCTTACAATGTAATCTATGCAGGTTGTGTGCGGCAGGCCTTCTTCCGCTTTGTAGGCTTGTCGATGCGGGAGCGGACGAGCGTGACCCGGCGAAGCGGTGGGATGTGGATCGGTCACTCCTTGCTGCTCTTGTGGACCGCTGGAGACCGGAGACGCACACGTTCCATCTTCCGTGTGGGGAGACGGCTCCGACACTGCAGGACGTGTCTTTCCTGCTTGGGCTACCACTCGCTGGAGACCCCGTAGGTCCCGTCGATGGTGGTGCTGGGTGGAAGGAGGATATCACCGCGCGCTTCTCGCACGTGATGCGCCGTCCAGGTTTAGGAGGGCCCAACCCCCTTCCAGCGTACACTACCGTCGGGCCTACCAAGGCTTGGCTGCTTCAGTTCACTGTAAGTACACGAGTAGTACATTTCTATAGGATTTAGCAATTAACATATCGGTTTATACTACCATTTGATTATTAATTGTAGATGGACCAGCTGGACCCTGACGCCGATGAGTACTCGGTACGACGCGCCCTTGAGGCGTACTTGCTTTGGCTTTTCGGTTGGGTGATGTTCACCAACACACACGGGCACGCAGTCGACTTCCGTCTGGTCCACTACGCACGGTCCATCGCGGATTCTGAGCCAGAGGAGGTGCCCCAGTGGAGTTGGGGATCTGCCGTGCTAGCGGCCACGTACCGTGCGCTGTGTGAGTCGTGCAGGAAGACCGACGCGGGAGCGATCTTCCCTGGCTGCCCTATGTTGGTTCAGCTATGGGCCGCTGAGAGGTTTGCCATAGGACGACCTGTGGTAGACCCCGCACCCTTCGGAGTTGCTCCCAGCGCGCAGTGGCCAGAGGACGGACCCACCATGGGGACGTACTGGTGTCGACGTACGGTACGTGTAAACCAAACTGTTTGAATCGTTTACTTTACATACTACTTTCTTGTAAGCACATAACATGTCTCAATGTGATGTTACAATCTGATCTTCCGTATGTTGCAGCGTCGGTACGCTCACGTCCAGGTTAGACGTAGTTACCCGGAGTTCGTGTTCGAGTTCGACCGTCTCCAGCCGAACGACGTCATATGGGAGCCTTACAGAGCTGAGGCCGTTGCTGCGAGAGCACCGTTAGGACTCTCGTCGTTGTGCACCCGCGACCAGGCTTACTGGCTGACGACGGTGCCTCTGGTGTTCGACATCTGCGTCGAGCCTCACTGCCCGCAGCGTGTGCTGAGACAGTTTGGTTTGCGGCAGGGTTTCCCGGGCAACATGAACCCCCCCGTACCGCACGGAGACCACTCGTGAGTGCCAATAGTAATATTTAAAATTGCAATGTTTTACTTAACTCATCGAGCCGTAAAATTTACCTTTCTCGACAGGTTGACTCGACGAGGACAGCAAGCAGGCGCACTTTGGGCTCCCCGGGTACAGCACTACATTGATGACTGGGTGATTGCTACAGAAGAGGTGGTCGATGAGCTTTTCGTCCACACTGAGGAGCACTACCGTGACTACCTCCGCTGGTACCTACCTCGCACCCGTGCGCGTGTCACATTCACTCCTGCCGTCCCTGAGCCGCACCTTCCCGCTGTGACGGACGTGTATCCCACGCACCGTGACCGAGACTACTTCATGGGGGTACGTCGCCATTGTATAACTTTCTTCAATTCTTTAATTTGTCTTATGCCGTTAGTGACATGAACTGCACTTTTTACTTTCACGTTGAATAGGCCGATGCCGCACGGGCTATCAATGCAGATATGAATGCCATTGCACTGAGGTTGGACGCAGGCTTGTACTTGACTGAGCCTGAGCAGAGGGCCGTGTTCGACCGGATGAGGGGCAAGATGCGCTCGGTCATGCGCGTCTTCTCCTGTCGCAGCGCACTCGCCGTCGTTCCTCCACGTGGTCCTGTACAGCCACGTCCACGCGCCTCTGCGGGCGGTCCCACACGACCTACAGTGGGGGGTTCACATGGTACTGCTCCCACAAGAGGTTAGTTCTATTATGTTCTTGATTTTGTAGAAAGACATAACTACATCGTGATCTAACATTCCATCGTCGCAGGACCTCGTATGCCTTCAGGCGGGTTCGCCGGCTTCGACACGGGCTTCGCAGGCACGACCTCCGCATTCCGAGGCACGTCCGGCGCGTTCGCAGGCTCGGCCGCAGCGTTCGCCGGCACGACGGGCGCGTTCACCGCCACTTCTGGTGCCTTCGCCAGCTCTTCCACCAGATCGTCGATCCCTTGGCCACACGGTAATGTAATCTTTGTTAGTACTAGTAAATACCTATATGAAAATGATGGTCATTCTTCTACAGGGTTTCACGCAGGGATCTTCGGTACAGGTGCCTCCTCCTCTCACGCCGGTGGGTCAGGTCCTACTGGCCATTTCTACGACGACGACTTGGAGGGAGGGCAGGACCAGGACATACTAGGTTCCTCTCAGCTTGGAGGAGCTCCAGAGGCGCATACCCAGGAGCAGCCGGATGTCACACCAGCTCAGGCGGGGAGAGTAGGCCGTGCCGTTCCACCGGACCGGCTAACGTACTCTCAGGGACACGTTAGAGCGCAGGGTAGGAGGGACAGGGGCAAGAGGCCTCGTCAGTAGTGTACTACCACTTTATTACTTGTGATTTACTTGTCTTTTGCCTTTTGTACCTGTTAATCAGTACTACTATTGGTTTTACTACTCCATTTGGTTCTCTCCCTTTTATCGTCCTTATCGTTCGTACCATGGTACAATAAATTATGCGTACGACAACACACTTTCGGCGCAACACGGTACTGTCAGTTCCACTAAAGCGCACAGTCCACCACAACACGAATTGTCACGATCAACTTTCGGCGCTGCATACTGTCATAAAGTGAGACGAGTTGGTGCATGCTCGTCTTGTCACATCGATTGAACTATACAACTTTTTTTAGGTGCAGATATATTGCACTACGTGAGGGGCTATATAATTGACCAGTCGAAGGCAACCCGTCCATACCAGCTCTTCCACCTATCGCACAAATTCCCGTAATGGAACCACCATTTCTTGAGCGTCTGAACTGGCGAAGCGATCCTTTCGCCGGTTGGTTTCCCCCATGGTGTGACCGTCCTTTGTGCGATTGTGGGGATGGATGCATACTGAAGTCATCCATCATGGCACAAACTCGAGGCAGGAGATTCTTCCAATGCACTAACGTTGATTAGGTATGGTTCGTCTACTCGCAGTTCCACTAGATAGAACACTAACTAATCTGTACATAATCGTAACATATTTTGCAGTCATATTCTACACTGTGCAACTTCATTGAGTGGGTAGACATGGAGAACCCACGATCGGATGGAACACGTCCATACCCACGTAGTGAAACAAGATCGGAGTACCTACGACGGAAGGATGAATATGAACGCCGAATTGTTGCTGAAACTTTACATTGGCGGGTCAATCCCCTGGGACTCCCGACATGGCGTGAACGTCCAGAGTGTCATTGTGGTGACCGTTGTCAGGTCATACGGTCCGTAAGGCACCGAACTCGCGGACAAAGATGCTTCGCGTGTCCAAACATTATCGATGATGACTTTGTCGTAAGTGCAATTTTTCTTTTCATCGCGCATCACTCTTATCATGGCCTTATATATCCCCATAATGTGTGTACGTAGGAGGATGTAAGGAAATGTCAATTCATACAATGGATCGACACGGCCAGAGTTACTTCCAACGGCGGGCCGATAACACAACCTGAACCCACCACACAATTCATTCATGCTTGGATGGAGTACGAACGTCGGGTACAAATTGCAAGCTTAGATTGGAGGAACCATCCATTAGGGTTACCTAAATGGTCAGAGCGTCCCAAGTGTGGTTGTCGAGATCGCTGCCAGGTTGCTACCTCCTTTGCAGAACAAACATTTGGCAGGAGATATTTTGTCTGCCCCAATGTAGACAACGATTTCGTTGTATGTCTAACTTTTTCCAAATTGCCCTTCGATTTGCACAATATTTCTACCCTTACTCCCTAATTGCAATAATTTCATAGGGCAATCCAAGGATGTGTCGATTTACTCAGTGGATCGACATTGTTAGTTCATCCTATCATGGCCAACAGATAACAGATTCTGAAACAGAAAGAGAGTACCAACGATTGAAGGACCATGAAAATGCAACGCATATTGACTCAGATAGAAGGGGCTAGTAGGATGACGCAATCTCCACTCTGAGCGACAAATTTGTATCGTGTATCCATCGCACTTTTTTCCTACCTTATCATTACGATGTTTAATTATGATGGTGTATTGCATGCGTACAAATAAAAAATATCAGATATATTAACATGGTTCTTTGCTGCCCCGTAACGATCCTTTCCTTACAATTGTATGCAGTACAAATACCTAACAATATATCATCCGGTACTTACTAAATTTTACATACTCTTCTTGTTTCTACAAGATCATTAACCTAATGCTTCAAAATCACACACCACATCCTCGATCGACAATTTCACCTAGTCTTTACCTTTATAAAATATACCTGATTTTTCTCTTCTCACAGTGCGTGTTACCTACTTTTATTCATCCAAATATCATAGTTTACATCAAAGAAATTTATAATCATTACACCTCTTTTATTAGTTTTCAAGTCGATGGATTACTAAAATTTTTTACCGAATATTTCGATAACAAGTATAATAAAACGTATGGGAACCCTAATCTCAGTGGAGGGTTAAAAACCGCCCTTCCAAAGGGCGGCAAGGGGGCCGCCTGCAAAATTCCAGGCCCCCCGCCGCCCTTTTGCAGGCGGCCCCCCAGCACAGTAAAAACCGCCCTCTAGGTTGGCGGTTAGGGGGCCGCCTGCAAAATGTGCAGACGGCCGTCGGCAGAGAGCCAACGGCCGTCTGCCACGTCACAAAAACCGCCCGTTGGTTGGGCGATTTTTAATAATCGCCCTGTAAGAGGGCGGCGGGAGACTACTTTTGTAGAACTTTCAAACTAAGAATTATTTTTGCAAAACTTTTAATAACAAAAATTAAAAATAAAAAAAATTCGCGTTAGTCCACCACAGCCATCTGGACTTCATTACAGTCCAACGTCCTCACCGTCGTCAGAGGCTGAAAGGCCATCGCGATGTTTCGCCGTCGAGTAGATCGGCTTCCCTCTCGACCCTCTTGTATTTCTGTACGTAGTCCTATTTCATTATCCCATATCCTCAACACAGCTACACAAGCGATGCCGGCGTGGTTTAGTCGTGAGTTGTGACACAGCCGGTACGCCATGCGACTTTGGTTGGCATCGTCGCAGCATTTTGGTTGGCATCGCGTCCTCCGGTGTGAGTGTGTGACAGTTGTTCCGCAGCGCGCTCATGCCCACCACTGTCAAATGTGAATGCCCTGCCTGCTGATCACCTGCCGCAAAGTGCTCGCACTCCGGACCTCCGGTATTCGGGGGTAGACTGTGCAGAAGGCAGCGAGCAGAAGCACTGTAGCGGCAGTTCGTAACAGTACACTGTAAAAAGCCTCCCTGGCTAAAGAAAACAGTAAAAGCACGTACAAGTTCTAGTAGAATCGATTGTTTTTCTCTTTCCTCGACGTTGGCTGGACTCGACCGCTGATAACGCAGATCAGGACGAAACACGAGGCGAGCTGCCTAACGAGTATGGCCATGCTTGGTTTGGGCTTTGCAGCACGCAGAGCCAAGAGAAAGGCGACCCACCAACGGTAGGAGAGGGCGGCTGGGCGTGGAACCGGCGGACTGGCCCGGCACGCACACACACACAAACCCCACACCGTGTCGCGGAGCTCGCCGTCACGGTCACGTGTCGCGAGACGCCAACCGCTGCCAGTTACCGTTGTTTCTCTGGCCCCGCCTCGCCGCGCCGCGCCGCGCGGCCGGCGATGTCACAATGCCCCGGCAACGTTACCACCTCCCTTCATGTGCGCCTGCCTGTACAGTTTGCCCGCATCGGCATGACATCCAGACCAGCTGCAGCCTGCCTGCAGAGAGAGAGTACTGTGGCTCAAATCATACAGGCGGCCGAGGCGTCTCCCGGTCGTGTCGCGATCCGCCGCGCGGGGCGCGCGCGCGCGTCGGGCTGGTTCCACGTGCTACTACTAGTCTACTACTACTACGGTGTTTATCATTGGCACGCTGCGTTGCTGCCTGCTACAGCACTACACCCGGCGTTGTCGTGACAGCTAACGCCTCGCGGGTTCGCGCGGCGCTCTTCTTCCCAGCTTGAAGACAAAGGTTTGGCTCTCTTCGCTTTCTTCTTCCATATCCCGTTTGACACAGCTCTAATATCCAACTTTCAATTTATGTAGAGTTGGAGCTGTACCAAATGGTATAAATTCTTTATTTTTTGAGTGGAGTTATTAGAGTTACTCCACAAAATTGTACTAGGGAGTGGAGCTGGGTTTTTCTGCTCTACTCCACCTCAAAAGACCCACTACCTCTTTAACTTTTTTAGTGAATTTACACCTCAATACCACTGAACTACCCCTTCCTATCCCCTCTCATCTCGTTCTCTCTCTCCTCCCCATCTTTCTCCCTGTCCTCCTGACGGCCGACTACGGCGGCAGCGTCTGCGTCGGCGGAGGCATGCGGCGGCAGCAGGCGGGCGACGTGTGGAGGCGAGGGCAGCAGGGCGATGGCGTCGGCAGTGGCGCACGGAGATGGCAGGCATCGCTCGGGCAGTGGCATTGACAGGAGGCGACCCAGCTCACGGGCTGACCAGCGGCGGTAACAGCAGGGTGATGCTAACAAGGTGTTCAATGACATATCGATGAGAGATATGGTGGTGTGGTGCTGAGTAATCTAGCTAAATACTTTCATACCTACTTCAACTCCTATAGAAACTGCTTTGCAGCTTTACCAAACGGAGCCCTACTATCTTTCGTAGGTATCGACGAGCAAAGCCGCAAACGGCGCAAATGGTGTGGTTGGTGGTACGTACATTCGCTACTTGCCCCAGCAGTTTACTCCACCAGGTGCGAGTATACCACTACTGCTACTACCTAGTGATATTATTTTTCTATGCCAAATATGCGTTACCTGTCTTATTCTGTTGTTGGTTTTGATTTGAATGACAATGCCGCAGATTGCGTAATCTGATGGGCCTGAACCCTTTTGACTTATGTTACTCGTGTTACATGATAGCTCTTTCACCAGGGAGTCCAGCCAAGACAAGATAAAAGGTTTGAGCATGGAGGAGTCGGTGTTGCTAGTGGGTTACGGATTATCGAAGGAACCAACTTGGAACATTGGACTGAAAAACGTGGTTATGCTTTGTTCACGTGTGTGAGTAGATGATTACTGCGAACATTATAGATAAGCTCTTTGTGATTCAGGTACTGTCTGAAAGTAAAATATTCCCGAATCAGCAAGGTAAGGGATTGTTCTGAATCTGTCACGGGCAAACATTGACCCTCCCTTTCCGGCACATTGACCTTCCATCAACGGACTGTGACATTCTAGTTGCGAAAATAGATTTGGAATGTTTTGCTTTCATTGGATGATACGTCTTCGTCGACATGGACGCATAACCCACCGTATTTCTTAGACCCGAGTTACGTTCAAGTTTCCTTGTGAGGCTGTTGTGAGTTGCTGAAACAACCGTTCTTATGTGAAGCGACGACAGAAAAACATGTTCTCGTGTCGATTTAATCCAGTAGCGAGATTATAAACCTTTTCGATACTTGCCATCGATCTGACTTCGAAGATGGATGGTGTTGTATGGAGACATTCAAGAACGCGAAGCGATCTCGTTGCCGTCATCAACCGGGGGACAAATTCGATTCGGTTACGGCAAGCAGACGATACAGCCTGCCCGCGCGAAAGCAGATGTTAGATCGAAATACTGACGGTTCAGATACAAATCGCCAAGGACGCACGTCGCCAGAAATTACCTCCCCCGAGCTCGAACTGCCGTCTCAGCATCCAACAATCAGAAAAGAAAAGGGGAAAAAAATTAAAGAAAACGGCCGCCTCGTAATCATACAGTAGTGTTCCTACCTGGAAGTTTAATCACCGTTAATGCTGCTGCGGTTGGGCACAACCACACGGAAAGCAAGCATCTACGACTTCTAGTAGAGTTCTAGACTGCACAATTAAGAATATCAACATTGGATTAGCATATTCATCGTAGCAATGTGGTACTAATACTTCCCAAAATCATAAAGAAGTAGAAAGTCGAAAGTATCGAGGGGCCCTCCGTTGGAAAGGTGTGACCTTGATGGGGACGATGACCTGTTGGCGTGCACGGTACAGGTGTAAGGCCGCAAGCAGGGGAGCTCAGCCAGCGAGGAAAGGGCACTGGATAGTGCGAAATTCTATTAATAGAGTAGAAAAAATACAAGATTATAATTCTGAAAGATTCTAACCAGAAAAACGAAAAAAGAAAACCACTATCCATGCACCGACAGCTCTAACACATAGATTCAGGAGAAGGCTAGTACCAGACCAGCCACCGCTAAGCATGATTGGCCGCCGCTAGACCAGCAAAGGAACTACAACTGAGATCATCCAAAACCCAACCCTTACAACTGACATGAGACCCCGCTCTATCCACATCATTGGGATTGAGGGAGAGAGGGTGAGAGAGAAGAATGAAACCGCTCTCCCCCTAGACCCTCTGATGCGACCAACTTGCAGAAACTAGGGCGCCGACATAAGAGGACGTTAATCTAAAGCAAGATTGCACCAGTTGCTTGGGAGGTTTCGGCAAGGGTTTGCCTAGACAATGTCTCAAAGGAGAGAAGCGACGGAAGCATCGCCGTCGCTGTCTGTTGAGATCTCAGAGAGAACCAAGACTAGGTTTTCACCCGACTGTCCCAGGGATGAGACAGCACGACAACGCCCTCAGGAGGGGAATGACACACAAACACCACCATTGCCGGCCTCGACCAAGGCTAGGCTGAGTTTTCACCCGTAGTCCTCCGCCTGCCTATCCATAGTTGACACACCATTGCTCCGCCACCATCTAAACCTCTACCGGCGTGTGGGCACCACCGCACCGTGTCGCCACCGGCCGCGCCTCGCCAGCCTCTGCCTCTACTGGCCTCGCCTCCTGCTATGCCGGTCGCACCTCCTCGCGTCGCGCCGGCGGCCGAGCTCTGCGCCTCATTGCACCGCGACCACAAGCCAGTCGCGCCTCCTCGCGTCTCGCCGGCCTCCGTCGCCGCCGGCTGTGCCTCCTCGCGCCGCGCTGCATCGGCCCCCGCCGCAGCCGGCCACTCCGGCCAGCCGCTGCCTTCTCCTGCGCCTCCCGCCAGCCAAACCTCTGCCACCGGTCACGGCCGCAGTCCTCGGCAGCAGCGACCATCTCTGCCACCGGCCACTGCCGTCGCGACACCCCGCGCCTTGTCCGGGACGCCATCGCCGCGAGCTTCGTCGTAGTCCTTCTCGACAGCGGCCACTTCCGCCGCCGGCACGGCCGCTCGCCACCACGCGCCACCGATGGACTGCTGGGAGCTTCGCCGCTAACCTCCTTAATATCGGCTACCTCCACCGCTAGCCACGGCCATCATGTCGCCCCGCACCACCGGGTCACCGACATTGCTGTGAAGTCCGCCACCCTCGGAGTCATCCGCTCCCGATCTGGCCGCGAGGAGACCAGATCCGCCTTCGGGGGGGGGGAGGGCGGATCCACCTCCGACGTGGCCAGATCCGCCACCTTGCCGACTGCTCTAGCCGCCGCCTCCGGCCAGACACGCTCTGCTCCGCCTCCCACACCAAGGAGGAACTCTGCCGCTGGCTCGTTCTCCCCGTCACCGCCTTCCCGGCCAGCCGCGTGGTTTTCGGCGACGGGCTTCAGGGGTGATGAGGTGGCTAGTGGGTGAGGAAGATGACGGTATGGTGACTAGGGTTCTCTTGAGCCGCCCTCATGAGAGCGACGCGAAGGACCAGACAGAGACGACGATCTTCTTTTCAGACAGAGAGAAAAAAAGAGAAAGGAATACGAGAACCGTAATTTCGCTGGCACGTCGAATTCTAGAACTGCTCAGCCGCTTTGTTGGAGCACTCCGTGTTACGAATATGCATTGTTTATCCCGGATCAGAACAGAAGAGAAGTTCTGTGACGATCGACGATCTGCTGGTGAAGCTCTGCGCTGACACGTTGATGCAGCGTAGCACGGCCTTGGAGCTGCATGCAGCGCATGCACGCCCAGTGGTGTGTCGGATGCGTCACCCATGCACTACCCCCATATCAAACCATATCCTAAACAACAAATTGCGTGCAACTTTGCATGGACAGTGAGTACATCACGGCCTCTTCACACAAGATCGGAGGCGATCATCGGCCGGTGGGCCGCCTACACGGTACGACGGGCTGAACGAAGCTGGCATCCAATCTTTTCGCATTCCCATTCCCCGGCCGTTCTTTTGGTGCTTGCGTTGCAGCGCCATGGCAGGGGGCCACACTACGGTTGGTGGGGACGCGCATTGCGGGTACGTGATGCAGTAAACGCGGCAGTAGCGACCACCACGGCTACCGGTGGCCATAACTCACTCTCGTAGTAGTAGGGTCGAAAGGAGAAGGCAACCTGCCTTGACTGTTGCTCGCTGCCTCGCCGCGCGGCTCGGCCCCCACATCCTATTTCTGCATTTCCCATCACACCCCCCACGGCGACTAGTCCAGAAGCGTCCCCTCTCCTCTCCACGCCGTCTCGTCTCGCCGACCGACCCATCGGTCGGTCGTTCACGCGCGACACCAGCAGCTTCATCACCCTTCCGCCTCTCCCATCATCACCTTCCACATTCTCCGCGCCCTCTTGAGTCTTGATACCTTGCCTTCTCTGGCCGCCGATCTGCCTCGCCACGCGGTTCGTCGTGCTGGGCGGCGGCCGGAGGCAGGGGAGGGCGAGGGGCGCGCGGCGGCCCGAGGGGGGGGGGGGGGGGGTTGCCGGGTGCGCGCGGCGGGGTATAGGTAGCTATGAAGAACGGGGCGAGGAAAGACGCGGGCGGCGGCGGAGTGTTCGTCCCGTGCGTCGACATAAAGTCGTTCGTGGTCTCGCTCGCCTTCCTCACGGTGTTCGTCGCATTGTGGCAGCTCCAGCCTTACGGCTCGTTGCTCACCGCGGCGCGCTCCACCGCCTCAGTCTCGGCCTCGCCATGTTCCCTCATCGCCACGCCCGCCGCCGCCGCCGCGAGCGCAGGCGTCGTCCCGTCGGAGAACTCCACCGCCGGCACGGCCAAGAACACGCCGGCCGCCGTTGCCAGTGCTGTCCCCGTGCGGTTGTCTAGGGCGGCGAGGCCGGCGCGGGTGGAGGACCCGAACAAGCGGGAGCTCCGGCCGTACGGCAGCGCGGCGGCGCTGTTCGTTCAGATGGGCGCGTACCGCGGCGGGCCGCGCACGTTCGCCATCGTGGGATTAGCGTCCAAGCCCACACATGTGTTCAGCAACCCCTACTTCAAGTGCGAGTGGCTGCCCAACCCCACCGCCGGCAACCCGTCGCCGCGCCCCGTTCGCACCAAGGCGTACAAGATGCTCCCGGACTGGGGCTACGGCCGCGTCTACACTGTCGTCGTCGTCAACTGCACCTTCCCATCCAACCCCAACGCGGACAACGCCGGCGGCAAGCTGCTCGTCCACGCCTACTACTCCACCACCTCCCGCCGCTACGAGCGCTTCGTGGCGCTCGAGGAGGCGCCGGGCTCCTACGACGAGTCCCGCTTCAGCCCGCCGTTCCAGTACGACTACCTCTACTGCGGCTCGTCGCTGTACGGCAACCTCAGCGCCAGCCGCATGCGGGAGTGGGTGGCTTACCACGCGCACTTCTTCGGGCCGAGGTCGCACTTCGTCTTCCACGACGCCGGCGGCGTCAGCCCGGAGGTGAAGGCGGTGCTGGATCCGTGGGTCCGCGCCGGCCGGCTCACGGTGCAGGACATCCGGGCGCAGGCGGAGTACGACGGCTACTACTACAACCAGTTCTTGGTGGTGAACGACTGCCTGCACCGGTACAGGCACGAGGCCAATTGGACCTTCTTCTTCGACGTCGACGAGTACATTTACCTGCCCAATGGGCAGACGCTCGACCAGGTGCTCGGCAAGCTCTCGGGATACTCGCAGTTCACCATCGAGCAGAATCCAATGTCCAGCAAGCTCTGCGTGCAGGATCCAAGCAAGGATTACTCAAGGTTTGTCTTTTCGATTCCTCGCATGTTCTAATTTTGGCCCTCTTCTTTCATACCTACTCCCATTTTATATTGAGATTTGCCATCTCCGCAATTATGTTTTGTAGATTTAAGGGGTGCTTGAATGTAGGATATTTGAGTATTTTAGCGGGCACTAAACCAAATGCTGTGAAAATTTTGCAAATTTTTGTGTTGCAAAGTAGTCATGAGCTGTTAAGTATATCAGTTTTAGGCTTCTGGGTGCATTCTGCTGGTTCGGTAGCATTTTTTTTGGGTAGTTTGGTGTCTGACATGGAATGTGCACCGTGTTGATTAATCTAACAGACATTCTAGACGAGGTTAAGTAAGTCAGCGGTTACTTGTTTAAACAATTTGTTGATCAGTTGGGCATTGAGCTGTAGTATAATAATATAGTAGTAGTATTTCAACTTGCAAGTCCAGACTGCACATATTGATTGACTGGTATTTTCAAGTGTGTAACCATGTCTTATATTGTATTACGATTTGTGACTGGTATGTTCCTTCAAGTTAACTTTGCATAGGCGTTGGTTAGTTCGGTACAAAAGATCCAATATTTTTTTAAGAGTTGGTTTGAGGTACTCCTTATTCGTTGGGATGAGTAGGTGATAAACATAAGTCATCGCAATTCATCTCTTTTCCAACAAAACTGCAGGAAACTGTGAACTAATTTCAGGCCACTAAAGGAACACAACTAATGTCTGGACAGGAAAAAGGGATGCAATTAATGAAATTAATTGATGTCTAAAAACTCTCACCATAGTTTGCTGAATAATATAGATTTCCATGTATTACATGAAAGTGAAACTATCTATGTGCAAGAAACTTCTTTACGAAATATTCAGAGCATCCTCTATTATGTGAATCTTTGCTAACAAATTTGACTTCACAACTACTCCTAGTGTGTAACTACAGCAGCAGATAACTAAAAATTTCTATTTTTCTAGTTCACAACTACTCTTGGGCAAGTCATTGCCTGTACAGGGGCTCGTGTGAATGTTGAGGCCTGTAAAAGGCCCAATTTTTACACTACAAGGGCTCATGACTTGTAAAAAAAAAGTCTTTTTTTAACACCAAAAGGTTGATTTTTTATGCTCTATCATGCTTCTATGTCTATTTACAGGAAGTCAATTATAGTACAGTAACTGTTTAGATTGGTAGGTTTGACACTGTTTAATGCTAAAACATATTACATGTGCCATCCATATGCAGGGAATGGGGGTTCGAGAAGCTTGTCTTCCGCAATTCAATTACCAAAGTTAGGCGAGATCGCAAATATGCGATCCAGGCCCGAAACGCATACTCTGCCGGCGTGCACATGTCACAGAATGTCTATGGGAGGACAACGCACAAGACAGAAAGCCTGATCAGATACTACCACTATCACAATTCTATCAATGTCATGGGAGAGCCTTGCCGGGAATTTGTGCCGGTGCCAGTCAATGGTAGTAAGTTGGTGTTCGAGGGGATCCCTTACGTATATGACGATAACATGAAGCGTTTGGCAGGACAGATCAAGCGCTTTGAGAAGGAAGCAATTGGATCTGCTCATACATAGGCACGTAGCAACTGAACTACTGAAGACTGCCGGTACATAACTACTGTCTACATATATACCTGATGATATTGTTTAGGATGCCTTGTTGAGAGTTGAGACGGGCTCACTCCTCTTGCTGTTGCAAGCCACCGAGTCTGGCTGGTAAGCGGTGGGAAGAGCTTGCAAGTGGGTTGGTCCAGATGGTGTAAAGTTTTGGTTCTTTTTATTGACATGCCATTCTCTACAAGAGCACTGCTGTTTTTGCTCCATTTTCTCCTTTCCCTTTTCTCCTTACCTCCACATCTGTTATTATAGATCTGTGAAAACTGTAAACTTATGGCCCTGCCTTTTTACAGTAGATTCTTTGATAGATCTCCCTCCGGGTTACATGCAGTGTTTGTTTTTCTGTGTGTAAATCTGGATTGCACATTACTGTTCTGTACTCTCCATTTCTGGCTCCATTCGTCATTGTCTGTGAATTTTAGCAGTGTCTGGTGAGCACTTGGAACGCAAGCAAACATACTACTGTAGGATGCTATTCTGCATTGAATACTGATGTGCTGAATCTGGAAAGGACAAAGCTGATGTAGGCGTTTTGCATAAGTGCAGTGCATGTGTATGGCTTCACTTGCCTTTGATAAGCTAGCTGGCCTTGTGCATGCCGAGATTGGCTAGCCAATTTTGGGGATGTCTCCGACTTTTCCATTAGCCACAGGGGAGCATGTCCTGAGATTGGACGGAGCTGATGAGGGAGCAACAGGGGGGACAGGCTAAATGATAACGCGTGATGGCTAGGCGGCTCCACGTGGTCACACGCGCTACAATGGCTTTGTGTCTGGTCCAAGTAACAACAGCTGCTATGACCTTTGATGTTGCAAACGTTGCTTCAGAGATCAGAAGTTCTTTTTTTTTTTTTTCCCTCTCAAGAGCACGATGAACTCTCTCACAAAAATGGATCACCCGTAGTAATGTCTGTATGTATGTTGATCTTTTTTTTTTCTCTTAGGTGTGTGTGTGAGAACTGAGAACTGAAACGGCTGCACGGCGCAGTCCTCCAGATTAAAGGCTTGATTGTTGCCTGAATTAACCTTTCCAATATTTAGTAATAGCAAATTTTGATAGAATTGGATATATTTGGTTTAAAGCCTTATTAAGTTTTGTTAGTGTTTTTAAGAGTGGAAGTTTATAAACTTACTAAATCTTTGGCTAAAATATGTTTGATTTGTTACCATACGAAATCCTAACATTGTTAAGTTTAGTAAGGTTTAGTAAGGTTAAAAGTGAAAACAATCTGAACATATCCTAAACCCGGTGGTGATCTGAATTCCTTGGTTAGAAACAACAGTCTATGTACGTAGAGGTGAAAACGGTCGGAATCGGTAGCATCTCTTTTAAAACGATGCTCGATCAATCGGTAATTGATCATATTTATCATTCAAACTACTCAGTGTCAACATCAATACAATACAGAAAGAAATTAGAAAAAAAAATTTATAAATAGCCAAAAATGATATGATTAGAAATGGTACTCCTTATACAAAATGATGCTCAGTCGATCAGGAATTTCCGTAACCGTTTTCACCTGTGTAAGTACGTGCCTGACCACCAACGCATAGGCTTAGGCAAAATTTGGCCCAAAAACTCTACAGGATGTAGACCGATCTATCCGGCCCATTATGACAAACGTAGCCGTAATCCACATGGATCATACAGAAACTACAAGCTATACACACAAATTCTTGAATCCCAACTCATTTGGCCCAACACGTTTAGTTAAGCCTGAAATTTCACGCGGCCACCGCAGCCCGCGTGTCGCATGAAAATCAGATCATCAGAGAGGCCTAATCCGAGGAGATCTCCGACGAAAAATATCCCCCCGGGTTCGCGTGACCTCGGTTGGTGGTCTCCCCTTCTAAAATCTCGCTGAGTCCACAAGCGCATTTACCAGCAGCTCCACTCCCATCCATCCCGCGACCTCGCTGATCTCACCCCCACCCCGCCCCACCCGCACCGCCCCACCATCACATCGCCCGCGTGAGATTGCTGCCCAAAAATCCTCACCTCCCCGTCCCCGACGACGAATCGAGGAGGAGGAGGAGAGAGCTCAAAACCCTAGGAGGTTTGAGGGCCAGATCGATGGAGAGCCCCGCGAAGGAGGAGGCGGGAGGGGAGCTGGCGATGGAGATCGAGTCCACCGTCACGGCGGAGGACTGGCGCCGGGCGCTGGCACTCGTGGTGCCCTCCGTCGTCGTACTCCGCACCACCGCCCCGCGGGCCTTCGACACCGAGGTCGCCGGCGCCAGCTACGCCACCGGCTTCGTCGTCGACAAGTCCAGGGGCATCATCCTCACCAACCGACACGTCGTCAAGCCAGGTAGGGGCCCCGCCCGCCCCGATCCCGCCGTTTCCACGTCGAGTTTCCGTGTGATTTGTGCATTGACTCGTGTGCTGGCTGCTGCTGCTGTCGCTGTGTTCGCAGGGCCTGTCGTCGCGGAGGCGATGTTTGTGAACAGGGAGGAGATCCCCGTGTATCCCCTGTACAGAGATCCTGTAAGTGTTTGCTTTATTTTGGTTTCATTATGTTCTGTTCTGTTCTGTTCTCCCTGTGCTAATGGCATATTGTTAATCCAATTTTTCCCCCTCTTCTCGAAACAGGTACATGATTTTGGTTTTTTTTCGCTATGATCCAGGTGCTATCAAGTTCCTTAAGTATGATGAGATCCCGCTAGCACCTGAAGCAGCATCTGTTGGTCTAGAAATCCGGGTTGTTGGCAATGACAGCGGCGAAAAGGTTCCTTAAAAACTACCTTAACCTCTTTCCAAGTTGATATTGTGAACTATCATGTAATGTGCAATGTAGCACAAAAAAATTGCTAGGCTTTGCAGCTACTGGAATTCTCGTATGGACTATGGGACAATCATTTTTAATTGTTAGGCTAAGGCTTTAGTTTCTTATAACATAGAAGCACAATGTAGAGCTGACAAAGCAAAACGTTCTGTACATCCTACAGTTAATTGTGGCCTCTATAGTCAAAATGATGCAGTTTGGCATTTCAGCAATAGCAAGCAAACTGTCTCTTCTTTTGACTAATAAAGGCTAAAACGATGCAATTCATTGAAACCTCTATGTTCCACACATGTAATTCGTTCTATATATCTCATGGTACAGCTTGGCGTTTCAGCAAGTGAACTGTCTCCTCTTTCCTGTAATATGTGTGCTGTGATGTAGTGCTTATAAGATTTCACTAGCATATAGGGAAAAGAACGATGCACACAACAGCTTATTACGAGCCTTTACTCAATATTTGTTGATTCAGGAGACAACTCTTCAACCAGTTGGCTCAGAAACAATAGATATGTGCCAAGTAATGATATAGATCAAAACATTTAACATATTAGGCTGGAAAGAGGCACTGGAACAAATTATTTTACTTCCTATTTAAGTGTGATAATTCAGATTCTGTTGTGTCCTATGTGTGACATGCTTTGATGGGACAATGATTTGTAGTAACACTAGATAGTGATACATTAAGATGTATATACATTATGTGGAGGTTAATCACTTAATTCTTTACATACATGGGTACACACCAGTATAATAACTTTGAAAATTGTCCGATAGATTGTGTTTCATACTGCAATGGTTTCTGATTTGTATTCATTGAATGTAGGTTTCAATTTTGGCGGGAACACTTGCTCGACTTGATAGAGAAGCACCTTACTACAAGAAGTATGTTTCCTTTCTAGTTACCAAGTCCTTTATATGATAACGGCTCATGACATAAGTGCTATTTTCTTTTCTCATGATTACCCCTAGATCTATGGTTAGACATAGAGGGAAGAGAGTCAAGAGACCAAATATATAGTACAAAATTCATTTGTTGGCTACTGAACTTAGAAACTAGTAATAAAATATAGGGAGATACATATCATAGAGGATCAGAGGTCATAAGTTTACTTGCTATGCCAACTGTATTTAGTTTCAGTAAGTGAAGATACACATGGAGAGAGCGAATTAAATCTCTAACCTTTCTCTTCATTTTTCTCCAAGCCTTTTCAATCCACCGAACTTGGCGGAGAAGACCTCGTAGTTCGTATTCACCCTATATTATCTATCCACCTTACACCCAAATGGAGCAGCTTGCCACAACCAGCTTGTAGATAATATATGATAAATGATTTTTTTATATTGCTGCCTTGCTGCATATAAACTTTTGTTTAATATTTGTTTTGACAGGGATGGGTACAACGATTTCAACACATTCTACATGCAGGTACTTTTCTCAGGCTACTCAATATTACATACATATTCCTTTGTTCTCTTTGATTTGTCATTTGGGAAATTAACACACACCTTTTAACCATTATTTATCTAATGATGTGCTCATAAAATATCTATTACTAATATAATGATACCCATTTAAAAAATAATGACAAGTATACTCTTATATTTTTTTTTTAGAACACGTAGGAGATCTGCGCATCATTTCATTAAGATAGAGGGAAAAAGGTGGACGGCGTTAGAGATAAACTCCGACACCCACCCACCTGGAAATACAATAGCAACACCACACACCCACACGCAACAAAAACCAACCTAGTTCACCAGCACTATAGCTCTAGACAAAAGGACTCGAAGTTTGGAAGCTCCTGCTAGGCACCAAAGTGCGCCCTTGCTAGCAATGGCTTGAAGGACATCAGCCACGCTCGGGGGTAGCGCCGTTAAAAATACAATTTTTCTATGCTTCCATACCTCCCAAGTGACCAAGATAATACATGAGTTGAGCCCCTTCTTCTCATTAGTAGGCTATCCTTTCACTGTCCTTGACCACCAACTAGCGAACTTAGCAGTGTTTTGGCTTGGAAAGTTAAGAGTAACCAAGCTGTTGGAGAACCAAACACCACACTTGCCGGCTGAACACACAAGTGACTAGGATGTGGTTAATAGTTTCCTCAGCTTGATCACAAAGGGGACATGGAGGAGGGTGCTGCAGCCCTCGTTTGGCAAGCCGGTCCGCTGTCCAACAACGGTTGTAAATTGCCAAATCTCCTCCAGGGAGCAAACCTTGCTGTCCCAACAAAGAAGGCCTTGTAAGCGGACTTGGTAGAATATAGTCCTGAGTTTGAGTCTCCATACATGCTGATCTGGGATGTCAACTTGTAGCACCACCCCCTCGACCAAGTCCCAAACCCGAAGAATCTCCACAATCACTTGTACAGTCAATGGCCCTTTAATGTCCGAGATCCATTTTTTATTATCCAAGGCTTGAGCCACCGTACACTCTTATAATTCTTTGCATGGCATTTTAACATTTTTGTGTATAATAATGGTCAAATTTTCTAAAGTCTGACTCTATGCATTCTAGAATGACACCTATGAGAATAGTATATGTTTAATTCAAATTGGTGATGTTCATGCATCTTCTGAAATATTGGGCATGTTTTGTTTGATACCAAAACTAGCCTTATCAAATTTTGTTAATGCCACACCATTTTTTGGTAAGGTAGAGGTATGTGGTGGTACATTTAGTTTGAAACCTCATCAAATTTAGGTGTGATGTTAGGTCAGGAAGTATCTTAGCTACCAAACTTTGGTATGGAAAGGTAGGCATGGTTGGTTTGTTGCCTTGGTAACGTTAGAAATGTTAGCAAACCAAACATGCCCATTATCTGTGATTTTGTCTTATAATGAGTTCTTCAATTACTTTTATCCAATAGAGGTTCACTGATTTTCCTTTTACCCTCGTTCTCATGTTAATGTAATCATTTGTTTCTATAGGCTGCATCTGGTACCAAAGGTGGCTCTAGTGGTTCCCCTGTTGTTGATTGTCAAGGAAGAGCTGTCGCCCTGAATGCTGGAAGTAAATCTTCCAGTGCTTCTGCTTTTTTCCTTCCATTAGAACGTGTAAGTTGCTTACAAAATGTTCATTGAAATATAGTACTTTTAGCCCAGCCGCCCTGGATTGGGCTTATGCTTTTATTCCAAAATTATAAGGTATCTTATTAATAAGACCAAAGAAGTGGTCCTGCTAGTTGAAACTAATATGTCATTATAAAAGCACACATGCAATTAGGTTAACATCTATACTAGATTAGCTGTCTTAATGAATTCCATTTCAGGTAAAAGCAATAAAGTGTCTTTATATTATGTACTAGACATCGCAAGAAGAGATAGATAGAAAGAATAGAAGCAGAAAGAATATATGATTTGGCATTGACCAACATTGCTGTTTAAATTGATTAATTGTAAGGTCTCTTATATTGACAAATACAACGAAATGGTCCTGCTAGTTGAAAATGATATGTCATTATAAAGCACATGTGCAATTAGGCTAACATTAATTACATTGTTTGTAAAGCTGGCTAAATGAATTTCATCAGGTAAAAGTATGGTATAATATTGATTAATTGCCCGTGGCGCCCTTATGTTTATTACATTGTTTGTCCAAACTGTTTCCAGGTTGTTAGAGCACTTAATCTGATACGTGACAGTTGGGAAGCTTTTGGTAGCAAGTCCGAATCTGATTACATCCCTCGTGGTACACTTCAGGTGTGCATGCTGTCTGATGATCCCATAGTTCTATTTTTACTTAAGATGTGTGGTGAACAAGTAAACATTGTAGCAATTAAATGTTCTTTCTTTCTACATCAGTGATAAAGTTAATGAATTTGCTTGATCAGCATCATAACTGTACAGAGTGCTGCAGCATGCACAATCTATCCATGAGATTATTAGAGTTAACAAAGGCTATTAATCTTATTTGTGTTGCCATTCCTATCTATTATTGTTGCCCCCTCCCGCCGGACCTTACATCATTCCCTTTTCCTTTTTCTTTTTGAAGGTGACCTTTCAACACAAAGGATTTGAAGAAACTCGACGTCTTGGACTCCGGAATGAAACAGAACAGGTATACTCATGCATCATTGCTGGTTTGCTAATTGTCTAGAATTTCCACCCTCTTTGCAATTTGAATGACATCAGTCAGCATCAGAAATAGTCAAGTTCAATATGTTTGTATTGTATAAATTAAAGTTGCTTGAGATTTTTTTAAAAGTTGATCTATACTTGCTATTTATGACTAACTACTGTTAATCTGTGATTATATTTGTTTTACATCTAATGATCCTTTATCTGAATAAATGAAAATTTAAATATATGTTTCCATGGTGTACGTATTTGAATGTCAAACATCATGCTCTGCAATTAACATCTGCAACTTGCTATTTCTATCTGTACAGATGGTACGCCTTGTTTCTCCATCAGGCGAGACTGGGATGCTGGTTGTTGATTCTGTGGTAAGTTATGATTCTCAGTTCTTACAATTCATGAACTTTAATGTTGATTTGTTTTTTCAGTTATCTCACTTGTATTGGTACCATTCTATTTCTCGTGATTTATGAAACTAAACTCTGACCTTGCAGGTTCCGGAAGGACCTGCACATAAACATTTGGAACCTGGTGATGTGCTTGTTCGCATGAATGATGAGGTAAGTAATGCTGTATAATTTGTTTCTATTATGTGCACAGGTTTATGGTTGGCCAGCCATCCTTAGGATCTTGTGGTGACTGCATATACTGCTGCACTTTGCATGAGCTCCTTTGGGTCCTTATGACCGATCATACCCTTGCATGAGTTCCTTGGGTCCTCATTGCCGGTTGGCCAGCCATGCCATTGTAGCTTTTATGGTTAATTTGTATTGAGTATGTGTCTTAACTAGCTTATGAAGAAGGCTTTGTTTCAGTTGACACCAACGAAATTTAAGCTATGCATTCTTTACTGCTACATTTACCACAGCCCATCAATATTTATTTATTTCTTTCGTCTGGGGGCAAATTGTTTCTGGTACTTTGCGCACAGAAACCTTAAAATATAATCAATTTCTTATGTTTCGTTCCACTAATATTTTTTCCATGTCATTTTTAATTTTCATGTCATAGATTTGGCACTTATACTATAGTAAACTTGCAGGTTATAACACAGTTTCTTGCAATGGAGACCTTGCTTGATGACAGTGTTGGCAAGGAGATAGATTTGCAGATCGAAAGAGGTGGAACACCTTTAACAGTAAAGTTGGAGGTAGTCTGCAACACTGACAGTCTGACACATCTTATTTAATCATCTCATTAAAGAACGGTATATTTGCATCAATCGAGTAGTCCTAACTCCTACCACATAATGCAGCTCTAGTGACTTTATTTTTTCTATTACTTTTAATAAATGAGCATGCTAAAACATACTAATTTTATTCTTCAGGTTGAGGATTTGCACTCTATAACTCCAAATCATTTCTTGGAAGTTAGTGGTGCTGTGATCCATCCCCTTTCGTACCAGCAGGTATGCTTGCCACAGTTTAACAGTCTTTTCTGAGTTGTTGCCCTCTCTGTCCTTTCTCAAGCAAATAATGTGTTTATATGTTTTCTGTCCCCAGAACATCTAAATGCAAATTGTAATATTGTTGTTAAGCGGCATTCCTTTTTTCCGTGTATTCAAAATATTTTATGTTTACTTGGTTTAAAAATCATCATTTGAACAATTTCATTGGATTAACATGTTTATAAGTTTATGAATTGGGTCCATATAAACAGTTAGTGCAGCTTTGTTTGCTTTTATAGACTGGCTGCACTTTGGTTGTGGAAATCCTGAGCTTTCTGACCTATCATATCTGTAAACCCCTATTACTATCTATGTGGAATTTTATAGGGCATATTTTAATTTAGAAATTCGTCAAGATTCCCTATAACATATATCTTGATAGTTAAAACCAATATTGTACGAAAGCACGTTGAAGTATGAATCTTGGTAAAATTACTTGTAATTTGACTATTTGTTGGTCAAAATCTGCAAAGTTTGTTGAAATATTGGATCATGTCGAATTTTTTGCTATAAATGTTAGCCTCCCTACTGTGGTCTCACATGAAAAATAGTTGCAACTCATTTAACTGTGTACTTCATCATATGTTCCCTCCTAGTTATTCTGTAAAGTCATTTAACAATATAAATTTATACGTTTACAATGTTTGTTGAATGTTGAAACGTGACTAATCTTTTTTGTATGTGGTATTTCAGGCAAGAAATTTTAGGTTCAAATGTGGTCTCGTATATGTTGCTGAGGCAGGGTAAGACATCTAATTATAACAACTGATGTTCATCTCCTGAAAGGACATCGAAGCATAGTTGTGATTTCTAGCTGGTCTTTTTTATCTGCCATTGGTCATATGATAAATCCCTTTGCAATAGGTTATGAGAATTGTGTCAGGTTTGAACTCCAACTAAGTGTCACTATTCACAACTACTAATCTGATCACAACAGTCCTTAGGAGTTTTAGCTGCAATTTTTGTTTATATGTTATTCGCCTCTTTGCAATATTCACTTAGGGATTATATCCGTCCTTATTATTGGCTTTTCAAGTTTCCTGTTCCAGCCTTGCCTTCATTAATTTTCTTCTATTTGTTTGTCCCTCCATCCCAGATTTAGAGATTTATAGGGTTGGACACGGGTATTAAGGTAGATTTAAATGGGGAGAGGTTGTGATTGGTTGAAAGGTGGAGGTAGTTGGGGAAATTGAATGGTGGAGGGTTGTGATTGGTTGGGAAGAGAATGTTGGTGGAGAAGTTGTTATATTTTGGGACAAATCCTAAAAGCTAGAAGTTATATTTTGGGACGGAGGGAGTAGCTGATATTCTGTCTAAACTATGATGTTGTTTATCTTACCTTCTCTGCAACTTAACCGCCATCATAATATGCAGGTACATGCTCTCTCGGGCATCTGTTCCACGCCATGCTATTATTAAAAAGCTTGCTGGAGAGGATGTTGAAAGTTTAGGGGACCTTATTGCAGTTGTTTCAAAACTATCTAGAGGAGCAAGAGTTCCTCTTGAATATGTAAAGTACACTGACCGTTATAGGAATAAGGTAGGAATATCTTCCTTGGAAGCTTTAAATTATGATAATTAGTGCCATATTTCTGTGCGTCCTAGTAAATATTAACTCACTTGAAAAATTACAACTGAGCATTTATCTTGTTTATGTATCCAGTCTGTTTTGGTGACCATTGATCGGCATGAATGGTATGCGCCGCCTCAGTTGTATACTCGAAATGATGCAACTGGCTTGTGGACTGCAAAATCAGCTATACCGCCGGAATCTCCTTTTATAGCTTCGGCTCATCATGCTGGCCCTATTGATGCAAACCCCAATTCTGTTTCATCTTTACCTGAATCTAGTCCTATGGATCTCAAGTGCCAGCATGAGTCTGAGAATTTGACAGATGGATGCATCAAAACACAAACTGATGATGAGATTGTTGTAGACGGATCCCACTCAAATGAAGATTCTCTTGTTGAGAAAAAAAGGCGGCGGGTGGATGAGGAGATAGCTGCTGAGGGAACGATATCATCTTCTGGTGATTTAGATGAAATAAAAGGTGGTGGTTTGAGGCATCTGTCCAGTGTTGATGGTTCTGACCTTGCTCGAACAATATCAAGTAATGCATCGTTAGCAGAACAAGTAATTGAACCAGCCCTTGTAATGTTTGAGGTGAGCAATATCTAAGTTTGATTTCATAAGAAACTTTCATGTAGTCATGGTTATCAGCTTGATGTCTTGGTATATGCTGCCCAAGGTTCAAATTAGCAGTATGCAGTCTCCTGCTGTTACCCTGCCTTGTAGCAGTTATGCGGCATACTTGGCCTTTTATGCTGCTTAAGCTTTACAAGCTTGGGGCACCTGTTCCTTGTTTGTGCCCTTGCATGCATACTTGGTAGACCATTTTCTTTAGAAAACTTGTCCTGATGGTGTTGTGGGGAGCAATGTTGTTGGGTTGGGTGATTTATATGGTGATTTTGTTCTCACGTGCCATATTGTTGTGGTTCCATATCTTTTCATCTGAAATGAACGGCAGACCTCCTGCCATCTGTTTCAAAAATTTATTTGCATTGGTTAGCATTTTCAGGTCTATAGGTTATTGGACTAACTAGTTGGCTGCTGGAAAGTTCTATAAAGCCTAGTATTTGGCATTGTAGGCCTTTTTCAAAATGCTAACTTTCTGGACAAACGCTGCTTGTTGAATCATTTTCTTTATAAAGTTATTTACAACTGTTCCATTACACACTTAGTAATTTTCCCTACCCTTAAACTTTAGAGTGGTGAATGTTGTAATACTGCTATTGGTTTAACCTGTATGTACTGTACTACAATGTAAGCACCTATACTTGTTAGTTCTGGTAGAGTTTCTTGTTCAAAACTGCCTTACTGATGCCTACCTTTTATAGGTGCATGTACCACCGGTATGCATGCTTGATGGAGTGCATTCGCAACACTTCTTCGGAACCGGCGTAATAATATATCATTCGGACTGTCTGGGTCTGGTTGCTGTTGATAGGAATACAGTTGCTGTGTCTATCTCTGACATAATGCTTTCTTTTGCTGCATATCCCATTGAAATACCTGCAGAAGTATGAGCTTGCTCCCCCCTGTTCATTATAAATATTAACACACAAAATTTGAACCTACTATTAGCTTATGCACTTCTGTTTTTTAGGTCGTTTTTCTGCATCCCGTTCACAATTTTGCATTGGTTGCTTATGATCCTTCTGCACTAGGAGCTGGAGCATCTGTTGTCCGGGCTGCTAAGCTTCTTCCTGGTTTGTTTTCTTTCACGTGCTTCTATTAATTCCCTAATCTCTGAATTTAGTTATGTCCACATTAAGAACAACCTTTCGCTTCTATTAACTTCCAATTTTAAGATATGATTTTGGATTTATGTAGAACCTGCCTTGCGCCGAGGAGATTCTGTCTACCTAGTTGGGCTAAGTAGAAGCTTGCAGGCTACATCTAGGAAATCAATCATAACTAATCCCTGCACTGCTGTTAATATTGGGTCAGCTGACTGTCCACGGTATCGTGCAATTAATATGGAGGTCATTGAGCTCGATACTGGTACCTTCTAAGTACATTCAACTTGTGATCTCATGTTTTGTTTTTTTCCCGATTAACTATACTGAAAAATATTTATTTTAGATTTTGGTAGCGCATTTTCGGGTATATTGACGGATGAGCAAGGAAGAGTTCAAGCATTATGGGCAAGCTTTTCCACCCAGGTTAGTTTACATTACAGTTGCTTGCTTTAGCCTGTTTCCTAAGTAATGGTGCTCGCATGTTCTCAGGAACATTTATTCAAAAGAAAAAAAGAAAGAACAAAACGCCGGCTTACACGGAAGGTTAGCCGTTTGATATCTTGAACAATCAAGTAAATGGACAATATAAGAAAATATATTCACTACATTTAAAGGCCCTAGATTTTTATGCATATTTAACTAAAGTTTTAGATTTCCTTTCTTTTACCTAGCATTACGAGTCAGCCTACACATTTAATGCTTGTAAGCAGTGGTATAATGGTACCATTCTTAGCAGTTCAGCCATTCTTACATGTGCTGATCGGGGTTGTAAATCTATCAATTATTTTCTCCAGCTGAAATATGGTTGTAGCAGTTCAGAGGATCATCAATTTGTTAGAGGTATACCAATATATGCAATAAGTCAAGTCCTTGAGAAGATAACCTCTGGTACTCCTGGACCATTTCGTATTATCAACGGAGTTAGGAGGCCAATACCATTCATCAGACTTCTGGAGGTGGAACTCTACCCAACCTTGCTTTCAAAGGCAAGAAGTTATGGATTGAGTGATAGCTGGGTGCAGGTAATTTCACATTGGCCTTGCCTTTTAGTCTTTTCTGAAGTTGCTCTGCTTGGTCTGACAACTATATGATTTGTTTCCTGATGGACTGTCAACCTGAATATTCTATGTAATTACACAAGTGCAATATTTATGTTCTAGAGAAATATTCATGCCATTCACTTGAAGTGTTCGCTGACAGATAAGTGCAGCAGTTTGTAAGGAAGATGAGTAGATGACCTTGCTTGATTGTGCATTTGGTCCTTTTTGGACTTGTCTAATATGCTAGTGTTGTGAGCAAATGGAGAGGTTTGGATGCATGAAATATTTACTGTTCAATATGATTATCCTTGCAGGCTCTAGCTAAGAAGGACCCTGTGCGAAGACAAGTTTTGCGGGTCAAAGGTTGTTTGGCTGGATCCAAAGCAGAGAATCTCCTTGAACAGGGAGACATGATCCTTGCTATCAATAAGGAGCCAATTACATGCTTCCTAGATATCGAGAATGCTTGCCAAAAGTTGGACCAGTCTGTCGATTCAGATGGAGTCCTTAACATGACAATATTCCGTCAGGTGAGGACCGGTTGTAAGAAACCAACCATTATTTTTGACAAAACACTATGAATCTAAATATTTACAAGTAATACAACGGTGTCAACATTTAACAGGGAAAAGAGATTGATCTTATTGTTGGAACCGATGTAAGAGATGGCAATGGAACAACACGGATGGTGAATTGGTGTGGATGCATAATTCAGGATCCTCATTCAGCAGTGCGTGCACTTGGTTTTTTGCCCGAAGAAGGTCATGGAGTTTATGTTGCTAGGTGAGAACATGTTCCGCATGAATTTATATGTTGCTTTAACTTTAATCTTTGATTGGAACTATAAACCTATAGCTACTATGGGTTCAGGGTTGCCAACACTTCAGAAGTGTGAGCATTTGTGATATCTTTTGTTTTTGTCTGTTCTACAATCCTCATGTATCTCAAGTTGGTATGGTCACTAGCTGTGCCTGATATTAGACAAAATTTTAAATCTGAATCTAACAACCCTGGTGAGTACACTTAGTCAGGGTAGTGTAAACCGAGTAACCTACCCTGACAAAGGGAAAAGACACAGGAATTGGGGTTTGCTCAAAATCCTACCCCCTAGATCCACAGGTGTTTTGTGTTTTGCATCTGTTATATATTTCCTCCCAATGTCATAGTAGGGCTCCAAAATCTTATATATACAGATATTATATGTAATTATTTAGAATTCTCCCTCCTTGACGGTAAACCTAGAGCTGGTTGAAAATTTATGATGTGCACATGGCTTGGCGGTAGGACCATAGGAACAAATGTTGGGTTACTTGTTCAAGCTAAGTACTCAATACTTTTTGCTCTTTGATTAAAAATCCTCAATCCAAAATTCTTCCCTTCATTTTTTTCCATCTGCTGGGAGTAATATGAAACCTTGGTGGGATCAATTCTTTTTTGTTTTTCTTAAAATTGATATTTTAAGCATTGGTGTTAAGCACATTTTAGATACCAAATGGGAATGAGGAATGAGTATCAAGTATTTTATGCAGATGGTGTCATGGAAGTCCCGTACATAGATATGGTCTCTATGCTCTGCAGTGGATAGTGGAAGTTAATGGGAAGCCAACTCCAGATCTTGAAACTTTTATACAAGTGGTGAAGGTATGCATTATCAATAGCTATCTTCCTTTGGTGTAGTCAAGTCTTTTCATGTGCTATATCAACCTGGCAAGCTTATGTTTAATTGATTTGAATTAATACTTACAACCTTTTATTTCAGGGATTGGAAAATGGTGAATTTGTTAGGGTGCGGACCGTCCATTTGAATGGCAAACCTCGTGTGCTTACTTTGAAACAGGACCTTCACTACTGGCCGACCTGGGAGCTCAGGTTTGAACCAGAGACTGCCACATGGAAGAGGGGAATAATAAAAGCGTTGCAATCAACTGTAGCGTGATCAATTATGTTTGTGTTTAAACTCTTCATGCTCTCAGAGGGTTAACCTTAAGGAGCCTAAGCATGGAGGTGCGGAAATGGGGAATGCGTGCAACTGCCCATTTTTGGTAAGCTAGAATCCTGCGTAATACAGGATGGAATGGTTGGCATTAGGATAGGATGCTTGAAGGATATAGTTATTCATAGAAAAATATATGGATTCATTGCCTGTGGATAATTAGATTGCAGCATCTGCTTTTTGTATAATCTATTCTATTGCTACAATTTTTGCAGTAATAATAATAAATCCCTAGCTCTTTAGCGACCATATAACCATTGTTCTGCGTAACAACATTGTTAATCGTTCGAGTTCCCTAGCAACAGATTTCTACCTTGCCATTGCCCCGTTCTGCCGTCTGCACCAGTAACAGTTCCAGGAATGACCATGATTCCACAATAAGAACGTTATCTTTTATTTATATTACGCTCCGAGTTATCTTCACTAATGTATGCATGCTATCATTTCATATCATTTAAGCTACTGTCTAATTTTGCTTATGATGTCCTTGGAGATTAGCGGCATACTGGCAGGTGGTAGAAACTCGGATAAATAAGGAACTGCTTAGATTCATTGGTCCTAGTTGATAATGTGTCACTTCCAGTCAGCCTATTACTTAATTTTGGCTTCGCGTTCCCTGAATAAAATTGTGGACGTCTGCCGCCTGGTATGGTGTTCTTCACCAGCACCTTCCTACCGCGAACGTACTACTTTACACGCATACAGTTTGCCATCAGGACCTGGATAATTATGCGTTCTCCTCAAAGCCCTTAGCAAGTGACCATAGAGAAAAATTAGGCTAGCACGTTACACCGGTACAAAAATAAGGAATCGACACGCAAGTAGGAGTAGAGAGTAAGACAGCAACTTAAGTTTATCTATGCAACCTTATGGTCAAATCTGTCAAACCCTTTTTTGCTATGCATGACAAATGTAAACCGTGCAGCACGCACCACCTCATTTTCATCCCAAGTTCGGCGTCTCCTCTCCCCAAACGCATTTGTCCCGGCCGAGCAGAATATATTCTGCCACCACTTGTTAGCTCGAACCAACGTCCACGAAAACGAGGACCACCCTTTATGTGCGTCCTGCCACTTCAGTCGATGCCTTCCCCTGAGGAGAAAAGAAGCGTTTTAGGTAGGAGCTCATTGTTGCCGGATTCCCTCTTGCTACCAACCGATCATAGTATTCTCCTTTTAAATTGGCCCCGTTCCTTCCATTCTCTCTCGTTGCCACCGTGAACTTGAGCGACCTTCTAAGCTAGCATGTATTCCACGCACAGGCTCACTCGAGCACACGCGCACCAACGCATCATACATCGCTTCATCCCAGCGAGATAGGGAGAAAGATAAGAGGGAAACTAATTAAGGCCGAGCCAGACATGGGTTGCTATCATCTGGGCAAGTTCGTGTCGAAAGCGCTCGGAAAATGCAACGGTAAGTCGCGTTCCGCACTGCACATGTTGTTTTCCTTGCCACGTACTAGTATAGTACGTCGTGGTCTGCATCGATCGATCACATGCTAGGACATGATCGATCGACCTAGGTACTTCTGCTAATCTGCAGCCACGCAGGCTGCTTAATTAAGTTTTCGCTGCTATAAGTATGATAGATTTTCAGCTAATAATCTCACATATGTAAATCCCGTTCAAAAGCATGTATATCGTTCTCACATACTCACATAGCCACATATAAATGACAATATGATATGTGATGTTTTTTAGGAGAATGGATTAATAATTTGATATGTAATGCTAGTCAATGTTCATGTACCAAATCCAATCTCGAAATCGCGAAGTCTTTTGCTAAGAGTTGTGAAGCGTGGCGACATGCAGGGCGCGAGAGGGCGTGGCGGGAGGAGAGGCTGGACTACACCATGGCTTACCCGCCCGGCCCACCCACGGAGACGTACTACATGCGGCCAGTGGCGCGCACGGTCACCTTCAGCGGCGCCAACTCCGTCTACGTGATCCCGCCTGCAGAGCCGCCGCACCAGCAAGCCGCCGAGCCCCAGCCACAGACGTCGCCGCCGCCGCCGCAGCAGCAACAACACGGGCCCGAGCACCACCAAGCGCAGCCCCAACCCCAACAAGAGCCACCCACGCTGGTGCAAGACACGCCGCCGGCCGAGCCGAAGCAGCCGAAGCGAGGCAAGAACAAGAAGTCGGGCCGCGTCCGGTTCGGCCCCGAGCCGCCGCCACCGGAGCAGCAGCAGCAGCAACAGCAACAACAGCAGCCACCGCAGCTGCTGCAGCAGCAGCAAGAGCAGACGCAGCAGGCCACGAACGCCGGCGCCGAGCACGCGCCGGCACGTCACGCCACGTCGGCGCCGCCGGGGTACTTCCGGTACACGCCGTCGCCGCTGCCGAGGTGGGAGGCGGCGACGCCGAGGCGGCACGAGTACTTCTCCGGCGAGTACCGCTACAGCTACCCGACGCCGGTGCGCGAGGGGATCTACCGCATGGCCACCGACGCCAACAGGCTCACCACCATCTTCAGCGAGGAGAACCCCAACGCCTGCGCGATCATGTGAGCCATCCGCCACCGATGATCGCTGGAGCCTCGCCGCCGATGGCGCGAGGAATAATCAAAATCCGTACGTACACGTACGCACGCGCGCGCCATTTTGTTCCGTTGCATCTGGGCCGTTCATTGGTCGGTTTGTTGGCTCTAATTCGTGCAGGAATCCGGTTCTCCTTGACCTGTAGCTGTTTGTAGATAAGGACTGGGAATTAGTTCTGTTCCATCGCCTGATATGCTGAGATGAACATTTCTCTTGCTTTTCGGGCCTTTCGGCTCTTATTGCCCTTCCACTTTTCAGTTTTAAATTCACAAAGTTGCTAGGATATTAGTCAAAAATCGTTGGCTACATGACACGGATGAAGAGTTAACAACATTAACATGCATACTAGTTGTGTTTTGTGAATGAGAACGCATTGACAAAGTATTAACATGCATACTAATTAAATCTCCTCTTTTAAATTACTCTTTAGGGGTCGTCGAATAAGCATCTCTCACTTTAACCGCAAACCCTTTTCTTTCACAGATACCTTGAAAATTTACCAGTGCGCGCAACAATTTGGTGACTTCAGTCTTCGGATATCCTAGCAGACTAGAAAGTTGTACGTCGGTGTTCCTTCTCCGACTCTCCGTGACTCAGTGTGGTTTCTGCGGCTCCGTTGCCGCGTCCGTGCCGACTGCCGAACACGTACGCGCACAGTGCGGTGCGCTGCGAGAGGCGAGCGGGCGCGGTGGCCACAACACCAAACACGGCCGCGAGCCCGTGGCGCCGTGTGACGAGGATTCGTCGCGCGCGCGCGGAATGTTGCGGAGATGGGCGTGAAATCGCGCGCGTCCCTTTCTTCCGGCCTCGTTCCACCGGCCCGGTTTTGCCGTGGTGACTGCCTCCGGTGGGCTACGGCCTACCAACAAATCGGCCTGCCCCGTGAGACGTGAGGGGGAGCTTGCGTTTGGTCAAAAGGCACAAACGGTGACACGGGCACACGGCCATATGCCAGTGTGTCTGACTCCGGGGCGACGAGATCACGGCGGCAAAGGCTGATCTCATTAGGAGATTAATTGTGCTCATTCGACAGTGTATCTATCATCTGAGTCTGAGTGGCCACCCTTGTCGCGCTGACTGTTCTTCTTCTCCAATCGACAGTGTGTCAGTGTATCGATCTCTCTTATCTTTGTAGGCGTTGAGAGTCAACGCTGGGCCGCTCATCGCCGCTGTGCCGTGTCTTGGGTGGTATTGGGTTAAGTTCCATAGATAGGTTCATAGCCCTATCTAACACTTAAATATTTTTAGGTTAAAAATATATAAAAAATGAGCACTACCTATTTTAACCTAACTTTTAAATTTTCTAGTTTAAAATATTGGGTTTATTATCACCCCCTAACCGTGTCACATCGAACAGTCACAAGTCAACTTAATCGCTGCAACTAGAGCACGAACTAGTGGTTCAGAATGCGATTAAGCACATAACTCTCTGGCTGAAAGGTATCAAGGGGCCACATTATTAGACACTATTTTTCTCTGTCACGTCGTTTCTTATTCTTCGATGTCTATCACCACACACTACCGGTCACACTCGCATATACTCCTAGATTATCATTACATCATTACAGATCAATGGCCAAGCACAAATTGAGTAATTAGTACTAGCTGTTAGATCATTACACACTATTGTAAAAGGCGTTGTATGTCAACCATATTCCGATTCTGCAAGAGGCTTGAATGCCTGCATCTGCTTGGAGGATCTCTATGTTCCTATGAAAGATTTGCAAGCAGCAAGAGGACCTTTGCCAAAGTTTTTAATCTACAGAATCCATATTCGATATGCTTCTCAGGGGAATATCTAGGAGGAGCTAGCTACCTTTGTATTAAGAAGGGGACACAAGAAACGCCATCGCCATGAGAAACACGTTGGATTCAGCTAGTGGTAAAGTCAGAAATTATTAAAGACCAGCGTTAAGATATGGCTCATCTAATAGAGTGTTTGTTTTCTATAAGATTTCATAGAGATTTAACAAAATTTAAACAAGATTTTAGAGGCAAATCTCCTGCCTCTACCCGTAGGTTTAGGATTCGAATCTAGCCGGACTGGGTGAACACCATCACACACCATGCCACCTGAGCTATGCTCAATTCTCAAAGATTAAGGAAGCAAGATTTACAGCCTCTCATTGATAATGTGGTGTGTGGTGCGCCGAATGCCGAAAGCAGAGCAAATGGCCCCTAAGCCGAATCACCATGGTGAAGGCAGTTTTGAGCTCCATTCCTATTTACCTGTTGGTCGGTGTGGACCCCCCAAAATGGATAATCAAGGAGGTTGACAAGAGCCGTTAAGAGTTCCGCTGGGCAGGTAGAGCAAATGCACAGAGCGGCTACCGCCGAGTCTATGATCAAACAAATTTTGGCGATCTTGTCACCCTCAACCTCTAGCTCTAGGTGTCGCTCTCACATCATGATAAATCTGGTTGCAGCGAACCTCACTGAAGAAACCTTGGTAGGGACTCATGATTCCTTGTTCAAACAAGAAGTGCAATTTCGCACTGGCTTACACGTCCTACTGCATGGGCATGGGTAACGATGAGTTGGCACTATTATGGGAAGACAACAGGCTAGATGATGCCGGGATCCGTTCCATACCACTGGCCACTCACGATCATGTCCCCCTACACACCCAACGCCGTAGGACGGTGGCTCAAGCACTACAAGGAAACAAATAGATTAGAGACATCTGTGATGCCCTCAGTGTGCAAGTGATCTTGGAATACTGTTGACGACCAAATTTGGTAATTCAAATATCGGAAATCAAGATGGAATCAAAGAGGATTGAAGAGATAAGATCGTATCGGAAAGCAGAGTGAGAATCGACTGTGGTCCGAATCGGCTGTAGACTGATCGGCAGAGTCAGAGTCGGACTAGGTTAGCCGATTGAGCCGATTTCGATATTGTGACTCGGTATACATCATCGGGTTGTGTTAGCGTGCTTCATATGGATTGCCATGCACGGATAGAGTCCTGAGGAGGCTATTGTATCTATTAATTAGGATATTTTATGTAATTTCCTTATAGATATTCTCGGTAAGAGTCCGCCTAAGGGACTTGTTGGTTAGTTGGATTTGTATTAGGATAATATGAGTCGTGTCCGTGATGGACAATGTTTGTAATTTCGGGTATAAATATGATCCCGAGGTCTTGTAAATAACAACAACACACGTTCAATAAATCTCGGCGCATCGCCAAACCTTTGTTTTCTATTCTCGACAAGTTTGTGCTTTCGAGTCGTGCTGCATCAATTTGATCTTCGGCGAAAAGGTATATCTTGTCATGGCGAATTACATCATTAGGGCTAGTGCTTACATCTTTTTGACACTCTAGTTCTTTGTTGTGATTCTCCGGGTTATCATATATGTTATATAACTTAAATCGGCAATGCAATCTACCTATATCGGCTAGATCCTTTCTAGGGTTTCGTTGATATCGGCTAGATTACTTTGTTAATTTAGGTTATATAATGTATCCACCATCCCGAAAAGGCAACCATCGGCTTGATTCTTTAGATCTCATGCTTCTATTTATACTTAATGCTGCATTGGTTCAGTCCAACCTATTAAGTCGTATTTAGAATCATGGTATCTAACCTGCTTCATGGTTGTTAATAAGGATAGTATCAGGGTTTCAGCCGATCTTACCTGATATAGATGTTTTACATTGTCTTATGCTTTGCTTAATGTTCTATATCTGCTCCTTATATCAGGATCTAATCTAATATAAATATATTAAGCTTGATATCAATCTAATTGGTAATAGTTTAATATATTTATTACTAGAGAATATCCTAATATAAGGTTGTATCGGAGCTATAGCCGATACATACTTAAACCTAGATATCGGCTATGACATCAGAATACTTAATCATTATTTCATGTTATCTTTAGACTTGGGCAATTTATACTGTCTCGGTTCAGTCCGATCTATCCCAATTGCTTATTTCTAAAGTAATATAGACTCATTGATTATGTAACGTTGATCTTTTCAGCCGATATACTAGTTTTAGGGTTAGTTCTATCATTGATTATACCTTACAGCCGATCCATGCTTTATTGCATCGGCTAGGTCACATACGATATGAAATCGACCCTATGGCCGATTGTCTATTGTTTACTGATATTCTTTGCATGTTTTTCTTGTTGATTGCATGATCAAATCAACTGGCACGCCCTTGAATCTGAAACCCTAATTTTGGACCTGCACTAGAGTAAAGCAAACCTCTCAGGCCAGTGTGTGTTTTTTGCATCAACAAATACCTATAGCATTGGTTGTGGATCAGGTCATTCAGCAGCCTCTTCGCCCAACCATACTCCTTCGTCTGGAAGTGGGAGAGTTCATGTCTCTATTCCTTGTGTTCGGCTTACCAAAGCCTTTTTCTAGGGTGTGTCCTTGCAATCCTTATCGATTTGGAAAATCCCTTGCAACCCCACGTTATCGCTACTTCCTATGGTTGGTGGCACTACAACGTTGCTATATGGTTGATCGGCTAAGCAACATTGGACTACCACACTCAGATTGTGGCATTATCTCTGATCAACATGAGGAGACCATCTACCACATCCTAGTTGCCTGTCTGGAATCCATACAACTTTGGTGGATGGTCCTCATTGCAATTCGACAGTGTTGTTGCATGCCGATCAACGAGCACTCCTTCCAACTCCGGCTTTGCAATAGCCGGAAGAAGATCCTAAAAGGACAGATGAGAGGCTTTGACACGGTCGTAACACTTGGAGCTTTAACAATCGGGAAGGAGCGCAACAATCATGTGTTCAATCAGAAGGAGCGGAGCTAGCCCAAGGTGGCAAAGGCAATGGCGGAGGAGGCAACTTTTTGCACCCAAATTGAGCATCGACTTCCAATAAAATCAGGATTTAGGTTGTATAGACAACCACCTCATCGTTTCAATTCTAACATATGCGATCGTGTCAAGGAGGAGATAGGTCGATTGTTGAAAGCGGGATTTATTCGGCCATGTAGATATGTGGAGTGGGTGTCCAATATTGTTCTGGTTGAGAAGAAAGGGAGTGGTAAGATTAGAGTATGCATTGACTTTAGAGATTTAAATAAAGCCACTCCTAAAGATGAATATCCTATGCCTATAGCTGACATGTTAATTACTGATGCCTCGGGACATAGAGTTATTAGTTTTTTAGATGGCAATGTTGGCTACAATTAAATCTTTATGGCCAAAGAGGACATATTCAAAACGGCTTTTAGATGTCCGGGTTTTGTTGGTTTATTTGAGTGGGTCGTTATGACTTTTAGATTAAAAAATGCTGGTGCAACATATCAAAGGGCGATGAATTTAATCTTTCATGATTTGCTAGTTATTATCTTAGAAATCTACATCGATAATATTGTTGTCAAATCGGATGGCATGGAAGGTCACATAGCCGATTTGAGGTTAGCTTTTGAGAGGATGTGCTGGTATGGGTTAAAAATGAATCCACTCAAGTGTGCTTTTGGTGTGTCGGCAAGGAAGTTCTTAGGATTCATGGTGCATGAGAGAGGTGTTGAGATTGATCCTAAGAAGATAGAAAATATTAGAGATTTAAAAACGCTGACATGCAAAAAGGAGGTCCAGAAGTTGCTAGTGCGAGCGCCTAAAGCTGGAATTCCGTTTCGGCTCTATATAGCCGCCGAGGACAATGTCATCGATGCCGTGTTAACACAAGAGGAGGATGGCAAGGAGCACATTATCACATATTTGAGTCGACGTCTTTTGGATGCCGAAACGAGGTATGTTTTTATAGAGAGGCTTGGCTTATGTTTGCACTATGCTTGTACCAAATTGTGTCAGTATTTGTTTTCTAGTACTTGCAAAGTTGCTTGTCAAACCGAAGTTACTATACATATATTGCAAAGGCCGATTCTATGTGGGAGAATCGGCAAATGGGTGTACACTTTGATTGAATACGATTTGGCTTATGAACCATTGAAACTATGAAGGGCCAAATCGTAGTTGATTTTATAGTAGATCATCACGTGGATATTGCTTATAATAATGAGGTTTGCTTGCTTAGTGTTACACCTTTGAAACTTTATTTCAGTGGTTCTTCTTGCAAAGAGGGACAAGGTATAGGTGTATTTTTGTTTTCGCCCAATGGTTCTTGCTTTGAAACATCGGTTCGATTAGAGTATTTATGCATAAATAATCAAGACGAATATGATGCTTTGTTATTCGGCTTACAAGTGTTGGAGATTATAAAGGCTACTCTCGTAGAAGCTTTTGGTGGTTTGGAGTTGATAGTGCAACAAGTTGCCGGGGTGTATAAATGTTTTGACGAGTCACTAAATAGGTGTCTTGATCAATGCTTAGATATTATTGCCAATTTCGATGATTTTGTCATTAAACATATTGTTAGAGAGGAAAACTTTAGAGCAAATAGATTGGCTCAACAAGCATCTGGCTATCATGTTAAGAGGGGTGTATTCTTGATCTTAGAAAAGCCAGTGCTTGAATTCAAAATTTTGGACGAAATTGGCAAGGTTCCAGACCTAGAGCGGTCTGACCGGCTGGATATAGCCGGTCTGACCGGTTCACGACAGGAAGCTGGGGGGCACGAATTATGTAGTAGAGCGAAAGCCGAGTTATTTTTATCTTCGGATATATGTGCCCAAGTGTCAGAAGAAGATTGGAGGGTTCCCTTGATAGATTATTTGAGAGATCCTAGCCTTAGGGTTGATAGAAAGATTCGGCGGCAAACTTTTAAGTTCACTTTGCTTAATGGAGAGTTATGTCGCCGAAATATAGATGGAGTGCTTTTAAAGTGCCTAGATAATGATCAATCCAAGGTTGCTATGTGTCGGCCCCTGATTTTACAGCACAGGAAACCATATGTGTTTACTAATACCAACTCCCTGGATCGGTAGGTTGGTATACACATATTACAAATCTGGTACACACAGTCTGCATCACACAGTCTTACAATACCAAATAGAACATGAGAACCCGAGTAGGTTCTAATAGGCCGTGTCTGGCCGGATACAATACCAAATAACATAGGATAAGATAGGATAGTGGAAGCGAGGCTGCGGCGGTCCACCTATACTGCACAGGCATCGACTGGGGATTAGTCCCTATGGTTCCTCCATACCATCCCCCTCCTCGGGGATCAGTTCTACTGGCATGTCCTCATCATCAAAAGCTAAAAGGGTAGAAATATGCAAGGGTGAGTACCAACCGTACTCAGCAAGTCACCACTATAGAAATGCAACAAATGCGTATAGGGATCCAAGGCAGGTTTCGGTTTATTTGCGTAAAGCCAGTTTTCGCGAGTTATTTCACAAGCCTATGACCTAGCAGTTTTAACCATGGAAAAATGTCGCTATGTAAATGTTGTCATTAATTAGGAGTTCCTTCATCGCAATTCAACCTTCCCACACATGGGGCAAGGTTACACATGTTTTATTTATCCCAACCTCTTCTAAACAATTTAAAAACATGTGAGCCTCGTCAAGAGTAATACAAGTCCCGGCGCTCATTAACCGCGAGCACGGCTATTCGAATAGTTTAATTTACTCACACTGCAGTGGATGCACGCTTTTAATCCCACACTCCGTGACGCACCCAACACATGAGACTTGTCACGGCCCGGTTTTTCAGTTACCCTCGCATGGCGGCACCCGCTCCAAGGACTATGAATCCTCATTGCACCCCCGGCGCCACATTCCTACCTCGAGCCGGTTGTGAGGGGAGTCCTGGTGCTCCCGAGATTAAAGGTTACATTATACATATATAAAGCTTTGACATCATTAAACCACACACTTCCATATTTCCATACCGATATCCAGAACCTACCATGCCACCCCACGAGAATAACCTAGTCCACCAGGTCTAACCCCACTCAAGAAGTGTGGTCGTACTCGGTTCGTTTCCTGTTTAGTTTCTTGACTCGGTCCTTAACTGACTAGGGTCGGCGGCTTACCGTTTTCAGAACCACCCATATTCTATTCGTGCCGCCCCAGTCGAAATCATTTTTGTTCAATTAAGTTTTCGGGTTTTCACAAAGGTTTTCGTGCTGTGGGTGGCACTTATGTCTCCACCCAATTTCCAACAACCACTCCCGTCGAGTGACTAGAATATCCACATTCACATGTCCCATATACGGAATGTATAACGTCTATATAAGCAGGGCTAAGCAGTAGATAAATAATCACGCGTAAATTAATATACACTGGTAACAAAGGAATGTAAATACATAAGGATAGAAAATTTCAAAGGTAAGGCTTAAACAAATGTAGGTACGCGTTTTCAATATTAGCATGATATTTTATTTATAACCAACACATTTATAAAAATAAGATCAACGTGTTCAAGGGAGGTGCGTGGTGACTTGCCTTGCTCAATTGGGGGTTCGTTCTCAATTAGCTCAGTTTCCTCCTCGCAGATGTACCCTGTCCGGTTGAATAATAAAGTCACAAACTACTCGCTAACACAAAAAGAGCCAAAAATTCCAAAAAAATCAAAAAATAACCAAACCAGTGCCATTGCGTAGATCTTGATTTTAGAAAGATTTTGACGAAAGTTTCGTTCAAATCCGACTTAAAACGAGGGAGATACGGAATTCGAAAGATTGGAAAAGTTTTAAATCAAAGAAAAGGAAAAAGGTCTGACGGGTGGGACCGCCCTTAACTCCTCACGTGCAGGTTCTGTTTTTAAATGGATGTGGGACCCTCGAGTTAGCCTCTCTCTCCTCCTTCTTCCTTGCGCCTCCTCTCGTTCTCTCTCTCCTGCCGTGTGCCTGTGTGTGCTCGGGCTAGCGCTTGACTGCGCCGGCGGCGAGCTCCATCGAAGCTATTGTGGCCGGGGCAGGGAGGGTTGTGGGGGGGGGGGTCGGGCCTGCCCCGGGAGGTGGTGCAGGGTTGGGGGAGGCCGACGACGGCCAGGGAGCTCGGGTGAGGCGGTGGCAATGGCGTGGCACAGGGACCTCGGCCAGAGCCTATGGCGACGGCATTTGGCTGCGAAAATGGAATCCTCAGGTGTTTGTGGTTTCCCTAGGGTGTGCGCATGGTGAGGTGGAGCGCTTGGGCGAGTTGCAAGCGTGCATGCATATGCATACACACGGCTAGCTAGCTGCATGCATGTGAGCTACTTGCATGTATGCATGCACACGTACAGCCAACTGCTTTCATGCATGCACACGTACAGCCAGCTAGCTGCATGGCGCATGCATGGCCGGCAGCGAAGCGGCGATCGCTGCGGAGGGTGGCCGCGCAAGGAACGGGTACGGTGTTGCGCCACGGCAACAACGGTAGACGTGAAATGCGGTAAGGAAACAAAAGCAAGAGGAAGAGCAGGAGAGGAGCTCACCTTGCGGCAGCCGGGTAGCGGCAAACCGAGCGGTGGTCCTCGCACGAAACTACGGTCGTCGAGGTACAGCCTGGGGACGGTCGACCCGCGGATCGTCCTCGCACACCACGTGTTCGATTGGTGGTAACAAACAAACACACAGCGTTAAGGGGTAAATGTTAGCAGGTTAGTGCAAGTTAGGGGTTAGGGGTTAGCGAGTTAGAGGTCAGTGAGTCAGTAAGTTAGAGTGTCAGCGGGTTAGTGAGTCAATGGGTTGAATGTTAGATGTTAGAGGTTAGCCGTTCGATAAGTTAGTCATTCTCGGGGTTCAGATGACGGCGCGGCGGCCTATCCGTCCTCTCGCTCAACTGAGGCCCAGCCGGAGCCGACCGCGGTGGAGCAAGCGGAGAGATGGCAGCGTGTGCGCGGGAGGGAGTGGCTGAGGGGAAGCAAAACGAGGAGGAGGAGAAGAGAGAATGGAGAGGGGCCGGTTGCGTGCTCACTCGCGACAACGCTTAAATAGAGTCTGGGGAAGGGACGTTTGCTGCTGCCCGCATTCATTCCATCCCAGAAAACGCACGTGTGTAGGTGGGAGCGGTGACGGCTGCGTATTGGCGGCGGAAACGTCGTCCACCTGGTCGGGGCACGTGGCGGCGATGAAGTGGTAGTGCGGCCGTGGCGGCTGTCAAAACACGGCACCGTCTAACGTGATTGCTAAGCGGCCGTCGCCACCTACCCGACCCGAGGAGGAGCGGCTTGAATTCGAGGTCGCACGGCGTTGGCTAGAACGGCGTTTGTCGGGCTGGTGTAGTGGCTCTGGCTGCTGCTTGCATACATACGCATGCTTGGCTAGCTTGCCGCATGCAGCATGTGCTCGGCCAGCCGCATGCAAGCACGAGCTAAACTAGCTTCATGCAAGCACGAGCTAGCTGGCTGCATGCATGCTTTTGCTTGGCTTGCTGCATGCATGCATATGCATTGCACTCACGTAAAGCTAGTTAGCGACATGCATGCTTGCTACGCCGATGAGGTCAGGCAAGGGCGCGGAAGCGGATGACGAGGTCGCCGGCGGGATGGGAAGGAAGGGCAGCAGCTGGTGATGTCGCAGTGGCCTTGTCGTAGCGGCGCGGCGTGCGGCGACGTCGTCACCGAAAACAGTATTGGGGGGAGATTAGACTTTATCTTTTTATTACCAACCCAATAGGAATGAAAGGGCTTGGGGAGGCAACATGGACTTTTCCAGAAAAAGACTAGCGGCAGGAAGGCCACGGTAGAGGGAGTTTAAGCGGACTTTTTGGAGCAAAACTAATTTTGGTCAGAGAGAAAATCTTGGGACAAAAACCAAAAGATCAGAGGAGTAGAAAAATTGGAAATTTTCAATAAAAGTTTGGCACTGGCATAAAACAAATAAAGAAATTGTCGGCATGATGCAAAATTATAAAAATAAATCAGAAATGATTTTTGGTCGGTGTATTTTTATTTAGGAATTTTCTCAGGGTGTTACACTATGGGAGAAGTTCATGATGGAATTTGTGGAACTCATCAATCGGCTCATAAGATGAATTGGTTGCTTAGGAGAGCGGGTTTTTATTGGCCGAAAATGATTGATGATTGTTTCAAGTATTATAGAGGATGTGAGGCTTGTCAACAGTTCGGCAATATTCAATCGGCACCCGCTACCATGTTGAATCCTATTATCAAACCATGGCCGTTCCAAGGTTTGGCTTTAGATTTTATAGGTTAGATTTATCCTTCGTCATCAAAGAGACATCGGTTCGTGCTAGTTGCAACGGATTATTTCACGAAATGGGCTGAAGCCGTACCACTCAAGAATATGACTCATACGGAGGTAATTGACTTTATTTTGAAGCATATTGTTCATAGGTTTGGCATTCCTCAAACTTTAACTACAGATCAAGGGGCTTCTTTTATGTCCAAATAGGTCAAAAGTTTTGCCGAATCCTATGGTATCAAATTGTTAAATTCTCCTTACTACGCTCAGGCTAATGGACAAGCCGAGTCAAGTAATAAGACTTTGTTGAAGCTAGTCAAGAAAAAGATTGGGGAACACCCAGAAAGATGGCATGAGGTACTCTCGGAGGCGTTATGGTCTCTTAGAATATCTAAACATGGTGCTACCAAGGTCACTTATTTCGAATTGGTCTATGGACAAGAAGCCGTTTTACCGGTAGAGGTGAATCTTGGCTCTCTTAGATATATCAAACAAGATGATTATCGGTTGAGGAGTATAAGACGTTCATGGGAGATAATCTTAATGATGTGACCATTATATGTTTGAGGGCTTTAGATGATATAGAAAAGGAGAAAAAGAGGGCAGCCAAAGCCTATAATAAGAGAGTAAAAGCAAAATCGTTTCAAGTAGGTGTTGATAATGAAATTTGGTAAGCATATGAATCAGAAACGGAGTCCAATTCGAAGTAGATTTGAGGATATGCGGGATTCTCGGAAATAGAGTGCGCATCGGCTGGAAGATCGTATCGGCTGAAACCGAGTGTGATATGGATAGCCGATATTGGTTGCATGATCAATGTCGGGTTTGAAAGAAGGATTGCGATGATGTTGCCAGGCAAGGATAGAGTCCAAGATTGGCAATTGTATCTATTAATTAGGATTTTATGTAATTTATTTATAGATATTTTCGGTAAGAGTCCACTAAAGGGACTTGTTTGCTAGTTGGAGTTGTATTAGGACAATATGAGTCGTGTCCATGACGGGCAAGTTTGTATTTTCGGGTATAAGTATAAGCCCGAGATCTTACAACACCAGTTCAATCAATCTCGGCGCATCGCCAACCTTTTACTCTTTACTTTCGACGAGTTCTTGCTTTCGAATCGAACTGCATCAGGTTTGACCTTCGGCGAAGAGGTAAGACTTGTTATGGCGGTTTACATTATCGGAATTAGTGCTTACATCTTCATGACACTCTAATTCTATCTTGTGAGTCTCCGAGTTATCATATACGTTATATAATCTAGATTAGCAATGCTATCTACTTGCATCGGCCGATCTCTATTTAGGGTTTTGTCGATAACGACAAAATTGACTTGTTGGTTTGAATTATATAATGTATCCACCATCCCGAAAAGGTAACTATGGGCTTGATTGTCTAGATATTATACTTCCTTTCATACTTAATGCTGCATCAGTTAAGTTTGATCTACTAAGTCGTGTTTAGAATCATAATCTCTAGCCTGCTTTATGGTTGTTAATAAGGATAGTTTCGGAATTTCAGCCGATCTTACCTGGTATAGTTATTTTACATAGTTCTTTGCTTTGTTTAATATGCTATATCTGACCCTTATGGATCTAATCTAATACAAATACGTTGGACTTATTATCTATGTGATTGGTGATAGTTAGATGTATTTGTTGCAAGAGAATATCCTAGTATAAGGTTGTATCGGAGCTATATCCGATACATGCTTAAATCTGGACATCGGCTATGACATGAGTAAATATATTCGTTATTTCATGTTATTTTAGACTTGGGCAATTTATACTATCTCGGTTAAGTCCGATCTATCCCAATTGCTGATTTCTAAAGTAATATTGATTTATAGATTATGTAATACTGATGTTTTCAGCCGATGTACCAAGTTTAGGTTTAGTTTATTATTGAATATGCCTTACAGCCGATTCATGCTATATTGCATCGGCTAGGTTACATCACGATATGACATCGGCTTCCTGGCCGATCGATTATCGTTTACTAATAAAACTTGCATGTTTCATCTTGTTGATTGCAGGATCAAATCAACCGGTATGCCTAGAACCCGAAAGCAAGTTTTGGACCTGCACTAGAGTAAAGCAAATCTCTCAGGTCAGTGTGTGTTTTTTGCGTCAACAGTAGGAGACTTGGTTTGAAAGACGATTTTGCCTTTAGGTTTTAGATCTAAAGAATTCGGTAAATGGTCGCCCAGTTGGGAGGGTCCTAATCGGATATGTGGAATCGTTCGGGGGATGCATATTTTCTTAAGACCTTACATGGAGAACGGTTTCAGAGAGCAATTAATGGGAAGTACCTGAAGAAATATTTTCCAAGTGTTTGGCAAGATGCTTGAAAAAGTGATATGGCCTGTAATTTGATTATCACCCTAAGACCACATGTTCTATGCTTTTAGGTTCACAAAATTCACCAAAAAGGCAAGGGGGCATGTATTTACACCCAAATTTAACACCTATGGATGAAATAGGGAAAAATTGTCAAAATTTGAAAAGCGTCGGGTTTCCTTTACGGAGGCCGGTCTGACCTCAGGTATGTGACCGGTCAGACCGGCAGTCTCCGAGTCCGAAGCGAATTTCATTGAGTCTCGAGTTTCCTTGCTTGGGAAGGCATGTTTTGGGTTTCCATTGGTTTCTACCCTAAGTTGGATGTGGAGGAGGACCTGTGGGAGGCAAGACCAACCCCTATATAAGGGACACGGCCGGTTCAATTGAGAGACCAATCTACTTCCAACGCAATTACTCAATTGAATCGTTTTTTCAGCTTTACATCTACTTTCGCTTAGTTCTAGTCTAATTCGTCCATCTTTGTCGGTTTGCGCCGTAAACCGTCCGCTGTCATTGCGAGAGTGCGATACCCCTTTGTAGGTTTGTCCTGTAAACCTTCCGTTCACCCATGAGACGGGTGATTATCCTTTGCTTCACCTAGATCGGCTTCGCTAGCCGGTCTAGTTTCTACAAAACCCATCTTGATTTGGCTCTTGCCTAGATCAAGGTGGTTGACGACTCCATATCACCGTAAGGCGTTTAGATGTCCCGATCGTGATTGTCTTCTTGCCAAAAAAAGTTGCCAACAACAGGCACTATCCCTTGATTTTTTTATATTTTTTTGAACTTTTTAATTTTTAATTTTAAAAATAAACCCTTTCAAAATTTATTTCCAAAATTTATTTCCAAGATCTGAACCTTTTAGCTACGCTAGCCGGACTGGTGTGACAATGTTATTTGGTCACGTCGGTCTGACGGGCGTGGCAACGTTATTTGACGACGCCACCCTAACTGTCGTGGTAAGATAAAATTATCACGCTCGTAGTGTGTGGCGTGTCAGTGTTGTTTTACCACGCTAGACTCAAAAAGTTCAGATTTTAGAAATAAGTTTTGGAAGGTTTGTTTTAAAATTAAAAATAAAAATGTTAAAAAATAAAAAAATTCCTGTCCCTCAGCTCAGCCTATAGTGCCAGAGTTTAGGTCGCCTATTTTCAGTCACGAGAATAGACCCGCTGTGCTGTTTCTTTTTTCTCTTCTTCCTGTTCTTCCTTCTGGTTTTGTTTTTTTTGGGTTTGTTTTGTATCAACTTTACTCCACTTAATATAATGATGCGTAAGACTCTTGCGTATTTCCAAAAATATTTAATATGCTTATGAGGAAAAGTGATTTCATCCCTCGAGGAAATATCCCTCGTTACATGCACGTCACCTGAATTCGTCCGCTACGTGCATGCATACACGACTTGCACTGATAGTGACAACATACTGGAATTGCTCAACTGCAGCGACAAGACTAAATCAAATTTAGTCTGAAAAAAGATACACATCAAAGTCTCTGAATGCACTCTCATTTGATTCCAGTCGAACAATCAATCGATATACTTGCTTAGAAGATTCGTCTGTCTTTTAGTGAATTGGACAACCTCTTTTGTCAAATATATGTTCATGTACGACGGCCGGTACGACGCCTAATAAATTTGGCCCATCATATGCTTGATCATATACAAGAGCAGAGAAGAAGTACTCACACCTTAATTCTGAACAGTGTTGCTAAATAAGTCCTGGATGCTGATTGATCACCCTATTTATCCCTAATTCGTTAATGCAAGATGGTTACGTTCTGTACCAATGCGAACACCAGTACCCCACTCAGCTCAGGGTTAACCAATTTCTGGTTGCTACGTACAAGAGCAAACTACCCAAAGGGAACAACTGAAACATTGAATGGAAGTACACAATTAAAGATTCTAAGAATAATACTGTGATAGATCGTTGTCTTGTGCCTATCAAAACTTCGAAAGTGTCTCTGCACTTTCTGAACATTCCCACATCAGCAACTGCAACTTGCGAGCACATTCCTTCCCAGTCTGCAACCACTACTGCTCGAAGTGTCCACGCAATTACAGATCAGAAGATATGATCCATGCACAAATTGATGAGCATGAGATGAGCATGGAGTGAGTAAGCGAAGCGAGGAGATCTTTTCACCCTCGTGCTTCCTTTCCTATCGTCCTGATCCAGAGGGTGCAACTGTGCAAGTGCGAGAATGCAGACAAGATGAGAGACGCCACGCCGCGGTTGCGAGTGGTGGTGCCGGCGAGAGCAACTGATTGAGGGACGGCCGGTGCTGTCACTCTGTAGATCACTCACTCACCACTTACCCACGGCAAAAGTGTTCGTAGGAATAGTACTGGGTATGAGAATATGATGAGGTAAGAGCAGAGCACATCAATAATGGCCACTAGTAGTAGTGGCCGCTCTATGTCCTGCCTGCCGCTGCATCCACTGATCCACATGATCAGTCACTTGCGCGTGCATATCAGACGATCTGAGGGCGGCTAGACGTGTGGGACGTGTGTAAAATATGGCAGCTGATTGTTGTGGATTCAACTTATAATTGAGCCTGTAATTAAAAACCAGGTCAATTATAGCTCCATGGATTGCCTCCAAAAAGCCAAAGCCAAAGTCAAAGTCAAAGTTAAATTTTAAATTTTGAAACTTAATTTTAATGTTGATTTTAAGATATTTTCAATAGAGTTTCTTTTTCAGTATTAACAGTTAAGTCGTTAAAAACACATATAAAAATACATATAAATTATTTTCTGATCACTAAAAAACTGTTATAGCTTATAATAAACTTATGGGTAACCGATAAAACCCTATACTCGGACACTGGTACTCGGGTAATTTCAGGTATAACCCTAGCTTCATGCGACCCATCCCCAAAGATTTTTATTTTTCTTCAAATGACCATGGAGCGGTAGAAGAGAAACTTTTGCCACGACCCGAATTCTGAACGCGATAAGCTAGCAAGCCACTAGCTACTAGCTAGCGTTAGTGGGCTAGATCAACCCTCCACCACGGAAACGCCAACATGTGCTGACCATGTTGGCTAAACTTTACCGGCCGGGCCGCTTCGAAATGGACAGCGAACGACGAGCATTTTTTCGGAATTTCTTTTATTTTTAATTTTATTTATTAAAATATTTAAAAATAATTCTTTTTATTTGAAAAGATTACAAAACTAGTCGCCCATCGCTCTCTGGAAGGGTGATTTTTAAAAATCATCCTCCCAGGGAATGATTTTACCGACGTAGCAGATAATCTTTGACTCTCACCTAACAGTCGGCTACCCAGTGAGAGGTATTTTACCAGAGACCCTTTTACCACCATCCGAGATAGCGTTTTTCACTGTTGCGAGAGGCCACTTGCAAAAGTGTGGCCTAATATTTTGCAGGTGGCCCCCACGCAGTTGAAAAACGACCTATAGGATAGCGGCAAGGGGCCGCCTGCAAAAATTCCACCCCTGTTGCCCTTTAAGCAAGCAGCCCCCGCACAGTAGAAAATAGCTCTTTGGGAGGGTGGCAAGGGGACTGCCTGCAAAAGTGCCAGGCCGTCCTCCCAGCCCTTTGTAGGCAGCCCTCTAGAGCCAAAAACCATCCTCTAGGAGTGCGGTAAGGGGGTCGCCTGCAAAATTCTGATGCCCTCGGTGACTGGGTGTTAGGCGAGGGTTAACGGCTGTCTGCCACGTCAGCAAAATCGCTGAGCGACGGGCGTCTAATTTTATAATTTTTTTCAAATAGAAAATTATTTTTTAAATATTTTAATAAATAAAATTAAAAATAAAAAAAATCCGTTTTCTGGTGCCCCCGCGGCCCGCCGCTATGTGGCGCACTCGCACGCAGCTAGCGGCGGGCAGCGCAGCGCAACGCAACGCAACTGCATCTCAACACGATCGCGCGTGTGCCAGTCGGCACGGCGCTTTCCGGCCGCCCCAACCACGCGCATCCACTGCGCGACCAACACCCGTACGTCGCAGCAGCAGCGGCTACTAGCTCGGATGGTCGCATACTCGTCGTACGACGGCCAGTGCACAAGCGCACTCAGAGCTAATAATCTGACGTTGTTGGTAGGTAGGTAGATCTGTTGAGGGAGGATTATCAGTGTACGTACAACTGTCAGGATTAGCTTATGCATGAATCATGATGAGCATGTCATGATTGTTTCTTTCAATTCTGTTTGGCCGATATGATTGTGCTTGTAGTCATTACTAGGTGTGAGCAAAGAAGTTCTTTTTTTTGGCTACAATAGGCTGGTGCTTGTTTATTGAGCATTTGATCGAGCAGATGATTTCGATCAACTTGACCGACTCCTGCACTTCGATCAGAGTTGTACATATACCGTACGTGTGGCTGGTAATTACTCAATTATGGATTTTATTTTTTTTGCGTGGAATTATGGATTTTAATTATGAACAGGCAAAGTGGGATTATGGATACACTTATTCGTAATCATGTAGTAGTACCTTATATTGACACATTACCTTCTTCTAAGTGTGTGCTCTCTATAATACTCTATTGTACCACGATGATATTTAGAAGATTCTGATTAGCCATCTCCTTTAATGCCTCTTCATTCTCTGCACTTTGCAGTACAGAGCCAACACAACCCCTAGCAGGCTAGGCTACCATCGAACTTTAATTATCTCTCTTAATCCCCAACCGTCTCCAAGCTCAAATCTCAATCAACAAGGTTACGCGCGGCTTAGGTTTTAATTTAATTCAACTGCCACCAACACGCACCTGTCAAAACGGCCAAATTTGACATGTAAATTCATCTGCCACAAGCATAATTGCACAAAATCCATCATTTTCACTTCATTAAACAAGCTCGCAAGTACGTGTAGTTCAGGGACACAAGGTCTCACCACCTAGGTATGGTCACAGCCATCCATTAGCGAATAAAGATTAAATTAATCAAATCGAGCTAGCTAAGCAGGTCAGCTAATCACATCAGTCAAGCATGAACAGTGTGATTAAGTGATTAATTAATTAATTAATTAATTACACCGTCCCTACCGGCTTTGTTTGACTTGTCTGACCAGCTCGGCCGCTACAAATACCCGCGAGAATGGCGAGCGCAGCGGAGACGAAGAAGCCAAGCACACAAGAGAAGCTTTAGCTAAGCTAGCCATCAAGGTCTCGCAGCGGAAGCGAGAGCGCGACGAGGAGGGGAGGAAAGGAGGCGGCGGCGATGGGCATGAGCATCGCGCAGGCGGTGGCGGCGCTGATGGGGACGTGCGCGAGACGGCTGTCGCGGGCGGCGCGGCGGCTGCACCTGCGGCCGCGGGCGGGCATCGCGGCGTCCTTCTCGTCGCGCGCCATCGTGCCGTTCCTCGGCGGCGGAGGCAGCGGCGGCGGCGGCGGGAAGAAGGCTATCTCGTCGTCGTCGTCGAGGAGGAGGAAGGCCGGGGCAGAGCTGAGCTTCCGCGCGGAGGACGGGGTGTGGAGGAAGGAGATACTGATGGGGGAGCGATGCCAGCCGCTGGACTTCTCCGGCGTGATCTACTACGACGCCGAGGGGCGGCGCCTGGAGCAGCCGCCGCCGCCGCGCTCGCCGCTGCGCAGCCCGCTCCCGTCGTCCGTCAAGCTCGCGGCCAACGCCGGCGGCGGCGGCGGCTACTAGCCGGAGACACACCCGCTCTCTCGCAGTCGCAGGCTTGCCGCAAATCTCTGAACTTTTGGAGCCAAGCTTAGCCAGCCCCGCCTTCCTCTGTTTTCTTCTGCTTTAATTTTATTTTACTTTTCATCGACATAGTAATAGGTCTCTCTGCTTCTGATGATCTGATCTTCTCTTTTTACTCCCTTTGGTGTGAGTAGTGATTAGTGATCACTGATCAGTATCAGTACCAATGTAAAAGAGTTTTATGGAAGCTTAGCTTGATGTTCTTCAGAAGTTGGCGCCTCTTTTACAGCTAAAACTTTGAATCTTTGATTATCTAATCGACTACTTTTTCACGTCTTTGTTTTTGTCGTAGTTTCTGGACCTTGCTTCTTCGGTACAATTAGCAAACTAAGAAATTGAAGTTAGTAAACGAACTTTCAGAGCACTTATCCAAGGTTAGCAAGAATATGATCACTGCAACGGATCAGTGGCTGGTGGTTGGTGCATGCAGTGGTTTGTCTTATGCTAGTATGTAGAGGATTGTATCCAGTGAGATATCTTGCACCAAATCATTTTCTTAGAGACTATCAACTACCATTTTCCGTTTGTCTGCGAGATCATGGTCAACCGGTGTCGGAGGTAGTGCTGAACACTATAGCATGTTTATTCAACTGTCCTTCAATTTTCTTGTTAACGTGACTTAAAGCTTCAATTCTGTAGACTAATCAGTCACAAAAGTATAGCCTGAACTTGAATACTACTAGTACATGGAGAAGATTTGCCGCCAATTTTCATCTTTTGTCAGAAGGCATCGCAGTTGCTGTGCGGTGATCATTGAACTGAGGGGGGCAGCTCAAGTTTCTTCGCTTTTCCTACAAAATATAGGGGGGATTGACTTAAACGGGAAGAATTGGTTGACACAATAATTCGTGTGGAACTACTCATTATGCGTTTCCAAATGTTTGTTATGATCCAACGGGCTCAAGCAAACTCTCCGACATCCAAGACCCACAACTATTAGCATACAATGCATTACCTTTCCCCAGCATGCCCAAATACCCTTTTTTTACAGGGAACTGGAAAAATGAGGACAATCAAATAATGAGAAAAAAAATAAGTGTGTTGAGAAATTAACACAAGCCAATGAGTTTGAAATCACGTACCATTTACCACTGCATTACCAAGTGCATCTCTCTTTTTTATAGTGAACTGAAAAGAAAGAAGAGAATATCTCTTGATTTTCCAATGTCCAGATGGAGCTTAGAGTTCACGATTCGACGAATCTCGATCATCTCGAGTCGGCTCGAAATTTGCAATTCTGTTCGAAATTTGTCGAATTTCATTCAAAAATTGTTAAAATAGAGTAAATCAGATCCTGAGCTTCATGTCTTTTTTAACCGTCTCGGGAATTGGGAGGTAGTCTGCCTCTCGATTTTCCTAGCGAAAATGGCCAGATACCTGAACCTGATAATGCCACGAGGAACAGATGAAATGGCTTTGCCTGCCTGCTAGGTCAGTACCAGCGAACAGTGGTTATGCGGCGACTTTATGCGGCCGGATAGCGTTGCGAGGAGCAAATAATTCCCCCGGAAAACGACGGCGCCACCACCGGCCAACGCCGCCGTGAGGGATCGCGGCAACCGTCTCGTCTCGCTTTCGCGCGCCCGTACGACAACGCGATGCCCAGATTTATGCCTGCTGTTAGCTGGGGCTCGTCATGCGCATGGCCGGGAAAAGGAAAGCTACCATCGACGAACCACGTTAATTAAATGAGCCGCTACCTAACTAACATTTCACGCGTATAACCATCTTGTTAACAAGAAAAATCTGGAATTAATTTATGTTGCAGAGGAGGCAGTAGAGGATACTAGTCACTTTCACTGTGTCACAACTCACAAGTCGGCAAGTCTCAACCGAACCATGCCTTCCGTTCATTACCACAACTCCACAAGCACACAGAAATACAGAAATAACCTATTTACATTTGTACAACAGTACAAGCGCACTCATGCGTCACACTGGCACGACGATTCCAATGGCGAAAGCACAAGATTTTTGACGCGTAGGCTCGACATGTACAGGCTCGTGTCGTGCGGGTGACGCGACGCGAACGCGGCCTCGGCGGTGTCACGGCCAGAACCGGCAGCAGACTGGCTTGTCGTCACCGGCCGCCTTGTCGGCGTGCCGCTTCTTGCCCTTCCGCTTCGGCACGGTCACCGTGAGCACCCCGTCCGCCATCCGCGCGCTCACCTCGTCCGCCGCCGCGTCCTCCGGCAGCCGGAACTGCGTCACCACCGCGCGCCGCCTCCCCGCCGCCCTCTCCCTGCAGTGCCACCTCACGGCGTCGGTCTCGCCGCCCTCGTCGTCGTCCCCATCCTTGCCGCGGGGCTTCCCGGCCTCGCCCACGTTATTGCCGTCCTCGTGTTTGCTGCCCGCGCGGACGCGCAGGATGTGGCCATCCACCACCTCGACGGCGACCTGGTCCTTGGCCAGCCCAGGGAGGTCCATCTCGAACACGTGCGCCACCGGCGTCTCCCTCCAGTCCATCGGCGCCCGGGCTTCACCGACGACGCCGCCGGCGCCGGGGAAGAACCTGTCGAGCAGCATCCGCGAGAGCGCCAAAGACATTGTTGATGTTCTCTCTTCTAGCTTCGCGTGAATCTTGCCAGCTTATACCGACTTGGCACGCACGAGTGTTCGTCAACATTTTTATAGATGCAAGCACGGTAGCGCGAGAATGATCGAGAACGCGAGCATTGGCGCGGTTTTTCCCCGTCTGGTTGCATCCGGATGCGGGAAGTCTTTGCAGACTCTCAGGGGAGTGGCGCGCGAACACGCGATTTTTCAGGAAGTTTCTCGCGTGTTCTTCGCAGAGGAAGAGAACGGGTCAGGGGTACACAAAGATGAAGAGGGATCAATAGATCGGTGTGATCGACGGCTCAGACGATTCCACGCAGGCACAGGCACGCAGACAACTCTGTAAGGCTCTGAAGGAATTGATGGTAACTAGGTGACCGCGCAATTGCGCGGCTAGTATCCGTACAAAATTATCTTCTTTTATATATGAGTTTACTTAAAATTTATTAAATAACCTTCTCATTATCTTACGACTTTAAAAGATAGAATATTATGATATCCATATTTCTAATTTTATAGTTTTTAAAAGGCACACCAATCGCTACCTCTTCTTTATCACCCCTTTATTTGCTTGCTCGATCTACTACGGCTTCTATTCATCCTACTTGGAACTTTAAAATTGGATCTTATAAATTTTAGAGTTAATTATCTTGTTGGTTTTCATTTTTATAATTTTTAGAAGTCCCGTCAAATGCCGCCATTCTACTCCACTACAGCTCGTCCGCCGCCTCATCTCTTTATTGTCATTGGGATTTTAAAAATCGAACATAATTATCATCGGTGTTCATTTTTAACTTTAGAAGTCCTGCCAAAATATCTACAGCGGTGCCATTATACTCCTCTAAGGCCTGCCCGATGCCTTCGAGATTTTAAAAATCGAACGTAAATATCATTATGGTTTATTTTTTACTTTCTAGAAGTCTCACCAACAAACGTGATTGTGCTGCTTAACGGGTTGATCGTCATCTCTCCTCTTAATCGTTATTTTTATTTATAGTTTATACGCCTGCTACCTTCCTCTTTATTATCATTGAGATGTTACAAATCAAACATGATTATTATTGAGGTTTATTTTTTTACTTTCTAGAAGTCCCACCAACCACCGTGATCATGTTGTTTCAACGGCCCATCCGTCGTCCCTCCTCTTAATTATCATTGGCATTCTATTTGGGGTTTGTTTATAGTTTTTAGATGTCCCATCAACCGCTATCGTCCTACTTCTTTACGGATATGTTGTTTATCCCTTATTTATTATCATTTGTCATCGTTGTGTTTCTATATGGATTGTGTTTTTTGAAAATTTCATATTTTTATTCCGATACTATGTTATTTATAAATTTTATTCCTACTTGAGCTCTTACAATTATTTTTATTCCAAATTTTAATTAAACTCGTGTTGTAAGTAGTCTATTCTTTCGATATTTCTTATTTTTTATTCCGAATTTTAGTTATTTTAAATTGTATTCCTACGTAAACTCTTATTTTTATTTTTCTAATTTCAGAATGTATTTTTTTTATTCCGAATTTTAATTAATCTCGTATTCGGTTTTATATGGATTTCTCTTCCAATATTACTTATTTTTAATTCCGAAAATCAGTTATTTTTAAATTGTATTCCTACATGAACTCTCTTCTTTTCTTTTCCTGATTTCAGAATTTATTTTATTTTTATTCCGAATTTTACTCGTATTGGGTTCTTATATGGACTCCTTTTCTGATATTGCTTATTTTTAATTCTGAATTTCAGTATATTTCAAAATTGTATTCCTACATGAACTCTTCCTTTTCTTTTCCTAATTTCAGAACTTATTTTATTTTTATTCCGAATTTTAATTAATCTCGTATTGGATTCTTATATGGACTCTTTTTCCAATATTGCTTATATTTAATTCCGAATTTCAGTTATTTCTAAATTGTATTCCTAGATAGACTCTCCTTTTTCTTTTTCTCCGATTAATGTGAGAATTTCTAGTCTCCACAGCGAATGTGGTGTCTCCTTCTAAGACTTTTTTAATAATATAATAGATAGATAGATAGACAGATAGATAGATAGATAGATTGGGAGATTTTGACAGATTATTGGTGCTGATTTATTCCGTTTTCTGTAAAGGACACTGCAAAAATCTTGCTCTTCTTACACATTTTGCAACAAACGAAATAACGAATATTACCATAAGATCAGACCCAGCAGGTCAAAATAGAGCTTAATTTGCGTTGCCGATTTCTTTTAATAGTTTGGGTCTCTTCTCACAGACTTGACACAGCCGCAGGTTCGCACAGCTACCGGATGGTAACAATGAGGTTCCTGTCGACGAACTTGGCTCCACCAACTTTGCCCTGCATCGCCGGCGGCAGCTTTATGACGCGCCTCTGGTCGCCGGCTTCTATCAGTAGTTCCGATCCACCTCTATACTGCATTTTTCAGACAAAAGAACAGGTTAGTAGATTGTTGACAAGACGACAATAGAGATGAGTAGTACTGAGATGATGTGTTCCTTTGAATCAAGAAAGAGAGTAGTAATTGCTTACTTGGTATAGTTTGATTTCAGACTTATCAAAGCCTGGCATGAAAAGGGTCACTGATTTCTGAACAGAATCAAAACTAACTGAAGCGTATACTTTGTTGCTTGTATTCCTCAGTAAATCTTTTGCGTTTTGGCTCAATGAATTTAGCGCTCTGCTCCAATCTGCTGGATAATCAGTTGGCAGAAATGGCAGAAACGAGAAAGACATCGGCAAAAACTTCTCTGCGACTCCTTTGTGAATTTCAGAAGGCAGTTCGGTATAACCAAATGCTCCACATATATTTCCACCAGCTTGAGTTGTGCAACCCCAATATCGCAGTGCAGAAGATACAGAGATTGATCTTCCAGGGTCCATGATGAGGAAGCATGCAAATTTTGAGGGATCGGCAAACCAAACTGATATTCTCTACAAAAAATAGCAGATTTCAGTTAACAAGTTGAGCACATATCTACTAGGTTGCTGCACAAAAGAATTAAATTGGGAAATTAACCTGAATAAGTTGTTCGATATCGTTCCATAACTCTGAACTCAGTCTTCCTTCACTAGTTTTACCATTTGGCCTTGCAGAATCGTATATTAGTCTCATCGCGGAAGGAGAAGCCAGTCTTCCTATGTCAGTCTTCTCTGCTAGGTCCTTCACATACCTCAAGTAAGACCTGTCTTTTGTGTAGCACCAGCATTAAGTTTAGAGACTATCTCCTGTGGGAAGCTAAGGTGAAGTTCGAGCAAGGAAAACCTATACCTTGCTCTCTCTGTAGCACCAATTAGCCGTAGAATTTCCTCTGTATTGTTGCAATCATACACTACCACATCAAATTCCTCTTGTGAACTATTCCTTTGAGTTGAAAAGAAGTTAAGCAGCTTCTGAAGAGCTAACACTGAACAGACTGAGTCCATTCCGGGTAAGACTCCAAGCTCCTCCCCTACAACCTATCCCATGAAAAAACATGAGTCCAAATGACTGCTATAATCTTGTCCATAATACAGCAAAGTTAAATCGCCTACCGCCTCAAGGACTCCTTGAGTAAGATTGATCTGCGCGTCCACTTTCTTTAGCCGGTCAAGGGGTTCAAGCAGCATCTACGATGTAACCATACAACATTCTTCAGCATCATGAATCAGAATACAATTCCAGTTCATGATAACTATAGCTAAACATAAAGAGGATATCACTTTCAACATAGTAGTTTACTTTACTAGTCTCCAGCTTCATGGTGGAAAGATTGGCAGCGCACTCGGTCAGCGAGTTACCAATCTTACAACCCATCAATTGCTCTGAGGTAGGATCTTGGGACTGTATGACCAAGCATGTCTTCAAACCTTCACTTGCATAATACTGAAACGTAAAGAAGAACAAGTTAAAGGCGATTCTTTCATGAACCAGCAGAGCCGAAGATAATTCATACAACCCAATCAGAACATATCCAGTATTTCGGCAATATAAACTCGCCATATAATTTTACCTAATGGCTTGCTACATTGTACTCGGTTCAACATGGAGCATCCCGGCTAATGATTGATAAAAAGAGTAAAAGTACAATCAATCTAAGTACTGTACAGCGAGCTCACACCAAACTACAATTTTCCATCAAGATAATGGCGAAGGCAATCGATGGTGAGAGAAATATTTTACCTGAGCGGCAACGGCGGCCGCGGTGGTCTTCCCGGAGCCGCCCTTCCCGAGGAAAGTCACCAGCTTGGGAGGAGCACCGGCACCGGCGGAACAGGTGATGACCAGTCGCCGCCGGCCGCAGCCTCCCTGGCGGGGAGCGGCGAGGATTTGGCTCGCCGAAGCAAGCAAGGAGGGCGCCATCCACACTCCCTGTTCCTCGCGATTCGATTGGGATTCCGGGGTCTCCGGCCGCGCGTACGGGCGAGCCGCCTCGGCCTCCCACTGCTTCAGCCGTTTATAAAGTTTCGTTCTTTTCTTTGGGATAGGGCAAAACCCCCACCTTTGGCCACCTCTCCCCAATTCCACCACTAGCCGTCTAGCCCTCGTGTCCCCGGCGCGGCGGCGGCGGCGGCGGTGGCGGCGGAGGCGATGCCTGAGCAGCGGCCAAAGCGGCCGTCCGACACCGCCGGCTCGCCGGCGGCGAAGCGCGCCCGCGACCCGTCCGCGCGGGCGTTCCCCACCTACAAGGACGCCCCCGACCTGTCCCCGAAGATCCGTCTCCTATGCGAGATCCTGGCGTCCTCGGCCCCCGACGTCGACGCGGCGCTCGACGACGCCGACGTCCGCGTCACCTCCTCCGACGTCGAGCAGGTGCTCCGATACTCCTACGCCCACCCACGCGCCGCCGTCGCCTTCTTCCGCTGGGCGGGGCACCGACACCTCCGCCACCAGCATTCCCCGTACTCGTGGAACCTCGTCGTCGACCTCCTCGGCAAGAACCGCCTCTTCGAGCCCATGTGGGACACCGTCTCCTCCATGCGGACCCAGGGCCTGCTCTCCCTGGCCACCTTCGCCTCCGTGTTCTCCTCCTTGGCGGCCAACCCGGCCAGCTCCCCTCTCAAGGCGTTCGTGGAGCTGCCGATGTACGGCATGGACCGCGACACGCCGGCTCTCAACTCCCTCCTCTCCGCGCTCTGCCGCGCCTCCCGCCTGGACGATGCCCGCGCTGCGATCCCCGTGGCGCGCGCCGAGGCCGGCACCCGCCCCGACGCCGACTCCTACGCCATCCTTCTGGAGGGTTGCGAGGCTGCCGGGGACCCTCATGTTGCACGCGAGGTGTTCGACGAGATGCGGCGCGTCATCGGATTCGATCCTGCCAATGTTCCTGCATATGATTCTTTCCTCACTACTCTGATTTCAAGTGGTTCCTCCACAGCGTTAATGGATGCGATGGACTATCTTGCTATGTTGCACCGGCAGAGGTGCTCACCTGGGGATAAGTTCTTCCGCGCCGCACTGGCTGCACACCTCAAGGCGCGTGAATTGCGTGGCGCGGTGGTGCTCTGGAACGACTTTGTCGGACGTCGGGGACTCATCCCTGATAAGGAAATGTACAGCACAATGATCATGCTGCAGGGCACTCTTGGGCATCCTGAGGTGATTGTGGAGTACCTTGACGAGATGACCTTTAATGGAGTGTTTCCAGATGCGGACACATACAATGTGGTTTTCCAGTTCTTGCTGAAGGGGAGGAAGCTCCGGGAGGCGTCAGCGATATTTAGCGAGATGGTCAAGAACGAGTTTTGGCCCAACGAGGCAAATTGTTTGCTTGCGCTTCGTATGTCCTTGGATACACGAGACTGGGATTCAGGGATCAAGTTGTGGAAATGCATGGTGGAGAATGGGCTGCCACCATTGGAGGAGAGTGGGAACATGCTCGTATCAAAGCTAAAGGATGAGAGGTTACCTGAGGCATGTAAATATGCAGAAGACATGATTGATCGAGGTATCAAGTTGAGCTCTTCCACAATGTCAAAGCTGAAGCAATGTCTGACGAAGGTTTATAAAGGACATATCCACGATCACCTACTTAGAAAATGGAAGGCACGCTAGGTATTTTTACCTCTTCTTTGTGGTCAAATAGGACAGGGAAAAGAAAAGCTAACATTTTGCCCCCAAGTAGCTGAGTAACGGTTGATGGTGAATTTCTGGCTGCAACTGCAACTATAGGAATACTATGCGCATAGCATCAGTAAAAGTTGCAAAGCATTGGCTCAAAGCTAGGTGTACAATGTAGTGTTTGGTAAGGTAGTTTGGTAAATTAAAATTGACTCTCCTAATGTTTTTCTTTTGCATGGATTTCTTGCGTAGAAACTTCAGTGTTTTCTTTGAGTTTTGTTCTCCCTTTCGACATGATGTAGCGTTGGAAAATGAACATGACATCCTGGTGAGAAGGATTTTCCTTTTTTGTTTGTTTGAGAAAGAGAGGGACCCTCTCCCATTTCTACTAGGTAAAATTTGCTCTATGGCACTCTAGTTTTGTGGCATTGGTGTTATGGTTTTCTCCAGCGGCTGTGATAGGGAAACACACATTCAGCTAACTCTTATCACATCCAACTTGAGACTGATAAAAGAAGAACCCATCTTGAGTCTGAAAAAACCATCTCCACCGTCATGCAAATGAAGCTGAGTACACTCCAAAGTTCTTTAGGTTCTTTCCAACTCTTCAGGTTCTGATAAATGGTGACAAGGAAGTACTATCATAATTTATCAGTGAGTAGGAAGTTTACTCTATGGTTAGATTGTCGTACATTGTGGCAAGAAATGCACACTTATAGTTTCTTCTGTGAACGACGTGTAGCGGCTGAAGGAAGTGCAAAGAGAATTCACATTAATTTTTTTGCAAATGATTTCCTACATGTTTGGTAAGCTACTCACCTGCAGATTGACATAGTAGCATCAGTGCTTAATTCATTGCCAAAAGACAGCAAATACTGAGGCTGACATTTAGTCTTCACTGTGACACTGGATTTGGCAGTGCGCACTGCTCAGAATATGAACCGATATGACACGATATCAACTCGGACAACTTTACGATTGTAGATCTACTCAGCTTATTATGTCCTGTCGCAAAGAAATTTGCAAGAACCTTTCAAAAAAATAAATTTGAAACAAAGCGACGGTGACGAATGGCTGCATGTTTGAAAAGACAGTCATGTTTGCTAGGTGGGCTGCTAACCATGTTTGCTAGGTGGGCCGTGGGCTTCTAACAATATAAAGGGCAAAAATGTAAAAAAGGAGGAAAAAGTTCATTTGAGGTTCCTTAACTTGACAACGAATCACGAATCTGATTGTAGTCCTTAACTGAAAAACCATATACAACGGGTCCTTCACCTGTTAAAACTGGTGTAATATAAGTCCCATGGTAGTATGACAAGTGGTTTTATCCTACGTGACAATTTGACCCGGGTCAACAGCGTTGAGTCAGCGTGAGCCCACACGTCAGCACCTCCACCACTCTCTCTTCACTTATATCTCTTTGTTCGGTGGTGAGGAGCATCGTGGCCAGCGGTGGTGCTGAGGAGGATGACGGCTGGTGGGAGAAGCTAGTTCGATGGAGGAAGGACGCTGGCGGTTGCCGTCGACGACGGACACTCCCAACGTCGGTGGTGGCAAGGAAGACAAGGAAGGCGAGACCCGGGAGCACGGTCTCATCTTCCCCTCACCTCCCGCTCCCCTTGCCCATTCTTCCCCGCACCCGCACGGGAGCCGACTTCGCCACCCACCGGAGGCAGCGTCCCGTCCCAATTTCGCTCAGGAGTCGCTGCAGCGCCCCCCACCGTAGCGTCACTGCTTGTCCTCCTCCTCCCTCCATGACCTCGACCGCGCGAACGCCGCCTCTACCGCCCACATCTCCGCCTCTTCCCACATCACCAAAGCAGCAGGTGGTGGTGGTGGTTGCCGCAAAGAGGCGCAAAGACGACTCTGTGGTAGCGTGCCCTCACCGGAGCTAGGACGATGAACCCGAGAGCCGGCTGGCGTGGCGGCATCAAATCGATAGCGGGGTGGAGCCAGTGGAGGAAGAAATCGGGGCGACGGATACCGAAGTCGACGGGCGGAGGACCACCGCTCGCTGGGCGCCAACCATGGCTCGAGCCCCGTCCTTCCTCCTCCTCTCCTTACTCCTCGTCTCCTTCTTGCTCACGCCTGCCACTGCAGCGGCTGCATTCATCGGCCTCGAGTCCTTCCTAGCGGCAGCGGCCACTTGCGACCCCTCCGCCGGCAACAACACCTTTGGCGCCCTACCCACCCCGGTCCTCCGCTAGCTCTCAGCCTCTTCACAATCTCAGATGATGATTAGCCGCCGGCGACGGGTACGAACGGGGATGAGGTCAGCGTCGGAGGTGAGCTGGAGCATGTTGCGGACACCATCCTCGTCACAGCCCGCAACCGACCCTCCTTAGTCCTCCTCACAGCCCGCTGCCGGCCTCCTCACAACCCATCACCTGCTGAGATTGGAAAAGGGAGGACAAGAGAGATATAGGTGGGGAGAGAGGTGAAGAGCTTCTAACATGTGGGGTCTCTGCCGACTCAGCGCTGTTGACTTAGGTCAAATTGCCACGTAGGATAAAACCACTTGCCATACTACCTTGAGACTTATATTGCACTGATTTTGATAGTTGATGGATCTGTTGCATCTGGTTTTCTGGTTCAAAGACAAAAATCGAATTTGTTGTCAAGTTAAGGGGCCTAAAATGAACTTATATTCCAAAAAAGAAAGAAAGAAAAGAGCAAATTTTGCTACAGGACATCGCTATTTTATGGTTTTAGCTGAGGGACACGGCACGAACTTAGTTTTGGGGAAAGACACTCCATAAACCTGGTTATTTACCAGAGGACACCGTGACTGATTAAAATAGAGTATCCATGCTGACTAGGCGCTGCAGGGGCAGATATTTTGCACGGACAGACCAAAATGCCCTTGCATCTTTTGCTCATATTGAGATGGTTTGACTTGGTTTGTTCCGACCGACAGAACCCTAGCTCGCCATTCTCTCCACCACCACCGCCACCGCTGTCGCCGCCGCTACTCTTCTCCAAATCCCCGACCAATCTCTCGCACCGGGATGCAAGGGTGAACCCGTGCTTCATGTGGATCTGATCTGCGGTGATGGCTACACCGTCGTCGCAGGAGGTGGTGACTTTGGTGCCACCACCGGCGAATCCGAAATGGTTGCCAAAAGGGTAAGTTGTATTTCCCCTCTGTTTGATTCGTTTGGGATGAATGGCTCGGTGAATCTGATTTGTTGGGCTCGTTTTTCACCATATTTGTCGTCGAATTGTAGGATGGATCCAAACTCTGCATGTAGTGTTGTGATTAGGGTTGTTGCTTATGTTGAGTACATGGATAACGATAGCCAAGATTATCATGTTTCAAGTTTCATTAAGTGGGTTGTAGATAAAGACACAATCTACTTCATAGATTTTATGAAGGATTTGGATGATGAAATCATCCGTGGTAGTACGCAAGAGCTGACAGTGACTTTCTGGGACAAAAGAGTGGGTAGGGATGTTGAAATTTCTTCTGATGCTATTCTATTAGAGGCTTTAAACCAGTATTGAGATGTTAGGAAGCTTCCATTACAAGTGACTGTGAGTAAGGGTAGCATGCCTTGTACCCAAATTGTTTCTTTATGTGGAGGAAGCTAGCACAGTGGTTCCACTAAGTATGGTTTTACCCACACAAGTAAGTCAGGCTCAGAATGTGCCAACCAAAAAACATAGAAAGGTAAAGGACAAAGGTAGTGATCATGCTATTCCAAATCTAGATCCACGGGGTGAGTTTGATGAGGTTGAGTATGTAGGAGTTAGTAATGAGAAGGAGAATTATAATGACCTGGTGTCAGATGATGAGGCTAATGATCCTGTGTATACTCCTAAAGATGATGATGGTGATGAAGAGAATGATGATCCACTAGATGATCTAGAAGTCAATGATAATACGGGTTGTGAGCCTCTAGTCCATATAATAGATGTAGACAATCCAAGGATAGAAGTTGGTGTTACTTTTGAGCAGGGTCCTCTCAACAAATTGGAGGCCCCGGTGCGAAATGCAAAATAAGACCTTAATTTTTTTGAAAAAAATACATATAACCAAAGGCTAAAACATATTTCACATAATCGTAAAATTTTAATAAATGTTATTTCTTATAGTACTTAGGAATATATCAAACATTAATGCTAAAAGAGTAATATAGTGTTCAAACAATAAACTGACTTATGTTTTACTGAAAGGCACCATCATCTTAGTTTTTTAAATGAAATCTTCATGCTTCCTATTAATTTGTTTTGTAAACAAGATTTAAAGTACATGATAATATATCTAGTCTAAGCTTAGAAAAATAGGACAATAAGGTTTAGGCAAGGTGAATGAGGTGAATCATCACTTCGTGCGGCATGCGCTATCCCGGTACGGCGAAGGAAATGGATCGATAGAGACAGGAGAATTGATGGGATGCAATTGAGCTTTACTCTGTTTTATTAGTGGATGCTTTTCTCTAATTAGACACTGTACTTAATGATAGCAATTTGGGGCCCTAAAAAATTGAGGGCCCTATTCCGTCGGCCGCTTTGGCCCCCCTCATCGATGGGCCTGCTTTTGAGGATGGACTTTGTTTTAAGAGGTGTATGCGGCAATATGTTGTCTTGAAAGAGGTTGAACTTGCAGTTCCCTACTCTGAGGCCACAAGATACAGGGCTTATTGCAAGGCAAAGAGGTGCAAATGGAGGATCCATGCTTCAAGGTTGCCAGATTGTAGAACTTGGGAGATATGTAGCTAAATATGTTGTTAAATCTTTGTCATTTCTCTTCCTTTTGTGTCATTGAACAATGATGTTAAATCTGTAACTTTTGTGTTGTAGACAAAGAAGATGCCATACAAGCATAGGTGTGCTAACACAAGCAAGTTGGAGAATAATTGCATGGTCAATAATTCTTGGGTTAAGGACAAGGTTATCAACAAGCTCATAGAAGATCCAATAATAGGGGTTGTTGCTCTAAAGAAGATTTTAGAGAAGTACTGTATCAAGCTGTCATACTATGTAATTTGGGATGGTAGGTAGATTTCTCTAGATAAAATACTTGGTGGATGGGAGCAAAGCTTTGAGGGAGTGTACAGTTTTAAAGCTGAGATTGAGAAGAGATCCCCTGGTAGTATAGTGGAGATAGAGTATGATGTGGTAAATGACAAGCACATGTTCAGTAGGATGTTTATTGATTTGAAGCCTTGTATAGATGGATTTTTGAATGGGTGCAGACCATATCTAGGCATTGATTCAATTGTGCTAACAGGCAAGTGGAGAGGACAGTTGGCTTCTGCTATTGGTATAGATGGCCACAACTGGATGTTCCCAGTGGCCTATGCCGTTTTTGGATCTGAAACAAAGGAGAACTGGGAATGGTTCATGCTTTGCCTTAATAAGGCAATTGGATCTCCAGAAGGCCTAGTACTGTCTACTGATGTAGGCAAGGGCATTGATGCTGCAGTGACAAGAGTGTTCAAAAATGGAGTAGAACACAGAAAGTGCATGAGACATTTGTACAAAAATTTCCAGAAAGGTTCCATGGAGAAGTTTTTGAAAGAAATCTATGGCCAGCTTCAAGAGCATATAGGAAAGATGTTTTTGAGAGGCATTTCAACATCATGAAGGAGGCATCCCCAAGATCAATGCAATGGATTGAAGAGAATCACCAGCATCTGTGGGCAAGGTCCACCTTCTCCACTGCATCTAAGTGTGACTATGTCACAAAAAACATTGCAGAGACATTTAACATCTGGATTAGGCTGGAGAAGTCACTACATGTGGTTGAGCTACTTGACAAGATTAGGCAGATGATCATGGAGAGTATGTGTGTGTACAAGATACAACCTATCCCTCAAGCTTCAAGGCAATATCCTAGGAAATGTAATGAAGCAACTCCATGACAAAAGTAGGAATCTCAACTACAATCACCACAAGAGTCAGCCATTTGTAGGTGAAGTCAGTGGTGCAAACAGGGACTTGACAACCTGGAGACACACAGGGGACTTGACCAAACAAGAATGTAGCTGCATGGAGTGGTAGCTAACAGGCCTCCCATGTAGGCATGCCATCTCTTTCATTGGATCTATGAGAGAAGTGGAGCTAGAAAACTATGTCAGCCCCTACTATTCTATGGCAATGTTCACGGCAGCTAACTCCACAACTGTGCCACCAATGCTAGACAAGAACCTATGGGAGAAGGTGGATACTGGATTGAAGATGTGGCCACCAATACTAAAGAGATCAGTTGGAAGACCTAGGACAAGGAGGTTCATTGGAGTTGAAGAAGGTGGGTCAGGAAAGAACAAAAGGAGATGCAAGAGGTGCCATGGCTTTGGCCACCTACAGAAGAACTGCAATGAACATGTCTATGATCCAGATGCCCCTCCCCCAGCCCCACCTAAGCCTAACAGAGTCAGAAAGAAGAAAAACAATCCTGAACAAGTGCCTACTGCTGATAATACAACTATGTAAGTGTGTCCTGCATGTACAATTTTCATTTGACATTTGATTTTCACAAAAATATTTTCACATGTCACAAGCCAACTTCTGGTGGTGATCAAGATCAAGCTGTGCCTAGTGGTGATCAAACTTCTGGTGGTGATGTAGCTTTTATTGGAAGCCCTAAACCAGTTACAAGGAGCATGAGTGTTGTACTGCAAGCCTCCCGTGTTCATGCCAACCCCATGAAGGCCAACAAAAAGAAGATTGCAAGGAAGCTGTAATCCAGTGCTATTAGAGTACTTTATTTTGTTGTAATCCAGTGCTATGAAATTGCCAGCTGAAATAGGCAATTGAGCACTTATTAAGTCAGTAGTAAGACATATCTTTTGTGTCAATGACCAACTGTAATGCTCTAGAAACCATGACTTTAATGTGGTTTTCTTTGGATAATATGGTTATGGATATGGTTGCAAATATATTGAATGAGATTCTGCAATGTGTACCACAAATGAACTGCATTTTCAGACATAAGTTGCATCACATTTCATTGTATCACAATAATAAGCTCATGAACTGCATCACATCACAGGTTCATACATAAGCTACATCTGAATAAATTGCAGAGATCATATTACTACTTCCTATTTCATTACATTCATGGCTACAAACACAACTAATGCAGTAACAAATGCAATCCCAGCCACCCAAATTCTACTAATTGCCTCCTTGAGCTCACATCTCATCTTCTCAACTCCGTCATTTACTCCTTTCATTGAAACATTCACTGAATCTGGCACCTCAACTTGTATCCTGTGAGCATGGCAATATGTCCATGCATGCAGAACACCCTCCTTGACCAACCAAACATCATAATCCCCTTGCCACATAAAAAATTTACATTGCGCACTAGTCTGAAATAAGAACAATAGCACACAACTTATCAATACAAAACTCCAAATCAACTTAAACCCTAAAATAATTGGGGAAAGAAAGGATATAACTTACATATTGTCCTGTCAGGCATCGATAAAACTTGCGATTGAAATTCTCTTGCTTCTTGCATGTTCGCTCCACTACCGTTGAATCGACCTTGCACAATAGGCATTTCACGAGAGGCAACTCACTGACTTGACAATCACGGCTAACACGAGAAGGGGAAACACATGAGAATGAGGAAGCTGAATACATCGCTGCAGAAGAAAGGGCTTCCCCGTTAGGGACCACGCACCCTTCACCTCCTCGCCACTGTTGAAGAGGTGGCCCTCGCCGCTGTCCAGATCTTGATTTGACTCGCCGGCGTCGGTGGTGGTGGAGAGAATGGCGAGCTTGGGTTCTACCAGTCGCAATAGACCGAGTCAAACCAGCTCAATATGAGCAAAAGGTGCAAGGGCATTTCGGTCTGTCCGTGGAAAATATCCGCCCCCGCAGCGCCTAGTCAGCACAGATACTCTATTTTAATCGACGCGGTGTCCTCTAGCAAATAACCACGTTTATGGAGTGTCTTCCTCCAAAACCGAGTTTGTGCCGTGTCTCTTAGCTAAAACCATGAAATAGCGATGTCCTGTAGCAAAACTTGATAAAAAAAATAGAACAACTGATGCGCCGTTGGTCCGTCCTGTAGTCCCCTCTTTGGGGCTCCATCTTGACGGATCATGAAATAGCAATGCCCTGTAGCAAAACTTGAAAAAAAAAAAAAAAAACAAAAAATAGAACAGCCGATGCGCCGTTGGTCCGTCCTGTAGTTGCCTCTTTGGGGCTCCATCTTGACGGACCCTCGTCAGTTTGCCCCCCGCCGCCGCCGACGATCCCCATCCATCCCGCGAGCGAGCAGGGGCGCCGTCGTTCGTCCTGCTGCTTCCGACGCATCCATCCTGGTGAGCACATCCTCCGCCACCGCCGCCTGCGCCGATCCCCATCCATCCCGTGAGCGAGCAGGGGCGCCGTCGTTCGTCCTGCTGCTTCCGCCGCATCCGTTGCGCACATCCTCTTTCCCATTTTTCTCTACCCACGCACTTTTTTTTTATCGAATTTGCGTTAACCATAGCTTCTGTTATAGAAAATTGCCTTAACCTTAATACTAATAACAGTTTGTTTGTTCCCAAAAAGTTTCCCATGTTGGATCCGCCGATGGACCGGTTCTAGCGTTGGTATGGAGAGCTTCTGTGATGATCAGCGCGCTGGTCCTCAATCCGAGCAACACTCTGATCATGTGTCTGATTCTGCTGAGGATGCAATATCTGATGAGGTGCTGCATCTGCTGATGTTGCTACAGCATTTGATATGTTATGTTGTTGTACTTTTTTTTCGCCCGCAAATTTCATTAACACCACTGCAGGTTGGCAGGACACACACTTACGTCTTCAATGAAATTAGAGAGATTCCAAATTTCATTTTTCTCTAGGCACCAGACCACTTTATAAGATGTACAACGAGAAGTTTCTTTTATTTTTGGTCTTTTTTCTACCAATTGTATTTGGCAGTTGGCATCTCTTGACATTGTTAACTCACTAATAGTATATTTCCACTTGTATCAGTGGTGTATGAGTGCTTGCTGAACATGTGCCTTCATCTCTTGTTATATATTAACAGGATGTTCTTGCACCAACAAGACTGTCATTAGCTTGTGCTGCTTCAAAAGAAAGAGAGAAGGAAAAAAAAAAGGTGGGGCAGGATGAATCAACCATCTGGGATGAAGTTCTGGAAGAAGCCGATGAGCTAGCCTATGTGCACAAAGTTCCTCCTAGTATATCATTCCTATCTGCTGGAACAGGCAAAAGTACGTTGCCATAGATCCTATTTACCTACTGCATAGATTATGTATATTCTTGTTTGCCTTACGGATAAAGGCTCTGTTCGGCTTCACTGATAATTACTGTAGTGCAGCCAACAGAGACAGTGTTTTCTATCTACGGCTGCAGCAGCGCAGTGGCTGTATAGAGCAGTCGAACAGATCCAAAGGAAGAATTCGGTTTAGGAGCTTTCTTACATAACAATTTCTTTTTTTATACTGTGAGTTTTTTATCGTTTCTTCATTGATACAGGGAGAAAAGGTGAAAACAAGCTCAAATTCTCAATACGTGGATCCAGTTCTGCTTCACTGGATGTGAAGACGGAAAAACCATACATTGGGGAGCAAGAAGTTTCATCAGGAATGCCAACAAACAGAGCTCCTGAAACCATGATGGCTGAGCAGTTGGAAAATATCAAGGAGGAAACTGAAGATTTGCCCTCAGAGTTTGCTTGTTCAACCAAGAAAGCAAATGTTTCAATTGCTGAACTTCTTGACAGTTTACAGGATAGAAGTGCCTCCTCTGTTGGGACACCATGTCTGGTTAGTGTTTTGTTGTGCTATTTTGTTATTTGGAGTTCTTAGACAACGATTAGCTTGTCTCTAAATATTATTTCAACGCAGTTGCATCAACACACCAGAGCTAAGGAAGAAAAGCCAAAGGTCCCTACTTCTGTGAAGAGAACACTTGCGCTTCTAGGTCAGAGGAATCTTGAGACCGAGAATCCCTTGGAGCATGTAATTGGTGAAACATCTAGCGAGGAGGAAGTAGGTTGTTAACATAACCAATGATATAAATACTTACTCTATTATGATCTTCAAAATGATATGTTTATCCTGCAATAGGACGTTGCTCAAAACAACCTGGCCTTGATCAACAAAGATGTCAAGGGGCAAACTATGGCTGACATATTCCAACAAGTATTTAATGCAACAAACATGGACTGTTCTACACTGCCCGTGATATCATATGGGTATAATAATCCTGATAATAATTATTTTCCAAATGATCACTCAAATATCTCTGGTTTTTCACATCTGTTTTGTTTATGTTTCTCTGTGGCAGGGCTGGTTATTATGGAAGGATGCAACAGATTCTGCAGATGGAGAAAGATAGGCATGCTGAGTTCCTAAGACAGTATAACAGAGAGCAAGATCATTTAGGTGCGCCTTAATCATCTGTAGTGAACTTGTATGGTTATGCCAGTAGTACCAATTAGTAGATTCACTAGTGCAAACACACATATTGCTGAAGTAGTGACTCATCGTATTTCCAGGTGATTCAAAGGGAGTTACAGTTCAAATTTTGTCAAGGTCTTTGGAAGGAAAGCTAACAATCTGCCAATGCTTGTTCAAGAAGAGCAATGTATGTGGTTCATCTCTCAAAAAGAACTCCTGTTTGGTTTTTGTTCATTTTGACGCAGAGCACTCCAATCCTGCGTTTCCAGCAGCATTTTGTGCTACTGATGTTTCCATGGTACTTGTGCTTCAGTTGGCCACAACAAGGGAAGTGTTATCAGATCGTGACATGGATGATAGCAGCATAAAGAGGACCATTATCTTCAGTTCCAAGATATGTGACAACGTGGATCTTGTAGCAGGAAACTTTATTCACATCTTCCCACCATGGTTTGCTTTTTGAAATCGGTTTCTGCATTTATTTTCCCAAATTTCTAGCTGAGAAACTAACCAGTGCACTACCTGAACAGGAAAGAAGTTAAGGTGAAAGAAGAGACGCTGATTCTTTGCACCTACTTCTCGCATCGTGGAGTTTGATACTACTTGAGATGTTTCTTTTTTTTGGACGAACTGATCATGAGTAAGAGGAAGCAACGACTATGCATGACCGTGTACTGTGTATGTTGGCGATCTCCCGTGTCACCGCACGACCTGCTGACGTGATAGTTTAGAACCATCTTGATGATCACATGATTTAGCTGAGTTTGTACACGGCGTACTTGACATAACCAGTAAAATGCTAATACAACATTGCCTTTTTATTCTGAAGGAGAATAGTTTTTTCGACACAACCAGCAGCATTCCCTTCCTTTCTTCCTAGGGTGAATGATCTTTTTCTTCCCTCCGTATTCAAATATATGACTTTATGGACTTTATTCAGTTACACATTTGAAGTGAATGCGACTTTGTGGACTTTATTCAGTTACACATTTAAAACCATCAATAATCCGTAAAATATAAAAATTATACAGGTAGATTTTTCTTTACAACTACTTTCACAATATATCCTAATAAAAAATAGTAGTCAAAATTGCACCCGAAAGATCAAATAAAGATAAAACAGTGTCACGTATTTAAATATGAGGTAAGTCGTACAATGAGACATGCGTGGTGAACATGTCCTGCCAAGATGATGCAATTGGAAGCTCACGAAAACAACAGCAAGGATAGACTTGGTAATCGATGTAAAATTGTAAAATCTCTATAGCTCAGCAATATCAAAATAAATTAGTTCGATACAAACAACGCAACTACAAAGTCGTGAAGTTGAAGCATGCCATAGAAACCACAATACTGCTATACAGCGATTAGAAACTATGGATCAACTTTCTGCTGGTTCTATAGCGTCTAGTCCATACGGAAATCCTACACCATCTCATATTTTGGCCGTCAAACAAAAATGGGAAAATTTGAGCAGCCAAAATTTTGCCTATGACAAACTGCCTTCTTGGAGTATCTGTATCATCCCAACAAATCCTACGGGGTTCCAAGGTTCATGCTAATAATCACAACTCATCATGAGCTTCCGGTTCTAAATCGTCAGTCTTTTGTGGTTCAGACTGACTCTCTTCAGGGGCAGCTGATTCTGATGATGTTTCCGTGGATTCAGCTTCTTTGGATTCAGATTCCGAAGAGGCAGTTTTCTCTTTGTTAGCAGTCTCTTCTTCCTTTGGAGGTTTCTTTTCTATCTTGGGTTTTGGTTTAGGGATCCTATTGACACTAGACACCTGCAGACAAAAATGAATGTTTTGAGAAGTGACGAAACATGTGCATATTATTCTAGAGTCTTAATATGAACTTCCTAACCTTATCTTGTAGGTCCAGAACTTTCTCGTATACTTCTTCAGATGTGAAAGCAGGTGGACTGTAGACAGGGGTGCTGCAATATGATAAATAGGAGTTAGACACATAAATTGTAGAACTCGTGAAATTCTGTTGGCTCTTAGACTCAGCATACCTTTTCTGTATGGCTTCCTTCTCCTCCAACCAAGTTTTTACTTTCTCTGCTTCACTTACAACCTAGACCCAGATAGCATCACACAACCAATAAAATCAGAACCACATCATAACCAGAATGAATTTATCGAACTTCATTAAGCTCACTGGTTTACCTCATCTACCCTCTTTTTTGGAAGCCACGGTTTGTACGATTCCCAGTTCTTAACAATCTGCAATACCAATAAGTGTTACAGATGAGAATAGAGTAGCACAAAAATTATGAAGTTGAGCAGCAACAAAAACATTGTTCGGTCTTCTGTGTAGATACCTTTTGCAACTCACCAAGATACAATCTAGCATTTTCACAAGCCGCTGGTCGGGCTTTTAGCTCACTCAATCTGGATAATAAAGAAAAGAATCAATGTCAGTCAATGACCTATATGAACCTAAGTGGATACAGAGCAAGTTACCTGAAAAGAATTGGGTCACCGATGGCCTTAAGTTGGTCAAGATGTTCCTTGAATTCATTTGCTTGAGCATCTTCACCATCCATATACAACCAATCTTGTACCTGCACTTAAACAACATCAGCATGAGGATTCATCAAACAAACGAAACCCACCAGAAGATTATTATTAAACTGACCTCATTAAGTTTCTCTGCAAAAGATTCCCTCTCCTGTTCAGTTGAGACGATCAAAATTTCCGTGTTCTCTTCCAGCTGTGACGTGCCAAATGACAAAAAACAAGTAGTCAACAAACAGAGAAGGTATAGCACCTAGTAAGTAATAACCGTGTTGAACATTACAATTTACGGAACTTTTCTGTGTTTTTCTATATTTATGTAGACAATGGAGTTTCGATTATCAGTGTAAAGCTGAAGTTCTGAGGAATATAACACCCTCACAGATTCCGTATATATCAAGAAACAAGAGGGACCATGTGAATGGAATAAACATGTTTTATGCAAAGATTAACACTGAAGGTAGAAGAGAACAGAAGGTAACCTTCTCCTTCATAGAGTATATGTAAGACTCCAGGTTATTTTTCAGTTCAGCAGTTCTCCTCCTTTCAGCATCCTTCTTATCGAGTGCCTCTAACCTAATTTTCGCTTCCGAATACAACTCCTTCGAAAGAATTGATCCAGCACCACCCGTCTTCTCCACAACCTACCATTGGACAATACATTATTAAGTCATGCTCTGTCAATATTAGCACCAGATTTATGACCTTCTATTTTTACCTTTAACGGGACCCTGAATGTTCTTCTCTTGAGCACCTTCTCTGTAACAATATCTTGTGCATTACTCTCGTCTAGTGGAGCACTGGACTTATTTGCATCCCCGTCAGAACTCTCAGTCTCCTTATTATCGGATGTACCATTAGCTGCTCCTGCTTCCGAAGACAAATTCTGACTGGTGGAATTACTTTCTACAGTTAAATTCTTCTTTGGAACTTCAACCCATTCAGTTATCTCAATCAATGCTTCTGCCCTATCAAGAGAAATAATTCCGCTCCTACTCAAAGAAAAATGTAGATTTGCCTTGATGGGAGCAGATAAATTGCGGCTACCATACCTGTTTGAAATAACCCCATAGTCAAATTTCATGCAGTGAAATTAAACACATACAAATTGCCAATGGCAATGGCGTTGAGATATTATTTAGATATGTACTGCACCCTCACAGATGGAATGTCGCGCCCCCCAAAAAATATCAGTTGAAATAAAGGTACTCTTTGTTCAGCTTGCTATAAGCAGTACCGTGAACACAAAAAGAATACATAAGCTGATATGCATTGTGCTTGCTTACTTTTCGCTTGCATCTGTCAGGCCTGATACAGAATACTCCACAAATTTGTGTGATGTAACTCCTGGAGGCAGTTCGGAAGCTTTTTCATAGCTGATAGAAACATCGAAGTCCTTAGTATGTCTAATGGACCTGAACATCTGTAGACAACAAAACAATTGCAAGCTAGATTAGATTTTTTTTTCTCAAAAACAGTAAACTTTTTTTTTTTGCTTAAAATCAAAAGGAAACAAGAAAGGTGCATTTTAACCTTAATTCCCATTTTTTTCATCCTCGGCACCAGTAATTGATCAGTGCTTTCATCTTTGACATAATCTGGGCCATTTATTTCAAACACGAAACCATAAGTAGAACCATCAATCATCCCTAACTTACGGTTCAACTTAATTCCATCACTTAAGTTAGCTGCATGCAGCGAGGCACCCAGAACAATTGCTTCATCTGCATCAAGATGCTTATCCAGGTCACTTCGTCCCAGGAATTCCTGCAGCTTAGCCTGTACCAGGAGAATGGAATTTTATTACTAAAATAACAAGGTGAATGATGGAAGCACAACTGTTTCAGAACTACAGTTGAGTCATCTGCATAGGTTACAGTAGTTAAAAAATGCCTTTGAGATATGATAGCAAATTTTTAAGATGTTAACTAAAGTAATGGATTGAATTAAACTTACGATGAGAATTAAGTGATAAAAGAGAAATAAAAGCATGGCAGTCATGTGCCTGAATGCCATTAGAGCCCCACAATACAAGGTCGATCATAAAAACGAGTTCAATTTAATCACCTGCAATTTTGGTACTCGAGTAGCTCCTCCTATTAATTCTACAGCATAGATATCATCAATCTTCATTCCAGAATGTGCAAGCACTTCTTTAACTGGAGTTAGAGCCTGCTCCCATAAATCTTCACAAAGTTCTTCAAATTTTTCACGTGTAATGGTACTCCTGTAACAAGAAGCGAGCATTAATTCAACAAGTAGAACCTGGAAATTTGTCCTGACTCCTGATCATGATTTAAAACTAGAAACAGTTTGCTTTGTACAGACAAAGAAATCAAGAAAAGATGAAGGAAGGCAGAACATCAACAATTATAGAACAACAAAGTAAGGAAGAAGGGCCGCCTACGCTTGCAAGTATTAATATTGGCAATGATAGATTAAGAAGCCAGTGTGTTTCACTATCTTCCAGGTTCCATACAGTCAATGGATATGCAACGAAGGCCAATGCAAAGCATCAATGGAGTAGAACTACACTTCAGGCCACAATAAACAACCTTTGCAACTCTTAACGCTAATGGGATTTCATTCATGTAATTCAAAGATAGCAAGGTGATTGATTTAATTGAAACACGGGTCAGGTCATTTTGGCAAATAAGAGACAAAGCACCTGCCACCTAGCATGCATGCTACTCCAGCATAGTAAGTTGCTATGCAAGAATTCACCAGGCTGACAAGCATCTCTAATTTTCAACAAACTTTCAATTGTTCAGAACCAATTAAACTAAAGAGCGTTATCTTGAAGGCTTGAACAGAGAATTCAAAATGTTAAGTAAATTTCCATTTATGAATTTATAAATTTCGGTCCATATTACATGAGCGAAGATTACGCAACTAGTGAGGACGCACCTGAAATCGAGATCATTATATAGTGATTCAACTGAAATTGGAGCGGCAGTATTTGCACTCAGAATTTCTTTGGTACGCTTTACTTGCTTCTTCAACTTAGCCATTGCCTTGGGAGACTGGCGGATATCAACTCCATTACCGAGTTGTTTATTAAATTGATCAACAAAATAGTTTACCAGGCGCATTTCCATTTCAAGGCCTCCAAGTTTGGAGTCCCATCTAACATCCTTAACCTGTATAATTAGCTGAAGAAATTAGTAACAGGTTCTGGCATTCTGCATCTCTCTAATGTAGGCATGTAGCAAGCTCAATTTCCATATATTTTTCAGATCTTCCATCATTTAGGCATGTGAAAGATGATGGAAAAAAAGGGGGCTTTTCAATGGACTTCCGAGTAAGCATACGATTGACAAAATTGAACAACTAAAAGACCTTGGGCAAAGAGCGAATTGTACCTGGAACTGGTTCACAGATACCGTCTTCCCAAACTCCTTGGCCTTGTACGCTGAGTAGTACACCAGCGCGGCGTAGGTACTACCTGCGCCCATGTCGTAGAAGATAACGTGCCTCGACTCGTTCGAGAAATCCTTGTCGATCCCGTACTGCAACGCGGCCCCGGCGTGCTCATTGATGAGCGCGAGGACGTTAACTCCGGCAAGCTGCGCCGCCTGCGTCAGGGCCCGGCGCTCGGCCTGCCCAAAGTAGGGCGGCACGGCGACGACGGCGTCACGCACAGGCGCGCCGACGTGCGCATCCGCGAGCCCAGCGGCGTAGTGGAGCACTATCGCGACGATCTCCTCGACGGTGTAGACCTGCCCGTCGTCCGCGCGGACCGCCGCGGCGCCGCGCGCGTCGGGGACGATGTCGTAGGGGAGGAAGAGCGACTCCGCGACGGACCGCACGTAGGGGAAGGGCTTCGCGAGGAGGTCCCGCGCGCGGGCGAACACCTTGGACGGGTGGCGCGCGGTGATGCCGGCCGCCTCCTCGCCGGCGAGCCGGTTCCCGTCGGCGAGCGCGGCGAGCGCCGGGGACTTGCGCTTCGACATCTCGTTGATGGCCACCGCGATCGGGACGCGGCCCGGGGCGAGGTGCACGGCGGCCACCTTGAGCCACTCCGACCCCAGGTCGATGCTCGCCACCGCCGCCTCCGCCGGCGGGACGACGACGACGGCGAGCGCGGCGAGGAGGAGGAGGAGACCCGATGTGCGAAGCGGCGCCATGGCGAGCGGGGGGCTAGTAGAATGGCATGCGGGGTGGGGGTTAGGGTTTGGAGATCTGGGAGTGTGGCGGATGCAGCACACGGTGGAAGGGGAGAGATCAGCGGAGGGGAGGGGAGAACGATCTCGACGGGGAGGAGGAGGAGGAGGAGAGGGCGTGTGCTATATTTGCAATTTTGTGATTTGTTTTTGTTGCGTTTGGATGTTTTTGTGATTAAAACCCTGCAAGGTTTTTCTGATTTCATGTTGCATCCCTGCTGCAGATGCTGCTGAAGGTGCTTTGAATTCTTGGTGAATATGTAAAGAGCATAAGGGCTCATGTGAAAAAAGGTGAGGAATAGACCGTGGCAGGAACGTCACGAATTGAGTCACCAATCCAATGAAAATATGACACGTGGAAAAAGATCCACATGGCACGCCTTGGCTAGCGTGGTGCGCTGGAAGAGCGAGAGGAGCGAATGCGAGGCTGCGACCGTACGCGGAAGACTCGTGCAGCGACGAGCGATACACACGTCACGTCACAGCTTAACGTAAGCCAGTACCGTCATGGCGGGAAGCTTTCTACGGTAAAAACGTCACAGTTTTTTTCTTGTTTTATACCGTACCATGATAAATGAGGAAAACATTTCGGGATGATAATGAAATTATGTACTGGTTTTTCTTCATCTGCCACTAGTCAGGTATTGCTAAAAAAAGTGCTTGATCGTTGGTTCTATACAACTAGTAGTAACTTGCAATCTTGCCGGCATCTGAAAAAGGATAGTTCACCTGCACAGCCAGAATGCAAAAAAGATTTTGCCCCATGAGCAATACAAGTCCACAACGTTGTTCAGTAACAGTGTGTCACGCTCTCACTGCATTGTCGGTTCAGTAAAGAGCACAGGTCAATCTCCAAGAATGCACAGCGGTTGCCTCATGCTGAGCTCAACTTTCAGTCCTGGAAATTGTGCAAGGTCGTTGCTTGTTCCCAAAACGCTCTGCATTTTAACAAATAATAAGTTACTTTTTATTCTAAAATGGACAAACAAGTTAAACAATAGGAACTGGAACGGGGGTTTAGCAAAGAAACTTACAAGTGCAGCAAGGTGAGCTTCCTGTAGAATACTGCCATCAATCTCCAGTCTAGCTATTGGAAACTCTGGAAGATGCCCTGACTGTTTCTTGCCAAGTAGATCGCCAGGGCCACGCAGTAGCAGGTCGGCGTTAGCCAAGTAGAATCCATCGGATGATTTCTCAAGCACCTTCAACCTTGGCAGCGCGCTAGGAGTGGAGCATAGGAACACACATCTGGATTTCCTTTCACCACGGCCTACCCGACCCCTTAACTGGTGCAGCTGAGACATTCCAAATCTCTCAGCATTCATGACAACCATCATGGAAGCATCAGGAACATCGACTCCAATCTCAATCACTTGTGTTGAGAGGAGAATACGTGTTTCCCCGGATCTAAAACTGCTGAGGGCTCCATCCTTCTCATCCCTCCTCATGCGGCCATGCAACAGGCCACAGGGATAACCTTCGAATTTTTGCTTTATGGAATCAAACTCCGCTTTTGCTGCATGAAGTTGTGGTAACTGCTCTGATTCTTCTATGATAGGATATACAAGGTAGACCTTGCCTCCATCAACCAGTTCGTCACTCATCATCTTCAAGCCATAAGTATTGAAAAATGGTAAGCAAATTGATCCCAACCATATCCAAGTGCAAACTTGGACAGAAAAAAGAAACAACAAAGATCTGAAACCAAAAGAAAAAATATTTAATGAAGTCATGCCATCACCTGGAAGACAATTTCAAAACCAGCATCATTTCCTTCAAGAGCAAGAGTTTCTATAGGTTGTCTTCCTGGAGGCAAGTCCGTGATCTATAAGAAATGTGGATCACAACTGTAAAGATTTGAAATAGCTGTGAAAAATGAAAGACCCTAGATGCAAGAACATTTTTGCACTATATCCTATCCAATATGTGAAGTCATAAAGTAGCAGGTCCTGGAAAACGACAGGGTGGGCTACTAGTTGTTAAAAGTATAATTATGCTAGCCTAGAATTAGTCCCTCTATGTATTTAGTTTTCGCCCTGTGCCCCACATAGTACGCAATATGACATTTTACTTCCAATGAGTAAGTATTTGGAATACTCAATTTATCTGCCATAAGCCTGTAAAATACCTGTGTAAGGGACATGTCCCCATACAGAGCAAGAGCCAACGATCTTGGGATTGGAGTAGCAGACATAGCAAGAACATGGGGAGCCATAAATATTTCAGAATCAGAATTCTCGTCTGAGATTGTATCATCATCACTCGATTTCGTGGACGGGGTATATAGCTGCAATGAATGGCAGTAATTTGCATTAACAAACAAATGTTAATTATGTTAAATTTGAAACCAAAATAAGAAAGACATGACTTATCACTTACGCAACGAGGTTTGGATATCAAATACTCAAGTGTAAGTACGAGATCCATTATCTTTTGTTTTGGAAAATTAGGCAGCCTTGAGAACTACAGCACACTCCTTGAAAGCTTTCACCATAGCATTCTATATAATTTACTAGCATATTACCCATTGTATCGGGATTTTTATTAAATAAAATTATCATTAACCCGTTATTTCCATCATTTTCTGCAATAATATGCTAGCTATTGTAATAACAGCAAGAATAGCAAATTGTAATAATGGCCCATTTTCTGCAGTGATATGCTAGCTTGTAAGAACAGAAAGAAGAAAAAATTCAGTAGGAGCTCTCTGGCCCATCATACCACAAAATAAGATACAAGAACATGGAAATCCACAGAGGCCTACTTCTTACTCCCTCAGTCCCAAAATATAAGCACTTCTAGAGTTTTTAATGGAGATTAAGGAGAGAGGTGAAATTAAATGAGAGATGGTTATAATTGGTTTAGATGAGGAAGTACGTTGAGAAATTAAATGAGAGATGGTTGTGATTGGTTCAGATGAGGAAGTACATGGAGAAATTGCTATGTTTTGGGACAAATTTTGAACGCTAGAAGTTGCTATATTTTGCCATGGAGGGAGTAGTAATTAGCAATATTCTTTCTAAGTTTGCCAACAAAGTTTACAGAATGGGTGACAATCCTGGAGCAAAGTAAGTAAAAGAAGGATGTGTATGATTTTATTCTTTCTGAGTTCAACAACAAGGTTTACAGAATGAGTGACAATGCAGGAGCAAAGTAACAGTCAAAAAGTCCCCGCAAAAAAAGTAACAGTCAAAAAGGACGTGTATGGTTTTTATTCAATGTAAATAGCAAATGCTCAGCAAATTACCTTACTATTAAACCTTCCTCTTTGAACAACACCAAAGCGCTGCTGCTCATCTATAACAGAGATGCGCAAAGCTGAGAATTCAGTTTTATCACCAATTAAGCTGTGTGTTCCAATGACCATTGCTATTTCTCCTGTCTTGAGACCCTGCCATAGAATAACAGTAACACATAAAAGATATGAATCTATGCATATGGGAACTTGAGAGTCTAGAAAGAATGCTTGCATTTCGAATAATCCTTGATTCCCTCGTGGAAGTTGAACCGGTTAGTAAAGCAATGTTTGGTTTACATTCATCTCCATCAAACTTCTCCAGCAATGAAGTTAGATGTTCATAATGCTGGAGGGCAAGAACCTCCGTTGGAACCATGAAAGCAGCCTAGAAAGAATTTTACAAGGTATATGTTAGACTAACATCTCATTAATGAAGAATTGAAGAGTACCACTAGGAGGATGATAATCACTTTTCTTGTATATCCTATTTGGATTAAGCATCTGTTTGCTTCAGTAAGCTGTCCTTTTAGTCGATAAAATCCTTTTATATGCATACAGTAAATAAGGCAAGAATGTTGGTTTGTAGTATAGATACCTGAAATCCTGAGCTAATGACCTCCATGCATGCAAGGAAAGCAACTACAGTTTTACCACAACCAACATCACCCTGTCAAAGAAAGAAGGCTTTTAAATCTTCAGGCAAGATGCATATAAGCCCCAATAGTTTTTGTTATTTGAAGAACACCAATTTTATATATATATATATATATATATATATATATATATATATATAAAAGAGATCTCTCAAGTGGAATTACTTTTAAAAGGAAAACAGAATCATTAATTCACTATGTAATACCACAGCCAGAATTATCAACAAGATAATCCTGTAACTTGGTACTTGAGATGTTCTTGCTCCATATGAGGCATACCCCCGTGTTCCATTTCCCCAAGAAAAATGGAATGTTACATCCAGTCAATTACAAGTTTCTTGTCCACGAACTTGGTGCTTAAGAATGGTAGAAAATAGTTTGCTTCAAATATTTTTGCTTAAGATCGCATTTGAAATAAACTGGTCAAAATGAAACACAATAGAAGACCAGTGATATTAGAGCCAAGGTATACTAGAGTTGATTACAGAGGAACATCAAGCAACTGACCGGTAAACAAGTCCAGACTCCAGAAACAAGAGCAAGAAAGTTAATGAACCAAGAAATGTGCAATTAATAATTACTTGTAAGAGTCTATTCATAGGAACTGGTCTTCTGAGATCCCATATAATCTCTTTAACAGCATTCAATTGACTAGGAGTAAGCGAATAAGGAAGAGCTTTTAACAATTTCCATGAAAGAGGAGACCACTCGTCAGCACCAACAGCATTTAGCTCATGACTTTTGCACTTCAATAACAATTCTTCCTTCTCAACTCGTGTACCAACTGCTTCAAGCATTTGAAACAGTCTTCCCAACTGAAAAACGGTGATAAATGTTTCCATCATGACATATGCTCAATTGCACACTTAAAAACAAGATGCGATAATATGAACTTGAAGGACATGACATTTGCTCAAAATATTGATATCCATAATTAAGCTAAACAAAAATATTGCTTTCTGACAAGCATATAAATGATAATGAAACTAATACCCAGGAAATGCCCTCCTGCATAGATGCCATCACCATTGTACTTTGAAGATTACTAAAAATGCTGAAACCCCCACCCCACTGCCACACATGCAAGTGTGCGCCCACACATACACACCCCAACAAAATTAAATATCACAGCACTGAAAAGGAAGACCATCTGAAGGGAGAGGGGTGGTGATATTATACTGTTACTGACCCATATGACTGTGTCACTTCTAGTGTTATGTCAAGAAAGGAATACATAGTAATACCTGGAGATAAAAGAAATCATCGAAAATAAGCCTTCTCCGAGCAAAATCGGCTTCATCTCGATTCTTAGGCTTGTGGATTCCCATGTAAGCCTAACAACCAAAAGGAATATTGAGGACAGCATTTAGGAGGGCATATAGATCACATGATGATGACATCATATAACAGAAATTCAAGCACATAAAATGAAGCTATATCCGGTAATAGTCAATAAAGAGTACATGAGCATGTTGGCACGTCTATGCAGTCATTTTAATAGATTAGCACACATGTGTGATTACCACACAGATATCCAATAGCAAGAAGAAAAAACCCATCAGTTCATCCATCTCTAGGTTCCACTTGTATGAGTAGCATTTAGTAAGGGAATTATAATTAGATGGTTTGCTCACATCAAAGAGATTGGGCAAGTTGAATTCAACAAGAACTTCATGAGGCATAGGATCAATGTCTGGCGTCAGCATCTTCAAGGCCCTGTGCACAATTGTAAACTATTATTACTCCTACATAGCCAGATGGAAAATAATAATATTGAACTACATGCATTTCATAGAAGGTTAAGGTGATTTACTCTTTATCCTTTGGGCTTTGCAGTCATCCCTTAAGTATCATCATAATTTAAATTAGTTAGGTACAATTTAGCTGAATCATAATTTAGGAATGGGGAATCGGCATCTTTCAACTATGATCACATTAAAATAGCTGTGAACTTGGAGGAAGAGGAACATCACTTAAGAGCCTACCAACTCAGCATTCATTTAGAAACTAGAAAAGCACACAATCTTTGCATTGACCTTGAGATGGAGAGGCTCAGCAAACTTGGTTTCAATCCTGCTTTTGATGGGTATATAGGATATGGTTTCCTGTCAAGCAGGGTGCATTGTTGTCCCTCTTCTTCAAGCATGTCAATAGTGTACTCTCTCAAATCATAATGGTCTTTAGTAAGCGCCTTCTTGATCTGTGCAAACAAAATCAGCTAAGCTTAATAATCACATATGGGCTGTCAGGCTACAAAGTGCAATCCATTACATGCGTAAGTGAAAACATCTGTATAGCAGAGCTACTTTATGCAATTATAAAGTAAATGTGTGGCTGCACCCACACAAATTTTAAGATTACAATTATTTTGTACTGCAGCATCACCAACAAATAAAGATAAAAGAAAAGAACAAATGAACTATCCTGCTGACACTCATTAAAATTTAGGAAGTTACTTAATAGAAAGGTCTGACAAGCAGCAAGTAACAGGAAAAGGTATGTTCGTTCACCAACCTTACCACTGACATAAGCAAGATCCCCCTCTTTGTACTTCGATGATATACACTTAAGAAAAGATGGAGAAGAGAAGCGTGTGCCACTGAAAAATTTCTTGAGGTGCAAACAAATTGTCTTCTTTTGCTCTGCTTGAGAGTTACAACTCATAACTGAAGAGCTTAACTCATTCTCAATCATTGAACAACTAACAACAACCTCAAGGTAACCTAAAGTATGCTTAAGCCTGGCTCCCCTGAGAAAACAAACGATAATTATGTTTAGAGTACAGGTTTTTGGCGCATGAAAATGACCTAGCCAAGTTTGTTATACGGATTTTTTTCATAATATACATTTATGTAACTACGTTTGGTTTTATGCAAAAGAATTAAGTGGTCAAAGTTACATCTTACTGACTTTGAACATTCCAATATGGCAATCTTTTGTGACTGGAGGGAGTACCATTTCAATTGTACTCATAGTGCTTATTTGTGTTTTTCAGCAATCAGTTTTTTTTGCAGGGAATAATCAGCCAATCTATGAATTTAATATTTTTAACAAATAATTTTGAACCTAACCATTTCACTCACACACATGAACATAAATTTTCTATGTGTTCACAACATCCACACTAAAACATCCTTTTAATAGCATCGAAAACCGTACCACAATATACTGAACGCCACCACATGAGCAAGATCAAAGAAATGGGGGCAATTTTTAGAAACATGCTACAACACTAGCACTATCATATCACAGCAGTCAAAAGAGAGTGAAAAGACAATTTCTATACCAACTCCAATAAATAAGATCAAGACCAGCAGCTGGAGCAAGGGAACGTATCCGTGCACACAAGCTTACAATGCACACTCCATGCACACGAACTAACAAATGTCGCCAAAAATTCTAAAAAAATATATACATGTAATTCCAATAGTACTTCATATATCTGTAAAGTATAAACTTCAAATTGAATATATCTAGCCATAACGAAGAGTAAAGAAAAACCTGACAGTTTTAAGAATATATATCTGTCAGAATTTTGTTTTTTTTTTGTTACAGCTAAAATATAATGAATTTGAAGGTGAGACTTTGCATATAGGTGTAATACTATTGGAAGTACGTGCACAATTTTTTCCAGAAATTTTGGTGACATTTGTTAGTTGGTGTGCATGGCATGTGCGCCGTAAGCTTGTGTACATTATGTTCCCTTGGAGCAAGACTAATTGAAATATTAACTTATACTGCCCAAATGATCCCAGCAGGGGCATCGGTCACATGAATAATTAGAAATAATAAGGTCATTATAAAAGATCCTTGATTTTAACAGAATCTCCTTGTCCCCCAGCAGACTCAAATTTATACTCTATAAACTCATTTCTGACTAATTCCCCTACGAACTCCGGAAATTGTAGTAATGGCAGGTCTTTATTAAAATTTACCCATCACAGGGTTAAGAGAATTGACTATATAAATACCCATTCCACGCCTCCAAACTAAACTGCCCTTCTGTACAAATTTCATGGATTATTATGACCAAACATTGAGTGTGACCCTAGTGCTATTGAGATAGGATGACACATTCCATATCAATTCTTCTTTATTAATTATCATCCGATTAAGAATTTTACTCAGCAAGCATGATCTGATATTATATACCACTAACAATCCAAGGGCATCAATTCAAACAAGAAAATGATATCCTTCACATGCCAAAAGATTTTTATGGAAAGACTAAGCTCGGGAGCTGCCACATAATTAACATATGGCAAGTTTAATGCCGATGAAGAAGACAGTGGAAAACATCATATTTCTGATTATTCAAATACCTGGAAGATACAACGGTTCCAAACAGCATGATGTACTGCCCCTCTTCTATTGAACCTTGAGGATTTCGTAGATCTGCATAGGTCCGGGGAAAATGCTGCAACAATTTCCGTACCTGCAGAGAAGACATAAATTGCATGCTAAGAATCCTATCAAATCAAAAGACAAAAAATACTGAAGTGTATCTGCTGCCAGTACCGTATGGAAACCACCGTCCTCTAGCTGGCGATATTGCCTACTAGTTGTTCCGGGCAAACATCTTATACTTCTGTCCAAGATACTAGAATCAGAAACTGTAGCATCTGCCAATGACTCTGGACAAGCATCGCTATCAACTGCCGGTTCAAGAGAAACAGACTGTGTCGTGATAGAACTCTCTTCACTGATTGATAGGTGATCGACGTTTGTAAGGGTTGGATCTAATGGATAACATTTGTCAGAAAGTTCATAAGCTGCCCCAAAATTTCCACCGGACTCTCGCATGAAATTCGTGAGGTTTTCAGTAAGCACGGAATCTTTCTGACTCATGCTAGCAGCAGCATCATATAGTTCAATAGGTGATGAATCACCAATTTTTATGCATGGAAACTTTGCACACGTTTCTGGGAAGTCAATTTCTTTGCATACACTGATCAACTCTGTAGCAGATTCTCTGCGGGCTCTTTCTTGCTCAATTAATTCTTGTGTATTACTATAACCCATCAAAACAGACACCTGCAATCATAAATAATCCAGACAATGTTCACTATTCGCAGCAAGTACAGATGAATAGTTATGTGATGTTATTAGTGAAGAGTGGCATCAAGCAGACACCCGTGCAAATTAAATTCAGATGTCATTAAGTAGCGCTATAGCATAGGCTTCAAACAAAACAACAAGGATCATAACATCAAGGAAGTTGTCGTACAAGTCTATGTGCATTGTATTTTAACAAGGTTTACTATGCACTAGTTTGAACTGACAACAGTAGTTAGAGGACTTGGGAAATATAAATAGATTTCACTTCGTTGAAGGATAGCTTATAGTAGAGCCCAAATGTGGGAACGATTGAACAGATGAAACATACAGAACAGAACTCATTCCAAATGCCTGCAAAATCGGAAGTTAACACTAACAAGTGAACACAACCAGTTGCTGGCAGGGCACATACTTTGTTTAGGAGTTTTGATTTCTCTGACGTGCCATCCACCTCCAGCAGCTTCCTGACGGACGTGTGATTCTCACGCGAACACCACCGGAAGAGCTTAGAACCAAGAGCATTGCTAGACCTGCAACCGGAGCAGTTCAGTACTAGTTGCTAACTCGCTATTCACTAGAACAAATTGCCCACAAGGGTAGGGGAAATCCTAAAAAACAATCTGCAAAACAATACCTCATTCTGGAACTTATCCTTCTAGAGCGCCCTCTGCGAAAATCCAAGGACAACACCCTCGCCAATTGATTGGTGTGACCCTGAAGAAGTGAAGCGACCTCATTTCAGGTAAGGAAGGGGGTTAGTAAGCAAAGCACGCGACGTGAAGAGAAAAAGCCATACCTTAATCCATGATTGCGCGGAGGCGGAGGCGATCATGGGGGCGGCCAGCGAGGAGATGACCTTCCCGATTCGCCGCAGCGCCCAGTTCATCCAACGCGGAGACGAACACCATTAAAAAGCCAGAGCGCCAAAGGGCACGAGCAGGTGCCCAACACTAATGGAGCGCTCCGGGTGACCAAGGGATGGCGGCGGTGAAGGAGCAGGAGTGGGAGAGGGGCGGGGTGCAGGCAAGGCAGCGGGAGAGAGAGAGAGAGAGGAAGCGCGAGAACCTAACGCGGAGCGGGGAGACGCGAGAGCCTCGCCGGAGCGCGCGCGCCTTCCGGGGACGGCGGCGGAGGCGAGGTCGTCTTGCCCCCTCTCGTGGAAGCGAGTGGAGTGGAGGCCCTCACCGGCGGCGCAGGCGGTGCAGCGTCGCCGTCGCCGTCGCCGTCGCTGGAAAGCGGACGGGACGGAGGCCGTACGAGGTGGGGGTTTGGGTAGGGGACAAGAGGGGAGCGCAGGAGACGAGACGATTGAACGGAGTTTCCGCAAGTTGGGCAGCCTCCCGCTGGCTATAGTCGGCCGAAAGGCTCGCAGCCCAACGGTCGGGTACACGATACGGAGATTTGGTCCGGCCCAGACACGTGCTGTCGGGCCGCACCTACCGTTGGGTTGCCTGGGCCTCTACCTCAGCACGGCACCGCACGCACAACGATCAGCAGTCGGAATAAGTTCATCTGAGATCTCTTAACTTATCAACGAATCCGATTTTCATTCTTAACCTAAAAACCAGATACAACGGGTCCCTTAACTATTAAAACCAGTGCAGATGAGATCTCTCAGCGGTTTGGACGACGGTTTTGGCTGACGTGTCGCCTACATGGCTAATTTGACTCGGTCTTTATCTGACGTGGTGCTTACATGGTAATTCGATCCGGAAAAAATAAATCCCGTGGGAACCACATGTCAGTTTCACACAAATTAATTAAAAAATGGTGGGGCCCACATATGCCCCATATGTCATTCTCACCCCTCCTCTTCTTGCTCCTCTCTTCCCATCTCCCCTCTCTACACCTCTCTCCAGGCGCGAAGGAGAGGCAGCGGCGTGCGGTGGCCAGCAGGAGAAGAGGGAGCGGCGCGCAGTGGCGGAGGCACGGCTCTCCAAGGGCAAGGTGTCGAAGCGGGGGGTCAGCGAGGCTGCGGTCCCCAAGGTACTCGATGATGTCGGCAAGCCCACGGGAAGCGATGTTGCAGTTGTCGGAGAGGAAGTGGAGCGCCTCCTTAAGGCGGGACTGCACGATGAGGTAGCCTGGGAGGTCGTCGGCGACGGCGGAGCTCGCGAGGAGCAGCGGCTCAAGGCCGTGCACGGCATCGAACACCTTGATCACGGCGGCGGCTAGCCCATCTGCTCCTGGATCTCCCCGAGCTTGGGCCCCGTCCTCCTCCGTGCCGCGGGCCACGCCGCCATCAAGGAGGAGCGCAGCGGAGATGGAGCATATTATAATTATGAGAACTTTCGATTCAAATGGAACTTCCGGTATGGGATTGGAAGTTCCGATCTCAACCGAAAAGTTCGGCGGATAACGTAATAAAACACTAGCTATGAACTTGTAGCTCAAACAAACAAAATGTATATGAATCAAAAGGTGACAAACAAGGTAGGTAAGCAGGATTTAAGGTTACCAACTATATTAATTAAGCATGCAAGTAGATCGGGTAAAAACAAGCTCAAGCACGATATGAGAGAATGCAAGAACGAGCAAACCAAAAGAGAAGACGCGTGATTTGTTTCCCGAAGTTCGGATCCATGGATTCTACGTCTCCATTGAGGTGCCACAAAGGCCGGGTCTATTTCAACCCTTTCCTCATGAGGTTGCACAAATGCACTCCTCGGTTTCGCTCTTGATTTCTTTCCTTGCGAAGGCGAAATCGAAGCATTCCCAAACTTTCCGTAGCACACCACAACCTTGGGTGCTCACCGGCGACGCCTATCCATCTAGGAGACCTTAGTCCCCAAGAGTAACAAACACAATCAAAGATTTGCTTGCTATGAACTCGAGTGCTCAAAGTATGGAGTAAATCTCAATCCAACTCTCTTCCCTTCTCAAATCCCTCTCACAAAGAGGCACCACAAAGGTAAGGGAACGAGGGAGGCTAATTGTCTTTGGATGTGTCTAATAATGCCCAAGAACAGCAACCACTCAAAGGAGGGGTAGAGGAGTTTATATACCCGAGCCTCTCAAAACTAGCCGTTGGAGGCCAAAACTGCAATTTTCGAAATTTCCGAAATGCATTTTTGGACAAGTCCGAAAATCAACAGAGTTTCGCAGACATTTTTGGAATTCCGAAAATATTTCGGATACAAAATATTTCGGATACATCCGAAATATTTTCAGACCTTCCGAGATTTTTTCGGAATTTCCGAAATGCACATAGTAAAACGATAATAACTTTTCGCTCGGAAGTCCGTTTTTGATGATCTTGGTCTCTATGGAAAGCTTACTCAGAGGACTATCCAACTCAAGCAATAATAAGGTTTAAAACCACTCAAATGATAGGTTAAAGATTGGATTTCTTTCAAGGTAGCACTAGCATGGGTTACTTTGAGCACCGAGACATACACAAACGCATCGACATTGCATCCCTCTTGATAGTACGTTACTATACTCAAATTTAAATAAGAAGAGAATTATACCAATAGGAATGCCTTCTTTCCATATTCATTTCTTTGTCTTAAGGGACGCCAACGTTAAAACCATTTCACCGTATATTCTTCAAACAATTGATGCGGTTACTTGTAACTTCAAAAGGCCTTGCACGGTCCATCATAACAAAGCCATCACTCGCCCTTGACCACTGGATTTCGTTCTTCGGCGCCAAGCCCCTTACTTGCCCTTCACCACCGCATGGTCCATCGTGACCAAGCTTCGCTTGCCCTTCACCATCTTGCTTTAGTAGCCACTTCATATTCCACATCTTCAATATCTTCACTTTGTTATTCTTGGTATCTTTAGGTGTAATGATATCACTTGAGTATCAACACCTTTGCAATTCTTGGGACCTATTTCTCTCATTCAACTCAATGAAATTATTAGTCCCAATGATCCGGTTGTCAACCTCCACATGTTGACCAACTGATCGCATATATAAAATGATATGAATAAGTGATAAGTATTAATCAACACCACAAGTGTCATGTACTCAAACATATGCTCAAATCTAAAGATCCCAATTAAATGAAAGTGAATAACTTGGATCAAGTACATGCATAACCAAAGTATAGGATTTGCTCCCCCTAAATGTATGCATACGGAATATTTGTGTGAAGCAAAAGTATGCATAAATAAAGATAAAACATTGGGAGCTTACCTTATATAAGAATAGAATGTATTGATCATATGTAGACATTAAGATAGAAGCATCCCTTCATCATCTCCATGTTCTCAATGTGAAGAGACTAAATAAGATATTGCTCAAACAAAACATTAATCTTATATACATATGTCAATTACATGAAAATATTATATATGAATATATCAATATGTGCATGGATAGAAAGAGTGATACATATAGCTTGATTTCCATGCATTTCATCCTTATGATTTAGGTCCATGATTAAAGTACATTTCTATGTCAACTCATGTGAAGTCCGGGAATCACCTCTTCACAAATTTCACTTTCATATCCACATGAGACTAGGAAAAGAAATACTTATAAAACATTAGTCTCATATAATTGGATTTATCATTAATCACCGAAACCAAATTAATGGCATTTGAACTTTTAGAGGGCTCGTCGAGGCGTTGCCGCCGCGTGGGGTGGGACGGAGGAGGAGTAGAGGCGTCGCAGAGGGAGGAAGATGGAGGCGGTGGGCCGGCGAGGGAGAGACTAGAAGCTGAGGCGGCGGTGAGGGCGGGGAGAGGAGGGGAGAGGGCGGCGGCGGCTCGGAGGTGGGTGCGACGGTGGCAGCGAGATCGCCGAGGGCGCCACCCGCTGCCTGCCTCGCGAAGGTCACTGCCCACCTGGCTTGCCTATGGGAAGAGAAGGTGAAGAGAGGGGAGAGGAAAATACTACGTGGGATGAAGACCTAGTCAAACCATCCTCGTAGATGCCACGTCAGCCAAACCACCTTCCAAACCACCGAGGGACCTCGTTTGCACCGGTTTTGACAGTTCAAGGATAGGTTGTATCTGGTTTTTGGGTTCAATGATGAAAATCGGATTCGTTGACATGTTAAGGGACCTCAGATGAACTTATTCCTCAGCAGTCAAAATAGACTTATTCCAATCATACAAGGAACGGACGAAAGAAATGAGGGGTGACAAATAGACTTATTCCAAGGATGAGCATGATGGACTGGTCGTACCTTCATACCGGCACAAGATGGCCAGAGTCTTATTGGATCGTGTTTGGACCGTTGGTGCAGCCTGTGGGTGGGCATGGCACGGGACGACATGGTGTGTCGGTCGGGTTGTGCCCGGGCCGGGCCATGCCAGGCGGCTTATTATGCCATCTATATCGTTGGCACAAGATAAGGTGAAGGTCGAGTTTCGGTTAGGCCCATCGGAATCCAGGCCCCACTCATATTTGGATTGGTTGTGACTCAGAGGCCCACAAAAAATTGATGTACAAATCCAAGAAATATCATTGATAAACGTTTAATATTAAGAAATGTCATCGATATGTGTGAGTTTCATGAAATATTATTATATAAGTAACTTTTGTCCAATAAGTACCATCGTTGTTAGGGTTTCGTTAGCAACCCTCCGTTAAGTGTTATAGGATGAATTGTGCATTATACGTGAGATAGATGAAACCCTAACGATGATAGCATTTCTGAGAAAAGTCACTTATACGATGATATTTTGAAACTCGCACTCGTCGATAATATTTGTCATATTTAGGTATTTATCAATGGCATTCCTTCGACCATCTCAAGTTTGATTGGTTGCGACCCACATTCCAGTTGGGCCTCCGAATTTGGATGCAATATATCGAATCTGGATTTTCTGGCAGCCTCGGATGCAATAAATCGAATTTGGATTTTCTGGCAGCCTGGTTGCTGAATCATGACTGCCATTATGTCTTCAGACTTTCAAAATCGATTCAAATGGATTGTTCTGTGGATTTTGAATAGACAGTATACTTGGGTAAAGTTCACACTGAATAAAACGGACTAGTTTTTGTGCTGTTGATCGATTCTGGAATGTGACACAGAACAGTAGTTCTGAGTCTTCTGACGATACTGTTATATAGATCCAAGTGACCGGGCTACAGGATAGACCATTTGACAAAAAATAAATCCAATCACAAGTGCTACAGAGAGCAGGCAACAACACCGAACAACACGACGAGCAGCAACACGTAGAGGCGTGACACGGCCGGCGGGCTGCCGGCGTCGCTGAACCGCGCGTACTCGGCCGCGAGCGGCATATCGTCGACGGAGAGCGAGCACGCCGCCGGCCCGTCCGCCGCCGCCGCTGCGACGCCCGCGGCGGACGCCTCGTCGGCGGCCATCAGCGCCTGGATCACGGCGGTGGCCGCCGCGCCGTAGCGCGTCGCGTTCCGCTGCAGCAGCCACATGATCCCCATCAGCTGGCACTCTCGCTCGCCCGTCACGCCGCCGCCCTGCTGCTTCTTCTTCGCCGCCGCCGCCGCCGCCGCGGCGCCGCCGGAGCCGGCCTTTATCTGCGGCATCACCAGGCTTGCGTCAGACAACATGAACGGTAATGCCATTTACTAGTTCCGTGGTACTGTTAATCCACAATTAATGGACACCAACAGGACGAAGTAAACAATCAAAATTGTACAATTTACCTCACGCTACATTGCTGAAGTCATGAAGACAGAAATATGACAAGTGGCAGCCCGAGCCTGAGCTCTGCTTTCTACTGTTGGCACACATGGGCTTCTACGTGCCATGCATGTTACGACGCATTGAGACCTTTGGAAGAAGCGTGATGCTCCGGTACTCTACTTGTAGTTGTTGTAGTTGTAGTATCGTACTACCAATAATATTAAGGGTAATTTAGTAATTTATTAATACAATGATTACGAATAATTTTATCATTTATGTTTTTCCCTGCTAGATCGATATGTGATTATCCATTATATTAGCATTGCTCATATTCCATAAAAAGGTAAAAAAAAGAAGGAAAAAAGTTTAGTCACTACTAAATAACAATTATATCCTTATTTTTAGGACAGTAATACCACTCCACATTTCTACTACCACTAACTAGGGTGGTAGTAGAAAATAATCTGAACCCTTCGATCTAATGATATTAACGGTTCAGATTGTTTTCTACTATTAGTAGAGAGTACCGGAGTGAGGCTCTTGGAAGAACCTATCAGTACCTATCCATATAGAACACAACACTAATAAAAAAGACAAATTTTGTGCGTACACTAGTAACACTACTATACCATTTTAGATGATATAGTATACACTACTAAAGTACTAATGGAGTATCACTACTATACTACTAACATTCAGTTGATTATGCATACAAACTCTGCACGCTATCCGGTAACCAAGTTGGCAGCCAAATGGCTCGACTGTTACAAATTAAGCAAATGATTCGGTCTTTCTAATAGCGACGAGACTCTTTATGTGGGGAAGGACGATGATGCTGTAATTGTGCCCCCAAATGCTATGGCAATCAAAGGGGGTAGGGGAATGGAGGCATGTTCCGAACAAATCATTCTCCAGGGCCTACGCAACAGGCCCGGACTCCAGATCTCATCATTCGCGGTCACTCGCCTCAATAATGCTGGCAGAGTGGAGGGCAGCAGCAGCAGCTAGGGCACACACGCCACACCAGGCAACAGAGACGGCACCCTGGTTGTATGTTAGTGGCTCCCCTCCTGTCCATAGCTTCCATTCAACGCCATGTCTCCCAAGAAGAGCATTTGCCAAGAAAGCAACGGCGGCGCAATGCAGTCATGGCTCAAATGAGTATTATCACTCTCGTGAGTGACTAACACGAATTTTATAAAACGTGAGCACTGCATGAATTTGCAAGATCAGTGCAAGGAACCTTAACTGACGAGCAGCTGACAATGTGAACTTGAACTGTCGAACTGAACCGATCAGTTAATGAACATAGCTGACAGAACAGAAGCAAGCATTCAATCTGATGCGTTAAATGTTTCTAGGACTATCGTATTCATGAGGTTATGCAAACTAGGAGTAGTACGTGGTACTAAGATGTGAGCTCTGTGTTCGATCTCACCGTGGTCAGGGCACGGAGGCACTTGGAGCAGCCGGGGACGCCTGGCTGCGCGCAGTCCTTCTCCAGCCTCCTCGCCGCCGCGTCTGCCGGTGCCCATTGCCCGCCCTCCGACGGTGGCGACCCGCACGTCAGCCTCCTCAGCCTCACCCCGCAGTAGCAGAACGCCACGTCGCACGTCCCGTTGGCGCCCGGCGGGCGAGGCAGTGCCGCCCCCTCCGACCGCAGCGCGCGGTCCGCGGCGCCCGCGCACGCCTCCGAGTCGTCGGGCGGCACGGGCATGTCCACGACCGCGGCGGCCGCCGACTTGGCCGGCCGCTGCGCGAGCGCCGCGGGCGCGTAGGCCGCGAACAGCCACGCGGCCAGCGGCGGGCAGCAGCGCAGCCTCGTGGTCAGAGCGCCGCCGCCGTCGACGCAGGAGGACGTCACGGCCGGGAGGAGCGAAGGGGACGGGGTCAGCGGACACGTCGAGGACGTCCCGGACGCGGCGTCCGACTGCTCCGGGAACGCCGGGATCGTGGCGCTCCCTGGCTGCGCGGGGGTCGCCGATGGGAAGATCAGCGCCGGGTCGAGCGGCGCCGGGTCCGGCAATGCCGCAGCCGTGGAGCACGGCGCGAGGCGGGACGCCGCGGCCACGTAGAGGCAGAGGAGGAGGAGACGGCGGCGAAGCGGAGGCATCATCTCTCTCTTCTCGTCTTGCGCGCGCGCGCGTGCGTGCGTCGTGCGCGGGTGCACGCGCCGACGCGCGTGGTGGTTTTTCTGGTTGGATGGATTGAGAGGTTGAGAGTGGGAGTGGGCGAGTGAAGTGAAAGCGTGGAGAGTGAATGAGTGATCGGCTATATGCCTATATGGACGAAATGATGAGAGAGCTTTGAGCTTTGCTGGTCTAGAGCCAAAGAACGCATGATTAGATGGTTCTTGTATAATGGCCTTCCAGAGAGCAAAACCAGCCGCAGCCTTTTGCAAAGGGAGCTCCTTTCATCTGTGGATCATTTTATCGTTTTACAGAGAGCGCTCGCTTCTTTCTTTTTACCTTGTCAAACTTTTTGGGGCTGTGCATTTTCGAGTGTTGTTTCAGGGAAGCTGCGGAAGGCGGGTTAAAGTGACCTCGCTACTCAATTCAGCTTAAAACCAGCAGCTTTGTTTTAATCCTGTGTTTGCTTTCAGTTCATTTGCTCTGCACTTCAATGTTCAAACGGTCTGATAGAGTGCTACTCTAGCTAGTATGGCGTATAGCACATTGCCACTCGATGTTTGCTCATGCGTGAAGACTCGAGGCATCACATATGCCATCCCTGTATCATGGCTAGTGTTTTGTTTAAGTGAGACAGAGCACTAGAGCAGCATCTCGCAGCTTACGTATAGCCTTTGCAGCTGAAGTACTACTACTACTCGTATGCTGGCATGAATACGAGTATCATGTGTGTTACTGGCTTACTGCTGGAGTAATTGTTTACGACGCGTGGAAAGGTAGTAGGTGACTAGGTGGATATTCGTTTGTTTTCAGTGCGTGTATTATACTAGTAGTACTATAAGTAGTATACTAAGCTACAGAGCGTGCACCAGGCTAGGATAGATGCTGCGTATGGAGTATTACCTCCGTCCCAAAATAAATGTAGTCATGGATATTCGTGTTCAACATTTGACCATCCATCTTATTTAAAAAAATTATAAAAAAATTAAAAAAAAAGGCACATATAAAGTAAGTTTTACAAATAATTTTTTTTTAAATAAGACGGACGCGGACGGTCAAACGTTGGATATGAACAGTGCAAAAACTGCACTTATTTTAGAATGGAGGTAGGTAGTACCGATCGGTTTTCACAAACCGAGACTCACGGTTTCACGAAAATCTGATTAGTTTTCACGAAATTCCATCGGTTCTATGAATCCTGATCCCACACTTGATAATAATGGTACCGCTAATTAGTTAATGACTACGTCGTCTACTCGTCTGTTTTTAGCCAAACACACGCAGTATCCACCTAGTAAATGTTTACAAATTACAAAGTCACAGTATGATGGAATGTTTCGAAACAGGAGTCGCTGGCAGAGTGAACGAGAAATGCGAAACATAGAGAACGTAATAGTAATTCAGACAACAGAACGCATCGTCCAAGGAGATAAAACGGATGGTGGCACACGCCGAGCGCACGGGATCGTCACTCACTACACGTCTACAGGCTACAGCACACTACCACGGCTATAGCTAGCCTGCACGCCCTGCAGCCAGGAGCCATTAACAAAAGCGAAACACTGTCGCCTACCGCATTCCACCGCAGGGACCGCAACAAAGCAGAGCCCCGCGGCGGAAGCGACGACGACGACACGCCGAGAGCGAGAGGCGGCGACAGCCTCGCTTTCACCGTCTCACGCACCGGGCGGCGGACGCGCGGTTGATTGCCTAGCTCTCATCCGCGGCGCGTGAGCGGGAGCCTTGAAGGCGCCACGACTAGGGGCGTGTGGCGTCGCGCGCGGGTGGTTTTCACTGGCTCGGTTTTAATCCCGTGCGTGGCGCCTGCGGCGGCTGTCGGTCACGGGCGGCCGGCGCCACACCAGCATCCGTCCCGGCAGCGGGCGTGTCAAGCGAGACGTACTAGTACTACTGAACCTGAACGGATGGAATGTTTTGTTGGCTCTCGATCGTCCTTGGCTCTCTCGCTCGCTCCCGGAAATTCCTTCGAGTTTACACGCACGCTGGTGTTTTTTTTTGGCTGAGGCTGTTCCTTTCATAACACGCCTCCGAGCAAGCGCACGCGCATGTTGGAATCATCACCGCGTACCATATAAAATCCTGGAGGGATCAGAGCTGGAGTTGCATACTACTGGATGTACATGATCTCACTGGCAATGGCGGGGGTAAGTGTGATGCCTAGTAGGCCGGCCCACAAGAGCTGGGGTCATAATAAGCCCAGCTTGAGTTACGAAAAAAGTCCACTTCTAGTCCCTCAACTATTGGCCGGATCTATTTCGTACCTTTAACCGCAGTACGGGACAATCACTTCTCCAACTATAAAAACCGTGCAAAAATGAGTCTATTAGCTATTTTGAAAGCGGTTTTCACTAACATGTCGTCTAAGTGACAACCAACTCATAAGAAAAATAAAAAATAAAGTGGGGGCACACGTGTCATCCTCCTCTCTCCTTTACTCTCTACCCATATTTTCTCCCCATCATATTCTTGGCGCAACAGGGTGGCTGCTGGGCAGTAGCAGGCGACGGCGACATCATCCCCTAAGCCTCATCCGCACGACGCCCATCTTCATCCTCGACGCCAAGTGATCGTGGCAGCTCGTCGACGACGTCTCCAACATCGCTCTCCTCGCCAAGAAGATCGGATGGAAATGGTGCTGTTTTCCCAAGAGGGAGTGGCCCTTCCGCCCCCACTTCCTCTTCACGGCTGGATCTGACCGGCGCGGTGCCCCCGCACAAGTGCAACAACTTCTCATCAGTTGTGACGACGATGACACGGCGGGTGCACCCGATAGTGGAGGGCCACTGTAACGCCCCGATTTTCACCCTGTCGAAAAATCTATTTTATTAGAAAACCTATGTTCAAAAATTTGGTTCTTTGAGTGTATCTAGGTTCGTGTGCCAAAGATCTCAATTAATTCATTCCTTGTAAGCTCAAATTCTTGGTTAAATCTTTTCCTTCTAAATAGAATTCTCAGGATTCAAATTTTGAGATTCGAGACCTCCTCTCAAAAACACTTTCAAAAATATATTCAAATCCTCCTCTTTTGTCATACAGTCCACTCTCTACAATTTCTTACATCTCAACTATCAAGGCCTCGATCAAATACTTTTTCCATGAAGCTCCTTTGAACCCTGTGAATTCAAATTCTAAATTTGAATTCAAATACCCGTCTGAAGCCTCAAAATATCTCAAATAATTTACTCAGTCCAGAGAATCTAATAATATTTGTTTTGGACTTCGACCGCTTAACAAATATTTGTTGTACACGTGCGGGTCGAAACCAAAAGTTGTTTCACCCATCAAATTTAATTGTGCACCGACGGAACCAGCAAAAGCCGAGTTTTTCCTTCAATCATTCGTCTCCCAAATAAAATCCCCGAGTTCGGATTTTGGAATCCGAATCGCGTCCTAAATCACCCCTCCAATTTCTATCTGTTCTAAATTATTTTTCCATTCGTTCCGTTTGTTGCAAATATCCTCAAAAGGCAAGACCCCTCCAACCAAATTTCCTACCTGTCAAAAATCCCAAACAAAATCATTAGAATCCACATTCCAATTACAGTTCTTTTACAAGTTCAAAAATGTCTACATCTCAAGGGCAAAATATCAGTAGACAAGTATGCATGCACTCTTTTTTCTTCACTGAGACAAGCTAGCAAATTGTTCATCAAACACCCGTGCATGCACCCGTTCTGTTCCTCTACCTCATTGTCTCCTCGTTGTTAAGCGGCAAGCCCGCGATTAGGCACCGCCTCCGCCTTCTCCGTTGAGGTTAGGCATCGCCTCCGCTTTCTCCGCTGAAGTTAGGCACCGCTCCGTGCTGCTCGCCGAGCAGGTCTAGCAGGCAGCAGCAAAGAAAAACTATGGAGGAAGAGGAGAAAACAGAAGCAAGCTTATCCACCGACCGCGTCGTCCATCGTCCCGTACTTCCCCATGGCAACCTCATCGTGCTCCCTGTCTAGTGCTCCATTGCACCACGCCAAGAGAGCACAGAGGCAGCAGTCCACGCTGAAAGCAAGCGCCGCGTCCACCCCGCCCAGCACCGCCGCTGTCCTCGCCCTCCTGTGCTGCCATGCTGATGGCGTCAGCCGAACAGAGCAGTCGGCCCCGCTCGGCCGAGCCACCCTCGTCACCACTACTGGTCGCGACGGCTATAAAAGCTGCTGCGACCATCGTCTTCCTCCCTTGACCTCCAAGCTCCACCACCTCCCATTGTCGCCACCTCTTTTCCATTCGAACCACCGTGACCGTCGCCCTCGAGCCACGAGCCGAACGTCGTCGTCACGCCCGGCCGTCATCCGGCCGAGCCGCCCAACGACCGCAAGCCTCCTTGGCCTCCACTCGACTAACGCCGTGGCCTAGCTCGTGCGCCGAGCCACGCTGTCTCCCCAGCCACACGCCGCATCGGCCGGCGTCAGCTCCGACCCCTGCCCGGCCGCGTCGACCTTCCGCCCGACCGCTGCTCCGCGCCTCTACCCTCCGCCGCGACACTACTGCGCACCACCGCCGGCTCGCGCTCTTCCCCCTCTCGGGCTCTCTTCTCATGAAGGGAAGAGAGAGGAAGAAGCAAAGAAGGGAGGAAGAGATAGAGAAGATGAGATAAGAAGGAGAAAGAAGGAGGAAAGGAAAGAGAAGAAAAGAAAAAGGAAAAAGATGGTGGGACCTGCCGGTGGAACCCTCTTCCTTAATCTCCTCCACCGAAGTTCAAATAAGGTCCCTCTACATCCCGGGCCCCCTTCCTAAAAGTCTATATCACCTCCCTCTTGTTTGACGAGCCAAGCCCATGAAATCCTCTACAAAAGTCTACCAAACGTCCTTCTGCATTTAGTGGGCCGCCAACCAAAAAGTCTATATTGCATTCCTTTATCTCCACGCTAAAGCCCAAGCTCACTCAAAAGAAAGTCCAATATACATCCCTCTGCTCAGTCCCACAACCAGGGAATATTCTTGGAAATATTCGTTTCCAATTTAATAAATTCATTTTTACATTCCATGAAGTCCATTAATCTTCCAAAATTCGTATCTCTCCAACCGTAAGTCCGTTTGACTCCGTTCAACTTCCATAATCTTTCTAAAAATGAGATATATGCGATGGCACCATTAGCTTATAGTAGTTATTATCTACTTTATAGGATTTTGGATGGTTTTCTGTTTCGATCACGTAGTAAACATTCCGGAGATACGACGGACGTGGATTTTTCTCGAAGATTTGAAGACCAACAATAAGGCAAGCCACTCTTTGATCATATTGCTTCTAGTTTATAAAATGTGTTGTTTGCAAGATTGCATGCTTAGCGTACACCATTATTTTGATCGGCCATCGGTCTACGAGCACATGACCGACGGACCAACATATGTAGTTGCATTATTTCTTGTAGGACTTGGTTAAACTTAACCCTTGTCGCTCCACCACAGCAGTACCTCGATACTTGCGCTCTCTATGCGCAGGTGTCCTTTTTCACCATTTGTTTATATCAGGGTTATACATGGTTATCGATGTGGGAAAACTTGGGTTGCGAAAGGTTTATAAAACCCGGCTCAGGGAGTCGGTGTCTTTTGAAAATAAAATTTTTTTATGGAGAAAACTTTGAGTGTGAATCCTCTCCTGTGTGGTTTGGTTTCATAGTCGAGCATAAGGACCGATTCCTTGGGATTTAACATCCGAGCATCTTACATTACGACCACACGGGTAGAATGGGATGCCCCTGGATAAGTAACTAGCTGGAACGTAGGTGTCTAGTATGTTGGCAGTTGAGGAGCACCGGTATGGTGGCGTGGCAATCTCCTGCAGTGGGGATGTGTCGGGGTCCATACGGTGGGGCTGGGTAGATGAGGGTCTGAAATTTGTCCTGATGCTTGATGGAGAGATTCCATCCTTCTGTGTGACACGGGACATTTATGGTTTGACTAGAGAAAGAACTTGTCACGAACTTCCGGTACCGGCCAGTATCAGTGTAAGCTTCGTGTCATGTGGGTAAAACGTACAGTCTCTGCAGAGGTTTAACCGAACTGTTCGAACAGCCGTGCCCACGGTCAAGAGCGAATGTAAGGTGAGTCTCACAGTGTAGATTTGTTCTAAGAAAATATTTCATAAATTGATTCTTGGGATGGGAACCGTTACCAGAGTCCTTCTTTGTGACAGACGGCCAGCCTTCGTGGTTGGGAATAGGTCTGTGTGACCTAGGTGTCATTTGGCACCATAGGGGCCGAGAGGGCCGAGTTTGGGTTGGCAAGTTGGGAGGACCGAACCCGGAGTTGTTAACCTTAAGACTTGGTTAACGGATAATTGCTGGAGACAAAGTTGATTTGTGTTTTGAAGGAGCAAAGAAGCTAATGAAGGAGAAAGTGTTTTTGAATGCTAAAATTTGGCTTTTCCGCTGTGCGTTGTTGCAAAGCAACTAGTGTTTGGATTAAGGTGTGACGCCTCTTTCCGAAGGAGAAGTTTATTTTTGGAAACTACACAGACCTTTGAAAAGTGTTTTAAAATAAATACTTTGCCAAATAAACCCAGCCTTTCTTTGAAGCTTGCATGTACACGTTTCCTAGTGGCTTGTTGAGTACGAATGTACTCAATCCCCCCATTGTTGTTGTTTTTCTTCCTTGGCTTAATTTCAGGAGGAAAACAAAGGTTGGAATTTCGTCCCTAAACCCAAACTACTGCTGGTGGATTTTGTGTCTTAGCTTCGCTAAGTTTCGCTGCTGTTGACTCTGATTGATGGTTGCAACTCAGGGATTACCCAAGCTGCAATGTAATGGTATATTGTATTTAATAAATCTTGCATTGATTCATCATATTACCGCTGGTACCAACATCATTATCGTGGCACTGGTACCTGTTTCACGATTCCGTGGGAAAGCGGTTCATCGTTCTCCTACGGCATACCCTCCTCGGTGCCATTTGTACAGTGGCGCAGTGGCGGGGTGTGACAGCCACAATGCCGTTGGATCTGCCTCCCTCGTCGTGCTTAGGCTTCCGGAGCTGACGCGTAGAGGAGGTGATGATGATGAGCCTCCGAAACTCCCATGGAATCGATCTAGCGGCAAAGGGTAGGGGGTAGCAAGGACGGTGTCAATCTCCCTTCCTCCTTTCTCCTCTATCTCCTCGGGCCTCATAGAGCTCCCGCACTGCAGCCGAGCTCCTCATCACCTGCACGGCACAACCGCAAAATTCTATCACGCATATATATGCAACCCTCCGTGCCCGCCGAGTTGTTCGCCATTGTTGTGTTGTCGCTCGCTAGTCTCCGTCGCCACCAACTTCCAACTGCGGTGCTGCACGCCTACCTCGCCGTTGGCCAACTTCGAACCCGACTCGCCACTCGTGGGGAGAAAAAGGGCTGGTAGAAAGGAAGCACCTCACTGATATATGGGTCCTATGCATTTTTACTTTTTTTGTTGTATCCATTGCCATGTCAATTAGTTTGACTAGGGCCAACATGCCATCTCAATGAGAACCGCGGTCAATATCGTTTTTAACAGTTGGAGGAGGTATTACACCCGGTTAAACCTGTTGAGGACGCCAATTAGATTCTACCTACAGTAGGAGTCCAATTGGACCTTTTTCTTGAGTTATCGCTAGTTCATGGCTTGGCCTCGCTCAAGCCCACGAATATGATGCAATAGGACCCACATGTCAGTGAGGTGCCCTTCCTTTCTACCGGCCCTCTTTCTCCCCTCGGGTGGCGAGCCGGGTTCAAGGCAGGCCTACAGCGAGGCAGACTGTTGATGCAAAAAACACAGACTGGTCTGAGAGATTTGTTTTACTCTAGTGCAGGTCCTAAATGATGATAGTGCGGGCGTGCCAGTTGATTTGATCCCGCAATCAATAAGATGAAACATGCAAATATGATCAGTAAACGATAATCAATCGGCTACGAAAAGCGTGTTGATGCAAAAAACACACACTGTCCTGAGAGATTTGCTTTACTCTACTGCAGGTCCTAAATGATGATGGTGCAGGCGTGCCAGTTGACTTGATCTTACAATTAATAAGATGAAACATGCAAATATTATCAGTAAACGATAATCGATCGGCTAGGAAGCGGATGCCATATCGTGATGTAACCTAGCCGATGCATTGTAAGGTGAATCAGCTGTAAGGCATATTCTGAGTAATAAATCAAACTTAAACTTAATCCATCGGCTGTAAATATTAACATTATAACTATAAATCAATATTACTTTAGAAGTCAGCAATTGGGATAGATCGGACTTAACCGAGACAGTATAAATTACCCAGATCTAAAATAACATGAAATAATGATTATATGTATTCATATCATAGCCGATGTTCAGATTTAAGCATGTATCGGCTATAGCTCCAATACTATCTTATACTAGGATATTCTCTTGCAATAAATATATCAAACTACCATCAATTAGATTGGCGGAAAGTTCAATATATTTATATTAGTTAAGATCCTGGTATAAGGGGCAGATATAACATATTGAACAAAGCATAAAACTATTTAAAACAACTATATCAGGTAAGATCGGCTGAAACCCCGATACTATCCTTATTAACAACCATAAAACAGGCTAAAGATTATGATTCTAAGCACGACTTAGTAGATCAAACTTAACTGATGCAGCACTAAGTATAAAAAGAAGCATAATATCTAGACAATCAAGCTTATGGTTATCTTTTCAGGATGGTAGATATATTATATAATCTAAGCCAACAAGTAAATCTAGTCGTTATCGGTAAAACCCTAGATAGAGGTTGGCCGATGTCAGTAGAAAACATTGTCAATCTAGATTATACAACATATATGATAACTCGACGGATTACATGATTAAGATTGGAGTGTCATAAAGATGTAAGCACTAATCTCGATAATGCAAACCACCATAACAAGCTTTACCTCTTTGTCGAAGATCGAAACCGATTCAGCTCGACTCGAAAGTAAGAACTCATCGAAACAAAGTAGTGGAAAAGGTTGGCGATACGCTGAAATTGGATTGAACTGATTTTAATTATTCACAAGACCTCGGGCTTACATTTATAACCGAATATACAAACTTGTACATGATGAACATGACTCATATTTCCCTAATACAACTCTAATCGATAAACAAATCTCTTAGGCGGACTCTTACCGAAAATATCTATAAGGAATTTACATAAAATCCTGATTAATAAATACAATTGCTATTCCTGGACTCTATTCCTTGTTTGGCAATATCATCGGATCCCTTCTTCTGAATCCGATATTGATTATGTAACCAATTTAATCAATATCAGCTGTATCAGCTAACCACGTTAAACTCGGTATCGGCCGATACAAACTTCCAGCCAATGCGCACTCTGTTTCCGAGAATTCCGCATATCTCCAAATTCACTTCGAATTAGATCCTGTTTCCAATTCACATGTTTGCCAAATTCTATCGTCAACACATGCCCCCAATTCCGAAGTATTATATAATGCAACAGAATTATCTCGTCAATCCCGTAAGAATCTAGGGTTATCTTTCCCGATCGTTACGCACCTACTTTCATAAATAGCAACCACCTTTCCAGAAATTTCATGGCGTTAACTCCGTTTTCACCGCTCAAACCAACAAACTTTCCTCACCAACTCCGGCGATTCTCTCGACCCTTCCAGTGACCATCTTGGCGAACATCATCTCTAGCAGCGACCCCATCCAAACCAATGGCATCTTCATCAAGCCCGTCAAGTGCTCCAACCACAGAATTCCTTGAGGTATGTCTTATCGGCTCAAACTCTCTTTCCATCTTTTCGCCTTATTTTATCGCTCAATCTCTTCTCTTTTGTTTTCAATCTGTAGCACCTAACACACCAAATAGTCATCCCAAGCCTGAAAGAACCAAATCACTTCTTCTTGGACCGGATAGGTGACATAGATCCAACCACCTTTATCAACGCAGAAACAGACAGGATTCTCTTCAGGCAGACGTACCCGATCCCTTAACTTATCAACGAATCCAAATTTAGTCACGTCAAATGAAAACCGAGTCAATTTAGCCACGTAAGCGTCACGTAAGCTAAAACCGTCGTCTAAACCGCCATGGGACCTATATTGCACCGGTTTGATCAGTTGATGGATCCGTTGTATCTGGTTTTCTGGTTGAAAGACGAAAATCGGATTGGTTGACAAGTTAAGAGACTTACATGAACTTATTCCACTGAACTACTACGGGTATCGGACTCCGACTTTGCAGGCTACGACGAACCATGGACCCACAGGCCACAAACCACAATATCCAGTCGAGTTTTCTTCGGTTGGCCCTCCCTGTCGAATCGAGCAATCAAACGTCGTGCCGTCGTCTCGTCGACTCCTCGTCGTCCAACTCCAACATTGCCCGGGGGACGGGTTTCCGGTTTCCTTCTCCTGCTCACAAATCGTCGGGGCCCGGGCACCACGTGACTACGTGAGAACGGGGAAAAAACAGCCTGATATGCGGCCGTCAATCGCGGCGCACTCCATCGTATCTCATCATCTCCTCTCCCCCACCGCGCGCGCAGCCCGCGTGGTTAGATCCCGTTTCTACCAGCGCATGATGTGCAAGGCACTCCAAGCCAGAAAAAAAAAAGGATCGCGTGGCTCGCGAGTACATGTATACTGCCATAGTGCCATGGATGGTGTACGGCAAAATCACAAACAATCAGGCTGAATTTCTCTCCCTTTCTTCCGTGTCATGGCCATCGCCGTCAGGCCGGACAATCAGGTAGAAACGCCAGCACGCACGCCGGCGATGAAAGCTCTTTTCTTTTCCTCCGCCGGGCGATTAAAAGAAATCTCCTATACATGGACAACGACTCGACAATGCATAAGTCTACAGTCTCAACGATCGTACAAGTCTAGAGCAAATGATGGCGCCGTTGATCACTGGGGTCGCTCTCACAATTAAACAGAAAAGTAGGCATCTTGTTCGGTTCGGGCAAGTGTGGACGGGCGGCTAGTTGGGAGTTGGAGTAGGTGTACATGGGTATGTGTCGCGTCGCGGCAATGGCGTCATGAGGTCGTAGGATATGCCGCGAGGTTAGCTCAACGACGAGGCGCTAGTGCGCGCGCGTGCTTGGATGCTTGCGAGATTTCTTTGACCTTGCGAGGAAGAGGAGGGCCAGGTCGGCACCGGATTGCGCCTTTTGAGTCCATATTTTTCAGGCCTCTGTTTCTTTCGGAAGGGTCCATGTCAAATCAAAGGTCCCATTGCTGGTTCGCTAATGATGGATCGATCGGAGATTTCGCTTTTATCGTTTCGTTGTTAATTTGAAGAGCATTTGCTAGTTGCGGAATATGTCAGGTTTGCAAGATTTTCCGCACCCAAAAGTTCACTTTCTGACGGGTAAAAAGTTTAAACAAGAAAAAAAAAGGAAGAACAGAGATGTCACTAGTAACAGTGTTCACAAGTACTTTTTCTTTCGGTGAACAGATGATATTTACAAGTACTTGTGGATCTGACGACCAAAGAATGAAATAATCTAGCAAGCTCCCTGTCGATTTTTTTTATCTCCACGCTGTTGTTGTTTTTCTTTTCTCGATCTCCATCACCACTAGCTTATCAAAAACTCTAGTTGTACATATAGATTGAGGTAGGGAGAGAGGAACAAAACGAAAAAAAAAAAAAACAAGAGAAAGCAACGATTTTTTTTTCTGTTTCTTTTTCTATCGTGGCTCGATCATGGAGATGGACACGTCGTTGACGGACTGCGTCTTGGTGGTCTCCGTCTTCATCGCCAGCGAGAACTCCGACGCCGAGACCTTCTTCATCTCCCGCGCCGCGAACAGCGGTGGCTGCGCGGGCTCCGGCAGCTGCATCTGGTCGCTGATGAGCATGAGCACGACGTTGGACATGGTCGGCCGGAGCTCCGGGCTCTCCTGCACGCACAGCAGCCCGACGTGGAAGCACCGCCACGCCTCCTCCTTGGAGTAGTCGCCGGCGAGCGATGGGTCCATGAACTCCACCGCCTTGTCCTCGTTCCACAGCTTCCATGCCTGCACACGTTCATATGAACGCAAATAAGTTCAAAAAAACTCTGCATATTTTACCAGAAAGAGTTTGATGTAAAAAGTTTCTGAATTTTTTTTACATCTTGGATCAGCGTTTGCTGGTTATTCTGAAGGTACATTGCGCCATTGCGCTGGCCACTGAGGATCTCGAGCACCAGAACGCCGAGGCTGAACACGTCAGACTTCACCGAGAAGACGCCCTCCATCGCGTACTCCGGCGCCATGTACCCACTGCAAAATCCATCGGTTCATTTCATGGCAACTTGAGGTAAGCTCTGTGCTTGATGAACCATGAGAAGTCAGGTGATCGATGCACACAGTGCAAAACGTTGACGTACTATGTGCCTACGACGTGTCCTGTGTTGACCTCGTTGCTCTCCTCCTCGAAGATCTTGGCCATGCCGAAGTCGGAGATCTTAGGGTTCATCTTGTTGTCGAGGAGAACATTGCTCGCCTTGAGGTCTCTGTGGATGACCTTGAGACATGAATCCTCGTGGAGGTAGAGCAGGCCACGGGCGATTCCCAGGATGATGCTCTGCCGAGTCTTCCAGTCCAATTGAGCTCTCTTTCTGGAATCTGACGAGACAAAATTAATAAACCGAATCAGATTAGCTCATGGTAGCTTCAGTTTCAGACTTTTAGTTAATAGATGAATGAAACAGTGTTAGAGTACCGGTCAAATCGGTTAATCTGGATCCCCGCAAAAAAAAAAAAGATCGGTTAATCTGAACAGTTCAGAATTCTAAACGGGATTAGTTACACGCACGAAGCACATGGACCTACCTTGCTACCATTGACCTACTTTGCATCGATTTGGTAACTTCGTTAGACCTAAACGACTCGAGAAATCAGTAGATTATGCAGAGTGCAGAACCACGAGTCCAGAATTGACGCAACCATGTGCTTGTCCCATGTGTATCAGCTTCTCACCAGCCACTAACCGATTCAAACAATCTCAAAAAATACCTATAATCCTGCAGGAATTTATAATGACAAAAATAAAAAACAGCAAAGAGAGAGGAAGCAGACGAACCGAAGAGGAAGGCATCGAGGCTTCTGTTGGGGAGGTACTCGTAGATGAGCATCTTCTCCTCCTTTTCCACGCAGCAGCCAAGCAGCCTGACCAGGTTCCTGTGCTGCAGCTTGGCGATCAGCTCCACCTCGTTTCTGAACTCCGCCGCGCCCTGCCGCGACCTCGCCGACAGCCGCTTCACCGCGATCTCCGCACCACCGCCCAGAACACCCTGATCATTATCCAAGAGCCAAACTTCAGTCGATGCAAATTGACATATTGTTCCCAGGACAGAATCTAGAAAAATTTGCTAGCGTTCATACTCTGTAGACAGGGCCGAAGCCGCCTTCTCCGAGCTTGTTCTCCTTGGAGAAATGGTTGGTGGCGTCGTAGATGGAGGAGAGGTCCATGAGAGGCAGGTCCGAGTTGGACAGTGGCCTCAGGCTCTCTATCTGCGCCCTCCTAACAGCTGCAAAGAAACCAAGAAAACCAAATGCTCTCTGTTAACATTTCACAGATTTGCAGCGTTTGCTGATTGATCATGGCTGAATAATTGATCGATCGATCTCTCTCACCGTTGCGCTTCCTCCATCTCCAGCAGTACACGCAGTAGAAGAGGGTGCAGATGATGACCACAACCAGAATCGACACCATTATCGGCATCCCATTGTGGCTCGAGTGCCCTGGTGCAAGAAACCAAGAACACGTACCCTGACGCCAATTCAGTCACCGTCTTCCAACTCAAGAACACGAACATAAACACAACAATATCTTTAGCAAGAAAGAGCTGCGCGTACGTACCTCCTGAATCAGTCGCGGGTGTTGTATCCATCAGCCGGCGATGTCGAAAACGGTACGACGACGATCCAGCCACGACTTCTTCTCCCCAGCTCTTCATCAAAACCTGTTCTCTGATGTGAGAGCCTTGAGAATTTTTGCACTGCTTCTCTGCAGGAATATATACCTCTCGTCACTATTGGGTTGTTGGAGAGAGGTTGCAGGCTAGCTAGCTTAGCCTTAATCTGAATATTGACTCGTTATTGCTTAGTGCTTACTGTTGTGCTGGCACCAATGTGTTCAGATTACAGAGCGTATAAGTACAGCTCAGGTGAGAGGAGAATATAATGGATATGCTGCCTGTGCCTGCTGCAGGTATGGGGATGGAGAGGGAGGGGGTGTTGATGGCTGCAGGATGATTTGGTTTTCAAAGGTTGCTGCCAATATTTCATGCTTGTCCTTTTAGGACTGCAAATTGTGCTGCTTGACCATGTATGGAACATGAACACCTACGGCTACAGCGACCCCATTTCTCTGTTATTCTGGTTGTTTTTCTGATATTGGACGGCAGGGGATGCTGATCATCCAAAATTTCTCCACTGCTTTTGTTCAGTTGTTCTTATCATCACTTGCTTAATTTGTTGATCAATCCTGACTCACTCATTTTCTCATAAATTAATCCAGCTGTACCATAATCTAATCCTGCCACTATAACTTGTGATGTGAACCCAAACAGTAGGAGTAATCAGCACTAGCTTTTCACATGTGCAGATTCAGGATTAGGTGACTGTCAAGGGGGCGGTGTGCAAGACAACCACCAAAAGGGATTATCTTTTCCTGCCATGTTTGAGACGTGCGCGTGTGAAACTAATTAAAGGGCACGGAAACCAGGGTAAGGCTTTGTACAGCTATAATCAAATGAAACGGGGAAGTAAAGGGTTGGAAGTGTGTTTTATTTGATTCCTTTTTGACAAACGACGACACGCCCTGAAAATTATTGCTCGGTGCGGTGCGTGTGCGTGTGAGCATGACGAGCTGGGCCACCTCATCGGCGTAGGAGGCTTGCTGCCTTGTGCGTCAAATGGTCAAAATGCCATGGCATTTTGTACTGGTTTGGTAGGGCGGATCCGGTGGTGGTGATGCACGTTTCGCCTTTTTGTTTTGCAAAGAGGAGCCAATCAAGGACATTTCTGATGCGAGCGATCGATGTCTACGTCACTGACATGTGGGCCCAACGTATTCACATCAATGGAGGGAGGGTCCGTGTACCAGTCAGTGTATGTAATGCCTAGTTAGAATATTAAGGAGCTAATGACGTCTCAATTATCATGGTTAGTTGATAATTTTATGGCTTACAGTTCAAGCAAGCATTTTAATACGCATCATGCAACGGATTGAGCGAGACAGGGCAGTAGTGGGATTAAGCCCCCTATGATCTAATCAAATGATATGCATGGGGGTGATATATAATAGGGTGGAAGATGAAGATGGAATAAGAAATGTCTTCCGGTGGAGCATTTAGACGGGTAAGTTAAGTTGACGATCAAGACCCGATTACTCTTCATCAGTCCAAATCGCAGACTCTTGTTGTCATGCGAAGAAAAGAAATCTAGCGTGACAATGCAATCATGGAGTAGCCTCCAAACGAGACTAGCAGGCCAGTCATGTGTAGGCCTAGAATTTGAATGGATGAATGGCCCAAAATTTTAGTCACCAAACGAGACGTACAGGCCTTAGTACTAGGCTAGGATTTTTTTTTTCTTGTACCTTTCTAATTCTTGCCAGGGTCATTTGGGCGTAGAAGTTGAATTTCAACTTTTAAAGATAAGTTTAATTATTTATTTTGCAGGAATTTGAGTGGATGGATGGCTCAAGATTTTCGTCCATCCAAAACAGGCTAGAAGAGCCCCTAGCTATTACCACACAAGGAAAATTTCTTGTACTGTAGCATTCTAGTTCTTTCCAGAGTCATTTGGGCTTGGAAGTTGTATTCACCTATTGAAGACAAGTTTAATCATTTGTGGACTATATTACATCCTTCAACTATAAGCTTTGAACGAGTTTTCTTAACTTTGAAAACCAGATCAAATAACCCCTTGGCTTAATTGCACGACGATCTTAATCTGACATGGCTCGTTCAACTGGTTCACCCATATTGAGTCAGTGTGCTAGTAAAAAAAAAATCAGGCCACGCCAAATAGGCAGGGCCAATCATATTCACCCTGTCACCCATGTCTTGTGCTAGTTAACGGAGGAAACTTTGTCCATCATTTATGGATTTCTTGCTTTTGGGATAGGCATCATTTATCGACTTGCCATCTCGAGAGTCGTAGAGTCGTAGTAGAGGATGGAGAGAGACGGCCTAGGAGGGCCGGTGATTGGCCCAGTTCTGATCTTTACGGCCCAATAAATGCTTAGCTCAACTGTCTCATGGAGTTGGAGATTTAACAACCGACCCCCCAGTCGGCTATTTTTGGGGTCGGAGATTTATCCACCGAACCCTCCTCCGCCGTCACGGTGCCCTCGCTTGTTACCGGGCAGCTCCGACGAAATCACGTGCTGTGCAGCGGTATCATTGCGAGACCATAGGAGAAAAAAAAGATTTGGAGAGAGACGTCTCTCTAACATTTTAAATATTGTAAATGTATTAGGAATTGAATACGAGATATTGTAATTAAAATCACACGCCTCTTACTATTACACTATTAAATGTGTCTAGATCATCGTGAAAACAGAAAAAACAACATTTCTTCCGGCGTTTCTCCTTGATCTGGGAACTGGATGATTCAGACATCATGGACGCATCTGTACTAAAGGAGTGTAGAAGATTTTTGTCCTGGAATTGTTTGGCTTTGTGTTTACCCCGTCACGAGAACAGCCTATGTGCAAATCATGCCGAGAGATTAGCCCAAGAATTTTGCGTCAGAGCTGTATAATTCTTGAATCTTGATTTCATAAGCACTTCATAAGCACTTCGCAGAAATTGAGAGTAGTCGCAAGAAAAAATAATAACGAACATCCTCCGATCTGCTCTCCGTTGTTATGTGTTATGATTTGACACTCGCGTGCGGAAGTGGAACGCGATCGATACGAATGCTATTTTTGGCCCACCTGAAAACGCGTTTGATTGTGTTTCTGAAAATCGATTTTCAGGTAATAACACGCACCGATGCTTTATGGGCTCAATTTTTCTTCACGGGCGGTGTTGGAGTCCGGGCCAGACTTGTGGGCCTGTTCTTTTTATTTGCCCTGCTATGTTATTGTTTTCGTAGTGGGCTAAGGATTTGTTCTTTCCCCCTTTTCCCAACTCACCTCACTCGTTTTTCACGCGCACGCTTTTTTAAACTACTAAATGGTGTGTTTTTTTGCAAAAAATTTTTATACAAAAGTTGCTTTAAAAAATCAAATTAATCCATTTTTAAAAAGGTATTTAGCTAAAACTTAATTAATCACGCGCTAATGAACTGTTCCGTTTTCCGTGCGCGCTGGGAAAACCGTCTAGCGAACACAGAACACAGGCTAAGTATGCTAAAAATCAAGCAATAGTCTGCTAGTACTAACTAAACTATACGGGCCTCATCTGTTTTTTTTCTTTTTATTTTTTTAATTCGCTATAAATTCATTTGCCAAAATATATGTACCAAAAGTTTGTGCATACAAAGTTTCTATATATAAAGTTTTTACGCACAAAGATTCCATATATAGAGTTTTTATATATAAACTTTCTATGTATAAAGTCTATCAACTTTTTTTTGGGGTAAAACACTGCTTTGTGGGCCCAAAATACGTGGGCTGAAAAAGGTTGAGGAAGAAAACACGTGGGCTGGAAAGCATGTGGATCCTAAATAAGAAAGCCTGCAACGCACGGCCTGTTATTATGAAAATAACTCCTCTGCACAGGCTCGCGTTTGTCGGAACGAAACCACATGCTGCAGCGTGCATCTTGACCGTGCGAGCACATGATAAAAGGAAAATAGAAAAAATGCGGCGACACGCATGTGGGTTTCCCGATCGCGCACCTCTGGCGCACGCGACCAATCGCGCATTAGGGGCACCCGTGAAATAGTCGGCCTAGGAGGGCCGGTGATTGGCCCAATTCCGACTAAACGGGCCAATAACTGCATAGCCCAACTGTCTGATTGGGGGTCGGCGATTTAATCAATTTATTTGGAGTCGGCGATTCGTCTTCCGACCCCCCTCCGCCGTTGCGGTGCCTCTCCTACTACCGCACAACTCCGACGAACCACGCGTACTGTGCGGCGCTTGGCAACTCGCCGGTGTTCCTCCTTGGTTCCCGGCGTTATTTGCGAGATCATCGTGAAACCCTCATTTCTTCCGGCGTTTCTCCCTGATCTAGAAAATGGATGATTCATTCATACATCTTGGAGGACATCTGTACTAGGTGAGTGCTGCAGATTTGTCCTGAAATTATTTGGCTTTGTGTTTACCTAGTCAGGAGAACAAACTATGTGCAAATCATGCCGAAAAATTAGGCCAGGAATTTTGTTTCGGAGTTGTATAATTCTGGATTTCATAAGCACTTTACAGAAATTGAGATTAGTCCCTACAAATTAAGATGGATCAGAAGTTCTTTCTTTGGCAAGCAAAAAGGAATGAACATCCTCCGATCCGTTCTCCACCAGTGCATCTTGACAGGATGACAGCTGATTAACCATTAATTGTTACATGTTTTGATCTGACTAAAACTTACATGGTACGATCCATATCACGAAGAGAGAAAAGGGGTTGTATTTAGTCGCAGTACACAAGAACATGACCACAAGGTTTAACAAAATGTTAAACCTCCCTGTACGTGTGTCACGCTAATTAACTCCCCTAAAAAAAGGTGCATTGATAGTGCTAATGATCAGTGGCGAGAGAAAAAAAACAAAAGTTTTGTGCCTGCGTACGTAAACATATGCCTCCTAGATTATTTATCTCCGAACGAGGTGGTTCGTTATTGATTAATAATTTCTATCGTAGTTTCTTCTTCTACAGTAGTTCAGTTCATGAGTTGTCCCATCAGCGGCGACGACGTCGACGACAAGATGGCGTCGAGCGCCTCCTTCACCTGGGAGATCTCCGGCGCCTTCCCTCCCTGCGCCGGCCAGAACTCATCCGTCGCAAGAACCTGCAGTTCATCGTCAGAACACACGGTTAGAATCTCCAAACTGTAATTCTAACCGCGTAATCGCGTGCACATTGTGGGAGATGTTTGCGTACCTTGACTTGAAGCTGGAGGAACTTGACGTAGCTGATGGCCTTCTCGAGCATGGTGACGAGGTCCACCTTGGTGCCATTGGGCACGAGCTCCTGCAGGATCCGCAGCCGCTCGCTGATCCTCTCGCGCCGATTCTGCCGCCGGCAAGAACAATTCGAGTTCAGTTCGGTACATGGATTGATCGGAGTGGCAGTACAGGATTTTGGCGCGGAATTGAGTTCGTTTAATTACCTTGGCCGCGAGGCTTTGCGGGTCCTTGGTTGGGGTGGTCGGCGCCGACTTGGCCTTGCCCGCCTTCCTGCCCGCGCCGCCGCACTGCTTCTTGCTAGGGCTCATGGCCTGCGACGACTCCGCGTGGGCCCGCTTCTGCGAGCCGCGGGGCGCCGGCGCCGGCGCGGCGCGTTCGGGGGAGCCGCCACCGCCAGACGTGCTCGGGAACAGCAGCCCGAACTGCCGCCCGCCCGCGCCGCTGCCACCGGTGGTTCTCTCCGTCAGGCTGAAGCAACCGGTGGCCGCGTCGAAGGCAACGGCCGCCGTCGTGGACCGGTACGGCGCCGCCTCGCCGCCGGCGCCGTAGCTCTGGTCCATGGCTTCGATCCACGCGTCGCACTCGGCCTCCTCCGCCTGAGCGGCGCCGCCCCGCCCGGCGCGGTCGAACGCCAGCACCGAGGACGCCGCGCCCGCGGCCGCCCACCCCGCGCCGTCCTGCACGAGGGCGCCGGCCGCCTCGTAGCCCCCGAACATCGCCGCCGCGTCGATGTCGAGCAGCGCGCCGTGGCCGTAACCCATCTGGGACTGGGACTCGAATCCGCCGCCGAACGCCTCGGCGTCGAACCCTCCACCGTACACCATCGCGCGCTCCCGCACCAGCGCCATGTGCACACCACCACAAAAAACGATCACTGCACCCTCCGTCGCCGCGGCAACGTCGTCCACGCGCTCCTCCTATCAACCGAGGTCGTCGTCGATCGGTCCTCGTCGGCGGCGCGGCGTGTGGTAGTGCAGTGCAGTGTGGTGTAGTGGGCGGCACGGGCGGGTTGTATATATATGCGCGCTGGCACATGGGGAGCTCTCGGGGTAAACAAACAAAACAACTCAAGCGCGGAGGCGCGAGTGCACGCGGGCGCATTAAATGCTGGAGGTGGCTCGCTGATCGGGCTGCCGATCCTCTTTGCCGACGCCGTGTTCCCGGAGCCATTCGCCGTGCCGCTCACACGCACGCTTCCGCGGGGTCGGGGTGGAGGGTGACGGCGTGTGCTACAGCTAACGGGGGCGTGGGGCGCGGCGGAGCGAGCGGGGAGTCCCACGTCTCAAGATTCCCGACTCGTCTCCTTGTCACGTGGCCCATGGCCCGTTTCATGCAGCAGCTGGCTGCGGCTGCGGCTCTCGCCGCTTTGCCGGGTCGGCCGCAATACGACCAGCATATTGTGCACGCACGCACGCACGCTGGGGTTGCGGGGGGAGATGAGAGAAACCGGTGGGGAGATGAGATGGGATCGGTGACTTTCTTCTTTTGCTGTGCCTACGCCCAACTTACTGTATTCTGGCCGTGAATCAATCATGCATGCGTGTCAATGTAGGCAAGTAAATAGGGAGCAAGGTGAGACGTAATTTATTGGGTCAGGTTAATCTGGCTGGAATTTTCTACATACCCTAAGCTATTATATGTGTGCATGCTTAGCTACACCTGATTTGCACCGTGCCAACACACAGATTACTAACCAAATCAACCTTTTCAAAAATTTGGCTATACTGAAATTTTGGCAGGTTAACAATATTATTAAATTTTGATGGAATAGAACTACGTGTTGTTGTCAAATTTTTCAATGCATTACCAATGTTTGATAATAAATTAATCGTAACCGTATATTTGTTAATTTTACCAAATAATAATATGGTTTAAAATGACACTAATCTGAACATGCCCTTTGTAAAATGCTTCTACGTGCGTCTAACTCCAAGTTGATAGCAGTACAAGTTTCTTTAGAATGTTTTTGAGTATTTTAGTTATTGGCGTTGTTCGACTGTCATTTACGGCACTGTTTCGTAGCCCCTAGCTAATTTTCTTGCTGTAGAACAAAAGATAGCAGTTGGTTGTGAGGCAATGCTGTCAATAGCAGCTGAACGTCCTCATTAAGTTACATACACTAACTAATTCTACACAAAAGCTTAAAGTTATGAGAAAAGGTTTAAACTCGAGATCTTTAGCTCTATTATCAAAATTCACATGCATCGATCACTTCAACTCAGAAAACAAGAACAGGCAATTTGTTTATACTCCAACACTAAATAACTAGGAAATGTTTTCTTTTACCTGAGTTTTATGTTCAGTGCGAATTCTCAGTTCTGTCATACTGAATTGATCGTCTGACCTGGGAGTTAACCGAGTACAATCAAGGAGCCGTGATCGATCTGAACTCCCTACCGTTGGCACCTTCCGATCATAATCTCAGCCTTCAATTCTCAATCTGACGGCCGTAGACCCTCACATCCAGCGACGTTCGTGCACCGTGGACAGATCGAGCAGGGAATGTTATTAGCATATCCTAAACAGGATCCCGATGACGTCCCACACACAACAACAAGAGGGACAAGGTGCTTCGGATTCCGTTAATACCTGTCATTGCTGCTCGCTAATCAAGTGCCCTGGAGTGTAATTATATTCTCTGCTGCCGTTGCCCTGCCTGTACTTAGCTAGCTTGTCCCTGACATGATTAAGAAACTCGCTGCTGTCCCCCAAGCTTGCCTTAGTTTTTCTTTAATTACATGTACACGAGTCTGCGATTAATGCACTTGTCTTGTAACGACTAAATAAACTTGATTCTAGTAGTAGGAGTAGTAATTTCTCTCCACACATCCATGGTTGCTTTGGTCATTAATGCCGTTGATTAGCATGCTGCTTGCATCGATCCTCTGCCACAGTTTCAGAGAGGAAAATGTATACTAGCAAGTTGGTGATCAAGTTGCAAGTCAAGGATGGCTATCGTTTCTACGTGCTTGCACGTCTACGTGTCGATCATGGCTGCTGGCTAGGATTACTACAGTGGACACATTGATCGGTTTAATTTTGATCTATCAAGCTGATCGATATATATGATCCACACGGATTAATTCAGCTAGATATAGCCCATGCACACGTCGGTCTCCATCCAATTCCGTGCTGGTTTAATTCGCATTGATGTCGCAGATCAAGCACCACATGCCCTCCTTAATTAGCCATGTTTACAAGGCTTTCTCAATTGTATGCAATGCGTGGTTCCTATAGCGACCACTAGATCGATAACAAAATCCGGGAGAAGAAATTAACTACGAAAACCTTGTGCATGCGTGATGCATTAGCTAGCTATCTGATTATATCTACTCTTGATATGATGATCAGTGATTCTGAATATCTGATGATGAACCTCTGTTACTCTCTGTTAGGACTTACTACTTGGGACTGATTATATATGGACTCTTGGTGATCAGTAATTCTGATGATGAACCTCTGTTACTCTGTTAGCACTGGCCTGCACCCTGCAGGGAGAGGTCTAAGTCTGGAGTTTTGAGTTGTAAATGGTGACTTTTACGGCGATGGAGCGTGTGGGATGGTAATAATAATCTGGTGGTCAACTTGGCAAAATCCCATAGCTGATGTGGGAGGATTAGGGCAATTAATGGCGTACGTGTTCCTCAACTAATCCCGGCATGTGGAGCTCATTAATGACGGCGACCAATCTGGCTGTCCAACTAACCCTGCTCCTCCGATCCCCGGCCTTACCTCTTCGCGTAATCCTACCGGTTAATCCCAGCATCAAGATCGATCAAACTGATCCGATCAGGTTATCTAACTCTGTTTCCATGCGTGTCTTGCTATCTCGGCAACTTCTCTCGGATTCTCGCATCGAATGCTTCTGCTGCCGGCTTCAGCAGATGGAGATCGATCAAGCCGGCGACGAACCGACCACCATCTGACAGTGAGTTCGTTTCATTAGCTAAGATGGGAGCACGCGTGCGTCGCTGACATTTCGCGGGATTTGTATCTTACTCACGCGTGCGGGTGCGCGTGCGCGATGGCCATCCGATCCGAAAGGGAAAAAAAGTATATTTGCTGGCTATACTCTACTGCTAAGAAGTAATCTTGTTTGACGTTGCGTTGAGTTGATCTGTAATTGCTGCTCGGTATGAGACAATTGTTAAGGGTTTCAATTAAGCTAGGCAAGACAAGAGGCAAAGTGTTATGTTAGTTAGTGCCTATCTGTTCTTGTGTGCTATGAATGGTAGAATGATTTATAATAATTATTTGATAGTCAAACGAATTAATTAAATAGTGTAAAGTTGAAAATTGATTTAAAACAGTTTTTATAAGGAATTCATATATTTATAAAGTTTTATATAATTTGCACCATTTAGAAACTCAGAAAGTGTGATTATTATTATTCCATTTCATCACAGGAAAAACAACACACCTCTACCTCAATTTTTAATATATGGTGCATTGGTTTTTCCTTCTGAAAGTTTGGTCAACAATGTTTATGCCGTTACTTAAGTTAAGTGAAATGAAAACAACCACTAGATCTGTTATCAAAAGCATTTTAAACATACCTAGTATATTTGTCTGTTTGCACAAATATTTATGGAAAAGAAGGATATATATTCAAGTGAATTAAAAATCAATTGCATCAAACATTAAGAAAATGTACTAGCACCTGCTCATAATTTCTGTCTTAATTATTGTATTGTTGGGGAAAAGTTCGATCGTAACATGCCGGATATGCGATAATGTACTTGCGATAAGATTTACAATTAGTAAGTTGAGAGTAGAGTGGGTAGTTCATTACCCGAAATGGCGCCTAGTGAGAGTATTTCAATCACGATTATGTACTTGTGATAAGATTTAGAATTAGTACGTTGCCATGGTTGGATATATATATGTATGGAGTACTCCTAGTTCATTGCCGAAATTAATAAATGTGTACGTACACATGCACCTATTCAAAGTATTTCAAGTACTCGGCTTGTCCTAGCTACGTACCTAGCTGGCTGGAGTATATCCGCTGCTACGCCTGTACAATAGTTGTCGTTTATTATGAGTAATTATGAGTACAACGTACTCGTACATGCACGGCGTACGTGAAACATTTGCTTTAATAATTATATTTACTCGTGTAACTTAATTCCTCTTTTACATGGTTTGGTTCTGTGACTCTAATCATATATACTCCATTCAAATCCACATCTGTCGGGGTGAATACCGTCAAATGTATACTCTGCTTTGAATTGGATTCAAGTATAATCGGAAGAAATTGAAAATTGTAAAGTTTGACTCTCAATAATAATATTAGGCAGATTTTTTACTTGTTTTTAATTAGTTCTAAAATTCAAAATCAACTTAAATTTAGCTCAACCACACAAGCAGGGTAACTCAACATGAGCGTCAGTTTTAGTTGCATGGTTACAATAATGACAGTCCATTGAACAAAATATGCTATTCTTTTTATGATATATTGACGTGCAAGACTTTTATGACTTAAAAGAAACTAAATACTCACACATACGCACACAAAAAATTACATTTACTCATAGCATATCTATAATTTCTTATTATCGATAAATATCTGATAATGAGAAACTCATATATCTGGGATCATGTTTGAGTGTTGTGTCTCTGTAAGGAAGATGCCAGTTAAATTGAAGAGATATTTTCATATAGGTTCAAACCCTTCTCAGAGTAATAACTATATGTCCTGTTAATTGGGTCACCTATTTTTATTGATACCGAAAGAGTATGGTTAGAAGAATATATATGGACCTAGTATAGGTTTATAGGTTAGTCTTGTCGGCGATTCCGGCGAGTTTTTATTGATCAGTGGATGCACTAGCTCGATAGATCTTGAGGCTTGATCTCTGGCTCAATGTCATATCGACTTGTGGTGGCATAGGATTGTTGTGTCTTGGCTTGGGTTGTGTCGAGTCCCGTTATTTGTCCCTCTTCTGAAGTTCGAAATTTATATCTTTAGTTCTATCAAAATCCTAAAATACTCGTAAATATATTCTTTTTAGCCATTGGTTTAGTCTTGGTCGAGCTCAAGTACTTCTCCTATGGTCTCACTGAAGTTGATCTTGCTTTCCTTATCGGGCTAGGACATTGACCCCTAATCACGATAGGCTTCCTGTGTCTGTACATGAATTCCTTATGATTATGTACCATTTTTCAACATTGTGGAGGTATGCAACATTTTGTAACCCGTACTCCTCTATAGTTACAAATCTATACTTTGGAGAGTATAGTTAGTTGGGTACCGGATACCCATACAACCTGCATATCGATTAGATGTAGAAGCTAGGCTAGATCCATATAATATGAGATAGAGTAGCATTTGATTGCCATGTGCCCATGTTGCCCTGTATCCTAAAATATGGCATAGAATCCCAACCGAATAATACTATGGATACATAAGGTAACCGAAGCCGTGTCCAACTAGGTTTCCTAACTTGTAACCCTGCCCCTTAGCTTATATAAGATGTGCAGGGATCCCCCTCGAGGGCAACAGAGAACAAGAAACACCAAATCGACACAATATCAATACATCGGCATAATACAATCCATCAAATAGGAGTAGGGTATTACTTCACATCGAGAGCCTAAACCTGTATAAACCCCTATCTTCTGCATCCATCCACTTTTAGATATTGTGCATGGCCATCTTAAATTAGTGCCGATACAAAACTTCGACATATACATTCTACCATATAGTTAGAACCCAGCTAACTCTAAACCATAACATGCATACATGCCTCATCATCACATGCTATAAATTATTACCTTTAAAGCTCATGCAAGCATGGCTTATCATCCAACTTATAACATTTTAGAACTCAAGCATATCAAATTGTCATCTTCCATATAATTTTTATAGTATTTCAAAATATATCTCTTCATCATTTTTACATATTTAACATACATTCTATCGACGGGGGATACTCGTGGACTGTATTCTGAGGGTATTAGGATACGTTGGTACGAGGATCTAAACGATACAACATCAAACACACAGAAATACAAGGTTTATACTGGTTCAAACCCCTCCTAAGGTAATAGCCCTAATCCAGTTTATATGGGATTATATGAAATACTATAGAGTACAAAAGAGAACAACTGAACTCGAGATTACCGATAAGATCTATGCCGAATACGGCTTGATGAGAACTTATCGTCGAAATTGGCTTCAAGTCCTCCGGATTGTGTCTATGGTGGTGGCGGGTATCTGGCTCTCAAATTCGATGCCTATAACCTTTCCGGGGGTCTATATTTATACTGCATATCACCTTAGTCACTAAGTAGAACTCGGAGATACCGGACCCCGTACGATATGGCTAATATCCTACCCTTCCCCGAGTAGGACTCCCTTGATTTCCACTTCTCGTACACGATTTACTTAATCTGGCAGGCTCTTTCCGTATATGTACGGGTGTACTGTATCCGTATATTTGCATGACTCCAAGATAGAGGGTATGCTTTATCCGTAACCCTGACACATTCATCCATATGTTCCTAGTAAAACGTGGGGCACTATCTAGTTACTAACAATTAGTACATTCTGGAGCTCACAAACATGTCATATTATCACGTGCTAGAAATTATTACAACTAAAGAGCTCATTATGCAAACATGCACCATCATCTCCACTATATCATTTCCACGACATTTTAACTTATACCTATCCATCATACTACAATATTTAATATATATTTATTCATATATTTCGCGGTAAAACACGAGACATTATTTAGCATAGCTATGGTCTGTCCCCTATGTAGATAGCTAAGTAAATTTCACGACACTACATGTACTTTAGCTAAATTATCACAAAACTACAGATTTACATAAAACTACAGATTATAACAGAACTATAGATTTAAGGTGGAATATCACAAGACTAGAGGTTTTATATCAACTTAATCACAAAACTTGGATATTTATAACTCAAACACAACATTAATGCTAAGGATTTAAACCCCAAAATTTTTAATTTTGTGATAACTTTATTATTAAATCTACAGTTTTGTGATAGTCAGTCTTAAACATGTAGTTTTGTGAGAAGTTTATTGTCAAATTGTAGTTTTGTGATACATCACCTTAAATATATAGTTGTACTTAATAATTTAATTAAAGTACGTGTAGTTTTGTAAAATTTATTATAGATAGCTTCCATCACTAGCTAGGCCTCCCTCCTATCAGTTTAGTGTGCCATTAATCAGTTCAAATCTGAATTAAGGTGAACCAATCAGATTTATAAGCAAAGAAGAACTCTAATACGGAATCTAACACTATAGTGGTGGCTTGTTGTTATTGTTGATTTCTCCAGACATTAATTGCAATAATATTCTTTCTGTTGATCAGCTTCCAGTGAGATCAGAAGAACATGAAACGACATGCAGCGCACTCATGCATATGCATTCGAACACAGATAATTATGATAGTTTCAGCTGCCGCTAATGTGGATCGATCTCCTAATAATACTAAACCGAAAGCTTGTAAAGTCAGCTAACTTAATTAGCCACTGGGGCTGTCTTGTTTAGTCAGGTTCCATTTATGATACCTGTAGTTGGTGTAATTGGTCAAATAATATTCTACTGCAAGTTTACCTTTTTAATTTTTCCGTGTTGCAAAACTGGCCAGTGAAATTTGCACAATCATGCATACCATGCAAAGCTGCGTGAATCGTGCCGTGTGTATCCTGCAGATGCTACACGCTTGGTCGGTACAGATCACTGTACACTGTGCAGTAATTATGCATCGACTCAGATATTTGTCCCAGCTCAATAAGTGCTTGCATGCTAGTAATAGTTTGTGTAGATATACGTCCAAAAAATAGTTTGTATGCATATATATATATATATATATATATATATATATATATATATATATATATATATATAGATATATATATATATATATATATATAGATATATATATATATATATATATATATATATATATATATATATATATATATATATATATATATATATATATATATATATATATATATATATATATATATATATATATATATATATATATATATATATATATATATATATATATATATATATATATATATGCAAGCTGATATAGATGACTTGTACTGAAATATGTACAAACTCGATCGTTGATAATGTTTCGGTGCCTGACCAACGAACGCCGCTCTTGCTGTTCCGCAGATTCATTGGGAAAAAAGAAGTCTGTCCATTTATATGAAAGTCGCGAAACTCCATTTTGTCTTTTAAGAGTCTGGCTCTGGGATGGAGTATACTACGGAGTATATATTATATTAAACTGAAGCAGCTATGGCCTATGGAAAATTTTGTTAGAGATACTCGTATACTGCAACTCGTAGCAAAGTTGTAATAATCTACATCTACGTTCTGCGCATGAAGACTTTGAGTCCGCTTCCGTATTAGAGTAGACTAGCTAGCTCTACATAAAATGTGAAGGACATAACTGGCCTTCGAGGCTTTCTTTTTATTAATGGGTGGCAGCCTTTGTTTGGTGATAAAGAGAAAAGAACAAGGCTCGTCTCCTCCTCCTCCTCCTCCTATTCTTCTTCCTCCTTGTTTGATTTGTTCATGACAAACAGCTACTTAATGATTCTACTAGCTAGTATATATGTACAACACAAACTATATTAGGCCTTATCTTAAAGCTATAGGCAGTAACTTAACAGAAATAACGGACATATTGTCGCGTTGATCCAGTATGTAACTACACTAGTATAGGTACTACACGTACTACTAGCTATTGGAGATCTCCAGTCCATTCGTGTGCGCGCAAAATTTTATCACTGCACCCGTTAATTAGGATCTATCGATGCATGCATGCATGGTTCCAGCAGACAGTGCAAACCGACCGATCGATCGCACGTGTGATCCACAGTTGCATTCACTGCAATAGAAAGAACTCAAGCGTGCGAAGAGGGTACATGCTCGAAACAGCATGCATTTAAATATAAGGAGTTTTTGATTGGATGAGATATATTGTAATATTACGAATCTGAACAGGTAATATATTTAAATTTGTAGTATTAGAGTGTATTCCATCTAACCAAAACTTTTATATTTTAGAATGGAGGGAATACTGAAGGGTGAAGGCAGTCTGAATTTAGTAGTGTTTGTGTTTCAGTTTTCTACCCTTTTATCACAGATACTATTATACTACTGTGAATCCCGGAGTGGCATAATTGATTTGGGGGTTTGAGATAAAACCATTGTTTTTCCATTAATTGTAGGAGTAAACCCGGTTGCCATTAATTTCCTCCACGTGCATTAAGAGTTTAACAATCTATGGCTCATTAAAGTGCTGAGCACTGTTCCTGGTATCTTCTTGGGGGGCCACTAGCAGGACTCTGAACCAATCAGATTGATGTTATTACTGTGTTGTGAATATTCTGATGATCCAGTAACTGCATTTTGTATTTACCCCCAAAGGTTGTTCTAGAAGCATTGCTAGTGTAGCGCCAAGACAAAATTTTGTATACTTTGGTCCCGTTCGTTTATGATTATCATGCGGATTAATCTACCTCACATTTTATTAGCATGCTTTTCAAATTATCAAATGGTACATTTCGTGTAAACATTTCATATATAAAAAGTTACTCTAAAATATCAGATAAATCTATTTTTAAGTTTAAAATAATTAAAATTTAATTAATACGCTAATAGCTTTTTCATTTTGAATAAGTATATGACTTGCAGAGAACGCATGTTCGAACTTACTGAAGATGGAGATAAAATTAAGTACGTGTATAGGGGTATACATGGGTATATATCATCATGTATTGTCATGACTGAGGTTAGTTGAGGTTTAAGCTGGCTGAGGTTTCTATAGCAAATGTCAGATGCTAATCATAAGTTGATTAGCCATGAAAAGCTTCACAATGCACTTAAGAAATCAGCAGACTAGTAGTGCAAGAAAATGGCACAAGAAAACAAAAGGACTCATTAATTGTAGTCGGCAATTAGGCAGCCATTAGACAATTCACCATTTTTTTCAAGACTGCAATTCATTCATGTCTCTTCCAAGAGACACAAGGCCAGCAGTGACCACTTCAGTGATCAATTTGGTCAGAAAAACAAAAGAGAGAGAAACATTAATGACCGGTATATCAGTAATAACATATTACACATTGCATTATGGGTTTGAGGAACAAATAAATTGATTCACAAGCAGATTCCATCTGATGATTCAGTCTGACGAATATACAGTATATTCATATAACCTGATCATTTTGTGAGCACTTCGAAGCGCAAGCAAAAAGATACTGCAATTTGGTATGGAACCTATGGACTATAGTTAACAAACATAAGTTAATTGCAAGTATTCAGAGTAGTAACTACACGTACATGCATGCAACTTAACATACATATTACTATAAGATCGACCTAATCAATTAGGAATCACACAGCTCAAAGGTTCTGGATCATATCATAAATCAACTGGAGTAGGTAATAATGTCTTGATTGTCTTCTCCAGCCCTACTGGGGGCAAGTTACAATTGAGAAAAAAAACAATTATTGGCTATTTGGCTGTATCCCATGCAGTAGATAATCATTTCATGAACACTTTGACTGCAGGGACCAATGAACTCATCAGGCTATATATCAGATTATGCAGCTCTCCTGTGACACTGTCACACTGCACACTGTTCAAGTTCATCACCTCAAATGTTGGCTCTACTAACTTAGTAAGTATATTATTTCCACTTACATGCAACTAATTAAGGCGAGGTTAGCATTGATATACGTCCGCACTAAGTACGATGTACAGCTGCCCCCAAGCCTGGTATTAGGAGACAGCCGGCTGCTAGAAGCAATGTTCTGCAGTCATAAAAACAAAAGATGCACCCTAGCTAGAAAGTAAAATGGATTAACTACCTTGCGTGCAGAGTGATGCTTGGTGAAGAACCGCGTGACCAATCAAGAGGATGAACAGGAAGTTTGATTAAGTATGATCATGGGGTGTGTAGCTGTGTTGTCGTGACTTCATGTAATTATGCTCCTTGATTGGTGTTAATACCTGTAATACAGAGCTTTTGTGTTTGGATGTCCTCGTTGTGTGGGACATAATACTAGGATTCCATTGCATCGATTTTCAAGAAGTTTTATGGGGTAAACGCAAAAAAAAATGCGTATCTATACTATCCTAGGAGCATGTTTCGTGATGTTTTTGAACGATTGAGGAGCATTAGCTTTTCATTAAACAAAACGGGTATTGTTCACTTTTAGCCCTTCAACCTTGCTGAAAGTTCATTTTACACATCTAAACTACAAACTGGTTATTTTTCAACCCCCTACTTTTAAAATAAAAAATAACACCCTGAGACATGTTTTTAGTGGTTTTGTTTGAAATGGACATGACTTTGAGAACTAAATAAAAATAAGCATCAAACAAAACCCAAAGGCTAAGCCCATGAAAAATGATTTAGAATGCTTTGATCTATATAATCTCTTCACATTACAGGTAAATTATATACAGATAACTCGTATAACAGGTTACATGTGTTATAATTAATAATTTAATTCTCTACAAGTATAAATATATGGACTATATGTACAAATATTAAGCAGACTATATTTGTATTGTGTTTCTGAAAGAAAATAAAATATTAAGCAGCCTATTGCACATTTGCACCGTTCGACAATCAAACAGTCAACAGTACCCCTTCTCCACATGTAAAAATCCCACGCCACTCTCCTAGACAGTGTGAGCGTCTCTAAGGCCTAAGGGTGGGACCTAATACAAGTGACATTAGCTAATGCCAACTCTACAATAGCTATAGTTGTGAAATGGAATTAAGGTTGACCCCACTAAATCCCACTAAATCTAAAAATATTACTTCTCATCCATCTAGTGTATGAACCAATAAAAATATATATTATATTCTCTTATGACACACCTTAAGGTAAAGTGTTTCATTTATTGCTTAAGGTTATTTTTTTATACATTGTGTATGCCCTAAGCATCCAAAATCTGAAGATTTCTCATGCATGGGCCACCGTTGGCCTATGTGTCTTGGGCAACCGTCACCTTCCTCACACGATCACACATGCCTCCTGTGCCCCCGTGGGCTGTCGCCGGTGTCTCGCGTCGTATCGGCAGGCAGTAGCGTCGCTCTCGCCCCCTTAAACACGTCAAGGCCTCCATGCAGGCTCCACCAAGGAGTCTGATAGTTTTTCTTAATTTTTTCTGTCACTTATATGTGGCCCCCATGTTTACACATCGGTGAGTGTAATTAATCACGATTTAATCTGCCACGCCAGCAAATGCAGCTTTGTAAATCACCGAAAAAATCGATTCATACTTCTATTCGAAGTTGGAGATGCGATTCGATCTAGGACACAAAATGGACTTATTTCACAAGAAGAAAGAAAAATATTCATTTTTACCTCCCTTAACTATCAACGGACCGAGTTTGATTCACACATCTTAACCGCAAAATCGGGTATATAAGCTCTTTTAATTAACTACTAAAATTAAATTAATTTATCTTCCCGGACGGTTTAGATGAAAGTTTTGTTCTACGTGTTATTTTTACATGATCTTTTATGTGACATGACACCTAAATTAAAGAAAAAGATAAGACCCACACACAAGTCTCTTGAAAAAAAAGTAAAATAGTAATGGATCCACGTGTCATCCTCTCCCACGATTCCCTCCTCTCTTCCTCTCTCCATGGCCCCCGTGTTAGAGCAAGTTTAATAGTAGAGCTCACTACTTACTATAAGTTAATTTTAAAACTAACATATATAATAGGTTAGTTACAATGTTAGTTTTATTTTTTCATCCTCTCTCTTTCTCTCACTATGAATTTAATACATATTTCTTGGAGATTGTGTTGAGCTAGCTCTTGGATGAGAGTCAAAACTTCTCACTTTTCTTTATCTCTCTTCCATATAAGTATGTTGCTTGCTCAGGCCCTGTTTGTTTCCATAAGTCCTAGGGCTAAAAATTAGTCCTAGGGCTAAACCATAAGTCCTATTTAGTCCTAGGCTGTTTGTTTGAAGGGACTAAAGCCTCATTAAATGACCTACTAGTAGTACTTTAATACACCTACTTGCATTTCCTATCAAACAGCTACTGCAACCATGCAAATGGACCTCTTGCAACAGTAGTATACAGCAAACAACCGGCTGCTAGAGGATCTCATACAACCGGCTGCTAGAACTCGAAATCAGCCCTAGTGTTGGAAGATGTAGGCGTACTTTATAAGCAAATACATACATGTCCCGAGAAGTTTCAAAATTCTTTAAACAAATACATACATAGCTATCTCAGATTCACTCATTACATACATAGTAATTACATCGAATTATTGTACATTACATGATCTATAAGATCAAAAAAGCAAGACATTACAAATGTTTTAAACTCCATAGACCATTGGCAATTGAGTCTCTAAACTGATTCATCATATTACTATCCATAGAGTTGGTTGCTTCATTTGGTTGATGGCTTTGCACAGGCAGTGGATCATAACTATCATCTGGATCACACATGTCGAACTCCGTGTCCGCTAGTTGGCTATCTCTAATGAAATTATGCAATGCTAGGCAAGCACATATTATCTTACTTTGTTTCTCCTGTGGATAGCTTGGTAAGTGAAACAAAATCCTCCACTTATTTTTCAACACTCCGAAGGACCTCTCTATCACATTTCTACAAGAAGAATGACAGTAGTTGAAGTATTCTTTCCTATTTTGGGGTATTGTGCCTTCGTTGTATTCTTGAAAATGGTAAGTAACTCCCTTATATGGTGCAAGATAACCCGGCCTGTTTGGGTATCCCGAGTCCACTAGATAGAACATATCCTCAGGTGGCCATGGGAACCTATGACCAAATCTGTTTTGAGCATCACTAAACACCCTCATGTCATGTACTGATCCAGGCCACCCGGCAAGCACAAATGTAAATCTCATATCGAAGTCACAAATGCACAACACATTCTGACTTTTTTCCTTATGTCTATTCCTATGTTGGATAGAAGTTGCATTTGGTACCACAACTTGAATATGTGTCCCATCTAGTGCTCCAATGCAATTATCCAGATAAGGTGTATATTTTGGGGACAATAACTTGTTATAGATGGTAGTGTGGTGGGGATCTTTTGGTTTGACAATATCTCTTGCAAGTAGTACTAAAACATCCAACATCTCATCAAACTTTGATACTACTGTTGCAAGAGACCTAGCAAAACGATTCTAAGATTGTCTAACTGATTGGGGTGCACCTACTATCCACAAAAAAAGTCCTAGGGCCTCAATTGATGTCATGTTTCTAGTAGATTTCAAGTGATACTTTTCCATAAGCACTTGATGCAACTTGTCAAACACAGGCCTATGCATTCTAAACATATTGTAGCAATCATATCTGCTGCCTAAACTTCTCATAACCCATTCATATCCACTCTCTGGTGCTACTCTCCTAGGTCCCTTGTTTGAGTACAAGTCCAAATAATATGCACTAACCATGCCAGCTAGCAGTACCAACTGTTGCTTTCTTCTTTGTTTAATCAATAGGAGTTTCCTGAGAAGTACCTTTTTTGAATCAGCTTGAATCTCTTCGCTGCCATCAACTTCTCCATTATCATCTTCGCTGCCTAGTACAAATTCTTCAGTCTACACCATCTCTTCAACCACATCAACCTACCCTCATTGGTACTAATGTTCATAAACATCATTCTTTTGTTCTCATGGTCAAACAGTTGTGTTGCACAGAAATACTCTACACTATCCTCAACAGCCCACATTCAACAGCCAACCTTTGACAGTGCAGCAATTACTGTCTTACCAAATCCTTTTTCCTTTGTTCTTTGTTACCAACTTTTTCCTTTTCTTTCTCTGCAATCACAAGCTCACTCATCAGCTTGTTTGTTGTCTGGCTGTCCTCTCTAAAAGTTTGTAGCAACCCCCTCATCATCTTAACCACTGGACTCTTGCTTTTCTTTCCAGGACTTGTAGCTGTAGATTGCTCACAACTGCTGCTGGACCTCTTTCTGCTGGTTGTGCTCCTAGGGCTATTCCCAAAACCATCCTCACCTAAACCCCCTACATCTGCCCCCCCCAGCCCCAAGTGTTGCATCATCTTCCTCTTCTTCTTCCTCTTCTTGTCTAGGCATATAGGCAGAGGTCCCATCTACTGCTACACCTTGATACATCTCTATAAGCATGTCTAAATACTCTGGATTTCCTAACCTAAATTTTTTGGTATCTGGCATTTCCTGTAATGTAATTTAAGTTAGAACAAATCAAAGACCCTAGGTTATATTCCTTAAACTTTTATGTTGTAATTACATACCTTTACTGTTTTTCTCCACCAAGCATGTGTATTAGTAACTTCATTATTTGGCCCTCTACCACATCCAGTCTGTTGGTTCAACCATACCCAGGCTAAGTACATATTCTTTAGTTGAAGAAATCTGTTCTTCAACTGTTTGGTTGAATGCTTCATTTTAGCTCTTACAAAAAAATTTTCCTTCAAGTTCTTATATCCCCTAGTTGTCCATCCTCCATTGGGGCAATTCCCATTCCTTATTTCCTCACAAGCAACTACACATAATAGGAAAGTATTTTCCTCTGTCCAACATGGCTTGTCATAGGGGGTTTTGTCCTAATTCACCATAAACAGCCAACAATCACATATGTAGTCATGGTTCATCACTACTTTAAACAAACTAATCTTACTCTAAATCATCAATCACATGATTCAATAAAAGCATGCCAAGTCTACTTCATCAAGTCAAACACATGAACTACTCTAAATCACCGCTTGAATCAAACAAATATCTACTCTAAAACACAAACAAAATATTACCGTGCGCTGACCGTCGGTGTCATCTTCGTCATTGTCGTCGGCATCGTTGTCATCCTCTTCGGCAGGTGCGGATGGAGCAGAGGATGAACCAGTTGTCCAATATCCCCCACCGAATCCACGGTACAAGGAGCTCCTGTGGGACATGGGGCTCCCACGGCCCACGATGCCGGCACCGTACGGCATGGAGCCACCACGGCCAGGGGGAACAAATCCCCTCATCCGGCTACCGGGGGTGGCGACTTGGGGGGCATAGCTGCCGCGGACTTGACCCCTGCCTCGGCCACCTCTTCTACCGCCCCTGGATCCAGCTGCTGGCCGGCGCGGGGGGGCGATGTCGGATCTGGTGGCTTGGAAAAGAGGAGGTATTCCTCCGGTATCTTCTTGCAGCATGTGCTGGTAGGAGCCCAGATGGGGGAAATCCTCGGCTTGGGAGTTCAGATCTAGGCCGGCTGATCCCCTTCCTGAAAATCGATAGCGGGCACCAAATCCGGCATTAGCTAGGGAAGACTGACTGAAGCCGTACTCGGCTTCGTCAACGGCGCCGGCTTCTTGGTGTGCTGCCGACTGGGAGAAGAAGTCCACCATGTCGTTCTCCTCGCCGGCCATGGCTACTACCGGCGCTAAGAGTGCGGAAGCGGCGGTGGATGCACGGAGCAGCGGGGTTGCAAGCGGTGGTTGAGGCGGCGGCGGCGTTGGCGGGGAAGGCTAACCCTAGCGGCGGCGGCGGATGGGGAGACCGGAGTGCGAGCAAGAAGTGAGAGAAAAGGAAAAGTGTAGAACGAGAGAGAGACAGCGGTGGAGTGGATAGGGATCCCTCGGCCGACCGGTAGTGGAGTAGGTCTTTAGTCCCTTTTTGCACCTCCCCAAGGGGCTTATTGAAGTAGATAATTTTAGCCCCTTTTAATCTCTCCTATTTGGTAATCTAGAAACTAAAAGAGACTAAAGTGGAGGGACTTATGGATTAGTCCCTCCAAACAAACAGCCCCTTATTATCCTTGCACTTAGGATCCCATGGAGTACCGTGCAAGTCGTACAAGTCATTTTTTTCCCAAGGCACGTACAAACTTTGAGACCTTTCTACGGTCCATCTCGTGAGGCATCATAGTACGTAGGAGACCGAGGTTGATTCCAACCACAGCCTTCAACACCAACGTACACCGACTCGCACGTATACCGGTATACGCCACCATGCACATATATATATGCGTGCAATGCGTGACCACTGAGAAACCTCGGATCGATCGATCGATCGATCAGCCAAAAGTACGTACCTTCGCGTTCCGGCCGTGTTCCGCAAAGTTAATTAATTAGTCGCTTAATTAGTTATTACTAGTGCTCTCGCTCGTCGATCGCCGGCCGGTCGCCGTCTCCGTCGCATCATATCACCCATGCCGCCGCCGTGTTGCAAGTCGTGCGGCCGCGCCGTCGTCGAGATCGAGCGCCCCGGGCACGCCGCAGCGTCGTCGCCTGCTCCGCCGCCGTCACCTTGGGACGACTACTATAAGCGCTTGGAGACGAGGTTTTCCGCTAGGACATTGCTCTTCATCTGCCGGGTACGTGCGTTCGTAAGTAGATCGATGCATGCTCTGCATGTAGAGTTCGTTAAATTCGTCTGGGCATATAGTACATGATGTGCTTGATTACTTTCTCACGGGGCATCTCACATCTTAATAACTCGATCGATCTCTGCTTATAACTTTCTGAATCTTCGTACAGAAATACTGCCTCGGTTTGATTTTCTATGCGTTTCCAAGAAAAATTACCCACGATAGTGGAGCCAGAAATTTTTTAAGCTTAAGGCTCAAGTAGAACTCAGTTAATAAGATGACTTTCTCAAAAAAATAACATGCTGGTTTAAAAGGATTTATGTATGATTATAAAGACAAACCTAAGGCTCAAGCCCAAACTGCTCTAGGCTTATCTCCGTTCCTGAATACGTGTGTACATGTAAGTACGTGCAACATGTGCAACGGTACTACTAGTAGTTAACCCTGGACTAATTTTATCATACAAATCAAAGCATTTAATTTGTTCACCAAGTTCCTTATATATATGTGGACAATTGGACACTTCCTGCATGGCTTAAAACAACTTTCACTTGGGTCATATTTTATTACCGGTGATTCACTTTGGATCATATTTTAACCAATGTTTTCACTTTGGATCGAGTAATTTTACCTTTATTTCACTTTAAACCACCCTAACTCTCTTCTCAAGCATATAAACAATTTCGAGTACACCAACTTTTTTTTTTAGAGAATGCACATGAGGATTGCGCATTATTTATATTAAGATTTGAGGATTTTTTTTACTCATCAATAAAATCTCACAGCTATACTTAGACTATTGTTTTGACATATGATAAGTTGATGGAGATTGATAAAATAGTCTAGGGCGGTCTAAAGTGTCATAAAAATAAATTTACTCGGTTCAAAGTAAAAGCATTTGTTAAATGGTGATTTAAATCGAAACAATGTTAATAAAAGGTGGTCTAGATTAAGTAAATCTACTCATTCTTGTATCAGTGAGGCACTTGCTAACTGAAACTTGTTTTTTCTATTTTGCTCCTTGAATTGATGCAGGGACTGATGCTCTTGCTGTGGCTGTATTTGTTCGATTGCATGAGAACATATGTGACCAACTACATTGGCGACGGAGACTCGTGGTTTACTAAGTTTGTTTTGATTGTTGTAGCCGTGCCCATGGCTGACCTTTTTAGCATCTTCGTGTGGCTATGCCTTCGGGCCCCTATGCCCGGATGCAGCACACTTGAATGTCCAAAAGATTATATATAAGTGGTAAGTTTTGAGGTTAATTATATATATGTCAGGAGTTATTTACGCAATTGTACACGCTATGCACCAACCTCACTGTCATATCCATAGAACAATTAATAAGATATAGAAGTTACATGCTTGTCTTCTTTTTATTTACTAGTAAAATGCTCGTGGCGTTACAATGGGTTCAGATAATTTAATTATAGGGTTGAATGTAATCGTATTTTTTTCCACACAAAACCATGTAATTACAGAGTTGAATTAAAATGAATGGAGTACACAGTTGAATTCTCCTCGTGTTTCTTCAATGACGATATATATGTTGATTAAAAGAATGTCTTTTGCAAGTGCACTAACATCAAGAGAACTTGTCATTCTCATCGGATCGATCAAGTATCTGTCATCAATTCATTCGCACCGTTGTTGGGAAAAACTAAAGGAAATATTGGTTGACATAAATTAAAAATCCTAAACCATATAAACGCACATACATTGTTAAAGAAAAGAAATCTCAGATACTCCCTGAGTTCTATTTCCAGGGGCATTAATTGGAATATCGTTGGAATAAATGATGTATAAAATACTCATTAAATTAATGGCATGAAATTGCAATCAACTTTGGTTAAAAAGTAAATATCATAAAAATATGTAACTGAGTTTCCCGTTGGATGCCATTTAGCAGAAACAATTTAATATGAAAGAGGGAAAAAATATCGAATTTCAGAAATTGTCTAAATAGTGCTAAAACTAATTCTGAAAATGATAAATAAGTAATTTGTCCCACAATATAAAAATCCGGCCCACAAACACGAGTGCGAAGACCCGCACGGTCCATTTCTCTGGGTCAGGGCCTGTTGAAGTGCCCGAAGGCCCATGTGCTAGGTTACGGCCTGAGTCGACGTCAATGCATTGAGAGCCGTCGGATGCAATTCATCAGTCAGGATCACTCGAGATGTGGATAAAACAACCGTGTCGTTGAATCCCTAACCCTAGATGCATTTCCTTCCCTCTTCCCCAACTTACCTGGTCCTAGAGCTGGGACTTGGGCCGTTTCGGGCTAGCACGGCCCAGCCCGTCGTGCTTCGTGCTAGAAGTGGTCGTGCCGGCCCGGTACGGCCTACTAATCATGCCGGGCCGTGCCAGCCCGAGGTGGAGAAGAAAGGGCCCAAGCACGGCCCAAAGCACGACGGAAGTTATTCGGCTGCCGACGCCGAGAGCCGCCGATGCCGACGCCGCTGCCTGCCGCGGTGCCGCCGATGCTCGACGCCGAGGACCTGCTGCGGGACTGTAGGTGACCGCGTGGGCAACGAACTGCGAATGCACGCGCTCGAGTGCTCGACCTCGACACGCACGGCGCACCAGCGGACCAGCCGCACCTGCCTCCTGATCTCTTGGAACGCACGCCTGACGCGTGTCCTCACGCTGCCACGCAGTCGCGCTCACGGAGTCGCGGAGTCACGGACTCTCGGTAGTACCGGCACCGCGGTGGAGTCGCGGTAGTACTCATGCTGGGCTGGCGGCTGGCCTTCGGTCCTTCTGGCCATTTTTGTGCTGGGCTGGCCCAGGCACGGCCCAATGGTCGTGCCGTGCCGTGCCGCCCAGCGTGCCTCAACTTACGGCCCAGGCACGGTCCAACTACGGGCCGTGCCGGCCCAGCCCATTTTTGTGCCGTGCTGGGCCGTGCTTTCCTCGTGCTGGGCCATCGTGCCTTGGGCCGGCCCGAGAAAGCACGGCCCAAGTCCTAGCTCTACCTGGTCCGAAGCGCCAGTGCATGGCTAGCTGATTCCACCAGTATATCCGACGACGACATGCAGCGTGGATCCATTGGCCTGTCTGTTCCCTCCTCCTCCCCGCTCCCATCCCCTCTACATACCTTCTTTTCCTCTACCGCCCTCCTCCGACGACGAACCTAACCGCGAAGGGGAGAAGCAGGAAGGATGCAAACCCTCCTAGCCTCCTAGGGAAGGGGGTGCAGGCGGAGGGGAGGAGTTCCCTGTGAGGCGGTGAAGGAGGGGGAGGCTGGAGCTGGAGCGCAGGGTGCCGACCTGAAGGACGGGGGCGATGGCTGATCGAGAGCGGCAGGGCAACGACAGAGGAAAGAAGCGGAACGAGGATTGCGGGTGTAAAGGATATGTTCCTCCGTTTTTCTGGTAAGAAGAGGTGGTGGTTAAATTGGTCATGGTGCATATCCTGCTGTACCTGGCTTGGTTTGTTCCCATTTTTTTTTCTTCTTCCGTTAATTTGTTCGTTTCCAGATTGGCACCCGTTTTCCTTCCCTATTTATTTTTATTATCTCTGGAATATACATGGGAAGGATTTGATTTACATTCTGTTCTATGTATATATTAATCAAATTTTCCTTTACTATTTTTTTCCTTATCTGTTGATCTTGATTTTCTGGAATCAACCCTATTAGAAGGAAGAAAATACGTATAAAGGATAACGGTATATTATTCTATTGTACTGTAAGGTTGGGTCTGGGAATTTTTTATAGAATATGTTGAGATGCATGTTTCGATTGTCTTTTTTTTTTTTTTTTGACTGACACTGAATAGGGTGATTGGATCCGAGACCAACGCGACGTGCGGGGATGAGATCACGCGAGACAAAGCCGCGAAGGCGCGCAACGACGTATGAAAACCTCAATGGACGATCGAAAAATTATGGATTTTTTTAAGTACTAGAAAAAATACCCGTGCGTTGTAACGGGAAAAACTAAGAGCATGCCCAGCAGCTTTTCTATCCGGCCATCCATCCTGTGTTTGGAGTATGGAGGTGAAAAACGGTGCTCCAGCAGAGCCTCCATTACACACTCTATTTTTGCATGTCCTCCAAACCGAGCCCTTCACAAGCCAAATATGGAGGTTCTCCAAACCATCCTCTTGTGTGTAGAAGAGAGAGAAAGGTGGGAAAAATATTAGTAAAATATAAGATTTTGGTGTATGGAGGATGTGATATGGATCATCTGTTGGAGTGAAAAATAATATGGAGTAGGAATCTTTTTGGATGATCATCTAAATAGGAGTATGGAGGATGAAATTTAGATGAGCTGCTGGGGATGCTCTAACATTATAATAGTAATCTATCTATTAACTTAGTAAAAAAGTAATAGAAAAAAGAGCATTCACATTAGCTCTCGTGATCCAAAAATTATCATATTAATTAGAGTAAAATAAAAAATAAGGAGAACTCATTATAAGACAAGGATTCTTTCATTTTATTTTATTTTTAGAAAAAGACTTAGTGTTCAATTGGCACATACATAGAACAAATCATTTGCAAGAAAAAAATTATCTAAGTTGGATACATTAATCTCTTCTATATAAAAAAATAAAAATTAATACAAAGTATTCCTATTTTTCATTTTTTGAATACAATTTAGAAAAAAAAGGAAATTTGGAAACAAAAATTATAAATTATAAACTAAATTATATTGGATGAGGAGTCTAGAATATTCTCCAAAAGAGGTTAGAGTGTATATAGGAATACAATTTAGAAAAAGAATTGAAATTCGAAATAAAAAAGAATATTGAAAGGAGAGTTTATAGTCCATATAGAAATACAAATAGAAATAATGAAAATAAATCTATATCATGATAAACATGGAGCCAAATTTCTCATTGGTTAAATTTAGCTAGAATTAAATTAATAAACATTCATAAACAATTAAAATGGTACTAATACTATTTTTGAAAATAGAAAAATACTTCAAATCATTGAGAGAGAAAAAACTGGTTTTAGCCCGGCCCAATAGCGTGGCCCAATAGCGCCTTCTTATGTGTTTTGTATGCACGGCCCATGGGCGGCCCAATAGCGTGGTGGCCTGGAACGGAGCCGGCCCGACGTGGAAGAAGCTGTGGCTGTCCGATCTAATGGACGATCCCGATTGATCCCGACATAGATATATATCCAGCAGACCAAACCCTAACCCTAAAAATCTTTTCCCTGGTCCCCTTTCTCTCTCTCGCGCAAAAGCCACAGCGGCGCCGGTGCCCTTCCCCACCGAGTAGCGGCGGCGACGGCGCGGCGACAGCACCTTCTCCTCGTGAGCGGCGGGGACTACGGCGGCGCCCTCCCCTACCGCAAGCAGAGGAGGTGGCGGCGATGGCGTCAGCGGCTCCCGCGGGCCGGATCCGGCGGTGGCGGTGGCGTCGGTGGCTCCTGCTGGCGAATCCGGTGGAGGTGTTTCCGATGGGCAGATCTGGCGGGCGGATCCGGTGGTTCTCTACCCCCTCGTCCTCACCCTTTGCACCCAAGCTTCTCCCGCAGTGGCGGCGGTGGCATCGGCGCTCCCGCAGGCAGATCCGGTAGAGGTGGCGGCGACGGCGGCGTCTCCGGTGGGTGGATCCAGCGGTCCTCTACCCCCTCCCCCTCTGCCCAAAGACTCTCCCGCGGATCCGGTGGCGTCGGCGGCTTCTCCCTTGGATCCGGCGGCGGTGGCGACGGCGACGTCGATGGCACCCGCGGGTGGATCCGGTCAAGGGGATTGTGTATGTTTTTTTGTATTGTTGCTTTTATGTGATGATGATAATTATTTAATACGAACTCGGGATGATTTTTCGTCTTGGACTCGGATTGGATGTTGCGGATGAAAAAATTTGTGTGAGGACGAACGAAACCGTGGAAAAAAAACAGGGACGGAAAAAAAAATACGGAATCCTTACGAATTTTTATATTAGGTATAGATATAGATTATTAAGATAAGATGTATCCATCTTTTTTTTTTTTCTCTCGAAGTGATTCATCCACTTTGCTACGTCGATGATTTATGCGAACTTGCTAAATTTCATTTGGCCGGCGGGCATTATTAATTCTGCATTTCTGAGTATTTTATTAATTAAAACTTGGATAGTTACAATTAGATTCAAGAAATAAATACAAGGGAGAACACTTAAATATTACTACAGATTACAAAAAAATTAATTATATGGCAAGTTACAAGCATGACGAAAAATTAACTAATAGAGCTCCTAAAATACCATAAGATGAGGTCGTTTGCGCATTATAAGAGTCACCCTGGGATGCTTATCCTCGCCAACTTACATTGTATTACTAGGAACGTTCCATGTATACTATCGCTAGAATGCCACTTTTAAACGGTGGCAATACGCTAGAATGTCTTTTGTGCTCGATGCTATCGCCGGAAACTGTTTCGCCGGTTGCCCCAGCTTCGTTGCGCAGCTTGCGCGCGTCCAGGCACCTGTCGACGCCGGCGCCGTGGCCGTGCCCGTGCTGCTTGGACCGCGCCGCGACACAAACAGCTTCTTCATCACCAGGGTTAAACCGTTAAACGCTACCAGCTTCTGCCGTTAATCATCGGTGTTGAGCCGTCGACACAACGGCAATCGATGTTCCATTCTTTCCAGCCAGTGTCGATTAGGAGTACTATTTAACATCTGAAATTTCTGAAGATCCGGTCGTAGTTGTCTCGCTTGAGATGTTTAGGAAGCTGATAACAGACAAATGATTCTCCATCCCTTCTAATTTAGCGGCTGGTGTCTAATCTAATGCATGTATTATCTTTCCTAACCAATTGTTTTTATCATTATTAGTTCTCTGCATTTGGCTGCTTTAATTCAGGTAATTTTTGTCCTTATCAGTCTAAGCGCGATTATGTTCTTTCCTTTCCGTCTTTCATCAATTCCCATGCGAGTATGCGACACGAGACGACGTGGGACACTGGAACGTGGTTGCTCCGTGATTGCTATTATGTTTTTCATCGTCAATTCCTATTTATTACTATGAAATAGCATCACGTTTGATTGTTTATCTATTTGCTCACGATAAAAAATCTTACATCTCTATGTTAATCCATATCCGATACAAATACTTCTCTTGTACGTATGAAAATCACGCTTTTTCGTTAAGGCCTAGCTAGGCTGCTACGGCTGCTTTGCATGCCGTGAGGTGGGCCTGCCTATCCCAAAGCCCAACAGACCTGTGGGCCTGCCTGTCCCAAGTCCATTGGAGCGTTGGTTTCCGGACGCACAGCCCACTTCGGATCGATGCGTCCATTGCCCAAGAACCTACACCCTGCCCGCATGTATAGAATGCAACAGCTCGGTATCTGCCTTGGACTACACGTGTCCTTTTATCCATGGAGTGACTTGGACTATACGTGTATATATCAACTTAATTCAAATGCTTATGATCTACGTCAAATGAATAATTTCAATGTGATGACACAAGCCAACGTAGTGGCGATGTCGTAGAAGAGAGAACGTGTATATATACTCTTTAAGTGTTTAAAAACTTTGGACTGCTTTTATCTATGATTTTCATCCCTCATCCGTTTTGGTCTCGCGCGTTGAATTTATTATGGTGTAAAATCGTGGCAAGATCGCAAGAAAAATGAGCAATTAATACGTTTGCTACCCCGGAGCAATTACAAAAAATATCCTAAAATAATATTCCCTTTATTTCTCTTTTATGATGTTGGTTGTTTTTAACTAACAACATCACACATTTTACGATAAAGGTAGTATGTTATGTATGCTAGACTACAACAAGATCATAGTTTTGTCTTTTATAATGAATATTTCTCTTTGTGACCTGACATGATCAATTATAATCATATAAGGTACGATCCATATATCTGAAATCTGCAAAGGGACATATCTTTACGTTGTGATATTTTCCATTAGATTGGCGATGAGAGAAAATAATAATAGTAATTCTCACATCAAAACCAAACACACATGTTTTAGATATTGCATTTGACTTTAGTTGACAACCCATACGAGCTAATAAAACCATAATTGATGTTGGAGCTTGTGCAAAAAAATAGATTATTACCTAGTAGGTCCTAAAGGCTTAGATTATAAACATTGAACTCTAATTATCATAATTTTATTTTCTACCTGTTGCAACGCACGAGTATATTTTCTAGTTATTATAAAAACTAAAAATGTTTCCGCTAATTGTTTGGTATGTAATCCGCTTATCAAATTCAATCGTCCTAAAAAAATTGGTTTGCCATCATACATTGCGCATACGTACGCTCGCGTAAACCCGTGTACATACATGTCGGTCTCACATACATGTACATGTGGGGAGATTATGGGTACCACATACCCACAGATTTAGTTATCTGACTGGTTATAGGGGATAGACTATGTATATAGAATGTGTATGAAACTAGAACTCAGGTATTACGTTGGCTTGTGTATCAAGACACGGCCTGTAGTCCTGATTTGTTAAGATTGTAGATTAGTTACAGTAGATTTAAATCGTAAGGAGTTAAATCTCTACCTTGTAAACCTTTGCCTCCAGCTATATAAGGAGGACATGTCACCTCTCGTGGGCATAAGTTGATCAAGATCACGAGATTAATACACTATTCGGCGGATACAACCTCCGAAACAGGAGTAGGGTATTACTTCTTCAAGAAGGTCTGAACCTGTCTAAATCCTTTGTCTCATAACCCATTCACTTTTTCTTCTTGTACGCTACTCCTTTTCATATTACCGAATTCTATCTCAAATTTGGTTGGTCGCATCTAGATAAGGAGAGACCAGATATGATCGATCGGAGCTAGAATATCCCAACTGTTAAATCTTTCAATAAACATATTCATTTTCTTTTTTAACTATACATACTTAGTTTGGTGATCCTGTATTAATTTAGGCTAAATGCCCATTATAAATACATCCTTCCAAAGTCATGAAAAACTATAGTACAATTTAATGGTATGGATATGATAACATATATTGTTTTTTAAGCATGCATGACCAAATTAGATGTATACATATAATTTTTCTTATAATATCTAGCTTTCAGTCAGCTTCAATGCAACCTAATCCAATGAAGATATGGATCAGATGATACGGTTTAGCTATTTTTCAAAGGCTACTGCATAAACATCCATGTAGGCATGTGCATCTTTCAGTTTAAGAACTAGTTGATACCCCGCGCTTTACTGCGAGATATGTGGATGAATATATATTATACAATATAGAAATGATAGATGTATATGTTTAAAGAATGTGAAAATGATGTAGAGATAATGATTTAACATTGCTTGCATATTGAGTCCTAAAAGTACAATAAAATTATAAATGATAAATTGTCTGATATTTAAAATACTCTAGATAATAATTGTTAGTGGATGATGACGTGACACACTCTAGATAATAATTGCTAGTGGGTGATGATATGACACGCTTGCATGTTAAGCTTTATATATAGATAGTATAGATGTGGAATATCCATATTCAATTTTTTATGAGATTTTCGTAATCAAGGTGAAGCGATCGCAATGCAATAACCAGCCACGTGAGCCAATTTCATAATTCATAATGCTCAAATAATGCACATAAAATGTGTCACGATTTAATTTTCCCGTTGCTAACACACGGACATTTTTTCTTGTATAACTAAAAGTAATTACCTTCACAAGTTATTGTATTTTGGGATGTTTTAACGAATTGGCACATACTTAAATGCGTCCATTTAATTAAATATAGCATGAGAAAAACTGTATGGAAGCGAGAGCTTTCCAAATAAGAAGGAAACCTAAGGAATGATATATTTTGGGTATAGGTGGATATAGTGTGGGTGCTGGGGGCACTCGAGCACGAAAAGGCTAATTTGCGCCTAGTCGTGCGCTGGCCCATGGGCGAGACCACCCCTTTTCTATTTTTGGCCCAAGTGACTTCGGACAACTTTCCATTTTGGTCTATTTTGCTATTTTCGGAATTTCCTTTTTCAGCCCAGCCCGCACGATCAATTCAACCCGATCAATTCAACCCGTTGTATATAGTCCCTCCTACTCAACCCATGTGTACACAAACTTTGTATACGCACATATACAAACTTATATCCATGTATATTCTTTTATGCATTAATTTTTTTGGCATACATGAAATATATGTATATATATACGTATGTATATACTTTATATACATACATATAAACTTTTTATTATACCAATACAGTGTTTATACGTATGTATACAAATATATATACATATATAAAGTTTTTATACGTGTATATTTTTTATACATAAAAAATATGTGCACATCCATAAAATATATATATATATATAAGTTTTCTATACTATATATATACTTTATATGCATATATATACTTTATATACATACGTATAAACTTTGTATACAGGTATACCAAGCTTATACATATGTATATAAAATATATAGAGGGGCTGTGTTGCATGGGGCTGTGAGCGCGCCCAGGGTCCATTAGCAACACTCACTTAAGTGCTCCCTACCTTGTTGGATCATTATGGATAGAATGAGAGAGAAGGGGGAAGAAGAGGAAGACGGGGAGGAGGAAGAGTACGAAGACTGAAAGAAGAAGATCCCATTTATCTACTTGTAAACTATGCTCGATGAGGTCGACAAGTTCACAATCTAAACAATCTAAACATATAACTGTAGAAACAAAGTCCGTTGTCCGTCAGTACAGTTCTTCGCTCGTTCCAAAATAACTTAACCTATATTAATGTTAGAATGTAATCTATTTTAAAAGAATATATTTGAATAAGATCTATTCTAAATTAAGTTATTTTGGAGTAGAAAGAGTAAACTTGTAGAGGAGATCCTATATACCCACACAAATCGTAATCGTAGATGGTATATGCAGAACGCGTGTCGGATCACGTATTAGATTATGATAGAAGACAGAAGGCCCACCATATATACATGCAGGTACTATGATATGATCGGGTAACCCGATCTCTTTTTCAACCGTAGGCCGGGATCAATAATATCGATCGATGCCAACAAGCGCTACACCACCGTATCTCCGGCGAGTCTCTCCGGCGGCGAGCTGCTGCGGCTGCGCCGGCGGGACCCCCACCTTGGACGACGACAGTGACGTGGCGCCGCTGCTGGACGTCGAGACGGGCGGCGCCGATTGGAGAGGGCGGCCGGTGGAGGTGATGATGACGGGAACGCAGCCACACGAGCCGACGACGACGGACGCCGACATGCACGACTTGAACAAGTCCAGCGTTATGGCCATCAAGTGCATCGTCCGGGTAAGTGTACTGATCGATCAATCGAGCCCTCCATGGATTCCAAATTCAATCCTAATTTTTATACTCCATTCGTTTTAAAATATAGCAATGCACAATTAGATATCAGCTAGTAATACAAATTTAGATAGACTCATTGTTTAGGTCAAAGGATGCAAAAGGATTCGACACTGTGATTAATTCTTTCTAACAAATACTAGCGTTTGTATTGCGCCGTGTGGTAAGGATGCATCTATTGGAGCGTGTGCGTTGTGGTACCTATATATATATATATATATATATATATATATATATATATATATATATATATATATATATATATATATATATATATATATATATATATATATATATATATATATATATATATACATGTAATCAAAAAAATATATATTCAATTTTCAATATTAAAATATCTTATTATGCATTGTTCAGCCTCTAAATCAGTTCGATTTGGGTAAGATTTGGAAAAAAAGGCCACATTGTAAATAGGACATAAATATTTTTTGCATTCTCTTTATAAAAATATTAGGGCCAATAAATTTTGCCTATTACCATAGCAAAAATTATGGAGTTAAAAAAAATACTATCCTACTTGTCATTGACATGGGAGTCTCATTTTCATCACCCACGTATCTGTGGATAATATATTTTTGAAATTTATCAGAACTTTACGTCCAATCAAAGAGGAAATATCCAATGAAAAATTGTGATAATCATATCTAAAAGTTCTCTAAATTTTATGGAGAAAATATTACAGATAGGTATAAGCATAAATTCATTCACGCCAAATCTCAACGTCAAACTCAACTTAATTTGAGAGGAACGATAAAGACAAATTTCAGTTTTTAAGTGAATAGTGTCATGTTACTATATATTCCCCAAAATTTGTTTTTTTACTTCTAAATAAAGTTGAGTCTGAACTTGACATTTTGTAAGAATGTATTTCATGCCAATATCTATTTCTAATATTTTTTCATGAATTTACATAACTTTTAGATCGATTTCATGAGTTTTTATTTATTTAATGGTTTTCACCGGATATATCCCATATCTAAAATCAGTTTGGAATGTTCTCATTGTTCTAAGTAGGTGAAACCCTGCGCGTTGTTGCGGGAGTTCAGTACGATTAATAAGTAAAAATAATATGTAAAATAGCTAGACAACATAACCTTATGTAAGTTCATATAGTTTATGATAATTTAATTTAATAATATAAGGAATGATGATTTAAATATAAAAGTAAGATAATATGGCTTCATGAGAGAAGAAAAGAAGAGAGATAGTTCGGACCATATATTAATCATCTAGACTAAAAACAATTAATGTGATATGGCTTAGTGAGAGAAGAGAGAAATAACATTAACTAAATGAGGATGAACTATACAAATATATAGAATATTATGAAAAATGATAAAAATATATATTAAAATATTATGTGAATTATGCTGAATGATGATTTAACATGCTTGTATTTTAAAATTTAATAAATTATAAAATTAGATCATATAGCATGCTTGCATGATGTTTAAATATAGTAATTGTTAGTGGATGATAATGTGACATTTTATTAGTGGATAATGATGTAGTATCTTTATATGTTAAGTTTAGGATTTATAGTAAGAGCATCTTCAATAGACTAGCAATAATTCTAACTAAATTTAAAGAACAAGAGACTAGCTAAAAAATAAAAAGCTTCCCAAAAATAGGGGTAATCCAACAGTCTCTGTAAAACTGACGAACGTGGATGGAGAGCCTATCTAGCTAGGTAAAGATAGCTAGCGAAGAGGAGGAGATGGCTAGCGTGAAAAGATAGCTATCCAGTTGGCTAGTCTGTTGGATGTAATTTTTTCTCTCTTTCTTCTTTTTTAGCTAGCCAACGGAATATACAAGAGCTCTGTGAGATACTCTAAGATAGGATTCATCTAGTTTGATTTAGCCAGGAATCTAATTACTATTCTACAGCCCCTACTGCCATGTAGACATGTAGTAGACTTTAACAATCCTTTCCATCTATATAGAACAATTCTAATTGGATATTTCTTGCATGCTTTTGCAGGGAGTATTGATAGTGTTGTGGCTGTATATGGTAGATTTAGTGAGAAGACTTTTCAGTATCCACATAGTTGGAGCCGTAATAGCGTACGTGGTTGCAATGTTCGTTTCGTTCTGCTTTTGGGCGGTAAGCGAGTCATTGGATGAGTTGCATCTGACACCAACACCTCACACTTTCATCCTACGGGGAGCAAGCAGCATTCCGTGAACTACTAGCTCTCGCAATCTCAGTATTGTGCAACATTGAAGCCATTCTACGTGTACAATTGGGGTTTCCAGAGTCGTTATTATTTCCGTTGCATTACAGGTGCAGAGTTTAATGTTTACACTGCGTTCTGTTAGAACGGTTGGAATCTTCTAGCCATGCATATAAAACGGAGTAAATGATTACCACGTGACTAATTAAATATTAATTAAAAAACTTATAAAATAGATTAATATCATTTTCTAAGCAACTTTCCTATATTTTTTTAAATAAAATGAGCCATTCAAGTGTTCGGAAAGCGTTTGTGGAAAAACAGAGTGAAAGATGAGAAAGAGTTGAAACGAATGCACCCTTTAGAGCAATTAGCTACTAGTACTGTTTAAGAGTACCTCAATTTATCTGAAAAAGTTTGACAAAATGCATTTGTGTAATACCCTATGTTCCCGAATAAATTAATTTCTGGCAACGTGAATTATCTAGAAATTGGTTTATTTGGTTTATTTTGGGATAGAGGTATGACTCAGGTTTATCTCCCTCTAAAAATTAATTGGAATTTTTCACTCCATATATACTTTTAAAGAAAAAATATATCATTCAATCCTTTCTTATAGGAATTTTCCTACTATATCAAAAATTTAAAATACTTGAAGTTTCGATGTTTTTCCTAAGGGGGCCTAAACATATGAAAAGTCTAACATTAAGTATTTATGGAATGACTGAAAGACAAGAAAGTTCCAAGTTCCAACTGATGACCAGCAAAATACTGGAATACATGCTTTAGCAAGAGTGCAAGACATAACGATGTCCTTAATTACAACTTCAAGGACAACTACCGTGAGGGCAAGTGAGCAACTATCACCATTTCATAGCTGAAAAATACACGAGGTTCCAAATAACAACGGAAGTAAAAGGGAAAAAGAGATATCTGATATTGAATAGCAGAAGATAACAAGGGCACAGGGATCAAAAGATTACAGCCAATTTGGCTCCGTTTGAATGAACTAGCTAGCGCCGTGTCTTCCCTTCAACCGACAAGCTTGAGCTCGAACTATCTCCTGTCTCTCCCCGCTTCGCCGTTGAGAGGGGCCGCGGCAGCGGTGAGGAAGCGAGGTCACGCCGGATGTACCCTCGAGTTCACCAGAGGGCGACGAGATCAGCGCCGACAAGCTTCGTGCGAAAGAGAGCTATGAGTCCGGCCTCTCATATTCCACTGCGTCGCAGCCTAGGATCTAGTAAAGTTAGGTCGTCCTTACCTATATCTTGATGCCGCTTCTCTTTCTCTCCGATCCTCTTCATTGTCGCTTCTCTTTCCCTCCATTATCGTTGCTGCTCGTGGGGGTTCGGTGGATGGGACCACATCACGGAGACATGAGCTCGCCCAACGTGTTGTCCCGAGTGGCGTTGCAAGACCACGATCCCTACTTTCACTAACACTCAGCTTCAACATGGAGGCTCGAGACCACTATCTACGGTGCTGCACTACGCATGACCTTGGCTCTAGAATAGGTAGGCTTATAGTTGCTCCCTCCATCCGAAAATATAAGTGTTTTTGTTGGATGTGACACAGTCTAGTATTACGAATCTGTATAGGGAGCGTGTCCAGATTCGTAGTATTAATTAAGATGTGTCATATCGGTTAAAAAACCCTTATACTTTGGGATGGAGGGGTAGTAATTAATTAAACTTGCTCTACGGTCATATAGGAGCAAGTTACTCGTACAAAGTGGAAGATACATGGGTTGTTGCTTAAACATCAAAACCTTCATGGCCATACATCATGAGAGGGAGCGGTCACAACAAAGCGGATAGTGAACCAAACGATCCTACACGCTCAACTCGATCCTACCACTACACTGCTGAGTTGAAAAAATTCCTCCACGATGGAGGCAGCGAGCCATCGATTTATCCCACCAGTATAATAGCGAGCCAGCGATTTATCCAACCAGTATAATACTAGTAATCCCAGTGATGTTCTCGGTGATAGGACGTGGGAGTAGACTTGTGCAACAGAGCTGGAATACTTTACTGAAAAGTTCCATGAGTTAGGAGTACAGTGATGTTCTCGGGCCTGATAATTGGAGTGTGTTGCCTATTCTCAGTTCTCAGTGAATGTGTTCAAGTAGTACTAGTAATAGTAATAGGAGGAGTACTAGCACAGTAATACAGTACTAGTAGATGATGTTTTGATACGGAGTACTGTATCAGGCAAACTACGGAGTGGAGTAGGAGTGTACAGTAAAAGCAAAGTACTAGGAGTACTACACCCCACAGATCACAAAGCCCATCGTACTGAGATGACAGATGACAAAGATTCAGGGCAAGACCGCAAGAGGTCCTGTCGTCCTGACACTTCAGCATAACAACATTGCATTTACTTTTGCATCCCTGTAGTTGTTCTGGAGTTCACCACGCATCTCAGCATTTTTGTAAGTGTATTGCTGGTGCCATGGAAGACAGATTTATGAGGAGCGATGATGCCGTGTTGGTAATATACTGAAACAATACGAAAATCACAAATAAGCAAAGGAAAAAATGTGGTCACTGAAGACAAGAAGTGTTGTTGAAGACATCAAAGAAATTTCTTCTCCTCTGTACCTTGTCAAGTAAAAGTGGTACTCAAGGAGCTTACTGGAGATGTATGAAAAGATATGCCTAGCAATAATTAAAGAAAAGGTAAGTCCATACTCCATGAAACACAAATTTACCATATTGTTACATGTGGTAAGTTCAATAGACGTAGTGACAATCTTCCCGAGCAGGTGTAATGGCTGAAATGCAAAAGAAATCAAACAATAAAGACATGCTTACTCCATTTGACAGGCTAAAGGCTATTGATAATTCCAGGGAATACTTACATATGGATCTTGAGCAGAAAGAGACCAGAAGAATGAGAATAAAAAAGCATTCAGCACCAGAGCATCCTGGCTCTCTTTTGGATTTGCGTAGTAAGGGGACATCTGCAGGTGAAATGAACATAGTAGAAGCAAGGAGGACATCCACGCCCCAAGACCAGCCCAAAACATTGGGAGAGGGCAATCAGAGGGAAATGAACCAGCCGCTAATCCACAGAAGGACAAAAGTATTGCGTGTGACATAAATCTTGCCCAGGACGGGGACAAATCATTGTTATCTTTCATGTGATGGAGTGCGCTGATAGCCCCTCCCAGGTACATGTTTCCTAAGCAAAACAGATTGATCGCCACATATCCCTTAATCCTTGTAGCCATCAGGTCGCTCTGTTCTTCCTTAGACTTGTTTGCAGTGTCCTTGTTGTATTCCTTCCTCATCAGATACAAGACTGCAGGCTTCACTGAGAGCAATAGATCGACGAACATGGTCCTAGTAGCAAAGAAACGTCTCATACAGACTATGAGAGCAAACACCAAGAAGATGAGGACATATCCAAACCAGCCCATCTGAAACACAAAAAAAAGAGGGGTTAATGGGAAATTCAACCTCAATGTTTCGGTACCAATGGCGCCGACCATTTAACCTCAACGTTTCAAATACCAATGGCAGCGACAATTCAACCTCAACGGCTCAACGTTTCAGTAGCAATGGCGGCGACAATCAAGGGCAACCTATGGCCACCCCCATCCTTTCGCTTGCTCTCCTCGACGCTGATGACGCCTCGGCCCGCACTTCCTCGACAGGTGCCGGCCGCCACATTGCCGTCATGCGTGCTCTCTCTCTCTCTCTCTCTCTCGCGCGCGCGCGCCTCCGCCGCGCCGGCGACCGCGGAATCACACCCCCTTCACCGCCTAAACTCACGCCGCCACCGACGAACACCAGCCAACTTCGGCGGCGAGGTGAAGCCGAGGCCCAGTCGGGAGGCGTCTCGATTCCTTCTAACCCATTCCTATACCCGGCGGTGGCGCGGATCTCCTCGTCGACCACCACGCCTCAACGCCGACCGGCCGACTGAGTCGCCTCTCCTCGTCGACCACTGGTTCCACCGATACGGCGATACCCAAAACCACCCCGATTCCTCGTCGACTACACCACCGCGTCTCGTCGGCCGTTGCCTCTCCTACCGATCCTCCACTGCAAACCACCCGCGTCGTGTGAATCACTCGCCACCTCGCTCATGATCGCTTCCTCTCCACCGCCAGCATCTCGCCGGCCGCAACAGCCGCCGCATGTGGCCGCTCCTCTCACCCACCGACACAGAACACACCACCGACCCTCTACTGCTACCACCGCGCGCGAATCGCCACCCCCCAACTCGCTCGCTCGCATTGCTACATCATCAACCACCGCGAGTGGCGGCGAACGCAACCACCGCAACAGACCGCGTGCTCTTCCCGTCTCGCCGCCAACAAGCGGCTGCGCCGGCCGCTCCCCTAACCCAGCGAACAGAACAGAGAGGGGATGGGGGAGATGGGAACTAACGAGTTACCTTGGCTGGAGCTCCTTGGAAGAAGATTGAATCCTTCTCGAAAATTCGAGGGTGGGAGAGGATCAGAGGACAGAGATATGAGTTGGCTCAAATTTATAGCGGTGGGGGTGAGCTGACTGGCTCGTCGGAGAAAAGGGAGGCGACGCCGCGACGGGTTGAGCTTTACGGCAAAGGCGGTGTTCGAATTTGTTGGAGTGGGCCCACCCACCCTTGGAGGGACAGGCGTGGGGCCCACCGAATCGGCTTGGGCAAGGGTGCAGAGGTCCCGTGTGTGAGCGGCGTGGCCGGCGAGTGCTCGCCTCTTCCCTTACGGTCACTGACAGGTGGGTTTGGCCGCTGGGTTGGACCACCGGTTAGTCAATCCTAATTTGAAAGCCAAGTGGGCCCGAGTGGCATATGGCATCGAAACCCTTTCCCCCAAGCCGGCAGTGGTGGCGCCGCCGAGTTAGGCGGCGATTGATACGGCCTACGGCGAGGCCGAGTAGAGGCGACGGCAAGTAGGGCCAGCCTAGCGCTCTCGAGCGTGGCAGCGTGGCGGCTAGCTCGGGCACTCGGAGTTGGAGGCGGAGGCGCCGCCTCGCGGCGGCCTCCTTCGGCCACCCCGTGCCCCCGTCGTTACCGTCATCGTCACCATCTGCGTCCCTATCACCGTCGAGAATATGGATATTTGGTCACGTTGAAAAAGCAGTTTCGCTGAAGTACCATCCCGAAAACGCGTTTCGTTAAAATGCCAATATGAACCGCACCATCACAGCCACTTTGCCATTTTCTCCATTTTCGCTATTTTGGATATCATTTTCGTAGGAAAGCGGCATGCTGAGACGGAAATGCCCCTGCTCGTCGGCTTTTGAAACCGGTTTGTATCGAGCTGGTTCAGCCATTTAAGCTCGCTACTTGCTTCCCCCGTCGGTAAGCGCTGTCGCCGTCATCGCCGTCGTCTGCATCACTGGTCCACCTCAGCGCTGGAGGACATCGTCCACAGCTTCCATCCGTTCCCAACCGCCGAAGCTTGTCTTCCGCAGCAGAGAGAAGAAGAACCCTAACCGCAGGGTTTAGGATTAGGGTTTTGGCGATGCAGCGAAAGATTGGAGCAGCAAGTGAGGGAAGCATGTCTCAAGGTAGCTCCTTTCGTTTCCCCGGACGCCAACTCTGTTGATTCCCTCTTGGTCCCAGTGGTCTCCCGCTTGTGAAGTGTCCAAGGTGTGGGAATGCAGTCGTGGAGTGCAAATCTTTGAAGCAAGGAGGTCGGGTGTTCTTCAAATGTGAGAGCAATGAACAATTTGTAAGTATCCATGTTTGATTTCAGCTGTTAGATGTTAGGAAACTCAGAATTTATTGCAAAAATCATACTTCTTTTTGCTGTGATAGGTTCCAAATTCATGCACTTTCTTTAAGTGGTTGGATAGTTATCAGAGAATGGTAGAAGGAATGGAGTTAGATGTCAATGAAGAAGCTGTGCTACCAGTGGCAAGAACAATTGATGCTGAAGAAGTCTTGATCGATGAAGGAAAGATGGAAAAGCTGTCAAAATGGATGAAGCTTCTTGTGTTGATCAACATACCCCAAATTGTGTTAATTGTAATTGTTGTGTTTATTTTGCTGATGAAATAATGTAATTGAACTGTTGACTGTAGTAGAACCATGGATTGAGATGTAATGCAAGCACTAGTTTAGAAAAGATGGTTGTAATGCACTGATTCAGTTAATGTGTTTTGTAAGCAAGAATTGCAGGTTCGGTTTGGATTTGCAAAATCTAACTGGAATGGCAGATGTATTTACTATGTGTGCTGCTGTGTATGATTGACCATTGTGACCAAAATGTGAAGTTTCAGATATAATGTGTGCTGTAAAATGGGATCTTTGTTGACCAAATTGAACCATTGTTCCATACACTGCCTACACAAATTCAGACAGTTAGGCTAATTCAGTGCACATAGCTGCATATATTTCAGTTTCACATGGCTAAGCTTAGAGTCACACGGATTCAGATAGGTTCTAAAGCAGTTAAGCTGCTAGCAAAAGCTTGAAAACATACAAACTGAGCTGTTGCATTACATTCCCAGTTTAATTTCTGGGTTTTTTTTCTTGGGTGTAAGCTTCCTTGGTGAAGTTCTTCTGGTTATCCCTACAACCATGTCAGGCTGGGAGCTAGCTCCTACATGCCGTGCTGGCTTCCTTGATTTCCTTGGTAAAGTTCTTTTGGTTGTCCTTGCAACCATGTCAGGCTGGGAGCTAGCTCCTCCATGCAGTGCTGGCTTCCTTGGTTTCCTTGGTGAAGTTCTTCTGGGTGGTTCTGCAACCATGGCAGGCTGGGAGCTAGGGCCTGGTGGTTGAAGTGATGACTGAGAGTTAGCTCCTCCATGTATCAAATGTGCCAACCTACTGTTCTTTGAAACACATTGCAAATTTTAACACCATGGCAAATCTAGGTATAATGCTTATATGAGAAGTGTGGAAATATACCTCCTTGTCAACCTGCCAGGACTGTATTCCACAAGTGTATCCATAGTAGACCTCTTTGGGCTTGGAATGTCAGAAGTGTGGCCATACTTGGTTATATTCCTCCTGGGCTTCCTTTTCCTGCATATGCATTCCCTGTTAGCAAACAGTAAACAAGTTGGGACATAATTTAGAGGTTAGCAAGTAGTAAACCTTTTCTTAGTTCTATTCAATGCACATTTGTAGCTAGTTTATGTATGGCCCAGCTCTCCACATCCTTTGCACTTTCTCTTGCCTCTAATCATTTGCTTCTTGCCCTTATCAATAGTACATCAGATGTTGTCTTTTGTTTCTTCTTGCCACCACCTTCAAGACAGCTCTTGAACCTAAGTTTTCAATTCCTACCAGCTGTCTTTCTTGGAAGTGGTGCACATAATACCCAAGGTAAATCAACTTCTGGCCAGTGTGACTTGTCACCCAAAGGCTCAATCACCCTCTCATATGCTTTTCTAAACATCTGCACTGAGTAATAGGGATTCACAAAGTCTTCAATATTCACATCTCTACTCTTAAGGGCACAAAAAAATCTATTGAAATGAACTTTCCCATCAACCTCATTTATGTCAATCTCTACAACACTACCAGGTGAAGTCCTTAACACCTGTGCCCTCCATCTAAAAAGCATGTGAAAGCTTTATTCCCATGACCCATACAACTCCAACACAGCCCTCTGCCTACCCTTACATATTGTGTCATAATTAATTGTACATTTGTGATCTTCTTGCAACCTGGTCAACAAGCTTTTAGGGCCCATACCTGGGTTATTCTTCAGGATTCTAACTGCCTTTGAAGCTACCCATTTGCTAGTTGTTGTAGTGGTTCTCCTCCTGCTGCTAGATGTGCACGTATGCAAATCCCTCAACACAGTCACCTGCATCAATGCAAGAAGACAACCCATTATAAGCAATGCAAGTAATTTAAATAACAGAGTGTGCAATAACAATATGTAAACCAATCAACCATGATTGTCTTCATGTCATCCTACCTACTTCCAACAATATGCCAAACACACCCTTCCACTTTACAACCCCCTATGAACCTTGTTGTGTTAGTTTTCACCACATCCAATTCAAACTCCTTGTTGGTAGCAAACTGTCTGATAGCCAACCTAAACTCCTTCATGTTGGGATATATACTACCAAGATCCATGCAAGGGTTATCAGGGTCATATGTCATCACCCTTTCACCTGGAATGGCATCATCAACTGGAATTGCAGCACCAATACTGTCATCAGGGCCTCCTCCTCTTTCACCATTGTTGTCATCAGGACCTCCTCTTTCACCATTTGTATCATGGGCTCCTGATCCTTCACCATATCCATTAGGAGCTACTCCTCTATCATCAGCAGCTTGCCTATCCCTCTCTGCTTGCTCATCCTTAGCCCTTAGTCCCAACAACTCATAGAACCTATTGTCATCGACTATTTCTAGCCTCCCTTCTTTCTCATTCCTAGCCAAAATCTCTAGGCTATCCCAATCCACAGCAGCAGGGGCATGAAAATCTTGGCCTTGACCTGCCGAAGGTGGCTCTTGTTCAACACCCCCATCACGTGAAACATACAAAACGGGATCCACACCTGCTTCAAAATCTACCACCCCCGCATCACGATCTACCATAACTAAACTATGCTCAGGCTCCTCCTTGAGCCTAGTAATATAAAAAACAGGGACGCAGGTTAAACGAAGTTAAACAGTGCGCAAACTACAACGAAGTCGGCCAACAATCGCAACAACAAAATGCAAATCGCCCAAAAAGTTTGAGGATTGAATCGCTTACCCGCCGAGGAGCTCTTGCCAAGTACCCTCCATGGTCCTAGTTTGACGGTGACGCCTACATGCGGTGCTGGAGATGTGGCCGCTGACGGTGAACTCCTTCAGCGCTGCGTCCTCTCCACGGATAAATCGACTCTGCCGCCGACGAGCAAAGATGAGGGACATTGGAGGACGAAGAGAGAGAGAGCAGGAGCACGCACACTATTTGGATCTCGATCCCCTTTCGGCCGACGAGCAGGGGCATTTCCGTCTCACCACGCCGCTTTCCTGCGAAAATGATATCCAAAATAGCGAAAATGGAGAAAATGGCAAAGTAGTTGTGATGGCGCGGTTCGTATTGGCATTTTAATGAAACGTGTTTTCGGGATGGCATTCCAGCGAAACCGCTTTTTCAACGTGGCCAAATATCCATTTTCTCTTCCCCGTCACCGCCGTCTCTGCCCCTTCCCTTCGTGCGCCACTTCGTCTCTCATCTCCGCGCAGCGCGTCGTCGCCCAACTTCCCCACGGTCGCATGGCCACACCCCGTCGTTGCCGCTGTCGCCAACCTCCTCGCCTGGCTCCTGGTCACCTCCTCGGCTCCTCCCTCTCATCATTCTCATGCCATCAGTGTCCCCTCTCTCTTTTTTTTGGGAATAAGCAAGGAGTGCATTTTTGTATTAAGAGAAGTAAAGTTTATGTACACCGAGGAAAAGAAAAACAAAAGGAGACGGGGGACAGGAGGGAAGAAAACACAGTGCTGCGGCACGCCTGAGCTTGGGATTTGGCTATATTTTGATTCAGGTGGAGTCTGTGTGTTTGCACGGTGTGCAGCAGTGAGGTATCAGAGTATCACTGTCATATGTGCTTACTTATATGACTTGCCTGATTTCAACCATGGCATGGCAAAATGCTTATAATGCATTGTGATGATTATACCCATAGATAGCTAGTAGTATTGCATTATGTTTGTGCATCCTTTTAGTTTAAGTGGTTTGCTCTTGTTGAATTGAATCATTTAAATGCTCAATGGCATGTTTATGGCAATAACAGCTTCGGACACACGATTTAACTGCATGGATGATTCTATCAGCACGTTCAGTTGTTGAGGCATGTCATTTGGTCAGTTGTGGAGGCATGTCATTTGGTCGATTATATGTTTGAAGATCCAATAGTGGCCTCACTCAAATGCCGCCTCTGGTGAATATTTTTTTAAAATATAATCAAGCAGTCAGAACAAATGAAAATCACAACTATTGAAATTGGTCAACTCAAAACAGTGGGCTATTGAGCATTTTTTGAAGATATTCTCTTCTTTGAACTACACAAAACTGGAAAACACCGAATTAGAAAGAACTATTACAAATATGTAGCAAAAAAAGTAAGCCATGAATGTATAAAGAATTCTTACAAATTACATTTGATTTATCTGAAATTCGCACTTTTTATATATGTACCATTGCAACCCTCTAAACCGTTGGATATGTGCTTTAACATACCATGGATAGACAGGTATCAAGGGCTATTCCTTGTGGCATATTTTTTGTTCGACATGTGCCTTTTTGTCAAGTTGTTTGCTTGAACTTGACAATGGAAATTGTTGTCTTACTTGCCATGTGTCAATATAAGTTAGTACATACCTAAGTAGATTGGCGTCTTATATTTCTTTTGCACGGAACAGGAGATGCGTGGAGGCTAAAGGAGGGAGGGGCTCCTGGAACCTATACCAACCAACGCATCACCCATTGGCTTAAATGGAACCCAGGCAAGATTGTCACTGAACTTTGCTCCCAACGTCCACGGTTGATTCAGTCATACCAATTGTTTTCAGGCAACAACTCGTATTTCACTTTCTAACGGAAACAAGCTACTGGTTTGATAGTTGGCTGCTTGGAAGGGATCTGTGTTGCTATGGCCTTCGCAGTTCTATCCATCTTCGCTAATGGACCTCAGGGGAGGGGAGGGGGTTTTGTCATTGTAGGCTTTTGTTGAATATCTCAAGTTATGCTGTCCAACTGTCGTAGGATTCAATTTCATGGAATTTGACTGCAAATGATATACTTAGCCTTACCAATTGTTCTTCCTTGGCAGGACCTTCCTCCTTTGCTCGTTTCCTCTGGAAGACAAGGGCCCCTGGGTGCTACAAATATTTTATGTACCTGGTCTTGAGGGAATGCTGGTTCACAGCTGACGATCTTCTTTGCCAAGGCTGGACACATCAGCCTAACTGTGTGTTGTGTCATGCTGAACCAGAGACATGTCATCATGTTCTTTTGTCTTGTATCTGTACGAGAGATGTTTGGGAGCTGGTAGTTCATGGTTTGAGCTGCCCTTCTGTTGACGTAAAAACACGACGGCCCGGGAGATCTGCTTAGCTCCAATGCAGGTCCAAAATAATAATGAGATGCGGGCGTGCCAGTCAGTTTGATCCTGCAACTGACAAGATATATAAATTGAAGATCAAAAGATAGCCGATCGGCTGACAAGCCGATGGAGTGATTCTAGCCGATGCCAATACCAGCCGATATCCAGTATAGATCTTCATACTTGAGCAAATAATGATATAAAAATAATCGGCTGATGAAAATAAAATAATATAATCCAGTAATAATCAATCGGCTAGTAATGATAGATTGAATAAGCACAAATCCGAAGGTTGAAGCATTCATCGGCTGGTGGTCCGATGTCAATAAATCCAAATGATTAGATAAACAGTGAAACCTTTATTGTCATCGGCTAAATCCATCTTGTATGTAATCCTTATAAACCGATGCAACGTCCATATAACTCATCGGCTGAAACCCCGATGAAACTCTTATTGGCAATCAAGAAGCAGGCTAGAGATTATGGTTCTAAGCACGACTTAGTAGATCAAACTTAACTGATGCAGCACTAAGTATGAAAAGAAACATAATATCTAGACAATCAAGCTTTTGACTGATTTTCAGGGTGGTGGATACATTATATAATCTAAGCCAACAAAGTAATCTAGCCGATATCGACAAAACCCTAGATAGAGATCGGCCGATGCAAGTAGAAAACATTGTCAATTTAGATTATATAATGTATATGATAACTCGACGACTTACATGAACAAGATTAGAGTGTCGAAGCGATGGAAACACTAATCCCGATAACGCGCCATAACAAGCCTTATCCCTCGTCGGAGATCGAAGTTGATGCAGCCCAACTTGAAAGAAGAACTTGTCAAAAGTAAAAGGTAAAAGGTGGCGATGCGCCGAAGTTGTATTGATCGAGAGATAATTTACATAGACCCCGGGTGTACATATTTATACCCATGGGTAGATACTAGTCCATATCGGACACGACTCAAACTTTCCTAAAGATAAAAGGAAACACATAAAGTCCTTATCGGACACTAAACACACTTTCCTAAAGATAAAAGGAAACTAACAAACTATTCCTAATTAATAGATACAATTGCCTTTTTCGGACTCAATCCGTACATGGCAATCCTCATGAAGCACTTTAAACGAACCCGACAATGGTTCCAACACCCCCTTGTCGGAATCGGCTACATCGGCTTCCTGGTCCGATTCAATATCAGCTGATGCACACCGTAGCCGATGCAGTTCCGAAGCCGATTTATACTCTGTTTCTGTTACCGATTTCCTTCCAAATCCGCTTCGGTCTTAACTCCAAATTCGATGCATGATTTACCAAATTTCGTCGTCAACACCTTCCCAGCCTCCCATGGATATGAATTTTTCTGATTGGTGCTATGATGCCTGGAATAACTAAGTTAGCTCACTGTGCCTTCTATGCACAAGTTGTTCTTGTTTCCTGGATGGTGTGGAAGGAGGGAAATGCCAGGATCTTTTATTACAAGAACAACTTGACTTGATAGCTATATGGTGCAATTAGGGAGGAAATGGTGGGCATGGTGTGAAGCTAGTCTCCAGGAAGGCTAATCCGTCGTAGCCATTTGGACTGGCACAGCTTCATCTTCGGGCCTGTTTGGGGGAGCTTAAAATTCTAAGCAGTTGGTTAGTAGTCAGCTTGTGAGAATCTGGAAAAGCTAGGTTTCCCAGCTTCTGGCTTCTAGTTCATTTTCTGGATTCTACAACTACAGTTTCTCATAATCTGGACCAAAAGCTGGACTGTTTGGAGGAATTTCTGATTCTGGGAGAAGCTACAGCAGCTAAAAGCTCCCCGAACACGCCCTTCATCTTCTCTATCACCAAGGTACTATCGTTGTTCATGAGAATTTTGGTTGTTCCTGAGAATAATAAGTGAATCAGTACAAAATTGAGTTCAGGCTGAATCTTGGATGAGTCTATGATCTCATGGAGTTGATAAAAAAGTTTCATCTCTTTTGTCTTTGATTGGTGGAATGTTGATATTCTGAAACAATCTGCTTCATATCAGTATGATAATGGAGTTTCTTAATACTTGTCACGTCCCAATTTTCGATCGGGATTAAAATCATTTAATAATGCATTTTTAGAAATTATATTAAAATTTAAAGTAACTTAATCAAGTGAATTAATGAGGGAATTAAATATTTCCTTTAAAAATGATAGCCATAAATATTTTTATAATATTTTCTGTGCTCTAATTTACTCTCTGAAATTTTCCATGAATTTTTGGAGCTCAAGAAATAATTTTAATAAAACAAACTTTATTTAACCAATTAAATAAAAAGAAAATGAATTAAAATTCTCCCTCTTCTCCATGGGCCCTTTTCGGCCTCTTCCCTCCCCCTCTTTTTTCCTCCCGGGCCGGCCCTCCTCCCTTCCTCCCTCTCCCCTGGCTTGGCCCGCTCGCCTTCCCCTCGCCCGAAGTCCACCTTTCCTCCCCGTGCCGGCCTCTCTCCTCCTCCCGGCCACCGATAGGTGGGGCCCACTTGTCGGGGTCGTCCCCAACCTCCGGTCGGGAGTTTCTCTCCTCCACGTAGCGCACGCCAGCGTGCCCGCTCCGCGCTCACGCTCGCACCGCTCCCACGCGTGCGTGGGCCGGCCACGTCGGCTGCTCCTCCCGCGCCCACTCCCCCGCTTTCCCCTAATCCGCACGGATTTGCACCGCGCCACCCCACGTCGTCCACCTCGCCGGTCGTTGCCGCCTCTTGCCCGCCCTACTCGGCCACGATCTATCCAGCCTTGTGCCGCCACCGCTAGCACCGTCCCCGCGCTGCGCCGCACCCCGGCCCCAACTCTGTTTTCCCCCTCCACCACTGGAACCACCTCCTTGCCACAAAATCGAGTCGCCACCGGTGCCTAGAGCCGTGTCGGGCCACGTCGCCTCCTCCTCCGGCTTCACCATGTCCAGCCGCCCCTCGGTCATCCCTCTGCGTTCAACGGTCGTCGCCGGGATGCCTCCCGCGACGCCTTCACGTGAGGTGCCGCAGCCAGCCACCTTTCCACTGCCCCTCGCCGGCGCCACTCGGTGAAAAACCCCCTCCACCCTTTCCCCTGTCTCCTCCTCCGTCGCTCCCCTATCGCCACCGCTGCTCGTCGCCGGTGCCCCTTGGGCTCGTGCGCCGCTACCAGCTGCCGTGTGTCGTCGGCTGGGTCGCGCCTCTCGGCCGCCTGCTCCCGTGGATCAACTCCGTGGCCCTGGTCCACGGTGAGCCGGCACCTCTCCATCCGCTAGCTTGTGGGGCCCATCCTTGGTGGATCCGGTCCACGGTGCCCGCCCCTTGAAGCCGCTGACGTGCGGGGCCCGCCTATCGGCGCCGACGCCCCTTGCTGACGTCAGCGGTACCCCTTTTCCCTTGAGAAGATAATTATTATTTGCGCAATAAATTGAATATATTTCCAGAAATCAATTTAAATAACTCAAAACTTCTAAAATTCATAACTAATTCATACGAACTCCAAATTGAGTCGTTCAACTTGCAAAATTCATCTAAAATTGAGATCTACATGTTTGTTTACTTTTCATG